>OZ026572.1:16994192-18282962 GCA_964020215.1 Aurelia sp. 3 sensu Dawson et al. (2005) | reverse complement strand
GTATTAAGTTCACTTCCTAACCTCGGATTATTGTCTAAATACCTTAACATGGGTTCAATGAAGGTCCTCACAGAATTTCTTTTTAGTTTATCATATTATAAGCTGCTGCATCGGTGAAAGAAGATCGGTCATGTTTCGTCACATTTTCATACTTCCTCCATTTTTGTGTAAACTTATTACCTGGTATCCCATGCATCAAAATCTATTGGCATATGTTTATGCTATAATGCTGTTCAACTTATTTTGACTATAGAGATAATAAGAGAGTTTGTAATGAGTCTTTAGGTGATAATTTATGCAAAACAAAATGGCGCCCAAATGGCCACTTTTGCGGCAACCTGTACCAGGCCCGACATCGATGACCTAAGGAAGACAATAGCGACCCTGGGAACGAGGTTGTGTTAGACGTTCTTTCACTATTGTGTACGTTCGACCCTTCTAAAAAATGTATCAATCTGTCGTTCGATTTGCATTCTTTTTTAGAATGCATCTGAAGGATCAATTAAGCCTAAATAACTTGCTGGTTTTTTCTCACAACTTCTTGGTCTAAAATGCCTTAAATATCAGTTTTCTACAGGGTGCCCCAGAAAATTTGTGCCCCGTTTGCCTGACGACTACGACAAAGCGGCAAAAGGTCCTCACTATACTTCTCCTTGATGTTGCTCTTCAGATGTTCAATTCAAGTTTGCTACCATCCCCGTAAAAATCCGTTGAGAAATGATGGAGCTATGACGTCCAGTAGACCAAATTTACCTGATGACTGAAACCAGCAGTCGACCATCTTGTATAACTATTTTCCAACGATAAACAGCTTAACATGGATGAGCTGAAACAGCAACCTCCAATTTCATAGCTCTCGCGAAAGTTGCAGTAATCATCAGAGAGTTCAGCTGTTGATTAAATGTCAAAACGAAGACAAAGATCCCAAGATAATAAACAATCAAAAGGTAATGACAAACATGCAGTCACTTTTTGTTTGCAGGTGTGGTGAGTGAACCAATTATTTAGTTTATTAATCAGTTGAAAATGAGAAATTCAGTTTCAAAAATCTTCTGCCCTTCTCGCTTCTTTAGTTCATTGTCTTCGGTAGTAAATCAACAATTGCTTGCAACAAATGAAGGAAGAAATTTATGCAAGGAAGGTGGCAAGTTAAATGTGAAACATAGTTTGGTCGACACTTTTTAGTTTTTATTACTTTGGGATTTCCTACCTTAATTTTTGCATAAAGATCGTTGGGTACAAAATATAGTTTAGCTCTATGATGATTATTGGAATTTTCATGAGAGCTATGACATTGGAAGCTGCTATTTCAGTTCATCCATGAAGCTGTTTATCGTGGTAAAAAAGGAAGATAACATGGCCGACCGCTGGTTTCAGTCATTAGAGAAACTTGGTCTTCTCAAATTCATAGCACCATCATTTTTCAAAGGATTTTCACGGGGACGATGGCAAACTTTAATTGAACATCTGAAGAGCAACATCATGGAAAATGCTAGTGAGAATCCTTTGTTGTTTTGTCGTAATCTTCAGGTGAACGGAGCACAGTTTTTCTGGGAAGCCCTGTAGAACTTCAGTGCTATAAAACTAGGTATCATTATTTCGGTAAAGGATCATTCTTGCCACGGAAGCAAAAACCGCCTTCCCCCAAGCCACATGCTGATCGGTAGACGACGGGACGACAGAATCTCGTTGCCGATTGAACTTTTGAATTTTTTTACCGTTTTTGCAGTTCTGTGGAAATAAGGCCCTCAGTAGAGCGATAACAACAACAACAATTCAACTCAATGAGATGAGCGTATCTTGAGGGTCCTTGTGTAGTGAGGCTATCCCTAGCCATCACACAGGCGAGAAAAAGCGGGCAAAGGAGGATGGATTGTGACCGATAAAGAAAGTCTTGGTGCGAGATCTTGGTATAGCGTTTTGCATGTTATTAGACAAGCGTCTACAGCAAAGAGTTTCCGGCAGCAACTTAATATTCATTTTTTTGCCTCCAACTGCCTGTCCTAGAACTGCAAACAGCCAGGCAATATTATCAGTTTAATTAATGGAATCTTTATTGATCAATGAACTCTAACGTTTTAATTTCGTAATTGTAACTTGTCGTTGTGATTGAAACATGTAATTGTGTACCAGATGAGTCAAAAGAAGAGTTTACGCGTTTGTCGGGCTATGAATAAAAAGCATGTTACCGATATTCTAAACTAAAATTTTAATCTATCAGTCAAAGGCTAACTTAGATGTGAAGGCTAACAAAGCTTTAAGTTTAAGAAGATGGAGTAGACGTCTCATTCCTTCCTACAAATGTGTCAACGAGTCAGCACCTTTTTTTCTATCAAATCTTAGAAAGACTACAAGTAATATAATTAAAGGAGCTGGATAAGAAACTGTCGGGGAAATTGTTGATTTGACTATTTTCTGCAGAGCTAATTTATTGCGACTGCTCAACAAAAATTCAAAATAAATTTCTCATCTTGGAGATTAGCTTTTGCACTTTCTTCTGACACAAATAAAACCTCCATATGAGTTGGGATGGGTGCGATATAAATGGATTTCCAACGAGTGTTTTCGTTGATCTTTCACCCAAAGATCAGCCAGTATCTCGATAAGGATCTTTCCCTTTGAATTTAGCCAATTACAAAGGAATTTCTCCTTTCAAAATGCGATATTTGATGCATAAAACGAGGATTTGTTTACGTATTCCTTATCCAACTCCTTTAATTCAACTGTGCCGGTAATAGCGGAAAAAGGCCAAGGCCAGAGTTTCCACTATGAATAGCACTTACAATATGAATTAGCTTCTATTTACAAGGGAACACAAGTGGCACTTACAATATAACTTAGTTTATGTACATAAAAACACAAATATGAAAAAACAATTACGACTGACAAATACAAGACATAAAAAAAATATAAATACAATTACAAGACATACGTTGCTGCGTTTCAACTAATTATCCTGAATCTGCAATCGTTTAGTATGTTCGATAAAACGAATTGTTTCCTCTATAATCATTTTGTTCACAATCACATGTCAGTCAGCTTTTCCGAAAAGGAGTAAATTACATAGAGCCCCATCGCCCTTTTCCGATCACAGGCTGCTGTGAGTGCTTTTTGTGTACAATCGTGCGATGTTTGTTTACAATGGGGACTGGGTCTTCTTATTAAGAAAGTGCGCGAAAAATACCTTGCTGACGCCATGAGCTTCATGTTCACACGTGGTTTACTTTTTTCTGGTGTGTGAATCCAACGATATGAGAAGTTGAAATAGGTCTACCTGTGATGGAATCGTAAGTAATCGCCATTTTTCCTTTAGCAATTATATTTTCCCTTGTTCCTCTGCTGTTGCTCATCAGAACCGCAGTCAAAACATTTCAACCTTTACTCCAACTCTCTAAACGTATATTTACAAAAAAATTTCGATCATAATATCTCCGGCTTCCCAGCTCGGGGCAAACTTCTAACTGCACTCGGATAGGCTACATATCGCTCTTTTCCGATCACGAGGTTAGGCTTCGAATCACGAGCGTACGAGGTGGGAAGGGGGGCGGTAGCCCCCCAACTTTGGAAAGATTTTCAAAAATCAGCCCCGCTCGGGCAAAATTTTGCCCCAAATCGGGCGAAAATGTTAGTAAACAATTTGCTTTGTGTCGGGCAGCCCCCTAGGTCTGTTCTTCCCGTATGCTTATGCTTCGAATCCTGTGAATGGTTGCTAGTGAATGGATTCTCTCTCAATGAAGAGATGGGGTAGAAGGTGAAATAAGCAAAGAAACTTCATCAGGGGGTTCCGTTGGTTTTGGATGTGTGTGAGGTAGGGTCTGAATTAATTCCAGGGGGCGTTGAAGAATGGGAGGGGGCCAAAGAGAATTGACGTTTTCATGGGCAAAAGAGAGCAGCCGAAAAACAATTTGCTGCTTTTCAAATCCAGCTTAGATATTCAAAGACCCCAAATATATATTTAATAGAAATTTCAGATCAGACGTATGAAATATCTCCGTACTCCCTGGGACAATAAAAGTTTTGCGGTGCTGCTATGCTAGAGTTTGCCAGTTATCTTGTAAAAGTCAGTAATTTTCAATAGTAAATTCGACTATGGTGCTATTGAACGAATAAAGCGGCAAAATGTCACTTACCGAACGATAACATGAGCTAAATATCTCCTGCTATCTGTATGGCACCCATTTCATCTGGAAACTGCGCTTTCTTGAGCCCTCTGCGGTGGTGCCGTTCGAAATTCATGCGTGAACTTGCGTGATCGGAAAAGGGCGATGAAATGAAGATATTACGATTTTACTGCTGTTGCTACAACGATTTTACGGAAGAGGGTGGCTAAAGTTACAATAAATGGTTTTTATATTTTAAACTATGAAATGAGGAATGATTCAACAGCAAGAACTTTTCCGCTAAAATGTTCTTATGCCAACTAATACAAGGTTTCTTTTTCAGTGATCGGAAAAGGGCGATGGGGCTCTAGTGATTTGGAGTTCATGTCCGAAACGTTGAAATCAAGAATGTTTTAGAGTTGACCAAAAAGATTTTAACGTATAATTTCCTTTTAAATTCACCAAGGGAAGCCGAATTTTTTATCTCATTATCGAGCAAATTCCATTCGTAATGGACGTCTTGGAAGTAGGTATTTGAATAATAATAATAATGATAATAATAATAATAATAATAATAATAATAATAATAATAATAATAATAATAATAATAACAATTGCTTTATTTAACGTTGTCTTCTCGTCTAGCTAATTACATAGCTAATTAATGCCAACCAAACTTAAATACACGTTGTTGATAAATCTATCTACAAGGAGGATATCAGTTACATCATAAAAACCCTAAATTCACAACAAATCGTTTGCATAATCTACAGTTGCAATCAAACTGATGGTTTTTAATGCCTTTTTTGAAGCTGTTCAGTGTCTGGGACTCTTTTAAGGAAGATGGCATTGTATGCCATATCTTCGCTCCAAGAAAACGTGCATTTTCAAGACCATACCCTGTCGTGTTTTGGTTTTGGTGCCAAAATATTTCTGCCACCACGAAGGGTATATGGAGTATCTTTCTCTTCAAAAATTTGATTCATGAATCTTGGATTAAGATTCCTTTGAGTTTTAAAAATTTCAGTAGCAAGCAACTGTAAATTTTTGTGGTGAATGGACACTGTATTTGCTTTCGTCAATAATTCCTCGAAATTTGAACAACTATCCTTGTATGCGATTCTCAAAGCTCTCTCGTGGATTTTGTTTATTTTCTTATTAACCGACCTATCATGAAACATCCAGACAAGTGGACAGTAGCTAAACTGAGAAACAACGAAAGCGTTCATCATAACCCTCAGTTTCTCAACATCCACAGAGTTTGAAATACGTGCAAGTGCATGCAGCTTCTGTCCAGCTTTTTTACAAAGTGTGTTTACGTGGTTCTTGAAATCTAGCTTCTTATCCAGCGTTACACCAAGAAGTTTTTCTTCAACAGATTCTGTTATTGTAGTTACACCAATCTGCACTGATACGTCAGTATTTTTCTCCCCAAAAATCAAAAGATGACATTTGTCAGGATTCAGTTTCATACTGTTATCAAGAAACCACTTAGAGAGCTTCTGAGCATCTGTTTCAAGGCTAGATACAATATGTTCTAGTTCATGACCGCACACATACATAGTCGTATCATCAGCATAATTGCAAATCTCAGTCTCTTCCACCAGAAAGAAAAGGTCGATTATGAATATATTAAATAAAAGGGGACAGTTCTTGGAATGATTGGATCATAGGCCCGCGCATGTCTGAGATTGTAAGAGATATCGCGCTCGGGGGGAATTTGTTCAAATAGATACTGCGGAGTCGATGACATTTTTAGGTCGTAAAATGACATCAACGTCTATACCACCGACTCTCGTAAAGGTTTTTCCATCCCAGTTCCTCATATAGTGTTAATGCTGGTGTTAATGCTGCACTACAAAATAATAGACATTCTGTTTTGAGCAACGGTTTTTACAAACCTTTCCTCGTCTATTTTCTTTTATAGCAGTTAACGTCCAAGCCGCATTCCATCTATATCATTTAAATGAACGGTAGAGATAGTGGTGTCGCAGTTTCACAAAAATCGCTTACATGTTTCATAAAGTTCTCCGAAAAACGACTTTGATTCGGTTTGATGGGGTGCAAAGACTCCTCGTTATTTATAATTTCCTCCCCTGCAGTCTTTACCTCAAGCGACTGTTCCATGTAACTTAGTTATATTAGTATGTAGTGCTTAATGTAAAAAGTAATAATTTATCGTTTCCTTCTGTATGTTGTCCTGATAGCATCTTTTATTTGGGCAAGGGGTATTCATCTTACTTTGCTTCTCGTGGTCTCGTGTGTACCTGTAGTGTTGTGCAGTTGTATAGTGCTAACTTGTAGTATCATGTGTTGTAAAAGTTTTATCTGGACATGAAACATATTTTGGCAAAAGCCATAATGTTACTCTTAACACAATCAGATTAAATATTATCATCATTGTAAAATTTTGGTTGCACCAGCAAAACGTGTTTTCACTATCGGTAATTCTATTACATTGACCCTATCAGACCTAGGAAGACAAGGGGGCTGATTCAGCCCCCCCCCCCCCCTAATTCATTTCTGTTCTGAACAACCTAGAGCCTATGTGTATAGAACATTATATGGTGAACCCAAACATGAAATCTATTTCTAGACATGTCACCTGACCTTTCCATGATGTCACATTGTTCAATTTTAAAGTCAGTAGGGTTTAGTAGCATTAAGCATTAAGGACATCAGTCCAATTTCATTGTATTCTATGTCTAAATAGCATTTGCTCTGTAGAGAAATATTATTAAAATTTGATGACGTCATCACACAGGAATGTAAAAATGTGCGCATGCGTAGTGCGGAAATCCGCAAAATCATACATTCAGGTTAAGAAAACAGCTCATTTTTTGGATAGAGCATCAAAAGTAGTATGCATTTCCTCCTTTTCCTAATTTTATCACATTAGCTGTAGATTTTATTAGGAATTATTCAGGTTTTACACATACATCTCTCGAATACTGATCACGTTTACCGCCCCTCGAATCAATTTGATTTTTTCAAAAAATCAATTTTAGATCGTGACAAGGATAAAAACTAAAATTCAGAAAGTTTCAGCGTTGTAAGTGCGCTTGGTAAGAATCTACGGATGAAAAAGCGCTAGGGGGGCTGATTCAGTCCCCCCAGGCTTGATAGGGTTAAGTCAGGGAGCATCGTAGAGCATTCGCTAAACATGATGCTGTTGTAGTCACGTGATCAGATATAGGTTATTGAAGCATTTGATTTATAATTGGCAACAATATGATAAAAGGTGACAGGCTGACTCTCGGGAAGGGTAACACCATATGCACCGGTACGAGATGTGCCATGTTTTTGGGTGGCTATTTTTCGGACAGAAAATATATTTTTAAGATTTCATAGTTGGTAAGATCACAAACAGACAAATTTCGAGGTGTCGTTTAAGAATAATAACTCTTAATGGAATTAAAACAGATTTAATTTCATATTTTGGGCAAGAACCTTGAGCTATGGTCACAATTTTAGGGTGTACATTTTGCATGGTTTTTTTATACAAATGCAACTACTGTGCCACTCATTGCAGGAAAGGACACGAAGTCGGCGAGTTTCCACAATGAGTGACACAAAAGACAAAAAATAAAACGAAGAGCCTGATCGCTGCGCATAACTGAGGCTGTTTGATAAAACGGTCGATCAGCCGCCAGCCCCACATGGAACCCTAGAACTATAAAGAATGGATTGGTCCTGCATGCTATTCAGTTACCAAATAGCAACTTATGGCAAGCCCTAAAATAGATGTGGTTCTGACTCATTTTGTGGTTTTGTAAATTGAAACTGTGGTTCTGTAATTGGGGAAAGTGTGGACTTGAAAAAAGGGCAAAATGAATACCACTCCAGGTCACGCATGACTCTATCCCCAGCCTAGCTCGATCATATGTTTAATAATAAGTTTGGCTGATTTTTCCTCAGCCAAAGCAGTTGTGCCTCGAAGTTGGACAGATGACAGAACTTAACAATTCTAGCCCAAGGCTTTTGCTAAAGGCCATGATAGGAGGTCAGAGCACGAAGTTATTACATGTGGCTCTTGGTAGAATTATTGCAGCAATACCACAATCGGCCTATGTAGAATGGCCGATCTCGACATACAAGAAGATCAAAAATAATGAGAGAAGCAGCATTTCACCAGAAACGCTTTGCAAATACATGTTTAAAGGCACACTGTCGTGGTGCTGATTGGATAAACAAGACAATCAAGAAAAAAAGAATTAGGCAAGGTCTAGTAATTTCCAGTAATTTCGCTGTACAGTGAAATTCATGAAGATGATAATGATCTGATTCCCTTTATTCTCGAAACGAAGGATGATCCAAAAGCATAAATGCTTGGTAATTACTCAAAGACCAGAGCTTTGTTTTTGATTTCAACATCACAATTAGCCAATGACAACCACGACAGTGTGCCTTTAAAGGGTCTGTTTCATCCAGCATGCCTTGCACGTGTCGTCTCTTGGTTTGCCTTTGTTGTCGCCATTTTCCTGGGCCATGAAAATGGCGACAAACAAAGGCCAGCTAAGAGACGACACGTGCAAGGAATGCTGGATGAAACAGACCCTTTAATTGCAATAGATATGCCTGATCTTGCTAGCTTCGATTTCCGCTCACCTGCAAAGTTATGGTTTGAAAAATCAAAGGTGAACCTATGGGTAGCTCGCGGAACGTAACTGGGATATCCGATTTTGTTATCATTTAGTTCATTACAAAATGTAACTGTAGACATTGCTATCCAGCCACACAAGGTAAGATGTTAGGCCAGGGCAACACGGTGCCGGTGCGGTGATATTTTGCGTCAATTTCAACTATGATTCCTGTTGCTGTGGATGAGCAGTTCGAGTTGGCACACATGAATAGTTCCAATGGTTTTTGTGCAAGGCGTTAAAAATTCGAACGAAAAAATCGTACGTAACGTTTCCAGAATAACAGGATTTTTACGGATTTTTGGTGGATTTTTCTCCAAAACAAAAGGATCTTTGCCGGAGATGTAAAATATTCCTTGAAAGTGAAACTCCCCTTGGCGCTCTTGAAGTCATCACGATGAAATATTCCTATCAGGTTCCAGTGTTTTGTCACGATATGCTTAGGCCCCTCTTGTTCCCCACCCTAAGGTACTTAGGCCCTTTAGGTTTGTAGTTAGCAATTTTCGTCTGTTACGTAGGAGTCTATTTACATCCCGTTAGGAATCCCCTTCTTGCACAGATTTGCATGACGCTGCAGGAAGAACTCCCCTCTTTTGTTCTCAGTTTTGTTTACGTTAGGGATTTGCCCCAAACAGTGTTGTAATTCCTTATTTTAGCTGCAGTAGCTTTACGTCATGTTCCCTTTCGAGAAACATTATTTAGTTTATGTAATAAGTTTAATTTGCTACATTTGGTAATGCATAATTTTAGAACTTGATTTAGAATAAATAATGGACACTTTACTTTAGATTTTAGATAGTTCTAGGCAGACGGCCTAGGGGTAGGGAGTACGCGTATTTGTAGTACTTTCCTAGAGGCTAGAGTTTAGCCTGTGTTAAAGTGTTTAAGAAATTTCACGTATACTCTTTAAATTTCGCTTCATTTTTACGTCTGAAACCTTGAGGTTTGTGACAACTTAAATGGTGACAGGAACGTGGGATATTATCAAGAGAAATACTTGACGAACCTTATTTTTAAAAGTTTGCCACGATCAAATAGTTTGCATCGAGAAGGATGGCATTTCAAGGAGACCCTGAAGACAATGAAGCGATAGCAGCTGATGGAGATGAAGCTCTACACGAAGCCTTGGTGAGAGGAAATGCGAGACCAAGAAGAACGATCGTCGACATTCGTCCATTTTCAGGCAGTGATGACGAAGACATTTCAGAGTGGTTGATTCGTTGGGATGTCGCCGCAAATGCAAACAACTGGACACCAGCACAGCAGCTGACGATGATACCTGCGTACCTGATAGGAAGAGCTGGACGAATTTTCTGGAGATTATCAGCAGAGGTACGAAATGATCTGGATGAGCTGAAGGACTGTCTTGATGAGTCGTTCAACACACAGGAAAAGCGATTCCTGGCAAGACAAAAACTTCAAGAAGTGACACAGGGACCCAAGGAGTCTGTCGTTGAGTTCTCAGAAAGAGTGGACAAGCTGGTGACGAAAGGACACGATGGTTTGGATGATGGTGCACGAAAAGACCGGATTGCATGTGAGAGTTTTATCAAAGGACTCAGACAAGAAATTAAAGAGACAGTCTGGGAGAAGTGCCCAAACACATTTCAAGAGGCTGTCCAAGCTGCTGAGAGACGAGAAGTCTTTCTCAATTCCGTTGGAAAGCGTTCAAGGGTCAATGAAGTCTCAGAAGATATGATTGGCCTGATACAGAAATTCAACGAGGATAGAATCAAGAGCAATCAAGAAATATGGAAAGCGATACAAGGCCTCACAACAGCCGTCCAAGCATTGGCAGCTACGAAAAATCAAGAGTCTCCCAAACAATCCATGTCCTCACCCATGCCAATGCAGAGCCCAAATCACAAAAGAGCCCCAATCACGTGCTTTTACTGCCATCAACCTGGACATGTGAGAAGAAACTGCCCTCAAAGACAACAACAAGCCAGTGCAGCAACAAGTGAATTTTCCCAGCAGACCACGCCCACTTCCTGATGCCAGAAGGAGGTGGAGGGGGGAAAGGAAGAGTCAACCCCTCCTGAACAGCAACCAAATGTTGTCGATACTAACTGCTCTTTAGCGTCTCGATTGGCTAAAGAAGGTATTTGGATTAAAGGTACAGTCAATAATGTTGCTGTTGATATTTTTGTTGATACGGGAGCAAAATTCTCGTTGATTGACTTCAATTTTTGGGAAAAAATTTGTATGGGGAAAAAGCTGAGGAATACTTGTGTTTCTTTAGTTGGTGCTGGTGGAAATACGTTGCCGGTTGTTGGGGAAGGGAATGTATCATTTTGTGTTTCTGGGAAATATTTTGATTTGCCTGTTATTGTCATTGAGAATTTTAAATTTGATTTATTGTTAGGAGACGAATTTTTGCGGAAAGAAAGCTTTGTTCTTGATTATGGAAACCGTATTTTGAAAACTGATGGTGCTGAAGTTGAGTTTGAGCCTTTGCCTTCTGAATGTGTTGCTATTTTGAAGTCTGTAACTGAGTTACCTGTAGGGACACCTTTGCGTGTCCAAGCAGAATTATTGGGGAATCATTGTGGTTTAGCTTTGTATGGGGATCGTCAGTTGGTGAAGACTGATGAGCGAGTTTTAGCGGCCCCTGTTGTGACGAAAGCGGATGATTCTAATTCTGTTTGGCTCGAGTTAGTGAACACAACTCGCAGTAATGTTTCTCTACAGCCTGGAACAAAAGTTATGTATCTTCAACCCTTCAACGACTTCGTGGACGATTCAGTTCAGACGATAGTTGAGGATGAGCAGAAACAAACCAATGTTCCCATGGAAGATTTCAACCTTGATCACCTTTCAGAGGAAGAGAAGACAATGCTTTACGACGTCCTGTGCAGACATCACGTATGGCCCACACCAGATAAGTTGGGGAAAACACACCTTGTAGACCATCCTATAGATGTGCAAGGCGCCCAGCCAATTCGACTACGGCCATATCGTGTCCCAGAGACAAAGAGGCAGATCATTGCAAAGGAAGTTCAGAAGATGCTGCTTTCTAACGTCATACAGCCATCTGCAAGTCCATGGAGTAGTCCAGTCGTGTTGTTAGAGAAACCCAACGGGGAGTATCGTTTTTGCGTGGACTATCGTCGATTAAACGCTGTGACAAAGAAAGATGCATATCCACTCCCGAGGATTGATGAAACACTAGACGCACTTGGGAATGCAAGAGTTTTCAGTACCCTTGATTTGCAATCAGGCTTCTGGCAAATACCAGTTCGAGAGTCAGACAAAGAAAAGACAGCATTTTCAACGCAAAATGGTCATTTCCACTTTAATTCTATGCCATTTGGTCTTGCGAACAGTCCAGCGACGTTCCAGAGGCTTATGGACTTAGTTTTGTCGGGTCTTCATTGGACTCACTGTCTTGTATATCTTGATGACGTCATCGTGTTTGCACCAAGCGTCGAGGAACACCTCAAGCGATTAGATTTAGTCCTAGACAGGATTGAGAAAGCAGGACTCACGTTGAAGCCTTCGAAATGTCAGTGGCTCAAGAGCTCAGTTAAATTTCTTGGACATATTGTTTCTAAAGATGGTGTAATGGTCGATCAAGCCAAAGTGAATGCAGTGAAAGATTTTCCAACCCCGCAAAACAAGACAGATGTAAGGAGTTTCCTTGGTTTAACCTCATATTATCGAAGGTTCATTGAAAATTATGCAAGCAGATCGAAACCCTTAGTGGATTTAACGAAGAAGAAACGACTATTTCAATGGACAACTGAAACTGAAGAAGCCTTTCAAGATTTAAAGCAGAGTTTGATAACTGCGCCAGTTCTAAGATGTCCCGACTTTTCGCTTCCATTCAAGTTGTATACAGATGCTTGTGATTATGGTATTGGTTCTGTTCTAGCTCAAGAAACAGAAGACGGAGAAATTGTTATTGCTTATGCCAGCAGAATGTTAAAGTCATCCGAACTGAAATACGCAGTGTTGCAGAAAGAAGCACTTGGAATAGTATGGTCGCTTAAGCACTTTTATCCATATTTATATGGCAGACATTTTACTATTGTGACCGATCACCGTCCCTTAAAGTGGCTAAAAACTATGAATGCGCCTAACAATTTATTTGCCCGATGGATAAGTGAAATACAAGCTTATGATTTTGAAGTGATTCATCGACCTGGAAAACTTCACGGAAACGCTGACGCATTATCGAGATACCCAGTGAAAGACGAAGTATTGGAAGTTTCTGCGAATGATTTTAGCAAATTACAGAGAGACGATGAGCTTGTTGGGAAATGGATCACATTTTTTAACGGAAGGAAAGTTACCAGATGATCGGAATCTGGCAGAAAAGATGAAACGTGAGGAGGAAAATTACCGTGTTGGCGATGATGAATGTTTGTACAGACAGTTTACCCCAAAACATGGTCGTGAAAGAAGACAGCTTGTTGTGCCAAAAAGTCAGATCGGACAGATTCTTGTAAGAATGCATGATCATCAACTCTCCGGACACCCAGGCTTTTATCGTACGTATAGGAAAGTGCAACAAAAATACTTTTGGCCAACCATGAAGAGTGATATAAAACGACATGTGAAACACTGTGCAGAATGTGCTAAATTTAAATCACCAAAACCTGCCGGTAAGACGCCTTTGAAGTCTATAACGACGTCCAGACCACTTCAAATTGTAGCAATGGATTTCGTTGGTCCATTACCAATGTCTGAGAGAGGCAATACCTATGCTCTTGTGATAGTAGATCATTTTACTCGATGGCCTGTCGTTTATTCTGTGGAGGATATAGAAGCAGAAACAGTCGCCGTAAAAGTGCAAGACTTCATTCATACGTACGGTTGTCCAGAAGAATTATTGTCTGATCGTGGAAGTCATTTTACAGCTGAACTTATTAAAGCTTTATGTAAACAAATGGGAGTCAAGAAAATCTACACATGTGCTTTTCGACCCTCTTCAAACGGTTTGAATGAACACTTGAACGGAACACTTTTCCAGGGAGTGAAAATGTATGCTTCACAGAAACCATCGACGTGGGACAAATATCTTGATGCTTTAGTGTTTGCATATAGAACAACACCACACTCAGTTACACAGCATACTCCAGCATATCTAATGTTTGGACGAGAGATAACATCACCTTTAGACATGAAACCACCCGTGCGACTCTACACAGAGGATCCAGTGAAATTTATGCAGAACGAAAGACAAATTGCGTACGAAATAGTGAAAGATCTCGTGTCTAAAGAACAAAAGCGTCAAAAAGAGCATCATGACAAGAACATTAAGAAAATTCACGTTAGTGTTGGTGATAAGGTATGGCTCCGTGACTTCATCGTTAAGAAAGGAACATCGAAAAAGTTTCATCAACCGTGGAAAGGACCATTTGAAGTTTTGAAGATTATCGGTGATAACAATGTCGAGGTTCGAATGGGCGGGAAAAAGAGAAACGCGACGAAACGAGTTAACATGGAGCAGATCAAGAGAGCAAATGATATAGACAGAGATCCGAATGAAATTGTTCAAGTCCATGACAAAATGCGAACAAGGAATCCAGGACAAAGACTCATAACCAAATACTTTGTTGAATTTCGTGATGGCCTAACACAATGGGTCGACGCAGAATTTGTACCAGATAATCTTTTGGAAGTATTTAACTCGAGATAAACGCTTTAACTTTAGCTGTTGCATATCGTTCTTGTTTTGATAAATAATTAGAATTGGTATTACTAATTATCTTAGGAGGGAGGAGTGTCACGATATGCTTAGGCCCCTCTTGTTCCCCACCCTAAGGTACTTAGGCCCTTTAGGTTTGTAGTTAGCAATTTTCGTCTGTTACGTAGGAGTCTATTTACATCCCGTTAGGAATCCCCTTCTTGCACAGATTTGCATGACGCTGCAGGAAGAACTCCCCTCTTTTGTTCTCAGTTTTGTTTACGTTAGGGATTTGCCCCAAACAGTGTTGTAATTCCTTATTTTAGCTGCAGTAGCTTTACGTCATGTTCCCTTTCGAGAAACATTATTTAGTTTATGTAATAAGTTTAATTTGCTACATTTGGTAATGCATAATTTTAGAACTTGATTTAGAATAAATAATGGACACTTTACTTTAGATTTTAGATAGTTCTAGGCAGACGGCCTAGGGGTAGGGAGTACGCGTATTTGTAGTACTTTCCTAGAGGCTAGAGTTTAGCCTGTGTTAAAGTGTTTAAGAAATTTCACGTATACTCTTTAAATTTCGCTTCATTTTTACGTCTGAAACCTTGAGGTTTGTGACAGTTTGCAGACCTCCGCCTTCAAATCTCACTCTTGCTATGTTAAGTGTGATTCAGATGTTTCATTCTCCTTCACAGAGGCTGAATGGAATTACCAGACGAACGGATTTGGTTTCGTTTCTGTTCCAGATTTACGTTTTATTCAACCCAAAATAAACCCCCGTCTAAGTGCCCCGGTGAGAGGTCAGATGTTCACCAGGGTCCTAGTGGTCTTAAAACGAAGTCATATTTTTCCAGCGGGGAATTCACCGGGGTAGAAGGTACGGGGGGGACACTTGACCGGGGGTGTCAACATAGTAAACTTTCGCTGAGAGTAAACAAAGAGCATGGCATTGCTGAATGTGAGAGTAGTTTTTAGCCATATGCCCTCATAACGGTTCAAATTTGGAGGGGTTCATCTGCACCTCCAATATCCACCCCATCGTCTCCCATAGTGCGCCTTGGTTCTCATGGATTCCAAATTTCAGTTGCTGCATGCTTGTTTTCTTTCTGAAATCTGTTCTGCAGGCCGATGAGCGGGCAGACAGGAAAAACATTCATTCATTGATTTCTTTTCTTGTTGAAGAAAAGAATTACAATAGTCTATTTTAGTACGTGACTGGATTGAAACTGGAAAAACTTGCTATGACTGGTTTTGGTTCCACTTCAGACAAGCCAGACAACAGTGGCATTGAAAAGTGCTGTGTGCAATAAATTCCGCAGGGCATACCGGAAAAACCAGACCCTATGGCCCTGAGACTACTAATACGACCTCTAGGACCCGAAGTACAGAGTTTGAAAGGAGTCATTCCCTAAGATGGCATCAGATAACAAGACAGTTTCCTTGCAGATATGTCAACTACTGGCAGTTTTAAAAAGGTAGGCCAAAGTTTCTCTTGTTGTTTTTAACACGGTTTCAATTATCATCCAAGTATTTATCGTTGTTTTCTCTCTGTTCATTTTCCATCAAATATTCAAGGGTAGGAAAAGCATATCTGACTGATTGCGCAGAAAAGCCTACCTGAAAAGCCTACCTATGGATTCGTCAGAGCTGGCGCTGCCACTGCATGCTCAGCAATTCAAAGAATAAAATGTTTTTATCTGTACTGGTGTCACGTCAGTTCAAGGGTATTCACCATAGAAACGGTATTCACCCCACGCTGAAGTGAACGGTATTGGCGCTAAATTTGAAAAATTATAGCAGAAACAGCCTGATTAGCATATAGTATCTTGAAACACTGCCTTTATTAAGAGGGGATGACCCCTTAATGTTAAGGATCCTTTTAAACTCGGTCCTGATGGGTCCTAAGGGTTACTGGGGTCTCAGAGTCATACGGTCTGGTGTTTCCAGTATGCTGTTCCGCAGACAGTAGAGTTGAAAAGATGCTTTGTTCAAAACTTTCGCAAAGCAGTATGGGTCCTGATATAAAAGGAAAAAATGTCTACGGGAAATTTCCCATCCCATCTCACAAACTCGCGTCACTTCGTTCCGCGAGCAAAAAGGAAGACGTTGCAAGAAGAATGCCCTGAAGAAGATTGTAGCAAAATATTTAAACATGTTTCTTTAAATAAAGTAAAGCGACGCTAAATTTTCAATCTTAGGTGCAGACCACACCCAGCTTTCAAAAATGTGCACTTGGAAAAATTTTTTATCTTAGGGCCTGACTTATGGTAGATGGCATGGTTGCCCAGCGAGACCAATTACCCGATTTTACGATTCATGGTTAAGAAACCTCACTCCAGATCGGACGGACAATCAATCAAACAATTCCAAACGGCCTCTTTTATTTGAAGCGTTCGGAATTCTCAATATGTTGAATGGTTGCTTCTATTATCATTCTATTACCTATCATTGAAAGGGATGGGCTTCCCTACAATATTAGATGACGCAGTTCTCTGCCCGGGGGGGGGGAGGGGGTACTCATATATTTTTCTGTACGGAGACGTGCCGCTGAACAGGGTATCACTTTCGGGATTCCAACTCCGGGACAGGGTATCATTTTTGTAAAAATCGGCTCCATGACAGGGTCCATATTTGTCATTTTGACTCAGCAAGGTCTTTTTAGGCAATTTGCACTCTGCGAATGTGATTCAAATCGCTTGGATGGCAAAATTTCCACTAAAGGACAGGGTATTGTTTAAGAAAATTTTACTCCGGGACAGGGTCAACCTGGTTCCGAGGGCCAGTTTCCTACGTCAGTACTGACCCTCGTACCGGCCAGGTAAAATTCGCAATTTGATTGGCTATTCAATAACAAAAGGCTCAATAATTATTCCAAAGAGTTATTGCTTGGCTTTGGCGAGAAATTGGTCAACTTTGGATCGCTGTCACGGGAAAACAGCACAAAGGATTGAGAAAAGGATTGTTGGTATACTTAAATGTTATGTCTGTGCCCCAGTTGGTGGAGTTTGAGCCCTATCCGTCTGCGCACGTAGGAAAAATTAGCTATATTTGGTCATTTTGGGGACCATTCCTATTGATTCCCATTCAAAAATGGTCCTATTTCAAATGATTGTGGAGAAAAATATGTTTTATGTGTAGGGCTGGTGAGTAGTTGAAAAGGGGTAATGGACAATGGAAAGCTCGAATCTTTGGGTTTCAAGAAAGTTGGGGGTCATTATGACGTCATAAATGGGGGTCAAGGAAAAAAATATTTTTTTCGACCTGACGTTACGTTTGGAGTCGATGCTCGATGGTTACTGAATCGGTTTAAAGACGGAAAAGAGATTTCAAGAGACCGACCTTCTGGGAGTCTTTCAATACCATTTTGGGTACAATACTGCCCCTAGGGGCTTCGCGAGGGAGGTTCAAGGATGGGGTAAAGTTTTGGCCCGCGCCTTTTTGCGCGCTAACTCAGTTTTGCGCCGGGCAAATTTGACTTCGGGATGCCAAAAATCGACGTAAAACCCCATTCCTTACCTTTCCCAACTTTAATTTGCTGTTTATCTTCAAAATTCGAAGAATGACGAGCCATTTCTTTTTGGAAGCTGCGGTGAAAATTCCTTAACTTTCCAACTTAGGCCCATTTTCACTCCAAAGAAATTGTGCTCGTTTTCCTACTAAATGCACTTGCTAACCTCGGATTATTGTCTAAGTACCTTAACAAGGGTTAAATAATGGTCCTCAAAGAATTTGTTTTTAGTTTCTCGCATTATTTACCGCTGCATCGGTGGAAGAAGGTCGGTCATTTTTCGTCATATTTTCTTACTTCCTCCAATTTTCAATGGACTTACTACATGGTATGTTATGCATCAAAATCTATTGACATATGGTTTATGCTGTGGAAGTCTTTTCACTATAGAGTGAATAAGAGAGTTTGTAGTACGTGTGTAGCTAATAATTTATGCAAAACAAAATGGCGTCAAATATACCACGATTTCGGCAACCGGTACCATGGCCCAAATAGGTTGGCGTAGACTCCTTTTGGGGCATGGGGACGAGGTTGGGACAGGGTATCATTTTCAGGAATTTCACTCCGGGACAGGGTAGCTTTTCAGATTTTCCAGCGGCACCTCCCTGTATGTTCGTAGACCAAGTACCTCCCCCGCCCCCCCCCCCCGGGGGTTCTCTGGGACCTAAATTTCATGCATCTTTATTCAATATCTGAGAGAGCTGACCAGGAGATCCTGACGCAACTCATCAAAAAGTGGACAGTGCAGGTAAAAGTGCTCATTATCTTCTTTAGCAACGCCACAATTAGAGAATGGGTTAAGACAATCAAAATTATGTCGAAATTTTTGCTCGTTAAGAGAGCTAAATTCGAGACGACACTTAGTCAATGATCGAATTCTCTGCAAATTTGCAATGCCATAGATTGGATTTCCCTCTGGTTTCACACGCGCAGTTAATTTACGCTTAACCCCGTTAAGCGTCGAAGAATTTTTCAGTCCTTCATTGGGGGAGTTCCATTCAAATAGTGTTGTTGTTGTTGTTCATTTATTTTAATTCGATATTTACATAGCTAACAATATATACAATATATACAAAGTTAACTAATCTAAATCGAATGAAATTAAAATGTTAAAAAAAAGTTATTGTTCAGTAAAAGTAAAACTACAGCAGGCACTACATTTGCATTCTGGGCCATTCCATTGCTTTATCATAAGTTTGAAGTTTTTCAAGCTTTCTGCAGATTTCATTTTGTTTGGTAAGCCATTCCATATTTGAGGTCCAACGGACTCAAGACTGTTTGAACCGAAAGTTACTTGATTTGGTCTTACATGCTTTAAGTCATAAGGCTTTCTGGAGGAATAATGCGAAGATCTGAGTTTGAAGAAATTTTTCATAAATGGCGGATTTAGATTATTCATTGTTTTATAAATTTCAATGCAAAGAGTTCTTTGACGCGAAACTTGCATAGTACATCTTCCTGATTTTTGGAGCAAGTCCTTATATGAGCTCTTACGATCATTATAAAGAAACCTTAGTGCACGTTCTTGTAACTTTTCAATTTTTTGAAGCGACTTCATAGAAGAAAAATACCAAACCAATGGACAATAATTGAAGTTAGAGTAAACAAAGCTCTGTACAAGTACCTTTTTTTGCTCAAATCCAATAAATGATCTTAACCTTTTCAGAACGTTTAGTTGTGTCGCAGCTTTTTTACAAAGGTTTGATATGTGTGTATCAAAATTCAATTTATTATCCAGGGTTACGCCCAAAAGTTTTACAGTTTCTTCTGACTTGATGGCATGATCTTGAAGGCTTATATTTTGTCCAGTAGTATTTTCCCGATCTTTTCTGACCAGCAGAGCATGAAATTTATCAGGGTTTGCAATCATTTCGTTTCGGTCTAGCCAAGTTAAAGCGACATTGGTTTCATTCTCCAAAACCCTGACGAGATCGGGCATAGTTTTGGAAAAATATGAAAGTGTATTATCATCAGCATAATTATGAAGGGTTGCCTGCTTTATAAAAAGAAAGAGGTCATTTATGAAGAAATTAAATAAAATTGGACCAAGTACAGAACCCTGTGGAACTCCTGATACAACATCTTTAAAGAAACTATTTGAATTATTTATCCGGACACACTGTTTTCGACGTTTTAAATAGGAATAAATAAGAACTAAAGCGTTTTCGTCAAAACCGTATGCATGTAATTTTGCTATGATTAGATCATGTGGAATGCAATCAAAAGCCTTTGAGAGATCCATGAAGATAGCACCTACCACGAAATCTTTGTCAAGTTTTTCCCTCCAGTCTTCTACCAGATTTATCAACACATGTTGTGTGCTGTATGATTTTCTGTAAGCCGAGATAAATATAGAGAGCGTTTTATCTAGATGCGAGATAAGCTGCTGTTTTAGGGCTTTTTCGTATATTTTTGAAAAAGTATTTAGCACACTAACTGGACGGAAATTTCTTTCAGCAGTGCGATTTGATTCCCCTTTGTCCAAGGGGCATACCGCCGCATTTTTCGCATTTTCTGGAAATCTGAAATTACGTATACTGCAGTTGATAGCATTAGTTAATGGAACTGTAAGCTCATTGGCAGCAAGAGATACTAGTTTTGGTGGTATTTGATCAACACCTGTAGATTTTTTTCCATCCAAACTTTTTAACAATAATGCAACCTCACGAGCTTCCACTTCGTTGACAGAAAAGGTTTCAAAATTGCAATTTGGGTTTTGTACTATGGCTAGAACACTTGGATGGTTCTTATACTTTTCTAAGATCAATTTAACTATATGCCTATCATCATCAATGTCTGTTGTATCAGCAACACCACAAGGTTTCTTACCACTAGTGTTCTCTACAATATTTACATAGTATTCATTAAAAAGTTCACTTAATTCTTGATCATCAGTTATGATTGTGTCATTTTTTACTATTGATATGTCTGATCCAACTAGAGCACCTTTGTTTGATAAAAATGGCTTGACGAGATCCCAAAAAGCTTGATTAGATAACAGCCCATTTTCAGTAGCTTTTTTGAAATGATTTTTGATTGCTTTTCTCCGTATTGAAACACATTTATTACGCTGCTTTTTAAACTTTGTCTTATTTTCATTTGTAGGATTTTTGTTAAACTTCTTTTTCAATCTAGATCGAGTGTAAATGGCTCTATTCAATTCTGGTGTCATAAAAGGCGCTGAATTTCCTCTCTGAACTTTTGATTTTAACGGCGCGTGTTTTTCAACCAAATTTCGGAAAGTATTAGTTATGTTATCGTAGGTTTTATCAGGATTATTCGTATGGTATTCAAAAGGGGCTTTCTTAACATCTTGAAGAAACTTTTTGGGGTCAAACCTTTTATGACTACGGTATCTAATTATTTTAGGCTTGAGCCTTGCAACCACTGCTTTCATTAAGGTAATGACAAGACCATGACAATCACTAAGACCGGTCTCAAATACAGAGGTGTTTAGGAAGCTCCTTGGTTTGTTTGTAAGAATAACGTCAATAGAAGAACTATGACTTTTCGTGAAACATGTTTTAGTTGTGACCAAATTTGATAATCCGAATACATCACAAAAGGATGACAGCTTATTGTATCCAGGGTGCTGCGAGTCTTGTGTGTCGATATTGATATCTCCCATCACAATAACATTATCATATCTATCTAGCGCCTGGTTCAAAGAAACCGATAAAGTAGCAAAGAAACTATCTAGGTTAGAGTCAGGGGGCCTATAGACACTAAAGATAATCCACTTCTTCTTACAAACTATTAGTTCGGAACATAGCAGCTCCAATGAGTTATTGTATTATAGTTATTAGTGTAGTATAGTTATTAGTGTATTGTAAAAGCATTTGTTTGAAAAGCACGTAGTTCTTGGTGCACTATGGGCATATGTGCGCGAGTGTCTCAAGTTGTGTAACACAGGCCTGACAGGTGGTATCTCAGCAAACAGGTAGCACGGATATTCAAGATTCCTTAGTTTAAAAAATGACACAACCTTCTGAACCATCTCCTATCATACAAAGTTTCCCAACCAAGCTCTTTGTAAAGTTTGTCTCTACTTGTACCTTTCTAAGCACTGGTAGCAGCTAAAGCAGCAGCATACTGAGTTTATTCAAGCTTGTTCGTGAAATCAAGGCGCATACTAGGATCGTATTTATGATAGATAATATCACGTTAGTCAAGATGAGGCCTAACATGAAGTTTATAGAGTTAGATTAGAACATCTCTGTAGACTTATCTAGACAGATGCTCTTTTCATAATCAATAAAATCAAAATACATTAAACCGATAAACTAAACATAAGATACATTGTGCTATTTACACCGGAAATGGGCATGTGGTCATCGAGCTCCCATTGTGAATAGCACTTAAAATAGATATACAATAACTAGAATAGTTTATCAACAAAACATTACCATTAAAACACTATAATACGAAGGACGGAAAGAGTGGGTGCTGCGATTTACTCCAATAATTTAAGGCGACTCTGCCCTCCACCCCGATGAGCACGGAAAGCCACCCCCAGGGATCACAAAAATGTCTTTATGAGTAGAGCGTCATTCGGATCGTGAGGACTTAGCCCCCCAAAGAATACGACCACGCACCCGAAAAGCGGCACAACACATTGTTATATTGCATTGCATTGCATTGCATTGCATTGCATTGCATCTTCATCATTCCAATGCCACGCTTTGCTTTGACGATTGCTTCTCTTAAATGACTTTTAAAGTCTAACTTGGAGTCTAATACCATACCAAGATTTCTGTGTTCCAGTGTTTGAGAAATTACATCATCACCCAACTTTAGAGGACGATGATTTTGAATGGCTCGTCAACCTTTGGGTATAGCCATTAGAAAATTTATGATTTTTACGTTGTGATTTCACGAGTGATGGCGAACCTCCGTCATCTGCCCATTGAAGTTATCTCCTGGGGTTTACTTGCAGTAAATTGTATCGTTTAAGTGCAATATAGCAAGGTTTATTGAAATTGTGGTAGAGAGCGAAAAGCAAGGTGGCTCATTTATCCTACCAACTTCACACGAAGCTGTTAGTCAACACCGTCGAATCTTGATAAAAGAGCTCAAATGGCTGACAGTCCACGACATGATAAAACAAGAGACGGCTACCATTGTTTTCAAATCAATAATTGGTCTCGCGCCCACTTACCTCTCTACTCTATTCACGAGAAACTCAACACGGGAGATCGTAAATTTGAGAAATCGTGAGGCTGACCTACTTGCTCCACGAATGAAAACGAGCAATGGCCAAAAAGCATTTTCATTCCGTGGATCAAAGGTTTGGAATGAGTTAGAACATGAGGTCAAACTAGCCCCCTCTCTGTCTACTTTTAAATGTAGACTTAAATGTAAATAGCTTTTATTTTTCCATTCATTCTAGTTTTACATTGTAAATATTCTTTCTTTTTTAATTATCTATTGTAGTATTGTAAGTAGGTTTTGCTACGGCCCCCTGAAAAGCAGCCACTCTTGGCTGATGGGGCCACCGTGTTTAAAGAATTTAAAATGAATTAAAATAAAAATGAATAAATCGAAGGATTTGATTCGTCGGCGATTGACTGCAAAGAGCTGCCTTAACCACTTTGTAAAATTGACAAAGTAGTGCTAACCCAATCAAAGCTTCTCAGCCTTTTCCATGGTCCTAAACCGGTAGTTAGTTCTCTCGCCCCTTTTGCCTGTATTTTTATGTGAAATTTGCTTTTACGTTTTAGTGATGACAATTGCAATTCTGCTTGTGATGGAGGGGCTGTCAGCTTTCTTGCACACATTGCGTTTGCACTGGTAAGTTGCTTGTGTCTCGATCTAAAGCACGATGCCCTTTTGTTTTGCATTAGATTTGCCGTTGTGGGTGATTTGAATAGATTTCTGTAATGAATTTGAAACGGTCTCCATATATCAGGTAAGTAAGAAATATGTATACACGCTTTTAATTTTGATACTGTAGGAGGCAGATGCAAAAAACAAATGCTTTTCTTACCACACAAAGGCCTTTGAAACTGAAGTTATTATCAGAGTGTTACTGACTAACACAACAAAGATATAATATTTGATTTAAACTGTAGTGTGACTATTTGACATTGGCATGTGCATGTGCCCAAGGATTAAATTTGGTGTCCTGTGGCGAAACATAACATCACATTGAAATGAGTCGTGAGTTGAGGGTGGCATGTCCAGCTTTGAATTGCTTGCTTTCGTAGTGTAATAAAAGTTTAGGCTCTGTAAGAGTCATAAAAACAGAGATTTTGAAAATGGGTTCTTTAAACGAATTATTTGCCTTTCCGCATTCAAAAACGTGCTATAAAAAAGTGCATGATGATCTGCCAGTTCTGCATTCAGAAATATAATTGCTCATTCTGTTCCGTAAATTTGAGGTTTGACCAATGTAGGTGGTACTATTGGTAGCTCCTTCACATGAATTGCATTATGAGAAATAAACGATGTTTATACTATTACATGAAATTAGACGTTTTATCTGCAATGTTGTTCCATTTGCTGTTTGAAAAGATGAAAGCGGTTGGAGATACATTTGACAAAGTTTGCAGTTCTTTCTTTTGTATAAGGTTATTCCTGGTGTTGGTACATCCTTAGCGTAGTGTTCAGAGATGACTTTTGCTTTCGTGAGAAGTAATGTAAGGTTTGGCGGTTGCTTTAAAGCTAAGATTGGTTTGGTGTTTTGGAACTTTTCGTTTGTCAATGGATCTGTAATGCCGTTGATCATTGTGGATATAGTTTTGATGACATATGTGTCTCTAACGTTTGGATAATATGTAGTGACGAGTGGGATGACGTTGTTTTCTTGGAAGGGAACAGGTCCTTGCACCTTTGCCTTGTGAAATGCCTGCTTAATCAAATCTTTGGGGGACTCACAGCGTAACAACCAGTTTTCTAGTTCTTCGAGGTGGAATTTCATGCGTGCAGGATCAGAAACGAATACCATAATTCTTTTTGCAAAGTTGAATGGGATTGTTTGCTTGATGTGGAATGGTTGGGCGCTGTAAGAGTTGAGGTAGTCGTATGGATTCCTTTCTTTACAATTCACATCGGTCGTAACGACTTTGACATCGCGTAAAATGACTTATATTTCTAAGAAATTCAAGGATTCAATGTTTCCTGTTTTTTTTTCTATTTTCAGTTTCCATCGTGAATTGTATAGCCGGGTGAAGTTCATTGAGTGGTTGTTTCATTACCAAGGGATCTATTTCTGTTGGGAAGGCTAAGAAGCTGTCGTCCAGATATCTAAAAAAAATTTTTCTATGTATTTACAAAGATCGCCATTAAAATATTTTGGTAAAACGAGCGGAAAGAGTCGTGTTTCTTCTAGGTACCTGATTGTTAGGCTTGCGTACGACGGTGCGAATTTCGTTCCCATCGCGGTTCCTTTTAATCGTTTGTATAAGGCTTTATCAAAAATGAAGTTATTATTTTCCAGAATTAACTTTGCCGATTCGATTAAGAAAGCTTTGCTAAAGCATTGTGGGATAAGGTCTTTCCTCTCTTCAATCCAAAAATCGAGTGCTTGTAATCCGAGTTCGTTTGGTATGCTTGTATATAGACTTGTTACGTTATTCGAGTAATGAGAAGAATTCTCTTGGAATTATACGTGAAAATCCCAGTCGTCTTTAACATTGGTTTTTAATGTTTTTGCTATGGGTTTCAATGATGTGTCTAAAAATTCACATAATCGTTGCGTATGGGAGGATGTTGCAGCTATGATTGGCCTGCTTTTTAAAGTAGAAAGTGGCTGCATTTCAATAAATTCCGCATTTGATTGTGTTACTTGTTCGATTATGTCTTTGCTTTTGTGGATCTTTGGTAAAACATACAAATTGCTTGTTTTCCAATCGAAATTAGGTATTAAGTCTCGTTCTTTCTCTGTTAAGCAATCTTCATGTTTTTTCACGAGTGATTTAAGGTTTTTCATAACTTACTTGTCTGCATTTACTGGTAGTGTGTTATAGTCGTTGCTATTGAGATGACCTTCTATAAAACACTACCAGTAGATGTAGACAAACAAGTTATGAAATACCTTAAATCACTCTTGAAGAAACCTAAAGATTGTTTAACAGACAATGAACAAGACTTTCTATAACTAATTTCGATTGGAAAACAAGCCATTTGTATCTTTAACCAAAGTTCTACAAAAGCAGAGACATAATCGAAAAAGTAACACAATCAAATGCAGAAGTTATTGAAATGCAGCCACTTTCTACTTTAAAAAGCAGGCCAATCATAGCTGGACCATTTTTCCATACGCAACGATTATGTGAATTTTTAGACACATCATTGAAACCCATAGCAAAAACATTAAAAACCAATGTTAAAGAAGACTGGGATTTTCACGTATAATTCCAAGAGAATTCGCTGAACATTCTTCTCTTTATTCGTATGACGTAACAAGTCTGTATACAAGCATATCACACGAACTCGGATTACAAGCACTCGATTTTTGGATTGAAGAGAGGAAAGACCTTATCCCACAACGCTTTAGCAAAGCTTTTATAGTCGAATCGGCACAGTTAATTCTGGAAAATAATAAGTTCATTTTTGATAGAGTCTTATACAAACAATAGACAACTTCACAGAAAGAAACGGATCATGGGTAAGTAGGGCAAAATTTGATTCTTCGAACGCATGTTTCAACAAGATATTTCATTTCTGACATCACAGTGTACGATACAGTTCTGGCTCTTAGCCGCTCAAAACTTATATTAGCTATCACCAAGATAACATAAAGAACCAAGATAGTGCAGGTCAAAACATATCAAACTGGGTGATTTTCAGGGCCTCCTGAATCGCTGGATCTTTATGAAACAGTTCAGAAAAGCAGATATTTTTTTTGTTCAGACTTTCCTCTTTCCATTCATGTATAATGCACCATCTTTTTAAGTAAAATCAGGCTCTGGGCGGCCGCGAAAACAGCAGTACTTTCATGAGTTTTTATCACCTTCACACGGCGAAATCCCAAACTTCCCGCCTGACAAGCCTATTTGCTACTATTTTTAGAATTATCCCTCTTATTGTTCCCGGACCTCGCGTTGCGCGCTCTCTTTCAACTTTCACGAAAATCACGGGGGCTCGGGTTGGTCATGAAAGGGAGCATCCAGGAACATCAATCTGATCTCGATGAACAAAATGGCGGGCAAAGATTCATCTCGCGACACAGATCGCAGTTCAACCATTTCAGAAAAAACGAAGACACAGTTGTTGAAGAAACTATTTCGGGCAGAGAGTTGCATCGATAAGACCCGTCCTCCTCTTGAAATAGCTAAAGAAGAGCAAATAGATGCAAATGGCAGCGACGTCAAGAAATCAAAGATAGTGTCCAAGGATGTAGTGAATAGCGAACGACTGGATAAGATCGAGAAAGCATTGAACAGTTACGTAAGCGAAGGAACCCTGAACGTAAGAGTGATAAACCGGTGTCTTGAGGTGACAAGAATCATTCCTGATGTCGAAGATATTTCAAAAGGAGGACCCTTTTTCGTGGCAAGGGTAATAATTGTATCCAGTGGTAAAGCCACCCTACAAATTTTGAATAAGCCAGTGTGGACGACTAATGTCATTGCTGAAGATGGCCAAACTGTACTTCTTGAAGAGATCAAGGCTGTTTGCAACTGTTTTTGTATGGAATTTAGGATGTGTCATGGGATATCACCAGACAAGTTTATGGCCTGCAGCAAGAATATCCACATAAACATAAAGAACAAAACTGAAAAAGAAATCCCATTTTTGAGAGTCACAAGCACAAAGTGTAAGGTATGGTTCAAAGTTGGTAGAACAAGCAAGCATCAAAATCAGTGCTCCGACTGCCAAGAACTCATGCGATATGTGAGGAAAATGGAACATAAAAATGCTTCTGGTCAGGAGAAACTAAGTGAGCGCCTTAATGGTTCATCCAATTTTAAAATTTCCAAGCTTACTCCAAGAAGCAGACAAATTCGTCTACAGCAAAGTAGAACATCAAAGGCAGGATTGCGAAAGAAAGTTGAAGATCTACTGGAGAACACAAAAGACATGAAAATAGGTCTTGATGATCAGCAGAATGCAGAGCTTGAAAAAATTGTCAATTACATAGGGCAAAATCAAGCCAATGAGTTAGAGACTGTGTTCTTGGAGGGACAACAACATGGTCCAGAGTTCACAGAATTCATGCGAGAAACATGGAGGCGGGATGTTGAGGACAGGAAACAGTTTCTTCAAGATCAAATACAAAATGGGCAAAGGCAAACAAAATATGGAAACAGATGGAGTATGATTACCTACAGGATTGGTATGTTGACACTTTGAATCTATTAGTTATTGAATGGGATGAATTCAAACTCAGGTAAGTCAGATTGCTTCAGACCAGCCAAGCTATATTTGACTTTAACAGACCTTAACTCATGGGAATTGATGTGATGATCCAGATAGGATTCAAAAGTTTTCCAAATTTTGGCGACTAAATAAATTTCCAGCTTCACTAAGTCCCAAGATACAATATGCAAGGTCAATGTTTACTGTATAGTTATAACCACTTTATTACATATTTCTGTCTGTCACCTGGTTTGCATTCACTGTAGTGCATGCATTGAAAAACCCTTCCTTCAGATGTACAAAAATTTATTTTCAAATGAGCATCCCAATACCAAAATCATAGGATGCAAACTTGTCTGATGTGGGTCATCGAAAATTTGCCATAGAATAACATAGGAAAGACAAAGATTGTGGCAAGTGTCAGTCAAAGCTATCTAACAAGTTCATCCATTTAGCAAATACTCTGAACCTTTATATTGCAAGAAATGAAGAATGTGTATAAGTATTTCATTCATTTCATTTAAAGGGTTGTCCTTCAACAAAGTTGATTTTCAAGGGGCCCTATAATGAGACAATCATCAGTTGCACCACAAAAATTGGCAAATGATTTAAAACTCTGAAGGTAACCTTTCTCAATTAACTGAAATCCTGTTGATGTCTTAATGAAGGATGATTGATAGACAATTATGGAAAAAGATGGTGTCATGGGGAATTTTCACCAATATGCATTGCATTTGTTGATCAGATGTTGATAATCACTGCTTATTCCATTGTATATATTACACACTGCATCTTGGTCAAGTGCCCCCAACACCATCCTTTCCATGATTTACCTGCAACCAGTTTATTTTATTTACACTTCTCTTTCAGCACTAGCAATATTTATACGATCACCAGCAGCATATGATGCACTGAAGAGTTTCAATATATTCCAATTGCCCTCAAGGAAAAGCCTTCACCAGTTCACTGCCACACGAAATCATGATGCTGGCATAAACAAAGAGTACATAAAAGAAAAATCAAATGATTATAAAGCCTTTAAAGAAGAAACCACAAAAAATGGTTATTTGCAGCCTGCAGGGGCTGGGGTCCTGATATTTGATGAGGTAAAAGTGATGGCTAAAGTACTATTCAATGTTAAAAGTGAAAAATTCTTGGGTTTAGCCATGTCAATGGAGGAAATGAAGGGCATGCATGACATCTTCCATGACCTTCTATCAGACAAGCCAATTCCAGCAGAATATATTTTGCAGTACCTTTGGAGGGATCTTACATCAAACTTTGATGTAATTGGCCCATTTTTCTCATTGAAGTCAACAATCAATCATACTGTCATAATAGAAACTCTGTTCCAAACACTGAAGGCATTTCATGAGTATGGTTTTCAAACAAGGGCAGTAGTTTGTGATGGAGCATCATCAAATCTTGCAGCAATAAAACTGATATGTAATAAAAAGAGAGGGGCATTTGGTGTTAATGAGAATAGTGCAGATCCTTTTCGCATAAATTCATCATTTGCAAATCCAATGGATGGTGCTGGAGTGTCATTTGTAATATGTCCCTCACATCAGGTAAATATTATAAGTATACATTTGACTTTCTTTCCAATTCCTTAAGATGAGCTTAAGAAAAATGGTGGCAAGGCTGTGGGCTATCAGAGATAACCAGTATTGTATTAAAGCAAATGGTAGCATTCAATTCTTCTGGTACTGTATAATATATGCAATCTGCAGAAGAAATTTCGGCAGTGTAGTATTGTATACCTTATACACTCTGCACTTGTACTTAAAAAGCAATTGAAGTTTCAATCAGTTGCAACAATTTAAAGTTTGAAAGAGCAGAAACTGTGCACGCATGTACAAACACTTGTACACTTGAGCCCCTGTAGCTCCCTTCAACAGATCCTGAAATTAGGCAACTTTTGGTATTTTCATCCTTGGGCCTTCAACTCTTTGATTTATTTTTTCTCGCAACGCGGCTCAAAGGACCAGGAGCACATGCCAAAGAACAATTGGGGGAACAGACAACAAACAAAAATCTGTTGAGGGAACAAGTGTAGTGGTAGATCAAGTGTTGTGTTTTTTGTCCTATCAAGTCATTGTTCTTTGAAAATAGAGAAAGAGAACATGAGCAAATCAGCAGTTTCATGCAGTATGATCCTTGCTATAATTTCACAACCTGAGAATTATCAAGCACTCTTCAGAATTTTTCTAGCAAAATTTTCCAGAATATGCATGGTTTCTTTCTAAAACCTACATTCTTTCCAATGAATCAAAAATTCTTGTAATCAGAGTATCAAGAGTTGAAAATGCTTAAGAAGTTTTGAAAATATTGAGAATTCCTGTCATGCCTGTACTTTATCTGAAAGTTGTTTCATACTGTACAGTACATGGAATGAAACCGTGTTTTCCCTCCACACAGCTTAAGAACATGGTGAATGCACTGTTTGCGTCACGGCAAGGTGGAACCAAGTGCTTTAGGCTCAGAAGTGATGAAAGTGATTTTGGATGGGAGGCAATTTCAAAACTGTGGGAAAGAGAATGCACAAGAATTAGAGAAGGCAAGATAAGGAAAGTACCCAAACTTCAACCATCATACATAGAGAGAGACTCATGGACAAAACTCAATGTGGCACCAGCAAAGATTATGCAGGTAAATTCACCAAGATAGATAAAAACAAACAAGAGATCAAATGGTTTGAAAGATCATTGTGTCATGCAATCTTCAAACCATTCTTGGGCCTAATGGCAAGAGGGCAGGAAATGATTCTGAAACATACAGTGCTAGGGATGCAGGTAACAGGGCCAAAAAATGTTGTAAGTGGGCTGTGGAAAGTATATGTAGGTTTTGAAATGGTTCATGACATCTAAAGACCCATTGCTAACCATGATCCTTCGTGGCGCCAAAGGCGACTTTCGTGTTATCTGAAAGTCGTTTTTGGCCTAAATTTCCTTTGCCTTGCTTTTCAATCGGTGCACAAAGGATCATGGTTAGCAATGGGTCTTTAGTGTTTCATCTTATGGTACCTGCACAAAAGTAATGTTTAATGCTCCTGCATTTGATCAGTTTCGTTGTTTCGTGTAATGCCATGTTACTTATTTGCGTTATAACTTATCTTAATCATGGTAGTATCTCATAATTGCTTTGGTGAGCTTTTCAATTAGATTTGTTCCCTTTTTGGCTATTTGTTGTATGCTTGCTAAAGTCCTCACTCCTTTTGCTAGAAGATACGTACATCCTGTGAAAGTTTACCCCCAACAAGATTTTGTGAATTCCTTTTATACTTTTTCTGTGGTACTGATTTAGTGTGCTTATGATATCTCTTTCAGCAAGACAATGTTATTGCAGAGCTCTTCGAGTATGCATTGTCCAGAGACGAGGAAGACAGGCCAGAAGACTGGGTTTCTACTGCCTACACCAGAGATTACTTGATTGCATGCAGTAATTTGTTTGAAAGAGGATTTTTGAGCCATTCACAAATCGGCAACAACCAGCATGATGTGCTCAACAATATAAGAGCTGGAATGCAATATTTCATTGACTGGTACAGCAACCTGTCCAAAGGAGATAATTTTCACCCTACCAGCACCACAGAAAGAAAATTCCTATCATGGCAAACATTTGATTTGCTACGCATTGCTGTGTATGGTTTTCTCGACTTTGTTGAAAGATTCATACTAGAGTACCCAGAATATTATGTATTACCACTTAAATTGAATGGCAGCGCTGTGGAGACTCTCTTCGCTCAGTTTAAGTATGAAAGTGCTGGGAAACTAACTTCCGTGAACTATTCTACAGCAAGGAAGTCTGTGCTGCTGAAACGTGACATTCATCAGTCCACCAAAGATGCCAGAGGGTATCGGTCAACTCCATTGTATGTTAGAGACAAACAGTTAAAAAGAAGTGTTAAAAAGGGAACCCCTTAGCTTATTGTTTGTGAAATATTACAGGCTATGTATCTGCTTTAAGTTGGTATTTACATATCAGATGTCGTAGAACAAAAGGTATATACTGTAAAGTTGCTTGGGTCCAGTCATGACAACCTCAAAGTAAGGTCAAATAATGACCAGGGTCCTAATGATCGAAAAATATGGTCATATTCTAACTCCAATTATGTACCAAGGACATAATTATTATTACTCAGTAACTGTATTTGTTTAGAGAGTGTTTCTCAAATTTCTCCCTGGAGTTTGCAAATTGGCAGACGAGGTTTCGTTTGTGAAGCATCTGTGTCAGAGAAATTCACATCTTGTCAAGGGAAGGATTTTGATTCATCTGTTTAAATCAGGAAGATCACTGGGGTAGAATTTATACTGGGTTGTTTGAGCTTCATGGCTAATCATTTTCAAATTGTCCACTAACAGTTTACTGGTTTAGACATGGAGGCAAATTTGGTCATACCTTGTTTGGTTGTTGATATTGGCACTTTGAGGGTTGCAATAATTATGTCAAAAATTCAAATTGCTGTCAACTCCAAACCAGAGCTTGCAGCCCAGTGAATAAATAAACAATACCCTTTATCAAACTTGAAAACAACTTGGATCACATTGTATTCTGTTTCCTAACAACTTGGATCACATTGTGCTTTTTTCACTTCCTTCAATTTCATATTTGAATTTTATGAGCTCCAGTTTAGACATGGAGACAAACTTGAGCTTTCAAGATCAATATCTCTGCTCTCAAGCATCCTGAGCAACAGATGAGCTAAGTATCTATGTATATTGAAATGAACTACCAAGGGACTGTTTGAAATTGATTTGCCACTGATTGAAGCTAGATTCTCATGGCTGGACTCAACCAAATCAAATCCACATACTATTTCTTGGACACCCAGTACATTTTCAAATTATAACATACAGTGCAGTCATGAAAGTTATCATCCTGCTTTACAATTTACAACTCTTCATGTGTGCCCTCAAATTATGAGAGTAAGCAAATTTTTTTGCACATCCATCACAAGAATACTTCTTGACTCCAGTATGGTGTGTCATATGTCCTTCAAGCAAATGCTTGTGTGAAAAGGATTTAGGGCATTTATCACAACCATATGTTGCTCCTTCCTGCTCATGCACATTCTTAATGTGTTGGTTCAGTCCATACACATTCTTGAAATTCTTCTTACAACCAACATAGGAGCAGAAGCAAGGAGTGGCATTGTGTATTCGCTGCACATGTGCTTTTAATGCAGGTGCAGAACCAAACAGCTTTTTGCAATCATTGCACTGAATCAACTTCTCATTATGGGCTGATTTGATGTGTCGCCTCAAATTGTCAGCACGACTGAATTCCCTTCTACAGTCTTTGCATTGAAAGTTTTTTGTAGCAGCAATGTCATCGTTGGGCTTCTCAGACAGTGTCTGTTGTTCGGGTGTTCTTTTGCCAATTTCATCCTCAGCAGGCTGACTATCCCAAAAATCGTCATGAGGCAGGACTGGCAGCGTCAGCTTGGAATGAACTTGCACAACTTCGATATTCTTTGTGATCGGCCTGATATCTGAGTTATTCAGTTGGCCATTCTCCCAAAAATCATCCTCGTGCACGGATGAAAGGGACAAACACTTTGAATTAATGTCCACCAATTCACATTTTACGTCGTATGTCTCATCATCGTCTTCAGACTCGGCGATGTATCCTACCTCATTCTGTTCTATTCCAGATACAACATGATCATTCAATGCTTTTCCCATTAAGTTCGGCTGAGTTTCCGGCACAACATATTCGATTTCTTGTTCCATATTGGTACGTTTATGTGCAGATACTAAACTTCTGAACCACAAGATAAAAGTTGCGAAGGAAATGACCCCGCTCTACGTTTTGGCGCCAAATACAAACCTCGTCTCAGAACGAATAACCTCGAATGGAAGGTGGGTCGGGAGGGAGGTCGGGCTAGTGGCGCTCCCTGGGCTGGACTGGCTGGACTTCACTTCTGTGGCTAGCCGAGGTGTCCATCATGGAAATGAGAGTTGCAGTACAAATGAGTAGGCTGGCAGTACAAATGAGGGCTTTTAAGAGAAATGTTCAAAACATCGCAAATCTAAGTTAACATTTCTACTTTGGGATTTTTTGCTTGATGTAAATTCGCGAAAAGAAGTTATTTACCAATAATAAACCTTAGGTGAAGCTAGCCAAGGTGTCCATCATGGAAATGAGAGTTGCAGTACAAATGAGTAGGCTGGCAGTACAAATGAGGGCTTTTAAGAGAAATGTTCAAAGCATCGCAAATCTAAGTTAACATTTCTACTTTGGGATTTTTTGCTTGATGTAAATTCGCGAAAAGAAGTTATTTACCAATAATAAACCTTAGGTGAAGCTAGCCGAGGTGTCCATCATGGAAATGAGAGTTGCAGTACAAATGAGTAGGCTGGCAGTACAAATGAGGGCTTTTAAGAGAAATGTTCAAAACATCGCAAATCTAAGTTAACATTTCTACTTTGGATTTTTTGCTTGATGTAAATTCGCGAAAAGAAGTTATTTACCAATAATAAACCTTAGGTGAAGCTAGCCGAGGTGTCCATCATGGAAATGAGAGTTGCAGTACAAATGAGTAGGCTGGCAGTACAAATGAGGGCTTTTATGAGAAATGTTCAAAACATCGCAAATCTAAGTTAACATTTCTACTTTGGGATTTTTTGCTTGATGTAAATTCGCGAAAAGAAGTTATTTACCAATAATAAACCTTAGGTGAAGCTAGCCGAGGTGTCCATCATGGAAATGAGAGTTGCAGTACAAATGAGTAGGCTGGCAGTACAAATGAGGGCTTTTATGAGAAATGTTCAAAACATCGCAAATCTAAGTTAACATTTCTACTTTGGGATTTTTTGCTTGATGTAAATTCGCGAAAAGAAGTTATTTACCAATAATAAACCTCAGGTGAAGCTAGCCGAGGTGTCCATCATGGAAATGAGAGTTGCAGTACAAATGAGTAGGCTGGCAGTACAAATGAGGGCTTTTATGAGAAATGTTCAAAACATCGCAAATCTAAGTTAACATTTCTACTTTGGGATTTTTTGCTTGATGTAAATTCGCGAAAAGAAGTTATTTACCAATAATAAACCTTAGGTGAAGCTAGCCGAGGTGTCCATCATGGAAATGAGAGTTGCAGTACAAATGAGTAGGCTGGCAGTACAAATGAGGGCTTTTAAGAGAAATGTTCAAAACATCGCAAATCTAAGTTAACATTTCTACTTTGGATTTTTTGCTTGATGTAAATTCGCGAAAAGAAGTTATTTACCAATAATAAACCTTAGGTGAAGCTAGCCGAGGTGTCCATCATGGAAATGAGAGTTGCAGTACAAATGAGTAGGCTGGCAGTACAAATGAGGGCTTTTAAGAGAAATGTTCAGAACATCGCAAATCTAAGTTAACATTTCTACTTTGGAGTTTTTGCTTCATGTAAATTCGCGAAAAGAAGTTATTTACCAATAATAAACCTTAGGTGAAGCTAGCCGAGGTGTCCATCATGGAAATGAGAGTTGCAGTACAAATGAGTAGGCTGGCAGTACAAATGAGGGCTTTTATGAGAAATGTTCAAAACATCGCAAATCTAAGTTAACATTTCTACTTTGGGATTTTTTGCTTGATGTAAATTCGCGAAAAGAAGTTATTTACCAATAATAAACCTCAGGTGAAGCTAGCCGAGGTGTCCATCATGGAAATGAGAGTTGCAGTACAAATGAGTAGGCTGGCAGCACAAATGAGAGCTTTTATGAGAAATGTTCAAAACATCGCTAATCTAAGTTAACATTTCTACTTTGGGATTTTTTGCTTGATGTAAATTCGCGAAAAGAAGTTATTTACCAATAATAAACCTTAGGTGAAGCTAGCCAAGGTGTCCATCATGGAAATGAGAGTTGCAGTACAAATGAGTAGGCTGGGAGTACAAATGAGGGCTTTTAAGAGAAATGTTCAAAACATCGCAAATCTAAGTTAACATTTCTACTTTGGGATTTTTTGCTTGATGTAAATTCGCGAAAAGAAGTTATTTACCAATAATAAACCTTAGGTGAAGCTAGCCGAGGTGTCCATCATGGAAATGAGAGTTGCAGTACAAATGAGTAGGCTGGCAGTACAAATGGGGGCTTTTATGAGAAATGTTCAAAACATCGCAAATCTAAGTTAACATTTCTACTTTGGAGTTTTTGCTTCATGTAAATTCGCGAAAAGAAGTTATTTACCAATACTAAACCTTAGGTGAAGCTAGCCGAGGTGTCCATCATGGAAATGAGAGTTGCAGTACAAATGAGTAGGCTGGCAGTACAAATGAGGGCTTTTAAGAGAAATGTTCAAAACATCGCAAATCTAAGTTAACATTTCTACTTTGGGATTTTTTGCTTGATGTAAATTCGCGAAAAGAAGTTATTTACCAATAATAAACCTTAGGTGAAGCTAGCCGAGGTGTCCATCATGGAAATGAGAGTTGCAGTACAAATGAGTAGGCTGGCAGTACAAATGAGGGCTTTTAAGAGAAATGTTCAAAACATCGCAAATCTAAGTTAACATTTCTACTTTGGATTTTTTGCTTGATGTAAATTCGCGAAAAGAAGTTATTTACCAATAATAAACCTTAGGTGAAGCTAGCCGAGGTGTCCATCATGGAAATGAGAGTTGCAGTACAAATGAGTAGGCTGGCAGTACAAATGAGGGCTTTTAAGAGAAATGTTCAAAACATCGCAAATCTAAGTTAACATTTCTACTTTGGAGTTTTTGCTTCATGTAAATTCGCGAAAAGAAGTTATTTACCAATAATAAACCTTAGGTGAAGCTAGCCAAGGTGTCCATCATGGAAATGAGAGTTGCAGTACAAATGAGTAGGCTGGCAGTACAAATGAGGGCTTTTAAGAGAAATGTTCAAAGCATCGCAAATCTAAGTTAACATTTCTACTTTGGGATTTTTTGCTTGATGTAAATTCGCGAAAAGAAGTTATTTACCAATAATAAACCTTAGGTGAAGCTAGCCGAGGTGTCCATCATGGAAATGAGAGTTGCAGTACAAATGAGTAGGCTGGCAGTACAAATGAGGGCTTTTAAGAGAAATGTTCAAAACATCGCAAATCTAAGTTAACATTTCTACTTTGGATTTTTTGCTTGATGTAAATTCGCGAAAAGAAGTTATTTACCAATAATAAACCTTAGGTGAAGCTAGCCGAGGTGTCCATCATGGAAATGAGAGTTGCAGTACAAATGAGTAGGCTGGCAGTACAAATGAGGGCTTTTATGAGAAATGTTCAAAACATCGCAAATCTAAGTTAACATTTCTACTTTGGATTTTTTGCTTGATGTAAATTCGCGAAAAGAAGTTATTTACCAATAATAAACCTTAGGTGAAGCTAGCCGAGGTGTCCATCATGGAAATGAGAGTTGCAGTACAAATGAGTAGGCTGGCAGTACAAATGAGGGCTTTTATGAGAAATGTTCAAAACATCGCAAATCTAAGTTAACATTTCTACTTTGGGATTTTTTGCTTGATGTAAATTCGCGAAAAGAAGTTATTTACCAATAATAAACCTTAGGTGAAGCTAGCCGAGGTGTCCATCATGGAAATGAGAGTTGCAGTACAAATGAGTAGGCTGGCAGTACAAATGAGGGCTTTTATGAGAAATGTTCAAAACATCGCAAATCTAAGTTAACATTTCTACTTTGGGATTTTTTGCTTGATGTAAATTCGCGAAAAGAAGTTATTTACCAATAATAAACCTCAGGTGAAGCTAGCCGAGGTGTCCATCATGGAAATGAGAGTTGCAGTACAAATGAGTAGGCTGGCAGTACAAATGAGGGCTTTTATGAGAAATGTTCAAAACATCGCAAATCTAAGTTAACATTTCTACTTTGGGATTTTTTGCTTGATGTAAATTCGCGAAAAGAAGTTATTTACCAATAATAAACCTTAGGTGAAGCTAGCCGAGGTGTCCATCATGGAAATGAGAGTTGCAGTACAAATGAGTAGGCTGGCAGTACAAATGAGGGCTTTTAAGAGAAATGTTCAAAACATCGCAAATCTAAGTTAACATTTCTACTTTGGATTTTTTGCTTTATGTAAATTCGCGAAAAGAAGTTATTTACCAATAATAAACCTTAGGTGAAGCTAGCCGAGGTGTCCATCATGGAAATGAGAGTTGCAGTACAAATGAGTAGGCTGGCAGTACAAATGAGGGCTTTTATGAGAAATGTTCAAAACATCGCAAATCTAAGTTAACATTTCTACTTTGGATTTTTTGCTTGATGTAAATTCGCGAAAAGAAGTTATTTACCAATAATAAACCTTAGGTGAAGCTAGCCGAGGTGTCCATCATGGAAATGAGAGTTGCAGTACAAATGAGTAGGCTGGCAGTACAAATGAGGGCTTTTATGAGAAATGTTCAAAACATCGCAAATCTAAGTTAACATTTCTACTTTGGGATTTTTTGCTTGATGTAAATTCGCGAAAAGAAGTTATTTACCAATAATAAACCTTAGGTGAAGCTAGCCGAGGTGTCCATCATGGAAATGAGAGTTGCAGTACAAATGAGTAGGCTGGCAGTACAAATGAGGGCTTTTATGAGAAATGTTCAAAACATCGCAAATCTAAGTTAACATTTCTACTTTGGATTTTTTGCTTGATGTAAATTCGCGAAAAGAAGTTATTTACCAATAATAAACCTCAGGTGAAGCTAGCCGAGGTGTCCATCATGGAAATGAGAGTTGCAGTACAAATGAGTAGGCTGGCAGTACAAATGAGGGCTTTTATGAGAAATGTTCAAAACATCGCAAATCTAAGTTAACATTTCTACTTTGGGATTTTTTGCTTGATGTAAATTCGCGAAAAGAAGTTATTTACCAATAATAAACCTTAGGTGAAGCTAGCCGAGGTGTCCATCATGGAAATGAGAGTTGCAGTACAAATGAGTAGGCTGGCAGTACAAATGAGGGCTTTTATGAGAAATGTTCAAAACATCGCAAATCTAAGTTAACATTTCTACTTTGGATTTTTTGCTTGATGTAAATTTGCGAAAAGAAGTTATTTACCAATAATAAACCTTAGGTGAAGCTAGCCGAGGTGTCCATCATGGAAATGAGAGTTGCAGTACAAATGAGTAGGCTGGCAGTACAAATGAGGGCTTTTAAGAGAAATGTTCAAAACATCGCAAATCTAAGTTAACATTTCTACTTTGGATTTTTTGCTGGCATAACGGAATAACCAGACCCAGGACCAGTAGGACCGGACCCTAACGGACCGGACCCCTGAGGAATATACATTCCTTTCCATCGTGAGTTTGCAATTCCAGTGCAGAAATCTTAGTCCAAAAGAAGACAAGACCAATACTTTAAGCGCTGAAAATAATAATAACGAGTGGATACCCCATCAAATGCAAGAATGCACGATAAGATGTATACATTATCAAGTCGATAGACAGTTGAAGGAACGAAGACTCACGCATGGCTGGTCTAGCAAGGCCGTGTAACTTGCTTTAGTTTCCCCGGAACAAGATTCATACTGATGTCCAAAACAAGATTCAGCTAACACAAAGTTGCAAAATCTAATAGAAGCCAAAACTACAAAAACGAGTTTACAGTGGCGGCTTTCCTTTATGATCATACATTTTTACACCTCTGGGAGCTTAAGATCCAGGAAATAAGCTCTAATGTGTACAAAGAGCAAGTAGCCCGTTGTTAATATACCCGATCTGTTATCTGTAACATGTATATGCATAGGTATTCTACAGGGGTCTGGTCCGTTAGGGTCCGGTCCTATTGGTCCTGGGTCTGGTTTTTCCGTTATGCCTTTTTTGCTTGATGTAAATTCGCGAAAAGAAGTTATTTACCAATAATAAACCTTAGGTGAAGCTAGCCGAGGTGTCCATCATGGAAATGAGAGTTGCAGTACAAATGAGTAGGCTGGCAGTACAAATGAGGGCTTTTAAGAGAAATGTTCAAAACATCGCAAATCTAAGTTAACATTTCTACTTTGGATTTTTTGCTTGATGTAAATTCGCGAAAAGAAGTTATTTACCAATAATAAACCTTAGGTGAAGCTAGCCGAGGTGTCCATCATGGAAATGAGAGTTGCAGTACAAATGAGTAGGCTGGCAGTACAAATGAGGGCTTTTAAGAGAAATGTTCAAAACATCGCAAATCTAAGTTAACATTTCTACTTTGGAGTTTTTGCTTCATGTAAATTCGCGAAAAGAAGTTATTTACCAATAATAAACCTTAGGTGAAGCTAGCCGAGGTGTCCATCATGGAAATGAGAGTTGCAGTACAAATGAGTAGGCTGGCAGTACAAATGAGGGCTTTTATGAGAAATGTTCAAAAGAAAATATTTAACCAGTATTCTATTGAAGACAGGTGTGGAAAGCCTTAAGAAAATCAGCAATTTGTACTAGTTTTGCCTAAAATTCTCTTCATTGGTCTTCTCATTTTCTTGAACAATTAGGCTTTGTTTGAGTTGTGTTTGCAATCGTTCATTTCTTTGAAAGATTTCACCATTGCCTGAATTCTTAACTGATTTACAATGGCATTCGCACTAGATGATTGCATAAAGACTGGGGCAAAGAGCTTTTTACCAAGATTAAGGTCAAACAACTTCAAGCGTTGGATGAGTTTTCAAACATCAAAGGCGCTACTAGGGAATTCAATGGAGTTTGGAGTATAAAGATGAAACCAAAATTCATTGTGGTGAAATTGTGGCAAGGTCCTGCTTGCAGATATGAAAGCTTGAGGTCATTTGACTGTAATTGTATTCTTTAATGGAATGCCTCTAGAATCATAGTAGATTCGTAATTATAATGCAACAAATCTTGGTACAAAATTCCTTGCAAGCATCTTTAGCCCAATCATCAATTGACAAACGCAGGGTCACAGACATTTCTACATCACCTGTCTGCCATTGTGGGAGGCTGTGAAATGACTGCCTTCCCTTTGAAACATTAAAATCTGCTATCTATTTAGCAATCAACAATGTGATACAAATAAATTTGTTAGCTTATTTGCTGTCTCCAAAATGAATTTGTCCACATCATAGAACTTGGTGGCTATTTGTATTGAAGCAGACAAAGAACCCCCTTTTCCAAAAACAAACAAACAAATAAACACACATCCTATTTCCGCAGTCTCTTAGTCTTTGATTGCGCCTCTACCTGGTATAGTTGGTCTCTTGTCGTTGTTGCACCTTTTGTCATCTTGCCTTGTCTCTGTGCCATTAACGTATAGTGGCTTGACAATACCTGGGTCACCCTGCAGTGAACAATTTTCCTCTGAAGCCAAATGAAAAGTTGGTTGGAGATCTTTTCATCAAACAAGTATTTCTCCTCTTCCTTTGTAAGGTGTGACTTGATATATCCAACAGCATTGTCAAACAGAACCTTTAGGCATTCACAGTTTTCCACAACATGGGATGTTATCTGAAACAAATTGACTTTGTGATTGTACCAAAAATCTACAGCAAGGAATAACTGCTGTCCGCAGAAACTTCAGGGCTGGGCAAAATATTGGCACTATGTTATTATTGGCTAAATGAATGGGTAAGTCCAGAACATGAAGTAAACTATGCGCTTAGATCAGTGTCATCCTCTTTATGCACAGTATCATTGAAAGGTTTCTAATGGTTGAAAGTGCCAAGAAGGTTGGTCAAAAGTGAGTGAGTGAAAATTTCCCCTGAATTGAAATTAGGAGACAGAATCACAGTAAGATTTGCAATCCAGCGTGAAATGAAACAAGATAAAACAGGACTGGGAGATTCAACTTAGAAGTCTGCCAAACTTTCATCCCTTGCAAAATATAAATAATACAAATCACTGTGCACTTTAGAGGTTCAGAAGAATAATTTAAGGTTAATTCTTCAAAATTTTGAAGGCAATAAATCACAAGGCCTGTCAGCAGAGTATGACACATTTTGATAAGATCTATAGAAGGCAAGGAGGAATTTATTTTCTGCTCTATTGTCTATTGTGAATAGTTCATTGAACTCTGCACTGTGCAAGTACCATACTCTGCAGACATGCCACAACATCTTTCACTATATCATAATAATGACAGAATTACCTTTAACAGCTTGTTGCCATAAAGCTGAAGTCCAGCTTCAGTTGCGGTCTGATTTATGCAACGGTCTAGCATGCGGAGGTATGATAGAAACACCCATTTTGGAATGAACAGCCATCCCCTGTCTCGTTGTTTTATTGACTCAGGCAAACATGGGTTATTCTTTTCTTTTGGTGTCATGACAATTTTAATTAATAATTTCTTCAACCTTTTATACTTCTTGAATCGTGCAACTAGAAGTTTATCTGTTGCCCTACAGTGTTTCCATGTAAATTTCTTCAAGGTCCTGTGTATTTTCCCAATGCAGCCTCCAGCAACTATCAGTAGGGAAGTTACAGAATTCCAATGCTTCAATTCAAAACTGTTATTGACATCCTCATGTAATGCTTGTGTCTTTATCTCAATTGTCTTCCCCTGGATGAATTCAAGGACTCCCATGAAAACCGAGTGAAGGACACAGCTGAGGTCATCAACTGGGGTTTTCATACCAGCAAGACTTCTCTTAAACCACTCAATAAGAAAACTTGGTTTCCCATTTGAAAACAAAAGATCTCGTACAAAAAAAGTGAAATCTATCCGAAACAAAGACTGCCTATCTTCTGCTCTCCCCCTTGTGTTTGCTGTTAAAATTTCAAGTCCCCTTTTAAACATTACTGCAACTGTTTCTTTCAACATTCCTGAGCTATGTAGCTCATCGGCAATTGCCATTCTGCTCTGGTTGCTTTGAATGTGCTCTTCCTGCTGCAAAAACTTCAGAACGAATTCAATAACTATTGTAATATTTATTGTCCGCAATGTCTGCGTCATCTCGGACAGTTTGGCGTTGGAAAGGGATTTGGCTTTTCTCTCTGATGACTGCGATAACTTCGATTTGCTAGGAGAGTCTCGTCTTGGAAGGAAACTCTCCGCCTGGTCAACTTTCTTCTTGTTTAAACGACTGTACGTGTTTTTCTCCACGAATATTTTGCGAGGTTTTGCGATGCGGCGGGCAGACTTTGCCGGAGCCTTAGGCGTGGCTGAATGGTTTGATGGCGCGTTCTTTCTTACTCCTTGATTTTTTGCTCCACCTGTTGCAAAATCATTTGAGTTATTTCTTCTTCTCTGACCTCTTCGCGAGCGAGCGCTTGGAGTTTGAATGCCTGACGAACATCTTTCCTTAGTATCTGTGTCGCGAGATGAATCTTTGCCCGCCATTTTGTTCATCGAGATCAGATTGATGTTCCTGGATGCTCCCTTTCATGACCAACCCGAGCCCCCGTGATTTTCGTGAAAGTTGAAAGAGAGCGCGCAACGCGAGGTCCGGGAACAATAAGAGGGATAATTCTAAAAATAGTAGCAAATAGGCTTGTCAGGCGGGAAGTTTGGGATTTCGCCGTGTGAAGGTGATAAAAACTCATGAAAGTACTGCTGTTTTCGCGGCCGCCCAGAGCCTGATTTTACTTAAAAAGATGGTGCATTATACATGAATGGAAAGAGGAAAGTCTGAACAAAAAAAATATCTGCTTTTCTGAACTGTTTCATAAAGATCCAGCGATTCAGGAGGCCCTGAAAATCACCCAGTTTGATATGTTTTGACCTGCACTATCTTGGTTCTTTATGTTTTCTTGCTATCACCTATGATAATTATTATGATAATTATGATAATTAAAAATTTGGATTCGATGATTAATGAAATGAAAAACAAAGATTACATCACAGAAATTGAGGATATCAAGCTAAGAGAAGGTAACAGAACCCCTTGTTTTTATGGTCTGCCAAAGATCCACAAACAATTCAATACACTACCTCCTTTGCGACCGATCTGCAGCGGATATAATTCCTGTACAGCGAAAGTTTCAGAATGGGTTGACAGTTTTATCAAACCGGCTGCTATGAAGACTAACTCGTATATCAAGGACACTACAGACTTTATTAAGCACATCGAAAAATTGATATAAGCGCATTTGGAAATAAAGGATTTTTCCTAGTTACGATGGACATTTCTTCGTTGTACCCGAACATAGACCACGAGGAAGGAGTGAACGCGTGCAAAGAAGCCTTAGAACAACGTAAAGATAAGTCCATACCATCAGATTGCATTTCAAACATAATAAATTTCATTTTGAAAAGCAACACATTAACCTTCATGGATAAATTCTATCATCAGTTAAAGGGAACTGCAATGGGAACACCCATGGCAGTTAACTTTGCAAATCTATTTATGTCCAAATTCGAAACGGAAATGTTAGACGCGTATGAAAGAAGTCATGGAAAAAGGCCATTGTCTTGGATTCGCTATAAAGACGACATATTTTTTTTCTGGACAGGAGATATCAATAGCCTGGACGACTTTTTATCGTACTGTAACTCATTTGCAAGAGAAGACAACTTTAGATCAAAGATTACATTTACATCGGAATTTTCTACGGATAGTGTAGTGTTTTTAGATACAAAGGTGAAATTACATAATGGTCAACTAACAACTGAACTATATTGCAAACCTACGGCTACCCATACCTACCTTCATAGACATTCAGATCATCCAAATCATACCATTCGCTCTAATCCATTGTCGCAGTTCATAAGAATTCGTAGAATTTGTACCTTAGTCCAGGATTATCGAAGACATGCTACTGACTTCATACGCTTTTATATAAACCGAGGTTATTCTGAGCAAAAACTTGTTCAAATAGCAACGGACGTTGAAAAGAGAGAGAAAAGAGCTACTTGAACCATCGGCAGATATGAATCGAAAATCGAAAGAAAGGGTGCCTGCCATTAGTCATCAACTGGCACACGAAGTTCAAAGGATTATCACGTATCCTACACAGAAACTATGAGTGTATGGTCAATGACTATCCTGCATTGAAAGAAACGTTTCCAGAACCACCAATCGTCTCATATCGAAGGAATCCAAACATTCGCTCTATTCTAGTGAGAACACAAAAGAAAAGATTACGAACAACGGGACCAAGTGTTAGATGTACCCCCAAAGAACACAAAGAAACGAGGACGCCCATGGAAACTCTGCGGCCACATGGGACAGAAAGAGTTTATAACAAACAGCAACAATGGCAGGACAAATTATATATCCGGAGGCTCTTGCCAGTCGAAGAACGTGATATATGCGGCTGAATGCGTTAAGCATCAAAAACTATACATAGGTTTCACATCAACTACTCCGAGCCAACGCTTTAACAAACACCGTCATGATGCAGGGCATGACCCGACGAGCACAGAGTTGGCAAAGCATTTTTATGAAAGTGAAAACCAGGGAGGTAAAGACGGGAGAGGAAACGCCTGCTGGCGCTGTCTGCGATGTGATATGCGACTTCGTTTCCGCTGACATAGCAACGGAGCAACGATAATTAGGTTTGCCTAGCAACGAAATTTTTGCTGTGGAGAACGACCAAGAAGAGGACACAGACGGATTTGAAATATATCCATTTAAGGTTTCACAAGATTTCGACTTTCGTCACTATTTCATACACCATTCGATTGACCGGAATAACTCGAAATTACGAAAGTTTCGAATCGGTTGCCATCTCTGAAAGTCGTTGAAGTGTGAGAATGGGCCTAAAGCAGAACCGGTGCAAGTACCTCGAAGGAAAAATAAAATACCTCATGAGTCTCATACTATCTCAGAAAAATTCCTTGCTTGATTTATTGCCAATAGTCATCCAAAAGTATCTTCGATTGCTCAAACTTGGGCGGGGTTGGACAGAGTGAAATTTTCACAAGTGCGTGCTTAGAGCGTGACGAAGAGGTTGAACTGGCCGAAGCTACCGCTGAAGAAACATAGCCGCTGCAGCTAATTCATGATTTCTAACGGCTAAACGAGTCTCGCTATGCAAAGATAAAACATTCAAAAGTCACACGAATGTCTAAACTAGCCTAAAATGCTCAACCTCGTTCCCAGGGTGTTCTTACGTCATACGCTGATCACGAAGCCGAATGAACACCCTGGTACACTTCGATGAAATGCGCTCAGAAACTGGGTGCATTTGGAAGCCATTATGGATTTCACAGTTGGCTAGGCAACGCCAAGCTACGGAAAATGATCGTTGCTCTGGCACTAATTCTGAAGAAGATGAATGGATAAATTGAAAACAAACACTTTGAGGACCTTATTTGAACCATTTTGCAGGTATTTAAACAATAATCTGGGGTCGGCAAGTTTGTTTAATGTGAAAATAAGCTCCGTTTGTTTGGAGCGAAAATGGGCCTAAGTTACAAACTCGGGAAACTTTCACCGCAGCTTCAAATATGAAATGGCTCGTTATTCTTCGAATTTCGGAAATAAGTTGCAAGTGATGGACGGTATAGGTAAAGAATATGGTTTTACGTCGAATTTTGACATGCCGAGGTCTTTTACCCCGCGCAAATCGGAGTTACGGCCCAAAATGGCGAACAGCCAATCAGATCGCTGGACGGCCTCATGTATCCCAGAGTAGAGGTAGAGCAACGGACTCACTCTGGGGACGAGATTGTAAAATGCTTACCATTGTTGTAGAATTCCAATCCGAAAACGAGATGCACTTGTCCGTCCAAACTTCAGTTTCTATCTTAGTTTCACTGCGAAGTGCGCGATCCGCTGCGAAGGAGGCGCATATCACATCGCAGAATGCAACTCAATGCGCGATTCCTCTCCCGTGTATAGCTCCCTGGTGAAAACTGTAACTTTCAGTGCGACCTCAAAGTACATTTTTTAGAGAAAATAGAAGGAGGACTTGACGAGCTCGAACATTATGAAAATCTTTGGATGACTCGATTGGGCTCACGTGAGCCATTTGGCCTGAACAGCATGACGAATGAACTTGGACGTTTATATTTTTCTCTTTATGGTAATTGTAAGTAATTGTTTATCACGTATAGAAGTTCAGTTTTCACGATTCCTTAATATTACGCCACATTATTAAAATTCTACACTCGATAGTTTCAGGAGAACGTTATATTCCATATTTACCGAACGCCACATTCCCATACTACTGTTTTAAGCTTAAGCCCGCCGCACACGGAGAGGAAAATGCTCAGCAAAGTGGCATGAATGTCATTTTGCTCAGCAAAATTCTCGCCGTGTACGGATGATTTTGCTGAGGAAATACTCATTTGTGCAGCTGAGGAAAATATCTATCGTGTTTGATAATTTCTGCCATTCGTGTCAAAATTCTCACCGTCTGCGGTATCACTGAGAATTTTGCTCACTGCCTTGCGTGATCACGTGTTCATGTTTCCATGGTATCGACCAAAGGTCACAGTTGGTCGATACCATGGAAACATGAACACGTGATCACCCAAGGCAGTGAGCAAAATTCTCAGTGATACCGCAGACGGTGAGAATTTGACACGAATGGCAGAAATTATCAAACACGATAGATATTTTCCTCAGCTGCACAAATGAGTATTTCCTCAGCAAAAATCATCCGCACACGGCGAGAATTTTGCTGAGCAAAATGACATTCATGCCACTTTGCTGAGCATTTTCCTCTTCGTGTGCGGCGGGCTTTAGAAGCTTAGATCCATTTATAGAATTTTCATTAGCGACTGAATATCGAAAATTTTCGCACAAACAGTCTTGTTTTTCTTTGCCGTTATCTACAACAAGCAAGGCACCACGATCACTACTTAATAATAATAATAATAATAATAATAATAATAATAATAATAATATTAATAATAATAATAATAATAATAATAATAATGGAAACTTTCATTCTCATAAATAAACTTACAACAAGATAAATATTTAAAATGTAAAACTTACAGTATAAAGAATTTATTCGTGACTACCACTCTCCATAAAAGGGCATGTTAGTCAAGCCTTACTGCCTTCAACAATTTTACTTCTTTACAATGTTAAAAGTTCTGGATTGGTCCATTCTTTGTCTTTCCTACAAAATATATAGTACGTTGTCCTTATACAGACGTTTATGATGTTTCTAATAATGTTTTTTGATAGAAGTTCCGAAAGTCCAATGCTCTTTAATGCTTGCAGTATGCCATTTCCATCATCATCCTTGCATATCAATCCTAGGGCGCTCATACTGAGATTCACAAATGTTACTTTCTCGTACTTTTTCTTGAGATCAACGATGGTAGAGTTGTATTTTCCAACCTTCCTTGTACAATTTTCTTTCACGTTGGTAACAAAACCACAGGTTAACTCTAGAACGATAACTGTCTTCTCTTGATAGACCATGATGATATCTGGTCGCTTTAGTGTTCCGGTGACAACTGTGGGGCATGGGTAGCCTGGGATATCAGCAAATACTTTCAAGTCCCTCAGGCCCTCAATTTTGCTCAAAAGAGTCGCAAGGATGGAGTTGTGCCGCCACGTGTATCTGCCTTGTTGAAGGTGAACTTTACAACCCGCAACAACGTGCAATAGGGATTGACTATTATCCTTGCATGCAAGGCATGTGTCCATGGTTGCTTTTCCCCACATGACCATATTCTTTAATGTAGCTAAGGTATTATTCATGTATCTGTTCGTAAAGTTGTAGATATTCGATGGGAGAATGTCTCGTACATCTATCCATAGCTTTTTGAGTTGCTCATTACTGAGAGTCCACATCTGTTTCACGATGTACCCTTGATACTGTAGATCATTTGAAATCTTTTCGATTTGTTTGGTTCTCACAGATTTTGTCACGTCACTTGTATTTTTATATTGATCAACCTGGATGCTTTCTTGTGCGGTAGCTTGATGTAAATAATTTATATCGGGATTCGGAGATTTCTTTAGACAGTTACGCTTGGTTGTTTGACACTGCAGATACTTTGTTGAAATTTTGATGATGTTTAGACCAAATTTTTCCTTAGAGAGTGTCACTATGTCAAGTGTGCCATTTATTGGAATTCCTAGCCACCTCCTCACGAATGATGAGCTGACCGAATCCAGAGTTTGCTTTACCCAAGTAAGTAAATAATAATAAGTAAATAATAATGATAATAATAATAATAATAATAATAATAATAATAATAGTAATAATAATAATAATAATAACAACAACAATAATAATAATAATAGATAATAATTTCGAATATTTAAACTGGATAGACACTTCAACTTACGAAAAGCTGTTATCAACGTGTGTCCAGCATAAATAAAAGAGTGCAACCTAACATATACCAAACCTAAAGAAAAGCAGTATAAAAAGTACTTATCAATTTTTACAATAAAAGTGTCCGAGCATTTCAGCTAATATGTTTCTTTAAAAAAGTAAGAAAATCAATTGTTTGCATTTCACGAGCTTCCAATGGGAGCATATTGTACTCTTTTGCGCCGGTGAATGAGAAACTTTTTCTGGCGTACTCTGTTTTTATCATTGGCAGACGTATTATTCTTTAACTGTTTCTTGTCCGTATCGAATGTTCTATCAGCTGGAAGTAATTCCTGAAGGGGTCGATGACTTTATCATCTAGGCATGATCTGACAAGAGTACACGCTCGTTTCTTGTTGGCATTTGTAACGGACTGCAGTGTGATTCTGTTGACCGAGTTTCTATTCACAATGGCTTCGGCTCTATTGTGGAAGGAATCCAACTTTTCTGATTGTGTTCTTGTGTTGCAGAGCAGGAGGATACCGCAATATGTGAACGTTGGTAAAATCATACTTTGGTATATAGCCTTAGCTGCTTTCACATCCAGGTCTCCTCTTAGTGTTGGAAGGAGACTGAGTCGAGAGGACGCCTTTTTGTAGCACTTTTCAAAAAACGTGTTCATATTTAGGGTGCTGTCAATTGAGATTCCGAGGTACTTGTAGCTTGCGCTTTTTCTTATCTCCTTATCGTTTACGCTTGGTCTGAAATCAGATGAACCATTCGCTACTTTCTTGCTGGTACCAAACAGAAGAGCTTCAGTTTTACCTTTGTTGAGGTTCATAATAAGTTCATTTTCATGGAACCATTTATCAAGCCTACTGAGATCTCTATTGAATTCTTCAGTGATATCGGTGCAGTTTCCCCAGAAACGTACAATACTGCATCGTCTGCATATTTTATGACTTTGGAGTTTTCAATGACATCAGTAAGATCGTTAAAGATGATTAGAAATAACAGCGGTCCAAGGATCGATCCTTGAGGAACCCCTGACGAAGGGCTAAAACTTTCAGAACATTCCTGTTCAAACTGGACGATCGCATTGCGGTTGAATAGATAATCAGTAAACCACCCTAGCTCTACATCGTGTGTGCCATATTTTGGTAGTTTTGTCAAAAGTTTTGCATGACTGATTGTGTCGAAAGCTTTCGACAGGTCTATGAAGCACGCACCAGTAAGTTTTCCTTTGTCGACGTTTGATCGTATTTCGTCTAAGAAGAGAGTTACTGCTTGCTCGGTAGACATACCTTTACGCAACCCGAATTGATGACTGTAGAGTAGATTGTTCTCTTCTAGAAAATTCATCAGTTGCATGTGAACAATTCTTTCAGCGATTTTAGACACAATCGGCAGGATTGATATCGGCCTGTAGTTGTTAAAGAGTCTCTGCTAACCATGATCCTTTGTGGTGCCAAATGCGACTTTGGTATTATCTGAAAGTCGGTTCTGGCCTAAATTCTCTTTGCCTCGCTTTTCATTCAGCGAACAAAGGATTATGTTTGACAATGGATCTTAAGCATAGACAACGGTGTAGAGTCCGAATTTTGATATTTGTCTTTCTCCAATTTCAAAAGAGGCCAAAGCAACGGACATGCCTCCCATACCTCGCGCGCGTTGCCTCTAGTTGTTTGTTTGCCCTCAACAAAGGATGATCGCAAAGCCTAATGGTTAGCAGAGGGTCTTTGAATTGAGACCGGGGGCCAGACTTGTAAACTGGTGTGATACGAGCTGTTTTCCAACCTGTTGGTACGACTTCATTTCTCATTGAGAGGTTGATAATGTAGGCGAGGGGCTCTTAATCTCATCCTTAGCGTCCTTGAAGAACACGACAGGCAAATTGTCACACCCGGTTGATTTCTTCTTTTTCAGCTCCTTAATGAGACTATAAATTTCCAGAGGCGGTACTTCTTTAAAGCTAAATGTTTTGTAAGTTTTAAAGATCATGTTACTCTGTTTCCGCCATGCGAAGTTTGTAAGGCGCATTCAATTTTCAATTTTTTAAACACGGTAGCCCCGTCAGTTGATCAGCAACTGCTTTTCAGGGGGCCGTGGCAAAATCTAAAAACTAAATAAAAAAAGATGTTTCATGAATGATAAAAAGAACACGTGTTTCAATTTTTTAGTCTTTTTTTGAAGGTGGCAAGGGAGGGTGCCTGTTCAAGATCAAGTTCGAGTTCATTCCAAAGCTTAGGTCCACGAAAGGATATTGCCTTTTGCCCATTTTTAGTTTTCCGCAGTGGTAGCGAAAGATCAGTTTCAGTATTTCTTAGTTCTCTGACATTTCGAGTTGAATTTTTGACAAACAAGTTGGAAAGGTACTCAGGTACGAGGCCATTCAGAGACTTGTACATGTTAGTAGCAGTTTCACTTCTAATAATTTCACTTATAGTTGGCCAGTTTAAATTATGTATTAGTGCCATAGCAGGTGTATCAAATTTACTTTTCCAAATTACAGTTCCCACAACCTTTTAATTTCCCTTTTCAGATCTTGGTACTTTTCTACCTTCTCTAACTCTTTTCTGCAATCCTCGTATCCGCAGGTACAGCAATATCAACTATCAGAGCCTCTTTCTTTTCCTTATGAATTACTATAACATCTGGTCTTCTTGCCTGAATTACGTTATCACATTGTACATTGATATCCCACAGAACTTTCGCAGCCTCTTTCTCAACAACACCCTCTGGGGTGTGTTCATACCACTTATCGGAATGCTGAAGCCCGTTTTTCCTGCACAAATTCCAGTGTACTTTCCTTGCCACGTTATCGTGACGCCTTTTTTAATCCCTCTGGGCTAATTTCTCGCACTCTGCAACAATATGTTGTATGCTGTCACCTCGTTTACCACACATTCTACTAAGTGGACTGTCGCTGCTCTTATTATTAATATTATTATTATTATTATTATTATTATTATTATTATTATTATTATTATTATTATTATTATTATTATTATTATCATTATTATTATTATTATTATTATTATTATTATTATTATTATTATTATTATTATTATTTCTCATGTCTTTTTTATTTACAACGAGTTCTGTCTTCAAGTGTTTCCACCCCAAAAATGGGGTAAGGTATCACTGTTTGTTTGCATTGAGTCCCAGTCTTCACTAATTCCATGTTTTCACTAGTTCATTAAGAATCTTCTTACTGCGTAGCACGTTCCCAATAATGTTATCTTTTGTATCTCGAAGATATTGATCTTTCCTGGTATCTTTTCAATGTATTTCGCAAACGTTTTGTCAACGACCCCTGTACATCCAACAACGATAGGGACTATTGCAATTTCTTTGAGTTACCATAATGCTTTCAACTCGATAGCAAGATTTTGGTACTTCTCCACTTTCTCGATACGCTTATCAACAATGTTGTCATCTCTTGGTACTGCAATGTCTATTAACAAAGCGGTTTTGTCTTTTTTGTTCATGAATACAATATCGGGTCTAATCGCCGTTATTTCTTTATCTGTTTGGATCGTGAAATCCCATAGCACTTTGATTTCGCTATTTTCGACAACCGGATGTGGCTCTGCGTTTTACCATTGATTTATTGATGGTAGACCATTTTCCTCACATATCTTATTGTAAATGAATTTCGCAACATTGTTGTGTCTCCTTAGGTACATGGTATTTGCATATTTTGGACATCCACTAACCACGTGGTGTATTGTTTCTTTGTATTCATTACATAGTCTACATGTATCATCTTCCCTTGTGTGATAAATATTCTTCTCGATGTACCTTGTTTTAATCGCCTGATCCTGTATAGCAAACACCATGCTTTCTGTGTTGCCCTTTAACAGGGAATCTTTCAACCATTTAACAGATAAATCTTTATCTACGAAATCTTTTTCTATCAATCTTTGATGCTGTCCGTGAAGTGGCATTTCGCTCAGCTGTTTCATACTTTCATCCACCATCGCGCTTTTTATTTTTGCTTTGCATTGCTCTTTTGTTCTACTCATTAGATTATCAAGGTCTATTTTCATCTCAGCTGCAAATTCCTGTGCTTTCTTTCGTAGCGACTTCGCCTTTCTCTGCGTATCCCATTTTAGCAGTAGTTCATTGAATCGGGAATTTCTATTTCGGAGATAGTGAACCAGATTTATGATTTGTTTCTGGTACTGTTTTACTATGCTTAGTAACCCTCTTCCACCTAAACGACGTGGTATATAAAGCCTTTCTACGTTGGACTTGTTGTGGAGTAGATGGTGATTCTTTAATTGATTTCGAGTCTTTCGATCTATTTCTGATAATTCTGTTTTCGACCAGTTTACTACTCCGAATCCATATGATATTGAAGGTACCACCCATGTGTTTATCGCTTGTATCTTGTTTGCACTGATCAATTCCTACTTCAAAACTTTCTTTAGACGTCCAAAATATTCAGTACTTAGGCGATTTTTTGTCTCTGTGTGGCATATTGTTTGGGCTTCTTCTACTCCAAGGTATTTGTAGAATTGCGAATTTTGTAACTCTTTAATCGTTTCATTTGATGTTAGCGTTATGCTTTCTGTGCTTGTTTTCTTTCCTTTAATAATCGTCATCTTAGCGCATTTTTCTAATCCGAATGCCATTCCAATATTTTTGCTGAATGTTTTTACAGTTTCCAAAAGAGTTTTTAATTGGTTATCGTTACTCGCATATAGTTTTAGGTCATCCATAAACAGTAGGTGCGAAATTACATTGTTTTTCTCCTTGCCTTTACCTATTTTGTATCCAAGGCCTGTTCTATTTATTAACCATGAGAGTGGGGCAAGAGCCAAACAAAACAAGATGCCAAAGGGGCAGTCCCCTTGGAATATTCCAGAATTTATTTTTATGTCATCAGACTGCACTGTTCCGTTTTTATGATGTAGAAATAATACGGTTTTCCATTGTTTCATCGATGTTCCGATGTAGTTAATGAGATGATGACTAAAGTTGTATGTTTTAAGACAGTGCAATATCCACGAATGCGGTATCGAGTCATATGCTTTTGCATAGTCAATCCACGCTGTAGATAAGTTTTTCTTTAACTGTTTTGCATCTTCCGTTATCATTGAATCAAGGAGTAGTTGGTCTAAGCACCCTAGTGTGTTCTCAGCGGCCCCTTTTTGTTCTTCTGGTATAATTTCATACTTTTTGATATGTTGCATTAACTCTTTTCCAATCAATTTAGAGAAGATCTTGTAAACAATTGGAAGGCACGTAATTGGGCGGTAATTCTTTGAATTTCTATATTCCCTCGATTTTGGTATCAAGGTTGTCCTTCCCTTAGTAAACCAGTCAGGGCATGATTCAGGATTTTCTAAGAACTTGGCGTAGTATTCAGTTAATTGATCGTGCGAGAACGTGAAGTTTTTCCACCAAAACGCCTGAATTTGATCCGGCCCAGGCCCCTTCCAGTCCTGCAATGTTTTCAAGGTTTCTGTTATGTTTTTCTGGTCCCATTTTGGTTGCCCTTGTTCCTCGATTTGAGATGCTTTCACATGATTTTCGTGATCCTTAATCCATTGGGCTGTTGTATTGTGCGATTTACTTGTTTCATAGATTGGTTTCCAAAAGTTTTCAATGTCTTCTTTTTTTGGCGGATCGTCAACTTCAAATTGTGCTCCTCTTAGTTCTTTGTAGCATCTCTGGGGATCATTCTCAAACATATAGTTTTGGTGAAATTGTTTCTGGCGTGTTTGGAATCTTTTTAGCCTATGGCTTAACGCTGAGAGCCTTTGTTTTAATCTCTCTGAGGTTTCCTTTCTCTTTGTATCACTATAAAGTTTGTATTTTCTCTTCATTTCGGTGTTGTTTCTTTGTATTCTAGGTGTTTTGGGACTATTGCACATTTGCTCTATTTTGCTTATATCAGATCTGAGTAATTCAATCTTTCTTTTGATTTTGTTCTCCCATGTGTCTTTTCTTTTCTCATTTCTACGTTGTTTCATTGTTAGGCACTCTTTTGTTAAACCCGCAATTTCTATAGCAATTACTGAAGCAGCATACAAAAGACTATTTTGTTCAGTAAAATCGTTGACTGTAATATGGCCTTGTTTTAATACATTGTTTATTTTTGTTATGCTTTCTCTGAGTTTTTTTTAACTTTTTTTGGGAGGTTTTCGAAATCTTTTACGGTTATCAAAGCCAGTCATTTTAGTCTTCTCAAATTCAATCTTGATTTTTGTGATTATGGCCCTGGTCTCGTCCGATTCTGGCTCCTGAATTTCATCGGGGTTTTCTGCAGACAAGTTTTCAGACAGACAAGTCAAGACAAGTCAAGTTATTATTATTATTATTATTATTATTACTGTTATTGTGTCTTTCAGTTTTTGTGCGTTTCTATTCGAGGCCAAGACCAAACCATGGTCCTGAGGCTTTAAGTCCAGTCTTTTCTCAGGTTATAAATAGAGCTCTCCTCAGGATGTGTGATGTTCCTAGCAAGACAATCTTCTGGATTTCTTCGATGCAGATCCTTCCAGGGATCTTTGACACGTGATCATTCATTCGCTTTCTGATAAGGCCAAGGGCTCCAACGATAACAGGGACAGTAGTCGTTTTCATGTTCCACATTTGTTTACTTCTATTTCCAGGTCTTTGTACTTTGACAGTTTTTCTGTTTCTTTATTACCGACATTCATTATTATTATTATTATTATTATTATTATTATTATTATTATTATTATTATTATTATTATTATTATTATTATTATTATTATTATTATTATTATCATTATCATTATTATTATTATTATTAAAGCGAACTAAACCATCTTTCAAAGCCAAACAGAAAATAAAATATAAAAACAAACACTGTTGGATTACGTAAACGTTTCGATTAAAATCTTCATCAGTATAAAAAACTTTACATGGCAGCCGAGCATTTATAGACATTACGTTGTTTACACCTAAAATTATTTACATGGTGATAATGCTAAATTTACAATTGGTCTATCTGAAAAATCTTATAACAAACAATAGAATTTTTGCTGCTTTGCACAAGTTAAAATATTTTCTAGTGTCCTTTGTGAGTTAGAAAAGGGACTGGGAGCTCTTAAACTTATACTGGAAACTTTTCTACTCCCCCAAGTGACCCTCCGAAAAATTCGCATACTGCTTAACTCTTCTTTTAGCAGTAGCTGAATCCCACATGATTATACAAAAAACTTTTTACCTTTGTGAATTTGGGAAAGACTGGAAGCTCCTTGAACTCATACTGGATCTTTTTAGGTTACACTGGCAACCTTGCAGCTACCCCAAGTGACCCCCCGAGAGAACAGCACACTGCTTAACTCTTCTTTTAGCAATAGCTATTATTATTATTATTATTATTATTATTATTATTATTATTATTATTATTATTATTATTATTATTATTATTATTATTATTATTATTATTATTATTATTATTATTATTATTATTATTATTATTATTATTATTATTAAATAAATAAACTAAACCACCATCATTGATAACAGAAAAGTAAAATAAAAAACAACACTGTTAAAAGCTTCAACGTTTCGAAAAAACCTCCATCAGGAATAACTTTTCATGCGAGCAACCGAGTATTTATAGATATTTTACAAGATAAGGGAGCGGTCATTAAGTATCTGTCATGGGGGGGCGGAGGGTATTCAGTAGGGGTATGAAACAAAAATATGATTTTAAGGAGGGGTTTCAAACAAAATGCACCAAAATGGAGGGGGTATGAAACAAAAATTATGTTAAAAAGTCATAAGTAGAATTCAACCAGTCAAATTAAGTGCCAGTTAAGTGCCAGTCATCATCTGATGATTCTATTGCAGTGATGTATTCATAGAAAAAGTGCTCTTTGTCCAGCAGGAAAACATAGCAAGTACTCTTTCCTCAGCAAGAAAGCAGGGTCTAGAAATGCACAGTCATTGACATTGAGAATTTAGAGGATGGTTTGGTGAAATAGAGACTTGAAAAGGAAGCTTTGGAAAACATCTCTGAGAATAAAAAGCGAAACAATTCACAGTAAGAAACTTTCATACACAATGTAATCAGAGTTGAAATCGCTATGCTTAGCCATAGGCAAGAGAGATCAAATGATTTGCCTCACATTAGCTCTTTAGCATTTGGTAACTGGTATACCCACTCACTTTCTCTATCTTTTTCAAAACTTTTGCTGCCATGTGCAGCAGAGTTTTATTTCTCAAAAAATAAGGCTGGTTTAGGAAGCTTCATCATAAATGGCCCATCTTGGGTTGATTGATGGCTAAGTCAGGGTTCAAATATCTCTCTTTCTGAATTTCAATCATTACTGCACCTCCCCCATTATTGGCCCTATGTTGGTAAATTTGTGTTCATAGTATCTTTGAGATTTTCACATTCAGTAATTCCAGCAGATTTCAACTACACTTTACCAATCCGCAAGTAAAACTTCAAGCACAGTGTCATGTTACAGCTAACTTTTAACTCTGCATTTTTTGTATCTCTTTTCGTCTTCAAAAATGTATCAACTTCCAACAATAAATTCCAACAATAAATCTTACGATACAAGAAGATGCAGGACATTTATCGATTATGTCACTTTCAGCTTCACTTGTCTTGTGGCTTTCTTCTTGGCTTTCGGCTGCTATGTTTGCAGAGATGTTCAACCGCTACCTACTCCTCGAGAAGTAATCTTCTCTGGTTTTTCCTTCCTTCTCAGTTGCATGCTCTGATTCTTTGCTGTTAAGGAGAACAGCGCTTTGAGCAGGCTGTTTACAATCCACAACCAGCAACCATGTCACTAAACATCTACGGGTCTTTTGATGTTGTTCAATTTAGGCCATGATCATTGTTGTTGTTGCTTTCGCGCCCATTTACACTTACTACCTGAGTCCTGCATTATCCTGCTATATGAATAAGGTGATGAAGAAAGAACATAAACTCAGGTAGTAAGTCTATGATTTAGAAATGGTCCCTTTAGATTTTCACTTCCCAAAGGACTGGCATGATCCACAACAAACTGTAAAAGGAGCAAAATCGTAAAAAAAATACGTACAACTGCATGTGCTGAGGTTTATGAAACTTTGGTTCCAGGGGGGGGGGTATGAAATACTTTTGAATTATTTTGAGGGGGTATCAAGTCAACTTCTGAACTTCATGGTGGGGTGCGAAATTTTTCTTCAAAATTTTGGAAAAGCCTCCGCCCCCCCATGACAGATACTTAATGACCGCTCCCTAAAAAGATCCAAGCTACATAAAAGCTTAAAACTTAATTTTGCAAGTGTCAACAAAAGATTACCATGCCCGGTGAGAGTAAAAAAGTAAGCTTAAAGAAAAAGTGCATGTTTTGCTGCACCTCGAGAGAACAAAATTTATATTTTTTAGATTATTGTAAACATCTTTGGTCAATGTCCCCGGAGATGCTTGAAACTGTGAGAAGGCAAAAAACAACAAGACTCATTGGGTAACCGCGCGGACCTCTCCGATGGCCCTTCTACGATTCGCTCAAGGCTGAATCAAGAATAGCCCGCGGAACATAACACCAAATCAAAGGAGATGGCCGCACAGCCACGCCCACCACAATCTTCAGGAAATAAATGCAATAGCAAGATTCAGGCCATCCCGCACGCAAACATGTCCAGCTCAACATCCGCAGCCCGTTCATTAAGTCCCCTTGGCAAAAATGTTCCCAATCGATATTGCCAAAAAAGTTCTTTTCGTCGCAATGAAAATACATTTTCTGCCCCATCAATTATTTTGATAGTAACATCAAATTTTCCGCGATGGTGTGATTCAAAAAAATGACTAAAAAAATTCGCTTGTGGAATCGGTTTCCCCCTGTCCAGCGTCCCTTCATTATGTTTGCGCGCGTACGACCTGAAATATGATTTATAAACGTTAAACCTCTGCCTAAATTTGGTTTTAGTGCTACCCACATATTTCTTGTGGCAGCATTCGCACTGCAACAAATAAACAACATTTTCTGAGTTACAGTTGTACTTCCCCGAATAGATGGTAAAAGATCTGTTCTCGTCAGAATTTTGGAAACTGTCCCCCTCCTGGATTAAACCGCAGATCTGACAACTTTTCCTGCCATTGCATTTATAACAGCCCTTAACCGACAGACTCTCATCAACTGAAACGGGTAATTTTGCCCTCACTAGTTGGTCCTTAAGATTTTTGGCCCTACGAAACGATAAAAAAACTTTGTTTTGAAACAACTCTTTGTGTTTTTGATCAACCAAAAGGACATTTGAGCTTTCTCTAAGGATATCATAAACCTTATTAAGGGCTGGGTGGTATGTAAGCACTAACGGTATCCTACCGTCCTTCTGGTCCTTATTTTGTCTGTTTAAGAGGCCTACGCGATCACAAGAACGAACTCTTTCAATTTGTTGATCGACCTCTCCCTCCTTGTACCCCCTATTTACCAGCCACCCCCTAAGTTCTCCCACCCGCCTATCAAAAAATCGATCCTCCGAACAAATTCTCCTTATTCTCAATGCTTGGCTGTAAGGAATTCCCTTCTTAGTGTGACCAGGGTGACAGGAGGTACGGTGCAACAGTTGATGAGTGTCCGTCGGTTTTGTGAACAAATCTGTAATTATTCCATTGCCCTCCTTGATCACTTGTACATCGAGAAAACTAACCTTCTCCTTAGACCACTCTGCCGTAAATTTTATTGACTCGTGTGCTTGGTTTAAAGCATCTATGAACTGTTTTAACTTTTCCTCCCCATGTTGCCAAATCAAAAATATGTCATCAATAAACCGCCACCAAAGCCATGGCTTATATGGCGCGTCAGACAACAACCTCTCTTCAAGCGCCGCCATGAACAGAATTGCATATGAGGGGGCAAACTTTGTACCTATAGCTGTTCCTTGTAGCTGCTGGTAAAATTCAGCATTAAACTCAAAGCAATTATTCTTCAAAACTATTTGTGCCAACTCTGTAAGAGACTCCGTTGAGACGGTTTTGTTTTCTCGACTGTCAAGTGCTCCTCTCAGTGCCTCTAGCCCCTCCTCGTGTGGAATGTTTGGATAAAGCCCAACTACATCCACCGTACATAAAATGACGTCCTCAGGAATTTCACCTAGTTCAGAAAGTTTTTTGAGGAAATGGTTAGTGTCCTTTATGTACGATGCTACACTTTTTGCCAAAGGTTGTAAATGATGGTCCAAAAACTCAGAAATATTCTCCGTAAAGTATCCACAGTTGGAAATAACTGGTCTCCCAGGGACGCCATTCAGCCTCTTGTGAATTTTCGGTAGAAGATAGAAACGACCCAGTCTAGGATTATTAATCAAAAGATAATCCAGAGTAGAGTCGTCTATATCTCCGCGATCCTTCACAGTTTCTAGAGCATCAGAAATAATCCTCTGAAGTCTTTCCGAAGGATCTTCATCTAGTTTTTCATACACATTGGGATCCCCTAACTGCCCATTTGCCTCTTTTATGTAGTCCTCCCTGTCCCAAACAACCACCCCTGATCCCTTATCTGCTTCCTTGATGACGATCGATCTGTCCGACTTCAGATCATTTAATGCCGCGCGCTCTTCTCTACTAATATTACTAAAGTTATTACCATTTGCAGTTACCTTCATTATTTCTTCTTCTAACTTACTTAAATATACCTCAATCGCAATATCTTTATTTCGAGGATTGAACTTACTTTTTGGCCTAAACACTGGGTATTCCGAAAATTCCTCCGACTCCCTAAAGTGCCACTTTAAACGAAGGCGTCTACCAAAATTTTCCAAGTCAATTTTGATTTGCGAGTAATCTAATTCTTTTGGAGTTGCAACAAACTTTAAACCTTTTGACAAAACCGAAATTTCAGAATCACTTAAAGCCCTATTCGAAAGATTAATCACTTTATCATTAACAAATTGTCCGGAAATACGATCACTATGAATATCGTCATTTGCAATGTTGAGCTGTCCCTCATCCATCAACTGCTCTTCGATATCTGACCCAGAGTATTCACTATTCGACGCTTCTCCGACTGTTTGTACTGGTACTGTATTCAATAGTGCTTCATTTGATATCGTGTCTTGCTCTCCTGCCACCAAAATTCTGTTTATTTCTGCCAAATCTATGGTAGGGTTCTCAGTGGTACCCTCCACCATTTCATCAAATTCATCTTTAAGTGAAGCCAGATCCGATTGAAAATTGAACTGTTCTATGTAAGCATTTTCCAAATCTACATTATAATTTCCTTCGGTTAGCCCATTCATCTTTCTAACTCTTTTTTTGAATCACACCATCGCGGAAAATTTGATGTTACTATCAAAATAATTGATGGGGCAGAAAATGTATTTTCATTGCGACGAAAAGAACTTTTTTGGCAATATCGATTGGGAACATTTTTGCCAAGGGGACTTAATGAACGGGCTGCGGATGTTGAGCTGGACATGTTTGCGTGCGGGATGGCCTGAATCTTGCTATTGCATTTATTTCCTGAAGATTGTGGTGGGCGTGGCTGTGCGGCCATCTCCTTTGATTTCGTGTTATGTTACGCGGGCTATTCTTGATTCAGCCTTGAGCGAATCGTAGAAGGGCCATCGGAGAGGTCCGCGCGGTTACCCAATGAGTCTTGTTGTTTTTTGCCTTCTCAGAGTTTCAAGCCTCTCCGGGGACATTGACCAAAGATGTTTACAATAATCTAAGAAATATTATTATTATTATTATTATTATTATTATTATTATTATTATTATTATTATTATTATTATTATTATTATTATTATTATTATTATTATTATTATTATTATTATTATTGTCTCTGTTACACACTGACTTCAGTTCTGTTCTTTGTATATTGGTCAGTGGATTGATGTTCTTGAGCTTTGGTAACAACAAGTTTCCTCAAATCTCAAGCACTTGTCGGAGAATTCTGGCAGATTGTAGCAACACAGTCTTTTGCAACTCTACGATTCTGGTAGCTATCCCAATCTCCTTCAGTCTTTTTGGCAATGCTTTTGGTGCTGTTCCTAGCGCCCCAATTATAACTGGGATTACTTTAACTTTTTTGTTCCACAGTTTTTTCAGTTCCCTTGCTAAGTCTTGGTACTTGAATATCTTTTCCTTTTCTTTTTCATCAACCCTAGTATCGAAAGGAACAGCAAAGTCTATTATCTGGCATTTGTTGTTTTTCTTCTCAACTATAATCATATCGGGCCTTCTTGCTTCGATGACGTGATCTGTTTGTGTTGAAAAGTCCCACAAGATCTTATACTCTTCGTTTTCGCATACAGATTGCGGCTCATGTTCATACCATCTATCTTTTGTGTCAAGACCATACTTTCTGCATACCTCCCAATGTATCTTTCTTCCTATCCAATCATGCCTCCGTTTATACTCTTTTTGTGCCATTTTACTACATTCACTTAAGAGGTGGTTGATGCTCTCATCTGCTTTGCCACACATCCTACATGTACTGTCTTCTTGAGTCTTATCAATTTTAGCTTTCACTAAGTTTGTTCTCACTGCCTGCTCTTGTGCTGCCATAATGAGGGTCTCGGTTTCTCTCTTGAGGCAACCATTGATCTCTATTTGCCACATCCTCTGTTTGTCTCAGGAACTGTCCATGCATCACTTTCTCTTTCCAGTTGGCCTTCCTTTCCTGCCTGCTCTTTCTCTTAAACTCATTCTCTGTTTCAAGTTCCTCATTCTCAGTATCGCCTCTAGCTGCAACTAGCAGTTTCTCCTTGCTTTCTTTGACGTATCTTTTCAGGCCAATTGTGGCCAGATTGACAGTATCTTCAACGCTCATGAGTCCTCTTCCTCCTTCTCTCCTGGGTATATATAACCTGTCGACATTACTTCTTGGGTGGAGTCCATTGTGCATGGTTAAGAGTTTCCTCGTTCTTCGATCCATCTCTTGAAGCTCGGCTTTAGTCCAATTAAGGACAGCAGCTGAGTATCTCAATACAGGGATAGCCCATGTATTAATACCCTTGATGACATTTCCCCCATTCAATTTTGTCTCCAAAATCTTTCTCACTCTTCTCTTATATTCACTGCCGACTTTCCCTTTCATCTCTTTTACCTGCACTTCATCTGCCTGTAATACACCCAGATATTTGTATCCTTCGCCTTCTTTCAGTGATTTTATGACTTTATCACCTGGCTTCTTTCAGTGATTTTATTCTGGCTTATATTCCCGTTGTGCCAATTTACTGCATTCACTGACCATTATTATTATTATTATTATTATTATTATTATTATTATTATTATTATTATTATTATTATTATTATTATTAGTATTATTATTATTATTATTATTACTGAAGAAGATTTTATCATCGAAACGTATTTTATAAACAGTTGTGTTTTTATATTCTTTTTTCTGTTTATTTTTGATGGTGGTTTTTGTTAACATATTATTATTATTATTATTATTATTATTATTATTATTATTATTATTATTATTATTATTATTATCATTATTATCATTATTATTATTATTATTATTATTATTATTATTATTATTATTATTATTATTATTATTATTATTATTATTATTATTAATGATAATAATATGGCTGTGCGGCCATCTCCTTTGATTTCGTGTTATGTTACGCGGGCTATTCTTGATTCAGCCTTGAGCGAATCGTAGAAGGGCCATCGGAGAGGTCCGCGCGGTTACCCAATGAGTCTTGTTGTTTTTTGCCTTCTCGGAGTTTCAAGCCTCTCTGGGGACATTCACCAAAGATGTTTACAATAATCTAAAAAATATAAATTTTGTTCTCTCGAGGTGCAGCAAAACATGCACTTTTTCTTTAAGCTTACTTTTTTACTCTCACCGGGCATGGTAATCTTTTGTTGACACTTGCAAAATTAAGTTTTAAGCCTTTATTTTTATGTAGCTTGGATCTTTTTATCTTGTAAAATGTCTATAAATACTCGGTTGCTCGCATGAAAAGTTATTCCTGATGAAGATTTTATCGAAACGTTGAAGCTTTTAACAGTGTTGTTTTTTATTATTATTATTATTATTATTATTATTATTATTATTATTATTATTATTATTATTATTATTATTATTATTATTATTATTATTATTATTATTATTATTATTATTATTATTATTATTATTATTATTATTATTATTATTATTATTATTGAAAGATAACGCACATTGTTCTAGTCAATGGATTGTTCTTCTTGGTGTTTGATGTCAACAAGACTCATCAAACCTCAAGGACCTTTCTAAGGATCCTTGCTGTATTCCTGCTTGCTGTATTCCTGCGCTTGATCAGGCATTAGCAATGCTAAATATCGAAGATGAAAAAAGAATAAGACCGTTACCTATCCAAGCATACGCAGACGATATTGTTATGATTACGACAAACTATGAAATTCTTGTTGAAATGATTAGATCTTCCGAGCCATTATTCAATGGAGCTGGGCTGAAAGTTAAAAGTTCTAAGTGTGCTTTATTATACGATAGAAGATCTGGAAATAACTGGTACAAGGGGAAAAATGATCAAAGACCATCAGTTAAGGTACAAGGTGAAACAATAGCAACTTTGAAAAGGGACGAGTCTTATAAGTACCTAGGAAAATCACTCAATATTGCCGGCGAAGATCTCAAGCAGATAGAGAATTTCATTGCAGATTATAAGGAGCTGGTAGGGAAGATCGAAGAATGTACATTGCCTTTGTCGTTGAAGTTGAGTGCTTTAAACAATATGGCACTAGCAAAAATTTCACATCATTTCGATAACACTAGATTAAACGAAAAGCAATTGGATGACTTGGATGATAAAGTAATCTCCACGGTAAAAAGACTATTTCAGTTATATCCAAAGAGTAGCGATAGAGTATTCTTTGTTGACAGATTGAATGGGGGTCTAGGGATTAAGAGACCTTCCCATGTTTATAGAGCAGCACGCATATCCAACCTAATGAAAATGTTGAATCATGAAGAAGAAAACATTAGATATATCGCTAGAGAATCACTAAAATTGGACATGAAATCAAGGGGAGTCAGCGTAACAGATGCAGAGAGAAATTTCCTGGGATACTCTTTATATGAAAACCACAGGCTAGCTAAAACAACAACATTTGGGGGTAGCTCTGACTGGCCTGACTTGTTGTTCCACGTACGCAAACTTCAAGGATCATTAATATTTAAGAATGAGATTGCCGAAGTAATCATCAATGACAGAGAGATTCCAAAGAAGAAATTAAGACAAGAGATTGAAAACGAGCTAAGAATGTTAGACATAGACCATTGTTTGCAGCTTCAAATCCAAGGAAATTTCATAGCATTGGAACACATTGATAAAAAGATATCACACCAAATATATTATGGCTGGAAATTGTCAGATAGTCTGGTAAAATTCACATTAAGAGCACGTATGAACCAGCTTCCGTGCAACAAGGTTATCCATATGTGGAACGAAGATCATGAAAAAAGTTGTACTCTCTGCAACTACCGTTGTGAATCAGTGGCTCATTTAAAGAACTCATGTCGTAAGTTCAGCGACCTATACTCTAGAAGGCACGATCGAGTAGTAGATGCCATACATATGAGAATAGAGAAATTAGACCCTGGTTGGAAAATTTTTGCAAACAAAATGGCGGAAACAATATTTCCTGAGCTCAGAGAAGAACTACGCACAATCAGTCATAGAAAACCAGATCTGATAATGGTCGATACTAGACAGAAAGGTTGCAAGATTATCGAAGTTACAGTTTGCTTTGACATGTACATGGAGCAATCATATAGGGGGAAACTAAACAAGTATCATGACCTAAAGGCGGCTTTGGCACAAGCTGGATACTCCACTGATTATTATGTGATGTGTTTTGGATCATTAGGATGTGTGCATAAAGATGTTAGAGGAAATCTGCGGAAGCTTGGACTGACTCACGAAGACACGAAAGCCACGATGAAATGGTGTGGAGTTTCGAACATGATTAATAGCAATATCATCTGGAAGAATCGCTGTAAACAAGTTCACAAACAGTGAAAAGGTTTCATCTGGACGGTGCTAGGCACATATTTGACGAAGAGACACCAACCTTTGCTTCGTTTAAAGTCAAATCATACCAGAATTTATTATCATCATCATCATTATTAAAAAGAAAGACTGTTTAAAATCAGATGTTTCGATATTAAATCTTCATCAGTGTTTGATATCCACAGAACAGCCAAGTATTTATACGCTAAAACCTACAGAATAGCATTTCCATAAAATAATGATGAAATTCCCCCGAGCCCCCTTTAAAAACATGCCAAAAAACTCCCAGACCACTAAAGTAAACACCTAGACCACTGTAGTATTTCATGTAAGCGAAAACTTTCCATTGAAAAAAAGATATTTTGTCGCCAATCCTCTTGTCTTTATGATTGCGACATCAGAGTGGAAGCTCTTGCTACATAAGAATGTTGAGTCTCAAGCGAAGCAAGAAGCATGCCTCCTAACGATCCTTACGACCCCGGGTGAAGAGCACGGAAAATCAGGTGATGAGCGTTCAAATTTCTGATATTCAAATGGTCCGCGAAATCCTTGTCCGCGTTTTAGATTTTTCCCAATGTAAAAGTCTAAAACGCGGACAAGAAAACCACGGACGAGCTCTTGACTGCTCCGAAAATTCCGAATGGTTGTAATCCTTGTAATGCAGCTAGTAAAAAGTCGACAAAGGAAGCTGATTGAGAACTGGTGTGTATTCCTCGATTCTCCCCTTGCTCCAATAATGGCCACCGCCACATGCATGGATTTGTTTGTTTGTTTGTCTTCTTATTTGATATCGATTATTTCAATCTAGCTTTCTATATACAACGTATACAGTAAAATAATCTAAATTGATAAGTTAATAGATAAAAAGAATATATGTCTTTATGTTTACTTGGTCTAAGTAAAGATTACGTTTCTGTCTTAGGCCTGATTTCCATTAGGCGGAATATTCCGCTCGCAGCGACCTTTTCCAGCAATCTGATTGGCTTGCGGAAAAGCGACGTCGCTCAAAAGTAGAAACCCATTCAACTTTCGAGCGGAATCGTGCTTGCAAACAAAGGAAGATTTTTGCGAGAGTAATTTTCCGCCTAGTGGAAAGTAGGCTTTATGCTGACAAGCATTGCATTTGCAGTTAGGACCATCCCACTTTTTTATCATATGTTTAAAACTATTCAAATTTTCGGCGGATTTTATTTCATTCGGCAGTCTATTCCATATTTGAGGTCCCAAAGATCGAAGGCTATTAGATCCAAATGTGACCTGATTTGGTCTGTAATGCTTTAAGTCATTTGGGTTTCGTGATGAGTAAACAGACGATTTTACTTTGAAAATGTCATGCATGAAATATGGGTTTATATTTTTCAATATCTTACAAACCTCTATACAAAGAACTCTCAGACGAGAGGAGTATCTACAGACGAGAGGAGTATCTACAAAGAGTGGAAGAGATTCCGGGAACAGTATTTGTGCAATACGAAGGAAGTAAGTGGTGCAAAAAGTGGCAAAAAGACAACATTTACTTCCGAAGAACAAGGAAAATCAGGTGACGAGCGTTCAAATTTCTGATATTCAAATGGACCGCGAAATCCTTGTCCGCGTTTTAGATTTTTCCCAATGTGAAAATCTAAAACGCGGACAAGAATACCGCGGACCATTGTTCTCGTTTGGTCCGCGTGTCCGCGTCGTCCGCGTTTTGGACCTGGCCCCCAAAGCAACCACCAAAGAAACCTGGTACCGCTTTACCCCTGCCAAGACTGCCCTCATTGTATTGCGTGCGTAAGTACGAAGGTATGACTTGTATACATTAAATCTTTGCCGAAATTTGGTTTATTGCTGCCCACATATTTTTTGTTGCAGCAATTACATTGCAACAAGTAGACTACATTCTCCGAGTTGCAATGATAAGCACCAGAGGAGATCGTAAAAGATAAAATTCCGAAATGTCTCCCCTTCAACAATGAGTGCGCAAATTTGACAGCTTCTCCGACCATTGCATTAAAAGTGCCCTTTTCAGCTTATTCATCTGTTGTTTGGTAAATTTCGGCCCGAACCAGAGTATCCTTGAAATTGTTGGCCCTTCTGAACGAAACAAAAGTTTATCCTTGAACAGTTGTTGATGTTCAGTATCCTTGAACAGTTTTTTATGTCCAGTATGAACAAAGAGTGCATTAAGACATGTTTGCAAAACACCGTAAACCCTATGAAGTGCTGGATGGTATGTTAAAACCAAGGGTATCTTCGCATCATCCCGGTGCTTTTGGTTCCGATCCAGAAGAGAATTACGATCCAAACCCCTGGCCCTATCAAGCTGTCCCCACATTTCCCCCTATTGTACCCCCTATCCAAAAGAAAATTCTCCAAGTTTCCCAATCGTTTTTCAAAAAAGAGTCTTCTGAGCAGATACGACGGATACGAAGGGCTTGCCCATAAGGAATGCCCTTTTTCGTATGACCCGAATGACACGAAGAACGATGAAGAAGCTGATGATGAGTATCAGTCGGTTTCGTATAGAGGTCAGTGACTACTTTGTTACCTTGCTTTATAACCTGAACATCCAGGAGGTTCACCACTTCCTTGGAATTTTCAACAGTGACCTTTATGGAATGATGAGCGGAATTAAGAAAGTCTACAAATTCTAGTAGTTTTTCCTCCCCGTGTGTCCAAACAAGAAATATATCAACAATGTATCGCCACCATAATGGCCACAATAAATAACCACAATGGCCTTCCGCAGAGATAAGAACATCAAAGACACACTCGTCCGCACAAACCTCAAGACTAACGACCCACCTGGTACCTTTCCATGTAACCATCATCTTTGCCAAACATGTAAGCACATCAACAATTCCACAACCGTCACTAATGGAAACAGGAATTTTACCATCCGATCTGCATTCACATGTGCCTCATCATCCGTAGTTTATTGCATCACCTGCACCAAATGCAACATCTTGTATATTGGAGAGACGTCAAGACAGATAAACAACAGATTCGGTGAACATTTGAGGAATGTTAGGAACAGGACACATTTAGATGAGCAACACGAAAACGATCCGGACAGTAACATTTCACACCATTTCAATCTACCAAACCATTCTACCGATGACATGTCGATTCTTGGACTTCTATATGCATCTACAGAAAGCACAAAAAGAAAAACATTGGAAAAACGGATCATTTTTGCACTTGGAACTTTGTATCCTTCAGGACTCAACAAGCACTTTACGTATCTTCAATAACTTTCTTTTCTACGTCACATCGATTCCCTTGAGCACTATCCTTATCCTTCGAATCTGTCCTTCTTTTTGCTTGATTAGTGTCGGTTCTATTAATTTTTCTTTGCTTGATAACGGGCTATGCTCGAAACGTCGCTACTTTCAATTCGCATCAAAGTGCTTATATTTTATGTAATTTACTTGTTCGTCTTTGTATTGTGGCACTACACGCAGCAAGAAGATTTTTTTGATCATTTAACGCCACCATAGCCAAGGCTTATATTGTGATTGTTCTAGAATTTTTTCTTCCAAAGCTGCCAAAAATAAAATAGGATACGAAGGTGCACATTTGGTACCAATAGCTGTTCCCCTAATCTGCTTAAAAACATCACCATTAAACTCAAAAAGTTATTAGTTAGCACCAAGTCAACCAATTCCACTAAAGTATCTGTTGAAACCGACTGATTCTCCCTAGAGTTAAGAGCAGTACGCAGAGCTTCCAATCCTTTGTCATGGGGTATGCTGGGCTATAGACCGACCACATCAATAGTACACAGAATAGCATCCTGAGGAAAGTCCCCTGCATTGGCAAGTTTTTGCAGAAAATCGTTAGTATCTTTGACATACGAACAGACATTTTTAGCTAGAGGCTGGAGATGATGATCCAGAAATGCTTAGATATTCTCTGTGAAACAGCCTGAAGTAGAAATAACCGGTCTTCCTGGGACACTACTGAGTCTTTTGTGAATTTTAGGTAAAAGATAGAACCTACCCAGCTTTGGGTTGTTAACCATAAAATATTTCAGAGTTTTCTCATCAATGTCCCCTCGCTCCTCAATGTTACTTATTGCATCATTTATGACACGTTGTACCAGAGTTGAAGGGTCATTGTCGAGCTTCTGATAAACCCCAATAGCCCCTAAGCTGGTTTTCGGCCTATTATTATTTTTATTATTATTATCATCATTATTATTTATTTTTTTAAGAAGCACCATCGCATGATGGGAATGTCACACTTGATATCGGAGTTCTACCCGAACCCTGAGATGCCAAGCACTCTTCTCAAGATGAAGGCTGTATCTAGCAATGCAGCCTTCTGCAAGCATGGGACGACGAGAGGAATGTCTATTCGTTTTAGATGTTTCTCCAACTCTTTGGATTCTGTTCCCAGTGCACCTACCACTATCGGTACTAAAACTGCCTTGACATCCCAAAGCTTTTCAATCCCTATACGCAGGTCTTGGTATTTCGTGATCTTTTCTTGCTCTTTTGCAGTGATATTTTGATCTCCTGGTACTGCAAGATAGATAAGAATGCATTCTTTTTTCTCTTTATCTATAGCAACAATATTTTTTATATCAATATAAAATATTACAATATATGCTACATTCTACTATACTTTAACTACTATGCAACACTACAAGGACGATGCCAAGAGGAGCAAAAGACAATGTCTACCCCATGGCCAACACATAAAAATACACAACTAAATCAACAACTAAATAAACACCTACAAAATGGTACACATACGATACGATACTGATGGATACTTGAATCTGTTTCGCATGGGCATGCAAGGTCATCGACGGAGGCGCCGGATGCCGAACAATACTGTTATTAGATATGTGTATCTAGATATTTCTAAGGCATTTGACAGAGTTTGGCATGATGGCCTCCTGTATAAGCTAGAGCGTTGTGGTATTTCAGGACAACTTCTTTTTCTGGTCACGAGTTTCCTTAAGGATCGAAAACAAAGAACCGTTTTGAATGGGCAGTGTTCCTCGTGGGGAGATATTTCGGCTGGAGTACCCCAGGGTTCTATTTTGGGACCTCTGTTTTTCCTTGTGTACATCAACGACCTTACCGAAGATTTAAGGTGCAATGTTGAGCTTTTTGCTGATGATACTTCGTTGTTCACTGTAGTTGAAGATTCCAATGCCGCAGCAATTGACATGAATCATTCTTGAAATTGATAAATCAATAGGCTCATAGCTGGAGGATGTCTTTTAATCCTGATCCACAAAAACAAGCTGTTGAACTAACATTTTCAAGGAAGAAAAATGAAATTGATCACTACTACTACTAAGACGTCACACGCAGTTGATACTGCACAACGCGTCTCACAATGCCACGCCAGTTCTTTCTATCATGTGTCAGATCAGAAAGTCTTTTCAATGTTTGTGCTTCTTTTGATAGGTCTAGTTTAATTCCAATGCTTGTCAAATCTTGCCTGACTGTCTGCATCCAGGTCGTCTTTGGTCTTCCTTGTGGCCGTTTCACTTTCCTGAGATATTCTTTAAGGGCCTTCCTTGCTGGTGTTTCTGGATGCAAGCGCATGAGATGTCCTAGCCATGTTAGTCTCCTTTCTCTTATTATTTCACTCCATGGTTCACATTTCGTTCTGGCATAGAGCTCGTTGTTGCTAATATTTCTTTGCCAGTTGATTCCTAGAATCTTTCTTAGATGTCTGCGTTGGAAGGTGTCGATGGTGTTTTCTAACTTCTTCGTCAGAGTCCAAAGTTCGCTATTGTACAAAAACACACTTGCTACATAGGCATTGAAGGTTCTCAGTTTGATCTTGATGGAGTTTTTCTTGCTGCTGAAAATGCTGTTGAACGTTTTATAGGCATCAATTGCTAATATCTTTCTTCTGTTGATGTCTTTTTCTGTACTGAGTAGACTACCCAGAACTTTGCATTCTTTCCATGCTTCATTTCCCTTTTGCTCGATGTTATATCATCCAGTCGATGTTATATCATCCAGTCGATGTTATATCATCCAGTCGTTTTCTTTAATGACACACCTGTGAAGAAAGTAATTGAACATAAACATTTGGGGATTGTTCTTGATTTCAAGTTGTCTTTTAACGCTCACATCAAAGCAGCTATCTCTAAAACAAGAAAGGGTATTGGTATACTGAAATTTCTCTCGAGGTATCTGCATGTTCGTCCCCACCTAGACTACGGAGATGTCATCTTCCACACTCCAGCAAAATTATGCGAATTTAGTCACAACGAAATTTTAACAAGTTCTATGGAAAAGCTAGAGTCCGTCCAGTATTCTGCTGCCCTGGCTGTAATAGGGGCATGGAAAGGAACTTCGCGAGCGAATCTGTACGCAGAGCTTGGCTGGGAATCACTGAATTTACGAAGGTGGAGCAGACGCCTCGCTCTGCTCTATAAAATTGTAAATAATCTAACACCTTCGTATATTGCAGAACCAATCCCCCCTCTTCAGCAGTCGCATTACACTCTTCGCAATCCGGATGTCATAGGGCGAATAAGGGCAAGAACAGAAAAATTCAGGTCTAGTTTCTATCCTAGTTGCCTTACTGAATGGAATGAACTTGACCCAGAGATTAGACTTTCACCATCTGTCACTGTTTTAAGAAAAAACTGTCGTCAATTATCCGCCCCCTGCAAAATCTGTTTTCGGGATTCATGACCCAATGGGATTATCACGCCTTACTCAGCTTAGAGTGGGTCTCAGCAAATTGAATCTTCACAAATTCAGGCATAACTTTAAGGACACTGTAAACCCAATGTGCCCTACGAACGAAGATGTTGAGGATACGGAGCACTTTTTGTTGCTTTGCCCATCTTTTGCTGTTCAACGACAAAACCTTCTTGCTCAAATTCTTCCACTGTTACGACCACTTGGATATGCTAATTTTTCAATTGAGGTTCTAGCGCAGATCTTATTTTATGGTGATGAAAACCTACCTAATGATGTTAACAGGAATATTCTCGAGCTAACACTAAAATTCATCCAGGAAACCGGTCGTTTAGATTAAGCTCTATCCAAACTCTGCTACAAACCACGCAGCCACCAAGCATTCTTTCTTTGCAACACCTTTTTGTTTTGTAAATTTATTCATTTTTTTTCTTTTTCGTTTTTCGTAATAGTTATGTCCGGTTTTCGTTAAAAATGTTTTCCTTTTTATTTATTTTTTAAGGCCTCGGGGTAGTCACTGTATTTTGCTCCTCTTGGTATCGTCGTCGTAGTATTGTAAAGTAGTTTAAGTAGTGTATTTAGTAATTTGTCATGTAAATTTCTTAGATTGAATATATATAAAAAAAACAATACTGTTTAAGACATTGCGCCTTTAAGTTGTCAGGGTTTATGGATCACAATATCGTAGATGATAAAGGTTTGAACTTATGTGTTGATGAATTTCAAACCTTAAATCCGATGCGAAACAGACTTAAACAACGGGAAAGAACAAATAAAAGGAGTAAAAGAGACTTTGTGATCGGGGGGGGGGGGGGGTATAGCAGCTGCTTCAAGCCATTTCAATTGAACCGGCCTGTTTTGTGAATGAAATTTAGGGTTAATTTGAGTACGTTTTTATTGACATCAATAGAAAAGTCTTTATCACCATACAATAAAATTTGGATCAGCGCGTTATTTGGAAGGCTGTTTATTCGAACATATGGTCGCAATAATTCCGAAACCCAAGCGAGAAGATCTCGTCGTTGAATGTCAAATGAAGGGCAGAGCAACAAAACGTGCTCCGTATCCTCAATGCCATCATTCGTTGGGCACATTGGGTCAATGGTATTTCGGAAATTATGCCTGAATTTGTGAAATTTTAATTTACTGAGGCCGACCCTTATTTGGGTAAGATACGATAAGCCTATTGGGCCATGAATACCAAATACAGATTTTGTGGGGGGGGGGGCGAATTATTGACAAAAGCTTTTTCTTAAAAACAGCAACAGACGGTGCAAGCCTGATTTCTGGATCGAGCTTGTTCCATTCAGATATGCAGTTAGGATAAAAGCCAGATTGAAATTGTTCGGTTCTTGCCCTCATCCGCCCAACGACACCCTGGTTGCGAAGAAAATAATTTGACTGATGAGGTTGTGGGATTGGCTCCTTTGTGTACAGGGGTGTGAGATTATTCATAATCTTGTAGAACAAAGTAAGGCGTCTACTCCATCTTCGGGAGCTCAGCGATTCCCAGCCAAGCTCAATGTACTGCCTTATCATAATACCAGATTCTGCGGGTATGAGGGGGTGGTGAAACATTCGAAACAGATAATTTCCCAAAGACGATTTGATGATGACATTGCTCATGTAGCGATTGATGAACTCCAGACTCAATAACGAGGTTTGGTTGATCACTAAAAATCAAATCAATACGTGACTTTGAATCGCCTATTAAATGAGTTGGTTCCGAGATCAGCTGATGTAGACCAAGATCAGATGCTGTCTGCTCAAATAGCTTTCCTTCATTATTTTCGATATCATTTTCCCACCACTGGGACGAGCTGCAATTGAAATCACCGGTAACGATAACAGAGAATGGATTTTCAGCATGCAATTTTGAAAGCAACAACTCAAAATTCACCGTGAAGTTATCAAATTTACTCTGATCATGACTTGGACTTCTATAAACAACTACGAAAAAGTACTTTTTCCTGTTTAATTGGATCTCACACACAACGCACTCTGGAAGAGTCACAAGGTCCGAACGATTTTTGGAAGGAAGCGAATCCCTAACATATAACCCATAACGCCACCTCTTTTCACATTTTGTGGATGGTATTCTTTGATAAATGTATAGCCATCTAGTGAAAGCCTGTCTTCGTCAACGGTGCTGTCAATGTGAGTTTCAACGGTGCCGATTAAGTCATAGTCGTACACCGAGTTGTATGCCTCAATAAGAGAAACTCTTAGAATATCATATGCAATAATACTATTCAAATTCCAACAGCAAAAATCAAGTGATTCTGGACCGGGATTAGTTTCTACATCACCACTCAACAAAATGATTCTGAGAATCAACCATCCTATGTGTAGTGCGTAACAAGCTATGCACGCCATGTGAAAGTAAGGATAATGGGAGTGAAAGGACCTCTTCCGAACAGCAACAAGACTAACGAGCGGAATTCGCTTGACGAGTTCCACGAAAATTTACAGCACTGTCTTCGCACACTGATGCGCATGGGCGAACAAAGGCAAAAAACCCATCTCGCTGGTCCTACGGGAAAATAGCCTCCAATCCGTAAGAAAAGATACCTGCTATTGACCATTTCAAACAACAATGTCAGGCCTCCGATGTTCCAGCACCTTATCAGTTTGTATTGTGAAGTCCCATAGCAACTTACATCTTTCGTTCTCTTGCACTGACTCTGGTTCATGCAAGAACCATTTCTCATTACAGTCTATCAAGGACTTCTTGCACAGCAACCAATGTATCTTCTTCCCTAGCTTGTCATGTCGCTTTCGATACTGATTCTTTGCTAGATTAGAGCACGCACTTACAATATGGGTTACACTTTCTGTTTTCTCTTTGCAAAGGTGGCATAATGGTGTGGTACTTGTTTTGTCTATACTATATGCTACGGAGTTAGTTCTTAGGACTTGCTCTTGTAAAGCACAAATCAAACTTTCCGTTCCTCGTTTCAGCTCTCCTCCTTTTAACCATTCCCATTTGCTCCTGTTTGCATGTTCTTCGGTTTCACAAGGAAATTGCCTGTGCAACGTCTTTTCCTTCCACTCCCTTTGTCTATACTTCTTCCTTCCCCCACCAGAACCGTTGGCAGTCTTTTCCCCAAGTTTACTTCTTCTTCTGCAACTTTGAGCAATTTCTCGGAGCTAACGATGACGTACTTTCCAATACTTAGAAGTTCTTCCTCAACACAATCTCGAACACTAGTGAGTCCTCTGCCTCCTAAATTTCTAGGAATATGAAGCCTTCCAACAATAGATCTGGGGTGAAAGCCACTATGTATTGTTAATAACTTTCTGGTTTTTCTGTCTATTCTTTCCAAGTCTTCGATAGTCCTGTTAATCACACCTGCGCCATACCTTACCGTTGCTACAGCCCATGTATTAATTGCCTTTATAGCTTTTCCTTCGTTCAGCTTGGACTTTAAAGTTGCCCTCACTCTGTTAACATATTCTTTCTCTGTACTTTCCTTCATTTCCTGTTGCGATATGTCACCTCTTTCTATTATTCCCAAATATTTACAGCCATCTGTCTCAATTTCATTAATGATAACGCCTTCTCCCAGACCTGTTCCTTCGCATCTTCGTTCTTTCCCCCTTTTGAGAACTAAAACTCCACATTTATCAATTCCAAACGACATCCCTACATCTTCTGTGACTAATTTGGAGGTCCTAACGGGTGAATCGATATCACTTTTGCTGCTTCCATACAATTTAAGGTCATCCATAAACAGTAAATGGTTTAATCGAGGCTTCCCTTTCCCAAAAGAATATCCCTGCTTTACTCGTAACACCAGAGTCAATGTTGATCTTTCAGTCAAAGGCTAACTTAGATGTTGGTAAAATCACTGATCTTTATGACCCCAAGACTTAAGATAAATCCTTGTTTTGAACGTTCCCTTCTACTCCATGATTTACTTGCCGTTGAAAATGAAATTCTATTTCTGAAGTTGGCAATTGTATTCAATTTAAATTTCAATTACAAATAAATCATAGACCAGAGTTTAACCTAAAATGTTCGATTCTTAGACCTACCCCTTACATGCATGTTTCAAATCTTTTGGGTCCTATAGGTGAGTGATTTCCCAAACAAAATTTTTGTTTTGTTTGTCAACGCAAGTTTCAAATACTCTTGTCATGGACTGAGATAATTAGTTTTAGCAGCCAAGCAATATGAGTTCAGTCATGATATTATAATATTTTGGTACCTTTGAATATAAGAACATGGCAGGTATTCTGGAACCATCCAAAACTGCTTTTTAAAGCTAGCTTGTAGCTAAGCAGTAGCTAAAATCAGAGACTGAATCGGGCCTTTGAATTCTTGAATGTTGCAAGAAACATAATCTCTAACTGCATGAGGCACCTTTCAGTTAGCTTTAACTCAATACCTCTCATTTGTGCTATGAGACCGATGCCTTCATATAATCAAAAAGCATCTCAAATAAACTTTTGCATTAATGGACAAGCTAAAAGAGCATCTGCTTGGAACAACAAGTCGTGAAATACACTCAGTTTTCAGTTTCACCGAATTGTAGTCTCTTCGCTTTCTTGACCCTTGACCCATTGACCCCCTACAATTTGTACTTCCCGCAAATTTTTGAGATTGGCAGTACTTGTCAAAATAGCCTACAACTGCATCAGGTATCATCACAAGTTGCCCATTTAAAGGTAATATTGCAGAAAACGTACGAAACAGGCTAATATCATGTATATTGACCTTCGACTCCCTCTATTTTGAAAACGCCCCCCTAAGAGCTATTTAGATAAATGGGGTGTTATTTTGGATTATGTTGCATTTGAAATAAGTGGTATTGATGCATTTGAAATCTTCTTTTCAGGGTAGAGTTCCAGAACAAGTTCTACACTGGTCTTGGACACAAGTTCCAGCCTTTTTCATTCAAATTGATTCTCTCTGGCGAAATAGAAATTTGATATTTTGATCCAGATAGTTAACAGTTGGAAAGAATTGATAGACTTCAACGCTGTGAAATGATTTCAACTTTGCTTTGTAATCATTATTTGATGTTTTTGATGATATTTCCACGTAGTTACCTCCAGTAGTTTGTTTGAAATTGCTTTTGCATTCCTGCTTTTGTTAAACTGTATAGCACAGAAGCGCAGTCTACCTATGAAATTTATGAAATGAAATGTTTGTATTTGTTTTGCATAGGTGCATATAGGGTGCCCCAAAAAATTGTGCCATGTTTGTGAGGCTCCTGTGGAGAAGCAGGAGCTTTAATTTTCTCGATTTTTACACAGTGGCATAGGTGAAGCTTCAGCGTAAGACCCTGCTTGAGTCAGCCTGACAAGTGGTTGCGGATTTATGGCAGAGGAAAGGCGAAATAAGTGGTTACATCAAATCCAACACTTCTGTTGTTCTCCATCAATGTCAAAGTCAAGTAAAATTTAAAGGAAAGAGTTCCAGAGAAGATAGGAATCAAATGTTTTAGCCGATTTTTGCTCGTGGCCCATGGCCGGAAACCTTCAAAACCTCATTTTCACGGACCAATCAGATGGTGAATAAGCGAGGAAGACAGAAGAAATGTGTGAAAATTTTTCTCAACTTTACCTACCTTCATAAAACGCAACCAGGACAAAAAACTGCTAGAAATTTCCCGGATTTTTTTGAAGGAATCTATTCACCAGATGTTTGGGTATCCAGATTTGGATGCCGGTTTAAATACCTCGCGGTTTCTCAAAGTTATAGCCTTTCCAAAACCGATGAGGCACTCAACCTCAAACAATGGAGACTCTGGGTTAGAAACAATGGCAATAACAATAGTGATTTTTTTTAACAACGATCCCAGAGCGGCAAATATTTACGTTTCCGATTGTTCTTGCTATTGTCCTTCCACCGCAGTTTCTTTGGTTCAAGATTCAATGCCCCTTCGATTTCTTTGTGAACTGAAGAAATTTGCTTCGGTTAGTTCACACGTTTCAAGTCATATGGCAATACTCTTGAGAAATTTCTGTATTATACTACTCTTTGCATTCATGGCATGGTTCGAAATTAGTAATGAAATTGAAAGGAGGTTTTATCAAGAGGCTTTATCACCTGACTTGAAGTGGCGTAAACAAGGCTTGGCAAGCCTCGGCCGATGTTGCCTAATAGAAAACGCTATATCTCCACCAAATTGTAAGGTATTTAAACCGGCATCCAAATCTGGATACCCAAACATCTGGTGCGTAGATATCTTCAAAAAAATTTGGGAAAGTTCCAGCAGCTTTTTGTCCTGGTTGCGTCTTATGAAGGTTGGTAAAGTTGAGAAAAATTTTCACACATTTCTTCTGTCTTCCTCGCTTATTCACCATCTGATTGTTCCATGAAAATGAGGCTTTGAAGGTTTCCGGCCATGGGCCACGAGCAAAAATCGGCTAAAACATTTGATTCCTATCTTGTTCCAGAGTTGTATTCAAACAAAAAGAGTTACTAATTTTTTCTACCTATGATGCAACATTATCAACCCTTTTATTAACCATATCGTGGTTGGAACATAGGTCTGATATCTTGTGGGAATCCCCATTCGACATTGACTCTCCAAAATCTTATGACGTAGGGAACGCAGGAGCTAATCAGATTGCAGGAAACCGGCTGAAACTTCCTCTCGAAGCAAAATTTAGATCATTTCTGCTCGCTTCGGCAACCCCGTTTAAAAAAACCCGGTGTAAAATTTGGTTTGACTTCTTTAATGCAAATTATTGCCTGGAGATGTTCTTCAGGCCTCAGCGCACAAATCTGCCGTTGGACATCTTGCAAAATCTCGGAGTTACAACATTGTGAACTTTTGAAAGATTTCAGTGAAATATCATTTACCTCGTCACATCGCAATTCATCGAAAAAACTCAGGACAGTAGCCTGTTGGTTGGTTGGTTGGTTGGTTGTTGTTGTTGTAAACAAAATGGTTGTTTCATTAAAATATCATGATAAAACATGCATTTTCATCATTCTCTTTTGTTTGCTTGCTCACAATAACCTTGGAAAAACTCACAATTAAACATCATGGAAGCTTTTGCTTTGCAGATTATTTTGAAATACTCAATGATTGCAAAGATTCAAATGGATTACTGGTTTGTTTGCTTGGGCTTAACTTAGGCCATGGTCCAACAACACAAGTCCTGAAGAGCAGAGGAAGATACTACTTGAAACCAAAAGTCAGTTATTATACCGGGTGATTCGATTAAAACGCCCGGCGTTTGAAAACATCCTGCTCCCTGAAGATCAACGCAATGATGTTGAGAACTGTCTTATATCATCCCCGATATGTCAAATTATGTTCAGTAACTTACCCTGCTTTAATCGGTCATTCCTTCCGGTCGAAATAGGAGATTTTCTACAGAAAGCCCCTTTCGAAAACCTGCAAAAACGAGCGAAAACAGCAAGCAAAGTTTCCCTTTGTTCTCCTTCCTAGCAATATTGACTCTTGGATAAGCTCATGTATTTTGTCCTAATGGGAGAATTGAATCCCCCTGAATAACTTATTCACGCTAGGGAGAAGACTTTTCAACCCGCCAAAACGAAAGCACGCGCTTAAGCGTGCTGAGCACTTTTTTAAGGTTTTTGAAAGTGACTCATTTTGGAAAATCGCCTACAGAATCTAAACGGTGAGACCGATCTTAGCGAGGAAAATTTCTGAAAATAATTGAACATGTTAGGTATTCAATCAAATATTGCCAAATATCATTGCTTATATATTCAGGGAGCAATTGCCTTACAAACGCCGGGCATTTTTTTGACTTACCCGGTAGCTGTAAGGAATGTGTCTGCACATTACAGATAACAAAGGATATTCCTGATTCATGGAGGATAGATCTATCAGGTGATATACACATAAACCCAGGCCAGTAAAAACCCTTGCAAGGTTTGTAAGCGCCCAGTTGCAGTGACTCAGATATGTACCATGCGCAGAATGTCTTGGCCGTTGCCATATTGGTAAAATATGTGGAATTGTCAGTTTCAGGGATTACTAAAGGTCTCTGAGGAACAAGCGCTTCATTTGACACCTCCTGGTTGCAACAAACAGTTGCCATCCGTGAACAACCACCAAGCTGGCCTTATTGGCCTTGATGATTTCCCTGAGGATCCATACAGTGAGCTGCAAAGTAAGGTTGGAAATAAAAATCTAAAAGTAGGCCACTTGAACATCAATGGTCTCTTGGGAAAATCACGGAAATCAGGAATCTGCTCCATGGAGTAAGTTTTGACATTTTTGGAGTAACTGAGACCCATTTAAAGGAGGATATCCCGGATCAATGATAATCGTGGAAAACTATACAGTGTGTGGAAGAAATGATAGAAAGCATGGATCTATATGCAACTGGAATTGCAACTCACTGATCTATATGAAGGAGAACTTGTAAGTCTCCCCTGTAACTGAATTCTTAAATGGCAACCTAGAGGCATCATGGATAAATGTAAAATGAGATCAAATTGCTTTATGCTCAGAGCACCATGGCCTATCATAGAGATTTTTGATGAGGTTGATGATTGTCAATATGCATGGCATCTCCTGTACAAGGACGACAGAGTAGAAACTGCGGAAAGTGACGTTATCGACCAATCTGAGATAAGGAAGTGTTTGAATAAATAAGCTTTTTGAAATGATAAATCAACAGTTAGAAGATATCAAGAAAGACGATATCAAGTGTTGCCTAATTTCGGGATCTTTTGCTGGGAGCTAGGGGGACTCAAAATTGCGAGTTTTTGCGCATGCGTGCACGGTTTCTGTTCTGTCTGCAAGGACATAATGCAGCAACATGTAATGACAAGGAGAGTAAAGATTAGAAACAAGTCTTTGCCTTGGATTGACACTAAGGTCAGCAAAGAAATTAGTCAAAGGTATGAATATTTGAAAGCAGTTCAGACGTTCCCCAGGGACCATGAAAAGTGGGCTCTGTATAAAGAACAAAGGAATAAAGTTAAAAACGTGGTTAGGAAAAGTGAAGCAGAATATTGGAAGTAGTCACTTGAAGAGGCAAATGGTCCTAAGGAAATCTGGAAAGTGGTAAAACAAGCTCAATGGAAAGCCAAGAAAAGCATAATAGGCTCAATCAATTACGGATGGAATGATGATCTATTGCTTGATGACACAGAAAAAGGGAAATTTTGTAATGACTATTGTGCTAGAATAGGAGAGGATCTAGCAGGAAATCATGCTGAAATTAGAGAGGAAAACTTACAGCAGTACATTGTAAGAGTAACACCAACAACAGAAGAAATTCAAATAAGCCAAGCAATAGTAAGAGAGAGGCTTAGACTAGAACTTGTATTCAAAGAAAGCAATGGGGCCTGACCTAATTGCTCCAGATTTAGCCACGCTAGGTGACATTGTAGAGAAAGGTTTATTTTATGTTTTTAAGAAAAGCATTAACACGGCAAAATATCTAACAGCCTGGAAGGTCTCCAGCCTTAACCCAGTTTTCAAAAAGGGTGGAACTACAGAGAGTGAACTTTAGACCAATATCTCTTCTTAGGCCTAGGTCAAACGTCGAGCCCGTCATGTGCCGAACCTAATACAGTTAAGTTCGACTCTGGCACGGCTGTGGAGCGACTTTGAATCAAATGTCGAACTTAATAGGTCGTGCCAAATGCAAAATAGGTTAAAATGTATGATGTCATATGTGACCTAGCAACAAAATCTGTTAAGCAAGATTTACGGTTGTTATCCTTTATTCTAAAGACAAAACAGAACAAACAAAAATTAGACTTTTGATTGTGCAGACAATATTACCGTGAAAAGGGTAAACATGACAGATTTAGGCTACAAGGCCAAGCAAAACAAATCCAGAAACTTCTCCAGGGAATCATACAATGTTTCATCAAGTTCCCAAATGAAAAGAAACCCTTCCTAATAAATCCTAACAAGCTCTAAAATTTGTTCAGTAATAATAAAATGCTGCAGTCTGGCCCGCAAGCTGGGGTTCTATGGCAATTAGAAAACGTTTTAAACATGACGACAAGCGTTTTAGTTGCGTGCGATAACTATGGTACCACAGACAGTCTTCAGTTTCTTCAAACCTCCAGCCACCTTATCGTGAAACGAAGCCACTGAGTTCATAATCAACTCACGATCAGTTTCTTCCAACCTCCATTGCGACACACAACTTTTTGAAATATTGTTTCACGTTTCACGATCAACTTTAGCGCATGCCCCGCCTCGCTTTGAGAAAGAAAATTGGGACGAATAATTTATGCATTTGGTTCGGCACATGAGCAGCGCGGCGTTTGATTTGACGTCGTGCCACAGTCGTGCTACTCGACTGGATCAGTCGAGCCAATTGATTTGGGTCGACCCAAATGTTTTTTTCATGTGCTTAATAAAATCAAACGTCGTGCCCCTCATGTGCTTAATTCATGTATTTGGTTCGGCACATTACAGGCTCGACGTTTGACCTAGGCCTTAATTCTTGATCAAGGTTTTTCATTTTCCTTTAATTCATGTTAAAGGTTTTTCATTTTCACTTAATTCTTGTTAAAGGTTTTTCATTTTCACATAACTCTTGATCAAGGTTTTTCATTTTCACTGAATTCTTGCTAAGGGTTTTTCATTTTCACTTAATTTGTTTAAAGGTTTTTCATTTTCACTTAATTCTTGTTAAAGGTTTTCATTTTCACTTAATTCTTCTTAAAGGTTTTTTATTTTCACATAACTCTTGATCAAGGTTTTTCATTTTCACTGAATTCTTGCTAAGGGTTTTTCATTTTCACTTAATTTGTTTAAAGGTTTTTCATTTTCACTTAATTCTTGTTAAAGGTTTTTCATTTTCACATAACTCTTGATCAAGGTTTTTCATTTTCACTGAATTCTTGCTAAGGGTTTTTCATTTTCACTTAATTTGTTTAAAGGTTTTTCATTTTCACTTAATTTGTTTAAAGGTTTTTCATTTTCACTTAATTCTTGTTAAGGGTTTCTCGTTTTCACTTAATTCTTGTTAAAGGTTTTTCATTTTCGCTTAATTCTTGTTAAGGGTTTCTCGTTTTCACTTATTTCTTGTTAGAGGTTTTTCATTTTCACTTAATTCGTGTTCAAGGTTTTTCATTTTCACATAACTCTAGAGCCCCATTGCCCCTTTCCGATCACAGGCTGTTGTGAGCGCTTTTTGTGTACAATCACGCGATATTTGTTTACAAGAGGACTGGGTCTTCTAATTAAAAAAGTGCGCGAAAAACACTTTGCTGACGCCATGAGCTTCATGTTCATACGTGGTTTACTTTTTTCTGGTGTGTGAATCCAACGATATGAGAAGTTAAAAAAGGTCTACCTGTGATGGAATCGTAAGTAGTCGCCATTTTTTCTTCGTGTTTCCTTGTCGCAATTATATTTTCCCTTGTTCCTCTACTGCTGTTCATCAGAACCGCAGTCAAAACATTTCAACCTTTACTCCAACTCTCTAAACAGATATTTACAAAAAAATTTCGAACATAATATCTCCGGCTTCCTAGCCGGGGGTAAATTTCTAACTGCAGTCAGGTAGGCTACATATCGCCCTCTTCCGATCACGAGGTTTGGCTTCGAATCATAAGCGTACGTGGCGGGGGGGGGCGGTAGTCCCCCAAACTTTGGAAAGATTTTCAAAAATCACCCCCACTCGAGCAAAACTTTGCCCCTAGTCGGGCAAAGATGTTAGTAAACGATGGGCTTTGTGTCGGGCAGCCCCCTAGATCTTTTCTTCCCGCTCATGCTTCGAATCCTGTGAATGGTTGCTAGTGAATGGATTCTCTCTCAATGAAGAGATGGGGTAGAAGGTGAAATAAACAAAGAAACCTCATCAGGGGGTTGCGTTGATTTTGGATGTGCGTGAGGTAGGGTCTGAATTAATTCCAGGGGGCGTTGAAGAATGGGAGGGGGCCAATGAGAATTGACGTTTTCATGGGCAAAAGAGAGCAGCCGAGAAATAATTTGCTGCTTTTCAAATCCAGCTTAGATATTCAAAGACCCCAAATATACATTTGATAGAAATTTCAGATCCAACGTATGAAATATCTTCGTACTTCCTAGGACAATAAAAAATTTTGCGGTGCTGCTATGCTAGAGTTTTGCCAGTTATCTTGTAAAAGCCTGTAATTTTCAATAGTAAATTCGACTATGGTGCTATTGAACGAATAAAGCGGCATAATGTCACTCACCAAACGCTAACATGAGCTAAACATCTCCTGCTATCTGTATGGCACCCATTTCATCTGGAAACTGCGCTTTCTTGAGCCCTCTGCGGTGGTGCTGCTCGAAATTAATGCGTAAACTTGCGTGATCGGAAAAGGGCGATGAAATGAATATATCGCGATTTTACCGCTGTATCTTTCGACGATGATTTTACGGAAGAGGGTGGCTGAAGTTATGATAAATGGTTTTTATATTTCAAACCATTAAATTAGGAATAATTCAACAGCAAGAACTTTTCCCCTAAAATTTTCTGAAGCCAATTAATACAAGGTTTCTTTTTCAGTGATCGGAAAAGGGCGATGGGGCTCTAGGTTTTTCATTTTCACTGAATTCTTGCTAAGGGTTTTTCATTTTCACTTAATTCTTGATCAAGGTTTTTCCTTTTCACTTAATTCGTGTTCAAGGTTTTTCATTTTCACATAACTCCTGATCAAGGATTTTCATTTTCACTGAATTCTTGCTAAGGGTTTTTCATTTTCACTTAATTCTTGATCAAGGTTTTTCCTTTTCATTTAATTCTTGATCAAGGTTTTTCATTTTCACATAACTCTTCTTGAAGGTTTTTCATTTTCACTGAATTCTTGTTAAAGGCTTTTCATTTTCACTTAATTTTTTTAAAAGTTTTTCATTTTCACTTAATTCTTGATCAAGGTTTTTCATTTTCACTTAATTTTTGTTAAAGGTTTTTCATTTTCACTGAATTCTTGTTAAAGGCTTTTCATTTTCACTTAATTCGTGTTGAAGGTTTTCATTTTCACTGAATTCTTGTTAAAGGCTTTTCATTTTCACTTAATTCGTGTTGAAGGTTTTCATTTTCACTGAATTCTTGTTAAAGGTTATTCATTTTCAAATAACTCTAGGTTTTTCATTTTCACTGAATTCTTGCTAAGGGTTTTTCCTTTTCACTTAATTCGTGTTCAAGGTTTTTCCTGTTCACTTAATTCTTGTTAAAGGCTTTTCATTTTCACTTAATTCGTGTTGAAGGTTTTCATTTTCACTGAATTCTTGTTAAAGGTTATTCATTTTCACATAACTCTAGGTTTTTCATTTTCACTGAATTCTTGCTAAGGGTTTTTCCTTGTCACTTAATTCGTGTTCAAGGTTTTTCCTTTTCACTTAATTCTTGTTAAAGGCTTTTCATTTTCACATAACTCTTGATCAAGGATTTTCATTTTCACTGAATTCTTGTTAAGGGTTTTTCATTTTCACTTAATTCTTGATCAAGGTTTTTCATTTTCACTTAATTCGTGTTCAAGGTTTTTCATTTTCACATAACTCTAGGTTTTTAATTTTCACTGAATCCTTGATCAAGGTTTTTCCTTTTCACTTAATTCGTGTTCAGGGTTTTTCATTTTCACATAACTCTTGATCAAGGATTTTCATTTTCACTGAATTCTTGCTAAGGGTTTTTCATTTTCACTTAATTCTTGATCAAGGTTTTTCCTTTTCACTTAATTCTTGATCAAGGTTTTTCATTTTCACATAACTCTTCTTGAAGGTTTTTCATTTTCCGTTGTAAATATGCTTCAGATGAGAAGCATGATTGAAGTATTGCTTATTGAAAATAAATGGTACATATACTGCAAGTATACTTCTTCAAAAGCCTTTTGACCGCCTTTTGAACCATAAAGATGCTGCAAATATACTTCAGACGAGAAGTATAATCAAAGTACTGTGCATTCAAATGGTGTATGTGCTGCAAGTATACTTTTTTAAAGGCCCTTTGAGCCTTTAATATACAGCAAATATACTTTAGATGAGAAGTATGATTGAAGTACTGTATATTCAAATGGTATTGTACTGCAAGTATACTTCTTCAAAGGTCGTTTGAGCCATTTAGATACTGCAAATATACTTCACATGAGAAGCATAATTGAAGTATGTTCAAATGGTATACTGCAGTTATACTCTGCACAAGGAGTATAGATGAAGTACAATTTTTTGAATGTACTTCATTTATACTTAATTTTCGAAGTATGTCCACAGTATGCTCATTTTATACTTGTTGTAATGGAAGTATAAATGAAGTATGCTTATATTATACTTAAAGTATACTTCCAATGATCTGATTTTGATAAGGGGGTTTTTCCTTTTCACTTAATTCTTGATCAAGGTTTTTCATTTTCACTTAATTTTTGTTAAAAGTTTTTTAATTTTCACTTAATTCTTGTTAAAGGTTCTTTATTACACTTAATTCTAGATCAAGGTCTTTCATTTTCACTTAATTTTTGTTAAAGGTTTTTCATTTTCACTGAATTCTTGTTAAAGGCTTTTCATTTTCACTTAATTCGTGTTGAAGGTTTTCATTTTCACTGAATTCTTGTTAAAGGTTATTCATTTTCACATAACTCTAGGTTTTTCATTTTCACTGAATTCTTGCTAAGGGTTTTTCCTTTTCACTTAATTCGTGTTCAAGGTTTTTCATTTTCACATAACTCTAGGTTTTTCATTTTAACTTAATTTTCGTTAAAGGTTTTTTATTTTCACTTGATTCGTGTTGAAGGCTTTCATTTTCACTTAATTCGTGTTCAAGGTTATTCATTTTCACATAACTCTAGGTTTTTCATTTTCACTGAATTCTTGCTAAGGGTTTTTCATTTTCACTTAATTCTTGATTAAGGTTTTTCCTTTTCACTTAATTCGTGTTCAAGGTTTTTCATTTTCACATAACTCTTGATCAAGGATTTTCATTTTCACTGAATTCTTGTTGAGGGTTTTTCATTTTCACTTAATTGTTGATCAAGGTTTTTCATTTGCACTTAATTCGTGTTCAAGGTTTTTCATTTTCACATAACTCTAGGTTTTTCATTTTTTTAAGGGTTTTTCATTTTCACTTAATTCTTGATCAAGGTTTTTCCTTTTCACTTAATTCGTGTTCAGGGTTTTTCATTTTCACATAACACTTGATCAAGGATTTTCATTTTCACTGAATTCTTGCTAAGGGTTTTTCATTTTCACTTAATTCTTGTTAAAGGTTCTTTATTACACTTAATTCTTGATCAAGGTCTTTCATTTTCACATAACTCTTCTTGAAGGTTTTTCATTTTCACTGAATTCTTGTTAAAGGCTTTTCATTTTCACTTAATTCTTGTTAAAGGTTCTTTATTACACTTAATTCTTGATCAAGGTCTTTCATTTTCACTTAATTCTTGATCAAGGTTTTTCCTTTTCACTTAATTCTTGATCAAGGTTTTTCATTTTCACATAACTCTTCTTGAAGGTTTTTCATTTTCACTGAATTCTTGTTAAAGGCTTTTCATTTTCACATAACTCTAGGTTTTTCATTTTCACTTAATTTTCGTTAAAGGTTTTTTATTTTCACTTGATTCGTGTTGAAGGCTTTCATTTTCACTTAATTCGTGTTCAAAGTTATTCATTTTCACATAACCCTAGGTTTTTCATTTTCACTGAATTCTTGCTAAGGGTTTTTCATTTTCACTTAATTCTTGATCAAGGTTTTTCCTTTTCACTTAATTCGTGTTCAAGGTTTTTCATTTTCACATAACTCCTGATCAAGGATTTTCATTTTCACTGAATTCTTGCTAAGGGTTTTTCATTTTCACTTAATTCTTGATCAAGGTTTTTCCTTTTCAGTTAATTCTTGATCAAGGTTTTTCATTTTCACATAACTCTTCTTGAAGGTTTTTCATTTTCACTGAATTCTTGTTAAAGGCTTTTCATTTTCACTTAATTTTTTTAAAAGTTTTTCATTTTCACTTAATTCTTGTTAAAGGTTCTTTATTACACTTAATTCTAGATCAAGGTTTTTCATTTTCACTTAATTCTTGATTAAGGTTTTTCCTTTTCACTTAATCCGTGTTCAAGGTTTTTCATTTTCACATAACTCTTGATCAAGGATTTTCACTTTCACTGAATTCTTGTTAAGGGTTTTTCATTTTCACTTAATTGTTGATCAAGGTTTTTCATTTGCACTTAATTCGTGTTCAAGGTTTTTCATTTTCACATAACTCTAGGTTTTTCATTTTTTTAAGGGTTTTTCATTTTCACTTAATTCTTGATCAAGGTTTTTCCTTTTCACTTAATTCGTGTTCAAGGTTTTTCATTTTCACATAACTCTTGATCAAGGATTTTCATTTTCACTGAATTCTTGCTAAGGGTTCTTCATTTTCACTTAATTCTTGATTAAGGTTTTTCCTTTTCACTTAATTCGTGTTCAAGGTTTTTCATTTTCTCATAACTCTAGGTTTTTCATTTTCACTGAATTCTTGCTAAGGGTTTTTCATTTTCACTTAATTCTTGATTAAGGTTTTTCCTTTTCACTTAATTCGTGTTCAAGGTTTTTCATTTTCACATAACTCTAGGTTTTTCATTTTCACCTAATTTTCGTTAAAGGTTTTTTATTTTCACTTGATTCGTGTTGAAGGCTTTCATTTTCACTTAATTCGTGTTCAAAGTTATTCATTTTCACATAACCCTAGGTTTTTCATTTTCACTGAATTCTTGCTAAGGGTTTTTCATTTTCACTTAATTCTTGATCAAGGTTTTTCCTTTTCACTTAATTCGTGTTCAAGGTTTTTCATTTTCACATAACTCCTGATCAAGGATTTTCATTTTCACTGAATTCTTGCTAAGGGTTTTTCATTTTCACTTAATTCTTGATCAAGGTTTTTCCTTTTCAGTTAATTCTTGATCAAGGTTTTTCATTTTCACATAACTCTTCTTGAAGGTTTTTCATTTTCACTGAATTCTTGTTAAAGGCTTTTCATTTTCACTTAATTTTTTTAAAAGTTTTTCATTTTCACTTAATTCTTGTTAAAGGTTCTTTATTACACTTAATTCTAGATCAAGGTTTTTCATTTTCACTTAATTCTTGATTAAGGTTTTTCCTTTTCACTTAATTCGTGTTCAAGGTTTTTCATTTTCACATAACTCTTGATCAAGGATTTTCACTTTCACTGAATTCTTGTTAAGGGTTTTTCATTTTCACTTAATTGTTGATCAAGGTTTTTCATTTGCACTTAATTCGTGTTCAAGGTTTTTCATTTTCACATAACTCTAGGTTTTTCATTTTTTTAAGGGTTTTTCATTTTCACTTAATTCTTGATCAAGGTTTTTCCTTTTCACTTAATTCGTGTCCAAGGTTTTTCATTTTCACATAACTCTTGATCAAGGATTTTCATTTTCACTGAATTCTTGCTAAGGGTTCTTCATTTTCACTTAATTCTTGATTAAGGTTTTTCCTTTTCACTTAATTCGTGTTCAAGGTTTTTCATTTTCTCATAACTCTAGGTTTTTCATTTTCACTGAATTCTTGCTAAGGGTTTTTCATTTTCACTTAATTCTTGATTAAGGTTTTTCCTTTTCACTTAATTCGTGTTCAAGGTTTTTCATTTTCACATAACTCTAGGTTTTTCATTTTCACCTAATTTTCGTTAAAGGTTTTTTATTTTCACTTGATTCGTGTTGAAGGCTTTCATTTTCACTTAATTCGTGTTCAAGGTTATTCATTTTCACATAACTCTAGGTTTTTCATTTTCACTGAATTCTTGCTAAGGGTTTTTCATTTTCACTTAATTCTTGATTAAGGTTTTTCCTTTTCACTTAATTCGTGTTCAAGGTTTTTCATTTTCACATAACTCTAGGTTTTTCATTTTCACTGAATTCTTGCTAAGGGTTTTTCATTTTCACTTAATTCTTGATTAAGGTTTTTCCTTTTCACTTAATTCGTGTTCAAGGTTTTTCATTTTCACATAACTCTTGATCAAGGATTTTCATTTTCACTGAATTCTTGTTAAGGGTTTTTCATTTTCACTTAATTCTTGATCAAGGTTTTTCCTTTTCACTTAATTCGTGTTCAAGGTTTTTCATTTTCACATAACTCCTGATCAAGGATTTTCATTTTCACTGAATTCTTGCTAAGGGTTTTTCATTTTCACTTATTTCTTGATCAATTTTTTTCCTTTTCAGTTAATTCTTGATCAAGGTTTTTCATTTTCACATAACTCTTCTTGAAGGTTTTTCATTTTCACTGAATTCTTGTTAAAGGCTTTTCATTTTCACTTAATTTTTTTAAAAGTTTTTCATTTTCACTTAATTCTTGTTAAAGGTTCTTTATTACACTTAATTCTAGATCAAGGTTTTTCATTTTCACTTAATTCTTGATTAAGGTTTTTCCTTTTCACTTAATTCGTGTTCAAGGTTTTTCATTTTCACATAACTCTTGATCAAGGATTTTCACTTTCACTGAATTCTTGTTAAGGGTTTTTCATTTTCACTTAATTGTTGATCAAGGTTTTTCATTTGCACTTAATTCGTGTTCAAGGTTTTTCATTTTCACATAACTCTAGGTTTTTCATTTTTTTAAGGGTTTTTCATTTTCACTTAATTCTTGATCAAGGTTTTTCCTTTTCACTTAATTCGTGTTCAAGGTTTTTCATTTTCACATAACTGTTGATCAAGGATTTTCATTTTCACTGAATTCTTGCTAAGGGTTCTTCATTTTCACTTAATTCTTGATTAAGGTTTTTCCTTTTCACTTAATTCGTGTTCAAGGTTTTTCATTTTCACATAACTCTAGGTTTTTCATTTTCACCTAATTTTCGTTAAAGGTTTTTTATTTTCACTTGATTCGTGTTGAAGGCTTTCATTTTCACTTAATTCGTGTTCAAGGTTATTCATTTTCACATAACTCTAGGTTTTTCATTTTCACTGAATTCTTGCTAAGGGTTTTTCATTTTCACTTAATTCTTGATTAAGGTTTTTCCTTTTCACTTAATTCGTGTTCAAGGTTTTTCATTTTCACATAACTCTAGGTTTTTCATTTTCACTGAATTCTTGCTAAGGGTTTTTCATTTTCACTTAATTCTTGATTAAGGTTTTTCCTTCTCACTTAATTCGTGTTCAAGATTTTTCATTTTCACATAACTCTTGATCAAGGATTTTCATTTTCACTGAATTCTTGTTAAGGGTTTTTCATTTTCACTTAATTCTTGATCAAGGTTTTTCATTTTCACATAACTCTTCTTGAAGGTTTTTCATTTTCCGTTGTAAATATGCTTCAGATGAGAAGCATGATTGAAGTATTGCTTATTGAAAATAAATGGTACATATACTGCAAGTATACTTCTTCAAAAGCCTTTTGACCGCCTTTTGAACCATAAAGATGCTGCAAATATACTTCAGACGAGAAGTATAATCAAAGTACTGTGCATTCAAATGGTGTATGTGCTGCAAGTATACTTTTTTAAAGGCCCTTTGAGCCTTTAATATACAGCAAATATACTTTAGATGAGAAGTATGATTGAAGTACTGTATATTCAAATGGTATTGTACTGCAAGTATACTTCTTCAAAGGTCGTTTGAGCCATTTAGATACTGCAAATATACTTCACATGAGAAGCATAATTGAAGTATGTTCAAATGGTATACTGCAGTTATACTCTGCACAAGGAGTATAGATGAAGTACAATTTTTTGAATGTACTTCATTTATACTTAATTTTCGAAGTATGTCCACAGTATGCTCATTTTATACTTGTTGTAATGGAAGTATAAATGAAGTATGCTTATATTATACTTAAAGTATACTTCCAATGATCTGATTTTGATAAGGGGGTTTTTCCTTTTCACTTAATTCTTGATCAAGGTTTTTCATTTTCACTTAATTTTTGTTAAAAGTTTTTCATTTTCACTTAATTCTTGTTAAAGGTTCTTTATTACACTTAATTCTAGATCAAGGTCTTTCATTTTCACTTAATTCTTGATCAAGGTTTTTCATTTTCACTTAATTTTTGTTAAAGGTTTTTCATTTTCACTGAATTCTTGTTAAAGGCTTTTCATTTTCACTTAATTCGTGTTGAAGGTTTTCATTTTCACTGAATTCTTGTTAAAGGTTATTCATTTTCACATAACTCTAGGTTTTTCATTTTCACTGAATTCTTGCTAAGGGTTTTTCCTTTTCACTTAATTCGTGTTCAAGGTTTTTCATTTTCACATAACTCTAGGTTTTTCATTTTAACTTAATTTTCGTTAAAGGTTTTTTATTTTCACTTGATTCGTGTTGAAGGCTTTCATTTTCACTTAATTCGTGTTCAAGGTTATTCATTTTCACATAACTCTAGGTTTTTCATTTTCACTGAATTCTTGCTAAGGGTTTTTCATTTTCACTTAATTCTTGATTAAGGTTTTTCCTTTTCACTTAATTCGTGTTCAAGGTTTTTCATTTTCACATAACTCTTGATCAAGGATTTTCATTTTCACTGAATTCTTGTTGAGAGTTTTTCATTTTCACTTAATTGTTGATCAAGGTTTTTCATTTGCACTTAATTCGTGTTCAAGGTTTTTCATTTTCACATAACTCTAGGTTTTTCATTTTTTTAAGGGTTTTTCATTTTCACTTAATTCTTGATCAAGGTTTTTCCTTTTCACTTAATTCGTGTTCAAGGCTTTTCATTTTCACATAACTCTTGATCAAGGATTTTCATTTTCACTGAATTCTTGTTAAGGGTTTTTCATTTTCACTTAATTCTTGATCAAGGTTTTTCATTTTCACTTAATTCGTGTTCAAGGTTTTTCATTTTCACATAACTCTAGGTTTTTAATTTTCACTGAATCCTTGATCAAGGTTTTTCCTTTTCACTTAATTCGTGTTCAGGGTTTTTCATTTTCACATAACACTTGATCAAGGATTTTCATTTTCACTGAATTCTTGCTAAGGGTTTTTCATTTTCACTTAATTCTTGTTAAAGGTTCTTTATTACACTTAATTCTTGATCAAGGTCTTTCATTTTCACATAACTCTTCTTGAAGGTTTTTCATTTTCACTGAATTCTTGTTAAAGGCTTTTCATTTTCACTTAATTTTTTTAAAAGTTTTTCATTTTCACTTAATTCTTGTTAAAGGTTCTTTATTACACTTAATTCTTGATCAAGGTCTTTCATTTTCACTTAATTCTTGATCAAGGTTTTTCCTTTTCACTTAATTCTTGATCAAGGTTTTTCATTTTCACATAACTCTTCTTGAAGGTTTTTCATTTTCACTGAATTCTTGTTAAAGGCTTTTCATTTTCACATAACTCTAGGTTTTTCATTTTCACTTAATTTTCGTTAAAGGTTTTTTATTTTCACTTGATTCGTGTTGAAGGCTTTCATTTTCACTTAATTCGTGTTCAAAGTTATTCATTTTCACATAACCCTAGGTTTTTCATTTTCACTGAATTCTTGCTAAGGGTTTTTCATTTTCACTTAATTCTTGATCAAGGTTTTTCCTTTTCACTTAATTCGTGTTCAAGGTTTTTCATTTTCACATAACTCCTGATCAAGGATTTTCATTTTCACTGAATTCTTGCTAAGGGTTTTTCATTTTCACTTATTTCTTGATCAATTTTTTTCCTTTTCAGTTAATTCTTGATCAAGGTTTTTCATTTTCACATAACTCTTCTTGAAGGTTTTTCATTTTCACTGAATTCTTGTTAAAAGCTTTTCATTTTCACTTAACTTTTTTAAAAGTTTTTCATTTTCACTTAGTTCTTGTTAAAGGTTCTTTATTACACTTAATTCTAGATCAAGGTTTTTCATTTTCACTTAATTCTTGATTAAGGTTTTTCCTTTTCACTTAATTCGTGTTCAAGGTTTTTCATTTTCACATAACTCTTGATCAAGGATTTTCACTTTCACTGAATTCTTGTTAAGGGTCTTTCATTTTCACTTAATTGTTGATCAAGGTTTTTCATTTGCACTTAATTCGTGTTCAAGGTTTTTCATTTTCACATAACTCTAGGTTTTTCATTTTTTTAAGGGTTTTTCATTTTCACTTAATTCTTGATCAAGGTTTTTCCTTTTCACTTAATTCGTGTTCAAGGTTTTTCATTTTCACATAACTCTTGATCAAGGATTTTCATTTTCACTGAATTCTTGCTAAGGGTTCTTCATTTTCACTTAATTCTTGATTAAGGTTTTTCCTTTTCACTTAATTCGTGTTCAAGGTTTTTCATTTTCTCATAACTCTAGGTTTTTCATTTTCACTGAATTCTTGCTAAGGGTTTTTCATTTTCACTTAATTCTTGATTAAGGTTTTTCCTTTTCACTTAATTCGTGTTCAAGGTTTTTCATTTTCACATAACTCTAGGTTTTTCATTTTCACCTAATTTTCGTTAAAGGTTTTTTATTTTCACTTGATTCGTGTTGAAGGCTTTCATTTTCACTTAATTCGTGTTCAAGGTTATTCATTTTCACATAACTCTAGGTTTTTCATTTTCACTGAATTCTTGCTAAGGGTTTTTCATTTTCACTTAATTCTTGATTAAGGTTTTTCCTTTTCACTTAATTCGTGTTCAAGGTTTTTCATTTTCACATAACTCTAGGTTTTTCATTTTCACTGAATTCTTGCTAAGGGTTTTTCATTTTCACTTAATTCTTGATTAAGGTTTTTCCTTTTCACTTAATTCGTGTTCAAGGTTTTTCATTTTCACATAACTCTAGGTTTTTCATTTTCACTTAATTTTCGTTAAAGGTTTTTTATTTTCACTTGATTCGTGTTGAAGGCTTTCATTTTCACTTAATTCGTGTTCAAAGTTATTCATTTTCACTTAACTCTAGGTTTTTCATTTTCACTGAATTCTTGCTAAGGGTTTTTCATTTTCACTTAATTCTTGATTAAGGTTTTTCCTTTTCACTTAATTCGTGTTCAAGGTTTTTCATTTTCACATAACTCTTGATCAAGGATTTTCATTTTCACTGAATTCTTGTTAAGGGTTTTTCATTTTCACTTAATTGTTGATCAAGGTTTTTCATTTGCACTTAATTCGTGTTCAAGGTTTTTCATTTTCACATAACTCTAGGTTTTTCATTTTTTTAAGGGTTTTTCATTTTCACTTAATTCTTAATCAAGGTTTTTCCTTTTCACTTAATTCGTGTTCAAGGTTTTTCATTTTCACATAACTCTTGATCAAGGATTTTCATTTTCACTGAATTCTTGCTAAGGGTTCTTCATTTTCACTTAATTCTTGATTAAGGTTTTTCCTTTTCACTTAATTCGTGTTCAAGGTTTTTCATTTTCTCATAACTCTAGGTTTTTCATTTTCACTGAATTCTTGCTAAGGGTTTTTCATTTTCACTTAATTCTTGATTAAGGTTTTTCCTTTTCACTTAATTCGTGTTCAAGGTTTTTCATTTTCACATAACTCTAGGTTTTCATTTTCACTTAATTTTCGTTAAAGGTTTTTTATTTTCACTTAATTCGTGTTCAAGGTTTTTCATTTTCACATAACTCTTGATCAAGGATTTTCATTTTCGCTGAATTCTTGCTAAGGGTTTTTCATTTTCACTTAATTCTTGATCAAAGTTTTTCCTTTTCAGTTAATTCTTGATCAAGGTTTTTCATTTTCACATAACTCTTCTTGAAGGTTTTTCATTTTCACTGAATTCTTGTTAAAGGCTTTTCATTTTCACTTAATTTTTTTAAAAGTTTTTCATTTTCACTTAATTCTTGTTAAAGTTTCTTCATTACAGTTTATTCTTGATCAAGGTTTTTCATTTTCACTTAATTCTTGATCAAGGTTTTCATTTTCACTTAATTCTTGATCAAGGTTTTTCCTTTTCACTTAATTCGTGTTCAAGGTTTTTCATTTTCACATAACTCCTGATCAAGGATTTTCATTTTCACTTAATTCGTGTTGAAGGTTTTCATTTTCACTGAATTCTTGTTAAAGGTTATTCATTTTCAAATAACTCTAGGTTTTTCATTTTCACTGAATTCTTGCTAAGGGTTTTTCATTTTCACTGAATTCTTGCTAAGGGTTTTTCCTTTTCACTTAATTCGTGTTCAAGGTTTTTCCAGTTCACTTAATTCTTGTTAAAGGCTTTTCATTTTCACTTAATTCGTGTTGAAGGTTTTCATTTTCACTGAATTCTTGTTAAAGGTTATTCATTTTCACATAACTCTAGGTTTTTCATTTTCACTGAATTCTTGCTAAGGGTTTTTCATTTTCACTTAATTCTTGATTAAGGTTTTTCCTTTTCACTTAATGCGTGTTCAAGGTTTTTCATTTTCACATAACTCTAGGTTTTTCATTTTCACTGAATTCTTGCTAAGGGTTTTTCATTTTCACTTAATTCTTGATTAAGGTTTTTCCTTTTCACTTAATTCGTGTTCAAGGTTTTTCATTTTCACATAATTCTTCATCAAGGTTTTTCATTTTCACTTAATTTTTGTTAAAGGTTTTCATTTTCACTGAATTCTTGTTAAAGGTTCTTTATTACACATAATTCTTGATCAAGGTCTTTCATTTTCACTTAATTCTTGATCAAGGTTTTTCATTTTCACTTAATTCTTGATCAAGGTTTTCATTTTCACTTAATTCTTGATCAAGGTTTTTCCTTTTCACTTAATTCGTGTTCAAGGTTTTTCATTTTCACATAACTCCTGATCAAGGATTTTCATTTTCACTGAATTCTTGCTAAGGGTTTTTCATTTTCACTTAATTCTTGATCAAGGTTTTTCCTTTTCAGTTAATTCTTGATCAAGGTTTTTCATTTTCACATAACTCTTCTTGAAGGTTTTTCATTTTCACTGAATTCTTGTTAAAGGCTTTTCATTTTCACTTAATTTTTTTAAAAGTTTTTCATTTTCACTTAATTCTTGTTAAAGGTTCTTTATTACACTTAATTCTAGATCAAGGTTTTTCCTTTTCACTTAATTCTTGATTAAGGTTTTTCCTTTTCACTTAATTCGTGTTCAAGGTTTTTCATTTTCACATAACTCCTGATCAAGGATTTTCATTTTCACTGAATTCTTGCTAAGGGTTTTTCATTTTCACTTAATTCTTGATCAAGGTTTTTCCTTTTCAGTTAATTCTTGATCAAGGTTTTTCATTTTCACATAATTCTTCTTGAAGGTTTTTCATTTTCACTGAATTCTTGTTAAAGGCTTTTCATTTTCACTTATTTTTTTAAAAGTTTTTCATTTTCACTTAATTCTTGTTAAAGGTTCTTTATTACACTTAATTCTAGATCAAGGTTTTTCCTTTTCACTTAATTCTTGATCAAGGTTTTTCATTTTCACATAACTCTTCTTGAAGGTTTTTCATTTTCACTTAATTCTTGTTAAAGGTTCTTTATTACACTTAATTCTAGATCAAGGTCTTTCATTTTCACTTAATTCTTGATCAAGGTTTTTCATTTTCACTTAATTTTTGTTAAAAGGTTTTTCATTTTCACTGAATTCTTGTTAAAGGTTATTCATTTTCACATAACTCTAGGTTTTTCATTTTCACTGAATTCTTGCTAAGGGTTTTTCATTTTCACTTAATTCTTGATTAAGGTTTTTCCTTTTCACTTAATTCGTGTTCAAGGTTTTTCATTTTCACATAACTCTAGGTTTTTCATTTTCACTGAATTCTTGCTAAGGGTTTTTCATTTTCACTTAATTCTTGATTAAGGTTTTTCCTTTTCACTTAATTCGTGTTCAAGGTTTTTCATTTTCACATAACTCTAAATTTTTCATTTTCACTTAATTTTCGTTAAAGGTTTTATATTTTCACTTGATTCGTGTTGAAGGCTATCATTTTCACTTAATTCGTGTTCAAGGTTATTCATTTTCACATAACTCTAGGTTTTTCATTTTCACTGAATTCTTGCTAAGGGTTTTTCATTTTCACTTAATTCTTGATTAAGGTTTTTCCTTTTCACTTAATTCGTGTTCAAGGTTTTTCATTTTCACATAACTCTAGGTTTTTCATTTTCACTGAATTCTTGCTAAGGGTTTTTCATTTTCACTTAATTCTTGATTAAGGTTTTTCCTTTTCACTTAATTCGTGTTCAAGGTTTTTCATTTTCACATAACTCCTGATCAAGGATTTTCATTTTCACTGAATTCTTGCTAAGGGTTTTTCATTTTCACTTAATTCTTGATCAAGGTTTTTCCTTTTCACTTAATTCTTGATCAAGGTTTTTCATTTTCACATAACTCTTCTTGAAGGTTTTTCATTTTCACTGAATTCTTGTTAAAGGCTTTTCATTTTCACTTAATTTTTTTAAAAGTTTTTCATTTTCACTTAATTCTTGTTAAAGGTTCTTTATTACACTTAATTCTAGATCAAGGCTTTTCCTTTTCACTTAATTCTTGATCAAGGTTTTTCATTTTCACATAACTCTTCTTGAAGGTTTTTCATTTTCACTTAATTCTTGTTAAAGGTTCTTTATTACACTTAATTCTAGATCAAGGTCTTTCATTTTCACTTAATTCTTGATCAAGGTTTTTCTTTTTCACTTAATTTTTGTTAAAGGTTTTTCATTTTCACTTAATTCGTGTTGAAGGCTTTTCATTTTCACTTAATTTTTTAAAAAGTTTTTCATTTTCACTTAATTCTTGTTAAAGGTTCTTTATTACACTTAATTCTAGATCAAGGTCTTTCATTTTCACTTAATTCTTGATCAAGGTTTTTCCTTTTCACTTATATCTTGATCAAGGTTTTTCATTTTCACATAACTCTTCTTGAAGGTTTTTCATTTTCACTGAATTCTTGTTAAAGGTTCTTTATTACACTTAATTCTAGATCAAGGTCTTTCATTTTCACTTAATTCTTGATCAAGGTTTTTCATTTTCACTTAATTTTTGTTAAAGGTTTTTCATTTTCACTTAATTCGTGTTGAAGGCTTTTCATTTTCACTTAATTTTTTAAAAAGTTTTTCATTTTCACTTAATTCTTGTTAAAGGTTCTTTATTACACTTAATTCTAGATCATTTTCTTTCATTTTCACTTAATTCTTGATCAAGGTTTTTCATTTTCACTTAATTTTTGTTAAAGGTTTTTCATTTTCACTGAATTCTTGTTAAAGGCTTTTCATTTTCACTTAATTCGTGTTGAAGGTTTTCATTTTCACTGAATTCTTGTTAAAGGTTATTCATTTTCACTTAATTCTTAATTAAGGTTTTTCCTTTTCACTTAATTCGTGTTCAAGGTTTTTCATTTTCACATAACTCTAGGTTTTTCATTTTCACTGAATTCTTGCTAAGGGTTTTTCATTTTCACTTAATTCTTGATTAAGGTTTTTCCTTTTCACTTAATTCTTGATCAAGGTTTTTCATTTTCACAAAATTTTTGTTAAAGGTTTTTCATTTTCACTTAATTCGTGTTGAAGGCTTTTCATTTTCACTTAATTTTTTAAAAAGTTTTTCATTTTCACTTAATTCTTGTTAAAGGTTCTTTATTACACTTAATTCTAGATCAAGGTCTTTCATTTTCACTTAATTCTTGATAAAGGTTTTTCATTTTCACTTAATTTTTGTTAAAGGTTTTTCATTTTCACTGAATTCTTGTTAAAGGTTCTTTATTACTCTTAATTCTAGATCAAGGTCTTTCATTTTCACTTAATTCTTGATCAAGGTTTTTCATTTTCACTTAATTTTTGTTAAAGGTTTTTCATTTTCACTTAATTCGTGTTGAAGGCTTTTCATTTTCACTTAATTTGTTTAAAAGTTTTTCATTTTCACTTAATTCTTGTTAAAGGTTCTTTATTACACTTAATTCTAGATCAAGGTTTTTCCTTTTCACTTAATTCTTGATCAAGGTTTTTCCTTTTCACTTAATTCTTGATCAAGGGTTTTCATTTTCACATAACTCTTCTTGAAGGTTTTTCATTTTCACTGAATTCTTGTTAAAGGTTCTTTATTACACTTAATTCTAGATCAAGGTCTTTCATTTTCACTTAATTCTTGATCAAGGTTTTTCATTTTCACAAAATTTTTGTTAAAGGTTTTTCATTTTCACTTAATTCGTGTTGAAGGCTTTTCATTTTCACTTAATTTTTTAAAAAGTTTTTCATTTTCACTTAATTCTTGTTAAAGGTTCTTTATTACACTTAATTCTAGATCAAGGTCTTTCATTTTCACTTAATTCTTGATAAAGGTTTTTCATTTTCACTTAATTTTTGTTAAAGGTTTTTCATTTTCACTGAATTCTTGTTAAAGGTTCTTTATTACTCTTAATTCTAGATCAAGGTCTTTCATTTTCACTTAATTCTTGATCAAGGTTTTTCATTTTCACTTAATTTTTGTTAAAGGTTTTTCATTTTCACTTAATTCGTGTTGAAGGCTTTTCATTTTCACTTAATTTTTTTAAAAGTTTTTCATTTTCACTTAATTCTTGTTAAAGGTTCTTTATTACACTTAATTCTAGATCAAGGTTTTTCCTTTTCACTTAATTCTTGATCAAGGTTTTTCATTTTCACATAACTCTTCTTGAAGGTTTTTCATTTTCACTGAATTCTTGTTAAAGGCTTTTCATTTTCACTTAATTTTTTTAAAAGTTTTTCATTTTCACTTAATTCTTGTTAAAGGTTCTTTATTACACTTAATTCTAGATCAAGGTTTTTCCTTTTCACTTAATTCTTGATCAAGGTTTTTCATTTTCACATAACTCTTCTTGAAGGTTTTTCATTTTCACTTAATTCTTGTTAAAGGTTCTTTATTACACTTAATTCTAGATCAAGGTCTTTCATTTTCACTTAATTCTTGATCAAGGTTTTTCATTTTCACTTAATTTTTGTTAAAGGTTTTTCATTTTCACTTAATTCGTGTTGAAGGCTTTTCATTTTCACTTAATTTTTTTAAAAGTTTTTCATTTTCACTTAATTCTTGTTAAAGGTTCTTTATTACACTTAATTCTAGATCAAGGTCTTTCATTTTCACTTAATTCTTGATCAAGGTTTTTCATTTTCACTTAATTTTTGTTAAAGGTTTTTCATTTTCACTGAATTCTTGTTAAAGGCTTTTCATTTTCACTTAATTCGTGTTGAAGGTTTTCATTTTCACTGAATTCTTGTTAAAGGTTATTCATTTTCACATAACTCTAGGTTTTTCATTTTCACTGAATTCTTGCTAAGGGTTTTTCATTTTCACTTAATTCTTGATTAAGGTTTTTCCTTTTCACTTAATTCGTGTTCAAGGTTTTTCATTTTCACATAACTCTAGGTTTTTCATTTTCACTGAATTCTTGCTAAGGGTTTTTCATTTTCACTTAATTCTTGATTAAGGTTTTTCCTTTTCACTTAATTCGTGTTCAAGGTTTTTCATTTTCACATAACTCTAGGTTTTTCATTTTCACTGAATTCTTGCTAAGGGTTTTTCATTTTCACTTAATTCTTGATTAAGGTTTTTCCTTTTCACTTAATTCGTGTTAAAGGTTCTTTATTACACTTAATTCTAGATCAAGGTCTTTCATTTTCACTTAATTCTTGATCAAGGTTTTTCCTTTTCACTTAATTCTTGATCAAGGGTTTTCATTTTCACTTAATTTTTTAAAAAGTTTTTCATTTTCACTTAATTCTTGTTAAAGGTTCTTTATTACACTTAATTCTAGATCAAGGTCTTTCATTTTCACTTAATTCTTGATCAAGGTTTTTCATTTTCACTTAATTTTTGTTAAAGGTTTTTCATTTTCACTGAATTCTTGTTAAAGGCTTTTCATTTTCACTTAATTCGTGTTGAAGGTTTTCATTTTCACTGAATTCTTGTTAAAGGTTATTCATTTTCACATAACTCTAGGTTTTTCATTTTCACTGAATTCTTGCTAAGGGTTTTTCATTTTCACTTAATTCTTGATTAAGGTTTTTCCTTTTCACTTAATTCGTGTTCAAGGTTTTTCATTTTCACATAACTCTAGGTTTTTCAGTTTCACTGAATTCTTGCTAAGGGTTTTTCATTTTCACTTAATTCTTGATTAAGGTTTTTCCTTTTCACTTAATTCGTGTTCAAGGTTTTTCATTTTCACATAACTCTAAATTTTTCATTTTCACTTAATTTTCGTTAAAGGTTTTTTATTTTCACTTGATTCGTGTTGAAGGCTTTCATTTTCACTTAATTCGTGTTCAAGGTTATTCATTTTCACATAACTCTAGGTTTTTCATTTTCACTGAATTCTTGCTAAGGGTTTTTCATTTTCACTTAATTCTTGATTAAGGTTTTTCCTTTTCACTTAATTCGTGTTCAAGGCTTTTCATTTTCACATAATTCTTCATCAAGGTTTTTCATTTTCACTTAATTTTTGTTAAAGGTTTTCATTTTCACTGAATTCTTGTTAAAGGTTCTTTTTTACACATAATTCTTGATCAAGGTCTTTCATTTTCACTTAATTCTTGATCAAGGTTTTTCATTTTCACTTAATTTTTGTTAAAGGTCTTTTATTTTCACTTGATTCGTGTTGAAGGCTTTCATTTTCACTTAATTCGTGTTCAAGGTTTTTCATTTTCACTTAATTCTTGATCAAGGTTTTTCCTTTTCACTTAATTCGTGTTCAAGGTTTTTTCATTTTCACATAACTCTTGATCAAGGATTTTCATTTTCACTGAATTCTTGCTAAGGGTTTTTCATTTTCACTTAATTCTTGATCAAAGTTTTTCCTTTTCACTTAATTCTTGAGCAAGGTTTTTCATTTTCACATAACAATTCTTGAAGGCCCTTCATTTTCACTGAATTCTTGTTAAAGGCTTTTCATTTTCACTTAATTCTTGATCAAGGTTTTTCCTTTTCACTTAATTCGTGTTCAAGGTTTTTCATTTTCACATAACTCCTGATCAAGGATTTTCATTTTCACTGAATTCTTGCTAAGGGTTTTTCATTTTCACTTAATTCTTGATCAAGGTTTTTCCTTTTCAGTTAATTCTTGATCAAGGTTTTTCATTTTCACATAACTCTTCTTGAAGGTTTTTCATTTTCACTGAATTCTTGTTAAAGGCTTTTCATTTTCACTTAATTTTTTTAAAAGTTTTTCATTTTCACTTAATTCTTGTTAAAGGTTCTTTATTACACTTAATTCTAGATCAAGGTTTTTCCTTTTCACTTAATTCTTGATCAAGGTTTTCATTTTCACTTAATTCTTGATCAAGGTTTTTCCTTTTCACTTAATTCGTGTTCAAGGTTTTTCATTTTCACATAACTCCTGATCAAGGATTTTCATTTTCACTGAATTCTTGCTAAGGGTTTTTCATTTTCACTTAATTCTTGATCAAGGTTTTTCCTTTTCAGTTAATTCTTGATCAAGGTTTTTCATTTTCACATAACTCTTCTTGAAGGTTTTTCATTTTCACTGAATTCTTGTTAAAGGCTTTTCATTTTCACTTAATTTTTTTAAAAGTTTTTCATTTTCACTTAATTCTTGTTAAAGGTTCTTTATTACACTTAATTCTAGATCAAGGTTTTTCCTTTTCACTTAATTCTTGATTAAGGTTTTTCCTTTTCACTTAATTCGTGTTCAAGGTTTTTCATTTTCACATAACTCCTGATCAAGGATTTTCATTTTCACTGAATTCTTGCTAAGGGTTTTTCATTTTCACTTAATTCTTGATCAAGGTTTTTCCTTTTCAGTTAATTCTTGATCAAGGTTTTTCATTTTCACATAACTCTTCTTGAATGTTTTTCATTTTCACTGAATTCTTGTTAAAGGCTTTTCATTTTCACTTAATTTTTTTAAAAGTTTTTCATTTTCACTTAATTCTTGTTAAAGGTTCTTTATTACACTTAATTCTAGATCAAGGTTTTTCCTTTTCACTTAATTCTTGATCAAGGTTTTTCATTTTCACATAACTCTTCTTGAAGGTTTTTCATTTTCACTTAATTCTTGTTAAAGATTCTTTATTACACTTAATTCTAGATCAAGGTCTTTCATTTTCACTTAATTCTTGATCAAGGTTTTTCATTTTCACTTAATTTTTGTTAAAAGGTTTTTCATTTTCACTGAATTCTTGTTAAAGGTTCTTTATTACTCTTAATTCTAGATCAAGGTCTTTCATTTTCACTTAATTTTTGTTAAAGGTTTTTCATTTTCACTTAATTCGTGTTGAAGGCTTTTCATTTTCACTTAATTTTTTAAAAAGTTTTTCATTTTCACTTAATTCTTGTTAAAGGTTCTTTATTACACTTACTTCTAGATCAAGGTCTTTCATTTTCACTTAATTCTTGATCAAGGTTTTTCCTTTTCACTTAATTCTTGATCAAGGTTTTTCATTTTCACATAACTCTTCTTGAAGGTTTTTCATTTTCACTGAATTCTTGCTAAGGGTTTTTCATTTTCACTTAATTCTTGATCAAGGTTTTTCCTTTTCAGTTAATTCTTGATCAAGGTTTTTCATTTTCACATAACTCTTCTTGAAGGTTTTTCATTTTCACTGAATTCTTGTTAAAGGCTTTTCATTTTCACTTAATTTTTTTAAAAGTTTTTCATTTTCACTTAATTCTTGTTAAAGGTTCTTTATTACACTTAATTCTAGATCAAGGTTTTTCCTTTTCACTTAATTCTTGATCAAGGTTTTTCATTTTCACATAACTCTTCTTGAAGGTTTTTCATTTTCACTTAATTCTTGTTAAAGGTTCTTTATTACACTTAATTCTAGATCAAGGTCTTTCATTTTCACTTAATTCTTGATAAAGGTTTTTCATTTTCACTTAATTTTTGTTAAAGGTTTTTCATTTTCACTGAATTCTTGTTAAAGGTTCTTTATTACTCTTAATTCTAGATCAAGGTCTTTCATTTTCACTTAATTCTTGATCAAGGTTTTTCATTTTCACTTAATTTTTGTTAAAGGTTTTTCATTTTCACTTAATTCGTGTTGAAGGCTTTTCATTTTCACTTAATTTTTTTAAAAGTTTTTCATTTTCACTTAATTCTTGTTAAAGGTTCTTTATTACACTTAATTCTAGATCAAGGTTTTTCCTTTTCACTTAATTCTTGATCAAGGTTTTTCATTTTCACATAACTCTTCTTGAAGGTTTTTCATTTTCACTGAATTCTTGTTAAAGGCTTTTCATTTTCACTTAATTTTTTTAAAAGTTTTTCATTTTCACTTAATTCTTGTTAAAGGTTCTTTATTACACTTAATTCTAGATCAAGGTTTTTCCTTTTCACTTAATTCTTGATCAAGGTTTTTCATTTTCACTTAATTCTTGTTAAAGGTTCTTTATTACACTTAATTCTAGATCAAGGTCTTTCATTTTCACTTAATTCTTGATCAAGGTTTTTCATTTTCACTTAATTTTTGTTAAAGGTTTTTCATTTTCACTTAATTCGTGTTGAAGGCTTTTCATTTTCACTTAATTTTTTTAAAAGTTTTTCATTTTCACTTAATTCTTGTTAAAGGTTCTTTATTACACTTAATTCTAGATCAAGGTCTTTCATTTTCACTTAATTCTTGATCAAGGTTTTTCATTTTCACTTAATTTTTGTTAAAGGTTTTTCATTTTCACTGAATTCTTGTTAAAGGCTTTTCATTTTCACTTAATTCGTGTTGAAGGTTTTCATTTTCACTGAATTCTTGTTAAAGGTTATTCATTTTCACATAACTCTAGGTTTTTCATTTTCACTGAATTCTTGCTAAGGGTTTTTCATTTTCACTTAATTCTTGATTAAGGTTTTTCCTTTTCACTTAATTCGTGTTCAAGGTTTTTCATTTTCACATAACTCTAGGTTTTTCATTTTAACTTAATTTTCGTTAAAGGTTTTCTATTTTCACTTGATTCGTGTTGAAGGCTTTCATTTTCACTTAATTCGTCTTCAAGGTTATTCATTTTCACATAACTCTAGGTTTTTCATTTTCACTGAATTCTTGCTAAGGGTTTTTCATTTTCACTTAATTCGTGTTTACTCCGTAAATCGTGGATTAACTCCCCTGCGGCCCCCAAAACCCGTACAAGCTCGAACCACAGATAGACTCAGAAAATATCAGACAAACTTTTCGTTGGCAGCTCTTGGGGTCGTATCAGGCATCAAATGTACTAAGCTATCATTTGTAACTGTGATCCCCTGGGTCAGCATGAGAGGTACGTTTAGTCCTGCCATGAAGTACCCGAGGTATCCATGACCCCAACTTTTAACGCTAAATTCACTTTTGGTCCCCCACTGTAGGTACTTGAGAGGCCAGCTGCAGGGGGTTGCCTGCCCTCAGGTCCTCTGAAGTCCTGCACTGAAGGCTCTAAGATATGGCTCAATAATAAACACTGCTTTAACGGTGGCGACTCATCGTGAGCCACGGAAAAATTACGGAAATACAGAAACTGGCCTAAATTAGGCGATGAGATTATCGGGCCTAAGTATTACTAAACTACCTTACGCCACCAGATTTGGTGGCCTAACCGCCAAGATACGCCAAGATACGCCGAGATACGCCCCGGAGCTGAATAACCCTATTTAACCTTAGGGGGGGGGCCCTATTTAACTTAACAACCTAACGATGAGCTAGAATATATGGAACATTATCTATGATGTTTGTAGGGTTACGGATATAACGTTCGTAGCAGTTGCTTGACCAACGGCCAAGAGTTTTAATCAGCCAGTCTGGTAAGTCTGCTGCTGCTGCGGATGTTGCACCACCAATCCTGAAGCTGTGTGATGAGTATCGATCAACGTCAGGAAAACTTGGGCCTAAAAGGCTTTGTAATGTCTTCGTCACTCTTTGACGAGTGAGATACGTTGAGTCACTGAAGACAAACAACGGGGCAGTTGGACAAGAGCAAAATGTCATGTATTTACTAAGTGCTCGGAATGCACAGACAGATGATTGTGATGCTGCAAGGCGCACTTTGTGACCATTCCGAAAAGGATCGGCTTTTGAAACCTTAATTTGTATCCTTGCTACGTTTTCACTTAGGTTGACATCCCTTTGAAGTAGGGTTGCATCCGGGTTAAAAGTGGATTTGCTTTCGCAACAAAATTCAGATGAACGCAATAGGCCAAAAAAGGCTGTTGTGAACGCAGCCCAGAGCATGAGTTTGTCTTGCTCGCAGAGGGGTGTTTTTCTCAAATTCGACTTCAAGATTTTCATGATGTTCAACGTTACTGGGAGGCGGCTGGGCCTTAGTGACATGCCTTTGACGCGTTTAATCCCACGCAGCAGCATCTGCAAATTTTGCATGGGTTCGAAGTTTGAGTAGAAACCTAACTCTATGTTTCGAAAGCGGACAGCGGCTAAGTATGTCCGGATTGTCGAGTAACTCAAAGTCCGTGCCAGGTAGGTGGTAAAAAGGCACAGATTGTGTTGTGACAGAGGATAAGGTCGAATTCGCAAATCGAGACAAAATGAACTGAAGCTAGACTGACCTTGGGCGTATACTCTTCTCAACGAATTGGCAATAGACATAAATTGCAGGAATCGACTGTCCTGTTCTAAACTTTCCAGATTTCGTCTGGGACTTCTGCTGGGTAGGATTGCGCCGAGGGGGCCAGAGTGAAAAATTTGCTTATCTGGGAACGAGAAAGGCAGTCTGCTAAGACATTGTTTACTCCTGGTATGTGTTTTATATTAACAGTGAATTCGTGCTGTGCTGCTATGAAGAAAAGTTTTCTCAAAACAGCCATAATTTCTGGCGATTTGCATGACTGGGCGGACCAAATGTTCACGACAGCAAGGTTATCGCAGTGAAAAAGTAAACGTTTTCCGTGAAATTCTTTGCCCCACAAGTAACAACAAACGTAGACGGGAAAGATCTCTTTCCATTGGATAGATTTTTGTTTGTATTCAGTCGGCCATGTTTTAGACACCCATTGACCATTGTTATAGATACCAAACCCTTTTTCCCCTGAAGCGTCAGTATAAATATGTAAAAGGTGGCAGGGTGTGGTTGGCGAATCGAGAATTTTATACCTTCCATTCCAGGTTGGTAGGAATTTCGCCCACCAAGAAATGCCCTTTCTTGCCTCAGAATTTAAGGAAATTCGATGGGATAATCTTTCGACAGCTGTTGATAAGTCTGTGAGGCGTCTGATAAACATTCGACCGGATGGGATCACTTTGGAGGCAAACGAAAGTTTTCCGATCAACGAAAGCAGATCTCTTTTAGTACATTTTTTCAAATTCGACCATTTCTGTACCATTTCGGATAGCTTGTCTTCTGGTAACCTTAGTGACATTGTTTGCGAGTCTATTTCTATCCCCAGAAATGTGAGCTTAGTTAGTGGGCCTACAATTTTTTCAGGAGCTAAGGGTACGCCCAAGTTGTTAAACAGAGATATTGTCTTTCGCAATTCTTCATAGCACTGAGGTGAAGACGGGGGTCCAGCCAAGAAAAAATCGTCCAAATAATGAGTGCAGTTTACTATTTTGTGGTTGTTTTTCATGATCCAAAGAAGAGCGTCCGATAACTGTGTGAAGCGCTCCACAGAGGAGCGGAGGCCAAACGGGAGGCATAAGTCGACGAAATAGAAACCCATAAACGAGAAACCTAAATAATGCCAGTCCTCTTGTCTTACTGGACAGATACGAAATGCGCTCTTTATGTCCAATTTGGCCATGAGTGCCCCCCTTCCCAGGCTGGACACAATGGAAACAGCTGAATCAAAATTGTTGAAAGATACGGAAGCTTCAGTATCATTTATAAAGTCGTTGATCGAAATGCCCTTTGGCGAGGATAGGTCAGTAATCATACGAAATTTATTGCTGTCTTTTTTGGGAACCACACCAATGGGTGACGTACGAAAGTTTGGTAATGGTGGGCTGGTAAAGGGGCCCGACATCCGTTTCTGCTTTAGCTCCTCATGTATGCAATTGAAAATCGCTGTAGGATTTGAAGAGGCAGACTGCAAATTAGGTGCGATATTACAAAATTCCGGGCCTGAATAGCCAATTGAAAAACCGTGCTGAAAACTGATAATCAAATTGTCAACAAAGAATTGGTCAGGATAAGCAGTTAATTCCTTACGTAAAAGGTTTGCATTTACTGGAGTCTTTGAAAATGCGGGTAATGGGTTGAAGTTATTGCTTAAGCCTTGGGCAATTTGTTGCGGGGTGAGGGCCGCGGCATCGATTGCAAATGTGGGGCCAACGGCAGCTTTGGTCACGGCAATTGTTGGCGTTGAAATGCCGGCAAGGGGCTTGATAAAAGGGCTGTTTTGTACGAAAGGGCGGCTGGCCGTTGAAAGAATAGGCTTGGGTGGGCATGCTCTGCCCGAGGTGCGATACACCAACCCGTTCCTTGAGGGATGGGCAATCTGCAGCAAAATGGCCAGACATGTGACATCTGAAACATGCTAGGGGCTGGGAGGGTGGTGCACAACGTAAGAAACGGTTGAAAGCATATTCATCGAGCCGAGACCAGGGCAGATACTGATTCCTTGCCACATTCATTCGAAATGCTATGTCGTATTTGTAGCAAGATTGAAACTGGTAATTGCGGCTTAGGGCGGAGAAGGATTCTTGGTATGCTAATAAATCGGGGGCGAGGTGAGGATGAAAGTGCACCATGCCTCTTATAAAAACATTCCAGGCTTCCAACCATGATATGAAGTTAGTTGAAGTTTTTGGTTGGTGCGGCGAGTTTGCGTCAATGACACAGTTTCATCCCCACTTGCCCCTGGTTGGACTTGAAGGCTGTAAGATTGGTTGGCATTTGTATCATACAGAGAGTTAGGTAGTAAAGTGTTTAGATCAATGTACTCTTTCGCTTTCATTGCTTTTATCAACTTTGGGGATAGTGGAGGCAGAGAGCTAAGTGGTGAATGAAAAAGAGATTCAATGTTACCTTGATGTAATGAGGTTTGTGGGACTGCGGCGGCTGTCTTGGCTGTAGTGGCTGTCGGAGGCTCGGGGACGGCTACTGGGGGTGGATGTGGCTGGGTGGCCTGCTGGGCGGTTGGCTGGACGGTTGGCTGGACGGCTGGCTGGACGGCTGGCTGGGGGGTCTCTGAGGCTTGAGGGTGGGAGATAGTGGATGTCGGCGAGAGCTGAAGAACACCAGAGTAAGGATCATTCCCTGCACGCGTTTGGTTTGCTTTTTCGGTTACTTCCTGCATTAGCTTCTTCAGGTCTTCCAGGCTAAACGTTACCATTGAACCTCCTGGGTTCGAAGTTTGGGGCTGGTTTGAATGTAAATCCTCACGTTCGCCAGCAGATGAAGGTCCCGCTACGGGATCTGCTTCAGGTTCACTCGATTCGTTATCGGTTGCCACAACGTCGAAAAAACTGTAAAGTCGCAAGGCGATCGTTTCTTTCTTGCCTGTCTGTTCGACACCATACATTTGGGCCTTGGCTCTTAACTCCGTCTTCGAAAGGTTCTTCCATCCTGCTAGCGTACGACGAGCATCTCTACGATCTCTTGGACGGACTGCAGACGAACTTTTGTCGAGTGATGCCATCATTAAATAACAAGTAAAGTGAATTGACGGCGAGCAAATGATATGAGTAAGAACTTCTGTGACTGACTCCGAACAAGAATGTGAACGAATGATTAACGAGACGCATGAGTGAAGACATGCCTATGGCTACAAATCCAGACATAAGGGGGGACTGGGCCTAGTATACTTATTGGGGCCTGGGGCGTTAATCTTCCATTCAAGGTTTTTCATTTTCACATAACTCTAGGTTTTTCATTTTCACTTAATTTTCGTTAAAGCCCTTTTATTTTCACTTGATTCGTGTTGAAGTCTTTCAGTTTCACTTAATTCGTGTTCAAGGTTATTCATTTTCACATAACTCTAGGTTTTTCATTTTCACTGAATTCTTGCTAAGGGTTTTTCATTTTCACTTAATTCTTGATTAAGGTTTTTCCTTTTCACTTAATTCGTGTTCAAGGTTTTTCATTTTCACATAACTCTAGGTTTTTCATTTTCACTGAATTCTTGCTAAGGGTTCTTCATTTTCACTTAATTCTTGATTAAGGTTTTTCCTTTTCACTTAATTCGTGTTCAAGGTTTTTCATTTTCACATAACTCTAGGTTTTTCATTTTCACTGAATTCTTGCTAAGGGTTTTTCATTTTCACTTAATTCTTGATTAAGGTTTTTCCTTTTCACTTAATTCGTGTTCAAGGTTTTTCATTTTCACATAACTCTAGGTTTTTCATTTTCACTTAATTTTCGTTAAAGGTTTTTTATTTTCACTTGATTCGTGTTGAAGGCTTTCATTTTCACTTAATTCGTGTTCAAGGTTTTTCATTTTCACATAACTCTAGGTTTTTCATTTTCACTGAATTCTTGCTAAGGGTTTTTCATTTTCACTTAATTCTTGATTAAGGTTTTTCCTTTTCACTTAATTCATGTTCAAAGTTTTTCATTTTCACAGAACTCTAGGTTTTTCATTTTAACTTAATTTTTGTTAAAGGTTTTTGATTTTCACTTGATTCGTGTTGAAGGCTTTCATTTTCACTTAATTCGTGTTCAAGGTTTTTCATTTTCACATAACTCCTGATCAAGGATTTTCATTTTCACTGAATTCTTGCTAAGGGTTTTTCATTTTCACTTAATTCTTGATCAAGGTTTTTCCTTTTCACTTAATTCGTGTTCAAGGTTTTTCATTTTCACATAACTCTAGGTTTTTCATTTTCACTGAATTCTTGCTAAGTGTTTTTCATTTTCACTTAATTCTTGATTAAGGTTTTTCCTTTTCACTTAATTCGTGTTCAAGGTTTTTCATTTTCACATAACTCTTGATCAAGGATTTTCATTTTCACTGAATTCTTGTTAAGGGTTTTTCATTTTCACTTAATTGTTGATCAAGGTTTTTCATTTGCACTTAATTCGTGTTCAAGGTTTTTCATTTTCACATAAGACTAGGCTTTTCATTTTTTAAGGGTTTTTCATTTTCACTTAATTCTTGATCAAGGTTTTTCCTTTTCACTTAATTCGTGTTCAAGGCTTTTCATTTTCACATAACTCTTGATCAAGGATTTTCATTTTCACTGAATTCTTGTTAAAGGTTTTTCATTTTCACTTAATTCTTGATCAAGGTTTTTCATTTTCACATAATTCGTGTTCAAGGTTTTTCATTTTCACATAACTCTAGGTTTTTAATTTTCACTGAATCCTTGATCAAGGTTTTTCCTTTTCACTTAATTCGTGTTCAGGGTTTTTCATTTTCACATAACTCTTGATCAAGGATTTTCATTTTCACTGAATTCTTGCTAAGGGTTTTTCATTTTCACTTAATTCTTGATCAAGGTTTTTCCTTTTCACTTAATTCTTGATCAAGGTTTTTCATTTTCACTTAATTCTTGATTAAGGTTTTTCCTTTTCACTTAATTCGTGTTCAAGGTTTTTCATTTTCACATAACTCTAGGTTTTTCACTTTAACTTAATTTTCGTTAAAGGTTTTTTATTTTCACTTGATTCGTGTTGAAGGCTTTCATTTTCACTTAATTCGTCTTCAAGGTTATTCATTTTCACATAACTCTAGGTTTTTCATTTTCACTGAATTCTTGATTAAGGTTTTTCCTTTTCACTTAATTCGTGTTCAAGGTTTTTCATTTTCACATAACTCTTGATCAAGGATTTTTATTTTCACTGAATTCTTGTTAAGGGTTTTTCATTTTCACTTAATTGTTGATCAAGGTTTTTCATTTGCACTTAATTCGTGTTCAAGGTTTTTCATTTTCACATAACTCTAGGTTTTTCATTTTTTTAAGGGTTTTTCATTTTCACTTAATTCTTGATCAAGGTTTTTCCTTTTCACTTAATTCGTGTTCAAGGCTTTTCATTTTCACATAACTCTTGATCAAGGATTTTCATTTTCACTGAATTCTTGTTAAAGGTTTTTCATTTTCACTTAATTCTTGATCAAGGTTTTTCATTTTCACATAATTCGTGTTCAAGGTTTTTCATTTTCACATAACTCTAGGTTTTTAATTTTCACTGAATCCTTGATCAAGGTTTTTCCTTTTCACTTAATTCGTGTTCAGGGTTTTTCATTTTCACATAACTCTTGATCAAGGATTTTCATTTTCACTGAATTCTTGCTAAGGGTTTTTCATTTTCACTTAATTCTTGATCAAGGTTTTTCCTTTTCACTTAATTCTTGATCAAGGTTTTTCATTTTCACATAAGTCTTCTTGAAGGTTTTTCATTTTCACTGAATTCTTGTTAAAGGCTTTTCATTTTCACTTAAAGGTCTAATATCACCATTTCTGAAAATTTGTAATATGGACATTCTATCATCGCTGAATTCGATACCATCACTCAAATCGTGATAATTTGACAAGAAGTGCCCCTAAAAGCCCCTGAAAGATGGGGTGGTCTGAAAAATTACCGCGCAAAGAAAGAGACTGGGTCGAGTGTTTGTGACGTAACAACAGGAACCACGCCACGCGCAAGTATCCAATGCTTTATTGAGGAATTTTGAAGCGTGTGGATAAACCGTGGGTACAAACGAACTAGATCTTCAAAAATGTCGCAAACATTGTCTGAATCATCTTGGAAATCAAAAGATGCGTGGTATTCTGCTACAACGTCGAAGAATATGTTGCTGAAGAAAAAGACGAAGCAGCAACAGTGAGCAATGGCCGTAGTACGGCAAACTTCACATTGTGCTTAGATCCAGCCTTGCACATAAAAGATCTATGTCAAGATGACACTGTTGCCCACAAGGAATGGATAAACAAATGACTAAAGCATGCTAAAATGACAAGAAACCCACAACTGATTTTAATATGAAGGTTCTTACCTCAGTTTGCAGCGGCAATGCTGAGTTCGCGGCCGAATAATAAGATTCATCACGGGTTCTCCAAGAACAAGCCAAGATTTATGCCTATACGAAACGGCACAGAGTTCCTCAACGCTTCCCAACGTTCCGCTTTGCCCTCCTCAAAAGCACTTCTGCAGATGAAAAGACATCACTAAACTCAACGTATGAGTTGTAATTCCTATAAAAATTTTCATTGATTAATCGTCAACACTCTTGTCCTTGGGAACTCTCATGATCGAAAGCCAGATCGCACAAGATCATGACCTGCTGACTGCACGCCCATAATAACCGCAAATTTTAGTGTAAGATATATTAACATTTGACACCATTCGAAAGAAGATTCTTTGAGCTATTCATACATGATTATTGTTTCCTTCAGCTTTCAATGTTACCCCGGAGAATTCTCTCTTCTCTGCGGAACGCCACATATAGTCTTTAGGGAAACGGTTCTTGTATTGAAGGGAAAGCTTTCACCTGGCCTATGTGATTATCCTGTACCTTCAGCGCGACTTTTAGGCTAGCTTTAAACCCCGATGTCATCTGATGTCAAACTTCTTCTGTATGATAACTCCATCCCGGGAACAGAGGCACACTGTATCGATCTCTTCTTGTATGAAAAAGAAATGCTTCGCGCAAATGACGGAGTGCTTCTTTTCGGTTCATTTTGGCTTCTCTCTCTCATCTCTGTGTAAGTTCCGTCACTTCTTCCTTCGTTCCTTCGCTTCAGGCTTGTCATCTCCGAAGAAGCCAGTTTATGGACTGAAATACCCAACTCTTTGTCATAGGTAATTGCCGCAACCATAAACCATACATCTCTCAGGCATGGCTGAAAAAACAGTTTTGTGGGAAGAAACAAGATGCAACCTTGTAGTAGTGCTTTCAATGAAGGCCTGTGCTGTGATTCTTTCATGCGTTCCTGCCGTGACGTTGCAGCGCTCGTTACCAGTCTTCTTTTCTCGGCGCGGTAATTTTGAAAAATTTCCGCAAATTCGCAACTTTGGGGGGCTTTTAGGGGCACTTGTAGGCAAAATATTGCGATCTGAGTGATGTTATCGAATTCAGCTGTCAGAGGACGTCCATATTACAACTTATCGAAAATGGTGATATTAGACCTTTAATTTTTTTAAAAGTTTTTCATTTTCACTTAATTCTTGTTAAAGGTTCTTTATTACACTTAATTCTTGATCAAGGTCTTTCATTTTCACATAACACTTCTTGAAGGTTTTTCATTTTCACTGAATTCTTGTTAAAGGCTTTTCGTTTTCACTTAATTTTTTTAAAAGTTTTTCATTTTCACTTAATTCTTGTTAAAGGTTCTTTATTACACTTAATTCATGATCAAGGTCTTTCATTTTCACTTAATTCTTGTTAAAGGCTTTTCATTTTCACTTAATTTTTTTAAAAGTTTTTCATTTTCACTTAATTCTTATTAAAGGTTCTTTATTACACTTAATTCTAGATCAAGATTTTTCCTTTTCACTTAATTCTTGATCAAGGTTTTTCATTTTCACATAACTCTTCTTGAAGGTTTTTCATTTTCACTTAATTCTTGTTAAAGGTTCTTTATTACACTTAATTCTAGATCAAGGTCTTTCATTTTCACTTAATTCTTGATCAAGGTTTTTCATTTTCACTGAATTCTTGTTAAAGGTTCTTTATTACACTTAATTCTAGATCAAGGTCTTTCATTTTCACTTAATTCTTGATCAAGGTTTTTCATTTTCACTTAATTTTTGTTAAAGGTTTTTCATTTTAACTTAATTCGTGTTGAAGGCTTTTCATTTTCATTTAATTTTTTTAAAAGTTTTTCATTTTCACTTAATTCTTGTTAAAGGTTCTTTTTTACACTTAATTCTAGATCAAGGTCTTTCATTTTCACTTAATTCTTGATCAAGGTTTTTCATTTTCACTTAATTTTTGTTAAAGGTTTTTCATTTTCACTGAATTCTTGTTAAAGGCTTTTCATTTTCACTTAATTCGTGTTGAAGGTTTTCATTTTCACTGAATTCTTGTTAAAGGTTATTCATTTTCACATAACTCTAGGTTTTTCATTTTCACTGAATTCTTGCTAAAGGTTTTTCATTTTCACTTAATTCTTGATTAAGGTTTTTCCTTTTCACTTAATTCGTGTTCAAGGTTTTTCATTTTCACATAACTCTAGGTTTTTCATTTTAACTTAATTTTCGTTAAAGGTTTTTTATTTTCACTTGATTCGTGTTGAAGGCTTTCATTTTCACTTAATTCGTCTTCAAGGTTATTCATTTTCACATAACTCCAGGTTTTTCATTTTCACTGAATTCTTGCTAAGGGTTTTTCATTTTCACTTAATTCTTGATTAAGGTTTTTCCTTTTCACTTAATTCGTGTTCAAGGTTTTTCATTTTCACATAACTCTAGGTTTTTCATTTTCACTGAATTCTTGCTAAGGGTTTTTCATTTTCACTTAATTATTGATTAAGGTTTTTCCTTTTCACTTATTTCGTGTTCAAGGTTTTTCATTTTCACATAACTCTAGGTTTTTCATTTTCACTTAATTTTCGTTAAAGCTTTTTTATTTTCACTTGATTCGTGATGAAGGCTTTCATTTTCACTTAATTCGTGTTCAAGGTTATTCATTTTCACATAACTCTAGGTTTTTCATTTTCAGTGAATTCTTGCTAAAGGTTTTTCATTTTCACTTAATTCTTGATTATGGTTTTTCCTTTTCACTTAATTCGTGTTCAAGGTTTTTCATTTTCACATAACTCTAGGTTTTTCATTTTCACTGAATTCTTGCTAAGGGTTTTTCATTTTCACTTAATTCTTGATTAAGGTTTTTCCTTTTCACTTAATTCGTGTTCAAGGTTTTTCATTTTCACATAACTCTTGATCAAGGATTTTCATTTTCACTGAATTCTTGTTAAGGGTTTTTCATTTTCACTTAGTTGTTGATCAAGGTTTTTCATTTGCACTTAATTCGTGTTCAAGGTTTTTCTTTTTCACATTACTCTAGGTTTTTCATTTTTTTAAGGGTTTTTCATTTTCACTTAATTCTTGATCAAGGTTTTTCCTTTTCACTTAATTCGTGTTCAAGGCTTTTCATTTTCACATAACTCTTGATCAAGGATTTTCATTTTCACTGAATTCTTGTTAAGGGTTTTTCATTTTCACTTAATTCTTGATCAAGGTTTTTCATTTTCACATAATTCGTGTTCAAGGTTTTTCATTTTCACATAACTCTAGGTTTTTAATTTTCACTGAATCCTTGATCAAGGTTTTTCCTTTTCACTTAATTCGTGTTCAGGGTTTTTCTTTTTCACATAACTCTTGATCAAGGATTTTCATTTTCACTGAATTCTTGCTAAGGGTTTTTCATTTTCACTTAATTCTTGATCAAGGTTTTTCCTTTTCACATAACTCTTGATCAAGGATTTTCATTTTCACTGAATTCTTGCTAAGGGTTTTTCATTTTCACTGAATTCTTGTTAAAGGCTTTTCATTTTCACTTAATTTTTTTAAAAGTTTTTCATTTTCACTTAATTCTTGTTAAAGTTTCTTCATTACAGTTGATTCTTGATCAAGGTTTTTCATTTTCACTTAATTCTTGATCAAGGTTTTCATTTTCACTTATTTCTTGATCAAGGCTTTTCATTTTCACTTAATTTTTGTTAAAGGTTTTTTATTTTCACTTAATTCGTGTTAAAGGCTTTTCATTTTCACATAACTCTTGATCAAGGTTTTTCATTTTCACTTAATTTTTGTTCAAGGTTATTCATTTTCACTTAATTCTTGTTAAAGGTTTTTCATTTTCACATAACTCTTGATCAAGGTTTTTCATTTTCACTGAATTGTTGATCAAGGTTTTTCATTTTCACTTAATACGTGTTCAAGGTTTTTCATTTTCACATAACTCTAGGTTTTTCATTTTCACTGAATTCTTGCTACGGGTTTTTCATTTTCACTTAATTCTTGATCAAGGTTTTTCCTTTTCACTTAATTCGTGTTTACTCCGTAAATCGTGGATTAACTCCCCTGCGGCCCCCAAAACCCGTACAAGCTCGAACCACAGATAGACTCAGAAAATATCAGACAAACTTTTCGTTGGCAGCTCTTGGGGTCGTATCAGGCATCAAATGTACTAAGCTATCATTTGTAACTGTGATCCCCTGGGTCAGCATGAGAGGTACGTTTAGTCCTGCCATGAAGTACCCGAGGTATCCATGACCCCAACTTTTAACGCTAAATTCACTTTTGGTCCTCCACTGCAGGTACTTGAGAGGCCAGCTGCAGGGGGTTGCCTGCCCTCAGGTCCTCTGAAGTCCTGCACTGAAGGCTCTAAGATATGGCTCAATAATAAACTCATCGTGAGCCACGGAAAAATTACGGAAATACAGAAACTGGCCTAAATTAGGCGATGAGATTATCGGGCCTAAGTATTACTAAACTACCTTACGCCACCAGATTTGGTGGCCTAACCGCCAGGCTAGGCTAGGATAGGGACAGAAGCTTGAACTGAAATTGGGGATACTGATTGTGGGGTCATGTAGAGGAACGAAGTAGGGAGTCCCGGCTTAATGTTTATAGCAATAGCTAATACGACCCGTGGGGGCTTAGGGGGTACGGGAGTCACTGTTGCGAATCAGATCCTAAATCAGAGGGTGGGAGGGAGGGAAGAACTTCTGTGACTGACTCCGACCAAGAATGTGAACGAATGATTAACGAGACGCATGAGTGAAGACATGCCTATGGCTACAAATCCAGACATAAGGGGGACTGGGCCTAGTATACTTATTGGGGCCTGGGGCGTTAATCTTTCATTTACTCCGTAAATCGTGGATTAACTCCCCTGCGGCCCCCAAAACCCGTACAAGCTCGAACCACAGATAGACTCAGAAAATATCAGACAAACTTTTCGTTGGCAGCTCTTGGGGTCGTATCAGGCATCAAATGTACTAAGCTATCATTTGTAACTGTGATCCCCTGGGTCAGCATGAGAGGTACGTTTAGTCCTGCCATGAAGTACCCCAGGTATCCATGACCCCAACTTTTAACGCTAAATTCACTTTTGGTCCCCCACTGCAGGTACTTGAGAGGCCAGCTGCAGGGGGTTGCCTGCCCTCAGGTCCTCTGAAGTCCTGCACTGAAGGCTCTAAGATATGTCTCAATAATAAACACTGCTTTAACGGTGGCGACTCATCGTGAGCCACGGAAAAATTACGGAAATACAGAAACTGGCCTAAATTAGGCGATGAGATTATCGGGCCTAAGTATTACTAAACTACCTTACGCCACCAGATTTGGTGGCCTAACCGCCAAGATACGCCAAGATACGCCGAGATACGCCCCGGAGCTGAATAACCCTATTTAACCTTAGGGGGGGGGGCCTATTTAACTTAACAACCTAACGATGAGCTAGAATATATGGAACATTATCTATGATGTTTGTAGGGTTACGGATATAACGTTCGTAGCAGTTGCTTGACCAACGGCCAAGAGTTTTAATCAGCCAGTCTGGTAAGTTTGCTGCTGCTGCGGACGTTGCACCACCAATCCTGAAGCTGTGTGATGAGTATCGATCAACGTCAGGAAAACTTGGGCCTAAAAGGCTTTGTAATGTCTTCGTCACTCTTTGACGAGTGAGATACGTTGAGTCACTGAAGACAAACAACGGGGCAGTTGGACAAGGTCAAAATGTCATGTATTTACTAAGTGCTCGGAATGCACAGACAGATGATTGTGATGCTGCAAGGCGCACTTTGTGACCATTCCGAAAAGGATCGGCTTTTGAAACCTTAATTTGTATCCTTGCTACGTTTTCACTTAGGTTGACATCCCTTTGAAGTAGGGTTGCATCCGGGTTAAAAGTGGATTTGCTTTCGCAACAAAATTCAGATGAACGCAATAGGCCAAAAAAGGCTGTTGTGAACGCAGCCCAGAGCATGAGTTTGTCTTGCTCGCAGAGAGGTGTTTTTCTCAAATTCGACTTCAAGATTTTCATGATGTTCAACGTTACTGGGAGGCGGCTGGGCCTTAGTGACATGCCTTTGACGCGTTTAATCCCACGCAGCAGCATCTGCAAATTTTGCATGGGTTCGAAGTTTGAGTAGAAACCTAACTCTATGTTTCGAAAGCGGACAGCGGCTAAGTATGTCCGGATTGTCGAGTAACTCAAAGTCCGTGCCAGGTAGGTGGTAAAAAGGCACAGATTGTGTTGTGACAGAGGATAAGGTCGAATTCGCAAATCGAGACAAAATGAACTGAAGCTAGACTGACCTTGGGCGTATACTCTTCTCGACGAATTGGCAATAGACATAAATTGCAGGAATCGACTGTCCTGTTCTAAACTTTCCAGATTTCGTCTGGGACTTCTGCTGGGTAGGATTGCGCCGAGGGGGCCAGAGTGAAAAATTTGCTTATCTGGGAACGAGAAAGGCAGTCTGCTAAGACATTGTTTACTCCTGGTATGTGTTTTATATTAACAGTGAATTCGTGCTGTGCTGCTATGTAGAAAAGTTTCTCAAAACAGCCATAATTTCTGGCGATTTGCATGACTGGGCGGACCAAATGTTCACGACAGCAAGGTTATCGCAGTGAAAAAGTAAACGTTTTCCGTGAAATTCTTTGCCCCACAAGTAACAACAAACGTAGACGGGAAAGATCTCTTTCCATTGGATAGATTTTTGTTTGTATTCAGTCGGTCATGTTTTAGACACCCATTGACCATTGTTATAGATACCAAACCCTTTTTCCCCTGAAGCGTCAGTATAAATATGTAAAAGGTGGCAGGGTGTGGTTGGCGAATCGAGAATTTTATACCTTCCATTCCAGGTTGGTAGGAATTTCGCCCACCAAGAAATGTCCTTTCTTGCCTCAGAATTTAAGGAAATTCGATGGGATAATCTGTCGACAGTTGTCGATCAGTCTATGAGGCGTCTGATAAACATTCGACCGGATGGGATCACTTTGGAGGCAAACGAAAGTTTTCCGATCAACGAAAGCAGATCTCTTTTTGTACATTTTTTCAAATTCGACCATTTCTGTAGCATTGCCACGAGGGCGGATAGCTTGTCTTCTGGTAACCTTAGTGACATTGTTTGTGAGTCTATTTCTATCCCCAGAAATGTGAGCTTAGTTAATGGGCCTACAATTTTTTCAGGAGCTAAGGGTACGCCCAAGTTGTTAAACAGAGATATTGTCTTTCGCAATTCTTCATAGCACTGAGGTGAAGACGGGGGTCCAGCCAAGAAAAAATCGTCCAAATAATGAGTGCAGTTTACTATTTTGTGGTTGTTTTTCATGATCCAAAGAAGAGTGTCCGATAACTGTGTGAAGCGCTCCACAGAGGAGCGGAGGCCAAACGGGAGGCATAAGTCGACGAAATAGAAACCCATAAACGAGAAACCTAAATAATGCCAGTCCTCTTGTCTTACTGGACAGATACGAAATGCGCTCTTTATGTCCAATTTGGCCATGAGTGCCCCCCTTCCCAGGCTGGACACAATGGAAACAGCTGATTCAAAATTGTTGAAAGATACCGAAGCTTCAGAATCATTTATAAAGTCGTTGATCGAAATGCCCTTTGGCGAGGATAGGTCAGTAATCATACGAAATTTATTGCTGTCTTTTTTGGGAACCACACCAATGGGTGACGTACGAAAGTTTGGTAATGGTGGGCTGGTAAAGGGGCCCGACATCCGTTTCTGCTTTAGCTCCTCATGTATGCAATTGAAAATCGCTGTAGGATTTGAAGAGGCAGACTGCAAATTAGGTGCGATATTACAAAGTTCCGGGCCTGAATAGCCAATTGAAAAACCGTGCTGAAAACTGATAATCAAATTGTCAACAAAGAATTGGTCAGGATAAGCAGTTAATTCCTTACGTAAAAGGTTTGCATTTACTGGAGTCTTTGAAAAGGCGGGTAATGGGTTGAAGTTATTGTTTAAGCCTTGGGCAATTTGTTGCGGGGTGAGGGCCGCGGCATCGATTGCAAATGTGGGGCCAACGGCAGCTTTGGTCACGGCAATTGTTGGCGTTGAAATGCCGGCAAGGGGCTTGATAAAAGGGCTGTTTTGTACGAAAGGGCGGCTGGCCGTTGAAAGAATGGGCTTGGGTGGGCATGCTCTGCCCGAGGTGCGATACACCAACCCGTTCCTTGAGGGATGGGCAATCTGCAGCAAAATGGCCAGACATGTGACATCTGAAACATGCTAGGGGCTGGGAGGGTGGTGCACAACGTAAGAAACGGTTGAAAGCATATTCATCGAGCCGAGACCAGGGCAGATACTGATTCCTTGCCACATTCATTCGAAATGCTATGTCGTATTTGTAGCAAGATTGAAACTGGTAATTGCGGCTTAGGGCGGAGAAGGATTCTTGGTATGCTAATAAATCGGGGGCGAGGTGAGGATGAAAGTGCACCATGCCTCTTATAAAAACATTCCAGGTTTCCAACCATGATATGAAGTTAGTGATTTTTTGGTTGGTGCGGCGAGTTTGCGTCAATGACACAGTTTCATCCCCACTTGCCCCTGGTTGGACTTGAAGGCTGTAAGATTGGTTGGCATTTGTATCATACAGAGAGTTAGGTAGTAAAGTGTTTAGATCAATGTACTCTTTCGCTTTCATTGCTTTTATCAACTTTGGGGATAGTGGAGGCAGAGAGCTAAGTGGTGAATGAAAAAGAGATTCAATGTTACCTTGATGTAATGAGGTTTGTGGGACTGCGGCGGCTGTTGTGGCTGTAGTGGCTGTTGGAGGCTCGGGGACGGCTACTGGGGGTGGATGTGGCTGGGTGGCCGGCTGGGCGGTTGGCTGGACGGCTGGCTGGACGGCTGGCTGGGGGGTCTCTGAGGCTTGAGGGTGGGAGATAGTGGATGTCGGCGAGAGCTGAAGAACACCAGAGTAAGGATCATTCCCTGCACGCGTTTGGTTTGCTTTTTCGGTTAATTCCTGCATTATTATTATTATTATTAACACTTTATTTACAATGTTGGCATAAAAAAGGTATCAAATAGCTACACATGCATAGAAAATATTTACAAGTATAGCTAATAAAAGCCAACTAATTCAAATAGTAAAAACAGAATGGATGAAAATATAAAACCTAAAACCTATATAAAACCTAAAAGTGGTATAAAATTTCGGGAGAGCCTACATTGGCATTGGCACTCATTTCTTCAGGTCTTCCAGGCTAAACGTTACCATTGAACCTCCTGGGTTCGAAGTTTGGGGCTGGTTTGAATGTAAATCCTCACGTTCGCCAGCAGATGAAGGTCCCGCTACGGGATCTGCTTCAGGTTCACTCGATTCGTTGTCGGTTGCCACAACGTCGAAAAGACTGTAAAGTCGCAAGGCGATCGTTTCTTTCTTGCCTGTCTGTTCGACACCATACATTTGGGCCTTGGCTCTTAACTCCGTCTTCGAAAGGTTCTTCCATCCTGCTAGCTTACGACGAGCATCTCTACGATCTCTTGGACGGACTGCAGACGAACTTTTGTCGAGTGATGCCATCATTAAATAACAAGTAAAGTGAATTGACGGCGAGCAAATGATACGAGCAAGAACTTCTGTGACTGACTCCGACCAAGAATGTGAACGAATGATTAACGAGACGCATGAGTGAAGACATGCCTATGGCTACAAATCCAGACATAAGGGGGACTGGGCCTAGTATACTTATTGGGGCCTGGGGCGTTAATCTTTCATTATTTTCACTTGATTCGTGTTGAAGGCTTTCATTTTCACTTAATTCGTGTTCAAGGTTTTTCATTTTCACTTAATTCGTGCTAAGGGTTTTTCATTTTCACTGAATTGTTGATCAAGGTTTTTCATTTTCACTGAATTCTTGCTAAGGGTTTTTCATTTTCACTGAATTGTTGATCAAGGTTTTTCATTTTCACTTAATTCTTGTTAAAGGTTTTTCATTTTCATATAACTCTTGATCAAGGTTTTTCATTTTCACTGAATTCTTGTTAAGGGTTTTTCATTTTCACTGAATTGTTGATCAAGGTTTTTCATTTTCACTGAATTGTTGATCAAGGTTTTTCATTTTCACTTAATTCGTGTTCAAGGTTTTTCATTTTCACATAACTCTAGGTTTTCATTTTCACTGAATTCTTGCTAAGGGTTTTTCATTTTCACTTAATTCTTGATCAAGGTTTTTCCTTTTCACTTAATTCGTGTTCAAGGTTTTTCATTTTCACTTAATTCGTGTTCAAGGTTGTTCATTTTCACTTAATTTTTGTTGAGGGTTTTTCATTTTCACTTAATTCTTGTTAAGTTTGCCGTACTGATCTCAGGGCAACTTTGTGGCTGTGTATGTTTTGAGCCACTGGTTGAGATAATTTCATTTGTCTGCATTTGCCAATCGTTTCGAATTGAGGTGTGAACCAAAGCAACTGATGCTATTGTATTACAAAATCTGCCCTTGTTACCTGCATGCGCATCCAAGTTGGAAGTCATTTTGTTTAAGAAATATCACCTGATGACTTCTCTAGTGCTGTTCTTTCCAGCCTTTATAGCTAAGATAAAAGTAGCTGAGCTTGAAGAAATGGAAGAATGATATCCGCCGGCAAAGATGGTGGCAAACCATGAAATAATATTCAGTAATATTTGCATTAGTCAGTTTACAGCTTTCATTTACTGGTCAAGTTTGAAATTACCCTAATCACCTTCTTTTTTCCGAAAACCTTTAGATTGCTTGCTAACGTTATAAACTAGGTTGCTTCGTGTTAAAGGTAATGTGTCCATATGAATACGGCGCCTTTGCAACTTTCAGGTGAAATTTCATATGATTACTAATGACTTACTTGCTGTTGCACTTCCAGTGCTACAGCAGGCAACCTAGTTTTTGCGCCGTTTGAAGCTTTTCGTCACCATCGCGTCAGCATATTTTGACAGAATGTATACGCGACTGATAAGCATAGCACATGTAATGGGAACTTTGAATTATCATCAGTCACTTCCAGTTTCAAATTTAATATCTTGTACTGTCGAAAAATCTGTTTCTTTGGAAGGGGTGATGGCTATGTGATGTGGCTCATATGATACATCTGAAATCTCATTGTTTATAGCATGAAATACCATAGGTTCTCATCTCTCAGCAGATGTTTTTGCAAAATTTCTATAGACTTGTAAGTTTTTGTGGCCAAAACCGACGTAAAGCACTTTTAAGCCTCTATGAATAGTTTATCTACACATCATTACACTATTTGAGGGATATTTCACTCCCAGGAAATCTCGTACACTTTTAGTAAAATCCGTTTTGTTTTCAAGAAAAATCGATCAAAGATCCATGAAGTCCTTTTGTTGTGAAAAACTCTCATACGCTTTTTCCAATGAGCGAAATGCCCCTCGACACTATGTATTGATTAATATTACATTCCCAAATGTCCGTAGTGCTAAAACCGCTTTCTGATTGTTTCTAGAACATTTCATCGAAGAAAAGGAAATCTCTATGCGTCTCTTTCCTTCTTTTTTCAAGTTCAATAGATGACATTAAAGGACAGCAATGATTTGTAATCATTGCTTTTCTCTAAGCACTCGCCTTAGCCATCCTACTGCAAGGATAACACGTGCATTGCGTTGCGACATATACTCTGACTCGGAGAATCTTGATTTTCATCGCTGGGCAGCGCAATATTACATTTCTTGTCACAGATGACTTTGGCTTGCAGCAATTACATAGTTGTGAGAATTTGTCACTGGCCTTCACTTGGTCAGCAAGTCCAGGTTCTGCACTCGAAAAACAATATCCTTTGCAGCCGACACTTTTGATGATCCTTTGTTCGCAACCTGGTATATAGATCCTCATTGTGCCACTTTTAAGGTTGCATCTCTGTACTGTGTTTCTAATTCCATTATTCGTACTCCTTGCCTTAGATAGAATACTACATTCTTCAATTATCATCAAGGCTATAATTCCATAGCAGAAATGCACCATGATCATCATCAATGTTTAGATTCCGCGTCTGCAAATGAACAAAAAAATTTCAATCAATTTGTAATGTCTAGCATTTTCTGACAGCACTGTATGGAAAATAAGATCAAATCATCGCAAAATTGCGATACATTTGGTAAACAAGCCTTACCCCATAACGAGTTGCGGTTGCAGTTATAGATGTATAATTGATAGCGGGCGCAGTTGTTCAGTGGTTAGTAATTAATACAAAACACGCTTATTCACGGTAGCAACGCAGTTGCGTCCAGTGCTTAAAACACCCTCAATTTCAGAAACAAGACTTCCCGTGCTACGTGAGCAATCGTGTCCCCCTCGGTTTGCCTCGGGATTTAATGGAGATGATGCCAATAAAAGTGAAGAACAAATGTCAACTTAATTATTGATTTTATTTGAATAGCAATAAAATGACAGCTTTTGCTTTATGATGGAACAACCACAAACCGACAAGATTTAAAAACTTGAGATTGCACCCTCTGAATTACTGGAAAATACCGTTGAAAACTTGTTTAAGAGCAAATGTATCATTAATCCCGTGCTTTGTAGAGGCCCCCCATAGTACCCCTGGATAACGGATTCACGTGTTGACTTTTCGTTTTTCACGCCATCACGGACTATAAACCAGCATTTTCACGTTCACGCTGCAGAATTTTAAGAATGTTCCAGAATGATATTTCTATGTAAATACATAGTTGGCGAAGACACACGAGGGAAAGCAGGGTAATTTTAACATGGATTTTGACGTTTCAGAGCCAAAACTGTGAGTGAAATGAGATAAATAGGGGTCCAGGGCCTTACCCCGGAAAATTTTTTGAGCATTCGCCTTCTAGAACATCGAAAAACGCCGTATTGTGGAAATTAAAGCCTGGTAACCTATCATTTGCTTCTTAGAAAAAGTCGATCTTCTTTTGAATAGACTGCATCTTCTACTTTGCCGGTGGCAATTTTAGTAGTAACATGTATTATTTTTAGGTAACTCAGAAATTCTTCATGTAAGACCAATGCTCTTTTTATCTAAGACTTTCTGGGAGACGAATATCTTCATATGGGGTAGATTGCGAGCGAATGGAGTAAAAATGGGGGTCCAGGGGCTTGCCCCGGGAAAATTGTTGAGACTAAACCCTTCAGAATGACGGAAAACAGCATTTCTCTGTGAAATTTCAAGGCACAATCACGTACTTTAAAAGTCCGTTTCACAAAATAACGTCCAAATTTTTAGCAAATCACGCTGCACGACAGAGTCTTCGATCACAAATCCACGAGTCGAAAATATCATAATCACGAAATCACGCGCCTAAATTAGCCAAATAACGCTTCACATACAAATATAGGGGGGGGGGGGGCTCTTAGTAGTTCTATAAGTCCAGAGGCTTAGCCAATGGTTGTTTCTTTTAAGGGGCTCCAACTGCAAGAACAGTATTGAGCAGATAGGCATGTTTTTGCTTTCCATGTTTGCAAAATACTTGTTCTGGACAGTTATTCTTCGGATGCAATGAAACATAGAATAACTCATGCAAACCCAAGTTGCCGTGGATCATTGCAAATACTTCTTGAATACTCATTTGTCTTTAAGTTGTAGCGAATGTTCATGAAAATAGTAAGTTCATAAAAACCTTTGATTTCCATCTTCAAAAAGCTATAGTGGGTATGGTATCTAAGATACCATTCATAGCATTCGTTGTGCTAAGTGCCAAGCTCTCCCTCACATTTACTTGAAAAACTTACAGTTTTATGTCATGTACATCATGCATAGTTGTTCAGCTTCTGTGCTCGAGAAAGTATTGCAATAAGGACCTACCAGGGTTGTTATTCACTCTACCAACATCTTTAAACTGGTGTTTCACACGCACTAGGTTTGCAATGTCAGATGGTAGATTTACAGGGCTTCAAGAGCCTTGATTCGCTAAGGGCACGACGTATCTCCGGTAAGCCACTGAAAAGTGATCTTTAGCAAATCTTTAGGCAACAAAACTGTTACTGTATTATTTAGAAGTATGAAATAACGTAAAGTGAACTATCAACGATCTATGATCCGCTCAATGATTTGGCTCCTCAATACTTGTGTAGCCTCTTCACCAAAAACTCAGCGTGATCCTCCCACAGTCTCCGGAACACTGAGACTGTTTTAAGGTTGCCAAAGAAAAGGTCAGCAAATGGACAAAATGCTTTTCTTTCTGGGGAACTAAACTATGGAATAGCCTTCCTGCTGGGTCTAAGACGGCATCCTCCTTGGGTGTTTTCAAAAAATCAATAGGTGGATAATTATTTCCTTTTTTATTGTAAATATCAGGTAATTGCAAATAGGTTTTTGATATCACGGTTTGTTATTTTTTATCATTTAAATTGCATATTGAAATTAGCTTTTATTGGAGGGCCCCTTGAAAATCAACTTCCGTTGAAGGGCAACCCTCCCTAAACAAATCAAATATGAAGTATATAAAAAATATGAATCTAGGATTTTTAATTTTCTCACGTGAACATGAAGTCGGATGAAAAAGATCTTATTTATTCTCATTTCCTTCATATTAAAGCGTTAAGAAGATCATAACTTGCAGCATCAAGGACTGTCAACCTTCATTTACAAATGCAGTTATAGATCCAAGAATTCTGCATGATTAGATGAAACAAGGATAATCTATCGATACAAGAAAGATAGATGGTCATCACCATGAGCTTGCAGTATTGATAACTGCGTAAGAACTTTTGTAATTTTGGTCTTACCTCTGGGAGGGGTTTCGGGATAAAGTGAACTACCTCGAAAAAGTGTTTCTCTCCGTGGTGATATGGTATCTTTATGCAATATAACATTTTCCTAAGTGTATTCCCATGATTTTCCATCGATTTGTCACTATGTGACTCGAACGTGTACCCTAAAAATAGCTTTTAGTAACTATTTTGATTCTGCAAAGATTCTTTTCAACATAGGCCACCATTTCACTTTTTAAATGCCTATCTTGTGGAATTTTCTTGGATTTTTTGGTTTTGGTATGCAAAGGACTGCTTAGAGTAGCAAAGTGAATAACGATTTCAGGTTCACCTGGTATTTGATTGGTTTTATTGAAAAATCTGCTAAGTTGTTTACTTTACCCCGTGTCGGAGTAAAGTGAACGAGGCGAAGTGGTCTCAAGAGAAAGCTCTTTCGTAAAGCCCGATTTCCACTGAGAAAAATCTTTGCGAAGTGTGAATTCTTGCAAAAAACAGTCTGCTCATGCGCACTAAATTTTCGCCAGTTCTCTGTGCAAAAATTTCTCTGCCAGTTCAACTTTTTTCGCATTTCGCTTGCGAAATAATGATTTGGCCAATCAGCATGCAGCTGATGACGCACTACCGCCTTCCTAAAATGACTGAAAGCCTCGTGGGTAAAGCCGAGGGGCAAATCACTTCTCAAAATAGCGTAGGTGATTTTTGTGATTTTGAAATCACATGATTTTTCTCTGTGATTTTTTGTGATTTTAGTGATTTCTGTTGATTTTTTCGTGTGATTTTTCAGTAATTTTTCAGTGATTAGTGATTTTTGGTGCTTTCTGTATGTAATTTTTCTTGTGATTTTGTGATTTTGAATGTGATTTTTTTGTGATTTCAAAGGAGGTGTAAGAAAAAATAATCAGTGAATTGCCCCTCGGGTAAAGCAAGCAATTGTTCTGATTCAAAATTGGCCTAGACAATTTTTTTCAGAAAAGATTTCGCAAGAATATTTCACACAGAGTAGAAATTGAAGAGCGAAAAAATTTCTCTAGAAAACACTTCGCGAGAAATATTTCTGTACTTATGTTTTTGTTTGTTTGCCATATATTTTTAAACACTCGCACTTACTTTATTTTAATTGTCAAAGTTTTCGCCTCTCTTCTGAGGCCTCATCAGGTTTAGTTGCCGATGAGGCCTCAGAAGTGAGGCGAAAGCTTCGACAATTAGAATAAAGTAAGTGCGAGTGTTTAAAAATATATAGCAAACAAACAAAAACATAAGTACAGTCATGGATTCAACACTCGGGATCAAATTAAAGCTTTAGCAGGTTCTGCTATAAGAAGAAGAGAAATATTTCGTTGAGAATTTTCTGAGAGGAAATCAGGCTTAATTTGAATTGATTTGATATTTTTTACCCATGGTAGCCCCTCAGTTAGAATAACTGATTTACAGGGGGCCATGCTAAAAACTTACAAGATTAGTGATCATTTTTGCACTTCTCTCTTGAAGCCTCTCAGGGTTGAAGAGTTTTAGCCGCAGTACCAAGACTGTTCCAAAGCTTAGCACCTCTGTACGAGAAGGCGTCCATGAGGTTTCCCTCAGTGATCACTTTCTAGTCTATTGTATCCGAAAATTCAATGGAGCTGTTGAAAAAGGCCACAAACGGATAAAAACTAGGAGTATGAAACATTTTAAAGAAGATGAATTCTTATCTGATGTTTCTGATATTTGTTGGGAGCAATTTTTTCAACAGACCGACAATATTAATGCACTTGTTGATGACTGGTCTACCTTGTTCGCCTTAATCATAGAAAAACATGCCCCTCTAAGGGAAATGCGTGTTTCTGAAAAACATTGTCCCTGGATTAACAAAGACCTTAAGAGTCTGATGAAGACTAGGGATAGACTGAAAAAGGCTGCTCTTAAGAGTAAGTCTACTATTCTCATGGATGCATACAGGCAAGCTCGAAATAAGGCCAACTCTGTTAATATTAAGCTCAAAAAGCAATATTTTTCTACAAAAATCTCTGAATGTAAAGGGAATATGAAAGAGTCTTGGAAAACAATCAATGAAGTCCTGAACAAGAGATCCAAATCCTGCAACATTGATTGTATCAAGGACTCTGGGAATGCTATTGTTAATAAAAAAGACATTTCAAACGCCATGAATAGTTTCTTCTGTACAATTGGTGAGAAACTAGCCAGTAAAATTGATGCCACCCCTAACCCACTTCTGTCTGGGGACTTTACCGAAAGGAGTAACAATGTTCAGTTTCAGTTTCGGACCATTGGAGTGCAGGAAATCAGGGATGCGATTGCCAAGACCAAAACTTCAAAGAGCTTTGGGAGTGACAGTATCTCCTGTTATTTCCTGAAACTAGCCTTGCCTTTTATTGAAAACTCATTGGCATGTTTGTTCAATACGTCACTTGAAACAAGCCAATTTCCAGACTCATGGAAATTGGCCAGAGTTACACCAATCTTCAAGGAGGGAGACAAGGCTGATAAATCAAATTATCGCCCTATTTCAGTTTTACCTGTCATCTCAAGGCTCTTTGAAAAACTCGTTGCTAACCAATTGTACCAGCACATGTATGATAATGGGCTCTTTTCATCTGAGCAGTCAGGCTTTTTGCGCCTTCATTCTACAGTAACGTGCTTGCTTAAAAACACTGATGACTGGTATAATGGGCTGGATCTCGGAAAGCTAGTGGGACTCGTATTTATTGACCTGAAAAAGGCATTTGATACAGTTGACCATGATATACTCTGTAAAAAATTAGAATATTATGGTATTCAGGAGCGGCAGTTAGCATGGTTCAAACCTTACCTTGCCAATAGGAAACAATTTTCTAGGGTGAATGGCATTGACTCATCAGTTGAGGAAATTAATGTCGGTGTACCCCAAGGCTCATGTCTTGGTCCCCTTCTTTTCCTCATTTATATTAATGATCTCCCACGATCTGTCCAGGGATCAAGAATGTCCATGTACGCAGATGACACGAGTATCTGCCATCAATCCTCTGATATTGCTCAGCTGAATGGGGCCATCAACAGTGACCTTGTACTAGTTGAAAAATGGCTCAAGGGTAATAAACTCTCTCTTAATGTAATGAAAACACATGCCATGCTCATTTCCACAAAACCGAAGCATAAAACTTTAATGAATCAAGGTGAATCTTTGAAGTTAAAAATTCGGAATGACGAACTTGAAGTTGTGCAAAAAACAAAATATCTTGGAGTGCAGATCGACAACAAGTTGGATTGGAAGGAACACATTAAGACAGTTTCCTCAAAGGTCTCAAGAGCAATTGGCTTTTTGAAACATGCAAAATCATTTCTGCCAGAAAAGACTCTGAGAACTATGTACACTGGTATTGTGGAGCCGCATTTTCGCTATTGTTGTTCTGTTTGGGGCTGTTGTGGTCTGACTGAGATTAACCATTTGCAAAAATTGCAAAACCGGGCTGCACGCATTATAACTGGCAGTCGCTATGATGCACCGGGCTTGCCACTTGTAAAAAGACTTGGCTGGAAGACCATTGATGAGCTAATCAGTAGTGAGTCTAATATCATGGTCTTCAAATCCCTTCATGGTCTTGCTCCACAATACATGTCCAATCTATTCACAAAGACATCCCAGGTAACCTCAAGGAATCTTAGGAATTCAGCAACAGATCTAAGAGTACCAAAGAAAAAGTCAGCAAATGGGCAGAAATGCTTCTCTTTTAGGGGTGCTAAATCTTGGAATGGCCTCTCAGCTGAGCATAAGAATGCTTCCACAATTTACAAATTCAAACGTGTTGGCAATCAGTAGGTGTATATATGTATTTGGATTTATTTTTATTGTAAATATTCATTTTAGATCTTAGGCTATTTTATTAGTATTTATGAAATTGTAATTAGGTTAATTTAGTTTTTTTTCAATATATTTTAATTTGTATGTATTTAAGTGGAGGGCCCCTTGTAAATCATCCTTTTTATTGATGAAGGGCTACCCTCCTTAAAAATTTGAAAATGAAAATGAAAATGAAAATGAGAAGCATTTCTGCCCCCCCCCTGCCGATTTTAACAATGGCAACCTGAGGTTGACTTCAGCTTTCCTAAGAGGACGAGCAGTGGAATTGTTGACTCTCGTGAACATGTCATTCATATAGGAGGGCGCGTCTCCTTTAAGGGATCTGGAAACCATTTTTTGAGATTCAAAATCAATAAGTACCCTGACAGTGGGCCATTGAAGCGCACGAATAACTGGTAAAGCGGTCGCATGAAACGGACTGTTGGTAATGGTAACGAGTTTTGCAGCACGATTTTTGGAGTTTCTGCAATTTTTCAATGACAGTAACCCCAGCATTTCCCCAGACAGGACAACAATATCTAAAGTACGGCTCCACTAAACTCTTATACATAGTCTTTACAGTTGATAATGGAAGATACTGCTTGGCATAACGAAGCATACCAATACCTCTAGAGATCCCATTAGTTGTTAAGGCCAGTTGAGATGTCCATTTTAGTTGATGGTCAACCTGAACACCAAGGTATTTGACCTCCTTTACCAACTTGATATCCTCGGAACCAATCTTAACGTGCGGTTTAGTGGAATCGACAGAGTCGATTTTTCTAAGCTTTCCACTGCTATCTATGATCATTGCATCTGTCTTAGCTACGTTCAGAGACAATTTGTTTCCTTCAAGCCAGCCATTCAAAGCTTCTAAGTCAGCATTAACTGCCTGATTAATTTCTGAAACAGATTCAGAGGCATAGTAAATGCTTGTGTCGTCTGCATACATGGATACAAGGGAATTTTTCAAATAACTAGGAAGATCATTGACATAGACAAGAAAGCGAAGCGGTCCAAGACAAGATCCTTGTGGTACACCACAAGTTATACTGTATGTAGAGGAAATTTGACCGTTTACCTTGCAGCTTTGTCGTCTATCGGTGAGATACGAACGAAACCAGCTTAGTTCTTTTCCTTTTAGGCCACAGAAGCTGAGCTTCCTCCATAGAATATCATGATCGACTGTGTCAAAAGCTTTCTTGAGGTCTATGTAAACAACAGCCGTGTATTTACCTTTATCAATGTTTAGGTACCAGTCATTCGAACACTTCAACAGAGATGTCAGGACCGAATGAAGGGCCCGAAAACCAGACTGATAAGAAAATATCATCTTGTTTTTGTCAAGGTTGTCTTACAGCTGGTTATAGACAAGCTTTTCAAATAAAGGAGAGACAACAGGTAGCACGGATATAGGTCTATAATCCGACCTATCATCTTTTGAGCCTTGCTTAAAAATCGGGTCTACGCAAGCAGTCTTCCAGTTTTCAAGGAAGTAGCCGACGGACAGAGACGGTGAGAAGAGTTGGGCAAGCGAAGGAGCCAAAATCCCAATACCTACTTTTAGAAAGTGACTAGAAATGCGATCAGTGCCAGATCCATTTGACTTTTTAATCTTGGAACATGCTTTTGTAACCTCTTCAGTAGTAATAGGTTTAAAAGAAAAGGTGGAATCAGTCTCTCTTCCACCATAATCACCATTTAAAAGAGGGTTTTCTTTGTTAGATATATTTTTGCTGAGGTCCTTACCAACGTTGCAGAAAAATTTATTCATGGTTTCCGCTATTTCATGGGGTTTAGAAATTGTGTCCTTGTCATCTTTTAGTGACAAGATCTCAATTGTTTTGGACCTTTTATTAACCAACTGGTTTATTGTCTTCCAAGTTTCCTTAGTGTCCCCAGCACAAGATTGAATCTTATTTGAAAAATAGTTTCTTTTCATTTTAGAGTTCAAATTATTGGCCTTACATCGCATTTGTCTGTAGGCACTCATAAGTAGTTCAGATTTTGCCTTTACTGCAGCAACCCTCATTTTGTCCCGTGTCCTGAAGAGCTGCTTCAGATCAGGGGTGATCCATGGACTGAAACGCTCAGTGACTCTACGCTGTCTTAGAGGGGCATGCTTCTCAATGATGGAAGCCAGATGAAAGGACCATAACCGCACTGCATTGTCTAACCCCTCGCTGTTGTATACAAAAGCAGAACAGTCAGTTTTGGCAAGGTCACTAATAAAAAGGTCTTCGTCAAACATTACAACTTTATGGTTGGCTTTGATAGATCCCCGAAACTTATTATTATTATTATTATCAATTTCTTTTTCGTTGGTTAAAATAACAGATAGCTAAAAATATTTAGCTAATTAATTCCAACGCTAAAAATGTATGTTACAAGTTTCGATAAAATATTTAAAAAATCAAACTATTTACAATCCATCAAGGTATACAATAAAAAACAAATCTCTAAAAACATTATAAAAAGCCCAAGTTCGGAATAAAAGTGCGACACAGCTTGCAGGGACAATTTTCTCCCTTCCAATGTTTGATATTTGCTTTAAACTGAGCAAGGGATTCAGAGTTTCGTACTGTTTGCGGTAATATTTGCCATAGTTGTGGACCTTTAAATCTGACGCTTTCTGTGCCATTTCCGACCGATCTCACCCTAGGTTGAACGAATTCGTTGCTGTTACGCAAATTATAATGACTTTCGTTTTCAAAGAAAATTTCCCGCATAAAAGAAGGATTCAGGTCATTTCTAGTTTTGTACATCTCAGTCATAAGTAATCGAAGGTTCTTTGTATGAATAGTAACGGCACAGTCCTTCTCTAATAGTTCACTATAGGTAGATTCGGCATCCTTATAAGTTATTCTCAAAGCCCTTTCCTGTATTTTGTTAATTTTTTTGTTCAGCTGCCTGCTGTGAAACATCCAGATTAAAGGACAGTATTGAAATTGACTGGTAATAAAAGCCCTGGTAATAAAAGATAATATACGAGTCACATATACCAAATAATGATCATTAATGCATGTTTTCACAACGCCAGATTCAACAACATTAGAAGGGTTGCTGATCGCAACATGATCAATCATAGTGGCAGTATCAAGTGTCTCTCTGGTAGGTTCAGTAATAAATTGCTTCAGCCCAAAAGAGTTATGAAAATCCAGAATATGTTTGGTACGAATTGGAACATCAGAATTTGGGCATTCTAGAGGACTCAGAGTAGAGCTAACGTCACAATTCGTGTCGCCCAATAAGATGATTTCTTTCCCCTCAGACTCTAAAAACTTGAAAACTTCTTCTAGCCCATCGAAGACCTCTACCGGATCAGATGGGGGTCGGTACCAAGAAACCACGAAAAAAGGCTTAGCCTATGAAGCGGTGATGGGGTCAAAAATATTTCGTCGCAGCAATAGCGATCCATCGTTGAAATGGTCATTCACCATTGAAAACCTGTCCATCGTCAAAAAGTGATTCGTGGCTGAATAAGTAATTCGTCATCATCATTCGTCGTCGCAAGCACCATTCATCGTCGCAAGCATCATTCGTCGTCGCAAGCATCATTCGTCGTCGCAAGCATCATTCATCGTCGCAAACATCATTCGTCGTCGCAAGCATCATTCATCGTCGCAAACATCATTCGTCGTCGCAAGCATCATTCATCGTCGCAAGCATCATTCATCCTAACATCGAAAATGTCATAATGCATTTAGAGAATGATGCCCTTAAGATAATTGACTGGTTTCCAAACAATTGCATGAAGCTAAATGAAGACAAATGCCACTTAATAATTTTTGGTGCGAAGGGGAGTAATGAAACAACAATCAAAATAGGCGAGGCCTGCGTGAAAGAAAGTACAGAGGAGAATCTTCTCGGTATAAGGTTTGATCAATCACTTTCTTTCAAGGAACACGTTAAGGCTCTTTGTAAAAAGGCCAGCCAAAAGCTCCGTGCTCTTGCTCGAATATCACGATACATGGACACAGAAAAACTCTAGTGGTTAATGAGGGCTTTCGTTTTGTCTCATTTCAGCTACTGTCCGCTTGTTTGGATGTTCTATGATAGAACTTTGAATCATAGAATAAATCATATTCATGAAAGGGCATTGCGCATTGCATACAAAGATTACGAGAACGATTTTGATTTTCTCTTGGAGCAATCTAAGTCGGTGCCAATCCATGTAAGAAATCTACAGTTGCTCATGACCGAAATTTATAAAACAAAATGCGGTCTGAATCCACCATTCATGAAGGAAATTTTCATGCAACGAAATATTGGTTACAGTCTAGGGCATGGCGATGACGCTCAACTGCCAAAGGTACGAACAACATCATTTGGAGTTGTGTCCATTGCTTACCTTGGAAATAAACTGTGGCAGATTTTACCGCAAGAAATAAAACAATCAAACAGCCTTCCCATCTTCAAAAAACAAATTAGATGTTGGAATGGTAGAAAATGCAACTGTAGGCTTTGCAAAGTGTATATCCCGAAAAATGGGTTTCTAACAGGATAGTTCCTTTTTAGCATCTTTTATCCTGTAATATATATATACCATCGTCGCAAACATCATTATACATATATATATATATCAAACATCAAACATATATATATTTTTGATAGTTTCATTGTTAATAATGTATATCGTAAATAGTAGGCTTTAATTAGCTGTAATTTAGCTATTCTGTTTTCCTAGCCTACTTTAGATAGATAATTAATAATAATAATAATAATAATAATAATAATAATAATAATAATAATAATAATAATAATAATAATAATAATAATAATAATAATAATAATAATAATAATAATAATAATAATAATAATTAACTCACCAACGAAAGGAAAAGGAGATGGAAAGAGAAGGCACTTCATGGACAATACTTTCGGGATGTTCAAGATGTAGCTAGTGATCAATCTTGGGACTGGCTGAAGAATGGAAGAATGAAGAGAGAAACAGAAAGCTTGGTGTGTGCCGCACAAGATCAGGCCTTGCATACCAATGCAATCAAGTCAAAAATTTACAAAGAAAATATCAGTCCTTTGTGTCGTTTATGCAACAAACATTCTGAGACCGTAATGCATTTGGTAAGTGGATGTGAAAACCTCGCACAGAAAGATTACAAGAAAAGACATGACAAATTAGGTCTACATATTCATTGGCTACTCTGTTGCAAATATGATATTGAATGCAGCAAGAACTGGTATGAACACAAGGCCAACAGCATAGAAGAAAACGAAAAAACCAAAATTCTTTGGGATGTTACTATCCAGACAGACAGAGTAATTGAGGCAAGAAGACCTGACATCGTGGTTATTGACAAGGCAAACAAAACCTGCCAAATAATTGATATTGCCGTACCTTCAGATCAAAACATTACAAAGAAAGAGAAGGAAAAGATTGATAAGTATCAAGAATTAAAGTTGGAAATCATGAGAATGTGGAGCGTTAAGGCCTGGGTAGTGCCAATCGTCGTTGGAGCCCTTGGTTGTACAACAAAAAAGCTTGAAGAATATTTAAAGAACATTGGACTTCCTCGGATAAATTCAAGCTTACAAATGTCTGCCTTATTAGGAACAGCAAATATCCTGAGGAAAACCCTTGATATCTGAGGCACGCAATGTGCTTGTTGCAAGGAAGAAGAACTCCTTCCATGACTCAGTAAAATGTATTGGAAGTGTATTTGGAATGAAATAATAATAATAATAACAATAATAATAATAATAATAATAATGGTCGTCGCAAACATCAGTCGTCGTCGCAAGCATCATTCATCGTCGCATACATCATTCGTCGTCGCAAGCATCATTCATCGTCGCAAACATCATTCGTCGTTGTAAGCAGCATCATTCATCGTCGCAAACATCATTCGTCGTCGCAAGCACCATTCATCGTCGCAAACATCATTCGTCGTCGCAAGCACCATTCATCGTCGCAAACATCATTCGTCGTCGCAAGGTAGTTCGTCGTCGCAAAGTACATCGTCGCGGCCTAGGCCTTCTGCTTTCGGCAAGGCATGATGACAGGTTAATTGCAGGACATTGCCAACTTGTGTTCTGCTGGTAAAACAACTGAAACATGTAGGTGAAGAGAAAAAGAGTTTTATTCGTGATCTTCATTTTTCTTATCCATATGGCTCGTCAGCTGCATTTGGCTTTATTACTTTTGCCTTTTTAATGTTTTCAATGAAAACGTTTGGAAGTATGGAGACTGTCTTATGAGTTCACAGATTCCGGAAAGGGGTTGGCTCACTTTTTAAGAATTTTGACCGAAAAATTTGAATCTGTATCTGACAAATATCGTTGTATTTGTTTTGAACGTCTGAGTCCTGTTAATCCTTCAAAGTAAATTTCATTTTTAAGGTGAATTATAACTTATTCATTGTTAGATGCAGCGCAAAGTTGGCTGGTGCAAAACATAACAGGGCAAATACTTTTTTGAGCTTCAACAGAACTGGGTGACCACTTTTCATAAAGCAAATATTTACGGCCAGTTACATTTCATATGCTCAAAATGAAGCTTGAAATATAAAACTGTTTATGTTAGATGACAAAACTGTAAATCATGCAAGATGAGAAATACTTGGAAGGATTGTGTAATAATTGTGACCCAACAGTCATATCTCTTCATCATTAAAATTAATTTTTTCATTGACAAAGACTTTTAAGGACAAGGATAATTTCTGTTATGGTTTTATTGGTGGTAATATACAACATTAACCTGAGATCAGGCTCGCTCGGAAGGAAATTTTAAATCAAAAATCCCAGGCTTATCCCTTTACGCACGGCTAAAATTAAGCGTAACAGGAAAACCTAATGTAGATTGTCGTTTTCCAGGGGGTATCATAATCAATGATTCAGTTAGCAACAGATAAATGCAATGTGCATAGCCTTTCAAATAAATCAAAATTCCAAATGCTTTACCCCCCGCTGCTCTCATCAATAAATACTGTTGGGCCATATGGCCCTTCTGGAGGTGATAGGGATAAGCAACCTCTGTTGTTCATAAATACAGGGCAGAAACATTTTTTTATTGAAAGGGTGACAGGGCAGTTTGTTTTCTTTGCAATAATTTCATACCGGGTGAGCAGATTTCTCTGCAAGCATCTTTCCTTATCATGTCATATGGTAAATTTTTCTCTGATCCTTATTCATCAATAAAAGCAGCTGACAGGCCATTTGATATCAATGAGAAAATGAAGATCACGAATAAAACTCTTTTTCTTCTTGCCGACATATTTCAGTTGTTTTACCAACACAACACAAATTGGCAATATCTTGCAATCAACCTGCCATCATGCCTTGCCGAAAGCGAACTTTGCGATGACGAATTACTTTGCGACGACGAATGATGTTTGCGACGATGAATGATGCTTGCGACGACGAATGATGTTTGCGACGATGAATGATGCTTGCGACGACGAATGATGCTTGTGACGACGAATGACGATTACGACGAATTGCTTTGCGATGACGATTAAGGACTGAAGCGACGAATAACAACTGCAATGACGAATTACTGTGGGAACGTCGAATCACTTGATGATGACGAATTACTTATTCAGCCACGAATCACTTTCCGACGATGTACAGGTTTTCAACGATGAATGACCATTTCGACGATGGATCGCTATTGCTGCGACGAAATATTTTTGACCCCATCACCGCTTCATATTAGCCTGGACCTTTGCTCGGAAATGCGACGGAAAAAGCAAGCCGCGATCCAAGTCGCAATCCTTAAGACGGCGGAAAAAGATTTCAAAAACATTTTTTACTGGATAAACTTATCCAAAGACATAATGTTGAAGCAACGTTAAAAAGTTTGCCCTCAGCTGCAGTCTCTTTTGCGTATCCTTGAAAAACGTCCAAAATAGTTCACTTTACCCCGTCTTACCCTAAATCGAATCGAATTATAGTAGGCTTTAATTAGCTGTAATTTAGCTATTCTGTTTTCCTAGCCTACTTTAAATAGATAATTAATAATAAGTAATAATAATAATGATCTCCTTCATTGGTGCAGCCTAGCCGTTAATGTCGCTATCATTAATTAGATTCCGTCATGTGTGCTCGTTGTTAAGTTTCGTAGATGTTTGTCACTGCAAAACTTTATTCATGCTTTAAATCTTTCACTTCAAATCCCCTACTTGGGTTTTTTCAGATGAAATTTAGAAAAAAGGATCACTAAGTTTCAGATTTTCAAGAAACATTTCAAGATTCACCTCCCTTGAGAGTTTCCTGGGCAAGAGGGCATGCCGAGAATCTGGGCACGCAGGCACGAGGGTAGGAGGGCACGCCAACATTAATGGCAGGAGGGCACGCCAAAAATTTTGGCACGCGGGCACGTAAGGCACGTAGGACACGCCATTTAACAGACTCGAGATTTCACTTTAAGGTTACGGTAAACGTTTGTGACACGAAATTTGGTTTTCGCTCCCTAAAAGCCGAGCTATTGACGGAATCTAGGTAAACTATATATCATTCTATGCACAAGAAAGTGGGGATTTTAACCATATCAAAATTATTGGCAAATACTGTAAAATAATATTTTCCAGGCAAATTTATTGCGTAAAAGAGTGTACCACCTTCAAAAGCTATTTTGTACCCTTGCGTTTGAGGTAACAGAATCTGACTTACATCAGCAGGAAGTTCAGATCCTAAGCTTTTAAAGTGTGTCTGGGATTTTTCAAATCACACTATCAAATTAAACTACATGCTGTCAAAAATTAGCAAATGATTTTTCTGCCCTCCTACAGTTGCATTTGGCTATAAAAGACGGACCAGGACACATACAAAAAAATTCGGGACACACTTTCCAAGCTCCAAGTCTGTCCTGGCCACGTGCAAATTTTCGAGCCATTCGATAGGCTCAAAGGGTACAAAATAGCTTCTTCGTACCTGTACCTCGTGGATTTGTGAGCCCTGAGAAAAATGGATTTTCCGTAAAGCACTGGTAAAGTACACAACGGGACCATATGAACCACACTAATCCGGATCAAGCCATTTAGGCTTAAAAATTAATCAGAGTCCTCAAATAATTACCCGATAAACACAAGCATACAAGGACGCGCAATGCTATTTCACACAAACCAAAACTATGGAAGACTTCGTTTACATGAAATTTCTTCCATTTTCAAAACTTCTGTTGCCTTCAAGCAAGGTATCATTGTAAGCCTTGAAAGTTCGGCTAACAGAATATGAAAAAATCGAAAAATGGATATTTTCATCCACAAAACGTTTACCGAAATCGACATAGATAGAGTACTGCCACAAGCTCGTTGGAAAAATTGAAGATATTAGGGTAAGACGGGGCAAAAGTGAACTACGGGGTAAAGTGAGCTACTCAGAACATTCACGCTCTCCTCCGAATGATAAACACTATGAGAAAACGCTATGATAAAACGTAAATTATGACGGATGCTTGATTATATATGCTGACAGAAAATCAAAATATTTTTGCTGAAGGGTTATTTCTGTTGTTGCGACAAATCCCCTAATCTGAGGTAGTGAAAACAACTTTGGAAAATTTGCATTTTTAAGTTTAGCCCCTCTTTTTCAGTCTTGATTTTTGACTCCAAAACGAAATTATTTTCAGAGATTTTTTTATTGATTAAAAGCTCACACCATGTGGTTCCTTTTTCGAGAAAAAAGATAACCAAGAAAGACTTTCTAGTTCGCTAGCATGGCATTTTGAAAGAGCCACCATTCAGTGGAGATTTTGCCTTGACCGGGGTAAAGTGAACTACCTGCATTGCATGCATGAAACTTGAGTTTTGATGCATTCCAAGCTTCCTTCATGTGACAAAGCGTAGCCTTTCCCAGATTTTCTCAAATTTAACCAATTTTTGCGTATTTCAACGTAAAGTGACTAACGTAGGGCTGCTTTGTCAGGCTTGCAAAGAATCATATTCTAGCACTAAAATGTTAACACTTCAGAAGCAATAGCAACTGATCTAATGGGAATTTCTTTACTTAAAGAGTCCCTTCTCTGTGTAAAATTTTATTTTCTTAAATTGATTCAATTTCAGTTTTTGTTATGAAATTGAAAAGAATCCTAATCTCCGCAAAGGGGTATCTTCGGGTAGAGTCTCTTACGACAATCATAGACAAAATTACTTGGACAAATTCATAATTTAAGATCTGACGATGAAGATGCCCCTCTCCGCCTTATTCAATGTTGGTGATGTGTCAAGGAGGGTCTCTGAGTTTTCAACATTTATTGAGGGGGAACGAGGGGGGTAATGATGCTCAACAGGTCAAAATATCTGAAAAAATGACTTTGTCTCATAATTTATGTTCCTGATTGGAGTTTCTGTAAGGATTCATGACAATCTTCATGTTCACTAATTGCACCCTTCTGAATTTTTCAAAACGACGTTATTTGAAGCCTTTCCGATGTTACTCAAGTACATCACTCAAGTACATGCCAAGAAACCGAGATGATATCACCACCGGGGGTGCTTGGGGGCAAGAGCCCCCGGCAAGTTCATTGAGCCCCACTGGCATTTAAATTTCTGAAAATTTCTATCCACTGTCGGCACCTCCATAACTTCTATGTCATGTTTTCAGAGAATTTGGTTGCATTTTGAGCCAACCTGAAATGTCCTTAAAAATTTTTGCTTCAATCGCTGTAAGCACTCTGACAGTATTTGCCCCCCCCCCCAGAATTTCATCTCTGGCGCCATCTCTGCCGAGAAATGTGATGAGGGAAACAGGTGAAAGAAAGTAAGATATGTTAAGGATTTTTTTTTTTTAAATTAATCGTTTCTTTTATGTTTTCCCAGTACTGGAGTTTCTCAATTTTTTGACGATCTGTGAGTTGAGTTTCTATAAGTTCTCTGCTATATATACATGTAGTTCTCTGCTGGTTTTTGCCAGGCTGATCATTCATTGGAACATTCTGTGTAAAGATATGAGAAAACCACGACTCTGGCAAAAGTGTTGTAATCAAGGTTAGAGCACATGATAAAACATCAAGAAAAAAGATCGGAATGTTTCCATCACTTTGTTTCATGCAAGAATATTTCGACTTGCCAATTCCAAAAGGTTCTCCTGGGGCGTCAAAAATCTTTGCTCGGCCCTTTCTGAACTATTTTCCACTTAGAAATACATAGATTGATCTCCAAAGCAGTTCAAAGTCGACAAAACAACCGATTTTTGACCATCACTCTACTAGTTCACTTTACCCCGTTTTAAGGGGTAAAGTGAACTACCCGACTGCTTGCCAAAAACACGCTGATGCGTGGAAACGCCAATCATTAAAACTTAAAAACATGCATCAATATTTCAGCAAAGGCCACAGTGTCACTTTAACGCAAGCAGATTTGATATTTTCATCGAAATAAAAATTTAGTTCTACGAAAACCTACAAAATAGTTCACTTTACCCAGTCTTACCCTATTTCGTTTTACCTACATTGAGCCTTTTGTCGGTCTTGGAACCTTGTTCCCGTTCCTTAATTTCAAGTTTGAATAATTTTGTGGAATTCTTTTCCCCTCACTTTTGGGTGTAATTTCAAGCTGTCCGCGGGAAATTTGGGTCTATTCGAGAAAAGCAGGATCTATTTCATCGGTAGTACTGTAAATTCAATCAAATAAAATCTTAGAATGCATTTATAGATATCTGTAATTGAATTTTCAGAGTTTCCCTGCCAAAGAGTGGACAACTTGCACAGAGAATAACTAAAAGAAATCATACCACCATCAGCGTACATTACAAAGCCTAGGCCCAATCTTGGAAATGGACATGTAATCAAAGTTTCCTCCGAAATAAAGTCAAAACAAATGAATCCTTGCATCTTTCGCTGAAACCCACTAAAACGTGAATGAAAAATGTACCTTATGCTGTTTTCGATGTATACGCCCATTTTCTTACAATATTAGTTCCATTTTTGCTTTGATTTGGGAGCCACACCGCCAATTCTTGCACAACGCAATTCATAATAAAATCCCAGTAAACCCAAATTACCCCACCTTACCCTAGTTGTGTCTGTGTTGTCTACATATAAGTTCGCTTTTGAGAATTGTAAGCACGACTCAAAATCATTAAGGTAGATAATGAATAAAAGGGGGCCAAGACATGAACCCTGCGGTATTCCACAAGTTACCCTATTTGCAGTGGATCTGCAACCATTTAATGAGCAGTATTGGTAGCGATCACTAAGATAAGGCACAAACTAGTTTTTGAAGGCTAAAGCCCATCATTCCCCCCCCCCCCATTTCCAGCGGGCTTGTTTGGAGGATGCAATGTTTTTAAATATCGACCAAAGAGCATCCTGAAATTGAACGCGAGAACAGCAATTTAACTGGCAGTACCGGCCGTCAAGAACTCTGGAGGACTTGTCCAAAAATGGGGTGCAGGCATGAAGACCCCAAAAGAACTTTCAGGGCCACGCCCGTTTTGCACTTGTTGAACGTCTGATTAATTGCTCAGAATTGCCTTTGTTTGTCCGCAAACCTCAAGATCTAAGGGACAGTGCAAAAATTGATTATAGGGCATGGCCAGTGGAGAAGAGGAATTCTTGCAAAAACGTCTGCTCTCCCGGTATGAAATTTTGGCAAAAAAACAACTGGCCGTTCGCCCTTTCCTTAAAAATGTGTCTGACTCGTTTTCTTAAACAACATACGTTGTGTTGAACCACTGGCGAATTAGCCAAAGACCATAAAACAAAATCAATTCTTGTCTTTACGAGTCTAAATCAACGAAAATATTGACTTTGAAGACGAAGAGATATTACTGATGAATCTGTCTAGCAAAAGACGAGAAAGGAAATTTTACATCATTTGTGATTGTAAAATCCTGCATGATTTACAATTTTGTCACCAAACCGAACAATTATCTTAAATTTTATCTTGAGCTCATAAAAGGTTACTGCTTCAAACAAATTTCCTTTACAAAAGGTGCTCACCCAGTTCTGTACAAGCTCAAGAAAGCAGTTGCCCCACTGCGTTTTGCAGCGGCCATGTTTTAAAATAAATTCTACACTGTCCCTAACAACCTATGAAAGGAAATGCTTTTAACAAAAGACCTCCCTGGGAAAGCTCTTGAAAGTAGAGCATTAAAATCGTCTACAAATGCCTCATAAGCTTGAAAATGACAAGATCCTCTACAAACAACTCATAAGCTTGAAAATGAATGTAAAGTAGCATTAGAATGGTTTGCCAACAACTTCATGAAATTAAATGCAGATAAATGTCATCAGGGGCGGACTGGCCAGTCGGGCTACCGGGCTGGGGCCCGAAGGGCCCCCCTCAGCAAGGGCCCCCTTGGGCCCCTTCTGTGCTGAAAAAATACTTCAGATAGTTAATTTTGTTTGTCAAACGGTTGAAGATGTCAAAAGAGTGCACGTGGGCCCTAATTCGTAAGACAGAGGTACTGCAAAATTCCAATCGGTTTCGACTGGTAGGTGAACTGGGGAATCTGCAAATGTAGAACTTGACGAAATTGGAGCAGCTCAGGCAAAAGCGGCCCAATATAGACCTGGTCGAGGAAGATGTCTTATAACCAGGGGCCCGCTCTCACTGTATATCTCGCCCTTCCCAGTCTGTTACTTTCAGACAGTACTTTTGCCTATATCTACACTCGATTTACAGAACGATGATACAAAAGCATGTACAATAAGTTGACTTGATAAAAAGACCATTTGTAGACGATTTTGATCCTTTGTCTACTTTTAAGAACTTTCCCAATGAGCTCTTTCTTTCGTTAAAAGCATTCCCTATCGTAAGAAGTTGGATCTTGAAGTTTTAGGACAGAAAAAAGCAATTTTCAGCTATGAATCGGACGTTTTTCAAATGCGGAACAGGCGTGAACCTGAAAGTTCTTTCGGGGGCTTTACTCCCAGATCCCAAATTTGGCGTTTTCCAACAAGTTAAAGGGCGTGGTCATGCAAATTTTTCCCAGGGGCGAGCCTCCGGACCCCCATTTTCCGATGCTGCGCCTACACCTAGTTTCACTTCTCTCATGTATGCATTTCTTTCTCGCGAGCCTGTCAAGCATCACTTGATAAGGTAGATAGCAGAATGAAACTCGAAAAGAAAACCATTCAAATTGTTAGAATATCATTTGAGGCCGATCTACGGAGTGTGTTCGGGAAATTTTTCAAAGGGAGTGCCCTGCAAAATTTCCGTTCAAGCAGTTTCGGGCCCCTTCACTGCCGAATCGCCCGGGCCCTAATTCTACTGCCAGTCCGCCCCTGAATGTCATCTTTTGGTCACTGGGCAGAGATGTGATGATCCAGTCGCTGTTAAGATTGGAGATGCTGAAGTCATTAATGGCTCAAGAGAAATTGCTTGGAGTTCATATTGATAGCAAACTCTCCTTTGACCATCACGTCTCGAAACTTTGCCAAAAAGGCCAGTAATAAACTTTATGCACTTGCCCGCATATCCCCGTATATGGATCATAACAAACTTAAGAATCTTGATGAGGGCATTTATTACCAGTCAATTTCAATACTGCCCTTTAGTTTGGATGTTCCACAACAGGCAGCTGAACCAAAAAATCAACAAAATACAGGAAAGGGCATTGAGAATAACATATAAGAACATCGAATCGACTTTTAGTGACCTATTACAGCGCGACTGTGCAGTCACTATTCATACAAAGAACTTGCAAATGCTTATGACTGAGATGTACAAAACTAGAAATGACCTAAATCCCTCATTTATGCAGGAAATTTTCTGTGAAAATATGACTCACTACAATTTGCGTAGCAATAACGAATTTATTCAACCAAGAGTGAGATCAGTCAACAACGGCTCAGAAAGCGTCAGATTTAAAGGTCCGCAGCTGTGGCAAACTTTACCACCAACAATTCGCAATTCAGAATCCCTTTATCAGTTTAAAACAAAGATAAAAAATTGGTACGGAGAAAATTGTCGATGCAGGTTGTGCCGCACATTTGTTCCGAAGTTGGGCTTTTTATGATGCACCTTTTAAATATCTGTTTTTATACTGTTTAATTTTGATGATTTTTAAATATTCTATCCACCATTTTATGTATATGATATTTGTATTTCGTAATGATTTTAGGTTGGAATTAATTACCTAACTATTTTTAGGTATTTTTATTGCCATCCAACTGTAAAGAAATTGATAATAATAATGGTCTTTGTCAAGTCATATACTGTAAGTGCTTTTGTATCCTCCTCCTTTCATATCTTTTCGTAAAAGTGGAAATTCTAACGCTGAATACTTGCCATCTTTTCTTTTAAAACCTTATTCATATTTCAAATGCCGCTAGCAGGGCCTCCTAGATCGCTATAAATCGAGCGTAGACATAGTCAAGCGTACTGTATGAGATTAGCAGACTGGCAAAGGCAAGAGGTAAAGTGAGAAGGGCCCCTGCTTAGAAGACATCTTTCTCGACCAGGTCTTTATTGGGCCCCTTTGGCCAGAGTTGCTTCAATTTCGTCAAGTTCTACATTATTATTATTATTATTATTAACACTTTATTTACAATGTTGGCATAAAAAAGGTATCAAATAGCTACACATGCATAAAAAATATTTACAAGTATAGCTAATAAAAGCCAACTAATTCAAATAGTAAAAACAGAATGGATGAAAATATCAAACCTAAAACCTATATAAAACCTAAAAGTGGTATAAAATTTCGGCAGAGCCTACATTGGCATTGGCACTCATTTCCTTTCCAAGCTTTGATTTTGGTCTTAAATTCAATCAAGTTAGTTGAGTGTCTAATTAAAACTGGAAGTGTACACCATAACTGTGGACCCCTATATCGAACAGTTTCTGAGCCATACATTACTGATCTCACTCTTGGTAAGTTAAAATCGCGATCATTTCTGAGGCTATACTGGTTGGTTTGTGGACAAAATATTTCTTTCATAAAAGGAGGATTTAAGCCATGCTTTGTTTTGAACATTTCTATCATTAACACCTGTAAGTTCTTCTGGTGAACAGATACACTGTTATCATGTCCTAAGAGATCTTCAAAACTAGATTCCTGATCTCTATACGTTATTCTAAGGGCTCGCTCGTGCAGTTTGTTGATTTTAGTATTTAGTTTCCTACTGTGGAACATCCATGCCAAAGGACAGTATTGAAACTGGCTATTTATGAATGATGTCATCAACATCCTTAATTTAGCTTGGTCCATATAGTGTGCAATACGTGACAGAGCATATAGCTTGTTGCTGACCTTTTTACATAGATTACTTACATGTTGCTCAAAAGTAAGTTTGCTGTCTAAGGTAACTCCTAGCAATTTTTCTTCAGTACTATTAGCAATAGTAGAACTGCCAATTTTAACCGAAACAGAATCATCACTCATATTTCCAAACGTTAATAGATGACATTTGTCTTCATTAAGCTTCATATAGTTGTCAGAGAACCATTTGATTGCATGGGCGGAATCTAGTTCTAACCTAGCAACAACATTATCAGTATCAATATCACAAGCAAATAAAGTTGTGTCGTCGGCATAATTGCATACATCAGTATTGTTTAAGGAAAGAAGCAAATCGTTGATATGGATATTGAAGAGAAGAGGTCCAAGGACAGATCCTTGAGGCACTCCTAAAGTAAGTCGCTTCCATGAGCTAAAAGACCCATTGACCTTGACCCTTTGTTGTCTGTTATGCAAGTAACTATAAATTAGAGACAATGCATCGTGACTAAAGCCGTAGGCATGCAATTTGGCTATAAGGAGATCATGTCTCAGGCAGTCAAATGCCTTAGAAAGATCCATCATGACAGCACCAACTTTCCCACCTACGTCAATACAAAGTTTAGTTTTTTCCAAAAAACGTACTAAGGCTTGCTGAGTGTTACATCCTTTGCGAAATCCACATAATAGTATGGACAAATACGGTTCTATGTGTTCCTCCACTTGTTTGACTAGAAGCCTCTCGAAGACTTTTGAAACAGTTGGCAGAACACTAATTGGCCTGTAGTTTTTCTTAACTGTACTTTCTTTTTGTTTATGAAGTGAGGATACGTCTGCACACTTAAGCTCATCAGGAAAAGTGGAGCTTCCAATGCAATTATTAAATATTTCCCGTAAAGGTTCGGAACATATATCAGAATTATTCTTAAGAATCTTTGGCGGTATATTCTTGAAAGTTGTGGCCTTCTTGGGATTGAGCCTTTTGATTTCAGTTTCCATTTCCTCTAATGAAACAGGGTTGAAAGTGAATGATTCTACATTCAAAAAGTGGCTCTTAATTTTTAGTATGCTGGGATGATTAAAGTATTTTTGTACCGACTTTTCGATAGGATCTAATATGTCCTCAGTGTCTGAAATATTATCATTATTCTCTTTTATACCAAGGGACTCTGTTACCGTTACAAAGTAACGATTGAGAATCTCTGCAACTTCAATATCATCAGATATAATCTCATCATCTTCGACTAAAACTATCTTGTTATTGCTCTGACATTTGTCAGACAGAACAGGCTTCACTGTTTTCCAGAATTTCCTATTATCGGTGACCAAATTGATATCTAACTTACTGTAGTAGTCTTTTTTAGCTTGCCTGAAAAGCTTAACGCAACGGTTACGTTGTTTACGAAAGTTGTTCCAATTCTCAGCCGTCCTAGATTTGTTATGTTTATTTCTAAGTTTAAAACGCAACATAATTGCTTTGCGTAAAGCTCTCGTCATGAACGGGGCATGGTTTGCACGTACATATTTCTTTTTAGTAGGGGCATGTTTATCTAACACTTCGTTGAATACATCTTGAAATGAATCATAATCAGTAGGGTTGGTATTACTCATAGCCTCACAGAGATCTCGTTTGAAGTCTGATTCTTTGAAATTTTTGTAACTTCTATAGTTTATGACAGATGGGCCTATCTTCTGATATTTTGTTTTTAAAACGGTAAGAATCATTTTATGAAAATCAGAGAGCCCTGTTTCGATCGTTGTTGTACTGTGGACACTTTTGTCACGGTTGGTCAAAATGAGGTCAATGCATTTAGGGTTCTCCGACTTGAAACAAGTTGGTTCTCTAACCATGCTCTTAAGACTATACAAATCTAGAAAGTTCTTTAATTCCCCCTCATTTACGGTCATGTTAAAATCACCAAGACATTTGCGCAGATTCCCCATTTCACCCACCAATCGAAAACGAGACGCTAATTAGAAATCGCTTTACACTTGTCTTAAAAATTGGAGCCCACATACACTCTTTGGACATCTCAAACTTGCAGACGAACAAACATTATCATTGAAAGAATTAGAACAGGGTCCTTCATAACACATTTTTACGTTGACTCCAACTGGTTGTTTTGCCATTGTCATAAGTTCGTTCAGCTGAAGTATTTTCCACAAGCACAGGAGGGGTCCGTGGGACCATTGCTGAAGGGGGCCCTTCGGGCCCCAGCCCTTTAGCCCGTCTGCCCAGTCCGCCCCTGCATAAGGATAATGAATAGTAACACGGAAGGACATTATTCCTTGTCTTGTACCAAAAAATCTGTCATTTCATCCGTAAGCTTGCAATTTCGAAAAACTTTCTGTGACATCAAATAATCTGCACTTTTGTTATCTACTAGTCGACCTTGCAATGGGAGTTCCTTCAGATTCTCTATATCCTTACTAAGTAGGTATCCAATTATTCCTATCCGTATTCTATTATTCTATAAAATTCTGGCTTCACTTTGTTCTCATTTCAACATCAATTGAGCTTTTCCCGCGCAATGTAAGTCCTCGGTATTTTTCTCCAATTTCAGACCAGCATTTATCTTTTTGATTAGGTGGAAAACTGTGGCCAGTACCCTAAAATCTCCCTTTATATGTGTTTCTAACATCCCATTTTTGATTACAAAGTCCAACTTTGTAATCTAAGAGGGGGCTCCAGGTCAGTAAGAATGTAAGAACGTAAGAAAGTAAGTAAGTAACACGTGAGTTGAGTAAGTAAGTGTAGAAAGTAACAAAGTAAGAAAGTCAGTCACGCTCGTTAATGCAATTGATTGCCGTCTTACCTCTGCTAATTCGTAGTGAAACAAAGAAAGAGCACGGAAAGTGCACACGAGACACAAGCTTCCTGCGATCCTATAGCAAGATTTGACGTCTGCATGTATGTTTGCATGTAAAATTTGCCATCAAATAATAACATAAGATCCTTTTGGATGATTACAAAGTCCGTCCTGAGCTAAACAAGCATAAGAATATCTGATTATTGATTTCATCATAACCCCAAATGATCGTTGGTTCTGTTTTTTGCTACAGTCAGAGAGATGAGTGTTGCTGCTAAAGTCGCCTTCAATGGAAAATCGAGCGCCTAGTATAAGGACAAGAATCGCCTCAAGGTCAAAGGCAATATTTTGGTCTTTATGTCAAACGAGAATGATACGCAAAAATCAAAAGTCATTACCCCTAGTTTGCTTATAGTTCGTGCACAAAACTATTGGTGCATCTGTGTCAAATGAGATGTCATGTGAGATTTACGATAACGCAAAATTACTTATGCAGAACCCTACAGAACGTTTCAGTTGTTGCTATTCGCGCATCTAATTTGAGACAAGCAGTCACGAAGATTCCTCTGTGCAGAATGATATGCATGAAGATGTTTTGGTTCAGTGTGATCACATCCCTTCCCCCAGTCCATGGCGCCATTGCTTGCTGGGATTCTGCACCTTTCGTCTCAGCTTCACCTGCGATGATTGCATCCGTTGCTGTGTAGGAGGGGGGTCCTTCTACCTTTGGTTATGCTGCAAATGCTAGCCTCTGTGCAGGCCGCCGGTTACATCATCCTCTAAAGTTGAGTTATTTGCATAATGAGTACTATCAATAAGTGGCTAATGATTCGTTCGTTCTAGAAAACGATTGTTTTGACATAATTAAGCTGCTAATGAAGTCAAGAACGTGCCAATTCTGGGTGAATTTGTTGCTGTGCCAGGGTAAACATCCTAGTGATTTATCCATCTTATGGTGTCAAATCTGTCTAACATGAAATAAGCCGACGTCAAATTCTGCTATAGGATCGCAGGAAGCTTCTGTGTTGTATGCGCTTTCTGTGCGCTTTCTTTATCTGAGTGCTCATTAGCAGCGGTAAAACGTTTATCAATTCCATTAACGAGCGTGACTTACTTTCTGACTGACATCGAGTGCCCTCTTAGATTACAAAGTTGGACTTTGTAATCAAAAAAGGACTAAAAGATCATAAAAATTTAAAGGAAAACAAGAATCTACTTACAAATGTACACTATTATAAAAATTTAAAAGGCAAAGAATAGATTTAATACACACCCAGTTTAAAATGGCAGGGATGGCATTAATAGGTCAATACAACCTTGCTTCCATAATGGTCCCCCCAGAGGCGTCTATGAAAGAAAAGTTTTCGCAAGAGAACAGGAACCAATTTCCTTTTTCCGATTTCACATCCTTTCCTTGCTCTTCTTATGTAAAAAGTGCCCATGAGGTGTCGTCGGCTTATTTCATGTTGGACAGATTTGACACCATAAGATTGACATATGGCTATGATGTTTTCACTGATAGACAAACAACTTTAACCTGAATTGCCACGAACTTGACCTAATTAGCAACTTGATTACGTTTAAAGCACGTTGAAAATTGAGCGATCTCCCTCGTTAGCGTTTTTTAGCGTTTCTTTTGGCAAAAGAAACGAACAGTTTTTGCTCTCGCCAACAGTGTGCTTTGTGCAAATGTGCTGTTTTGACAGCCCCCAAGGGACTGCTCCTTCAACTGACTGCGCTTGGTGCTCCGCATAGGACTGTTTTAACACAGGGGGACAAGGAAGAAACTACTCAGAATCCCTGTGTTAAAATAGTCCTCTGCGGAGAACTGTTGGCAGTCAGTTTTGTAGGCAGTCAATCTAAGAGGCAGACTTTATTTTAACATTCAATTTGTGAAATTTAGACAGCCTATTTTTGGCCACAAGGGACATTTTATTACTAACTCTCCTAAGGACTGATTCGCACTGGGTCGTTTGGGTCGTTGCGCTCATGCGGAGGAGCCCGGGGGACAAAGGCTAACAGTTTGAGTCCTTTGTCTTTTGGGTCTTTCTGCGTGGCCCTGGTGGCTCGGGGGATTTAGTGTGAATCAGGCTTAATCAAGTAATAGTAAAAACAAAGGCCAGCAGAAAAAGCTTTACAGCACAAGCAGCAACAAAAAGTCCTGGGGGGGAGGTACATAACATGCTGAGGGCAAAACCCAAATTGATATCCTCCAAAGACTGCAAAATCGAGCTGCCAGAATTGTTATGAATAGCAGCTATCATGCTTCTGCAGCTGGTCTGATTAAAAGGCTGGGATGGCCAACAATCTCGGACATTATTCTAGGTGAAACAGCGACCATAATGTTTAAGTCAACAAATGGTCTTGTGCCTGAATATCTTTCCGAGCTATTTGTAAAGAACTCAGCTCTTAACACACAGAAGCGCCGGGAAGGGGGGCAAGGGGAGGCGGTCGCCCCTCCAATGTTCTCCAGGACCACTTTTCTAATTCTTCTAATTCCGGCGTAAAAGTTGCGGGGGGGGGGTAAGGCAGATGATCTTGGCAATTATAATGTGCATGAGAATGAGTATAGGTTTCTATAATCTTGCCATTTTAATTCCATTTTCCCACGATCTGTACAGCATTTACTCGAATTTTTTCTCGTGCCGAAGTCCCCCAGACCAATGCTCCACGTTTAGCATATGTCATCAAGAAAGCTTCTAGAGGACGTAAGTCAAAATCTTTTTCACGAACGAGGAGAAAGAAGTTTGGTAGTTTGGTATAGACGTCGTAAAATAGAAATGCTGGAAGGTAGCTGGGAGATTTGTGTTAAGCCATAGCATAAATTGGCTTTTTGAAAACTTTTCTAGACAAACTACGTATTATAGAATTGTCCAAGACTTAAAGACCCATTGCTAACCATGACCCTTTGTGACGCCAAAGGCGACTTTCGTGTTATCTTAAAGTCCTTTTTTGGCCTAAATCCCCTCTGTCTTGCTTTTCAATCGCCGCACAAAGGATCATGGTTAGCAATGGGTCTTTAATAGTTTTTGACGCCATGGAAATTGGATTGTGAGAACCGTTCTCGGACAAAGTAGTGTGTGTTTGCGCAAAGATTTTCCTGTGGATGTGTACAAATTATGAAAGTTTCACTTTTGGTCTTGGTAAAGATGGCATTCAGGATAGGCATTCTAAGCCAAAGAATAGCATGTTTAAAACTTTTTTCCGGAAATGCTAATTTAGATAACTATTGTAAAATGATCAACAATTCCAATACAGCACAGGCTAAAATGTGATCGGCAGAAGTGTTCTAAGCCAAAGTAAAGAGCGTATCTACAAGAATTTTCCTGGGCGCTTAGCCCCCAGACCCCCTCCATTCGTCCTGGACTTTGAAGTTTCCACTGAACCCGATGCCCTCTTTTTCACAAATCATATATGCCTCATATTTCTGAATCTGAGAGTACACGATAACTCCTTTGACAATTCCATTACCGAATGGCGGATGTTAGATTGGTCGCAAAAACTTTGGGGATCCAAAGATTGGACGCTCGGTCCCCCCGGTTGGACGACGATTTCTAATTGTGGTACCCTACTCGTGTTATTAAACAGACTCATTCATATTCATCTTAATGTGAATCCATAAAAGAGGTGTTAGTCGCATTTACAGCCAAAATAGAGGACGTGGTCGAAGGAAAAATTTCCCAGACCCCGTCCCGTTTCGTCCCTCCAGTAAAAAATCCTGGCGGCGCCACTGTTAACACAATGAGACTTAGAAATACTGGAGCCGACTTGCGTGTTCCTCTCTTTCATTTCATTCATTTCATTTTCATTTTAAAATATCTATACAGGTGATAAGTTTCATAGGCATGTTTTTCAAACTGACCTGTTTAAAATAAAACAAATGAAAAGAGGCTAAACTAAGGACAAAAGAATTTCATAAACCTAATTTACAATGTAATACACTATAACACCTAATTTACAATAAAATATAACAGACATGAATAGAAATTAAAATTACACCACCCTCTATATTCGTTCCTTGAAATTTTTTAGGGAAGGTGCCAATTTTGCTTCTCTTGGTAAACTGTTCCAAAGTTTTGCACCGCGATATGAAAAGGCCTTTTGGCCATTGGCAGTTTTTAGCAACGGCAACCTAAGATCAGTTTCCGTTGAACGCAACGACCTTTCGCTATCATCTGAATATTTTGTAAATAGTTTTCTCATGTAGGCTGGGGCAAGCGAATTCAATTACTTATATGTTAGCATGGCGGTTTCTTTTCTTATAAGATTACTGATAGTCGGCCAACCAAGATTCTGAATTAGTGGAGCAACAGAAGCATCGTATGGGCTATTTGTTACAATTCTTGTAGCCTGCGTGCAGACTGTCTGCACGCAGGCTACAATTCTTGCAGCTCTGTTTTGAATTTTTTGCAAGACGTTAATTTTTGATTCACTACAGCAGCCCCAAACAGAGCAACAGTAACTCAACTGGGGCTCCACAATCCCTCTGCACATTTTGTTGAGTACATCAGATGGAAGGTACTTCTTAGAATACATAATAAGTCCAAGGGCTCGATTAGCCTTGGTCTTGATAGTATCGACATGTTTGTCCCAGTTTAGTTGACTATCTACTTGAACACCTAAGTATTTTGTCATCTCAATCAATCATCTCAATTTCCTGATCACCTATTGAAAAAGATGGTTGAGCATCACATCAGACTGATCTGCAGAATTGTTTACGGTTATCCAAGTATGATGTGAACCAGTCATGTTCCAGGCCAGTCACTCCATACATTTTCAGTTTTTTTCAGTAGGATTTCATGATCAACCGTGTCGAAAGCCTTCTTCAAGTCAATGAAGATTAGACCAATGTATTTTCCTTTATCTATATTCAGGTACCAATCATTGGTGCTAGCCATAAGGGCTGTGACAACCGAATGTAAGAGTCGAAAACCAGACTGATGCTCGCATAGTGATTTATTTACATCCAGGTATTCATAAAACTGATTGAAAATTAATTTCTCAAGTAGCCTAGACATGAAAGGAAGAACCGATATTGGCCTATAGTTCGACCTGTAAAACGGCAAATGGGCAGAAGTCAATTTCATTCCGTGGGCCTAAGATTTGGAACCAATTAAGCTCTGATGTCAGACTTGCACCCTCCCTTTTTACCTTCAAAAGGAGGCTAAAAGAAGTCATAGAGGGTTGATAGTCTTTTTTATGTATTTCAATTTGAAATTTTTTTTCTTTCGTTTTGTAATCAACGAAATTGCATGCCAATGCGAAACAGATTCCAGTATCCATCAGTATCGTATCGTATCGTATGTGTACCATTTTGTAGGTGTTTATTTAGTTGTTGATTTAGTTGTGTATTTTCATGTGTTGGCAATAGGGTAGACATAGTCTTTTGCTCCTCTTGGTATCGTCCTTGTAGTGTTGCATAGTAGTTAAAGTATAGTAGAACGTAGAATATATTGTAATATTTTACATTGATATAAAAAAAAATTCTTGGAGATTTCGATGTGCATGGAAAATTTAACATCTTTGAAAATCCATGAGCCACAAGGCAAATTAATACCAAATGCATAGGTACCTAGGGACCAGCAACGTTCGCTAGAAACTTTCGACTGAGAAGCCTATTCCCAGCCTGAAGCAGAGCATTCCCCTCATTGTTTTCATGATGTGAAGTGGCTTGAAATCGATCTCCTGTTTTTGATGACTTTTTCACGATTTCAAGCTCGCCGTTTTCCACGAAATCCTTAATTCTGGAAATTTACCGTGCTTAAAAAAATTGCGAAAAATACTCATAAAGTAGCGTAGTTTATTAGCGACAGAACCGTGTTTGAATCATCTCAATCCGTCTTTTAGTTGTTTTTCTATAACGGATCGCGTCGGGTCTCTTTTTTCTGGGCCACCCGGTATAAACTTGCTCTGGAAATATTCCACTGAGTTGCCTATTCCCAGACTGAAACGAAACACGCTCCTCGTTGTTTTGAAGACCTGAAATGACTGCAAATCGATCCCCTGTTTTTGACGAGTTTTTGAGGATTTCGGGCATGCCCTTTTCTTAAAAATCCTTAATTCAGCAAATTTACCGTCCCGAAAAAAAATTAAAAAATACTCTTAACGTAGGCTAGTCTTTTAGCTATGGAACAACGCTTGAATCATTTCAATCGGCCATTTACATTTTCTTCTACAACAGACTGCGCTGGGTCACTTTTTTGGGTCACCCGGTATACTACCCCTAAATTACTTTACTACACTACGGGGACGACACCATGAGGAACGAAAGACAATGACTACCCCATGGTCAATACATAAAAACACACAATATAAAGTAAAGATAGAAAGAAATATAACTAAACAACTAATTACGAATACAAAGTTAACCGACAAAGAGTAGGTGCTAATTAATGGGAATTTGCATCAATGGAACCTTTAAAAGCGTCCTGAAGCATGAATGAATTTGAGGGTTGCCTGAAGTAACTTCTCATTGGTGTCAATGGTTAGCCGCCCGTCACCATACAAAATGAATTTGAGTAAGACTTCACTTAAAAGAGACGAAAAAACCATAAGGGAGCAATATTGCATTCACACTATTGAGAAGATCAGATCTACAATGCCTGCCAAAAGTCCTTGGAACACTTAGGCCATTTCTTCATAATCCGCATTTCTAACCATAGCCATCAGGTTCAAATACCCCCTCGCCCCCGAAACAATGTTGATTTCGAAGGTTATTGTCCCAGCATTGCAGCAGAGTCGCGGATCGTCCTATCATGCCGATTTTTTGACCACAACACAACATTGTTCTGAGGGGGAGAGGGGGAAATCGCAAAACAAGACAAAATTTGTAGAGGTGTTCCAAGACTTTTGGCAGGCATTGTAGGTCCATTTACGAGTGACAAAGTAGCAGGAAATGTTCCATGTCCTCTACCCCCATCATTTGTTGGACACAAAGGGTTGACTGTATCTCTAAAGTTATGCCCAAATCCATGAAAATTCAGTTTGCTCAGTCCTACCCGTGACTGAGTGAGAATAGCTAGACCTTTTGGATCACGAATACCATATACTAGTTTGGGAGTGGATCGGATAAGTTTCGATAATTTTGTTTTAAAAATATTCAGTGAGGGTGATAACCTAATTTCTGGGTCAACTTTGTTCCATTCAGAGAGACAGTCAGGATAAAAGCTTGTCTTGAATCTTGTCGTTCTTGCCCTTATCTGCCCAATTACATCTGCTTTACGAAAAGAGTACATTGCTTGTGGTAATTGTGGAATGGGTACCTTGTGTAGTCAGGGGTTATATCGTTGACAATCTTGTAAAAAAAAAACAAGGCGTATACTCCAACGTCGTAGGCTTAGGGATTCCCAACCAAGTTCCTCGTAGAGTTTTTCACGAGATATTCCTTTCCAGACTCCAGTCACTGCCAGTGCAGCAGAATTTTGAACTGATTCAAGTTTTTCCATATGACTATTCAACGAGGTATCTTGACTGAAGTCACATTTTTTGGGTGGGATGTGGTAGATGACATCACCGTAATCTAAATGTGGCCGCACATACAGTTTATACAATTCGGTTATAATGTTGCAGGGAAATACTTTGAAAGAAATTTTATCATTCCTATCCCGCGTCTACATTTTAGAATAATTGACTGAATGTGAGTGGCAAAGGACAGTTTAGAATCAAGTATGATGCCAAGATGTTTATGTTCATTCATTTTAATGACTGGGATGTCATTGAATAGAACTGGTGGATGATCAGCTGAAATTTTCTTTCTTGAAAAAGTCACTTCAACTGCTTGTTTTGTTGGATCGGGATTAAACAACATGCGCCAGTTATTTGCCCAACTTTAGATGATGTCAAGATCGTGATTCATATCTGAAGCAGCCTGATCAGGATTATGAACAATAGTGAAGAGTGAGGTATCATCAGTAAAGAGTTTCACATTACACTTGAGATTATCCGTCAAGTCGTTGATGTACACAAGGAAGAAAAGTGGGCCTAAGATGGAGCCTTGTGGGACGCCAGCAGTAACTGAACCCCATTCCGATGTTTTACCATTCAAAACCGTGCGTTGTTTACGGTTTGCAAGGAAATCTTTGATGAGTGAAAGTAAGTTTCCTGAAGCACCACAACGACGAAGTTCATAGATAAGACCTTCAGGTTTGCCCTGTCGAATGCTTTGGATATGTCAAGATAGACGGATCGAACATCTAGGGGTGGATTGCAGTCAAAGGCAGTAAATATTGTGTGAACAATTGAGGGTAGTTGGTTTATTGTAGAGGCATTTGGGCGAAACCCTGATTGGTTTGGGTTTAGTAACTCATTAGCAGTTAGGTGCTCGCAGAGGTCATCGTAAATCAATTTTTCAAGAATCTTCCCGAAGATTAGAAGAAGGGATATCGGACGATAATTTTGTTTTAGATTTTTACTGCTTTGTTATCGACAGGGACGACATTGGCCTTTTTCCAGATTTCTGGGAAAATGCCATATTTGATACAACTTTCAAATATAATTTTAAGTGGAGTCACCAAAGTATCATCACTGATCTTTATCATACGTACTGAGATTTTATCCCAGCCATGTGCTTTGTTGGGATTGAAAGAACGAATGATTTTTAGTATTTTCTTCTCAGAAATATGGATACTGGCCAATGCAGGGACATTACTTGCAGCAATATTCGGAATTTCACTGCCTATATCGATAGCAGTACACTGAAGAATGAAATAATCATTAACAATTTGTGCCTTTGTTTGAAATCCAGGACAAAAATGTCATTTTCCAAAAGAGGTGGTATTACTGGAATCTTAGCTTTATTGGAAACTTTGTTTATTGGTGACCAATAGGTTTTTTGACCAGTATCAGCATTTGAAAGGGTTTGACCAATTTTCATGAAGTAGTTATGCTTCGCATCCTCCATCAATTCGCATCCTTGAGAAACCATGCGTCTCTCGTGTGGCTGACCATTTCTGATAAAGGACTTGTATGCTCGATTTTTTTTACGAATGAAGTTTTTGACAGCATTTGTCATCCAAGGTGCCTGCCGAGGCCGTACTGTCGTGAATTTGTTTGGAAGAAAGTTGCTAAAATATTCAGTAAGACTTCATTTAATATACTGACTTGCTGATTAGGACAGCTGACTTCATCCAGAGTTTCACGCCAACGAAACAAGGGAACTGCGTAATACTCTGGATAATCATCGTTAGCGGTAGCAGTGGTATGGAGATCGCGATAAAGACGCTGCAGAACAAATACATTTTCAGCTCGAGAGAAGCTATTTTGAAGGGATTCATCCTTTTAACGACTTTCCTGCAACAACCTAAGGAGGAACAGAAAATACCTATGGCTGCTCCCCATTGATTGATAACAACCGAAATTAAACACTTGGGATCTTCTCACGAGTGCAAGGCAAATTATTCTAGTTTTGAAAAACAAGATGCTGGACATCCCATACATCAGCATGCACGTAAGTATACAAAAGAAATTTAACATAATAGACAACAGAGAAAAAGAAAATTGACAAAGACATCTGAAAACGCGAATCACCAAGAAGTCCATGAGAATGCGTTGAGGGAGCTACTTTTTGCCCGCGGGGGGGGGGATACATGACTTGCGGATGGACGGGGGTCTGCCGCCCAGTTTTCAGAAAGGTACCCTCTTCTAATTACCGAAAGTTGCCGTCATATCCACTTTGATGATGAATTTTGGCGGAAAATCACCTGTTTTTTGCTATTTTCCGCCAATTTCCGTATGACCCACCCTTGTTTATGGAAAATCTGCCGAAAAAGGGACCCTCGCTTAGAAAATTTGGGGCCCAAAAACCAACCCATATGGGCAGCACACACCCACGCCACTTGCCCATACCATTTCTTTTCATTTCATTTTTTTAACCACGGTAGCCCCGTCAATCTGCACAGATTGCTTTGCAGGGGGCCGTGCAAAAATTTAAACCTAATTTACCGGAGGCGCCGGATGCCGAACAATACTGTTCAAGACATTGCGCCTTTAAGTTGTCGGGGTTTATGGAGCACAATATCGTAGATGTTGAAAAAAAGTTTGAACTTATGTGTAGATGAATTTCAAACCTTAAATCCAATGCGAAACAGACTTAAACAACGGGAAAGAAACAAATCAAAGGAGGAAAAGAGACTTTGCGATCGGGGGGGGGGGGGTATAGCAGCTGCTTCAAGCCACTTCAATTTAACCGGCCTGTTTTATGAATGAAATTTAGGGTTAATTTGAGTACGTTTTTATTAACATCAATAGAAAAGTCTTTATCACCATACAATAAAATTTGGATCAGCGCCTCATTTGGAAGGCTGTTTATTCGAACATATGGTCGCAATAATTCCGAAACTCCAGCGAGAAGATCTCGTCGTTGAATGTCAAATGAAGGGCAGAGCAACAAGAAGTGCTCCGTATCCTCAATGCCATCGTTCGTTGGGCACATTGGGTCAATGGTATTTCGGAAATCATGCCTGAATTTGTGAAATTTTAATTTACTGAGACCGACCCTTATTTGGGTAAGATACGATAAGCCTATCGGGTCATGAATACCAAATACAGATTTTGCAGGGGGGCGAATTATTGACAAAAGCTTTTTCTTAAAAACAGCAACAGACGGTGCAAGCCTGATTTCTGGATCGAGCTTGTTCCATTCAGATATGCAGTTAGGATAAAAGCCAGATTGAAATTGTTCGGTTCTTGCCCTCATCCGCCCAACGACACCCTGGTTGCGAAGACAGTAATTTGACTGATGAGGTTGTGGGATTGGCTCCTTTGTGTACAGGGGTATGAGATTATTCATAATCTTGTAGAACAAAGTAAGGCGTCTACTCCATCTTCGGGAGCTCAGCGACTCCCAGCCAAGCTCAATGTACAGCTTTTCGCGTGATGTTCCCCTCCAAGTTCCTGTTACGGCACGGGCAGCAGAATACTGAACAGATTCTAATTTTTCCATTAAATTTGATAAACTGATGGTTTGACTGAATTCACATACTTTATCTGGTATGTGATAGATAACATCCCCATAGTCCAGATGTGGTCGCATGTAAAGCTTATATAGTTCGCTTAGGGTATGTTTGGGTAGATATTTGCAGAGATATTTCAGCAAACCAATGCCCTTTCTCGTTTTAGAGATAGCACATTTTATATGAGCCGAGAAGGAAAGCTTTGAGTCTAAGATAATACCTAAATGCTTATGTTCATTTACCCTTTTTACGGGTATGTTGTTAAAGAGAATCACTGGATGATCTATTTCATTTCTTTTCCTTGAAAATAATAATTCAACAGCCTGTTTTTGTGGATCAGGATTGAATGACATTCTCCAATCATGGGCCCACTGACTTATCAATTGAAGGTCATGGTTCATATCACTTGCTGCTTCGTTAGCTTCTCGAACAACCGAAAAAACAAAGACGTATCGTCGGCGAAAAGTTTGACATTACATTTCAAATCAGCAGTCAGATCATTTACGTAGACGAGAAAAAAATAAAGGCCCTAGAATAGACACAACTACACAACTACACAACTACAGAACCCTGGGGCACTCCCGCCGAAATATCTCCCCAATTAGAACACTTTCCATTCAGAACAGTTCGCTGTTTCCGATCCTCAAGAAAACTTTGGATGAGAGAAAGAAGTTTCCCTGAGACACCACACCGTTTTAATTTATAAATGAGACCATCATGCCACACCCTGTCAAAGGCTTTAGAAATATCAAGATACACAGAGTGAACATCAAGAGAAGGATTACAGTCAAATGCCTTGAATATTGTATACGTTATGGAAATTAGTTGGTTTACTGTTGAGTCGCCAGGACGAAAACCTGATTGATTGGGGTTGAGCAAATTACAAGCAACAAGATGCGAGTATAAGGAGTCGTAAACGAGTTTTTCAAACATCTTCCCGAAAGTTGGTAGAAGAGAAATAGGACGGTAGTTACTCTTTACATTCTTTTCGTTTTTCTTGTGAACCGGGACTACATTTGCACACTTCCACATTTCGGGAAATACACCCTGTCTCAAACAGTTCGTGAATATTATTCTAAGAGGGGTAAGTAATGAAGCATCACTTATTTTAATCATTCTTATAGAAATTTCATCCCAGCCATGTGCCTTGTTAGGATTAAGAGATCTTATGATATTTAGAATTTTTTCCTCAGAGATATTTAAGTCACTTATCAAAGAAGTAGGTGTTGGAATATTTCGAGGGAGATCACTACCTGTGTCAATTGTTGTGCACTGGAGGATGAAATAATCATTAAATAACTGAGCCTTTTCTGTAAAATCAGTTATAAATAACCCGTTCTCTAAAAGGAGTGGTAATATGGGAATCTTTGCTTTATTCAGAAGGGTATTGATTAAAGACCAATATGTTTTGCGAGATGTCCCAGGTTAGCTAAAGTTTGCCCTGTCTTACGGAGGTAATTTTGTTTAGCATCTTCAATCATTTTTGCACCGTCAGATGTCATCTTTTTTTTTCTATATATATATCAAGCTAAAAACTTACAATACATATTACCTAATAACACTACCTACAAAATACTATACCCTACTACTAAAACAATACCATTTGGAGCGAAAATTAACGTCTACCAAATGGCAACATAAAACTAAAAACACGAACATAGCACTAGAGCCCCATCGCCCTTTTCCGATCACTGAAAAAGAAACCTTGTATTAATTGGCTTCAGAAAATCTTAGGGGAAAAGTTCATGCTGTTGAATTATTCCTAATTTAATAGTTTGAAATATAAAAACCATTTATTATAACTTCAGCCACCCTCTTCCGTAAAATCATCATCGAAAGACACAGCGGTAAAATCGCGATATATTCATTTCATCGCCCTTTTCCGATCACGCAAGTTTACGCATTAATTTCGAGCAGCACCACCGCAGAGGGCTCAAGAAAGCGCAGTTTCCAGATGAAATGGGTGCCATACAGATAGCAGGAGATGTTTAGCTCATGTTAGCGTTTGGTGAGTGATATTTTGCCGCTTTATTCGTTCAATAGCACCATAGTCAAATTTACTATTGAAAATTACAGGCTTTTACAAGATAACTGGCAAAACTCTAGCATAGCAGCACCGCAAAAATTTTTATTGTCCTAGGAAGTACGAAGATATTTCATACGTTGGATCTGAAATTTCTATCAAATGTATATTTGGGGTCTTTGAATATCTAAGCTGGATTTGAAAAGCAGCAAATTATTTCTCGGCTGCTCTCTTTTGCCCATGAAAACGTCAATTCTCATTGGCCCCCTCCCATTCTTCAACGCCCCCTGGAATTAATTCAGACCCTACCTCACGCACATCCAAAATCAACGCAACCCCCTGATGAGGTTTCTTTGTTTATTTCACCTTCTACCCCATCTCTTCATTGAGAGAGAATCCATTCACTAGCAACCATTCACAGGATTCGAAGCATGAGCGTACGGGAAGAAAAGATCTAGGGGGCTGCCCGACACAAAGCCCATCGTTTACTAACATCTTTGCCCGACTAGGGGCAAAGTTTTGCTCGAGTGGGGGTGATTTTTGAAAATCTTTCCAAAGTTTGGGGGACTACCGCCCCCCCCTCCACGTACGCTTATGATTCGAAGCCAAACCTCGTGATCGGAAAAGGGCGATATGTAGCCTACCTGACTGCAGTTAGAAATTTACCCCCGGCTAGGAAGCCGGAGATATTATGTTCGAAATTTTGTTGTAAATATCCGTTTAGAGAGTTGGAGTAAAGGTTGAAATGTTTTGACTGCGGTTCTGATGAACAGCAGTAGAGGAACAAGGGAAAATATAATTGCGACAAGGAAACACGAAGAAAAAATGGCGACTACTTACGATTCCATCACAGGTAGACCTTTTTTAACTTCTCATATCGTTGGATTCACACACCAGAAAAAAGTAAACCACGTATGAACATGAAGCTCATGGCGTCAGCAAAGTATTTTTCTCGCACTTTTTTAATTAGAAGACCCAGTCCTCTTGTAAACAAATATCGCGCGATTGTACACAAAAAGCGCTCACAACAGCCTGTGATCGGAAAGAGGCGATGGGGCTCTAGACGTGACGACATTGAAAGGCAAAGATAGCACATAAACTACACGTAACTACTACAAAAAAGAAAGAACGTCTAACTAAGAGGGGAATAAACTGACCTAATCGGCCAAGGTTTGCTTCACCCATCCCGAGTTATGTGACCAAACTCTTGGAAAATTTTTAGTATTATTCAACTGTTGTACACATGGCACAACTTTTCATGACACGGAATATGTTAGAGAAATCAAAAGTTGATTTAACAAGAGACTGATCACATGAATCGAAATGTTCGTAAACAAACCCTAGCCGATTTTGTCTATGGCTTTGTGGCGCATCGCAAAAGTTAGGAGTTGAGTTATTTTAATCAAACCGACCTGTTCGGTGGATGAATTCGAGAGTCAGCTCGAGTAGGCAGCTCGAGAGTCAGCTTCTATTGACGTCATCAGTAAGGTTTCTATCACCATACAGCAAGCATTCTATCAGAACGTTGTTTGGAAGGGTGTTAATTTGGACAAATGATCGTAATAATTCCGAAACTCCAGCGAGAAAATCTCGTCGTTGCATTTCAAATGAAGGGCAGAGCAACAAAAAGTGCTCCACATCCTCAATGCCGTCATTCGTTGGGCACATTGGATTTACAGTATCCCTAAAATTATGTAAGAATTTGTGGAGGTTTAATTTGCTTAGACCAACTCTGATTTGAGTAAGATAGGATAAACCTACTGGGTCGTAAATCCCAAAGACAGATTTTGCAGGGGGACGAATTATCGAGATCTTCTTCTTAAAGACGGCGACAGATGGTGCATTTCTCAGTTCCGGATCAAGTTCATTCCATTCAGCTAAGCAGTGCGGACCAAAGCTAGATTGGAATTTTTCTGTTCTTGCCCCTATTCGCCCAATAACATCCTGGTTACGAAGAGAGTAGTTGGACCGGTGGAGAAGTGGAATTGGTTCCTTTGAATACAAAGGGGTCAAATTATTTACAATCTTGAAGAACAAAGTTAGACGCCTGCTCCATCTTCGGAAATTTAGTGATTCCCAGCCAAGTTCTGCATAAAGTTTTTCCCCCGATGTTCCCCTCCATGTCATCTTTTGTATTCCTTCAAGCTTGTCCCCTGGCTGACCATTTCTAACAAAAGTTTTATAAGCATGATTCTTTTTCCTGAGGAATCTTCTATATTAATATTTTATGAAGCAAATTTTGTTGCACGCAAAACTTGAGCACCGTTGAACCAATCCTCGCCAAACTTTTCAGATATCTTCGTCTTTACTGTACCTAACGCAATAGAGATTTCGATTTTTCAAATTCACCCTAAATGTGGGGTAATGGGGCAAAGCGACAAAGTCAAAGGATCGATGGACTCCCCTTACGAAATGGAGGCTACAGAAAGTAACGATAGCGAGGAACGGGATACCAGGACCTGCTGGAATCAGTCAAAATAGGGGGAAAGGGCCAGATAAGACCTTAGGTGCCTCAACTACAAGGGATTTCCACTGCAAAGACGGAGAAAAAATAAACTTTATTTCTATTGTTCTTTGCTTTGCTCTTTGATCTGAAGCACTTTGCTGCCGTGAATGGCCAGGAAACTGACTCATTCATTGCAAAGAATCAACGATCTGTTTCGTGTTCGTCTCCCATTTGAATAAGGATTTGGCGGTGGAAATCCCACAGTAATTTCTGTTTTCCAAAATTAAAAGGCTCAATTTAACTTTTCCAAATTGATCAATTCCTTATAGAGTTCCCTTTACGTTCATTTATTCCGTTGAATAAGGATTTGGCCCGGGTGAAGTCCCACCATAAAGGTCTATTTTTTATTTAAGTGTCAATCGCATTTTGAGTGGGCACTGAATGTTTCAGGATAAATTCCTTATAAAATTTAACAAAAAGGCCTAGGCCTATGGGCTAGAAGAATTGTTTTGTAAGAGAATGAGACTTTGAGCCCACTTTGAGCCTCCACTGAAAGTTTCTTTAACTGATCAGATTTCCAAGGTATTGTTTGAACTTCTAGCGCATTAGCTTTGCCTTCCATGACAATTATGATGGACTGACGTGGCTTCTGTGCCTAAGTAGGTTACTGAAAATGGGCCAAGATGGAAGCAGGCTTCACATCTACACAAGAGAGACGGGTTGGCAACTGCCAGGTGGTACTTTCCACATGCATTAAGTCATAAAGTAAGCCCCCTTTAAGCCAATTTTGCTAAAATGTTGGGGTGATGGCTTATTCAAGGGAGAGGGGCCTATCTAGCAGCAGCCAAAACCATTACCAGCACTGCACGTATCTTTAATTATGAGAAACTAAGAATCTGGGCTATTACTGAAAGTTTTTTAAAATTATCAAATTTTAGTACTCGAAGTTTCTTACGAGTTTCTTAACTGTTTTGTAACAGTCTTCGTATTCACTTCCTGTTTCCTCATGAACATTTCAAAACAATTTTTTTGAAGCTTTTCCAGTGATTAGATTCAATAATCAAGTTCCTTGTGAGGAATATTGGACAGGAAACAAGCGAAAGTAAAATAAACTGTGTTCTAGGAAACAAGCGACAGTAAAATTAGCTGTGTTAGAATTCTTGAGTTATATTTTCCCAATACTGGAGTTTCTCCATTTTTGGTGACCTGAGAATTGATTGAGTTCCTTATAAGTAGTTTCTAAGTATAAGAAAAAATTCATGTTCTCTTTCCCCTTACTTGAGGCTGGTCAGTATGCGCATATTACAGATATGATGAGATTTATTGTTTTCGAGGCAATATCCAAGCCTGAGTAAGTTGAAAAAACAAGAAGAAAGTCAGCTAAAGAAGAGAATCAAAGTATTCACTAAAATAAGAAATAATTTTAACAGACAGCAGCGTTCCCCACGGGGGCTTTCTGGCTGGGGGCATATTTAAAGCAATACTTTTGGGTGGGGGAAGGGGTCATTCAAGGGGCGCCTTTTTGAAGGTGGGGGCTTATTCAAGGACTTACGGTAGGTTTTGCATTACAAAACTATTCGCATGTTCACTCTGGGGGGAATCCCTGTGTAGGCTCAGCATCATGTTTCCGTAGTAAACACATGAAGTAAAGTTAGAGTTGCGGAGCCTTGATCTCTGCGGGAATCTGTCATTATATTGATTTATGTGCTCCATTGTAAATTTTGAGAATACAGTCGGGATATTTCACAGGAAAGGTATATATAGCCCAGAGTTTCCTTGCTCTGATGTAGTGATTACCGGCTAAAAATGCCAACAGGCAGCAACTCCCTCCCCTAACAATTACTCGGTACAACGGCTGCGTCACACAGTTGAATAAAGATTTGACCAGGGTGAAATCACACTCAGAAAGCAGGGCCATCGAGAGGCTTTTGAGGCCTGGGAACAAAAATGCAGACTGTGGCCCCTGCAAGGGAAGCCAGCAGAGAAAGTTTTGATCACAAATCAAATAAGATTAAATCAAATAATAATCATGCTTTAATCCTATCTGGACCGGGGGGCTTAAATAGCCCCCCTCCCAGTCTTGGCTGGGTAACTTTTTTGATAATTCGTAGGCTATTTCTTTTTCGTGACTTTTCCTAATTATCTTTTTGACATCTTCTCTTCAAATTTCGTCATGACATCGTATTTATTTTTGGAAATACAATAATTTTTTGAGAGAGTAGTTTAAATTTTTGTTTGTTTTACGGTCAAACCCCTTATAACTTTAAACTAAGATAATTCTTGACAGAATGAAAATAACTCAATGAAATTTCTGTGCAACCCTCAATTAATAAGAGAATTTCGAAAATGCACAATTTTTTCATTTTCTTATTGATGACGTAATTCATGACGCCATATATCTAATGAATTTAGGTAATAAATGTATGATAACAAATTTCATTATTTTCTAAAAAGTTATGTTTTTATAATTAATAAATTGATGCTTTATCTGTTATTTGAGCTTAAAACAAGAGTAATATTCCCGCTGAATAAGTTTCTACAGTCAAATCAGTGAAACTACTGTTTTTACCAGAAACAAAGAAAATTGATGACGTCATCAAAAGTACAACAATTACAATAAAATAAATTAGATATTCGGACTTTTCACATCACGTTACACCACATAGCCAAGTTTCATCTTTCTAGCCCTTATCAATGCGGAGTTCTGAGGGGGGGGCTAATTTAGCCCCCTCCGCCTGAGGATGCTCAGAAAAGCCCGATCCAGATAGGGTTAAAGTTTTTGTGACAAACTAATTAATACCAACTATCTACAATGTAATCTACAAAGGATGCCTAAAAATTGATCTTGCATGCTACATAACATAATGGCCAGGCTATTTACAAATTCTACAATTACAATTTTCACCCATCCAGAGTCTATCTTTGTTTTCAACCCTTTAGATTCGCCTAAAAGGCATTTCAGAACTTTTCCTGCAGTCAATATGTTAAAAATCTTTGATTATGATGGCCCCTAGACCCTGAAGCCCAGGGGCAAATTGTCCCCTGTTCTCTCTCGGTGGCCCTGTCAAAAAGAACTGTTTTTTTTATTTAAAACAGGATGGGGAGTGTTTCCACAGATTTCTTATTTCCACCTTGAAGTGTAAATTGACATTTTCTGGTCCAAAGGTTCCTATTTGTGTGGTCATCTAAGGGTTCATGAATTTCTTAGATGGTTGCTATACAAAGATACATATCTATTCATTCAATAGAGACGATTATTGTCGGGTTTCAGGGTATCGTGTTCTCACAAAATTTTAGTAGCACGTTGTTCTTAAACCATTTGTCACCAAGGGGATACATTCATAGGAAAGTGTTATTTCAATGTTAATCGCTTAAGTTGATATGTTTCAAAGAAATTGTTTCCGAATCTTTACAGAGTACCAAGGGCAAGACTATATTTTGGAGGAAAATCTGCAACTAGATAGAAAGGTTAATGGGCATAGCCTGCTTCGTCAAAATGAAGGTCTACGAGAAGACTTCAGGAAAGGGTAATAGGATGTGTAGTACAGGAATTGTTGGAATGACATCCAAGAATGACATTAAGGTAAAATTTGTATTTGATTTACGCTGGTTTCGTGGTGCGAAATATGTGGAAGACTGGAGAAAAGTTACAAGAAAGGGTCTATAGGAGAGGCTTTGTTATTGGATCTCTATTCAATAAATCAACGAGGAAACGAGAAGCATAGCAATAGAGAGATTAAGGTCTGTTTTTTAGAATTTAAAGAGAGTAGATATTTGCAGGCAAACTTAGGTAATTTTTCTATGTAAATAGTAGCATTCTTATATTCCTATATAATAGATTGCTGCAAGTGTTAGAAGCCACTAAACCCATGGAATAGTAAGAGCGACCAAGAGAAGAAAATAGCTGTGAAGTACATGGAAGTAAAGGGAGAAAGACGTCAGAAAAAAGCTAAATTACAGTTTATATCAATTGATAGCAGCAATGTGGCCTATATGCAATTTGAATGGATCATGTGCTGGAATCGTTCCCATAATTAAAAGCATCAAACATGAATAATCCACTCGCCTTTTGTAGCAGAGCACCGATCAATGACTATGTACAAGTCAATTAATCAGATTTATGCGAGCAACTATATGTAATATTATAAAAGTGGTAGTCGAGAGGGGCTGGAATCGGGAATAGTATAAAGTAATCTCGGAATAAGGCCTCTCCAAACGGTGGCTCTCATTAAACGAAAATGGAAGATACAGCAGAACGGGGCTCTAATTGAGGACAGTCAAAGCCATGGTTTAGATACTCAAAATTGAGTGTAGAGAGTCATTTCAAAAGTATAATAAGAGGAGGACAAAAGGAAATGTAAATGATTCAATTCACAGTCAGTGCAGGATGAGAAGAATGTTAAAACCGTTGCGATAGTTAAGTTTCTGAGGTACTTACAGTTCTGCTTCCAAGAGTCCGCTTTCTGAGTTAGAGGAAGCAGCAGGAGAAAATAGGGACTCATGAAAGTGGCATAGTACAATATCCACAGAAAAAAATCACACGATTATAATGATTGTAGCACAGTTTGCACACGAAATGCTGTAATTTGAAGGACAGCTAAACTATGGAATATGACAAAGTAGTAATAAAATGAAGGAAAAAAAGAGTAACAGAATATTGGCATAAATGATTCATTTTGAGTTTGGAAATGCAGCAAGCATAACGGGAAAAGGCATGTAAATAGGGAAATGTTAAGATGACTGCAATTGATCTTTACTTAGTATATGCTTTTAGATCCTACTTGAGTTTTTCCATAACACTTTTCACCCATGGGTTGTAGTGAGTTCTTTTACAAAGATCCGACAAGTGTTCGAAATCTTACTTGGCGAGCGGATAAGAAAGTATCAACCTTTCCCTTTCCTGTTTAAAATATTTCTACATTACAGTGCAATCCTTTAAAACACTATTTTCTCAAGAACAGCAAATTACAGATACAAAGAAACAAAAGCAGATAATATATTGTCAAGACCCCATTAAGTCCTCTTCCCCTGGAGGCATATTTCATCTCTAAGGCTACAGAACGAGGCTTAAAATGGAGCGGAATTTCTATAGAAGGACCTCATCCGTTGAGTAAGTTGTCAATTCTAAGAATCATAGCATTTGTTTCTTTTTACTTTACCGTATAGCCTCCGGAATTAAAAACACTAATCGAGCGTGGTATGATTCTATGAACATCACGATCGACATTATTTTACCGGGTGAGCCAGAAAACAGTTCCCACTTTTGAAAATTCATAACACCAAGGCTACTTCACGGATTTGAATCATTCAAATTCTAGTTAAAAGCCGAAAGATCAAAGTAATTTTGTCATTTTTCTTGCTGTCCTGTCAGCACTACAAATATAGGTAAATTCAACTTCACAAAAATTTCATGGTTCATTGATTACTGAAAAATGGCCCAAAACATCGCTCAATGCATAAATGACCTCGCGCACAGAATAATGAAGGAAATGCAACTTCTCATGGGTGAGAGATATCCTCTAGACATTAATTTCCTTGGCACTGAAAATCTTTCGTATGTGTTTGAAAATCGATGTCTTATAACTCTTGAGGGAGATGAAACGCTCATGGCCTATTGTTCGATTTGAATAGAATCCTTACGATTTGATCAACGTTTTAGGCTCTTTTTCCGTGATTTTGCAACCATGATATTTCTATAAAGCTGAATTTGCCAATATTTCTAGTGCTAGCAGGACAGCGAGAAAAATCACAAAAAATACTTTGATCTTTCGGTTTTTATCTAGAATTTGAATGATTCAAATCCGTGTAGTAGTCTTGGTGTTATGAATTTTCAAAAGTGGGAACTTTTTTCTGGCTCACCCGGTAGTTCAATAAGTGTTACCCTAGGTGCCAGACTCTATCTCTTAGGGGGTCTGGTACCCAAGTTACAAATATGGGAAACATTTAGGACGATGGTTGATGGCCTTTTGTGTTTCATATGAGTTGATTGAAGGAGTAAATAGAATGGAAATATCTGTAATTTTGCTTTGAAAGGAAGGTGTTATTGGGCAAGGGACGTTATGGAGCGGGATTGAACAGAGTTTCTCTTTCCTTTCGTAATCGTAAAGAAATAAAAGTACGACGGCGGGCCGGCGCGGCACCGCAGGCGACGCGCGGCAAGCCTAGTTTTTTAATATTGTGTGTTATCCAGGGAGCTTCACGAGGCCTGATGGTTTTAACTTGGTTTGGAATATAATTAGAGTAAATGTTCAAAAGGACTTCGTTGAGTAACTTTACTTGCTCTTTAGGGCATGTGATTTTTTCAAGATGTTCCTGCCAACGAAACATTCCAATACTTTTCATAATGGCGACAAAATCTGCCTCATCATAATACCAGATTCTGCGGGTATGAGGGGTGATGAAACATTCGAAACAGATAATTTCCCAAAGACGATTTGATGATGACATTGCTCATGTAGCGATTGATGAACTCCAGACTCAATAACGAGGTTTGGTTGATCACTAAAAATCAAATCAATACATGACTTTGAATCGCCCATTAAATGAGTTGGTTCCGCGATCAGCCGATGAAGAAAAAGATCAGATGTTGTTTGCTCAAATAGCTTTCCTTCATTATTTTCGATATCATTTGCCCACCACTGAGACGAGCGGCAATTGAAATCACCGGTAACGATAACAGAGAATGGATTTTCAGCATGCAATTTTGAAAGCAACATCTCAAAATTCACCGTGAAGTTATCAAATTCATTCTGATCTTGACTTGGACTTCTATAAACAACTACGAAAAAGTACTTTTTCCTGTTTAATTGGATCTCACACACAACGCACTCTGGAAGAGTCACATGGTCCGAACGACTTTTGGAAGGAAGCGAATCCCTAACATATAACCCATAACGCCACCTCTTTTCACATTTTGTGGGTGGTTTTCTTTGATAAATGTATAGCCATCTAGTGAAAGCCTATCTTCGTCAACGGTGCTGTCAATGTGATTTTCAACAATGCCGATTAAGTCATAGTCGTACACCGAGTTGTATGCCTCAATAAGAGAGACTCTTAGAAAATCATATGCAATAATGCTATTCAAATTCCAACAGCAAAAATCAAGTGATTCTGGACCAGGATTAGTTTCTACATCACCACTCAACAAAATGATTCTGAGAATCAACCATCCTATGTGTAGTGCAAAACAAGCTACGCACGCCATGTGAAAGTAAGTTCAAGAATTGTTTGCAGAAAAAGCAGGAATACCCTTGTCCCTTGAGAAAAGAATGTTTTAGGTACCTAGGGACAATAATCTTGCTTTGAAAACTTTCGAATGAGTTGCCTATTCCCAGCCTGAAATAAAGCACGTTTCTCATTGTTTTGAAGATCTGAAATGACTGTAAATCGATCCCCTGTTTTTGATGACTTTTCCAGGATTTCAAGCTTGCCATTTTCTTCGAAATCCTTAATTCTGGAATTTACCGTGCTTAAAAAAATAGCGAAAAATACTCGTAATGTAGCGTAGTCTTTCAATGACAGAACTACGTTTGAATCATCTCAATCGGCTTCTTAGTTGTTTTTCTATAACGGATCGCCTAGGGTCACTTTTTTCTGGGTCACCCAGTAGTCCCTAGGTACATAAAAATATTCTTGTCTCAAGAGACAAAGTCTTGCTCTTTCCTTGAATCTACAAGCATAGCAGACAAATCTTTTCTTTTGTCTAAAGATCCCGTGGGGTTGACAGTCACGCTCTGGTCAGATCACAGTTTCTCCTAATATTGACCAATCAGGTGCCGTCGTTGTGTTTACCGCGTTTAGCGGTGAAGCTTGGGCCATTTTTGACCGTTTTGACCACTATCCCGAAAAAAACATTGCACGCTCGGGTAAGGCAATTTTCATCAAAATTTCAAGTGGAGGGGATTCTGCATGCTTTGGACCATAAGTGTCTTCGGCATCGCTATGCGATCGCTAAAATTAGCCGATTTGTGGCATTTTGAAAATCATTGCATCCATTTTTGCGTAACAAATCAAGCAAAATTTAGCAAAAGGCGAGCAAAAACTGATAATTTAAAGTCTATAAACCTACCTTAACTGTTTTGAAAACAAATATCCACTACTCTACTGCAAGTCCCTCCCAGTTGCGCCACCAAATCGCTTCCATTGCTATGCGCCTTTTTCGATAAACATTGCCCTTCTCCCAACTCCTGCAACGATTGCAAGTCTGAAGGAGTGGCAGCCGAAAATATCAACCAAAATGTCGCATATATTTTCACAGCCCATACTTCTTGCATCACAAGAGTGTCGTCTTTCAGTGTAGCAGGTACGTGAAGTAGAAATGAAATGAAGCTGTGCTTAATCTTCCTACAAATAGCCCAGGGGGGCACTCGGCACATGCACATACGGGGAGGTAAGTCCGATATTTTTGGGTCAGAATGTTGCCAAAAGTGATATTTTTGGGTCCAAAGAAAACTGAAACTATGTTGATGATATTTTTTGATACCAAACATCGTTATATTGATATTTCTGTGTTCGATGGAGGCAATCCTGACTTCTATTTGCATTGTTTGGGGATATTTTATGTTCATGTACAGGTTTATATATGTAAAATGAGCCGATATTTTTGGGTTGCATTGAAGCTGAAGTGATATTTTTGGGTTGCCTGAAAATTTCTTGGACTGACCCCCCCGTATGCGTATGTCCTGAGTGCCCCCCTGGGACAAATAGCAGCAAGCGCAGGAAATTGACATTTTGTTTTCGTCACGAAAACCATTGAAGTTTTTAAAAACTATTTTCAAAACCCCTAAAAATCAATATCACATTTTGTGAGGGTATCATAGAAGATATCTTTAGTCCTCCAGAACGTATTAGGAAATCACCCCTTGGCAGTGAAACAAAAAAACAGGATCAAAGCAAACATAGATATCATTGTTACATTTTGTAAACTCATGGAAGTTCACATGCATTTTTGAGATACTAAAACTATGATCTGGTATCGATAGCTTCTCAAAATTTTTGTTATTATCTGAGTAAGGAAAGATTCTTAAGGGTTTGCCTCTTGTGCCCTGCTGTGAACTGTTCTTAACAAAGTTTTCGAGGTCAGTGTTTGGACATTACCCAACCTTCTGAGTCTTATGACACAGAGTTTCTTACAGGCAGTTTCTTACAGATCATTGTTTACAGAACAAAATCATTTCATCTTTAGCATGTTTCCTTTACTCCAAGTTCTTGCGTGATCCCGATCCTAGAGATGCCACACCAATACCAATTGAAATCTAAGGGGCCCCTATCAATGGAAATTTGAAAGAACTTATAAGAAACCCTTACTTATAAGAAACTCTCTCAACTGAGATGACAAAATAAGAATTCTGAGTAGCTTTCAATACTAGATCAAAGTTTTAGTATCTCAAAAAATACATGTGTACCTCCATGAGTTTACTGAAGGTAACACAGATATCGATGTTTGCTTTGATGCTGCCTTGTTGTTTGACTGTCAAGGGGTGATTTCCTAATGGAGGGCTAAAGAGATCTTCTATGATACCTGCACCAAATGTGAAATTGATTTTGAGGAGCTTTGAAAAGTAGTATTACAATGCTAAATAGTTTTTCGTGATGAAAACAAAATGTACATTTCCTCCGTTTAAACAAAGCCTCGGTTCATTTCTATTTCAAATACACGCTCTACTGTAAAACGACACTATCATCACTTGTGCTTTTATGCAAGAAGTGATTCATAACTTTCCGAAATTTTGGTTGACATTGCCGGTTTCTACTCCTACAGACTTGTAATCATTGCAGGAGTTGGGAGAAGGATTGGGGCACAGTTTATCGAAAAAGGCGCATAGCCATGGGAGCGATTCATACACGTTTTTTCTATAAGAAACTTGGATCAGGCCATAGAACTAAAAGTTTCTTAATTTAAGGTTACGGTAAACGTTTTCTGGGTGAAAATATCCATTTTTCGATTTTTTCTCATTCTGTTAGACGAACTTTCAAGGCTTACAATGATACCTTGCTTGAAGCCAACAGAAGTTTTGAAAATGGAAGAAATTTCATGTAAACGAAGTCTGGCCCGGTAGGCGAGACAGTTTTTATCTTGTGTTCATATGGAGAAATTCCAGCCCGCTTGCCGAGACAGAAATTTGACACGTGTCAAAATGAGACACGTGCCCATTGTTTAGAGACGCAACGCATGAGCAATAGCGACATTTTCGTCTCGGTAGCCGGGATGGAGTGTTCATATGGGAAAATTTTCATCCTGCCTACCGAGATCTCGCCACTACACCAATGAGATCCCGCTAAGCGGGCCAGCCCGCCTACTCATATGAACAGAAATCAAATTTTGTATTGGAATTAGGGAAGAGGTGAGATCTCGGCAAAGAGCTCCAGCCCGGTAAGCGACAATTATCTGCTACATTCTATTGACTGCGATGGCTGATTACATGTCTGTTTGAGAACAAGTTGTGAGAGAAGACTGTATGCAGCTTCCCAAAGGGATGGTTCTTGAATGGATGTTCTGGATTTCAAGAGTAAAACAATTTCAAATTTTCAATTTTTCTCTGGACCACTTTGACATTTTTAAAGTAAAAAGCAATTGGTTTTAGTTATCAACAAAAATTTCTTAAAGTAGATGTAGAGACACAAGCATGTATATCTTTCAGAAAGGCAACTTGTTATTTACATAGTATCATTGAAAAGAAGTCATATTTTGTACCAGTATTTCCTTGAATGTGCACCCTCCTTTTGCATGACTGCATTCCCCCAGGGTAGTACTCTGGTATCTTTAGGATAGGGATGCTCAAGTTATTTTTTCTGGGTCTAAAATTTGGGCAAGAAAGTTACTTTTAAGGTCAAGTCACTTTGACAGCTAATTTTTCAGGTCGATTTTATGCTGAAAATTATTTTTTTTTGTGTTGATTTTTATACCCCAACCTGCCAGCCCTATCCTAATCATACCAGAGTAACCCCCTCGGCTAGTCCCCTGAATGCTGAAAATTGGCCATGCCCACAACTTCTGCACTCAGTGGACGTGCTCGCTAATGGGCCCTAATGTTCGTGTTCCTTGCCTTGTCATCGTTCGCAAAAGTGCGAATACGTTGAGTTGGCCTTGAATAAGTGCTTTGCTTTGCAGTTATTTCTTCCTTGTATGGACTAACAAGTGACAAGATTTGTATGTGGCCACCAGGATGTCATCTTCAACTCCTTCCAACAGTCCACTATCTTATGAAAAGCACAATGTAGCTGGCTTGGCTTTATTTAGGCCGCACTTTTCCGGTTTTGAAAGCTGAAGTGAGCTGACCAGTCAGCCATTATGGCCTCGTTTTCGTTTTGCATTCCTTCGGTATGTTCCCGCGCGCTCAAAACGCTGGATATGGAGAGCAGCCTTTATGGTTGCTTAGCCCGGGACGGACTTTGTAATCATCCAAAAGGATTCCATGTTTGACTCATGGAGTCTATGGTATAGGAGCGATTCCTGTCCCATGTCTGTCGTCCGTCGTCCGTCGTCCGTCGTCCGTCGTCCGTCATCCGTCGTCCGTCGTCCGTGGTTTTGTAATTTTGTCATGGCTCAAAGAGTCATTTTGGGGGCAATGGGGTAATAAATAGGGCATTGATGGAGTCAACATACAGACTGATGACATTAAGCAGCTAAGAACGCTCCCTGCGGCTCTCTCCTTCGGCGCCTGCTTCTTTTGGAATAATGATGTCAATTGCCGCAATAGGCAATAGAAAAACAAAGGAAACACATTCTTTCCAATATTTACGAGTGCAGTTGGACTCTCCATCGACTAATTAGGTTAATAAACAATTCTATGGTGAAAGGATTAATATCAATTGCGATATCAGGGTTTTGAACCTTGCATTTTTGATCCATTTATTATGCTAGGAAATAGGACACCATTCATTTTGAGTTCGTATTATGATTTCTGAATCCGACAATTCCCCTCCATTCTACTGAGACAGATATGACAAATAATAAGGCACAAGTAAGAGAAAGCTTGGCGAGCTTCTATTACGATTAAAATTTCATTCTTTGTAGTTTGTCAATTTTTAAGCGGAAGATGAATGTCATCTTTAAAATGTGGCTTGGTTCCATGAGTCCCCCAAGGGTTCTTTGATTGACTCATGAAGTCTATGGGATGGTCTTCAAATCTCTCTGTGAGGTGGCTCCACGATATATGTGTAATATTTCCTCAAAAACCTCGGGGATAACCTCTTGGAATCTTAGGAATACATCAGCTAACCTAAGGTTGCCAAAGAAAAGCTCCAAAAATGGACAAAAATGTTTTTCGTTTAGAGGTGCCAAGTCTTGGAATGGCCCCTCAGCTGAATGTAAGCTGGCATCCTCCTTGAACCGTTCTAAACAATGTATATAGGGAATGCTAGCTGTTAATAATGTGGTTGCCATATGATTTCTTTTTATTGTAAATATCTATTTTAGATTATAGGACTTTTAGTAATATATTAGAAACTGAATTGTATTAGTTTAATTTAGGTTATTATTGTGTATTAATTATTGTAAGTTTTGTAATGGAGGGTCCCTTGAAAATCAACATTGTTGAAGGGCTTCCCTCCTTAAATATTTGAAATGAAATGAAAATGAATGTGGTTGCTATATGATTTCTTTTTATTGTAAATATCTATTTTAGATTATAGGGCTTTTAGTAATATACTAGAAACTGAATTGTATTAGTTTAATTTAGGTTATTATAGGTAAAAATAGGGGGTTGATACGATGAAAGGGTTGATATCAATTGCAATATCAGGGTTTTTAATTTTGCGTTTTTGATCCATTAATTAGACTAGGAAATAGGACACCTTTCATTTTATGTTTGTGTTTATTTCGAACTATGTTATTATCAGTGCCAATATATTGGCACGCTATTGCTTACATGCTATTGATTGAGGATAAACGCTGTACCTAGACTTAACCTTGGCTCGGAGGCTTACTCCATGAGTCCCCCAAGGGTTCTTTGATCTTTTACTGCATAACCAAGAAATCATGTAATCAGCTTGTAATCTAGGAATCTCCCTCTTCAGGAAGTCAAGGGCAAGTGAACTGCGTACAATGAATTGAAAACTATTACCAGGGTAGTTAAGCAATTTGATCAGAAGATTTATCCTGTTGTCCTGTAGATACATACATAGACATACATACTTACATATATACACAGGTTCATCTATCTTAGGCCTACTGGCCCATTAATAGGAATACATATTTCAACTTCTCAGATGCTTAAATACAATGCTTTAAGTTCAGTTCTGAAAATTTAATGCTTCCATTTTCCATGTCATGGAAATCGATTATTTCTCACTTATGGAATGAAATGAAATTCTGCAGAACTGCCCCCCCTCCAAACCAAAAGTTCTTCAAAGTCAGACGATTAAAATTGATTTCCAGCATTGATTGACTGTTGCACAGTGGGTCAGATCACAGATCACAGATCACAGTTTTCTTTGGGAGAAATGAATTTTGCGTTTTTAACAAGAAAGTTTTGAAATGTTCACGAGGATACACGACATGCACGTATTCATTCTTATGAGACACTGCTAGCTTGCCACTGAAATGTCCCTTAGCTCTCAGATCCTCCAAAATAAGAAACTGTGGTACTAGGATAGCACAAATTAAGAAACTACTCAATTTAATTAAGGCAGCCCCTATTACATTTCTATTTCATTTTCGCTTATTTCCTGTACCACATTACTCGGAAGGTGAATGAGTAAGGTCTAAACATTGGCAAAAGGCGTCAAAAGCCCTTCTTTCTCACATGTTCATGAGGGAACAAGCAAACAGTAAACATGAAGAGTGTTATGAAGCCTTTAAAAACACTTCAGAAACTCTGAGTATTGCAGTTTGTCATGCACAGCCTGTAAGAAACTCCTAAGGATCTTTGAATGCTGAAAATCTGCTAATTCTAAGAAACTTCAGTACAGGCCAAAATTCTGAGTGCCTTAAAAATTAGGTGAACATAAAACCCAGTAAAAACCAAATAACTTGACAACAAACTTAGCCTAAGCCCGTTTGTCGCCGTCAAGAAAATTGCGAGTCCGATTTAGAATCTAAAAAATTACACAGGTTATCTTTACTTTCAAGGCAGACTCTTTCATGCTTACGAGCAAATTCCTTCTGCCCTCTCTGGCATACGTCTAATACCTGCTAGAATCTCGCAAAGCTCGCAAATCAGTGCAGTAAGCATATTGACGCCTTCAAGTTTAAGAATCGGTTAAAACCATGTCTGATGGTAATCCTTTCGAAACTTCAGACAACTTTGCATGTTAACACTGGCAAATTCAGTTGCGGAAGATTTGAGTAGATACGAAAGACAACTTCGAAGTTGCAAGGAGATGCCTTCACAAAGTATGGAAATAACTTGGTTACATCCAAGCTGAGCATCGAAATATTTTGCAGTGAGGAAGAAAGGTACTGCAGGTAACATAATGTCAATGTTTGCAGAGAAATTGGACGTTGCCATTAGCATCCACAAAGAAAGGTCGGAGGTTAATGCCCAATTGGTCTTATCCTACTGAATAGGGATTGGATTGCTAGTATGAAAAAACTTTTAGGATACAAAGCCCCTCCAATTCAAAATCAAAATCGAATTCAAATATGAGGTACGACGGTGGGTCAGCGAAAGTCGTCAAACAAGAGCATCTCACAACTCGCAACTCGCAACTCGCAACTCGCAACTCGCAACTCATAGTTTACCAATTCGCAAAAGATGTTAGATGTAGCTGTCCCTTCTAATTTTTCTAATGACGACAGATCGAGAACGAGTTATCTGAAACGAAGATCGGTCCCATTTTCGTTGCACATTTTAGGTCCACCTCATCTAATCTTTGGTATCTTGTCCGTGAAATCAGTGACCAATGTGTCCAGTAAGTCATTGTCGCATATTAATCAAGTTCTTAAAAATGACTGCTGCCTTCATGCGAGCAAAGATTTACGCCAGGTAGTAACTTGAGTTTTCATTTTTAACCCTTTAAACATTCTTTTTTGCATGGAGGGGTTACCAAAGTAATTACATGGATAGAAGTTATGAAGCAACGTTAAATCATATTTTGTCAATGCAAAATATCTTGAAGATTGATCTTTAAGATCGATCTTTAGAGGCCATCGATCTTTCTTCGTTAAACCTTAGGAAGCTTTCGTTACTAGAGCCCCATCGCCCTTTTCCGATCACTGAAAAAGAAACCTTGTATTAATTGGCCTAAGCAAATTTTAGCGGAAAAGTTCTTGCTGTTGAATTATACCTAATTTCATACTTTAAAATATCAAAACCATTTATTGTAACTTTAGCCAGCCTCTTCCGTAAAATCGTCGTCGAAAGACACAGCGTTAAAATCGCGATATCTTCATTTCATCGCCCTTTTCCGATCACGCAAGTTCACGCATGAATTTCGAACAGCACCACCGCAAAGCATAGGTTTCAAATCTTTAAATTGCTGGGTGTAAAATTCTATGACCTATTTCCTTGAACTGAACGGCTTCGACGAAATTTGAACTATTTTACAGTAAATCTGCCGTTGGACTTTTCTGAAATCTTCAATATTTTCAGAATTTCAATGTTTTTCTTATTCTTTAAGAATTCAAGAAAATTTTCGAAAAAAACTTAAAACTATCGTTATTTCTAAAACTGTTGACAAAAGATCAAATAATTTTCAAGAAAACCATAGTTTATGGATGCCTACAATATGGTATCAAGCAAAACTCGTTTACTCTGCTGGTTTGTGATTTGGAAATTTGATGACGTCACATCATAAAATGAGTTGAAATGTAAAATAGACTGTAATTTCGACAAATATTCAAGATTTCTGAAAAGTCCAACGGTAGAATCATAGAAAAGTGGCTAAAGTTTCTTTCAAGTCATTCAGTTAAAAGAAATAGGCCATTGAATTTTACACCCGTGCCATACAGATAGCAGGAGATATTTAGCTCATGTTTTCGTTCGGTAAGTAACATTTTGCCGCTTTATTCGTTCAATAATACCATTGTCGAATTTACTATTGAAAATTACTGACTTTTACAAGATAACTGGCAAAACTCTAGCATAGCAGCAACGCAAAATTTTTATTGCCCTAGGGAGTACGGAGATATTTCATACGTTGGATCTGAAATTTCTATTAAATATGTATTTGGGGTCTTTGAATATCTAAGCTGGATTTGAAAAGCAGCAAATTATTTTTCAGCTGCTCTCTTTTGCCCATAAAAACATCAATTCTCTTTTGCCCCCTCCCATTCTTCAATGCTCCCTGGAATTAATTCAGACCCTACCTCATTATTATTATTATTATAAAATTCTTTAAAGTTGGTTTACAAAATAGCTCTAATATAAGAACTGATAAAGACCAACTATTTACAAAAACAAAATAAATTACAGTTCATCAACAGCCAACGTAATAATTAAGATACCCTATTTACATATTTTACAGCGACAATTCTCTCCATACCATATTTTTATGCATGATTTGAAGGAACAGACGGAGGTGGCAGTCTTCTTGTCATTAGGTAGGGAATTCCATAATATGCTACCACGAAAAGATAAACTATCGTTGCCATAAGTAGTTGTTTTGGTTGGAGGCAACATCAACGGATTTTTTGATCTTACATTATACTTATTATCCTTTTCGTGGAACATATCCCACAAGAACGAAGGATTTTGCTGTGTTAAACTGTTATAAACCTCGAGCATTAATTTTTGCAAGTTCTTTTGATGAATAATGCACTCATTTACTCTGTGTAACAACTCATTAAAGGTGGATGTATAATCATTGAGGAGAATTCGAAGCGCTCTCTTATGGGTGCGATTCAGGTCATTGTTTGCAACCTTCCCGCAAAACATCCATATTAACGGACAGTAATTGAACTGGGACATTATGAAAGAGTTGTACAGCAAACGAGATTGCTTCTCCTTTAAATAGTGCGAGATTCTAGAGAAGGCACTGATCTTGTTGTTTGCTTTTTGACATAATTTTGCCACATGTTGGTCAAACTTTAGTTTCGAGTCTATCGTGATCCCCAATAACTTAACACTACTGACAACATCAATGGATACATTTCCAATATCGAGAACAATACTATCATCTGTCTTCAAACCTAGTAGCACAACTTGAAATTTTGATGGATTGGCTACCATTTGATTAGTTTTGAACCACGAGATCGCTTGAGACATATCTTGTTCAAGGTTTGAAGCCACACTTTCAAAAGTGTCATCACAAGAAAAGATGGTATTATCATCAGCAAAATTACACACCTCCGAATGTTCCACAATGTATATAAAATCGTTTAGGAAAATATTGAACAGTAGAGGCCCTAGCACAGAGCCCTGGGGTACACCAGTTTTTGTTTGTAACCAATCGCTATATGTTGAGCCAACCTTCACTCTCTGTTTTCTATCAGAGAGGTAATTTGCTATTAATCTGAGACCCTGCAGACCAAAACCATACGCTTTTAATTTAGCGATAAGTAGATCGTGTGGCATGCAATCGAAAGCCTTGGATAAGTCCATCAAAATCATACCGGCAACACCTTTCCTATCTAATGTCTTACGAATAGTTTCAATGAGCCGAATCAAGGCATGTTGTGCACTATGTCCTTTTCTGTAGGCACATAACAGACTTGATATCTTTGTAGTTACAAAAGAATTAATCTGTTTAGCTATCAAACGCTCAAAGACTTTGGACATCGCTGTCGCTACACTAATCGGTCTATAATTAACTTTACAGGTGGATTCAGAACTTTTGTACAACGATGATACATCAACGGACTTAAGAGGTTCGGGGAAATCACAAGTTAATAGCATCGTGTTGTAGTACTTAGTTTTTTCTACATGACATAAATCGGATATTAATTTTAGAATGTCTACTGAAATACATCCACTGGTTTTCACGCACATCCAAAATCAACGGAACCCTCTGATGAGGTTTCTTTGTTTATTTCACCTTCCACCCCGTCTCTTCATTGAGAGAAAATCCATTCACTAGCAACCATTCACAGGATTCGAAGCATAAGCGTACTGGAAGAAAAGATCTAGGGGGGCTGCCCGACGCAAAGCCCATCGTTTACTAATATTTTTGCCCCATTAGGGCAAAATTTTGCCCGAGTAGAGCTGATTTTTGAAACTCTTTCCAAAGTTGAGGAGCTACCGCCCCCCTCCCCGCCTCGTACGCTTATGATTCGAAGCCAAACCTCGTGATTGGAAAAGGGCGATATGTAGCCTATCTGACTACAGTTAGAAGTTTACCCCCGGCTGGGATGCCGGAGATATTATGATCGAAATTTTTTTGTAAATATCTGTTTAGAGAGTTGGAGTAAAGGTTGAAATGTTTTGACTGCGGTTCTGATGAACAGCAGTAGAGGAACAAGGGAAAATATAATTACGACAGGGAAACACGAAGGGAAAAATGGCGACTACTTACGATTCCATCACACGTGGGCCTTTTTCAACTTCTGATATCTTTGGATTCACACACCAGAAATAAGTAAACCACGTATGAACATGAAGCTCATGGTGTCAGCAAAGTATTTTTTCGCGCACTTTCTTAATTAGGAAACCCAGTCTCCTTGTAAACAAACATCGCGCGATTGTACACAAAAAGCGCTCACAGCAGCCTGTGATCGGAAAAGGGCGATGGGGCTCTAGCTGTTAAAAAAGTTAAATTGAGTGCAGCTCAGAGTTTTTGCAAAGCGATTGACTGCAAATCCTTTGTGAAACCAATCCAGAGTTGGAAACAACGAGAAAAAGAAAACTTCTTGATAATTACAAGATGGCTTAGCATGAATAGAACATTGATCAATGAAACATTGCTGTCAACCAAAGCAATAAATTGCAATTTTCAGTCACTTAACAGTTAATTGTCATTCATGTTCAAAGTTCCTTTGGGCTTTAAGCTATATACTGTTCTGGGTGGTGCCTCACAAGATAGGCAAAAATCATGTGGCAAAAATCAACACTGAATGTCATGCTCAATCCAATGCTGCTCTTTACAGGAAGTTTACTTGCTGCCAGACTGCCTTTCAGCCCTGAAATAGAAGAAAAACTTGACCAACTTTCAGTGTGAAAGATCATATGTATGAGGTATTCTAGACAGTGTCATGGATCAGCATGTCAAAACATCTTGACACTTTTTGTAGCCAAACCAATAATTGACTAAGGACAATTATGCCAAACATGGCATCAGGAACATTTCTTACAGCAAGATCTTTTGCATGTTAAGACAAAACCATTGATGAAAATCAATTAAAATTCTGCTCTGTCAGATGGAAATTAGGTCACCTTTCTCATCTCTGGTGCAAGTTTTAATAGAGGATCTTGCTTTGAAACCAGATATTAATCTGAAGTGCAAGGAGTTTCTTGCCATTGTGCCGAATAATGAAGTCACTGAACTGAATAATGTTTTTATCGTTCTTTGAGTTGCATTACATCATCACTGAAATATGACCACAGCTGTATAATTCCTTTTATTCATTCATACCGTCTGTTTTGTTATGTTAATTTGAAATAAAAGTCATCTCAAAGACAAACAAAACATGTCCTCACCTTTTCTGTTTTGATCTAAATGTCGTATTCAGCCATGCTTTAAAGTGAATATGACGCGAAAATTCTTATTCATGAAAAACGTCAATTCGAGTGGGATGATTTCGAATTTCGACATTAAACTTTCCAAAACTAAACCGTTTTTTAGATACAGCCGTTTGAAAATCAAGTTTCTTCACAAAAAAGTGTCCGGGGATCTGGGTCGAGTTTTTGGACTTGTGACGTAAAGTGTTTGGGTAGACAGACTGGAGATACTTGCATATCAAAGGATACATACTCACAAGGAAGGGTTTTAGGGATTTATAGTTGCCCTACAGAAAACCTCCATTCTCATACGATTCAAATTCCACGGAATTTGTGTTCTCACACTATTTTGGCAATTAATTGATGTCTTTTGTACTCCTGAATTCCACAAATTGGCACTCAATTAACGCTTTCTTTGATGAAAGAAGTAGGATCATATTCAACCACGGGGATATTGGGTTCTGCCTATTGGCATGACTCAGATAATACAATAAGAGCGCAATAGGAATGAGTTTATCCTTTCATCACAACTGCTCGCTTCGTTTCCTCATGATTTCAAGTTTCAAACCATTGCAAACAGAGCACAAACAGACAGCGTCGCTCAGTCGCTCGAAGAAGGAAAGGACTTCAAACATTTGTTGTACCATAACTATGGTTGTACAGTGTCTCAAGTGGACAGGTCGTAAGAAGTGAGGGAAAGAATTCAGTCCTGGAGATTCCACAATTAACCAATTGCTAACCATCGTGAATACTGTCTTCGAAGCTTTTGACTGCAATCCACCCCTCGATGTGCGCTCGGTATACCTTGATATATCAAAGGCATTTGATAGAGTGTGGCACGATGGCCTGATTTTCAAGCTGCGTCGATGTGGTATTTCTGGTAAGCTCCTTTCGCTAGTTGAAAGCTTTTTAGCTGATCGTAAGCAGCGTACTGTCCTAAATGGTAAAGCCTCGCAATGGGGAAATGTCACAGCTGGTGTTCCTCAGGGTTCGATCCTTGGACCTCTTTTCTTCCTGGTGTACATAAATGATTTAACTGAAAATCTGAGGTGCAATGTCAAACTCTTCGCTGACGATACATCACTTTTTACTGTCGTTCACGATCCTGATGCTGCTGCCCTTGACATGAATCATGACTTGAATCTCATCAGGCTCTGGGCTCATAACTGGCGCATGTCTTTCAATCCTGATCCAGCAAAACAAGCGGTGGAAGTAACCTTCTCAAGGAAAAGAATTACTGTAGACCATCCGCGAATTCTATTTAACGATACTCCTGTTTTAAAAGTTGAGGAACACAAGCATCTTGGGATTGTTCTAGATTCAAGGTTGTCCTTTGCTCGTCATATCCAGGCGATCACCACTAAATCCAGACAAGGAATAGGAATGTTACATTTCCTTTCTAAGTACTTGCCGCGACAATCACTGAATGAATTATACAAACTATATGTACGACCCCATCTGGATTACGGTGACGTTATATATCATACCCCACAGCATGTATGTGAATTTAGTCAGAACATCACGCTCTCTAACCAAATGGAAAAACTAGAATCTATTCAATATTCTGCAGCACTAGCAGTTACAGGTGCTTGGAAGGGCAGATCACGTGTAAAATTGTACAATGAGCTTGGTTGGGAATCACTCAATCTCCGTCGTTGGTATAGGCGTCTCGTTCTTTTCTATAAAATTGTCAATAATCTCACTCCTGACTACACAAGAATACCAATTCCACCATTACGACAGTCCTCGTATTCCCTTCGTTATCCAGCTACAATTGGCCAAATCAATGCACGAACGGCATGTTTTAGTGCAAGCTTTTACCCCAGCTGTTTGCTCGAATGGAATAAGCTTCCCCAAGAAATAAGAGAATCGCCTACAATAGGCATTTTCAAAAATAAGCTGATATCTCTTATTCGCCCTCCTCCTAAGCCAGTTTACAGCATTCACGACCCAAGAGGTCTTGCTATACTCACACAGTTACGCGTTGGTCTCAGTATGCTTAATCTGCACAAGCTTAGACACAATTTTAGAGACACATTGAATCCAATGTGCCCCTCAAACGACGGTGTTGAGGACACGGAACACTTTTTGCTGCACTGCCATTCTTACGATGCATACAGGACAGATCTTCTCGATAGTGTAAATTCAACATTGCAACCGTATGATTTGCCAAATCTTTCAAATGCTCCAATGCTTAAATTGATACTGTATGGTGATGAAAGGTTGTCCGTTGATTCTAATTCTGAAATCCTTAAAGCAACTTTAAGATACATGTACGCAACACAACGTTTTGAATAAAATGATGCTACTGAAGCTTAGCTGCTGCAACTTCTTCGGGGACTTATATGTATTGTTTGGTTGTCTTTCTTTTTTTCTCTCCTTCCCTTCATATCTGCTTGTAGTTTTTATCTTTATGTTAAATGGCCGCAGGGTAGACACAGCATTGTGCTCCTTGCGGTATCGTTTTTAGTAGTGTAATAGAGTAGTTTTGTACGTAGCGTAATTGGTAGAATGACTTTCTAAGTAGTGTAGCTAGTAATGTGTGATGTGATGATTATTGATAGATATACATATATAAAAAAAAATTCAGTGGTTTGACTGCTATCCTTCGAAAGAGAGGGTCTGCGGGTTTAGGCCATGTCCATTCTGTCTGGTTGGCACTCGACTGGAATACATTTATTTCGCTGTAATCGTATTTTCAAAGTTTCATGAGGTCCAGAGATATGCTGATACTACAAATACTTTGCTTTGGTAAGTGTTGATTTTGTTATTGATATCACATCGCTACCAGACTAAATCAAGGACAAGCCTAGTCGTTTGGTGTCAGATCCCGGTAGGAGAACCACGTAAAGTAAAATCATGAATATCGTAAGTCTGGTCAAGCTTCTCCAGAGTGTAGGACTTCGTCCCGTGAAATGCCAATATTCAACCGTTTATAAGCCATAAATGTCTGAAATCTTTGCAACATGGACTATCATTTATTGTTATTTCAAAACCTTTGAGTTAGTTAGATGTGCTAAGGTTGCAATGAGACATCGTTTCGTGATATCCAGCTTGGAAAAAAGCATTTTTACCACGTTGATGAGAGAAACAAAATATTTGAAACATTGTAAATTTTGCAGTTGAAGTATTAAAGAAACCAGGAATGGAATTCCTTAGTTTTAATTGGCTAAAGGGTGAATAAACAAGCCATACCTGACCGCCTATCAAGGTTTCGTAATGGTTTCATGTGTGAAACATTGCATGGTGTTGTCATTTCCACAAACACTTTACGTCACAGAGGCCTGGTACTCAACGGTCTGACCGCGCAGAACTACCGCCACTTTTTGAAGCAAAGTTGGGGCTGCTCAACCCCATTTTCTGAAGAAATAAGCGTCTAAATTAAAAAATAAAGTACACCAGCATGACCAGCGATGTTTATTGCATAATATTCGACAATAAAAATTTTCGCGTCATATTCACTTTAACCGTAAGGTACACAATGAACGACAGGAAATAATCCACACAATTCACCGTCTAACATTTGAACATCGTACCAGGATCCATTGCCCTTGGCATGCGGCAAATAAGTAATAAATGAAGTTCTAGGCCTGCTTCCTTTCCTGTCCCAGAAACAAACCAAAGAGGCTAAACTAATTCTGTGAATAGTTTAAACAACTGAGACGATGAAAAGAAATCCTCTCATAATTGCACGTAAAAACGACTGTTGCGATACTTACCCGAGTGAACGAAGTCTCTTCTTGCCTTGAAAGTTTTGCCAGTTTCTCCAGGGCTTCCCTGGCATCAGTGGCTGGGTTGAATCATGGTTGAATTCACTGATCTGGGATTGAACTGGATTGAACTCAATTGAATTGAATTCAATGTTCCAGCCACATTGCCAGCCAGCCAGCCAGCCAACCAACCAGCCAGCCAACCAGATGGCCCACGATTGACTATTTGTCGAGTTTATATTGCCGCTACGCAGGCGCTTCGCGCTGCTGCGCTGCAACAAGAAGCTACCAATACCAGATCATAGTTTTAGTATCTCAAATAGTATCCCCAAAAAATGCATATGTGTACTTCCATGAGTTTATATCTATGTTTGCTTTGATGCTGCATTGTTGTTTGACTGCCAAGGGGTGATTTCCTAATACGTTAAACCAGTTTGGGACCAACATTCTATCCGGCAATTTATTGATTTCCTTAAAACTTGACTGCATTTGTCTATGCAGCTAAACGTATTATCTGAAATTTCGTCAAAAACGGTTTCACAATTTAACTCATGTACGACAGAAATGCGGTCAGATTTTTCTGCGGACTGTAGTCCTATCCAAAATGTTTTATCGATCCCTGTTTCTGACATTGAAAACTCATCACAAGAAATGTGTCGATGCTCATCTTCACCTCACATCGTGAGCACCCCAGTTAGCTCCTCGCCTTCGGTAGAGCATAGCCCACCCCTCTTTCAATGATCGGCTCCATCTCCTACTTCAACAGATATTTTCTCAGAATCTGATGATTCTTGTGACATTGACAAACTCTTTGGTCTCAGGACAGAATATCATAATCACCCACTCATAGGTTTCTTGAATATTAATAGTCTGAGAAACAAGATTATTGACTTGAGGATGCTTATGGAAAGATGCCTACCTGATGTTTTGGTTATAGGGGAAACCAAAATAAGTTCCGATTTCAAAACTGAGACTTTTCTTGTGAATAATTATCAAAAACCGATGCTTCGTGATAGGAACGAATTCGGTGGAGGTATTATGCTGTATGTCAGGAAAGGTGTAGTGTGTAACCGTGTCCCAGTATTAGAGACTCCTTCCCTTGAACTCCTTTGCTTCGAACTAATAGTAAGCAAAAGAAATGGATTGTCTACAGTATTTACCTACCCCCTGAATCCAACAACATTGATTCCTTCTTTAACGATCTTTCAACTACCTTAAACTCTGCTTTGGACAAATACGACAACGTAATTGTAATGGGGGATATCAATATTGATACCCTAAACCTGCAGGACACGGGACATTGTAAACTAGTGTCCTTTTGTGATGTCTTTGGGCTATCAAATTTAGTGACTGCTAAAACATGTTTTACCAAGAACAGCAGTTCTTCCATTGATGTCATCCTTACAAATTGGCCGAGATCATTCCAAAAAACCTCCGTGTTTGAAACTGGCTTAAGTGATTATCACAGTCTTGTCATAACGGTTATGAAGTCTCATCTCCCTAGACTTAAGCCTAAGATAATCAAGTATCGCAGCTACAAAAAGTTTGACGCCGAAAATTTTTTGTCAGATGTAAAACTGGCGAGCTTTGGTGCTCCTGACGATCCTGATCAAGCTTATAATAATCTTGTCTATACTTTTCGAAAATTGGTTGAAAAACATGCCCCCTCCTAAAACAAAAGTGCTACGAGGAAATAGTGCTCCTTTCATGACTAGGGAATTAAAAAAGGGAATTTATACTAGAACGAGGCTACAAAAGAGATACAAGTAAAATCCTACGAAAGAAAATGAGCTAACAGTTAAACGACAAAGAAATAAATGTGTTTCCTTGAGAAAAAAGGCAATCAAACAGCATTTCAAAAAAGCAACAGAAAACGGACTTGTATCGAATCGAGCTTTTTGGAACCTCGTCAAACCTTTTCTCTCTAACAAAGGAGGCTTAGCTGGTAGTGATATTTCCTTCGTTAAAAATGGTGAAATCGTAACTAACGACCAACAACTAACCGAAATATTTAACGATCATTACATCAACATGGTAGAATAGTCTAGCGGTGTAAAACCTTGCAACATTGCAGATACGGTTGCAACCGATGATGATCGGCAAATCATTAGGCTGATTCTTCAAAAATACAAAAACCATCCAAGTACTTTAGCTATTATTCAAAATCCTGAAAACAACTTCAATTCATTTTCCGTCAAGAGGCACAAGTTTGTCAAGTTAGGGAGCAGTTAAGGTCTTTAGAAGAAAGGAAATCAACGGGTGAGGATCAAATACCACCAAAACTTGTGCTTTTGGCTGCAGACGAGCTTGCAGCCCCTTTAACAGATGCCATCAACAGCAGCATACGCAACTATAGGTTCCCAGAAAATGGAAAACGAGCTGTGGTATGTCCAATGGATACCGGGGAGGCTAATCGCACAGTTGAGCGAAACTTTCGTCCAGCAAAATCTATGAAAAGATTTTGAAAAACCAACTTATCCCATACTTAGATGAAACCCTTTCACTTTTCATCGCTGCCTATAGAAAAGCATATGGCACTAGCCTGAGATCAGGCTCACCACAAAGTAAAACATCGAAAGTAAAAGATCGAAACTGCGGAGGACACCTTTTCCTTTTCCCTCCCATTTTATTTTTTTATGGTGAGCCTGATCTCAGGCTAATATGGCACACAACATGTCTTGATAAGAATAATAGAAGAATGGAGGGTTAAACTCGATAATGATAATATTGTAGGAGCTATCCTTATGGATTTATCGAGAGCCTTCGATTGTATTCCACATGACTTACTTATAGCCAAATAACACGCCTATGGTTTTGATGAAAATGCTCTGGTCCTTATCTACTCCTACTTGAAACGGCGGAACCAATCTGCTAGAATCAATAATACATATAGCTCTTTCCAAACAATTTTATCAGGGGTACCTCGAGGATCTATTTTGGGTCCTATTCTTTTCAATACTTACATAAATGATCTGTTTTTGTTTATTAACCGAGTAACATTACATAATTATGCTGACGATAATACTCTAGCTTATTTTTCCAAAGACACTATCAAATTTGATCGAGGTCTGGAAGAAGAAGCTGGAGTTGCTTTAACTTGGCTAAAACAAAATAAAATGATTGCCAATCCAGAAAAATTGCATTCACTCCTCACTAGAAAGGATCAAACAAATACTAGTGGAGAGAATTTTAACATCCAAGGCAAAATGATCAAATCAGAAGAAACTGTCAAATTGCTGGGCATTCAGCTTAAATATATAACTTTGAACAGCATATCTCTGAACTTTGCAGAAAAGCCGCATCACAACTCAATGTTTTGAAAAGACTCAAACAATTTATTGGTTTTATGAAAGGAAAATCCTTGTCCAAAGTTTTGTTTATTCAAATTTTGATTATTGCCCTCTTGTGTGGTACTTCTCATCAGCTAAGGCTTTACAAAAAATTGAAAAGAATCAAGAACGTGCCCTTAGATTTATATACGATGATCACCGTACCCCTTACAGCGAATTACTTTCGAAGTCAGAAAGGTGTACTATGCATGTTTAACGTCTGAGAGTTCTTTGTATAGAGGTTTTTAAGACATTGAAAAATATAAACCCATCTTTCATGCATGAAATTTTCAAAATAAAATCGTCTGTTTACTCATCACGAAACCCAAATGACTTGCAGCATTACATACCAAATCAGGTCACATTTGGATCTAATAGCCTTGAAATAAAATCCGCCGAAAATTTGAATAGTTTTAAACACATGATAAAAAGTGGGATGGTCCTAACTGCAAATGCAATGCTTGTCAGCATGTGACAGAAACGTAATCTTTACTTAGACCAAGTAAACATATATACATGTATTTTCATAGCCTATATTTCTTGCATAAGAGTACAGGAGAGGACAGCGTATGCTGTCAGTGTAGCAGGTACGTGAGATAGAAATGAAATGAAGCTGTGTTTAATCTTCCTATAAATAGCAACAAGCGGAAGAAATGTACATTTTGTTTTCATCACGAAAAACAATTCAACTTTTTAAAAACTATTTTCAAAGCCCCTCAAAATCAATTTCACATTTTGTGCGGGTATCAGAGAAGATATCTTTAGTCCTCCAGTACGTTTGTTTTTTTGTTTGTCTTCTTATCAGATATCGATTATTTCAATCTAGCTTTCTATATACAATGTATACAGTAAACTAATCTAAATCGACGAATTAATAGATACATGAGAATATATGCAACATTTTGGTTGATATTGTCGGCTTCCACTCCTTCAGACTTGCAATTATTGCAGGAGTTGGAAGAAGGACTGGGGCACTGTTTATCGAAAAAGGCGCATAGCAATGGGAGCGATTTGGTGGTGAAACTGGGAGTGGATTGCAATAGAGAAGTGGATATTTGTCTTGAAAACAGTTGAGGTAGGTTTATAGACTTGAAATTATCAGTTTGTGCTCGCCTTTTGCTACGTTTTGTTGGATTCGTTACGCAAAAATTGATGCAATGATTTTCAAAATGCCACAAATCGGCTAATTTTAGCGATCGCATAGTGATGCCGAAAACACTTATGGTCTGAGGTATGGAGAATTTTCTCCCGTTGAAATTTTGATGAAAATTGACATATCCGAGCGTGCAATGTTTTTTCGGGATGGTAGTCAAAACGGTCAAAAATGGCCTAAGCTTCGCCGCAAAACGCGGAAGTAAACACAACAACGGCACCTGATTGGTCAATTTTAGGAGAAAGTGTGATCTGATCAGAGCGTGACTGACAACCCCGCGGGATCTTTGGACAAAAGAAAAGATTTGTCAGCAATGCTTTCCCAGCCCCCAGCCTGAAATAAAACACGCTGCTCATTGTTTTGAAGATCTGAATGGCTGTAAATCGATCTCCTGTTTTTCACGACTGTTTGAGGACTTCAGGCTTGCCCTTCTCGTCAAAGTCCTTAATTTGCAATACTTCGCAAAGCCGGAAAAAGTCGCTAAAATACACATAGTGTAGGGTAGTCTTTTAGCCACAGAATGACGCTTAAAGCATTTCCATCGGCCTCTTACTTATCTGTCTGTACCAGATCGCCTCGGGTCACTTTTTTGGGTCACCCGGTAGTGAAGGGTTTTGTATAGCAAGAAAGTATGTAAGATAGAATAAAAATATTTTTGAACAACCCATTTTATCATACCAATGTTAAGTTGAGTCTCAGCTTTGTTAGGATCTTCCTTGCACGGATTCAATGACAAACATCTGCATGACCTCCCCCAAAATTAATCACTATTGAACATACTAGAGACGTCCTGCAAACTAGCAAACCTTTTGCTGAAGAACGGCGTATTTCAATTCTTAAGTCCTCTCTCAAATTTTTTAAAATCGCTTTCGATTACAAAGTGAACGCCTTGAGCAATGGCATTAATACAGAAATAGTCCTCACTTTTATTGATTGTTGTTATTAATTGAGAAAGAAACTTTCAGCCTCAAGGTCTTGCAAAACCTGAAACTTCTTTGGTTCCAAGGTTGGATAAGTTGCTGTAGAAAAATAGATGAAGGGTCATCTTATTACATCCATAATTCACTGGGATCCGTGGTCTTTGCAACCGTCATTAGAATATGCAACGGAGAAAATCTAAAGTTTTAAAAAATCAGTTTCTGAAATGCAGGACCTCACTGTATATTGAATTTGTATTACTTGAATGAGATTTTTCAAGATACAAAGTTCTGTTAAATATGTGAGATTGATAAGCGACTTACTTGCAAGCTGTCTCCCCTCACACTGCATATACAGTTGCTACTAAACCTTGATAGCCATCAACCAACGATCACTCACTCAATAAAATCGTAATTATGAGTGAATCTATCGTTCGATATCTCTAAGTCGGATACTTGTCACCAGCCACTAAAAATGGTCAGGCTAGCCAACCATTTTGTCAGACAAAAATAGATTGCCTGGCCACTAATAACTGACACAGAGGATCTATACATCCGGCTGGGTATCAAGCTTGTGGTTTCCTAGACCATCTATATCGATGTCATCCTTACTCATATAAGAACTCATCAAAGCCAAAATTGATATTGTCACTTGGAAGGGCTTGTGGCAGACTTCTGATAACTTTCCACGTGGGTAATGGATTTACACCCTTCACTTAAGCACTGAAATAAGGATTTACTGCACAGAGTGGCGTCGTACATTATGCCCAGTCACCAAGTGTGCCTAGTTCCACTGACTACCTCAGTCCCAGTTTCCGTTTCTTTTATCAAATTGAACGAGGGCACTCCACTTCCAGAGGAGCACTCAGGAGTTTCGAGGGATGTGAGTTTGTTATATCTTAGCCCTTGAGTTTCTGGTTTAACTTTGAAAACGCGAGGGTTTTCAGGTTTTCAGATGTTTCACTGAATCCAAATTTGATCATTCGTTTCTCTTAGATCTTGGGTTTCATTTAAACTATAAGTTTACAGGTTCTCCAAGCCTCAATCCCGGACAAAGCTCATGGTACACTTTGTATTTTGGAGAAAATTTCGAGTTGTGATCCCCCCACCCCCCTCCCCCATTGCAATGTTGAAAGCTGATGAAAATGTCATAGATGAGTTGACAAGTATGTCTTCTTACAGCAACCAAAATTGCAGTGGGGGGAGGGGGGGAATTAGCAGTGAAAGGTAACAGTTTATATACAAAAAGGCCTCTTTTAACGCAAAACTCATCTGTCCCAACGAGTTTTGTCTGCAATTGCTTATCTTCCAGGGAGTCGCTCTCTAGGGGCGTTGGATTAGTCATCAAGGCTCATCAAATGCCTTTTTAGATGTTTTTTAAAGAGGTGTGGCGATGGCAGTCCCCTGATATTAACTGGAAGATCATTAAAAACCTTAATGCCGGAACTATGAAATCCTTCGTTGGTATATGTAATGTTTAGCTTGGAGATACTAGCTAATTCTATTCGCATAAAAAATTTCAAAGCTCGTTGATGGAAGAAGTCGTTGATGTTGAGCATGGTCTCAGATTGGCTAGTAGCAGTTGGACTAGCAAAAGTAAATACTATACTGCCCCTAGCCTTACTAACATTCGACTTGATCAGAGTGAAGTCATGAATGAGTTAAGAGAGATAAAACTTATCTGCCTCCACTTTTCCACTGTTTCCTTATCAAGCGAGAACAATCCAGGAAGTTCCCCTAGACTCCCCGTGCCGATTGCAGTCTCATTCCGTTTCCCCTTCCGTGTTTTGGAGACGGCGAACCAAAACAACGTGCTTTCATCACTCATCGCAAGGTAGTGTTGACGTCAGTGGCAACGAAGTACAAAGCCGTTTCTTATGAGCTAATTTAGATATGCCCGTTGCTTAACCCTATTTTACCCGGGCAAATTTTTTGGTGTTTTTTCCCGGGGGGGCCATTACGGCCCCCCCTGTTTATCTCTGTTTCTGTAACTCCAATGCTGCTGAAACTTTCCAGAATGGTACCTACAACCATTAAGAAGCCAATTAAACAATTCCGGTCTTAATTGGTCACGTGGTTTGTTGCTAGGCAACCAAAAGGTGTCAAGTGGTGACACATAAGCTTCAGTACTGAAAACAGAGAAAGTGCTAATAATTTTGGATTTTAATGTCTAAAAATTTATGAAATAGTATAAATATGAAGAAAACGTGATTTTATATTGATTAAAAGTAAGTTTTTGAAAATTCATCATTATTCATTATAAATATGACGTCATCAAAATGGATGACGTCATAGAAATTATCTTTTGCTGATGTCAGCAAATATAAAAAAATTATATATCAAATGAAAGCTTTTTCAAAGACCAATCGATTGGTACCAATTTCAGAACGATTTAAGTGAAAACCAGAGAACTATGACAGTTTTTGTGATTTTCTTTGAAACTACTCTCCAAATAAGGTATTGTTATTGTCACGTGACTAAATTTACGACAATGGAACATTAAAAATTTGATAGGCTATTAAATTTTAGGAAAAGTCACCTTAGTCTCAGTTCTTTAGGTTCTTCCATCTGAGAGCTATAGTCGATAATTCAAGTGGGGGGGCCATAATGGCCCCCCCGGGTAGAATAGGGTTAATTTTAGTTGGGAAGACATGACCGCCTTTATTTTATAATCGAAAAGACAATGCCACCTCACAATTGTTGCCCTCTGAGACTTCCTTTAGCAACTGGTTTGACCAGTATCCAGAGGGCCATTTGTAACCACCGACATTGGAATACTGGCATCAGCATTGGCATTGGAATTGGTATCGATATTGTATGTACGTATGCTTTGATAAAACTGAACATATAATGGGAGAATATTCATAACGAGTTGCCATGCAGCCAATATGGTGATAACAGGGAGGACACATTAGGTTTCTTGATTACATAAATTGACTTTGTTGTTTCTTTTATTTTCATATAGCACGGCATTTTGAAGCAAGAACTCCAAGAAATCAAGTAGCAGAGTTTCTTGACTTTTGGGAAGAGGATTTTAAACTTTCTTCCAAGTTGTCATTGCATGAATGCATTCATGATGATATCATTTGTCCGAGGAGCCTGCTTCGACTTCGACCAATCCTCCACAAGTACTACAGATATTCACGATGAGATATTTCCAGATCTTGGCAATGCGAACGACTTTCGTTAAAAGCAATGCTTTTAACAGAAACCTGATAAAAGGCATATATCGATACCAAATCAGCACAAGTACCGATCATAAGTAACTCATAAGTTATGTTTGAGAAACAAATAATTGCACTGAATAGTTGGTGCCTACATCGGTGCCTCCATCGGTGCCTAGTCGGTGCCTGCGTCCTTAACACCCTTGCAACGAAATACGACAAAGAGCAAGTTGGCCTCTATCGAGATGATGATTTAGCAGTCTTCAAGGATGTTACAGGTAGCCAAGCTGAAAGGATAAAAAAAAAGACATAACCAAGGTTTTCAAAAGCCTCGGCCTGAAGATAGTGATAGAAACCAACTTGAAAATCGTTAACTTCCTCGACGTCACTCTAAATCTAACCAACGGAAAGTGCTACCCGTACAGAACATAAGATCCTTTTGGGTGATTACAAAGTCCGTCCTGAGCTAAACAAGCATAAGAATATCTGATTATCGATTTCTTCATAACCCCAAATGATCATTGATTCTGTTTTTTGCTACAGTTAGAGAGATGAGTGTTGCTGCTAAAGTCGCCTTCATTGGAAAATCGAGCGCCTAGTATAAGGACAAGAATTTCATTTCATTTTCATTTCATTTTAACTTTTTTATCCATGGTAATCCACTCAGATACACCGTTTTACAGGGAGCCATGCAAATACAAAACCTAATAATAACTAAAATATTCAACCCTATTTACAATAATCCCAGTCAAAAAAAAGGAAAGGAAAACGAGATGAGTCATAGTTTGGTTTCATAATTTCTTCGAAAGGAGCTGAATGATGCGGACGCTTTGACAACACTATCTAGGTCACTCCAGACCTTAGCCCCTCTGTAAGCAAACGATTTCTGACCAGTTGATGTTCTCAATAGTGGTAATCTAAGGTCAGTTTTAGAGTTCCTCAGCTGACGGTTAGTAGCTTCAGACGGTTAGAATCGCCTCAAGGTCAAAGGCAATATTTTGGTCTTTATGTCAAACGAGAATGATACGCAAAAATCAAAAGTTATTACCCCTAGTTTGCTTATAGTTCGTGCACAAAACTATTGGTGCATCTGTGTCAAATGAGATGTCATGTGAGATTTACGATAACGCAAAATTACTTATGCAGAACCGTACAGAACGTTTCAGTTGTTGCTATTCGCGGGCATCTAATTTGAGATAAGCAGTCACAAAGATTCCTCTGGGCAGAATGATATGCATGAAGATGTTTTGGTTCAGTGTGATCACGTCCCTTCCCCCAGTCCATGGCGCCATTGCTTGCTGGGATTCTGCACCTTTCGTCTCAACTTCACCTGCGATGATTGCATCCGTTGCTGTGTAGGAGGGGGGTCCTTCTACCTTTGGTTATGCTGCAAATGCTAGCCTCTGTGCAGGCCGCCGGTTACATCATCCTCTAAAGTTGAGTTATTTGCATAATGAGTACTATCAATAAGTGGCTAATGACTCGTTCGTTCTAGAAAACGATTGTTTTGACATAATTAAGCTGCTAATGAAGTCAAGAACGTGCCAATTCTGGGTGAATTTGTTGCTGTGCCAGGGTAAACATCCTAGTAATTTGTCCATCTTATGGTGTCAAATCTGTCTAACATGAAATAAGCCGACGTCAAATGTTGCTATAGGATCGCGGGAAACTTCTGTCTTGTATGCGCTTTATGTGCGCTTTCTTTATTTCAGTGCCAATTAGCAGAGATAAAACGTTAATCAATTGCTTTAACGAGCGTGACGGAAGTGGGACTTTCTGACTGACTGACTGACTCACTGACATCGAAGCCCCTTCTTAGATTACAAAGTGGACTTTGTAATCAAAAACACCCCCAGTTTAAAAATAGAACTTTTAACAAAACTGAAAGATCTCTGCACTTCCGTCATTAAAGATATAAAAAATACGTAAGAAACTTTTGGTAACACAAAAGGCCCCCACATCTGGGAAACTGCTTACCAGCCTCGGACCTTAGTTTCTTATCAAAAATACGTGCATTTGAACGTGTTGTCGCATTCTTTTTGTCCCACCCCTTATATCACGCAAGAAACTCAAATATGAGTTTCCGTAATTTAGGTCCTTTTTGGCAGCCGAGGTTTCTTACAAGTTCAATTTCTTATGCTCTCATTGTTATTTCAAATGCTTTTAAAGTATTTATTAGGATCAAGAGTGTATGACAGGAGTTCGCACCCAAAACAATATATAATCAATGGTTAATGATGGTCCAATGCCAAAACTCTATTTTTGGAAGTTACAAAAGAAGAAACATTTTAATCGCAACAGTCCTCCAAAGGGTCCTGGTAAAGGTCCTCCTTGGAGTCCTCCCTTGAGTCCTCTTCCGGGTCCTCCCTAGGGTCCTCTTCCGGGTCCTCCTTAGAGTCCTCTTCCGGGTCCTCTTCTGGGTCCTCTTCCGGGTCCTGGTCCTGGTCCTGGTGAGGGTCCTGGGTCCTCTTTTTCCGGTATGCCGTGTAATTGTGTCTAACGGAAAAGCTCCACATTAGCGGCATACCGGAAAAAGAGGACCCAGGACCCTCATCAGGACCAGGACCAGGACCCGGAAGAGGATCCTAGGGAGGACCCGGAAGAGGACCCTATGGAGGACCTGAAAGAGGACTCAAGGGAGGACTCTAAGGAGGACCTTTACCAGGACCCTCTGGAGGACTGTTGCGATTAAAATGTCTCTTCTTTTGTAACTTTCACAAGTAGAGTTTTGGCATATTGCACCTCACATTAACCATTGATTATATATTGTTTTGAGTGCGAATTCCTGTCATACATTCTTGATCCTAATATATGCTTTAAAAGCATTTGAAATAACAATGAGATCATAAGAAATCGAAGAAACTTGTAAGAAACCTCGGCTGCCAAAAAGGACCTAAATTACAGAAACTCATATTTGAGTTTCTTGCGTGATATAAGGGGTGGGACAAAAAGAATGCGGCCATAGTTAAGTAACACGTTCAAATGCACTTTTTTTATGAGAAACTAAGGTCCGAGGCAGGTAAGCAGTTTCCCAGATGTGGGAGCCTTTTGTGTTACCAAAAGTTTCTTACGTATCTTTTATATCTTTAATGACAGAAGTGCAGAGATCTTTCAGTTTTGTTAAAAGTTCTCCCAAATTAAGATTCAAAACAACTAAAGAACATAATTTGCTCTCAGAATGATGTCCAAACAGTTACTTTTTCTGCACAGTCTCCAAACAATTTTGGGTAACCTGGGAAAATTAGCACTGCAACTTACAAAGATTTTGTAGCTTTTAATTTCAGGTAGGGTTGTTCCTTTACTTGCAAAAAACTGAGTTTTCCATTTCTTATAAGCTGTCTCTTATAAAAGATATGTGTATTATTCTTCTACAGTTCTGAACAAAAGATCGATAGACTTGTGAAGTGCAGAAGCAACCTTCCCGCGGAGGAACACATACCGGGCTAAATGTATTCACAGGGACACTATGAGGGACGCAACGACTATTTTCTTTTTCTATTTCATCTTTTTTATTCATGGTAGCCCCTCAGTCGAGGACTGATTTACAGGGGGGCATGCTAAAATATACAAAAAAAATATTCAATCAAATTAACGTAACAAAATAAAACTCGATAACAGAATTACAATCTTGAAAGGAAATTTCAAAAAGATATACGTTTACAAAAAGGTAGGTTTCGTTGATTCTTCGAGAACAGATGATCATTTTATGGCTTTCATAAAATCTTTTAAAGTTGACGTATTTTTAGTCTTTTTAAAAAAGCCATTCCAAAGTTTTGCACCCTGGTAAGAGAAACATCTCTACCGAGAAGCATCAGACTACTGCACTAGGATTAAATTCTGCATTTTGAGTCAGGGGAGTATAAGTTCCTCTCAAAGGATTCAAATATCTAGGAGAAAATAAAGAAATTCCTACAGGATGCGGAGGATTTCTTGAGAAACCAACAGGATTTCTGATGAAGACATCCGATTGCAAAATTCAGTTCTGGACGTTGTTTGTGTCCAGAATATTTTGCAGTCACATTGTTGATTATGTGTGACATAGTATTTTAATCTTTTGTCAAACATGATGTTTTACCTAAGATTTAATTGACAGTTATATCAACAAAATATCCTCACGAAAACACTGCGAAGGCTATTACTAAAAGCAGGAACGGGGAATATTGCTGGGGAATCGTGGGGAATGCCGGGGAATCACGAGCCCCGACCTTAAGGATCCCAAAAATAAAAATACTAAGCTGTTAAAACAACTTTACAATGAGTATCAACTTGAGCAACTTATAAAAGATTACACAAGGGTTGCTGTAAGAGCTACTAAAGAGAATGAACACCATACCAGTAAGACGCTTATTGACCATTTCTCGACAAACAAACCAAAGTATATTCTTAGTTCTGGGGTTTTAAAATCGGGCATGGTAGATCATTATATGATATATGCCATACGGAAAGTGAACGCGTGGAGGATTAGGTCTAAAAAACCAAAAATTCTTGAAACACGAAGTTTAAGAAATTATGATAAAATGAAATTCATAAACGACTTAAAAGAAGTGAATTGGGAGGTAGCGCTATCTCAGTTCTCTGAATCACCAAATCTAATGGTTGATAAATTCCACGAGATTTTTGATGGTCTACTAAACACACACGCACCAATTAGGAGAAAAAAGGTCAGAAATCAACCTGCACCGTGGATTACACCAGAAATAAAAAGACTTATGGAAGAGAGAGACAGGGCGAAGAAAAACTCAATAAAAAACCCCAAACTTCTCAATTCATATAAATCTTTGAGAAACAAGGTGACTAACAGTATTAGATTTTCTAGAAGGTTGCACTATCAATCTTTGATCAATGAGAACAAGAAAAATCCAAAAAACATGTGGAAAACCATAAATAAAGTGCTAGATAAGGGCCTTAACTCAACAACGATCATGCAAGTTAAGGATGGCAACAAAACAGTTTCGGATTCTAAACAAATTGCAAATGCCCTAAATAGCCATTTTGTTAATGTTGGTCCGAGACTTGCTAGTAGAATAGACAATAAACCAGGCGATGACCCTCTTTATCATCTTGATACTTGCATAGAAGAAACAATCTTTCAATTCAAACAAGTAAATGAAAACACAGTTATGAAATACATTCAAAATCTAAAACAAGGAAAATCTGCTGGTCCTGACAATATACCAACAGTAATTTTGAAAGATGCTGCTGACTGTATATGTAAACCATTAACGATGATCTTTAACAGCTCTTTCAGGCTAGGGACTTTCCCAGACCGTTGGAAAATAGCACGAATAACCCCAATTTATAAATCTGGCGCCAAAGATGATACGAATAACTATAGGCCAATTTCAATCTTGTCAGTGTTATCTAAGCTATACGAAAAAATTGCACATGACCAACTTATTGACTTCCTCCAGTCTAACAAAAAACTAACGAAGAATCAGTTCGCTTTCCGTAAGCTTCACTCTACAATTACCTCGCTGATTGGTGTCTCAGATCATTGGTACTCAAATATCGATAACAAAAAAGCTAACTTCGCTCTTTTTCTTGACTTAAAAAAGGCATTTGATACCATGGATCATGAGATTCTGATCAGTAAATTAGCCAAATACGGGGTAAAAGGTAGAGAGAACAACTGGCTTAAATCATACTTAACTAATGGAAGCCAGTATTGTTCTATTGATGGTCAAGTATCTGATATTATGGAAATAGAGTGTGGAATTCCCCAAGGGTCATGCTTGGGACCGCTGCTCTTCATCATTTACTTGAATGATTTTGAGCACTGTCTCGAACACTCAAGAGCCAACATGTATGCGGATGATACTGAGATAACAATATCCTCAAACAACCAAGCAGAGCTTATAGAGACAGCACAAGCTGAGCTACTAAATATCGCGGAATGGATGAGGATTAACAAACTCAGTCTCAATCCCACCAAAACAGAATACATGATAATAGACCATCCTCGTAGAAGAAAAAAAGGAGAATCATTACCGCAATTATTTATAAACCGAGAAATAATTAAACAGGTTCACAAAACAAAATATCTCTGGGTAATAGTTGACGATACTTTAGGTTGGGAAGAACAGTATGAATCAGTGAAGAAAAAGGTTGCTGGGGGCCTCGTGGCAATGAAAAAACTTAAGGACATCCTCCCACAATCAATGCTTTTTCAAGTGTACAAAGCCCTTGTTGAGAGTCATTTTCGTTATGCTGACGTAGTGTGGGGGAGCTTATCGAACACTAAAATAACAGCCCTTCAGAGACTGCAAAATCGTGCATTTGAAATTATTCAAGCTTCAAAGATAAAGGACTCTTGGATTAGACCAACATTTAGCATCGATCAGATATTCCAATTTGATCGGTCGGTTCAGATGTTTAAGATAATTAACAAGATATGTCCTGAGAGTCTGCACGGTAAATTTGCTGAAAGATCCTCGACAAGCAAGTATAATACGAGAAATAAGACTGATCTCCAAATTCCAAGACTAAATTTAGACTACAGTAGAAAGAGCTTTCACTACACCGGTCTAAAAACATGGAACGCTATCCCAACACAATTAAGAGAGTCTAATACACTCACCCAGTTTCAAAATGGGCTAAAGAATCATTTTCTAAGCTGAAAAAAAACAACAAATTATATATATATATGTGTATGGGTGTACATATATATTTTTATATGTGTATGTATATGTGTGCAGGTTATACTTATATATATATATATTTACGCACGAATCCATGGAAGAACAGTACTGGCTTTTAATATAGGTTTATTAGGTTTGTTAGAAATATCTATTACTTTCATCTGGAAATAAGTAATTTTAAAGTTTACTGAGTGGATGTCGTGGATAAATAAAATAAATGAAATGAAATGAGGAATCACGGGGAATATCGGGGAATCATGGGGAATAGTGAGGAATACGCGAGGAATAGCGGGGAATCACGGGGAATGTCGAGGAATATCGGGGAATAGTGGAGAATACGCGAAGAATGGCGGGGAATAACGAGGGATCATGGGGAATCATGGGGAATATCACGAGGAATGGCGGGGAATCACGGGGAATCGCAAGGAATCGTGGGGAATATTGAGAGAAATAGCGGGGAATCGCGGGGAATCATGGGGAATCGCGAGGAATCACGGGGAATATCACTGGGAGTTACGGGAAATATCGGGGAATCGCGAGGAATGTTGAGAAATTATGGGGCATATCGCAGGGAATCATGGGGAATCCCGTGGAATATCGCAGGGAATCGCGGGGAACGTGGGGCTATAACGTGGAAAATCGAGGACACTTCTTCGTTTCCTCGAATTAAAGCATAAGTAATTCTTTAGGAAAACTTTAGCTCAGTAGCAACAGCAGTAGTATTTCAGAGTAACAGATAAGACTGAGGAAACTTTGCAAGAATATATGTGCAAATATTTTGTTATCATTTCAGTATATCCTTGCATGCTTCGACAACAGCAATTATCACCCTTTTACAAACATTGGGTGTAGGGGCGCTTGATGTTTTGAATCACGGATTGATAGAAAGTCTACAGGTTTGCAAATGCCACAGTAGTTTCTGGTAGATGTCGTTACTGTTTCACATAATGGATTAGCGATCACATGTATTGATGTTCCGTTTGCCAAGCTTGCCAACGTGTATGAAATCGGCAGCGAGGAGAAGTTTTGCAGATGAATTAAATTGATTCACGTATTTAGAAGTCACAGATTTATCAGTCATCAGTAAGTTCTACCTTGTTTTGAACTTTGAATCCAAATTATACTGTAAAGCTCTATGGTTGGCATTAATTAGCTATGTAATTAGCTAGACGAGAAGCCAACGTTAAATAAAGCAATTATATTATCATTGTTATTATATTTGCCCCCTCTATATCAAGTTCCCTTTTTTAATAAGCCCCTCCCCGCTTAGCCAAATTCTAAATAAGCACCCCTCTCTTTGAGGTCCCCAATTATATCAAATTCTAGCGGCTACCAACGATTTTGCACTTGTTTAGCTAAACGAGTTTAGATGTTAATTTTGATGTTCTTCAGGACAAAACAGTCTCGAATTTATGTACATGACCAATGACAAGCCATTATGTTGATGCTTCTACTTTAATTTTGTGAATAATCCCCATCTCTTTTAAGACCCCTTCTGGATTGTCGGGAACTAAAAAAACCCCATAGCGGAATTTACCTTAGAGTTTTGCATTGTGAATTTACCGCCGAGGCTCTACGGTAAATTTCCTGGGGGGCTTGTTTAATTTCCGAAAATGCAGGAGGGCTTACAAGAGATGGGGCTTATTCACAAAATCAAATTAGAAGCTACCCTGGGTACCAGAGCCAAAAAATAATAAAAAGAAAAAAAGGAAGGAAAGAAAGTTGGCAGTATTCCCCTCCTTAATATTCCCCTTAATCTCCTTAATATTCCTCAATATTCCCCTCCTTTCTTCCTTCTCTCTTTTCCTCTTACCAATTTCCTTTCATTTAAATTTTGAGGCTCTGGTACCCAGGGTAATGAGAAGCATTGATATAATGGCTATAGAATGGCTTGCCAGTTTGTTTACTCCATATTTTGCGGATTTAACATTTAATTTTACAAGTCAAATAAATAAATTCGATTGTCCTTAACCATATCATAATTAACATACAAACTTGTTTAGCTACAAAAATGGAAAGTCGTTGGAAGCCGATTGAATTTGATACAATTAGGTACTTCATACAGAGGGGTCCTTATGTAGGATTTGGCAGAGAGGGGGGGGGGGTTCTTACAGAAGGGGATTTGATATAGAGAGGGCAAAATAGAGCTTTCACGCTATAATTTGGATTCAAAGTTCAAAACATGGTAGGAGTTACTGATAACTGATAAATCTTTGACTTCAAAATACGTGAATCAATTCAAATCATCAGCAGAATTTCTCCTTGCTGCCGATTTCATACACGCTGGGAAGCTTGGCGAACGGAACATCATTGCATTTGATAGCTAATCCATAATGTGAAGAAGTAACAGCATCTACCAGAAACTACCTTGGCATTTGCAAACCTGTGGACACTCTATCGTGTGTATTCTTTTGACTAATTTGCATTCCTGATCGGATAGAATAGATCTCATGCAAATATTCGTGAAATTATTTGTCTTTCAAAACATCGAGCTTGCCTACATCCAATGTTTGTAAAAGGGTGATAATTGTTGTTGTCTAAGCATGCAAGAGCATACTAAAAATGATAACAAAATATCTGCACATATATTCTTGCGAGGTTTCCTCAGTCTTATCTGTTACTCTGAACTACTACTGCTGTTGGTACTGAGTTAAGGTTCTTCTAAATAATTACTTTGGAATGCTTTAATTCAGGAGAAAGAAGATTCCTCGGTATTCTACGCTATCCCCTTACATTTCCCACGATTCCTCGTGGTTCCCCGTGATTCCCCGCTGTTCCTCGAGAAATTCCCCATGATTCCCCGCAATTCCCAGCTATTTCTCTCAATATTCCCACGATTCCTTGCGATTCCCCGTGATTCCCCGCCATTCCTCGCGATATTCCCTGATATTCCTCGACATTCCCCGTGATTCCCCGCTATTCCTCGCGTATTCCCCACTATCCCCCGATATTCCTCGACATTCCCCGTGATTCCCCGCTATTCCTCGCGTATTCCTCACTATTCCCCATGATTCCCCGACATTCCTCGTGATTCCCCGGCATTCCCCACGATTCCTCAGCAATATTCCCCGTTCCTGCTTTTAGTAATAGCCCACTGCGAACCTCTTCAAGTTCACGCTAACCTTCGATCACATGAGAAACAAGTGTAATGATATGAATGGACACTAAACATCATCGTAAGACATAAAATGAACCTTTGAACTATATCAAATGTCTGACAACATATTGCATAAGATTAAACATTTGTGGCATTACTGTGGTTTTTACCGTTTAGTATATTCTAGCACATGCATGTCTTAGAGGCAGAGTTGTGATTGATACGAAAGGTATAGCACACATTGTCGTCGTCTCTGTTCTCCTACTCTGACGAATCCGAAACGCCACATTTGGTGACAGAGGAACAGAGTAGACTAGAGACCTCACCATCATGGCAACCGTTTCTGTCATACCTGAGAAGTTTGAGTCTGGTGATTTCGTCGCTTGGATCCGCAATTTCGAATGCTGCGCTACGGCAAATGGATGGAAAGAGGATGATATGCTGAAGAAGCTACCCGCCTTCCTTCGTGGCCAAGCGTCCTCCTATTACTTCTCGCTGCCGGATGCCAGTAAAGGCACGTACGCCGACTTAAAAAAGGGTCTTCGGAAAGTTTTATGCCCTGTCGTTGCTCGGGAGAATTATTTTGCTGAATTTGAGCGTCGAACTCTACGGCCCTCAGAAGATCCCTCCTTGTTTCTTTGGGAGCTTGAAAACATTTTGACTAAAGCCGATCCAGAGATGAAAGACGAGGCGAAAGATGCATTGCTGTGTCGTCAATTTTTGAAAGGCCTGTCAGATGACCTGCGACTGAGGTTACTGGAACATGATCCAACCCCCACCCTCAAATCAATGACAGAATTTGTTCAGAGATTTCGCGCCATCCACATGGATAACTGCCGTTCCCCCGCCTGTGCTGTCCCATCAGCCCCAGCCCCGCCCACGCCGCCATTGCAACAGTCGATTAATCAGTTGACCGCTGCTGTTGCCGAGCTCACCGCAAATAAAAAAAAACTCCAAACCGCTGTGGAGGACAAAGCGAAGCAGCAGCAACCACCAAAATGGCAGAGAAACCAAAGCTTCCCAAGAAAACAGCAGCGATGCTACAACTGCAATCAATGGGGACATTTTGCTCGCGATTGCCCTTGGGATCTACATTGCTCATTGTGCCGTGGTTGGGGTCACAGTCAAGCCCAATGTGCCAATAACTACATGGAAGCTGCTACATGGAAACGTCTATGATCGGGAAGTTTTATTTTTTGGGCAAAGCTGAAGCATGGTATCTACAAACCATGCGTAGGCTAATTACATGGAAGCGCAAATTGAAATAGAAACCTAGTAAGGAATCTGAGGCTGTATTCTTTTGTGCAACTCCTTGCATTACGCAAGGAACTCAGATATCAGTTTCTACAATCTGGGTCATTTTTACAGCCAAAGGTTTCTTACAAGTTTCTTAAATTTTTTATGCTCTAACTATTATTTCAAACGCTTTCAAAGTATCTATTAGGATCAAGAATGTATGACAGGAATTCGCACCTAAAACAATATATGATCAATGGTGAATGTGAGGTGCAATGCCAAAACTCTACTATTGAAAGTTACAAAAGAAGAAACATTTTAATCCCAACAGTCCTCCCTAAGGTTCTGGTAAAGGTCCTCCTTAGAGTCCTCCCTTGAGTCCTCTTCCGGGTTCTTCCTAGGGTCCTCTTCCGGGTCCTCTTCCTCCCTAGGGTCCTCTTCCGGATCCTCCCCAGAGTCCTCTTCCGGATCCTCTTCCGCGTCCTCTTCCCGGTCCTCTTCCGGGTCCTGGTCCTAGTCCTGGTCCTGTTGAGGGTCCTGGGTCCTCTTTTTCCGGTATGCCCACATTAGCAAAGCTAGCAGGACCCACCTACTTAACAAAAGATCCGAGTTAATCTCTAAGTGCCGCCATGAGAACAAATACTATCTCATCAATTTCAAAAGAGACCCTACGTAAAGAACACATTATGACACCATGTTTAATTAAGTATGTATAAATGCGCAAAAATTGAGTAGAACTTTTAGTAGAACTTATTTACCAATATTCCAATGGATGAATGCATTGACTTGTGCATTGAATTATTGTTTGAAGACACCGAAAACTTGGAGTATAGGGACTGTTCTCTCAACCCTTCACAGTTTCGTAAATTACTGACTTTCGCAGTTAAGGACACTCATTTTGTCTTCAACAAACAACTATTTGACCAAATTGATGGTGTTGCTATGGGGTCACCTCTTGGGCCAACCCTTGCCAATCCTTGGGCCAATATCTAGCCAACTGTCCTTCTGAATATAAGCCTGTACCATACCGTAGGTATGTTGACGATACATTTTGCTTACTTAGAAATAGAGATCATATACATAGTTTTCTTGAATTTATAAATCGTCAACATCCTAATATTAAATTTACTTATGAATTAGAGTCGGATTATGCTTTGCCATTTTTGGATGTACTTGTTACTCATGATGATAATACTTTCTCAACTAGCTTATACAGGAAAAAGATATTTACTGGTCTTTATACTGACTTCTCTAGCCTAGCCCCTACCAAGTATAAGATTAACCTACAATCCTTCACAAAAATTATGAGACTGCATCCCCTTCCCCCTCAGTCAATGTTGGTTGGCTTGGCTATGGGGTCATTTGATGTCAATTTTCAGGGGAAACATTGCCTACAATCACAACATTGACTGAGGGGGGAGGGGATATGACATTGGCAAGGAAAACAATGGTTTTCCTGCAGTAGAGACATGGGAGCACTAAAACTTCGGGATTGTACCTGCAGGTCTCAATATATTTTGTGAAGGATTGTCTTGAAAATTTTCAGACTTTGATATTTTTTTCTTGTTTTAGTTATTCCTACTGTGTTTATCTGTGATGTAGTTTAGAGATACATGTCAATATTGATGAATACTTTTGTTTTTCATATTCCGAGAGATAATTACAAGGTGGATGGGCTGGGTGGGCAGGGGTGGGAGGTTTTAGGGAATTTCCAGGGCTTTCTACCGTTCGAAGGTTCTTTTGACTAAGTGAAAGGCAACCACTGAAATTTGACATCATATAGTTTTCGAAATACAAAAGACTGGTTTTTGTCATTGATTTGCTAGAAGATCAACTATGAAGGGAATGAAATGTATTCAGGGGGGAGCGGGTGGGCCGTGAAGGAAAATTTGGAAAACTTCACAAGCTGCAAAGTTTGTGATATTTGATTGATAAAAGTCATTGTAAACTCCTTGGCTCTGTATTTGCGACGAGATATGACTTAGACTGGAGACTCTGATAGCAGTAGTGAAACTGAAAACAGACCTTATTGCAACATAATTTCTATATTTTTAACAAACAAGAACAAAATAATTTTGACAGGTATGTATATCAGAAAATTTGATATTTCAACGTAACGAATCTTATACACAAAGCTATGCAAACTATATGCAGCTGTTTGCTATTATACAGACGTGCGGTAACATGGCAGGAAAATTCAAGCGAAGTAGAGTTCATTTGGAAGTCTCGATACATTGGCGTTACCTTCATCAAGATCAAGAGAAAACTTGGAAGGAGATAGCTCGAATGAAAGATTACAAGAAATATTCGAAAGCAACGATTTGCCGACACATGAAGAAACCCATCAATGACACTGTCATTGATAAAAGAAGGAACAACAAAGGACGTCCTCGTAAACTTACAGCACGAGATAAGCGCAACATATTGCGTCAGGTTGAAATTCTTCGACGAGACTATGGCTATTTCACGATTAAAAGATTGAAGGTTTTTGCGGGCGTGTCACCAGAAATATCAGACGAAACAGTAAGGCGAGTATTGAGGGATGCTGGATTTAAATACACCCATTCCAGGAAAAAAGGAATTCTTAGTAGGAAAGATTTGAAAACAAGGTTGGAGTTCGCCAAAACAGTCCGCCGGCGTTTGGCAAAAACTGTATGGACAGAAGGTGTGGCATTCTACTTGGATGGAGTTGGTTTTACGCATAAGTACAACCCTCATGACCAAGCATTGGCCCCCAGGACAATGGCCTGGTGAAGACCTGCCGATGGCCTAAGCTTTCAGCAGACATCAAAGGGATCACACGAGGGCTGTGGTGGCAAAACTGCAAACTTTTTTGTTGCAATAGCTTATAAGAAAGGAGTTATTTTAGCAGAGCAATATGAAGGGCAATTGAACGGCCAGAGTTTTGCAGAATTTGTTAGGGAACAATTTCCTACTTTGTTTGAAAGGAGTTCCAATCCCAAAGGAAAGCTTTTCCTGCAAGATGGTGATCCATCTCAGAACAGTCGGAAGGCACAAGAAGCAATGTACCAAATTGGTGCCAAGAAGTTCTCTATTCCTGCACGCACTCCCGACCTCAATCCCATCGAGAATGTCTTCCATAATATCAAATCAAAAATGAGAGATGATGCATTCAACAAAGGAATAACGAATGAAACTTATTCACAGTTCTGCGCAAGGGCAAAGGAGACATTACAGAATTACCCAAGCGAAATTATTGATCGCACAATCATGTCAATGGACAAACGCATCGATTTGGTCATAAAGGCAAAGGGACAACGTATTAGGTATTAATGATTTCGTAGTTTCTCTCCAAGAGTTAACATTTTGTCTTCACACTGTGGCAAAATTCTCACGTGCTACCACGTGTTACCAACGTGATACCAACGTGATACCAACGTGATACCGACGTGTTACCATCGAAAACTATATGCTTCCAGTATATTTTGACGTGATACCACGTGTTACCATCTAATATAAAAATATTTCTACCCTATATTTTTTATATTTGATGGTAACACGTGGTATCACGTCACATTGTACTGGAAGAATATACTTTTCTATGGTAACACGTTGGTATCACGTTGGTATCACGTTGGTATCACGTTGGTAACACGTGGTAACACGTCACAATTTGAACAAAACATGAATACAGCAAGCGTAACCCTGTTCTTATGAACCTGAAATCATAGTAAAAGTTGCAGCATATCTGTTCAATTGGCTGCCATTAAGACCAGTTTGGCGAAGCAACTGCCGCATGGCTTGACCTTTCGCTGATCTTTCTCTTCAAAGACATGCTTGAATTTGATGATTCTCCATCTGCTGTTCATCATATCTGTTTCACGCTCATCCTCAACGTTGAATGGGCCCTTGTAAGTGATTGGGGATTTGCTTGTTGCAAATATCGGAACATCTGAATCTATCACCACATCCTTTGCGAAATGATTTTTTGGAGCTGGGAGTTTCACCGTTTCCCCTTCGAGGAGTAAAAGCAAGTCCTTCCATGCAATTACATCTTTACTGAATCTGAAGTCTTGAAGAAGGATGACTTCAGCTTTCTCGGCACCCACCCAAGCATATTTATCATTTGCTGGGTTATCAAACAATTTCCCTCCAAAAATGTTCTTCAACGGCTTCAACATGAAAGTTTTGGCACAGTTGGAAAGGCCATAGATCATCAGGTTTCTGAACTTCCCTCGGCCTAAAGTGAGCAGCTCATAAATATAGCCTGCAAAAGTAGTTGGCTCGATACCATTGAGTACTAAAACTTCATGTGCGCATTTTATCCAAGAACTGTTGCACCCTTCAATGCAGTTCTTGGCAGCAGCTGCACGCACCTTTTCCAATCTGGTTGTTTTTTCTAGAGCAAGCGAACTGGAGGCATTTTTTAGTAGCCATGCCTTACTGATGAGCTCATCCAACGCTTTCTGCGTTCTCGAAAATAAGAACATTGCTAAATCGCATTCGCCCTCTTCTTCGCGAGATTCGGCCTTGGCAAAGAGCTCTGGTACGCTGATGATATTGTTGGCAATGATGTAATCAGACACCTCAAGGTTATTAAGACGTCTTCTTGATTTGGTGCTGTGTGATTCACCATCAGGCTGCAGGGAAGATAGCGTAGATTTGCGCTTTCGGCTGGCCGCACGAGAAGCTTCTGTTGAGGCTTTGGTGCGTGGGGACCCGACCTCAGACAAATCGGGATGTCCTTGACTGTGGGACACTTCTTCGAGAGGCTCATCTTTACATACATATCGATATGCATAAATGTAATGACTATAGGTTTCAGAAAAGTTTACCACGATATTGTGCTTCCTCATTATGTTATTCTTCACAGAGAGCCATTTCTTCACACCCGTCAGCTTCATACAGCAATGGTAGTGGAATCCACCTAACTCATGATTCTCTTTGCAACATGCCCAGTGAGACACCTTGACGCGACTATTTCCAGCGTTGAACTCGGCTTCCAGCATTTTCCCAAAGCTTTCCCTCGTTGGGAACTTCACAGCATCTGCTTGTGAATATGTAATCAGGTACTGACGCCTTCCTACTCGAGGGTTTTGAAAATCGTCGTCTGTCATTTTGAAATCAAGGAGTACTGCAGTTGAAGGGACGCGCCAAAATTTTTTAATCATTCATGTAAGACTGCACGAAAGCCTCCTCTGTTTCATTTATTAATCATGCAACACAGCGTTACCATGCTGCTATTATTATCTTACATCCTTATAATCTCTTCCTTAACTACGGTAATTGCTTCGTCCTTCTGTAATGTGATGATCATTGTTGACAAAATTCGATACATGAACTGGATTCATATTTCAATAATTTGAGATGTAAGTTAACTTTTTCCTTGTTAAAACTATTCCTGCAGTGATGACCTATGTCTTACTTTCTTAAATAAAAAATTACTTGCTTGCATTGCTTTTACTTGCATTTTGACTGTAATATTTTGAAACACTGCCACTGAAATGATGAAGTCAAAACTGTTACGACCTTGGGTAGACAATGTGCAAATTCGAAGACCGTCGTTCAGTAGCCATAACATAGAAATTGTTCTTCACTTTTTTCTCGCCTCTCCCTCCCTAACATTCTCCCCATAACCCCCGTCGTGAAGACATAGGCCTACCGAAAGGATCTAAGTCAAGCAGGTAACACTCGACCACAAAAAAGCCTTTAAGATCACATAAAACTGATGTCTAACTTGACATGCCCCTTTTCGTTTGTTCTAAAGTTTCAGACAATCCTTCACAAAAATTATGAGACTGCATCCCCTTCCCCCTCAGTCAATGTTGGTGGGCTTGGCTATGGGGTCATTTGATGTCAATTTTCAGGGGAAACATTGCCTACAATCACAACATTGACTGAGGGGGGAGGGGATATGACATTGGCAAGAAAAACAATGGTTTTCCTGCAGTAGAGACATGGGGGCACTAAAACTTCGGGATTGTACCTGCAGGTCTCAATATATTTTGTGAAGGATTGTAGTTAGGGTTCTAGTTTATCGCGCCTTCCACATTTGCTCTTCATACCGCAATTTCCATGAAGAAATTGTTCGCATTAAGAAAATCTTGACTGAGAATTGCTTCTCTAAGAGCCTTATTGATCGCATTATTAAGAAATTTTTGGATCGCCAATTTAGGCCCAACCCCCCAAAAGAGGCGGATAATAAAGTCCCCCTCTTATTTTGTATTCCTTTCCTTGGGCAGTACAGTCTGCAAATCAAGACTAGGCTAAGTAGAATCATTAAAAAATGCTATCCAAATATCCAACTGAGGGTTATTTTTCGGTCCCCAAAATGCATTGGATCCCTCTTTCCGTTTAAAGATTGCTTGCTGAAGATGAACCAAGTATGGTTCAAAGCGTACTGATTATGTCTTATTCTTAATTTTCGTAATTTCTTAATTTACCATGGATTTGTCGATTTAACTGGATTGTCTCAATTTAACTGGATTTGTTAAACATGTCTTCTGATTCCAACTGATTAATAATGATGATTAAAAAACTCACAATGATTGTCGTCGCTTGCCTCATCCTGAAACTTTTAGTTGTCTGAAGATCGCAAGAAAGCGTGAAACTCTGAGTAACAACAAAGAATGTGGCCTGTTTTATTGCTTCAGTCCTATATTTTATTGCTAATTCGCTCTGCCTTCATGGCATTGAACACTGTTTTCAGCAGTAAAGACAGATACAATCTTTTGTAATTGCATTGAATATGGTTTCAAGTTCGACTCATTTGATTAGATTAACTTTACGGGGTTGCAAAGGTCAGGGCCACCGAGAGGGGGCAGAAGGGGCAATCTGCCCCAAGGGCCTCAGGGTCTAAGGTGCTTCATAATTGAAGATATTTGAAATTTGATTGCAGGAAATGCACTTAAATGAATTTTAAACCAATCCAAAGGGCACAATCGAAGCAATCTTCTACTCGCATCGCTCACAGAGGGCATCACCCCGCAGTTTTGTCCCTGGGCCTCTACAAGTTCTCGGCGGCCCTGATCATGCTAAGAAAATTTCTGATGCCACCTTAATTGCAATGGCAAATTCAAAAACTCATGTTGCGTGCAAAACGAAAGAAAACAGTTCACAACATCTTCTGCCAATCCTTAACAATTAAAGGGAGTCGACATAGTTAAAAGCTGGCCCAAGCCAAGTTAAAAGTATAATCTATTGTATTTGATCACTTTGACGCCTGTAATTTCATTGTGCGGCTAAAGAAACAATGGATCTGTGGGCGTTTCTTTAGCCTATTTATAGCTGCTGCGAGATATATCTTTGTCTATTCCCCTTAATCATAATGGGAACTCTAACGGTAACGCAAGATGGAAAGGTCTTATTGTGTTAAACAGATTTTGAAAAAAGGGAAAAAAGAACCTATCTTGGATGAACCATAGACTTATTACGTTGAGTCCTAGTAATCGCTACCACCCACCCACCCCTCGCTCATACTAGGACTCATGGCTTTCTAGCCAAAGGGCTGGCCCTGTAAAGGATTTGCCTCGCTTTCAAAATTGAACAGTGCTAAATTACGGAACAGCTTCGGGCGCATAGTAACAACAGCAACAACCTGGCAACAACAACGGCCGGCCAACCGCCATCTTGCACATTCTTCACGAAGTTAGTGATTCACATTTTCATGGAACGATCTTGAAAGGAAAAGGTAAGACCAAGTTCTTTTTGACTATGTTTTGCTTAGAAATTTATTAAGTAGCAATAACACAGCTGGACTGATGTCGTTTGGCCATGATTTGATCGAAATTTTGGCATTGACCCACTCTCTTGTGTCAAAATGTTTTCCAAGCAGCTTGTGTTATCGCACTCAAACTGCTTTGGACTGGCTTTTGGTCAGCTTATTTCACCAAGACATAATTGCCAATACTGCAGGCTAGCAGAAAGTCGTTTGAAATAACTTTCAAAAAGTCAGAGCAAAACTGAGTCACCGATTAGGTAAGATGGAAACAATGCAATTTCGTTGTTTATAGAGGGCTTGAGGAAATATATTTTACATCAAGTATTTTACTCTGACAGATGAAGTTTTCTTTTGTTGCATATCTTCTTTATCAACAGATTGAAGTCCAGGCTCATGATAGGAACAAGAGTGCAACTGCTAAACAAACAATCCTATAGCTTTGGTCAATGAAGAAAGAAGAAAATTCATTATCTTCAAAATCTTACTGAACAAAACTCTAGTTTGTCATAGCTGAAGATACAAATGTAGGCAGAGACCTTAACATCAGAAGTCTTGCATGATGAGTTATGTTGGATTTACTACAATGTTTTAAATATCTACTTGATTTTATTGTGAAAAGGGATTGACACTTTGTGAATCATATATATTTTTTGTTTTTCTTGTACATAGACTTGCGACTGTAGCATTAAGCGTTTGGAATGAAAGCAGCAAGCTTCCCACTTGGTTAAAATATTTGCAAAAGAACAAGAAACATCAACACAATAATCCAGGAATGCTTTTGATGTTTTGATTGAACTGTTTTCAAAGGTCTCCAGTTCCATAGTATGCTGCAATTCTAATTCTGTGTGATTTATCTGATTTAAGAACTCATAATGCAGTCCTCAAGAAGTTTGACAAGAAGACTGAACAACATGATGTATTAAGGAATTGGGTATTGCTTCATTCTAATTTTAATAGGAGGGGACGAAGTTTTTCAGTTAATGATAAAAGCCAACTCAGGATTCAAATGAAAACAAACAATTTTTGGATGTACACAGTAGAGAGGACACACAATGAAATTTGACCATGCATAGGGACCAAACAACAAGTTTGATCGAGCAGAGGGCAGGCATTTGACAACAAAGCTTTCTCTTCGTACTTAAAGAATTTCAACAAAGTTTAGCAAATTTTTATGTCCTGCGTATGGATATGCAGCAAAGACTTATCCTACGGCCGGCCGAACTGTACGTTGTGGTATTTGAAGTGAAGTAAACATCTTAACTTTAAGAAATTAAACTTTCAGATCACCAAAAACTTGAGAAACTCTAGTGCAAGGAAATGTAACTCGAGAGGCTATTCACTTTAATGAGGAAATCCTTATCATACTTTCAATTATTTACACTTCTTTCCTGTCCATTACTCGGAGTCGGATGGTCCTTGAATAATTTCTAAACACTGAAGGTTTCGAAAAGGTGGAAAAAATGTTGTTTTGAATCTTCAGGAGTGACAGGAAGTAAAAATCAAAATTGTGTAGTAAATTCTATCATTGACATACCTGCTCCACAGGAAGCCCAGGCAGTTAGTTAACCGAACAATGATAAGTTTACGATCGTAAAATTGTTAATTGTATACTACCTTTGTGTGTTATTTGTCGCACTTCTCCACTGCTGTACTTCTGCACTCTACTGCATAATTGTTCGAATGCGAGAGTTCGATACAAAATTTCTTGCTGGTATTCTTATAGGTAAACAAGGACTGAAACGAACCTTCAAGCCAAATTCAATAAACTGTTTTGTCCTCGCTCGTAATCCGGCATCCATGCTCCAAATTCGCATAACAGCGTATCAAAATATTCCATAATCATCGAACTATACTCTCCAATACTTTGTTTCTTCATCATCAATGCTTAAATTGCAATAATTTGCAACTTTTTGACGTACATCTCGTCAGATCACGCTTCTCACCATGCTCCGGCCATCGAACGGTCCCAAAGCGATCGAAATTCGAATGTTTTCGTCAGCCAACCTCGCTTAGCTTTTCACAGAATGTAAACAGGGACCCCCTGGCAAACCATAGAGCACAGCTGTTGGTTTGAATCGATCAACAGATGGATCGAGGGATCCCTGTGTACATTCTGTGCAAGGCAAAGCAAGGCAGGCAGACGAAAAAATTCGAATTTCGATCGCTTTGGGACCGTTCGATGGCCGGAGCATGGGGAGAATCCAGATCTGACGAGACGTGCATCAAGAAGCTGCAAATTTTTGTATGTCAGACACCGCACATGAAGAAACAAAGTATTGGAGAGTATAATTCGATGATTATGGAACATTTTGATATGTTCCATTGCGAATTTGGAGCATGGATGCCGGATTACGAGCGAGGACAAAACAGTTTATTGAATTTGGCTTGAAGATTAGTTTCAGTCCTTGTTTACCTATGTAAGAATACCAGCAAGAAATTTTGTATCGAACTCTCGCATTCGAACAATTATGCAGTACAGTGCAGAAGTACAGCAGTGGAGAAGTGCAGCAAATAACACACACAGGTAGTATACAATTAACAATTTTACGATCGTAAACTTATCATTGTTCGTTTAACTAACTGCCTGGGCTTCCTGTGCCTGCTCCAAACATTTCTTCACTGAGTTTAGTTTTAGAAAGAACCATCTCGAGTTAATCTCAAGTTTTCTTCAAACTATTAAACATTTCAGCAATAGAACTGTTTCAAAATAAATAATGGCTAGGCCTGTCGTTGGCCAATTTCCCCCTTATTCTTTGAGCATTATTTCATCCATCCGATTTTTTACTTTCATCAGAACAGTTGTTTGTTCGTCCAGTTCGATAATATCATCACCTTGCAAACACGATAAAAATTCCCAAGAAGTATTCATCTCTGCTTGACTTTTCCATTGCACTGAAAACAGATGAGAAATGACGAATATTGACGAATACTTTCGCGCCACAACGGCTTCCAACGGTCTGATCTTGAGGTCTGGGTTAGAGAGAAATAGCGTGAAGATGTCGACGCCGTTTTGGACTGTTAGAGCAAAGGAGACTGTTTTGACATTGTGGGGATGGAAGTAATTTGCTTACAGAAGTAGTGTCCCTCGTCAATGATTGCAATAACTGCCTTAATAATGATGTCAAGGCTCATAATTTTGTAACGAAAGATGATTATTGTTGTCAGGGACGTAGGAAGCATGTCAAACTTGAGAGGCACGACACTTCGAGGCCACTTTTTCTTAATAAGGAGGGGGCATATCCTAAAAATAAAAAAATCCTTCTTAGTTTACTGCCAAATCTTGGGGGCACGTGCCCCCACTGCCCCCGGTTCCTACGTCTATGGTTGTTGTGGAGCATTCGTACTCAAAGCCTAGTGTTTTGGCCTTCGGCCTCGCAGCTTTGCGAATCTTTGGCCACCAAGCCAATCAGTGGTCCGGAAAATATGATTTCTAGCCTTTGTCACACCTTGTGATTAAATTCACAAATCAGACCCCCCCCCCAAGAGGAGAATCACATCCGGAGAATCACATCCGGGACCTGAATCACATCCGGGACATGACGACGTATGACGTACGGGATCTGGGCGATGGACCGTGGCGTAAACAACTGGGAGGTGTGAACTTAAAACGAAAGTTTTTTGTTTGGTGGGAAGTGGAGGAGACACGAGGAGACACGAGGAGAGAAGAAAGAAAAGAAGAGATGTTGTGCAGAAAGAAACTGGACGTTTGACTGTTGGAAACAGTAGATACGAGAGCAGATCGTATGATATTCGTTTGTTGGTTGTTTTGAAGAAACAATTTTGTGTTTAGGCCACCAGGAACCTTGATTTTCTAGATGATGTTGCGTTGCACGTTTTGTGTTTCATAGCTGTCTGTGCAACGAAATATAAGAAATAAACCATTGGAATGTAAACAAAAAGAATTCGGAATCACATATGGTGAGGCCCAAAACCGACCATTTGTGACATTTGGGGGCTCGGCCGGGAAAATCAAGGAAGACAAAAAAAGAACTGAATGGGCGAATTTGTTTGCTGGGTGGGCCTATCTTCTGTTTGAGCAAACGTATATTTCTGTTAGTGAATTTTTTTTCAGATCTTTAACTGAGTGATCACATTATTTTCAGGCAAATAGATATTAATAATTAAGTGGTGCAAGTGAGCATGACTGGTTTGTCTGATGGATGTTGATTTGTGTTGAGATTCTGAGGTTCATGGTCTTGAGGGTAGTAGGCTTATACTGGAGACATGGATATGGATAAGTTAGTGGAGTTAGGGGAGAAATTGAAACTTTCAGGAAAGGATTTGACAGAGTTTATCAGGGAACAACAGAAAATAGCAAGAGAAGAGCGTGCCAATGAGAGGGCTGTAAGGAGAGAGGAAGAAGAAAGAATAGAGCGTGAAAGGCAAAATGAACGACAGAAATTGATAAAAGAGCAAGAATTTGAGCTGAGAGCAAGGGAACTTGAACATGAAAAGGCCATGATGGAGATGAAACTGCAGTTATCAGAAATGGAGGGCAAGAAGCCTAGTTCTGATAGACCAGGGTATATGGGTAGTCCTAAAATGACAGTTCCAGCTCCAAGGATGCCTCCATTTAGTGCAGGGGAGGATTTAGATGCATATCTACTACGCTTTGAAAGAATTGCAAGAGCACAAGCTTGGTCACATGAGGATTATGCCACCAACTTAAGTCTATGTTTATCAGGAGAAGCACTAGAAGTATATTCTAGACTGTCTCCACAGGATTCTTTAGACTATGATAAGTTAAAAGAAGCATTATTGCAACGTTTTCAGCTTACAGTAGAAGGTTTCAGAAGGAAATTCAGAAGAGGAAAACCAAAGGAGGGTGAAACCACTGTACAATTTCTGGCAAGAATTGAGAATTACTTAAAAAGATGGATCAATTTAGCAAAAATTGAGAACACTTTTGAAGGGGTTTGTGATTTACTTCTGAGGGAACAGCTGTTAAACACTAGAGGGGTGTCGCCCTAATTGAGGGTATTCTACATTGGTCGAATATTCCTGCTGAACGAAAAAATTTTCAGAACGAAACTTAACATGAACACTTTCGTAAACTCTTCACTGTTGTTGATATAAAATATATTTGTCATTGGTGATGTTGTCTTTAAGAGCGAGCTACTCAAGAACATAGTGCTCGAGAGGGCCTAAATTTCCAACGTCGCCCTGATTGAGGGTATCCAAACTTTACATGGTTTCAGGTAAATTTAAGATAACTTGGTGTGAAAATTAGCATCATATCAACAGATAAAGAGTTTTTGTTGTTATGAAATGTTTTCTGATTGTGTTTGCTGTGTTTCGTTATCCTAAACGCTGACCTTTGTTGCCGCTTTCGTTCAAAGACTTTTCAAGCAAGCTGACATTAAGTTTTCCTCCTTCGGTGAACTGAACGATGCTTAAATCAATTCATGACAAAACAATATTTTCTACAGTCCAACGATAGAACAAACCTGTTTTTGCACCGTAATATGTCCTTTTACAGCAAATAGTATTCGCCTGTCATGCGTTGGCAGCGCAGATTTCGTTCAAGAACCGGAAACCGAAAGATACCACAGTACCCTCAATCAGGGCGACTTTAGGCCAATCAGACGGCGTGGAAAAAAGAAGCCCGTCGTGGCGGAAGCGGATGTCATGTCTCTGAAGAAGCATGAAGTACTTATTCTGGACAAGCGGAGCTTGGCGAGAGGCCATTTGTTTGTTGTGAAAGCTTTAACAACGTCAAGAAACGAAGCAAAAAGAAAATTGTGCATCGAAACGTGAAAGGAAAAATGGCGGATACTTACAGTTACGTCTCAGGTGAACTTCGTTGCGCACTTTTCCCTCTGTTTGTGGACGGAATTTTAAGAAACACCAACAAGAAAAAATGTAGCAAATGGAGTCACCAAAATAATTTCGCCCACTTTTTGGTTTCAACTAGACCCAATCTCCTGTTATTCAGCAACAAACGCAAGACAGTTAAAATCGGTCAAAATGCGTTCACCCTCAATCAGGGCGATACCCCTCTAGTTCAAAAGAATTAGAGGTTTTCGTAAAGGAACATTCATGTGAAACAGCTGAAGAGCTGGCCCGTCTCAGTGATAGGTACTTGGAAGCCCATGGTGGAAGAAAACGAGCTGATTTTAGTAAGCGTTTCAGTCCTGTTGGGGAAAATCAACAGCAAACCAATATCAAGCCAGGTACAGACAAAGATGGTAGCAGTAGAGAGCAAAATAAAAACACATTTAAATGTTTTCTCTGTGGAAAAAGAAATCACAAAGCAAAAGATTGTTGGTCAAAGGGGAATAGCAGCAGGGTTCACAAAGCTCAGGCACTACAACAAACTGAAAGTAAAGCAGACTCTAAAACTCTCCAAGGACAGGAAGCAAGTGCTTGTATGGTAAAGTTGATCAAAGCAAGCAGTGATAAACAGATAGAACAAGCTGGAGGGGAAAAGATTCCAGTGGTGAGTGCAGCATGTCAGGATACCGGAGAAGGAAAGAGAGAGATTTGTTTCTGACGAAAAGGATGCCAGTCAAAGAAGGGAAGGTAAATGGGCAGTCTGTGTCAGTTTTGCGGGATAGTGGTTGTAGTGGTATAGTAATAAGGCCTTCATTGGTGAAAGATGAACAACTCACTGGGTTGCAACAGTTGTGTGTTTTGATTGATGGAACAGTTAGGAGGGTTGATGAAGCAGAAGTTGAAGTGCAAACACCATTTTTTTCTGGAAAAGTGAAAGCTATGTGCATGCAGAAGCCAATCTATGACCTTATAATTGGAAATATTCCAGGTGTAAGAGGAACTGAAGTGATTGGAAATAACAAGGAAGGAGCAAAGCCTCATAAAGAGAAAGAAAGACAAGGTGTCAGTAAAAATTATTCAGGGGAGAATCATAAGGATAAATTAGATTTAGATGAAAAAGAATCCCAAAGTGCTGATCAGACAGAGGAAGTGGGAGCAGTTCAGACAAGGGCCCAAGTAGCAGCTGAACATCAGAGAAAAGGGAGACCTTTGAAAGCACCTGAAATAAAGGTAAAAGATGTGTCACCAGAGCAATTTAGAAGAGACCAGAGAGAAGATGGTAGCCTTGAAAAATTGTTTGAAAAGGTAGAATTGGAAAAAAGACATTGAGAGGAAGGGTGATGGATATTTTGTGAGAGATGGGGTATTATACAAGGCCAATAAACTGGGGCAAGAGGAAGACAGTTGTGTGGTAGTACCAATCATACATAGAGAAGCCATTATGCAAATTGCACATGACTCTATCATGGGAGGACACTTGGGGTACAAGAAAACACTTGATAAGATCAGGGCACAGTTTACTTGGCCTGGCATAACAGCAGATGTAGAGAGGTATTGTAAGTCATGTGATGCATGTCAGCGTACTATCCCAAAGGGGAAAGTGGTAAAGGCCCCCCTGGGAAGCATGCCTATCATTGAAACTCCCTTTCATAGAGTAGCAGTGGATCTGGTTGGACCTATAGTTCCAAAGTCAGATAAGGGAAACCGATACATACTAACCCTGGTAGACTATGCCACAAGATTTCCAGAGGCAGTAGCATTAAAGACTACAGATACTGAGAAAGTTGCAGAGGCCCTGGTAGACATGTTTGCAAGGGTAGGAATACCAAATGAAGTTTTAATTGACAATGGTCCCCAATTTATTTCTGATGTCATGAAAGAAGTTGGAAGACTTTTGTCATTGAGACAGCTCAAGTCAACCCCATACCATCCAATGTGCAATGGGCTTGTTGAAAAATTTAATGGTACACTTAAGTTGATGCTGAGGAGGATGGCTGAAGAGAGACCCAAAGATTGGGACAGATACATTTCTTCTCTTCTGTCTGCCTACAGAGAAGCCCCACAAGCAAGCACAGGTTTCTCGCCTCTCGAGTTATTATATGGAAGATCAGTGAGGGGTCCTTTGTCTATTCTCAGAGAAATTTGGACCAATGAGGAAACAGAAGCTGAGACAAAGACAACATACCAATATGTTCTAGATCTGAAGGAAAGATTAGAAACCACATGCAAGCTGGCGCATGAAGAGCTCAGAAAGTCTGGTGAAAGGTACAGAAAGTATTATGACAAGGGAAGTAAAGAAAGCAAGTTAAAAGTAGGAGACAAGGCACTCATTCTATTGCCCACAGATAACAACAAGTTGATGATGCATTGGAAAGGCCCACATGTTGTAACTCACAAACAGAGTGATAAAGATTTCACGTTAGATATCAATGGAAAGACAAAAACATTTCATGCAAATATGCTGAAGAAATACGTTGAGAGAGAGATTAAAGCTGATGAAGTGAAAATTGGGGCAAGCCTAATGGTAGAGCAAACAAAGATGCAAACTGAGGATAATAGTGAGTTACTAACGTTCTCAACTGATGAGCCAGATGAAGAGGCTACAATTGCAAGTACATTGAACAAAGAGGAGAGAGAAAGAATTCAAGAGGTACTACAAACATATGAACATGTAGTAAGAGATGCACCAGGTCAAACATCTATTACAGAGTGTACAATCAAGCTTACGAGTGATGAGCCAGTAAGAACTAAAGCCTATCCCATTCCACATGCATTGAGAGAAACATTGAACAAAGAAGTAGAAAAGATGCTAGAGGCAGATGTGATTGAAAAATCAAGCTCACCTTATAGCTCACCAGTAGTTTTGGTAAAGAAGCCAGATGGAACAATCAGATTCTGCGTGGATTATAGGAAGCTGAACAGGATTACTGTTTTTGATGCTGAACCAATGCCATCTGCTGATGATATCCATGCAAAATTGTCAGGAGACAAGTATTTTTCAAAGATTGATTTGCGCAAAGGCTACTGGCAGATCAAAATGGATGCTGCTTCAAAGGATAAAACAGCTTTTGCAACACCAGATGGTCTGTATAACTTTAAAACAATGCCCTTTGGCCTTGTCTGTGCTCCTGCCGTCTTTAGTAGACTAATGAGAACATTGTTAAGAGGTTTAAAGGGAGTTGACAACTATATTGATGATATTCTGATACACACTGAGAGTTTTGATGACCATGTGAAGTGTCTCGAGGAAGTTTTGCAGCGTCTCTCTGAGGCTAACATGACTGCAAAGCCAAGCAAATGTTTCTTTGGTTTTGAAACCATTGAATTCTTAGGCCACAATGTGGGTAATGGATCTATCACACCAATTACAAGAACACTGGAAAAGATAGAGGAAGCGGAAAGACCAAAGACAAAGAAACAAGTCAGATCCTTTCTAGGACTAACTGGTTACTATAGAGATTTCATTCAAAACTACAGCACAATTGCAGCCCCTCTTAGTGAACTAACTAAAAAAGCAAAGCCAAATAAAGTAATATGGGAGGAGAAGCATGAAAACTCTTATAATCAACTGAAGTCAGCGTTGAGTAAGGCTCCAGTCTTGAGGTTGCCGGATTTAGACAGAGAATTTGTGCTGCAGACTGATGCATCCGATGTAGGCATTGGAGCAGTTTTGATGCAAAGATATGATGGAACCTTGTTTCCAGTGTCTTATGCTAGTCGTAAACCTTTGCCTAGGGAGAGGAATTATTCGGTGGTTGAGAGGGAGTGTCTCGCTTTGGTTTGGGCAGTTCAAAAATTTCATGTTTTGGTGTACGGGAAAGAGTTCACTTTACAAACCGATCATGCTTCACTTGCCCATATAAACAAAGCTAAATTGACTAATTCCAGAATCTTAAGATGGTCGTTAATCCTGCAAGAGTATAGATTTAAAGTCGAGGCTATCAAGGGAACCCTTAATGTTTGTGCAGATTATTTAAGTCGGCTAGATTAGATACCTACTTATCTGATGTGGGATACAGGACGGCGAAAGCTAGAGTCCTTGAGAGTAATACCACGGAGGGTTGGTGATATCTAATGTTCATATTCAATCTATAAGTTGTTTTTATGCTAACAGATCTAAGACTGTTCGCTTGAATGGGGGATAGTGTCACACCTTGTGATTAAATTCACAAATCAGACCCCCCCTCCAAGAGGAGAATCACATCCGGAGAATCACATCCGGGACCTGAATCACATCCGGGACATGACGACGTATGACGTACGAGATCTGGGCGATGGAACGTGGAGTAAACAACTGGGAGGTGTGAACTTAAAACGAAAGTTTTTTGTTTGGTGGGAAGTGGAGGAGACACGAGGAGACACGAGGAGAGAAGAAAGAAAAGAAGAGATGTTGTGCAGAAAGAAACTGGACGTTTGACTGTTGGAAACAGTAGATACGAGAGCAGATCGTATGATATTCGTTTGTTGGTTGTTTTGAAGAAACAATTTTGTGTTTAGGCCACCAGGAACCTTGATTTTCTAGATGATGTTGCGTTGCACGTTTTGTGTTTCATAGCTGTCTGTGCAACGAAATATAAGAAATAAAACCATTGGCATGTAAAAAAAAAAGAATTCGGAATCACATATGGTGAGGCCCAAAACCGACCATTTGTGACAGCCTTCACTTGGCACTGACTGAAAATAAACAAATCAATGGCAAGAAAAATAGCATGTGACCAGGAAAATAGGTCATGTTATAACAATGAAGCTCTGTGATTGGTACCAGAAGATCTTGTGGCAAATGGCCTAAATAGGGCCCGCCCTTGGGCAGGCAAGCCATGAGTCCGAGTATGAGCGAGGGGTGGGTGGGTGGTAGCGATTACTAGGACTCAACGTAATAAGTCTAGATGAACCACAGGAGGCCCAATCGCGTATATTGTGGGGCCTAACTTTGACTGAGGCAATTTATGCTTTGCTTTTCTAACCGCAAAATAAGTAATACTACTTATTCTTTGAATTGAAGTAAAATGAAATTCATACCGTTGAATGGTTGACTGTTTATCTCTGTGTCTTTCTTCTTGCTTCAGTACCATCGCAACATCCTGCCGGCATGTCAATATCGGTCCTGTTGCTGTTGTTGTACTGCAATGACGCAACATTATTGCCTGTTTGTTGAATTGTATCCTATTATAGTAGTAACAAGGAGTGCAGCTTGTTTACCTGCAAAAATCTAACAACAGTTTTGTCCTCGCTCTATCTTGGCGCATTTTGCATAAAACGCCCAGTTCTTTACAGCAAAATGTTCCCCAGCTTTTAAACTTTGTACCCAATGCATTTGTCCTCACTTTCCTCCGTGAAATGATGTGAAACAAACGCGAGATATAACAATCTCCACGGCGGTTTGAATCGACCGAAGCTCGACCTCAGCAACATGTCCAGGTAAAAGAGCGCCGACGTTTGATATTCGTCAGATTTTCGGTGAAAATCTTGAAGCTGATCCCCCGGATTTGGTAGCACCTTGTTGCGCAACCATATCAAGATGCATGTTTGATGCTGCGTTTTCTTCTGTTTACATTGGCAGTTACGCTGTTACGCTTGAAATGGTGCCATTTCAAGATGCATGTTTGATGCTGCGTTTTCTTTTGTTTACATTGGCAGTCACGCTGTTACGCAACAAGGCGCTACCAAATCCGGGGGATCACCTCCAAGATATTCAACGAAAATCTGACGAATATCGAACGTCGGCGCTCTTTTACCTGGACAAGTTGCTGAGGTCGAGCTTCGGTCGATTCAAATCGCCGTGGAGATATGTTTTATTTCACGTTAGTTTCACATCATTTCACGGAGGAAAGTGAGAACAAATGCATCGGGTACAAAGTTTAACCCTATTTGGACCGGGTTTAAATGTGTGCATTTCTGACCGGGAGGGGGCGTTTTTCGCCCCCCTCCTCTTTATTTTTGAAACTACAAGAGAGATAACAATGAAACTTGGCTCAGTTGTTCTTTGGACAACAAGCTTTACATATGTAACAATAGGGCCTAATTAGTCACGTGGTTCGTTGCTAGGCAACTAAAAACAATTGAAAAGTGGTCGAATTCTGGCAATTGGCTTAAAACACAAAATTAGTCAAGATTAACATGAGGTAACAGGCAGAATTGTAGCCAAAGGTAGCAAATTAGAGTTGGGAAAGATATTTACAAAGGAATTGTTTCATTCAAATTGCAACTCTTGCCAATTAAGAGCAATTAGCAGTTGAATAGACTAATTGAGATTTTTATTGCCGATTATTTTCAACTTTTAGACTTCTATTTAGTGAAAATAGTAAGTAACAAGGAACCCAAGACTATTTTCTGCAATTTTTGAGATATTAAACACTAGTTTATTCAAACTATGACGTCATAAAGATGAATGACGTCATGAATATTAGAATTTGCTGATGTAAGCAAATTTAAACAAACTATATGTCAAATGAAAGCACTTCTCAAGACAAATCGAATGGTGTGTATAACTTTATGATTTGAGTTAGTTGTGCAAAATTAGCAAGCATTTAGTGATTTTCTTTGTTACCTGTCTCCAAATGAGGTCATCTGGTGGTCACGTGGCACAACAATAGGCTATGAAATTTTAAAATTTTTGTAGCCAGTGAATTTTTACTAAAAGTCAGTAAGTTGCAGGGTCATATCTAAACTAGCGTCGGAGATAGCTGAGAATGTTTGGTAGGGGGGTGGGGGCGAAAAACGCATAGGGTTAAAAGGTTCAAATAGGGTTAAAAGCTGGGGAACATTTTGATGTAAAGAACTGGGCGTTTGATGCAAAATTCGCCAAGATAGAGCGAGGACAAAACTGTTGCTAGATTTTTGCAGGTAAACAAGCTGCATTCCTTGTTGATTTGCGCTGCGCAGCAGCATGCAAATCATTAAAACATCTTCGGTCTTGCGCTCACGACATAGAGTGCACTATTGTTTCAGGGCTTTGCTTTACAATGGCTCTATTTTTGTCAACCAATGAGACATTCCAGGCGCAATGGTGTTTGCATGTGCGGTGTTTTCTAAAAGGGCACAAGCTCGTATGCGCAGATGATAAAACGAGTTCAATTGCAATGCGAATGGAAGCTTCAGGGATATCTCCTGGAAGAGCTGTGAGGCCGCCGTGAAAGCCTAGGAGGCAGTGAAACAAACGTATGTGAGTGCTATTTAACTGTGAAACTTTACCTGTTATATTTCCTCGAATGCCGTTTTCTCTTTCCTCGTAGGAAAGTAGGATTTTTGTAAAGTCGCTGTGTGCCGTGCCTTCACAGTCTGTGCCTTCACTGATCATAAAACTTACGAAGTTCTCACAAAGGCACCTATCAATACCTTTCGAAAAAAACGAAAATTTGAGAAGGATGCTCAGAAACTGCTGAGAGACCAGCAGCACCCAAATCTGATAATTTCAACTGTTTGCGAAAGCAGATTGCGACGTATGAGTCATGTCATATATTGATTTGTCAAAACATACCAGGGCCTCTTTTAAGGAATCGTAACTTGGGGGGCAAGTTTCAAAACGGGGACCTCATTTTTGATACAAGAAATATTTCTCTTTATGAACTCCTTAGCAAAGCATGTATTTCTTACAAGACATTAATTGTGCTAGAAGGCTCCTCACCACTATTTTGCCCTTCATCTTTTTGTTCAGGATGGGGAGAGGATTTATGGAAGGCCAGGGTCAGGAAAACATGGGCCTTTTGTAAAGTGAGTTTTGAAAGGTACGCCAAAGGCGCGTCCATCTAGGGGGGTCCTGGGGCATGCTCCCCTGGGAAAAATTTTAAAATCTTGGATGCTAGAATCGCACTGGTAGCCATTTTTCTCCTCTAACCCAGTTATCAAATCAAACTGGCCAAGAAAGGCATTTCTTGAATAGAAACATGGACCAGCGAACTGGGTGAGCCAGAAGTGATTCCCCACATCTGATAATTCATAGCACCAAGAGTGTCTGATGAATCGATATTTGCTTGATAGCCGACAGTTGAGAAATTGAAACATTTCTGTAAGTTTCTGCTATTCTATGAGAAGATAAGCAAATGCGACTTCACAAAAACGTTGCAAAAGGGCCTGAAAAGGGGCCTAAGAGCAGCAAAAAGAAAAAAGGGACCATATACTAGGGGGGCAAAACACTGTGAAAAGCTGTAACTGGGGGGCAGGCAAGGGGGACTGCGGGGGCTTTTGCCCCCTAGTTTGTATGTTAAAAGAGGCCCTGAAACATACTGAGCTGATTGTTGACACGTCCCCTACTGGACTTGGTGCAATAACATTACCTAACTTTACTCATCCCCCAGTTGGATATGATATATATGAATATGTAAAAATATGTACATCGAGAGTCCCTCTTACATCGAATAGTCGCTAATTCAGCAACTCTTTTAAAAAGCAATGAAAAAATATTAATTATAAATGCAACAGCTGACAGGCTAACAGCCGACCAAAACACTTAAACCTTAAAATTAAGTTAAGGATTTACAGGAGGTTGTTTTTAATTGTAATTTTGCGAAATGAAGATAACTTGGATATAAATGTAGAAACTTTTTTATAGCAGGAAGAGTTCCTTTCATTCAATAATGATTGAAATTTGTAATAAAACTTCTTATCTCCTGACTTAGAGCAACTTACATCGGCCCTAGATTCTGTTTCATCATTGAACTGGATGATCACACTCACATGGCACAATGCTTCAAATCACTCAAATCGCAAAGGAGCACAACTGTGACATGTAATCAGTTTAAAGATGATTTTGAATCGAAAAGGAGATCTGCAGCTACATTAGAATGCGGAAGTTCGTTTTGGTGCTGCCGGGGGTTTCACACAATAACGAAAACAACAAAGCCTCTTGGAAAGTAAATTTGTCTAATTTCAGTTACGGTCACAAAAGATATTTTGTAAACAACGACTGCAGTTTTCAAAGAGAAAAAAACAAAAAAGCAGTAGCAGCTCAATTATTCGGAAGAGGGGGGGCCGTGAGACAGCAATCACATGTCAACAAGATTGGAAAGGCCTGTGCCTTCCTCCGAAACGAGCCTTTCTCTAAACGAGTCTTTCTCCTGCGAATCTGCGTAAAACGCGGCAGTCACTGACAAATGTTATTGCTACAATGAAACTGGCCTAGGGTCTCTCTTTGTTTCTTTGGTAGTTTCCGAAGATAATCCTCAATCTCAAAGTTAGTTTTGTATGAGTTTTGTATGAGCACTCGAATTATTCGTGTTTTCTTGAAAACACTAAAGTACGACCAAAAACTATGTAGAGTTAAAACATTTTTCGATGCCATTTCGGCTCAATTTGCTTAATGGTGAGGGTTGAGGTCTCTTTCGGAGGAGGAAGAGAAGCGTAATATGTTAAACACTTGGTATAGTCGTAGGTTCGACAATAAACAAGGTCTTTCCACTCAATACTTCATTAAACACTCAGCTTGAAAAATACACGGTTTCCATAAAACAGGCGGTCAAAAAAAAACTTAGGCCTATTGCGCAACAACAACAACGATCTGAATCGAGGCTACTCGATGATGTCATCGAAACTATAAAAATGTCTCTTTTGAGGGGCAAACATCATAAAACAAAAACTACATTGATCATAAAATAATGAACAATATGATTGTTCATACATTTCACATACTCCCCTCCAAAAGAAAATGTTGTCCGCAACATTGAATTGTGGATGTCTTCGAAACATCATTGGACTCTGGAAATCAACGTTCAAATATCTCTAGTTCTCTAGTTCACTGTGATTGTGATTGGCGCCAACAGTATCACAAACTATTCAGAACAATAACGCATTTCTGAATATAATGATTTGCTCGAGTCATTCATCAAATATGAAGCAAAGTGCACCGGTTAATGATGAAAATGTTCATCGCACGTGTATCTTTAAACTTTTGGTCGAATAAAGCGTTATAAACGAGTCTTTTCTCAACAAAATAACGGTAGGGATCGAGTCTTTCTCTCAACATGAACGGTCAAATGCATAGTTCAAAAACTCGATAAGTTCAGACAGTTAAAGGATATGCGTTCCAATATTGCAATGGATGCGACGGTTGTGGATGACAAAACTGAACTCTTGGTGTCATAAACAACTGACGGTACGGAGGAACATATCCTGGCATAAATGGAATCATTTGAGGTCCGACTGTTCTTTGAAATGGTTCAACATATCGGGGAATCTGCTGAATATAATTGACATGATAATTTGCAGGTTGTCCTGGTGTCGCATACATTAATCGAGTAGGTGGTAACCGAGTTCTCTGCGGTCGTGGAGCTGGCTCAACATCGGGACTTGGTGCTATATCATCATGAATGTCTTCTACCTGTTCAGTCTCAGGAGCGTTGTAACATTGAGGTACGATGTTTGGATCTTGAGCGTTGCCCACTGCTATGACTTTTTCTTGTTCATCTTGATCATGATCTGCTTCCGGTTCACTAATTGCTTCTTGAAGATTATCTGCTGCTAAGTCATGTTCTTGTTCTGGATCTGGCTCCTGTTCGTTCAAAGGGCCACGCATTTCTGGATTTTCGTGTGCCGCGTTCGGCTGCAATTCATTTGGATAAAATCCGACGTTAATCTCATCTTCATCATCATCAGTTCCTCTCGTTTCATTTGATCTTTTACTCCTATTTGCTACATTCTTCGCTCGATTTTGTTTCGTATTCTTTTTACGCCGTTCAAATTCAACTGATTCATCAATGGGTAAATCATTACAGGGGTATAACAGTGTACGATGAAGAGTACGTTGACGTCCTTGACCATTCTCTGGTTGTACTACATATACGGGACTATCTTCATTCATTCGCTTCAGCACGGTGTAGATACGATCTTCCCAAAAAGCACGGATTTTTCCCGGTCCTCCTTTTTCAAAGTTACGAACAAGGACTCTGTCACCTTGATTGAGGATACGGCTTTTTGCTTTCTTGTCATACTGTGTTTTCCCTTGTGTTGCGGTAGCTTGACTCTTAGCATTTGCAATTCCGTATGCTTGTTGCATGGCTGTTCTCCAGCTTTTCACGTAGGCAGAATAACTTGATTCAGAATTTCCCTTTTTCAATCCAAACACGAGGTCGATGGGCAATCGCGGTGATCGACCAAAAAGAAGGAAGAATGGTGAAAATCCTGTAGCATCGTGCCTCGTACAATTGTACGCATGAACCAATTTTGGTAAGTGGTCTCTCCAGTGTGATTTATATGTTTCGGGCAATGTTCGCAACATTGAAAGCAAAGTACGATTAAACCTCTCAGCCTTTCCATTACATTCCGGATGATAGGGCGTAGTTCTCGAATGTCCAATGTTTGAAATCTCTTCAAGTGTACGAAACATCTGACTCTCAAATTCACCGCCTTGATCATGGTGAATTTTTATGGGATAACCATATCGTAGGATAAAATCATTAAACAATAGTCTTGCGGCAGTTTTTCCGGATTTGTCTTTGGTTGCATATGCTTGCGCATATCGCGTAAAGTGATCAACAATAACGAGCACATATTCATATCCTCCGCTGCTCTTTTCGAGATGCATGTAATCGATCGAAATGATTTCAAATGGAGTTTTACTGTGAATTGGTGTCAACGGCTCTCTCTGCTTGAATGCTGGTGGCTTCTGTTTGACACAGCGACATCTACGCGTAATAAAGTGTGTGATATCTTTCTGCATGTGTGGCCAAAAGAAACGTTCACGGGCAAGCTGAACAACTCTCTCTGGGCCCAAGTGTCCCATATTTGTGTGTAATTCACTGTAAACGACATTCCGAAGACTCAATGGTAGTACAACTTGATCATATTGTCCGGAAATACGTCTCAAGATACCATCCTCTGATAATTTAAGTTTCTTCCATTCGTATAACAATTGCTTTGTGTTGTGATCTAAATTCTTGACTTCAGCAGGACTTGGTCGTTGATTCTGTTGCAAATACTGAATGACTGTGTTCACACTCTTGTCTTTGGTTTGGGCATCTTTTACATCAAACTTTTCTTGATCATAGCTTGTTGTCTGTTCGTCGGGAATATGATTATTAGCGAAAAATATAGTATCAGGATCAGAGATCGAGTTGATCCAAGCTGTATCACCAGATGCAACTAAAGTGGCCGCGTTTATAACTGCATCAATCTCTTCTGCAGAACTCTTTTCTGTACATGAAGATATATATTTTGTCATGTCTAGTGGGCTACGTGAAAGAGCATCTGCGTCTCCGTTTGACTTTCCTGGACGATAGTGAATCCTAAACTTAAAATCGGCTAACTCTCCCACCCAACGAAGTGTTGTTGCATTTAAACGGGCTGTGGTCAACACATATGTTAGCGGATTATTGTCTGTAAATACATCAAACGGTGGTGAATAATATAAATAATCTCTGAACTGATCTGTAATTGCCCATTTAAGAGCGAGAAACTCCAACTTTCCACTGTGCATATGATAATTCTTTTCACTTTGAGTTAGAGTGCGAGACGCGTATGATATGACTCTCATCTGATCACCCTGTTGTTGGTAGAGAACTGCACCGAGGCCCTTTTCACTTGCATCTGTATGGACTATGTATGGCAGGTTGAAGTCGGGATACGCCATTATCGGTGGACTAGTGATATGTCCAATTAGTTCTTCTAGCACTGCTTGATGTTCTGGTCTCCATTCTATCTTTGTAGTTGATGGTAACTGTCCATTTGATTTCTTTGTCGTTTTCACATGCATGTTGGACTTGCTACTGCTATTTTGACCTGTGAGGAGCTCATAGAGTGGACTGGCAATTGACGAGAAATTTGGGATAAATCGCCGATAGTAACTCAAAAGTCCTAGTAGCTGTCTTACTTCACCGACAGTTGTTGGTATTTTATCCTTCAAACTTGTTACTGCTTTGGTATTATTGGGATCAACAGTATATCCATCACCTGATACGATCCATCCAAGGAACTTGACTTGTTTCTTGAAGAGCGAGCACTTGCTGGCCTTTAGCTTTATTCCATTCTCTCGAAGGCGTCGTAGAACTTTCCTAACATCTTCAACATGTTGTTCAAATGATTTACTGAATATGATTACATCGTCAAGATATGGCAGGCAAATTGCATCGCGAAGATCACTCAGGCATTGTTCCATGTATCTTTGAAATGCCGCTGGAGCATTTGTCAAGCCGAATGGAATGCGTTCCCATTCGAAAAGGCCCCAGGGGGTTACAAACGCAGTCAACGGTTGGCTCTGTTCACTAACGAACCCCTGGTGATACGCCTTTCCTTGGTCGAGTGTAGTAAACCAATGACTTCCACCTAAACTGTCCAACGTTTCTTGTATTCTGGGTAACGGATGCTTGTCTTGGATTGTTTTCTTATTTAGCAATCGATAATCAATACACAATCGTAATGATCCATCTCTCTTTCGTACACAAACACATGGAGACGAGTACGGAGACTTTGAAGGTCTTATGAATCTCCTATTGAGTAAGTCCTCGATATACTGCTTAACTTCACCATAAAGAGGTCTGGGAATTGCTGCATAGTTCTTCTGAACTGGCTGATCATCCTTTAACTTGATTTCTAACTGTAAGTCCTTTGCACAACCGATATCTTGATCATCTTTTGAGAATGAAGTTATTTCATCCCTGAGCATAGCCTCTACTAGTTTTCTCTCATCTGGGCTTAAATGATTAAGATCCATCTTTTGTAGAACTCCCTCAGTTACTTGACAGGTTTTGACATCTGCTACATTTTCATTGTGACATTTTGTTGCAGTACTTCCTGGATTTGTAGATTGTGAATCACCAAAATTCATGCTCATCGGTGTGATAGATCTCACTAACTCTAGGCTTCCAAGAGCTGTTCTGGCTGGCAATAGTATGTTATGGTCTGTTTTGTTTGCAACTTGCAACTTTAACACTGGTGAGCTGCCTTTCTTTGCCACTAAAATTGACTCAGTAATTTCTAGTCCACATGGTAACAAAGATTCTGGGTGTGGCTCAAACATCATTGGCAGGTTACGGTCACGATGTCCTATATCTGCTCTACATGTAACATTGACTGTTTTGTTCTTTGGAATAATGGTTGCATGCTTAGATGACTTTACACTAAACTTACTCTCCTCTATTGTACATTGATAGATAAGGTCTACCAAAGCTGCTGATTTGTTCTCTGATATGTTTTGTAAACTATTACACATCGCTTTGACAAAGTCAGGACTACATTCTGAATCAGCGGTCGCGTTTCTGCAGAGTTCTTCTATGACATTAAAACCAACAATAGGTGTATCAATGTTTTCTGGAGTGACTAAAAATGGTACTTGAATACTATCTTTAACCTCATGTTTCTCAGGAAAAACTAGACTGAAATTGAGTTCTATCCATCCGTTGTAAGGTAGCACTGTACCATTTGCTGTAACAAGATTCAGATTAGAATATGCAGCATCAAAAATTTCAGATATTTTTCTCACAGGAACACCAGGAAAGTACTTATTCACAACGGCTGAAGATATAAGAGAAACTTGTGAGCCTGTATCCCATAAAGCTTCCAACTTGGTTTCATTCAGACAACATTTTACAATACACTTCTTACTAACAAGCTTTGAGATTTGTGCATGCTTCTTTGGAGAAACATGGCTTGCAAATACATTTGCATCATTACTGTCTCCTAAACCCTTTTCTTCTGTGAATAACCTTTTAGACAATTCACCAATGGCTGAGCAAATTACCTTGTGTTCATTCCACTGTGCCTTCTGACACTTTTTGCTGCAATATCTCACTGTTTTACAGTTTTTGCACATCATAAAACTGTTACCTTGTTCTGACAAATGGCAATTACTGCACTGTTTATGGTGGGACGTCTCAACTTCAGAGGCTAACGGCCGCCCCGCTTCGGTAGCCCCCTGTAGTTTCCCTGTTTTCTCTTTTTACAACCTCTGAAAAAATGATCTGAGCTTCCACAAAAAGAACAATGATCACAATTTAAATTTTCAGCTTCTTTGCATGAAGTGCACATTGGACGTTGCACGGTTTTGTTGGGTTTTCCTGCCTCTTTCTGAGAATTTTTCACTTCATTTAACTCTGTTTTGATGGCTGCAACTTCACACCTCATTTGCTCAACTGCTGCAAGAATTTTATCAGAATTATCAACAGTTTTAGGTGTGTTTTGTGAAGAAGATTTTTCTGAAACTGAAATTTCATTGACTTTTTTTGCTTTTGTACTCAAAGTAAACTTTTTCTTTCTTTCTGATTCAGCTAAAACTGCCAATTGCATTTCATTGATCAAACTCTCATCATCAACTGTAGAATCTTGTAAAAATGAGCGCAGACGCATGCGAATGGTATCATCTGCTAAACCGGTTTCAACTGATTGACAAAATAACCCATTTACTAAACTTGGACTATACTTAAGGTCAGTTTCTGTTTCCTCTCTGCAGGCAAATAGGATCTTTTGTCTGCAGTCCATTGCACGAATGAGGAAGTTTACAGGATCCTCATTTTGATTTTGTGACATTGTAAGGAGCTGTTGATAAAGATCAGTGGCATTTCCCTCCTTATAATGTGACCTGAGTATTTTCCTTAATCTGGGCAAAGGAATACTACCAGAACCCTCTAAATAGCTGCGAATTTGTAAACCTGGTGAAATTGCATTTATAATTGCATTTACAATTTCTTTCTCAGAATACCCTCTCTCTAAACCAGCCTCAACTTGTCTTATCAAAGAAACATAAGACAATTTATCTTTTTGTCCAGCTTCACCAACTTGACCAATTATTCTAAACTCTCTTCTAAACATACTGTTATGAAGAACATTTTGGTCAGGTAGCTGAGAAACATTTTGGTGAGAAATATTTTGAGAAACTGGCTGTGGCAAACTTTGATGTGCAAGATTTTGGGTAACTGCCTGCAAAACATTCTGAGATTCTGTGGTTGAAATTTGGGTATCACTTGTTTCATGGCCATTAGTAGCCTGTCCATCACTCTCAGGGCTACCTGTACCCTCATTTTCACTTTTATCACCTTCTAATGGAGGAGGTATATACACATCTTTGATGCTTTTTATTGTAACAGAAAATTCTTCAGAGCTCTCTTCATCATAAAGGCCCTCCAAAACTCCAGACAACAACTTTATTACCTGAAACTTGGTCTTGCCACTAATATCTTTCTGGGGCACCTTCAGTACACCAGCAATCTGTAAGAGCTGCTCCATTTCCAATAAAAATATCTTCCCCTCCACCTCCAGTAATAAATCTTCAGCTCTTGCTGCCATTTTGTCAACAAGTATTCCCAAAATTTCTGATCAAATTTAGGCCATTTAACCAATCAGTTTCACTTCAGCATCACAAGCAAGTCTTCTTTCATTTTTCATCCACCTCCCCCCTGCAAAAAGCAGGGGCCCCAAGTTGGGCGCCAAATTTGTTAAACACTTGGTATAGTCGTAGGTTCGACAATAAACAAGGTCTTTCCACTCAATACTTCATTAAACACTCAGCTTGAAAAATACACGGTTTCCATAAAACAGGCGGTCAAAAAAAAACTTAGGCCTATTGCGCAACAACAACAACGATCTGAATCGAGGCTACTCGATGATGTCATCGAAACTATAAAAATGTCTCTTTTGAGGGGCAAACATCATAAAACAAAAACTACATTGATCATAAAATAATGAACAATATGATTGTTCATACATTTCACAAATATCCTTAAGCACCATTTTCGAAATTTAAACTTACAGAAGGGGGCTCAAATCAAGCCTCAAAAAAAGCAACTCTTAGCCCACGCAACCGTCGAAGTTGAAAAATATATGGCTGAAAAGCTCTATCTTAGCTGTATCCAAATCTGTGCTCCGTTTATTTGTCAACCCAATAGGTTTCTGTCTACAAACGAAGAAATGGCCAAGGGTTAGCAGATTTTGGAAAGTCTGGTTTTCTTAATAAAGGGGGAAGCACCAAGTCGCTACAACAACAAATAACAGGGACTTTATCACAAAAGACTACCGAGCATGAAAGATTTTCTCAAGAGAGTTTAGTCGAAATTCACTTTTTCTTCTTCAATGTTGTTGATTTCTTTCAAAGAATATTTTGCTTAGATTCTAAAATATTAGATTTGGTACGCAAACAGTTTTTGAAAGAACCTTGCAGTAGTGCAGTGTTTCTCATTTGAGAGATTAGAATCGATGCATTTCATGAGCTTTTGAAAGAAATTGTTTTTATCTAAGATGCTTGACCGAACAACTCAAAATTCAAATAGAATATTTTTTCAAAAAAAGCATCAATAATCACGAGAAAGTGACTTTCGGTTAAACTCCCTCATGATAACGGTCCATGCTCGATACAGTTTTACTGTGATAAAGTCCGCGTTCTTCGTTGCAATAGCGACTTGTTGCTTCCCCCGATTTTGGGTAAACCAACTTTCCTAAAATCTGCTAACCCTTGGCCATTTCTCCGCATATGGACGAAAATGTACCTAGTTAACAAATAAACGTAGAACAGATTTGGATACAGCTAAGATAGAGCTTTTCAGCCATATATTTTTCAACCTCGACGGCTGCGTGGGCCAAGAGTTGCCTTTTTGAGGCTTGATTTCAACCCCCTTCTGTAAGTTTAAATTTTGAAAATGCTGTTTAAGGATATTACGCTTCTATTCCTCTTTCGAAAGAGACCTTAACTTTTACTATTAAGCAAACAGAGCCGAAATGGCATCAAAAAACGTTTTAGCTCTACATAATCTTTGGTCGCACTTTAGTATTGTTATTCTACTTGACTGATGAAATGAAATAAATGTCCTTAATTCTTCAAAACAACAAGGTTACAAAGTTTAGCTCTTGATCACGATAGTAACGAAAACAAGCAGCTTGTTGAAATGATTTGGATGGACTATACACAAGACTCAAAGAATTTGTGTTGTAAGAGGAGAGGTTGCCCCGAACAACTGGCCTGCATGCATCCCCTACTGTATCCGTAGAGTTGAAATTTCCCGTTGAATTGAATTCATTTTCTGACGGGAAATCTTAACTCTACGGAAACAGTAGGGGATGCACGCAGGCTACGAACAACAAACCTCATTCTGTGAAATTATAATTTACATAAGTAAAGGAAAAAGGGGGAACTGGAGATATCGAAGTGCATGAAAGGATTTTACGGATTTTGGTGGATTCTCTTGAAAAGAAAAAGATAAAAAATTTTGGCCAATGGTATATGAGTGTCTTAGGGAGTGAAATGTCCCTCGTGTGTAGATGAGAGTTACTGCCATACAAATTACATTAAGAGGGTCTGCCAGTTCTCATCCGAATCCACCGTATTAGTCCAGAGCAATGATAAAGAAAGCTTATGGTTCACGCAATAGCGCAAATCTTAAGATAGGAATATCTCTTGTTACTATTATAATAGGATACAACTCAACAAACAGGCAATAATGATGCGTCATTGTACAACAACAGCAACAGGACCGATATTGCCATGCCGGCAGGATGTTGCGATGATACTGAAGCAAGAAGAAAGACACAGAGATAAACAGTCAACTATTCAACGGTATGAATTTCATTTTACTTCAATTCAAAGAACAAGCAGTGTTAACATACGGCTCATATCCTAATTGGACGAGAGTGCGAGGGCTCACGTGACCTTGCACTCGCTTCTCCACCAATCAGATGCCGTTATTTTTGACTGACGGGTCATTTTTGATCAATTTGACCACCCCTCACGAAAAGCTAAACGTGTAAAATTTGTGATTGAATTTTCAAAAATTTTTGCAGCTTGCCATTTCTCGATGATAAAGGCACAATAGACCACTTCGACAATTAAAAAAGGAGACTGGGGAGAGCGGTTTGTTCTGGTAAGTGGCTGCCACGAAGCTTCTACGAATGAAGATCTTCCTCACAAAAACTTTTCAGGTATGGTGAACCTTTTAGTTTTAAATTCACCGTTGAAACCACAGATCTTTGAGAAAGAAGTCCCTAAAAAGTAGTCGCAAGGATGCCCCATGACTCATATGCCTCGTAAAGAGGGGAAGACCTCGCATGTAACAGTTTTGGCGGGAAAGCGGGAAGGTATTCGTCATTTTCCTTCGAAGTTGCTCGAGCAGGTCAGAAACGAAGCAAGAAACAAGAAACATTGTTGTGATAAAGATGGAGAAGAAATCGGCAGTTATTTTATCTTTTGTGCAAAGAAGACATAAAATTTGGTGTAATACTGTTTAGAATTGAAGATAGCAACATAAAGAAGTCATTTTTACAACGTTATTCTTGCTGAAAAGTTGCTTCTTAATGATGTCTTAATTGAAATTGAAACTCAACAGACGAGGTCGAGGAGCAACTGCAGAGAAATTTTTCATCCATATACAGGTAAGCTGAATCCTTATTTTTAGAAAGCCGTTTGTATTGAAACTCGCTGTTAAAACCGAAGGTTTGTTTTGGTTAGCTCGTCCGTTTTTTAGACTTCTTTATGATGGTAGAAGTCAGTTGCTTTGCTAGCCATACCTATGTTTCTGCAAGGAAGGTATGGGCAGCAACATTCCTCGCAAAACACTAAAATCAATATTTGAACTTACCTCTAGTAACGAACCTTGGTTTGGACTTTGTCAGATTTTTCAAAATCCCCCTGTCCTGACTTTCTTTCGAAGGCAACTATTTCTCAGAAAAAAAAACAAATGCGTATAAGTGACTTCGTTTCATTCTCTTCCTTTCTCCAGCACAAGAATGCTTCTAACTTTGAATTCCTATCTCGTCAAGTCTGCAGTACTCGGAGAGGCATAGCTCTGTCATCATGAACCTTCTCAAAATTGCCAGGAACCATATCAAAACGTTTGTTTATCTTGCTTTGAAATTCCGACCTGATCGCACAACTTCGAAGGAAACTGACGAATACCTTCCCGCTTTCCCGCCAAAGCTGTTTGATGCGAGATCTCCCCTTCGTTACGAGGCATTTGAGTCATGGGACATCCTTGCGGGTATTTTTTAGGGACTTCTGTCTCAAAGATTTGTAGTTTCAACCGTGAATTTAAAGGTAAAAGTTTTTGTGGAGGAAAATCTATCATTCGTTGAAGCTCCGCGGCAGCCATTTACCAGAACAAACCGCTCTCCCCAGTCTCCTTTTTTAATTTCCAAATTAAACAAGCGGCAGTGCCGTTTGATTGAAATTGTTGCTCACTCGCTCCCCCCTGACCAGAACTCATATGAGATAGACCCAGGCCCCCACGAGATCCTCCTTTGAAGCACATACCAGGCCCATTCAAGCAATTCTGGGTGGGCTGGGCGGTGGGCATATGAGTTCTGGTCAGGGGGGAGCGAGTGAGCAACAATTTCAATCAAACGGCACTGCCGCTTGTTTAATTTGGAAATTGTTTCTCATTCGCTCCAGACCCCTGACCCGAATCCCTATGAGATTTTAAAGCCTGCTTGAATGGACCTGATGTATTTTCCGACAACTGTAAGAGACCTTATCTTTGGTGCCACAGAAGGTTCCAGTTTTTATCAGCTCAATTTTGGCTGATGACATAACTGTAGCAATTTTATTGTTGCACCGTGTTTGAAAGAATTGAGCTATGACGTGTCAGTTTGGTGTGAGTTTATTGCAGCTTCAAGATAATGCTAGAAATTAGGAGAGATACACTGTCTTTGTAACATACCAGCAACATCAAATTTTACACAAATCAATATGCAACAAAAAGAAGAGTACTTTCAATTCCTATATCAGTCCCCATGATTTTCCTACCAAAATTTTCATCTTCATCGTTTATTATAAATTTGTTATAATGAGTTGCAAATGTTCTGGAATTTGACCAACCTGCAGCTTTTGCTATTTCTTTAACTGATAACCCTCTAGATCTTGCCAGTGATGTTGAGGCAGACCTTGTAGAATGTGCACCAAAAGTATTTACATCAATTCCTGCTTTATTTAATACATCTTTGATCCAACGTGCTATCGTGGTTGTTGTGATAGCATGGTGTGGGGCAGTAGTGGAAATTAGGAGTCTAGATTCATTACCCCTCAGTTCTTTGGTTCTCAGAATATACTCGTCAATATTCCTTACCACACAGATTTTCTGATTTTGAGGGTATTCAATAAATCTTAGTGGCTCTTGGTGAAAAGAAGGTCTGGATGTTTTCAATAAGGATGGGATAAAAAATGTGTAACATGTATTGTCCACATCCATACATGTGATGTCCAGGGCATTCAATGTTTGTGCTCTTTGTCCACTTAAAAAGGCCATCAGTGTCACCATCTTTTTTGTGATGTCCATTTATGATAATTCAACAGAAGGTGGAAGCGAAGCAAGGTATCTTAATACTTTTCCTGCGTCATATGTAACTGTATATTTTGGTAATGAGGGTCTGAGTTTAAAGACTCCTCTCATAAATCTTTTTACTAAAGGGTGACTCCCCACTGTAATTCCATCGCATGGTTCAACAATGGTTGATAACATTGATCTTATGGTGTTCATACTTGAATACTGCATGGTAGTTGTATTAAATGTCTTTGTCAGAAATTCTATGATTTGATTGATATTTGCTTTGTAAGGGTTCACAAGTTTATCACTGCAATATTGTAGCCATTTGCGTGCGGCTGATCCATACTGTTTCAATGTTGAATCACTCCAAGAGGCTAACATAATGTCCTCAGCCTCTTTTGACAGCTTTAGCGAGTGTACAAATTCCCGTTGACATGGCACGCCAGTAGTTCTAGTGTTTTGTGAAGAGGATGAACATCCATTGGTTGATTGGGGAGATGTAACTGGTTGCTGCTGGGGGAAATAATAAAAGGCTCATTAGCTGAAATAATTTTCAGCATGGAATACCAACATTGGCTGGGCAAGTTAGGTACAATTACAATGCCTTCAGCTTTGTCAGTTACAATTTTATTCAACATCTTGTTTACACAAGAGAAAGGTGGGAAGGCATAAAATTTCATTGAGCCCCAGTCCAAGGTGAACGCATTCACGGCCCAAGAATCTGGATCATGGTGGTATGACACAAATTTTTGAATTTGAAAATTTATCCTAGAGGCAAAGAGGTCAATCTCCAGTTTCCAGTCAAACTGTTCCATCACACTTTTAAATATTGATGGATTCAATTTCCACTCTGTACGAGTCAAACTTTTCCTTGACTCTTTATCAGCCTCTGTATTAACACGCCCTGGAATATGACTTGCAGTTAACCAGTTTCCATGTGCAATAACCCAATTCCAAATGTCTTGGGCTACTTTATTGCAATCTTTAGACCTTGTAGTACCCATCTTATTAATGCAAGCCACAGTTGTTGTGTTATCTGAAAGCACTTTAATATGAGCTTTGAACACATTTTGCAAAAGTGCCCGCAGGCCAAAATCTACTGCTTTTAGCTCCAATACATTTATGTGGCATGACATTTCCACAAGAGACCAGTGACCAGATGCAGAGGATGTACCACTTACGGCTCCCCAGCCTTTATTTGATGCATCGGTTGTAATGGTGATCGAAGTATTGCAATATGAAATGTGATTATGGGACCTACTGATATTTCCAATCCACCATTGAATGTCAAGCTTAGCTTCCTTGCTTAGCAATAATTTTTCATCAAATTTTCCTTTAGCCCTTTTTAATGCCTCAATCTTACAAACCTCTAAAGCCTTGTAGTGTAGTGGCCCAAATTTCACCCCGGGCAAGCAACTAGTGAGGGTGCCCAAAAGTCTGGCAACTTCACGGATGGTGGGTTTTTCTATTTCGAGAATGTTACAACAATTTTCCTTTGTTTTTAGTTTCTTTTTATCTGTTAGTCTTATGACCATGTTATTTGAGTCAATAACGAACCCCAAATACTCTATAACATTGGAGGGTGTGAAATTTGATTTGTCTGGGTGGATCACAAAACCTAAGGAGTCAAATAGTTGAGCACAAATTTGGGTTGCTTTGAGGCATTTTTCGTAACTGGTATCCAGTATGATTAGGTCATCAATATATGCAACAATGTTAATATTTTGTTCCCTTAAGGCTGCAAGCGGTGGTTTCAGCAACTTCGTGAATTTTCTTGGCCCCGAGGAAAGACCATTCGGGAGAGCCTGGAAAGAATACAAGGTGCCCTCATGCATAAATTTCAAGAACTTCTTGTCAGATTCCCTTATTGGTATAGAGTAATAAGTATCCTTTATGTCAAGTTTTGTCATGAAACAGTTTTCATGAACCAGTTGTAATACAGAGTGCATAGTATCCATTTTAAAGTGAATTTTTGGCATGTGAGAATTGAGCTTTTTTAGATTCAGAATCAGCCTGAACGAGCCTTCACTTTTAGGTCTGAGAAAGATTGGTGAAATAAATTCTCCTTTCTCATGAGCTGATTTTGCAATCACTTTTTTCCTCAACAAATTTTCAATTTCTAATGTTACGAAATTTGCCTCAGATTTATTGAAGTCTTGATATTTGTGAGTGTAAGTACACTGGGGTGTTGTCTCAAAGTCTAATGGAAGACCAGTGACAGTACCCAAAATTTCCTCATCTGATGTCAAAGAGGTCCAGTTATTTAGATATCCCGCTATACATCCTGCTTTAAATGTTGCAACTTTTGCTTCTAAATAATGGATGAACGTTACTTTGCTTACCTGTATTTTTGTCACTGGGATTGCTTTCTGTATTGCGGGTTCCGCTTTCCCCTTGCTGCAGCTCTGCCCCTCCCTAAAAAAGGAGTGTGCTTGCCACCTCTTTGGTTGTTTGCTGCAAAGCTACGACCAGCCTGTCTCTTGCTAGTGGTCGTCTTCCTGTTTGTAAGACTGTTAGTCATTCTGTGGATATCTTTTGCCTCTTTAATGGCTTTAGCCCAAGCCTCGTGGAATCGTTACAGTTTTGCTCCTCTGTTCTGGCTTAGGCCCAAGCCTCGTGGAATCGTTACAGTTTTGCTCCTCATGGCTGGCGATATAGAGACATGTCCAGGCCCAATGCAAAGAAAAGTTTGTTTTGGTTGCAAAAAGACGATCAGAAAGAACCAGAGAAGTTCCACGTGTGATGGATGCAAAAAGATCCAACATTTTAAATGCCTTGGCGAAGATTTGGAAACAGTGAATAATGGCCTAAAATGTCATTCTTGTTTACAGTTGCGTACTCGAGCTCCTGAAAACATTGCTGAGAGTGCTGGTGATCCTATGGTTGATGCTACAGACGAACCATGCTTCGAGGAGTTTCAGTCTTATGTTAAAGCAAGGGGACTGAAAATCTTTCATCAAAATGTCTGCGGCCTATTAAGAGTCCTCGATCACATAAAGATCTTGCTGCACGAAGTCAAAGAAATTGACATCTTTGGAATAAGCGAGAGCCGTTTAAATTCTAAAATAGATGACGAAGAACTGAAAATACCAGGATACGAACTTCACAGACTGGACAGGAAAAACGGGCCGGGGGGAGGGACAGCAGTCTACGTCCGGGATCACATAAATTTTGAAAACAGGCCAGACCTAGAAGTTGACGAAATTGAATGCTGTTGGGTAGAAATATTTGTAAAAAAAAATCAAAATCCCTGCTCATAGGAGTCCTTTATCGCCCCCCTGATTCTTCAAATTATCTCAGTGAGAATTTTGAATTATTGTTTGATGAAATGTTAAGCACAGCTGTAGCCGAGGGTAAAGAAACTATCATAATGGGAGATACCAACTGCGACTTCCTCAAAAGAAATGACCATAAAAATATAAAAAACACCTTCTCCAGTTATGGGCTTGAACAGCAAATTAAAGACCCTACAAGAATAACACCACAGACAAGCACCCTAATAGATATAATAGCTACCACCCACCCTGCACATGTCAAGTCATCCATTGTTCTCGGTTCACCCCTTAGTGACCATGAAATTGTAGCAATCATAAGGAAAATAAATTGTCAACGTACAAGACCGAAGAAAGTTGTGACTAGAAACTTCAGCAAGTATTCCCATGAAGCCTTTCAGAGAGACCTTGCGTCTGTATCTTGGGACGATATTCTGAAAGAATTCAATGTAAATTTTGCCTGGAGTGCATTCAAAGAACTTTTTCTGAAGGTATTGAATAAGCATGCCCCGATTGTAGAAAAAACCGTGCGGGGAAGAGATTTACCTTGGCTGAACAATGCAATAAAAAAGGCAATTCACGAGCGGGATTATTATTTTCGAAAAGCTAAACAAACTGGAAGAGAAAACTTTTGGTCCAAGTACAAAAGGAAAAGAAACAGAGTTACCTGTATGATAAGACAGGAGAAGGCAAGATATTTTAAAAAGTTGATTCAAGAAAACCAATCTGATCCCAAGGGGTTTTGGAAGGCAGTTAAAAAATGCCTCCCTGATAAAAAGGCAGCTCAACAAAGGCCAAAATCCTTGGAGATAAATTCAACGATTACAAACGACAAGAGAGAGATTGCCAATGGTTTCAATAGCTTCTTTACAAAAGTGGCAGTGACTCTTCGAGCCACCTTACCTAGAATGTGTCAAACCACCTTAGATGAAACCTCTTGTACCAGAAATCGCATTAACCCAAGAGGCAAAAGGTTTCTCTTTAGACCTGTTACAAAGGGCGAAGTCTTAAAGGTAATCTCCTCTTTAAAACGATCGAAATCTCCTGGTCTGGACAATATTCCCCCAAGAACCGTAAAAGATGCGGCTCTTGCAATTACACAGCCCCTCCTTCACATCCTTAACTTGTCTTTGTCAACATCCAAGGTTCCCTCAGAGTGGAAAGTAGCTCGATGCGTACCTATTTTCAAGGGTGGAGATGCAAAAATCCTGGACAACTATAGGCCGATCTCGGTGCTGCCAGTTTTCTCAAAAATTTTTGAAAGGGTTGTCCATTTCCAACTGTACGAATATTTGGAAAACAACAAACTTCTGTCTCCATTCCAGTTCGGATTTAGAAAGAATCGCTCAACGGCGTCAGCAGTTGTTCACCTCACTGACACTGTCAGGAAAAATATGGACATGGGCCAACTCACAGGGGCTCTTTTCATAGATCTCCGGAAAGCATTCGACACTGTAGACCACCAATCCCTGACCTCAAAGCTACTCTGTTATGGCGTTGAAAACAATGAGTTAAAATGGATCGAAGATTATCTCTCAAATCGATCGCAAATCGTCAGCTTTGAAGGGGAAAAGTCAAGAGAAGAAAAGATCTTGTTCGGAGTGCCACAGGGGTCGATTTTAGGCCCCCTGTTATTTCTGATTCATGTCAACGATCTCCATCATCAGATCCAGAAGTCAAATCTCATAATGTATGCAGATGACACTGTACTTCTATTTTCGGATAAAAGTGAAGCCGAGATAGAAAAGGCTATAAATCATGATGCAAAAATGTTACATAATTGGTTGTGCAGTAATGGTTTGATCTTGAATCCTAAACAAGGTAAAACCGAGTTTATGATGTTTGGAACTGCGGGAAAAAGAAGCAAGATAACACATCAAACAAAAATAACTATTGATTCTAAAGACATCAGTAATACTAACAGCTATAAGTACCTTGGAATACATTTAGATATGTCACTCACTCTGAACGATCACGTCCAAACAATCAGTAAGAAAGCTTTAAGCAGGCTAGGTCTCCTGCGCCGAATCAGGCCAATACTCACCACCCATGCTGCTGTAGATTTGTACAAAGCTATGGTGCAACCAGTTATGACTTACTGCAGCATTGCGTTCGCGACATTGTCAGAGGCAAATGAAACGAGGTTCAGGAAGATTGAAAAGAGAGCACTTAAGATCATTTTTGGAGCGCAACATAAAATGCATCGCGTCTGGCGATCGTTTGCTTCCATGAGATCAATTCAATGTGCAGATTTCGTTTTCAAATGCTTAAATGGAACAGCTCCTGAAGTCTTCCACAACTATTTTATGAAACTTGAACACGGAAAAGCAACGAGACGTGATGGTACGGACTTGCGGATGCCGAAAGTTAGAACGGAAAGTGGAAAAAGAGGGATTTATTACAGCGGAACAGAGATCTTTAACGACTTGCCATTACACCTGAAAACTGAGAAGTATTATATTAATTTTAAGAAAGCTTTGAAGGAACATTTTATCGATTAACGTTTGTAATTTTGCCATGGACGAATTTTTGTTGAATATGACATTTTACCAGTTATTGATAATTTTTAACGTTTTTAAATGATTTGTATCTTCTTCCTTAAGTATGACAATTTTTCTGTAACTTATTTAATTTTAAACAGGGCTTCTCTTGATAGCAGCTATATTTATAGCTGATTGAATTACCCTGTAGAAATATGGTATTATTATTATTATTATTATTATTATTATTATTATTATTATTATTATTATTATTATTATTATTATTATTATTATTATTATTATTATTATTATTATTATTATTATTATCATCCCCAAATAAGAATTGTGTTGGTTTTCGGTTTGCACTGCAAATGTCCTTGACGTCATCTGCAAGGATAGATTTGATATTTTGTTTTCTCGCAAGTGACAAACTGGCCTGTGCCTGTCCCAGTACTGTTATGCCATCTAAGGCAATACGGGTAAGAGCTTTAGAATCAGCCATCTTACCCTCTTGATCTGCCATAAGCAACATGTTAACCATATTTGCAATTGCAGACGTAGCACGTTGTAGGGTGCAGTTGTGTATTATATAATCTGCGTTCTGATATACGAACTGATTTAAAGCTGGTCAGATTTTTTATTTCTGTATTCATCCTGGGCACAGCTATTGCAGCACAATTACTGGGCAGTTTCAGCCTGTTTAGTAGGTCATTTGAAATTGTTTTTGTGTCAACCTGAAAGTGTTTGACGACACGTTTTGCCAAAACCTCAAGTACTTTTTCTCCCAGCTGTGTGTCAATGGAGTCATCTAAGACTTGATCAAGAATCTCCTCAGCAATATTAATTTTTTGACAAGCAACAGTAGATTTTTCGTTCTTGTTGGCTGGGAATAAATCAGTCATGTTATCAGACTTAGCTAGGGTATCAGATGAGCGTTCATTTGACTCATCTTGAGCAGCCTCCCCCAGGTAAGACTGGGAACTGTATTTTTCACCGTCAATGGACAAAGCATCTTCGTCATCCATTTCGTCATCAAAATCTTCCTCATCACATTGATGGGAGTGAGACCTTTTTCGTGATCCCCTATCAACTAGTTCACGAGTCTCTTTATTAGCAGTCAGAGCAGCTAAGACCTCTTTCACAACAGAATCTTTGAGGTCAGATAATAGCACGTAATTTGCGGTGCTTGTTGTTTCTGACTGCCGTTGGTCAGCGCCATGTGAGGGGAGGCCTACCATCCCCTCCGGAGCTGTTTTCGTTGTTGATTCGTCCATGGTATCAAAATATTTGACACCGCACATAAACTATAAATGTTCTCTTACAGTGAAGCAAAAATAAAATCAAATTTCGATACTTATCTTGTGATATCTCAAGATTTTCGTCGACAACTTCGCTTCACGTGTGAAGATTCGTGGTAGCTAGGTCAGAGGATCTCGTGGGGGCCTGGGTCTATCTCAAAGGGGTTCTGGTCAGGGGTCTGGAGCGAGTGAGAAACAATTGTCGAAATGGTCTATTCCAGAAAGAGCCTTTTGCAAATATAAGACTTTCTAGTTTACTGTGTGGCTTCCGCGACGGCTACAGTACACAACACGCATTGTTCCGTCTTATTGAAGCTTGTCGCAGTACACTGGACAAAAAAGGCTATGTGGGAATGGTACTGATGGATTTGTCAAAAGCTTACGACTGACTTCCACATGATCTCTTAATAGCGAAGCTGGCTGCCTATGGTTTCGGTCTGAAAAGCCTGAAAATATTTTCAAGTTACCTCTCAAATAGGAAGCAACGCGTCAAATACGGCAACTCGTTTACTCTCTGGCCTCTAATAGACGGGGGAGGTTGGAATAGTAGGGGGGGATGGAAAAATCTCAAAAATTAATAGCCGGGGGGGTTGGAATAATAGGGGGGGTTGGGAAAAATCTCAGAAATTAATAGCAATGACATCACAGATTTCGCTCGAAAGTCTTAATCTTTGTTGGGTGCGTAGAATTTTGTTGTGTAGCTTTTGTCTTGCTTGGAACTCGTTGCCAGAATTAATAAGCGGGGGGGGGGGTTGGAATAAGAATGTCCTGGGTGGAAAATTTTCCAAAAATTAATAAGCGGGGGGGGGACGTCTATTAGAGACCAGAGAGTAGCGAATGGCAAAACATAGAATCAGGCGTCCCCCAAGGCTCAGTGCTAGGTCCTTTTTTGTTTAACTTTTTTATGAATGATTGCACATATGCCATTACTTAAAGCTACACTCCCATAAATAGATCCAAGGCTGCTGGGGCTTGGCTGCCCTCCAGATATTTTCAACCTTTTCGTAAATCTTTCCTCATAAACATCAGACAAACATAAGGCTGCATTTTCTCATCATTAGGGCAATTTGGGCTTTGAGGGAACTAGCCCATCTCCCGAAAAAGCAAATAACCCTCCCGAAGGTGGGGTTGGAAGGAAAACCTGCATTTTTCCCGCAAAACTAGTCCCCTCGTCCATGTTGGACAAAACTTTCCAGATGCATCTGCAAAAGAAAGAAGATCCAACATGAAAATGTGAAAGAGGCGGGTGGGTGGGAGATTTTGATTTGCAACCACTCAGCACGAGTGTGCAAAATTTACTAAATACAAATCAAACTCTGTTTTATACTGCATGGAAGAAACCATGCCGCATGCACGACTATCAATGAACACGCAGCTGACGAAAAACATTACACCTCTAGAGAGTCAAAAACAATGGTACTTCAAATTGCCAGATTTGTAAATCTGTAATAAACAATAAACAGCATGTTCGTTGCTTTAACTCCGATTAGAATTTCATTCTAATCGTCATTTAAAGCTACACTCCCATAAATAGGTCCAAAGCTGCTGGGGCTTGGCTGCCCTTCAGATATTTTCAACCTTTTCGTAAATCTTTCCTCATAAGCATCAGACAAACATAAGGCTGCATTTTCTCATCATTAGGGCAATTTGGGCTTTGAGGGAACTAGCCCATCTCCCGAAAAAGCAAATAACCCTCCCGAAGGTGGGGTTGGAAGGAAAACCTGCATTTTTCCCGCCACAGAACACGAAGCGAGGAAATGAAATGAAACGAAGCAAAGTGTTCCCCCAACCCCAAACCAAGAGGAGAAAAAAAAACAGCGCAAGACCCGAAGCCAAATAGGGTCGAAGCGTAAATAAGATGAGAAAATGCAACCCCTGTAAGCGATAGCTAAAATGATACCTCCAAATACTTGCATTGCTATAACCAGAGGCGACAGTACAAATGATATAAATGAAAAAGAAATTTCTCACCAAATCTGAGGCTCCATGCCTCGTGCTAAACCAATGTAGAAGTGCATTACAACTGGCCAACAAAATGGCCAGCTCGAACGTAGCTGAAAAGGAAAAACATGGCTTGAAGGCCACAAACACGTAACACACAAACACAAGCAAAGCCCGAAGGCCATTTCAACCAACATTGCTCGACTCGCTGTCGAGACTTTTAGCATTTTGATTTGCAACCACTCAGCACGAGTGTGCAAAATTTACTAAATTCTAAAATCAAACTCTGTTTTATACTGCATGGAAGAAACCATGCCGCATGCACGACTATCAATGAACACGCAGCTGACGAAAAACATTACACCTCTAGAGAGTCAAAAACAATGGTACTTCAAATTGCCAGATTTGTAAATCTGTAATAAACAATAAACAGCATGCTCGTTGCTTTAACTCCGATTAGAATTTCATTCTAATCGTCATTAAATCAGAGTTGTGCATGCCAGGGTAACATGAAAGCCAATCGAGAACTTTATTGGCTGGCAGCCAATCGACAACTCTCTTAACTGGAAGGAACACATCAAGACTGTCTCTACCAAAGTTTCAAGAGCTATTGGCTTTTTGAAACACGCCAAGACGTTCTTAAGACAGGAAACGTTGATGACTCTTTCACAGGAAAACCGAGCTGCTAGAATTATAACCAACAGCAGCTTTGACACCCCTAGCAGACCACTTAATAAGTTGTTCAATGGTCTTCCAGCCCAGCTGGTCGATAAGTTATCGACCAGCTGGGCTGGAAGACCATTGAATAACTAGTCGCTAGTGAATCTAAAACAATGGTCTCCAAGTCCCTGCATGAACTGGCTCCCCAATACCTGTGTGACCTCTTCACCCGAAACTCAAAGTGCTCTTCGTATGTCCTGCACAATTCAGAAACAGATTTAAGATTACACATGAAAAAGTCAAGTAATGGGCAAAAATGTTTTTCCTATCGAGGAGCAAAAGCGTGGAATGACCTTCCTGCCGACACCAAACAGGCATCTTCCCTGAATAGTTTTAAGAAATCTATTTAGGACTTTCTTTTTTTCTTCTTTTAAATTAGACTGTAAATTTGTAATAGGTTTTTATATTAGGGTTTTTATATTGTAATTTTTCTTTTTATTCGGTAATTTTAGATTGTATATTGTTAGTAATGTTTTTAAGTGGAGGGCCCCTTGTAAACCAACTCTGTTGAAGGGCAACCCTCCTTAATAAAGTCAAATATCAAAATATCAAATATCAAATATCAAAAATATCAGAGTTTTGTAATTTTGCGGATGACAATACTATATATGCATGCAGTCAAAACCTAGAGCACGTTGTATCCTGTCTCAAGGATGATACTCATAATGCGTTGTGATGGTTTCGGGACAATGGAATGGTTGCAAATCCCTCGAAATTTCAAGTCATGTTTCTTGGACTGAAATCAGACCAGGAGTATGTGTTTGAAATTAATAAGAAACCTATTCCAGCAACCAACACCGTCAAACTTTTAGGTATTACTATTGACTGCCGGCTAAAATTTTCCGAACATGTGAATGCTCTATGTAAAAAAGCCAACAATAAGACTAGAGCGTTTTCTCGAGTAGCGGAATATTTAGATCAGGACAAGACACGTATTCTGTACAATACATTTATCATGTCAAATTTCAATTATTGTCCTTTAATATGTATGTTCTGTGGCAAAGATGCCAATGCATCAATAACCAGAGTACACGAAAGGGCACTGAGAATAATGTGGCAGGATATCGCAGCCCCCTTTGTTGAACTCTTAGCTAGGGGTAGAAATTCACATTCGAAATTTGCAAAAATTAATGCTGGAAATATATAAATGCCTCAGTTCGGAAAATCCATCTTTTATGTGAAATATCTTCCAGACAAAAGATGTGGCCTATAACCTAAGGACCAAAAACCTTCTACAGTTACCGAGCACCAATACATTGTCATATGGGAATGACTCATTATCCTTCAGGGGTGCCCTCCTTTGGAACACTTTGTCTGACTCAATAAAAAGTCTGGCAACCAGTACTAGCTTTAAGAGATCAATTAAAGAGTGGAAGGGTGACAATTGCTCGTGTAAAATATGTAGATAAAGAGTCCGTGGGAATTTCACCAGAAGTGTATTTGTATATAATTATCTCCTGATTGTAATTAGTTTTTTTCTTTCTTTTTTCTTTTGTGTAAATAGTTGGTCTTAATTAGTTCAAATTAGGACTATTATGTTTTAACCAACTGTAAATAATGTTATAATAATAATAATAATAATAATAATAATAATAATAATAATAATAACAATAATAATAATAATAATAATAATAATAATAATAATAATAATAATAATAATAATAATAATAATAATAATAATAATAATAATAATAATAATAATAGAGAATAATAATAATAGAGCAATCTTCGGATTTTGGAGGAGGCCAGAATCGTGCTCTGAAAATGATTTGTTGTTTCGACACAGTCACGACGAAGAGGATGTAATATCTGAAACTGGAATGATCCTAAGTTCAGAAGACATCGAGGAAATGATTGCTGACGAGATTAAGAAAATCCATAGCTAGGAACAACGTGCTGACACAAATTCAATTTGCAAATCACTTCACCGAACACATGGCCTAACTGGAGGCATCATAACGATGTAACTAAAATACATGATTGCTACTGGAAAAGTCATTAAGGGGTTACATAATGGTCAAGAGACCTTCAGCCTAAGAGAAAAACTAAAAATAAGAAACTGAATTTGAAAGTATCGGAGCCGAAGAAAAATAGTCTTAGCATTATCGAGGAAATGGCGGAGTGCCAAACTGATTTACATGAACAGGCGTCGCGACCACTTGGACAGACAGAGAGCTGCACGAGCAAAAATGATGTTGATGAGGGAACGAATATGGGTCTAAATAAAGTTATCAAACCGCAGTCAAATTCAGATTGGAAGTCTGACCATAGCCATGCCTCAAACGACTCGTTCCTTCACTTTCTTGACGGGATAAAAACACCAACGAGCGATCAATTGCATAATGACCTACATTATTTTCCCAGAGAAGATTCAAATGTTAGTTCTTTTTTAAACATCATAAAGAAATTAGTTGAAAGCAATGCAAGTTTGAATGAAATGATTAAAACTGAGCGGCGTAATAATACAGTGCTTGCTAATGAAAATTCTGGCTTAAAACTGGAAATCCAGAAAATGAAAACAAAAACGTGCACACAAATACCTCGTGGGAAAGAGAGTGACATTGCTTCAGCTCAGCCAGAACCACACGACATGGCAAACGATGCTTGTCAAGTCTTTGAGGCTAATGAATCAGTCGAACAACGCCTTGCCAAGCAGTTAAAAGAGGTCCAAAAACTTAAGCATGAAGAATTTAAACATTTGAAATCTACTGAGGGGAATAAGGAATCATTGTGTTCAGTCACTCAGAGCAATGTCAATAAGGCAAATAAACCTTCAACAACAGCAAAAACTTCAGGATCAGCAACTACAGAAAAAGACAAAGGCACAATAAAGGTGAAAAACAATAGGAAAAACAAACAACTAAAGAGCAAAATCACCCACACTGCTGCTGAAAATGGAGGTAATGAAAATGCAAACAGCTCCACAACAAATGTTAATGGTAAAACTGCTCCAGTAAATAAGAAACTTCTTTTACTTGCTGATTCACATGTTCGTCGTCTTAATGACTGTAAGCTATTACCTGACAGTATTGTCGCAAAAAACATTGGTGGCCTCAGGAGTAACCAGATTATCTCACGTCACAAGCAAACAATTAACAGGGAGCTGACAACGATCGATGAAGTTATAATTCATATTGGCAGCAATGATGTTTCCAAGGGGATCCAGCAAGAGAAAATTGTTGAACATGTTCACTCTGCCAGTAAGCGATTGAGGGATATCAACCCAGACATTAAAATATCTGTTTCATCTGTATTTTTACAAGGTTATGATACACCCAAGAATATCAGAGTTATTGAGATTAACAGGGCCCTTAAACACCTCTGTCTCACGACAAATTGTAATTAAATGCTTTTATCGGAGGGCCCCTTGAAAATCAACTTGTTGAAGGGCAACCCTCCTTAAATGTATAAAATACAATGAATTGAAATGAATGAAAACGAATCTCGAAAAATGACGAAATTACAGCATCTTGAAAATGAAGGAATATGTTCGCAAAACTCCTTGCTTCACTATGACAGATATTTAACATAAAACAATCCAAAGCACCATCTCGACTCTAAAATTAGATCTGCAAGAGCTTAACTCGGAGAAGAATGTATGTTTTTAAAAAATAAAAGAAAAAGCGCAAGAATCACGAGATGTAGGATGTGGCAGCATAATCCATCAAGGGCATTTGAGATCGGTAGAACCCTCCTAGAAATACTGTTTTGATTCATATCACTTCATTGTAAGAATAAACACTACTTACTAGTCTTGTTCAAGGTAAGCAATGCAACAGTTTCATAGCTCCATACAAACATCAGTCAATGATTTGTAAACGGAGTTCAATAACTTTCCTGTTGAAATAACTTTATATGGTGACATTTCAGCAAAATTTTGTTGAGCTTTGTTTAATTAACTGAATATCTTTATGAGAAATTTTTCGAAGAATTGTCTTCTTCTATAGCAATGCCTCACATCTTCAGTTGAGGCTGGGGTAAAATAGTCAAGGAGGATCTCATATAACACTATGACAACTATATGGAAAGTCGAAAGTATCATTTTTGCCTGAATCATCTATGCCAAAATCAAAAGCCTCTTCGTCGTCACCTAAGGTTACCAATAGGATCTGTAACATCCTCAAGCTATGTTTCTTCAATGAAGTCAATGCTGAGATTGGGAAGCCAGTCATTGTTTGTTGAGTTTGCAAGGGTTATCATTGGTCCCTATGCATGTCGCCAAACCTAAGTTTGAAAAATGAATATGCTTTGCAAGGTTGCTTTGACATGCACCCATTTTCCGGTAATGAATGTCTGCTTAGTACGCTTTCAAATACAAGCAACTGCAAGGGTCACATCAAAAGATAACGCAAGCTTTCTAGAGAGGTTTAGTAGTAGAGGAACAGAAGTGCACATTATTGATGACCAGCTGTACAGCCTGTGCCTAAAAGCAAACAACAAAGGGTATTTCTCTGCTACTACTAAAGTTGCCATTACTAAAGTGCATATTATTGATGACCAGCTGTACAGACTGTGCCTAAAAGCAAACAACAAAGGGTATTTCTCTGCCATTAATAAAGCTGCCATTACTAAAGTGCATATTATTGAGGACCAGCTGTACAGACTGTGCCTAAAAGCAAACAACAAAGGGTATTTCTCTGCCATTAATAAAGCTGCCACTATTAAAGTGCATATTATTGATGAACAGCTGTACAGACTGTGCCTAAAAGCAAACAACAAAGGGTATTTCTCTGCCACTACTAAAGCTGCCACTACTAAAGTGCATATTATTGATGAACAGCTGTACAGACTGTGCCTAAAAGCAAATAACAAAGGGTATTTCTCTGCCACTACTAAAGCTGTCCTCACCAACATTTACGTGAATAAATGTCTTGTTAGTACCATCCATTTCAACAGTAGCTCTCATTGCTCTTGCAGGCGGCTATTTCATTAGCACTACTGTCTCCATTTTTGGGCCTAATGGTGTGTTTTTGGATCTCATAACTCTTCGTTCAGCAGCGTTGCGTAGTTAGTGTGAACTCCTAATTCCCAAGGAGTATTTGCAGTAAAATATGAGTCTTTTCCCCCGAAATCGACCTTCAATGGTATATTCAAATACCTTTTCCAGAAAAGTGCATTTTGAAACCTTGTCGGCCTGAGGCAAGTGGTAACAAAACAAAAAATCCCAGTAAAAGTCAAGTAAGTTCTTCCTGAAAAGCTATTCTGTCAAAAATTTCTCTACCATTTGCGAACAGTTGTTCAATATGCTTGGTACAGAGATAGAATTTCCTGAGAATGAGATCGAGTGACACTGATACATTCAGCAGGTGTTTTTCACGATTTTCAGACTAGCAAAAGCAGCCAAGACATGGGTACAATGTTAATAAAAATAATAAAGTTTAATTTTTCTAATATCGAGTTTTTATTTTTACTTCAGTTGATTTTTCGTTTATTCTATGCAACATATAAGAAGCTTCTAGCGGTAAGATATTATTCATTATTTAGTTTGTTCTGTTACAACTTGCCCGGCACCTCCTTGGTGTAGTGGTAAGGCCTCGGGCTCACAATCCGCACATACCACTTTTTAAAGTTTCAGTGGAGTCTGTTGAGGGAAAATGATAGAAACTACATGTTTTGTGGATCCTCGTAGAAATCGGAGCATTCTTGGAAAGAGTTGGGCGATGGATTTTGATTCTGGCGTGTTTTGCGGCAGTCAGAGATGGACGTTTCGGGTTTTTCGGGAAAAGGCGACCGCAGAGCAGCAGAAGGCCTACCTAGCCCGTGGTAGATTTTTCTCGTGATTTTTGTGCGTTTTCTTATATCTTTTAAAACATACATTTTTTCGGATGTAAGCTTTTGCAGATTCATTTTCAGAGTTGAGGTGGTGCTTTGGAATGTTTTATGTTAAATATCTGTCATAGTGAAGCAAGGAGTTTTGCGAACACATTCCTTCATTTTCAAGATGCTGTAATTTCATCATTTTTCGAGATTCGAAGTTTGCTCTTTCTGGAATTGTACCTTTATCATCGAGAAATGGCAAGCTGCAAAAATTTTTGAAAAATTCGATCACAAATTTTACACGTATAGCTTTTCGTGAGGGGTGGTCAAATTGATCAAAAATGACCCGTCAGTCAAAAATCACGGCATCTGATTGGTGGAGAAGCGAGTGCAAGGTCACGTGAGCCCTCGCGCTCTCGTCCAATTAGGATATGAGCACTATGTTAGCAGTGCTACTTATTTTGCGGTTAGAAAAACAACACAGCATAAATTGCCTCAGTTAAAGTTAGGCCCCACAATATACGCGATTAGGCCTCCTGTGGATGAACATCTTGCACATATTTAACAAACTTAGCCCTAATACATAAAGATTAAAGCGTGTAATCTAAAACCTTGAATTAGCACTTGAATCGTCGCTGATCTCCAATGTCTCTGTTTCTCTACAAAGTGTGAAAAGGTTTTAACTGCATATCTTCCTGCCTGGACAATAGGGAGCCCCCCTTAGAAAGCAATGGAAACAGAACGAAATGCGGCTTCTACGAGAAAGAGATGTAAGAAACGTGGCATCTGTGAAGGAGCAATAAGATTGCGCATGTTTCATCAAGGAGAAAGGACAAAAGCGGAGGAGCAAAATTGTGCTGGAGAGAAAGGAAACTGGAAGAGAGGAAAGAATGACAACAACTAGAAGAGTTGCGCCTGCAAGCCATCATATCAGTAATTTTCAGTGATGTGTATGGGAAGTATGACTTTGGAAAAATAGAAGTCTATGTGTCATGGCTCGTATCTAACTAATAGAAAGCAGTGCTGTAAGGTAAATGGGCAACTTTCAGATCTTGAATCAATAACGACAGGAGTTCCTCAGGGCTCTTGGCTAGGACCTCTACTTTTCATAATATACGTAAATGATCTTCATTTCTCTCTGAGACACTCAGATGTTAACATGTACGCGGATGATACAAGCCTTTCTTTCTCTTCAAAGTCCATTCAATTGATAAATGAATGCGTCAATAAGGATCTTGGATACCTTAAATCTTGGCTTAATGCAAACAAATTGTCCCTCAATGTGACCAAGACACAAATTCTCGTGATAGGTGGTAGCAAGCGTTTGAACGACTTAGAAAAGATAGGGGGTGTAAAGCCTCAATTTGATGTAGGGGAAGAGACAGTTTCTATCATAAGGGAGGCAAAATATCTGGGAGTAATGGTCGATCAACACTTGAACTGGAAAGAACAAATTACTACCATCAAGAAAAAAGTTTCTAGAGGAATAGGGATGTTGAAATACTCCAAAAAGTTTCTCCCTCTTCTCACAATACAAAGCATGTATAAAAGTCTTGTGGAACCATATCTTAGATATTGCTGCCCTGTATGGGGAAGCTGTGGCTCCACAGCAATAAACGAACTACAAAAACTTCAAAATCGGGCTGCAAGAATAGTTACTAATAGTAGATATGATGCTTCTGCAAAGCCTATCATCAAGAAACTTGGATGGAACACTGTTAGTTAAATGATTGAAATGGAGACTTTGAGTATAGTATACAAATCTATCAATGATCTGGCTCTCACTTACCTTACAGAAATGTTCTCAAGACTCTCGGATTCAAGTAAGAGAGAATTACGCAATACTAGATCTGATTTAGAAATTCCCATGCGAAAATCTGCAAATGGCCAAAAATGCTTCTCATATAAAGGTGCGACAATGTGGAATGGTGGAATAAGCCAAGAATCAAAATTGTCCCCGACATTGAAAACTTTCAAAAAAAGCATAGCAAACCATGCATTTAACTAATTCTCTCTTACATCATATCTACTAGATGCATGATCATACCTAAATTTTTATACACTTTGTTAATAGCTGTATAGATCTTATTTCTTTTTCGATTTACGTGTAAAATTATATATTTTCTTTTGTAAATTATTTTAACAGGGTACATTGTAAAACAGTACAACTGAATGTTTTACCCTGTATAAATATTATAAAATCAATCAATAAAATCAAATCAATCAATGGTATCGGTGAGTTGCTTTCTTTGTCTTCTTTCTTTTCTTCTTTTCTCCCCTCCGAAAGTTTTCTCCTCCACTCTTTCCATTCTCCTCTCCAAAATGCAGATCGCTCATTTCTCATTGCTCCTTCGAAGACGTCACGCTTCGTACATCTTTACTCGCAGAAGTCGCATTTCGTGTAGGTTATACTACTTTTTAAGGGTCCAAGTAAGCCATAATTAAGGGGTAAAGGGTAGTGCCTATATTCATTACCATTGTTTAGAACATCAGATCTGGACAGCTATAAGTTTTCTTTTAATTAATAATGATGGCCATTATTGGAGAAAAGTTTGTCACACCATTCCCCTATTACAATTTATCAATGAGAAATTGTTTGATCAAACCAAGTAAGCAGGGTGAGTGCTGAGAATCGTCTAATACCGTCATTGGCCTCAAATGGATCCATGTCCCTCCTACCTAGCGTCCTTGCAAGCTGAAAAGCGACCAATAAGATCATGGGGTAGAGCTTGCAGCAATTATTGTTTCAGCATGTGCGGTGAGCAAATCACAGTGGCAGTACTTGGGAAGGAAGTGAAAATTTTACAAATTAAACGAAGAGACTGAAAGCCGATTTTCATTGCAGTTTTACAGAGGTAAACAGGAAGACCTGGGCTGAATAACATGGCATATTTGTGCTTCCTTTTCAACCATTCTTTTTCGGCTTTTCAAGTTGACAAGTTGAGAAAAATTCTAAGATAGTCCCAAAAGAGTGCTTGTATGTTGACAAGCACTCTTTTGGGGCTATCTTAGAATTTCTGCATGGCCTAACAGCCCTGAAGAAGTTCTGCATGCCAGGACGAAATATTGGCATCTAATATATATATTTCTTAAGTTCGCACATATTTGCTGTTGTTCTTCGTCGCATTGCGATGTTCCTGCTTTCAAACTTCTTCCTCTTTACCTCTGTAAAACTGCAATGAAAATCGTTTTTTTCAAGCTACCTGGGACTAGATGCTGCTACAGGTGCCCCTGCCACCAATTCAATGTCATTCATCTGGAATGGAATCAAGCAATATAGTCCAGTAAATCTTGGGTTTGACCTAGAACAAATTGCAACAGAAATGATTTTTGCGGGATCTAATAGCTTAAACAGTTCTAGTTAACATACTAAAAGTCTAAGAAAATCAGAGCATCGGAAGACCACCAAATTCGACATATTTTTAAAGAATAATACTCTCTGTTCCAGCATAGGTTCCAAATCTTTAAATCTACGAAAAAAGGCGGGTGTAAAATTCAGTGACCTAATTTTTTAAACTGAATGACTTGAAAGAAACTTTAGCCACTTTTCTATAATTCTACCGTTGTACTTTTCAGAAATCTATATTATTTGTCGAAATTACGGCCTCTATTATATTTCAGCCCATTTTATGATGTGACGTCATCAAAATTCTAAATCACAAACCAGAAGAGTGAAAGAGGTTTGCTTGATACCATACTGTAGGTATCCATAAACTATGGTTTTCATGAAAATTATTTGATCTTTCGTCAAGAGGTTTGGAAATTACGACAGTTTTAAGTTTTTTTAGAAAATTTTCTTGAACTCTTAAAAAAGAAGAAAAACACTGTAATTCTGGAAATATTGAAGATTTCAGAAAAGTCCAACGGCACATTTTCTTTAAAATAGTTCAAGTTTCTTTCAGGCCGTTCAGTTCAAAGAAATAGGTCATTGAATTTCACACCCAGCTTTTTAAAGATTTGAAACCTATGCTCTCTGTTCCATGTTATACACGACAGTTGCGAAGCGGAAACAAAACTTGTCAATTTCATAAAACGGTATTGAAATCCGGTAATATATAAAGTGCGGACTACTGGAACATGGGATCATTGGACATACTGTTCTTTAAAATTCCGAAAAAATTGGCTCGTTAGCTTTCATAAGTGAAAGATATTATTCTTTTAGGGTTAGCCTTTGCCATTGGGGTATGTTAATGGTGCGAATTACACCAGCAAGTGGTTTTTGGCTTTAAATCGGGAGGAAACATGCTTTCAATGGCCCATGAACAAATCCCTTAATCGAAAGAAGTAAGAGTCTATGAAACAAGGAGCACTAACTTGCTACGGTCGCCCGAATAATTAGTGTAAATCATTTTAATCCCCTATTCAAATAATGTGGGAAATGTGTCTCAGCTCAGGTCACATAAATTAAGTTCCAGAAATCTGGAAACCGTAATAGCAATCTTTTGCTCTTTGTTTTGGACCCTCTCTTCTTTCGAATAATGGGTCTCCTCGTAGGCTACGCTCTCGGAAGAAATTCACAGGGGCTGGTAGGCAGTTTCTTAAATGTGGAGCAAAAATGCAAATCAAGACATTTCTTTAGTAGAAAACTAATGAAGTTTCTCAATCAGGAGTCCGACACTTTCGTGCGCCTTCGTGGTACCTACTTTCTACCGAAATCCCCATTAAATCAATCCAAGCCTTTGCAGCAGCATTTTCCCCTTGAATAATTTGTTGGTGTGGCTTCTTCAGTAGATCGAGATTGAAACGAAGAATTATAACAAAAATTATATTTGAGAGAATTGATAGTTTCAGTAGTGCTATTTGATATCCAAAACGTCTAGAGCAAGCCAAACAATTGAGATCTCTGCATTATGTTCGTTCGAAATGCAATTTTTTCGGAATCTTTCCAAAAGAACAACACTAAAGGTCCAACTTTCCAATGGTCCGCATTTTATACGTTGGGCACTTTCAATACAAATTTGTGAAATCGATAAGCTTTGGTTCCTCTTCAAGACTATATCGTAAAAGGTGGAACGACGTGGATTACTCGGTAAAATACATCTAATTTCATGGTCTTCCGATGCTTGGATTTTCTTAGACTTTTGATATGCTACTCAGTAGGAGGTGTAGAATGGTTTGCCATGAAAAAAATTCTGTTGCAATTTGTTCTAGGTTCGACTAAAATTTGCCTTTCGTTTACTGGACTAATAGACCATTTCGACAATTAAACAAGGAGACTGGGGAGAGCGGTTTGTTCCGGTAAATGGCTGCCACGAAGCTTCTACGAATGATAGATTTCCCTCTACAAAAACTTTTAGTTTTAAATTCACCGTTGAAACCACAGATCTTTGAGAAAGAAGTCCCTAAAAAGTAGTCGCAAGGATGTCTCATGACTCATATGCCTCGTAACGAGGGGAAGACCTCGCATGCAACAGCTTTGGCGGGAAAGCGGGAAGGTATTCGTCATTTTCCTTCGAAGTTGCTCGAGCAGAGATCAGAAACGAAGTAGGAAAAAAGAAACATTGTTGTGATAAAGATGGAGAAGAAATCGGCAGTTATTTAATTTGCGCCTCTGCGAAGCAGAAGCAGCAAATTATTAAAATGCAGAGGCTCTGGAATGCGTTCCAAGTATCGGCGGTCGAGCTTGAGCGCGCTCGTGTCCAAAAGAATTCAGCCAATGAGATTATGGAATATGTCTGATTATGCGGAATTTCACGGGATGATGCAGGAATGTGTTTGTTTTGCGTTCGTTTACCAACAAAGAGAAAAATAGTTAATAAGTTCCTCCTAAAATCTGTGCGTACGCATTTGGTCAAGCAAAGGATGACTATGAGCAAAGAGAATTATTCCTTTTTGTCAAGTTTGTGATGAAGTGAAACATAAGCAGGCCAAAAGACACACTCAGATGTACGAGGAAGGCTGTGTGGTGTGGCTGTGTGGTGTGGTCGTGTGGTTACTGAGTTTTCGAACTCAAGATGGGAAGGTGAGTGAAATGGTATATATACAGATTTTATCTTCAAGTATTTCATCGTTGATTTTGTGACTTGACTGTGCATATTCTTCTGATCTATCTAATTCTGCCATCAACCCGTTAAATTCAGGCCATACTGTGGTCTACAGGCAAAGCGGCAAACTTATGAAACATGAACCGTTCCTAACGCAAATATTCGCCATGTTGACATTGATATCATTGCAGTATACCCCACTGCTTATCAGTTTGATCGGTAAACTTAACAATTGTATCCTTATTTTCAACTTTAGTTACGATTTGCAGTCAACACAAAATGCAAAAAAGTCGTATGGTCACTGCATTTTCACTGTCGGGCTTGGAAAGGACAGGTGAGTCAAATAGGTACCACCAAGATAAAATAAGAGAGGAGTTCTAAGAGCAGAATAAGAGTTTTCTTATTTCATCTTGGTACCACATACAAATTTTATTTTGAAATATTTTGCTTTGACTGTTTATTTAGATTGCACATGATATTCATGTGGTCTAACGAAGGACGGTTTGGCTTCCTGCATCAAACAAAACAAAAGTTATGTTGGTACGCCCCCTTTGTGCTCCTTCCTGCAGTGCTTTCAGCATACTCCCACAGTGTCTCCCAGCGTGTGATGACAAATATTTTGACGAGTGGTGAACACCAGCCCGGTCAAGGAGACTCCAAGGAATTTTGGCCAGAGACTGTGAATGACAACAAGCAAAATAAAAGGGCTGAGATAAGCCTGCATGAATGCAAAGTATCTCTGATAATGAAACTGCTCGTATTATTTCTAGATCCTTTTTCTGGCGTCTGGTGCCCATTGTCACCAGAGAGGAAGTGCGTCATAGCCTTACAAACTGGTTTTTGTTTGCCTAAAAACCAAATATTCAATTAACGTAAACGTCGGAAACACGGAACGAAAGTGAATGAAAAATTTGGAACCCTTTTCAATTAAAACAAAATTCCATTACGCAGCACTCATTAATCAGCTATTGTAGCTTGATGCAACGCCTTTTCGGATGTATCCCTTGTATTGGCATGCTGTTGCCCACTAAATTCCATTTCCATTCCATTCAACAGGAATGTCCAGTGTCTGCATGTGGAAAGATGATTGTATGACAGGGACTTGTAGTTTGTAATGTTGGACAGTTCGTAATCCTGCAATTCTAATCTATGATTCTAATGAATGAGTTTTTTTTAATTGAATTGTTTATAATAGCTACATGGAATTACTGTCTTTCTATCAAATTCAAAATGAAATATTTTCTCTTCACTAAGCAAGTTAACGTTGTAGTAAAAAGCATGGTCCTAGCAGTTAGTGACCAGACTTGCTAAATCCCACCTGATTGCCACCTTGTACGGAAATGATACCATACTGTCAAGGCATTCAGGCTAAACCAAGTTTTGTAAAAATGATACCATTGGCTAGACTAATTTTACATCAAAAGTGCCATGAGTTGGCATTTTCTAGACATAAATTGCCAAATTCTCGTATTCTCTGGACGAAATTGGGTTTCTATACAGGAATTACCGAAGTTTGACTTTTCTTTGAGCAAAATTGCCAAAAAGCATACACTTGCGCAGACTAAAATCGACTAAAATTGCCAAAAGTATACCCTTGGCTAGACTAGCATCCGAAAAACTATACCCTTGCGGGTGGCACATCCCCAGGTACCTTAGCTATGGAAGAACACCCGCTCCCTCCCGTGGTCTAAGCAGATAATGGTAACCAATCTGAAAAATTTTTAATGATAAAACTCGATATTCATAGTGTGCAAAAGAAACGGAAGCTGGTAGACCAAAGCAGCGTATTTGTGTAGTAGGGGTGTAGTACAGCTGGGAGGTTACCGTGAAGGTTTTTACCTACCAATGTGGGCGCAAATTTTCGGATAGTGATATCCCTTGTTTATCTTTTGTGCAAAGAAGACATAAAATTTGGTGAAATACTGTTTAGGCTTGAAGATAGCAACATAAAGAAGTCATTTTTACAACGTTATTCTTGCTGAAAAGTTGCTTCTTAATGATGTCTTAATTGAAATTGAAACTCAACAGACGAGGTCGAGGAGCAACTGCAGAGAAATTTTGCATCCATATACAGGTAAGCTGAATTCTTATTTTTAGAAAGCCGTTTATATTGAAACTCGCTGTTAAAACCGAAGGTTTGTTTTGGTTAGCTCGTCCGTTTTTTAGACTTCCTTATGGTAGTAGAAATCAGTTGCTTTGCTAGCCATACCTATGTTTCTGCAAGGAAGATATGGGCAGCAACATTCCTCGCAAAACACTAAAATCAATATTTGAACTTACCTCTAGTAACGAACCTTGGTTTGGACTTTGTCAGATTTTTCAAAATCCCCCTGTCCTGACTTTCTTTCGAAGCCAACCATTTCTCAGCAAAAAAAAAAAAAACAAATGCGTATAAGTGACTTCGTTTCATTCTCTTCCTTTCTCCAGCACAAGAATGTTTCTAACTTTGAATTCCTATCTCGTCAAGTCTGCAGTACTCGGAGAGGCATAGCTCTGTCATCATGAACCTTCTCAAAATTGCCGGGAACCATATCAAAACGTTTGTTTATCTTGCTTTGAAATTCCGACCTGATAGCACAACTTGGAAGGAAACTGACGAATACCTTCCCGCTTTCCCGCCAAAGCTGTTTGATGCGAGATCTCCCCTTTGTTACGAGGCATTTGAGTCATGGGACATCCTTGCGGGTATTTTTTAGGGACTTCTGTCTCAAAGATTTGTAGTTTCAACCGTGAATTTAAAGGTAAAAGTTTTTGTGGAGGAAAATCTATCATTCGTTGAAGCTCCGCGGCAGCCATTTACCAGAACAAACCGCTCTCCCCAGTCTCCTTTTTTAATTGTCGAAATGGTCTATTAGTACTGTGTGCCATTTATTGCACTGTTTATCCTAATTCTACTTTGCATGGGAGTAAGGGGAGGTTCTAGCCCCAAAACCGTGACAAAGATTAACCAATTTTCATGATCTATCGTAATTGACCTTTTAGCTAATCAGAGAAGAATGAGAGTCGAGCGATATCACGTTGCATTTTGCAGAACTTCAGAATGTGCACAATAGTGTTGGAAGCTCATCGATCCAGGCTCCTTCGTAGAATGGTTGAATGGTCTATTCAAATAATGAACTTCCTTTTACCCAAATCCAGAGTTAGTTGCCTTTAATTGTACTATTTTTGGAACGTAGTTGGAAATATATAAACTTATAAATAAATATTAGTTTTATCAGGTAGCTTGGTACCAAATAATCAATTAAACCTAGAGACATATAAACCTAATTGGATTTCACGTAAAAAAAAAATTTTTGGGTTTTTGTATCATTTGGTACAAAGCTACCTTGGAGTATACCTTTCTTTTCTTCGCTAAAGTATTAGAATTGTAAGTGCCATCCAAAGTGGGGACCAGATGACCTTGTGTCTATCACTGCTTTGGATGGCACAGTAGAATGTAACAAATTTTTTGTTTTGATCTTTTTGATATTGATAGAAAAAAATATATATATAAACTAAAAAATATATAACTGGACCAAAATTCAATGCAACAATCAATCAACAAGAGAATGTTGAAAATTCTAATTTGTTTGTTTCTGAGATATGACGACACTGATGATGTCATTTATTAGTAATGGATCTTGGTAATGAATCTACGTGTACATATGACCTAGCATTTAAAGTTGAGTTAGATTTTGACGTCAAATCTGTGTGAGAACTGTTTGAAGGTTGATGATGTCATCGAAAGTATATCAATTTGAATTTGACTTCCCGCATCAAACTGCATAAATAGCCAATCTTCACTGCAAAAAATCACTAATTCAAAATAAAAAAAAACTTGATTTGAGAACAATTTGAGAAAAATTGGATTGTCAGAATAGTAAGAAAATCTTTCTTATCAAGAAATTTTGTTGAGAAAGTTTTTCTCAAGATAACAAATTCTTTCTTGAAATAAGACAAGAAAATTCTTGTAAAAAGATCAATTTTCTTGGAACGAGAAAATATTTCTTTACGGAACAAGAATCTTTTTCTTGAAAAGAGAAATTAATACTTATATTAAGAAAACGTTTTTTTGAAACAAGAAAAATCAGATTGTCAGAATAGTAAGAAATTCTTTCTTAACAAGAACTTTGTTAATAAAGCTTTTCTCATAATAAGAAATATATTCTTGAACTAAGAGACATAGGAATCTTGTTTTGAGATCAAGTTTTTTGAATAAGAAAATCTTTCTAGAGAAATCAAGAATTCTTCTCTTGAAAAAAGAAATTAATACTTGAATTAAGAAATTATTTTTTGAAATGAGAAAAACTGGATTGTCAGAATAGTAAGAAATTCTTTCTTATCAAGAAATTATATTATATAAGAAATGTTTTCTCATAGTAAGGAATTTATTCTTGATATAAGATATAAAGAATCGTGTATAGAGATCGATATACTGGGAATAAGAGAATCTTTTTCAGGAAACAAGAATTTTTTCTTGAAACATGAAATAAATACTTGTATCGAGAGGAGGTATCTTATGAAACAGGGAATATCATTTGCATGAAGAGTGCTGTAAAGGTGGTTCCCATTAGGTAATATCTAGAATCTGAGAAAAAAAATTGGCACCTGCCCTGGACTTTGTCATCCTCTAAGGACAGGGTCTGCAATGTTAAAATGGGGCAAACTGGGAAGGCAAATATGATGTTGATAAATTGTGTATAAATATTTGTTTGCAAACTTTCTCTGGCCATAATTGTTGGATCTGTACGCTACTTTATTTGCCATTGTTTATTGTACAGTTCATTCTACTAAAAACAATCCACTTTGCCACCAGACCATCCTACTAATGTATTACCCCTGCAGACCATATGTAACTAATGAGGTTTGTCAGATGACAGGAAACTGTCAAATTTGCATACCAACGTTTTTACATGAATTTGTTCAGCATAATTTCCAAGGGTTCTTTGTGTCACCTCTTCATTGTTTTCTTTTTCAATTCAAAAACCATTGCGCTGAAAGAAAAACAAAGAACCAAGTTGTTTCAGATTATACCCCTATTTTGAAATAAATGAGAAAATTTAATGACCTAGGAGCTTACACTTAAGTTGTTTAATCACACTGAAGTACTTTGGTTTCTGACTTCAAATCATATTGCACACATTATGCATTTGGTGCATACTGTGAGAGAAGCCCTTAAAATTCAAGAGACAGGTTCTCATACAAGCTTGACCAGAATGCTGGTCAGCGATGACTGAAATACTCTGCCAGAATGCTGGCCAGCAAATTCAGACAAATGAAAAGTCTTTCTCTATCTAGATAGAAATATTCCTCAACTAAACTCTTCATACACATTTTGGTTTGCAATGCTATCCTATAAAGAAAGTCCATAACCAAGAATATTATGACAGCATAATTACGTCATAGTGCAGCAGTTTGCTTTCAGTTTCAGATTGCATCTTACAGCAGCCATATAGTATAGGCCGATGTTAAATACTTGGCGTTTCAGTTTCCTGCAAGCATCCCCTAAAATTCAAGAGTTGGGTTTTCATACAAGCTTGACCAGAAGGCTCTGCAGAAATGCTGGCCAGCAAATTCAGACAGATGAAAATTCCACCTTTATCCAAGCAGAGAGATTTCTTGAGTAAACTTGTCAAGACACAGCACAGATCACAGCGATATGGCCTAAATTTGGTAGGTCTTCTGTTGACATTTCTATTTTTGAGGCCTTGCTTCAGGCCTGCTTATTTTGAGAGCTTCAAGCATCACTGTTATGTGCGTTAGGGTGTCTTAAATCAAGATGAGTAGGGTTTTATACTTAGCTTTCAATGCATGGTGCTGAGCTGATCTTCATCATGGAAGTTTCTCTGCAAACGGCGCTTCTGCAGAACCAATAAACCAAACAGTTGCTCTCGATTTGAACTCGACAGACGAACTGTTTGTTTCGCATGAATAGAAAAACGAAAAGCGCGCCAACTGTACAACCCATTGTTCTTTGAGCAATCGGATTGGCCAGTCATTGGGTTGCCATGATTATGAAAATTTCTAACTTTAATCTAGTAAATTTTTCTTGATTTTGGCATAATATTTCTTATTATGAGAAACAAATACTTCATGACTTTAATAAACTTTAAATGTTTGAAATGAAAACTTTATGCAGTTAAAATCCTTTCTTATTCTTTTTCTAGACATCATTTTCGATTTTCGCACATTGTAAATCATTAGGCCAATTTTGCCACCCTTCGTTGCATGTTTTTTCATGTAAAATTTTCTTGATTTGGTTGTAGCACTTCTTATTATAAGAAAGTATGCTTCATGGCTTCAGTGAACTTGAAACGTTTGAAACGCAAGTTTCTCGCATCAAAACTCCTGTCCTATTCCTGTTCTGGGTATTATTTCCCTAATCTCAGAAACTGTAAATCATAATCTTTGCCTCTTTCAGTTGTAAGTTATTTCAAGTAAATTTTTCTTGATTTTGTTTCAATATTCCTTATTATGAGAATATACCGGGTGTCCCAATAAAAGATATACGGATTTCGTCGACCCTAGCAATAAAAATATAGCGTGAATCAATCCGAAATAATTTTCAAAACATACCTCGATAGCTAACTTGAACATAGATACCTTGTTTGTTGATATCGGTGCGTTGAGAGTGAAGATATTAATCTTCAAAGGACAAATTTGCTTCCACCTCGAAACCAGAGCTTTGGCGTTTTTGCCTAAGAAAAATCTTGAAGCACAGTGAATGAAATCAACAAAATTTGAAGATGGCACAACAGATGTGTTTTACAAAATACAGTTTATGTGAGACCTATCGTCAAGGGAGCTCCGAAATCACATATGCTATTCATCTGTGAAAGTACTCCCCTGAGCTCAACATGCTTTTGACATCGTCGAATCATTCCTCGAAAAGAATTTGTTGTCAGATCTCTCGAGATCAGGTTGATCATGACGTATCTTCGAAGCTGCTTTCCCAGGTGGGTCATCAACAAGATAGGAGACATCTTTTGGCCTCCAAAAGATCTCTAGACCTTCCAGTCTTGACTCCCGAGAGATCTGATAACAAATTCTTTTCAAAGAATGATTCGACAGTTGCACAAGAATGTGTTGATGCTCAAGGCAGTACTTTCGCCGATGAATAGTAAGAGTAAAATCAATTGTCGACATTGAGGCCCCGTCCACACGTATCCGGATATTTTTGAAAACGCATCTTTTTTTATCCGTTTTCAAAAAGATTCGCGTCCACACGAGGAGCGTTTTCGAAAATATCCCCGTCCACACGAAGACGCTGCTACATTCAAACTTCGCTGTTCGAACTTCGACAAAAGAAAACAGACAATCAAAATGCCCTTTTGTTGTCCCCAAAGATCCGTGCGCATGCTCTGATACGTCGTAAATCGATGCCTTGACGTCAGCGTTTTCGAAAAGCTCCGTTTTCACCCGTCCACACGACAACATGAAAACGGCGTTTTCAAAAAGATCCACTCTGGAGAGCGTTTTCGAAAAGATTCGTTTTTGGTGACCGAAAACGCCGTCTCCGTGTGGACGCTAACCCAAAACGGATAAAAAAAGATGCGTTTTCAAAAATACCCGGACACGTGTGGACGGGGCCTGAGATGAATGAAGCTGATTTCGAAGCTCCCTTGACGATAGGTCTAACATAAATTGTATTTGGGAAAACACATCTGTTGTGCCATCTTCAAATTTTGTTGATTTCATTCACCGTTCTTCAAGAATTTGCTTAGGCCACAACGTCAAAGCTCTTTGTTTGGAGGTGGAGGCAAATTTGTCCTTTGAAGATTAATATCTTCACTCTCAACGCACCGATATCAACAAACGAGGTATGTATGTTCACGTTAGCTATCGAGGTATGTTTTGAAAATCATTCCGGATTGATTCACGCTATATTCTAGTCGCTAGGGTCGATCAAATCCGTATACTTTTTTGGGACACCCGGTATGTTTCATGGTTTTAATGAATTTGAAATGTTTTAAATGAGAGTTTCTTGCATCAGAATTTTAGTCTTATTCTTGTTATGGGCACTATTTTGATAATCTCGCAAACTGTAAATCATAAGACCAATTTTTGCCCCTTCTGCTGCACGTTTTTTTCAAGAACAGTTTTCTTAGTTGCTGGAAATATTTATTTTTATGAGACAATATGTTTCATGACTTGAGTGAAATCAAACTGCCTGTATATTCAATCTCGTTCCCAGGGTGTTCTTACGTCATACGCTGATCACGAAGCCGAATGAACACCCTGGTACACTTCGATCAAATGCGCCTAGAATCTGGGTGCATTTGGAAGCCATTATGGATTTCACTGTTGGCTAGGCAACGCCAAGCGACGGAAAATGGCCGTTGCTCTGGCGCTAATTCTGCAGGAGATGAATGGAGAAATTGAAAACAAACACTTTGAGGACCTTATTTGAACCTTTTTGCAGGTATTTAAACAATAATCTTGGGTTGGCAAGTGTGTTTAGTTTGAAAATAAGCTCGGTTTGTTTGGAGCGAAAGTGGGCCTAAGTTGCAAAGTCGGGAAACTTTCACCGCAGCTTCACAAATAAGATGGCTCGTTATTCTTCGAATTTCAAAAATAAGTTGCAAATGATGGTCGCAATAGGTAAAGAATGTGGTTTCACGCCGAATTTTGACATGCCGAGGTCGTTTACCCCGCGCAAAACGGAGTTACGGCGCAAAATGGTGAACAACCAATCAGATTGCCGAACGGCCTCTTGTATTCCAGAGTAGAGGTAGAGCAACGAACTCACTCTGGCGACGAGATTGCTGTATATTGCATCTTCCATTTTCCCCCTTGAACATTGTCAAAAACTGTGAATGGCAAGGTCATGTTATGCTTCATTCGGTTGCAATTTATTGCAATGGAACTTGTATGGCACCAAAGAAAGCTCTTCCTGTTTCAAGAAACTAATATCAAGCTTTCTCAGTCACCATTAGAAAACAACATTTATCTCGTACCTTCTTTTCACATCCTTTTCACCATCTCAAGCAATGTCACTTTAATCTAAATGTAAGCGGTGAACTGGAATCGAAGGAATTTGCTTTGGATGGTGTTCTTTATTTAAGATTTTATTTCTTGACAAGATTCAATTTGAAGTCGTTAAGAAAAGTTACCCGAAAGAGGATGTGTATAAGAAATCTAAGAAATTGTTTCTTGAAATTTCTTGAATTTGGAGACATTTTCTAGCCAAGAAAATTATCTTTTGCAGTGGCGAAAGGGTGACTTGGGGGTGACTTCTGGCTAACGGAATGTAATTAGCGATAGCACTTTGCAAATTTTTTCAAGGCAATCATTGATTTGTTTGTTGCAACTCAAGAACTTGCTAAGGCCAACAAAAGGCAAAAGCTCTGGCTTGCAGGTGGGTACAAATTCAAGGTTTCAATATTATTATTCTTGCTCTCAAAACATTAATACAAACAAACGAGGTATCATTATTCAAGTTAACTATCAAGGAACATTTTAAGAGTGATTAGCCATCGCTTAAAGCTAAATTCACATCGCTGGAGCCAATCAAATTTGTATACTTTTTGGAAAATCAGGTACAAACCTTAGATAACCTGGTAAATCCTAGGTAATTTTCATTGTAGTATGTTCGGTCTTTCAGTGTATCAAACTGACAAATGCTGCCTGCTAATTGCATCTCGAAACGAAATTCAGTGCGCCAAGCAGTCGAAGCTCGATTTTTGCCCCATTACCAGCATGCTCTTCTCACCGTAAATGGGCTCATCAATCTAATGTGAATAGGCCTTTTCACGGAAAGAAAAGCATGCTGGGAAAGAGGGAAAATTTCAAGATTTCGACACCACGCAGCTTCGAATTTCGCCAGGTTTTATCGAGGCTTATCTTAGCAACAAAACCTCTCTCCTAAGCGAGAACAAAGATGTTAGATATCTTTTGTGCATATCGTTAAAATCCTTGAACTTCAGAGATTACGAAATGGAAATATGTTTTTCAATCTGATTTTTAGAAATCTTTTTATATAGCCAAAAAGAAACACGAGGAAGTTTTCAAAATCGCAGAATTATGCTTAGGCCCTTGCGATCAAACGCCACATTTAGGCACATAATTCTGCTATCAAATGAGGAAATCAACTGAAATTCAAAATGAAAGCACTTCATTTATCCGTGTAGTCGGATATAAGTTTGCAGGGTGCTACCTAAACGTATATGAATGCAAGGACGTCAGACAGCTCAGATCACATGTCGTCCTTTCCAATGAAAACTTCCGACTAAAGTATCTTTTACAGAAACTGGGTTAAATTTTCCCACAAAGCAAAAGAAACCCTTTTACTGCTGATTTTTTCATTCACATATTGTTGATAAATGTATTTTCCAACATTTCACTGATGTTTTTACCAACTGCCATTTGTGAAATATCGTCTCTTCAGAAACTTATTTTTGCTCGTAAATCCAAGTCAGGTTTAGACTTATCCTGAGTCGTAGTTTCGCTATTTGCCTAACTGATATACCGCTACAACTACGACTCATGATCTAACTGTGTATTGAAACGATTGCATTTAGAAAGCCTCATTTTCATATCGAGGATACTGTCCTTAAACAACATTACCCCCTGAAAAAATTGTGCAATGGTTACCAGGATACAAAGCAGATCGTAAGATCATTCAAAGATGGCAGCTCGAAGCAGCGACAGCCCAACCAAAGGAGACTGAGATTAAACAACATTACCCCCTGAAAAATTTGTGCAATGGTTACCAGGATACAAAGCAGATCGTAAGATCATTCAAAGATGGCAGCTCGAAGCAGCGACAGCCCAACCAAAGGAGACTGAGATTTCACAAGGATCTTGACTGTGATCTTGAAAAGTTCTTGAAAACTTGCGGAAAAATCCTGTTCTGTTCAGATGTTCATCCTCAGATGTATCGTATTTGTATCAAATTTGAAACATCGGTTTCTGGCACTACAATGGTCTCTTTCCGTTGCACGACCATGACACGTCTCAAAAGAAATCAGTTTTTCATTCATTGACTTGAGCGAATTTAAATACATGTAATTTTTGAATAACCAAGAATTTGCGCCAGTACTGAAAGTTTCTTAACATTATCAGATTTTCAGTACTTACTTAGAGTTGCTTACGAGTTTCTTAAAGGTTCCATAACATTCTCTTATGTTCCCTACTGAACTTTCCGAAACAAAGGTTTTTGAAGCCATGCCAATGTTCAGACTCTATTCAAGTTACCTTTCAAGTAATTATTTCATGGGAAAGAAGTGAAAATAGAGTAAAATATGTCAGGGATTTCCTTTGTTAAAAATGAATAGTTCTTAAGTTATCTTTTCCCACTACTGGAATTTCTTAATTTTTTGGCGATCTGAGAGTTGATTTTCTTGTAAGCGGTTTCTTATAAAAAAAGGAGAACGTGGTACGTGTATTGATTATCACGATTTGAACATTGATAAGAAACACTCGGCCGACTCGGCCATTTATCTAATTGACTTTCAACTTCTTTTGAGGCTGCAGAATGCTCTCAACTTTCACTTGAGGTCTTATTGCTCTTCAAAATAAACCACTGGCAAGTTTCACAAATTATTTTGCAAGGACTTCATGAAGCAGGAATGAGGGGACATTCCCGATTTGTAAGGTTCAACTTGAACTTGACAAGAGTACAAAAATATTGTTTGCAGAGATGGACTGCAGTATGGGCTTTTCAATTGTGAGTTTTTAAAATTTAACTCAAAACAAAGGCTCAGCAAATATTTTCCAGCAATTTTCCTTGATTTGGCTTTTAAAAGTTTTAAAAGTTAATAGATGAATTTACATTATATTCTCCATATCATAAGCAAAGACTACATGGCATACATGTATGAGTTATGTCAAAAAGAAAAATGACATAATAACACTACTCATGTGTTTGAAGAAAATTCATGTGAAAGAATGAAAATCACTTACTTGAGAGCAATGTACCACTCAACACGTTTTTAAGAGTTATTTCATAAAAACATTGACACAATATATTAACCCTCATGCAATGGAGCTGGGCTTAGCAATTGGATGGTCTGTTACCATTGTCAAGCAAAATTTTGAATTACCACTGACCTATGCTCAAACCATGTACGACCATGGTCAGCCACTATTTCATAGTCATATGTTTTTCCAGGGATCAAAATGTCCTGGATGAAATTTCATCAATACAGAAAAATTGGGAGGAAACGGTCATGTGCAATTCCACATTTGTCACTGTAGAATTTCTATCATACATTTCCCTATTTGATTCTTTGTATGTAACATGTAAGTATTGTCAATATTTACAGAAGCTGTAATCTTAGGCCAAAGGTAATGCAATTTATTAATGAATTTGATCCTTGATTTTGACATAAAAGGTAAAAACAATGAGACTTAAATTTTTGAATGGAGGAAATCAGTGGCGTGGCCAGGGGAGGGTATGAGAGGCAATTGCCCTCCCACTTTTCAAAAATTGGGAAAAATTGTAACTGAAAAATGCAATAAAAATGTCTGGGTATATTTACCTTTTTGCTCCCTCCCCAGTCTGAAAATTTTTTAGTTTTACCCTCCCATTAATTTTTATCTGGCCACGCTGCTGGAGGAAATATTAATTAAATGGTAGTGTTATTTTATACAATTTGTGTTTTACTTTTTAATTTTGAAAGAAGATTCGAAGGTACAATTCTGATAAATCAGCCAGGAAACCTCAAAAACTACTTTCACGTGATAAATTGGTGTCTCTCAATCTCAGAAAATTAAAGCAATTCATAGTTTATTCTTTTAGGGACTGTTGAATGCTGATTTTTATTAGACAAAGTGCTAAGATCTGCAGCAAAAATCAAAATTGAATATTTTCAAGGTCACTTACATGCTCTTACTTCTCAGCAACTTGGGTTTCCTGGTCAAGTTATCTAAATTTGTAGATTCTCCTTCGAATCTTCTTTCAAAGGTAACACAAAGTGCATCAAATAACGACATTTAGCCGATATTTCTGCCAGTCAAAACATTATCCCATCCAGATCTCTGCCAGCGATGTCATGAATTTTGTTCCCTTCAAAATAAGTCCACCATTTCGAAGTTTTCATCTCGTAAAGTCAGAAAAATATTGATATATCAACTCAACTTTGGATTCTGGTGATCAGACAAAGAAATGACGAATATTTTCCCGCCAAACCAGTTTGATTTGAGGTCTCGGTTGGAGAGAAAACCTTTTGTTTTGTTACGAGGCAAACAGGCAATAGGACATTTGCGATGCCATTTTGCAGTTGCTGTGTTCGAAGCTTCTTTGAGTTCAAAATGTTCCGGAAGGAAAGCGAAGCAGAATGTAGAATGTAATTCTAGTTTCCTAGGCTACACCCAGTTGTTGCACATACAAATCTTTCCTCTCCTCGCACAACATTTCAACAAATAGCGCTTTGAAACTTTTACTTTGACACGACGTCGATCTGCCACAGCTTTGCGATGATTTGAACCGCCATTCTTCCATAAAATCAAACGCAAAAGACGGGGGCTCACTCTGCAGCTTCATTAGCAAAAATTTCGCTCTTAGCCAATCAAATTGCAGCATTGCTGTAATAATAATCATCACTTTGCGACAAAAAGTTGTCTCAATCTTTCATCTCAATCAACAGTTAGATTATAAGACTAAGTCAGGTTTAGGCCTTTGTCTGTTCGTGGACTAAAGCTAAAGCGATGAAAACCGAAAGCGCCCATTAAGAATATTCTGTTCCGTGAGATATGTTGGGCATTATCTCCTCATCTACTATTTAAGCTAAGAAAAAAGATTTAACATGATATCGAAGGTTAATGTTCTTAGAGTTGCATGTCCATGCCCTTTGGAAAAGAGAGAAATTGAATTCTTGAATTCATTTTGATGCACTTCTGGCTCGCTATTTGTGATCGTCTCGATCTGTTGTTTTTGTCTCTGCATTGCTTCTCTGTTTTAATGTAGCAAACACAGCTGACATGATTTAATTCCAGCAGCAAGTCGAGAATATATGTAGAGAATGAAAGATCTACAAACCTTGACCAATTTTCTTTCTTGTAGTAGTTTCTAAGCATATGTATGAGGTTTGGGCACTCCCAACTCAAAAAAATGTTCACGGTCTCTCGGAGGCAAGCGAGACAAATCAGAAACGATGAAAGAAATATTATGCCCGTTTGATGAAACTAGCATCAGCAGCGACTAAGGCAACCATAAACTGCGTAAAATATTTTCCTGGCTTCTTGTTGCAACTTTGAATTCCACCTCAAATCAAAATCGATTTAGAAATAACCTAGGTCATGTGACAACTGCACTCGTATATGCACTTTTAATCATTGACTGATTAATCTAAAGTGGTTTTTAGCAAACTTCTTTTTAGATACAATTTTCTTGTACACGTTTTCTACTTTATAAGAAACTGGTTTATAAGAAACTTTTGCTTGGATGGCGAAAAATTAAAGAAACTGTAGTACTCCTTCCATTTTGTGCTAAGAAATTTCTTAAGTAAGTCAAAGAAAATTGTGAGAAACTTGTTGTCAAGAAAGAAGTATCTGGCACCACTTCCATCCAAGAAATAAGACACAAATTGAGAAATCTTTAGTAGTCAAAAGCTGAAATTTTCATGTGAAATTGAAGAAACTTTTATTCTTAGAAAAGAACGAACGTGTAATCGTTTTGGAAACACATCGATGTAATAGACCAAAGGTGTTCAAGAAGTACAAGGTACACATAAGTTTTAGAGGTAGCTTAATGTTTCATCAGGGTGTTGTGGAGGGGGGGGGGCAAAAAATCCCTAAAGCAGACTGTAAGTGCAAGCCATTGAAATACATAATACGATGCCAGTTGATAATAGGGATGGAAACCAAACAAGATTGACCTAGCAAGAGCAATCCCTGTATCGAATCACAACTCAAAATGAACTGGTTTTGAACCGAGATATTAATGAAAGAACTTTTTACATTTCTCTTGTCGTGTTATGAAATATTTCATCCCTTCCCCCCTCCCCACCAGACGTCTCCAGCCCATTTTTCTTTGTTATCGACTTATCGTAGCCTGCTTCATCATGGTTCACAGAATATACATAAAATGTACCACCAATCATTCAGAAAGCGTATTTAACAAATTTGAGATTCTGACAAGCAGCTTCTTGCATAAAAGATAACTTTTGGGGTGACGATTCAACATGATGATTGACAATCAACCTGATGATTAGTCTAATGTCAAGTTATTACATGAAGTCCCTTCAAATTTGTTAAACAAGCTTTTTGAATGATTGGTGGTACATTTTATGTATATTCTGTGAACCATAATGAAGCAGGCTACGATAACAAAGAAAAATGGGCTGGAGACGTTTGGCGGGGAGGGGGAGGGGATGAAATATTTAACATGGCAAGAAGAAAAGTAAAAAGTTCTTTCATTAATATCTCGGTTCAAAACCAGTTATTTTGAGTTGTGATTCGATACAGGGATTTCATTAAAACACGTTCGTTCTTTTCTAAGAATAACAGTGTCTTTAATTTCACATGAAAATTTCAGCTCTTTACCACTAAAGATTTCTTAATTTGTGTCTTATTTCTTGGATGGAAGTGGTGCCAGATATTTCTTTAAATTATATTTAAAAAGAAGTTTGCTAAAAACCACTTTAGATTAATCAGTCAATGATTAAAAGTGCAAATACGAGTGCAGTTGTCACATGACCTAAGTTCTGTTACAAGTTATTTCTAAATTGATTTTGATTCGAGGTGGAATTCAAAGTTGCAACAAAAAGCCAGGAAAATATTTCACGCAGTTTGTGGCTGCCTTAGTCGCTGCTGATACCAGTTTAATCAAACGGGCAGGGTATTTCTTTCATCGTTTCTGATTTGTCTCGCTTTCCTCCGAGAGACCGTGAACATTTTCTTTGAGTTGGGAGTGCCAGAACTCACAATGCTTAGACACTACTACAAGAAAGAAGGTTGGTCAAGGTTTGTATATTTCATTCTCTACATTTTTTCTCGACTTGCTGCTGGAATTAAATCATGTCAGGCGTGTTTGCTAAATTAAAACAGAGAAGCAATGCAGAGACAAGACAAAAACAACAGATCGAGACGATCACAAACAGAAAGCCAAATGTGCATCAAAATGAATTCTAGAATTTGAATTCTTTCTTTTCCAAAGGGCATGGTCATGCAACTCTAAGAACATTAACCTTCAATATCATGTTAAATCTTTTTGCTTAGCTTAAATAGTAGATGAGCAGATAATGCCAAAAATATCTCACAGAACAGAATATTTCTAATGGGCGCTTTCGGTTTCCATCGCGTTACACCCTTAGTCCAGGAACAGTCAAAGGCCTAACCCTGACTTGGATTTACGAGCTAAAATATAAGTTTCTGAAGAGATGATATTTCAAAAATGGCAGTTAGTAGAAAGATCGATGAAATGTTGGAAAATACATCTATCAACAATATTAGGATGAAAAATCAGCAGTAAAAGGGTTTCTTTTGCTTTGTAGGAAAATTTAACCCAGTTTCTGTGAAAGATACTTTAGTCGAAAGTTTTCATTGGGAAGGACGACATGTGATCTGAGCTGTCTGACGTCCTTGCATTCATATACGTTTAGGTAGCACCCTACAAATTTAAATCCGACCACACAGATAAATGAAGTGCTTTCATTTTGAATTTCAGTTGATTTCCTCATTTGATAGCAGAATTGTGTCTAAATGTGGCGTTTGGTCGCAAGGGCCCAAGCATAGTTCGGCGATTTTGAAAACTTCCTCGTGTTTCTATTGGTCATATAAAAAGATTACGAGGAAGCAAATCAAACTACATATTGCTATTTCGTAATCTCTGAAGTCCAAGGATTTTATTGATGTGCACCAAAGATATATAACATCTTTGTTCTCGCTCAGGATAGAGGTTTCGTTGCGAAAATAAGCCTCGATAAAACCTGGCGAAATTCGAAGCTGCGTGGTGTCGAAATCTTGAAGATTTCCCTTTTTCCCAGCACGCTTTTCTTTCCGTGAAAAGGCCTATTAAAGGCAAAGGCCAAGGCAAAAAGTACTACGATGCAAACAACCATTACATGAAAATTTGGTCATCATTGGTGGTCATTCATTAGTTAAGAAGGACAGACTAAGTAACAAAACAGTTTCAATTGACACGGCAATTCATATCTAGTAGTGATCGCAGACATTACTCGATTACTCTTAAACAGCAATTGAAAACAAACAAAGCCGCAAAAGTTGCTCTGACACTCAGGCAGCAAGCATATTCGTTGTGCAGTCCAGAATTGGTTTTTATGAGCAAATATGAGCATATACTGAAAGAAGGAGGAAGTATCTAATCTAAACGTCTGCATCGCGCATTTTATTACCTTGGTTTAGATGCTGATTGGAAGGCGAATCAATAGACCATTTGTAGGTTAGGAAAAAGGGACTGAGGCGAGTGCGGCCAATTCCAACAGCCCTAGTAACAGTTGGAAATCCGGGAAATCCTCTCCGCTTCAATTAGAAAAGTAAGCCGAACTGAGCGGTCTATTCACTGTGCAAACTTGAATATTTTGCTTTTTATTTCCCCTTCCAAGAGTTGTTTGGTATTTTTCTGCTATGTTTAGTGTTTTCCCCAGATTTTCGAGCCATTTTCTCATCCTTTCAACCATTTTGGAGTGTTCTTCGAGGCCTTTTAATTCGGCGTATTGTGTTAAACTTTTGAAAGAAGATTCGAAGGACGATCTACGAAATTCATAGCTCATCCAGGAAACCAAAGTGTGCTTCAAAAAGGTTTCAAGTTTGACTTGTTCTTGAAGAAGATTTTGTTGCCTTCTCTCGTAAAAATCAACTGTGCAAAGAATGAATGCTGAATTGCTTTATTTATCGGAGACTTAAAATATTAATTTCAGGTGAAAATATTCTTGAAATTCTTCGAAGGGTCCATAACAAAGCTTTGTACCAGTTGAAGGCCACTTGAGCAGGGAGAAGTTTCCAGCTGGCATTGCCTATAAATTGAGTCACCTTCCAATAATCGTGGGAAATAAGTAGAATTAAACTGCCTCAAAGCACACCCAAAAATGAGTGAAGGATGACATAATGGCTTGAAAATCGAGGGGAACACTTACCATACTAGAAAAGAACAAAATAACTCTTGGAAGTGGTAAATAGATAGTAAAAAATTCCAATTTGCACAGCGACTAGACCGAACAGTACGGCTTGTCATGTATACCGAAGTGGAGAGGATTCCAAGGATTCCTGACCGCTACTAGGGCAGTCGAAATTGGCTACGCTTGTCTCAGTCCCTTTTCGTAATTGGCAAATGGTATATTTTCGCATTTTTGGGCGTAATTAAAAAACTTATTCCTCAGCCTCTGGAACAAACCAATAAAATACCCGTATTTTTCTTCTTTCGGTTCGATATACGCCTATGTTTGCTCTCAAATGCTCTTGGAATGCCCGACGATCGAGGAAGCTACCTGGGTCCCACAGCAACTTTTGCAGCTTTCTTTGTTTTGAATAATTGGTCGAGAGAATTTCTTTTATCCGCGATAGCTAATCACTTTGAATTTTGGCGTCAACTGAAAGCAACTGATGCTATTGTATTACAAACTCTTTACTTGTTTCATTATCTAGGATCATTGATCAACCTCATATCAAAATAGATACGAGATTATCGAAATCTGAATTTGGCAATAGTCTGTTGTCCATGTCACATCAGGTTTACATCAGACTTGGAGTGGATTTTCTTGAAAATCTCGGAGAATTTGTTATCAGGAAACATTGACTCTAATATTGATTCAAATTGAACGTAAAATAGCCTTTTATTCAAATTCAGATGCTGGAACATATCGAACATCCTGAAATGAAATATGCTCAAGGTAAACATACACAAAGTAAAGATGCCAATGCAGTCAAACTAAAGATGTCAATGAAGAAAAAAGTAGTTGGAATAGACCGTGTTGCTATTGCAGTTTAGAGAAAGGTACTGAGGAGTGCGCGGCCAATAGATACCTGACACAAAGTGTCTCAAAATACACTTACCAATGGGTAAGACGGCCAAATAATCCAGGGGAGAAACTTATCATACTAAACAGGCTTTGTAATTGGCGTAATTGACTGTGGTATGACTTTTTAAAGGTGCAAATAAATCGGAGATAGCTCGAGCTTACAGAGCGATGCGACCAGGGAGCGCCAAAGGCGCAGGAGGGGAAGCGGCTAATGTTTTGAAAACTGATGATGGATGCGCAGCTTGAAAACGAGGTCGAAAACTCTCCAAGAAAAATGCCGGAATGCTGAAAAGCTGTGGCCAAATATAGTGATGCAAGAGAATTCAGCATTTCCTCCATGTTTTGTTATCAAAACATCTGCTGTAAGTGAAACAAGATAAGTATTTGACGCTATCTTTAGTTCTGAAAGACACCGAATTTATTTCATCTCTGCATGCAGCGAAGCATTCTCGATGAAGATGGCCTAAAGCTTTTTCGTAGTTGGAATCGAGAAACTCAGACGATTGCGTTGCTCAGTGTGTAAGTCACTGCTTGGACGTTACGTAAGCATCAAGCAATTTCTAATAGAGATAATGGACACTACGGTGCAGGCATGTTCTCTTTTGAAAGCTAAAGTAATTACAAGGACCAATGGCAAGTAAAATTCTAGTGGATGAGGCTACGGCTTGACGGCATTGGCTATTTTAATATTTGATATTTCATTTCATTGAGGAAGGTAGCCCTTCAACCAGAGTTGTTTTACAAGGGTACCTCCACTTAAAAACGTAAAAATTGCAAACATTAAAACCATAATATAAAAACCTAATACGATATTTACAAAGTCTAACATAAAAGAAAAGAGACAATCCTAAATAGATTTTTTAAAGCTATTCAGGGAAAATGCCTGTTTGGTACCGGCAGGAAGGTCATTCCACGCTTTTGCTCCTCGATAGGAAAAACATTTTTGTCCATTACTTAACTTTTTCATGGGCAGTCTTAAATCTGTCTCTGAATTGCGCAGGAAGTACGAAGAGCACTTTGAGTTTCGGGTGAAAAGGTCACACAAGTATTGGGGAGCCAGTTCATGCAGGGACTTGAGGACAATTGTTTTAGATTCACTAGCGATGAGTTGTTCAATTGTCTTTCAGCCCAGCTAGTCGATAAGTGGTCTGCTAGGGTGTCAAAGTTGCTGTTGGTTATAATTCTACCGGGTGAGTCAATAAAAAACGCCCAGCGTTTGAAAACATCCTGCTCCCTGAATATCAAAGCAATGATGTTGAAAACTGTCTTGTTTTATCCCCGAAATGTCAAATTAGGTTCAGTAATTTACCCGGCTTTAATCGGCCATTCCTTCCCGTCGCAATAGGAGATTTTCTGCAGAAAGCCCCCTTCGAAAACCTGCAAAAACGAGAGAAAACAGCAAGAAAAATTTCCCTTTGCTCTCCTTCCTGGCAATAATGACTCTTGGATGTGCTCATGTATTTTGTCCTCATGGGAGAATGAAATCTCCCTGAATAAGTTATTCTCACTAGGGGGAAGACTGTTCAACCCGCCAAAACGAAAGCACGTGCTAAAGCACGCTGAAAGTCATCGCTATGAGGTAAGCATATTAGGGATTTTTGCTTGTGATTTTAGCACGTTTTGTAAGGTTTCTCATAGGGATTCATTTTAGAAAATTGCCTACAGAATCTGAACGGAGTGACCGACTTTAGTCAGAAAAATTTCTAAAAATAATTTAACATGTTAGCTATTCAATCAGTGTTGCAAAATATCATTGCTTATATATTCCAGGAGCAGTAGCCTTTCAAACGCCGGGCGTTCTTTTGATCCACCTGCTAGCAGCTCGGTTTTGAAGTTTTTGCAAGTTCAGTCACACCGGCGCAACCCCAAACAGAGCAACAATATCGAAAGTGTTGCTCGACAATACCAGTGTAAAGAGTCTTCAATGCTTCTTGCGGTAGGAACGTCTTGGCATGTTTTAAAAAGCCAATAGCTATAGAAACTTTGGAAGAGACAATTTTGATTTGTTCCTTCCAGTAAAGAGAGTTGTCGATCTGCACACCAAGGTATTTTGCTTTTTGGATTATTTCGAGCCCATTGTCACGAATTTTCAAATCCAAGTCTTCATTTCGACTTTTGAGGATATTATGTTTTGCTTGGTGGGAACAAGCATGGAATTTGTTTTTGCAACATTTAAGGAGAGTTTGTTGCCTTGAAGCCAAGTATCCAGTTGTTTGAGGTCGTTACTAATGGCCTCATTCAGCACACTTATATCAGAAGACTGGAAGCACAGACCTGTGCCATCAGCATACATGGAAACGGTTGAATGTTGGATAGCTAGCGGTAGATCATTGATATAGAAGAGGAAAACAAGGGGACCCAGACATGAGCCTTGGAGAACACCAACATCTACCGGGTGAGTCGAAAAAACGCCCGGCATTTGAAAGGCTATTGCTCCCTGAATATATAAGCAAAGATAATTTGCAATATTTGATTAAATGGCTAACATGTTCAATTATTTTTAGAAATTTTCCTGGCTAAAATCGGTCACTCCGTTCAGATTCTGTAGGCAATTTTCCAAAACGAGTCCCTTTGAGAAACCTTAAAAAACGTGCTAAAATTACAAGCAAAAGTCCCTAATGTGTTTACCCCACTTTAGCACGTGCTTTCGTTTTGGTGGGTTGAAAAGTCTTCCCCCTAGTGTGAATAACTTATTCAGGGGGATTCCATTCTCCCATGAGGACAAAATACATGAGCAAACCCAAGAGTCATTATTGCTTGGAAGGAGAGCAAAGGGAAATTTTCTTGTTGTTTTCGCTCGTTTTTATAGGTTCTCGAAAGGCGCTTTCTGCAGAAAATCTCCTATTTCGACGGGAAGGAATGACCGATTAAAGTAAATTACTGAACCTAATTTGAGATCTCTGGGATAAAACACGACAGTTTTCAACATCATTGCTTTGATATTGAGGGATCAGGATTTTTTCAAGCGCGGGCGTTTTTATTGACTCACTCGGTATATCCTCAGTTTTTGGCCTTTGTTGTTACGTGAAGAAGTTGTCATCAAGAGAGACACTGGTTGTATGCATTGAACTTGTTCCTGCCAGTCAAAACTGCAAATCAATCAACACCAGTCGAAAAAAACAGAAACTTAGTCTTGACAATAAGAATAAAGTATACATAGAAAATTTCATAATGGGAAATTACTGTAGGAGTTTCAATTTGCAACTTGAAATAGAAACAAGGAGCAATGTTTTTTTTTGATCATTTTGACTGCTTGAAATAAATTTCGGAAATAATGTTGCCTCAGAATCAATATTTGGTAGTTGTTGATTTATACAAGAGTTAAGTTCTTAAAAGGGGGTTCCTGTAAGGGTCTTACCATGTGGCCCTATTTGTCAAACACAGAATTCAGCACACTTTTATACCTTCTCTCGAGTACCGAATAATCAGGGGAATGGCAATGGTTTGATAGGGTTTACTGGGGTAGAATTAATAAATCTTGGGTGAAATGGGTATGGTAACAATGTAGATAAATTTTCCCAAGATCAATGTTCACGGTTATCCTCCAGCTAGGATACATCAAACTACCCTCCTGGACATAGTGAATGTTGATTTATCAGTTGCAGTACTACTGTTTTCCAGTAATAAAACATCAAAATTTTTTTACAGATTTTACCCCCCAGCCTGCCCATTTTACCCCAGTATATCCTAAATAATGATTGTGGCTGGAACAATCAGGGTGGCGATCGGAAAAATTGAATATATATAGTTGTATTCCTAGTAAAACATAGTTTTTTTCAACATTTATGAAAAGAGATTAAACAATTATGCTCATCTTGATCACAAATTTTCAACAACTGATAAAAGGGGGTTGCAATAAGCTGGAGTGGGGAGGTTGAAAAATTGGCACTCAAGAGTTCAAACATCTCCATTTTGTGAAATTCAATTCAAAACTTTTGCAGTTTTTTGCCACCTAGCAAAACTTTTTTCCTAAGAACGTTTCTTCTCTTGAATGAAGACTAATGGTGGTTTCAAATCAGATGTCATGCTAAATGTCCACAACTAAAAACGATGGAAGAGTTTTGGCTGTTTATTATCAGAAATCTTGTGTGACATCTGATTTAACCCTATTTGGACCGAGGGGGGGGGGCTAAAATAGCCCCCCTCCAAGTTTTGTTTGGGTAACTTTTTTTTGATAATTCGTAGGCTATTTCTTTTTCGTGACTTTTCCTAACTATCTTTTTCACATCCTCTCTTCAAATTTCGTCATGATATCTTATTTATTTCTGGAAATACAATAATTTCTTGAGGGAATAGAGCACCATCGCCCTTATCAGACCATTTTTCAGAAAACTAAGATTTTCGGAGAGGTCAAAGAAGTTCTGGAAGAGAACTCACCTTGAATAGGCTTCTCAACTCTTGCTACAAACCTCAAAGTGAGAGTTGTTCCATCCGCTTCCTTGTTGTCATGCTGGAACCACACAAATACGGACAGGTCTGAAACGCATAAATTAGGCCGTATCGCCCTTATCATTGTTGTGGCGCAGTGGTGTAATCCTCTGACATTGCAGCCAGAATAGTCAGGCGGAGTGGGTTCGAGTCCCGGTAGGGCCCCACCACTCGAGCGTCATGACAAGGGGTCGCGGACTCGATTAGGTCTGCTCTATTTCTGCGATCCCAGCGCTTGGCGCTGAAAAACGCAACTTCACCTTCACCTATCAGACCACCGCAGAAGAACGATGAATTTAGCATATCAAAATCTTTTCAAGGCCGTTGACAGTTCAACAAAGTATTTTTTACTTTCCCAGAAAGCCAGAAAGTTACATGACCAATCCTAATTTGATTGAAAATGATTTCAAAATATTGTTAATTTCACTCCCGCCTTTAACTCTCTTATTTTTTACGTCAGTCAACTCTAACCACGCGATGTGTCAATAGTCTACAAATCGAAAGGGTTTCACGCGGCGGACGCACCTGGGGACATAAATGTCAGTTGCAGTGCTCTTCCAAAAAGAACCGTAGGTCTCGCAATTTGTGTGCGATTCTCGAAACTTCTTTGGATATGAAACGAGAAGAGTTGGAGGAAACATTCATGAAGACTATTCTATGTTAACTGAAAGAGATATCGAGAAACGACACAAAATAGACAAAGTATGTGGAAACATCAAAGGAAATGTGAATTGTACTTACACCTTCGTGGCAGGTAGGTCAACTTCAAAACTTTATTGCAAGTCTTTTGAGCAAAACAAAACAGCGAAAATGAAGAAATATCAAAGAGATGACATCAGCAAACAATTTTCCTGCGCTTTTTGGATTAGCTAGGCCCAAGCTTCCTTTTAACTTTAACATTTTATTCAAGTCCGTTGCACAACACGGAATCGATGGTGGTCTGATAGGGGCGATATTACTCTAGTTTTAATTTTTGTTTGTTTTACGGTCAAACCCCTTATAACTTTAAACTAAGATAATTCTTGACAGAATGAGGATAATTCAATGAAACTTTCTGTGCAATCCTCATTTAATAAGAGAATATGATAAATGCTCAATTTTTCCATTTTCTTATTGATGACGTAATTCGTGACGTCATATATCTAATGAATTTAGGTAATAAATATAAAATAACAAATTTTATTATTTTTTCAAAAAGTTACGTTTTTACAGTAAAATGATGCTTTATCTGTTATTCAAACTTAAAACAAGAGAAATATTCCCTCTGAATAAGTTTCTACAATCAAGTCAGTACGACTACTGTTTTTGACCAGAAACAAAGAAACTTGATGACGTCATCGAAAGTACAACAATTACTGTAAAATAAATTAGATATTCGGACTTTTCGCATCAAGTTACACTAGACAGCCAAGTTTCACCTTCCTAGCCCTTATCAATTCGGAGTCCTGAGGGCCTGAGGATGCTCAGAAAAGCCCGGTCCAGATAGGGTTAAGATGGACTTAAACCAGTTTGGTTCTTTAAATTGTGGTTCATTCACGTTGCGAATTGTGCAATCAATGATGCATGGCGAATACGATATTCAATATTTCAATATTTCAATATTTCAATATTTCAATATTTCAATATTTCAATATTTCAATATTTCAATATTTCAATATTTCAAGGCAATAGTTGATAATCTAAGAAGCTGAACAGAGAAGGAGAGATCCACTGCAGTGTGCATATTTTCAAACTGAATTTGATATTGTACCACGTAGTAAACAACTAACATATGGAGACCCATTTGATATTTAGAATTCCTCATCTCAATCTTAAAACACTGCCCACAAAACATCAGAAAAACTGACATTAAAGCATGTAAAAGAAGGAATGAAAAAATTCAGATTTAGTGAAACTGTTATCCTCCATCATCCAATTTCCTTGTTGCTAAACCTCTTTAATGCTTGTCGTGACAAGGTGTTGAACATTACAAATTAGCAGACCAATTACCTTACGTCTAGACATTTTGGAAGATGTATTGCATTTTTACATTAACTTCCACATCTTAATATTATGTCCAGATCTTGTAAGGAGAGCTAATGATTGAAAAGACAATAGTTTATCATTGATATTGTATGCATAAGAACAACCTCTAGAGTCAGGACAACCACCACATAGAGTACCATCGCCCTGAATCGACACCTTTCAGATAGATCACTTATTATGACCGTTATGATTCGGACTTAAAACAATAATTTGCCATTAGAAGATTCTCCAGCTCATGGTGTTCACTGTATCACTTCATCAACTTAAGCCCTGGTCAAACGCATCCAACATTTCATCCAACATGCTAAAAACCAATGTTGGATGAAATGTTGGATGCGTTTGACCATCCATGTTGGATCATCCAACATTTGCAAATTGATGTTGGATGGAGTTTGATCTAGATCAAAAACAAATTTTGTTTTCGAATGTTGGATGGAATGTTGGATGCGTTTGACCACTTGATCCAACATTTCGTCTAACATTTCAGTTCTGGGCATGCGCACTACATTCTAAAAAGTTTATAATTTGTCATCAGACAGAGTGCCATTTTCTACCTATTTCAGCAGTTTGCATTCTAAATCACCAATCGGTATTTCTAGTTTGTTTTACCAGTATCTTTAATCAATTTCAACACGTCGCTGCGCTGGCGAACGACGATTGTGAATTTTGCTAGCAATGTTGGATAAATGTTGGATCAAATGTTGGATGCGTTTGACCGCCCCCTCATCAGCATAAACAAATTTCACAAACTTTTTTGAAGTAAATGTTGGATGAAATGTTGGATGCGTTTGACCAAGGCTTTAATCTTCCCACTTTTTGAGTACAGCCAGAACTTAAAGGAGCGGCAGTATCCATGTATGCTGATGATACTAGCCTTTGTTTAAAATCAAGAGATATTTCTCAGTTGAATGAGGCTATCAATGGTGATCTTGAACACTTAGACTAGTGGTTGAAGGGCAATAAATAAGCTTTCGCTAAATGTTGCTAAAACACAGTCTATGTTAATTGCAACCAAACCGAAGCACCGAACTCTCAAAGATGCTGCAGAAAAATTGCATCTTAAAATTCGTGGTAGCGAACTGGACGTTGTCAATAAGACCAAATACCTTGGTGTTCACGTTTACAATAGTCTAGATTGGAAAGAACATATTAAAGCGGTCTCCATCAAATTATCGAGAGCTATCGGATTTTTAAAACATGCAAAGAATATCCTCCCAATTGCCTCTTTGAAAACATTGTACTCGAGTATCGTGGAGCCCCACTTTCGATACTGCTGCTCTGTATGGGGTTGTTGTGGCAAAACTGATATTGATCAGCTCCAAAAGCTTCAAAACAGAGCTGCCAGAATTGTAACGAAAAGCGGTTTTGATGCCCCAAGTAGGCCGCTCATCGGGAGTCTTGGTTGGAAAACCGTTCGCGAGCCAGTCGACCAGGATTCTAGACTGATGGTTTACAAGTCTATTAATGGTCTTGCTCCACGGTACATGATCAATCTTTGCTCAAGAAACTCCGCCTGTAGCTCTCGTAGCTTTCGAAATACGAAAACAGACTTGAGGCTACCAAAGAAAACATCTGCAAATGGGCAGAAATGTTTCTCATATCGAGGTGCCTGTGGAACAGCCTCCCAGCTGAGATTAAACAGGCACCCTCCATTGCTGTGTTCAAACAGAATATTTAATGGACTGGGGGACTTTTCTTGCGGTTGGGTGCTGCTGAACCGGCGATGGTGATCTGTTTTGGGAACTTCGTTGTCGGATTGGTGGGATCGAGCGCGGGGGCGGGGGCTGTGTGTGTGTGTCATCTTATTTAATATCGATCATTTTCATCTAGCTCTCTACATACAATAATGCAATGGAGAAATCAGCTAAGAGAAATCTTTTGCTAAGAGAATTTTGAGCTGAGAGAAATCAGCTCCGCACGAATCCATGGAAGATCAGGCAATATATTTTAATCATTGAGAGTAACCTTAGGAAATTTGTATTGTAATTAGTTTTTCTTTTTTGTATGCTATAAGTGAATGGACATCGTGGATAAATAAAATTAAATGAAAAAATGAAAAATGAAATGCACTTAATGAACTAATCTAAATCGGTTGCTTGGTCCTTGGATAAGTCTCAAAGTTGTTTTTAATGTACATTTCTTTTACTTTTGTAAATTAGGTTTCACTTTTTAGCTTTGTATGTTTATTGTAAGTAGATTTTAGATATTTTTCTTTATTCAGTATATTGTAAGTTTTTATGTGGGGGGTCCCTTGAAAATCATCCAAAAGGGTGAAGGGCCTCCCTCCTTAATAAATTGAAATGAAATGAAAAAAATATGAAATGAAAATGAAAAACGGTAAAATCGGCCTTATTGAATTATATCGCCCTGACCCGGCATTCATTTTCATTTTTCATTTTCATTTTCATTTAATCATATTTATCCACAAATCCCTATCAGCTAATATAACAACAAGATAATAGTTTGAAAAATAACAATAGTAAAAAGAAAAATAAAAAAAAATAAAAAGAACAACGTACCTACAAATTTATATCTACAAAATTATAAAACTATATCTAAACTATATTTATAAAACTATATTTATATCTACAAAAATAATATGCAATGTAACCGTGGTAAGTGCTGCTCTTCCTAGGGATCGTGCTTTGGGTTAAATGCTAGTGTAGCAAGTAGTCCTTCAGTTTCTTTTTAAATGTAAGAACTGTGGGGCTATTCCTTATATCAAGAGGTATATCATTCCACAGTTTAGCATCAGAGTAAAGAAAACTCTTTTTTGAAAATTCTAGGTTGCGTTTTGGGATATCAATATCTCGGCAGTTTCTCGTTGCGTAAGCAGATATTTGAGATCTCATGGTGAATTTTCCTTGAAGGCTGTTTGGACATAGATTATTCATTATCTTATATGCCATAACAGCCTTGTCATATTTAATAAGTTTAGAGACAGAGAGCCAATTGCACGTCCATCCGTCCTTTACATTGGAGCTTTCAATCAATGTGCGAGCTCTGTCTTGGAGACGCTGCAAATGATTTAATTTTTGTATCAGACAAACTGCCCCATAGTTCATTACCGTACCGCAGGTGGCTTTCAACCAGGGCTCTGTAGACTTGCTCTAACTTAGATTGGGGTAAAATATCTTTAAGTTTGCGAATAGAGGATAGTCCACATTTTACTTTGCATTTAAGGCTTTTATATTGTTCGTTCCAACTTAAGTTTTCATCGACCTTTATTCCAAGATATTTCACTGTCTGAACTCTGCTTATCGGTTCCTCATCAACCTGTAGCTGCACGGGTTCATGGATACCGTTAAGTTGTCTTTTGTGGCCAACAATCAAGAATTCAGATTTGTTAGCATTAAGACTAAGCTTGTTTTGTCTCATCCACTCTGAAATATTTGTTAGTTCGGTCCTCAAGTCATCGCAAAGTGTGTCTATATCTTCTGCCGAACATGTTACACTGGTATCATCTGCATACATGTTTGGGGAAGACTTAACCAGACACTGAGCAAAATCATTTACATAAAGGATGAATAAAAGTGGCCCAAGGCACGATCCCTGTGGTATTCCGTGTTTTACAACCTTACGACTGGACCTTTGACCACCTATTTGGCAATACTGTTCTCTCCTCGTTAGGTAGGACGAGAACCATTGATGAGGACCTCCAACAATGCCATAGACAGCTAACTTTGCCAGTAACAGATCATGGTCCACCGTATCAAAGGCCTTTTTAAGATCTAGAAAGACACTCATGTTTACTTTTTTTCTGTCGATATACACCAGTTCGACATCCGCGGCCTCCTTTTCGCTACGGGATCTGGGCACGAATTAGGGGTGAAAGAACCTTGCCAACTGTTTGTTTACAATAGCGATTCCGCATGTGAAGTAGAGAAAGCCACGAAATTCGACGAAAGTCTCAAGTTTTCTCAAGTTTAATTGCTCGTATACGTAGTCTCATATCACGGAAACAGTTCTTCGACGTATTTTGCTCTGTCAGACAACGTTTACAGGTACATTTGGTTGGTTTTCAGTGGCCTTCCTTGTTGTGTGTGCCTATTGCCTATTCGCGTGTGCTCCTCTCGTGTCATCATGGTCAACGGGAATTGTGCAGTCGTTAATTGCACGAACAGTCGATATCAACTCAGGCTTTGGCGAGAAAAGATATGTGAAGAGCATCTTGACATGCGAAAGAAGGATTGCCCATGTTCTCCGCCATTTAGGTTGTACAGCTTTCCAAGCATAAAGAGAAACTCCGACAGGCGCAATGAGTGGATAAGACTGATAAACAGAACCACTCAGAAGAATACAAGATGGACGCCTGGGTAAAGTGATATGATTTGCTCATTGCACTTTGTTGATGGTGAACCTACTTACATAAACCCTAACCCAACCATAAATCTTGGATATGAAAAGCCTGCAAAGAAGCCAAGAAGGAAACTCAGTCGACAGGAGTTGCCTGAACCAAGTTCACAGGCAAAAACTGAGAACGTTTCAGTGACGTGTGACCATCAGTACTGTTCAGAAAGGGAGCATTGCCAAGCATGTATTGATAAGAATGCAGTTATATTTTCAATGGCTAATGAAATAGCCAAACTGAATAATGAGAAGGAAAAGTTGAAAGAACATATAGATAAACTCTGTGAGAATGTCACTGAAATGAAGTTGAAGCAGAAGAGCAGAAAACCCTTTTCAGCCGCCTCAATCAGATCTGATGCAAAAATAAGATTTTACACTGGCATACAATCCTTTGCTGTATTTGAGGCACTGCTTTCACTCATAAAGCCACATGCACCTCAACTGGTGTTTTGGAGAGGAGCCAAAGTGATTTCATCAGCTGTCAACAAAAAGCGCAGGCACAAGTCCCATAGGCTGTGTTACATGGACCAGTTTCTTCTTGTTTTGATGAGACTGAGACTTGGTCTTCTTCTGCAAGATCTTGCTGATCGTTTTCAAATCTCAGAAAGCATTTGCTCAAACATTTTTGCCACCTGGGTACACTTTCTTTCTAAGTTCCTTGGCAGTGCTCTTATTGTCTGGCTTCCCAAAGAAGTCATAGTATCACAACTTCCTCAGTGTTTTGTTGAAGGACATTACCAAAATACAAGATGTATAATTGATTGCACAGAAGTATACATTGAGCGCCCTAAATCACTAGATGTCCAAGCTGCAACATGGTCAGACTATAAACAACACAACACTTTTAAGATTTTAGTGACAATTTCTCCTTCAGGTTATATCATGCACCTCTCAGATTGCTATGGTGGTAGAGCAACTGATCAGTTTATTTGCCGAAACAGTGGCCTTTACAATCTCTTAGAATATGGAGATGTTGTGATGGCTGATAGGGGTTTTCAGATCAAGGAAGATTTGCTACACCATTACTGTCAGCTAGCTGCTCGACCAGGTGCACGTACAAAATCTCAGCTAACAACGAATGAATGCAAAGAAACAAAGGAAGTGGCAAATGCCCGGATACATGTGGAAAGGGCAATAAATAGATTGAAAACATTTAGGATATTAAAAAAACACTTTTCCACTGACAATGCTGCCTTATGCAGATGATATAATAAGGACATGTGCTTCAATATGTAACATTCAACCAGCACTCATTCAGAACTGAGATAATTTCAATTATGAGTATAAATGAGTTGCTGTTGATGAAAATCTGTACTGTACTTAGCCCCCTCTTTTATAAATCCCTCCCTTCTGGGCAAAGATTCTAGATTAGCCCTCTTCTCTTTTAAGCCCCGCCCCCCACTTATATCAAGTGCCAAGGGCTATAAAAGATTTTCCACTTTTTCTGCTAAACAAGTTTGCATGACAATTTTTATATTGTCTGGCATAAAAACCTGTTTCAAATTTGTGTGTTTCACAAGTAAGATTGTCTGTTGATATCACAAAAGAATTTCTGTTGATATCACAAAATACTGCACAAAGCTATCATTCATAGCCTTTTGATCTGACTTTGTAAAATGACCTCCCTCTCTATTGGGCTTCCCCTCTTCTGGTGCCTCTGAAGAGGGCATAATACAGTTTTTAATTGATGTTAAGGTATCAGTCTGTAAAATACTGCTGGAATGAACCTTTCTGCATGAGACAGCAGCAGGAAAATATTCATGTGATTGATCGTCATCAAACATCTACAGTAACTTCTTAGCAAAACCATAGGAATTTGCTTATCAAACACAAAAAATGACATTAAATATGGTCCTGCCACCAGCTTCAGAGAGGTCAAGTATTAATTCAATTTTCAAAAGTGCTTGAAAATTCTATGAAATGTTGTGCAATCTTACAGAAACTTCCATTTCTAAAGTGACTACTCTCAGGACCAAAATAGAAAGAGGCCGGAATACACAATCACAAAATAGTTTGAGTGCTAATGATTGGGGGGGGGGGGGGAGGCAAAATAACCCAAGTTATGATTGGTATGGTTATTATTTACAACATAACAAGTGAGGGTTAGAAACAGTATTAAACATTGCCACAGTCACATAAAATTTAATAAATGAAGTGGCCACAGTAAAATAACCTGGTGTGTAAATTTAAATAAACAAGGTCCTGCCTATCCTGGACTTGGGAGTAGCTGTTTGGTCAAAATCTCGGTCTGCTTTGACCAAATTCATTAAAACTGCATTACATGGCTTCAGATAACATATTTCTTAACATACTATGAAAACAATGAGGGCACATAGTAGTCAATATAAAAATCTGTGAGTTTGTGTTTCATGGTTTCCCATAAATCTTTATCAAATGTTATCATTTCAGTGAAAAGTCCATGGGCAGTCCATACTACAAAGTAAGATTTAGGTATTCCAGTGACAGCCATTTGAATTTGGCATTGTGTGTAATAAGCATGATTTCTTTTCAGGGACAGTTGATTAGCATCGTTCAGTTCAAGGTATTTTAAACCATTCTCTGCATCAATTGGCGATTTGTCTCTGATGGAAAAAGGACACTTTATTTCCAGGCAGAATTTCCCACAGCATTTGCACTCTAGTATCTGGTCTGGGCTTCCACCAATAAAGGGTCTGTCTTTGCAAATAAAAATTCCACAGTCAAAGGCTGAAACCTTCTGATGGGTCTCCTTAAAAGTACCTAAAAATTCTGAAACTGCCTCAGCCTCCATGGCCCTTCCATACTTTAACGCTGGGAGATCTAAGATTGGCACTCTTCCGCTGATTGTTTTGAAAATATTTCCCATGTCTAAAATTTTGTTTTCAGCTTTAGCCTTTTCAATGCTAGCTATTCTTGTCTTGATAACATGAGCTTTTGATGCAGATATAGTGTGCTTGCGTACTTCAAACCACAAAGGGTTATTACTTTGCCCCTGTGTCTGCCTTTCAATTTCATCTACGTGTGATGGGAAATATTCCATGTGCATTAGGAATTCTTCTGGTGTTTTTGAAATGTGAAGAAAATCATCCAGTGTCAGGATTTTCTCCTTTTCTTCACTAGTTACCTTTGTCTGCTTAACCTCTGTTGTAAAAATAATTGAGTTGTCACAAACTTTCTTTAATGCCTCAGAAAGATCTTGAAGAGATAATGAACAATCCAAGTTGACAGTTGGATCATACCTCTTTTTTGGAGAAGAATTCAGTTCAACCCTTTTCTTGCCTCTTTGTCCAAAATCACCCCTGCTTAGCTTTAAATCTTTAATTTTCACTGGAGCAACATTTTTGCTGCTTGGAAGCCAAGAACAGGGTTTGGATGTACACGATGGACTATTTAACCCAAGCCTGACTGCTGATTCGATTCTGAACAATGCTGCAGCTACATGGTTGCAAGTCTGAGATATGCCAGCCATGCAGGAGCAGTGTGCTTTCATTATACTGCCACTTGTCTTTGAGAGACAAACCCAAAGCCTATGTGGCACATCCGATATTCTCTGAGATGGCCTGCACGTTGTTTTCAAGAAGCAAAATTTGCTTTCATCTGATATAGCATGATAGTATAATGGATTCAGCCACCCTGTTGCATAATAACTGTATGCCTTTGATGTTTTGTAGTCACTAAGATCCTCATTTTTAAGCTCACTTGGATGAAAAGAAAGAAAGTTGAAAATGTCAGGATACAGTGTTGTTGGCCACAGACTAACTCCATCTTCTTCTTTTATCCAGCCATCTTGAACTTGGAATGGATCTGGCAAGTTCTCTCCTTCGATCAGGAGTTTGTTACGGTACTCCAATGCTATCTCTCGTTGCACTTCCTCTGCTGATTTTACCAGTGGGACGTTGTTCTCATGTGCGACAAATACTCTTGCAATAAGTTCTTCCTTGCGACCAGACACTTTTAGTCCTCGAAGACGAAGAAAAGTTTTTAATTCCTCAACTTTCATCTTTGAAATCAGTTCGAAATCCATGATGATGTAGATACATAGGCCACCAGAAAAAACAGGTTCGGTTCGATCGGAATGGCACCCAAAACGAATAGAGCTGTAAACGTTGTCTGTCTGACTCTGACAGAGCAAAATACGTCGAAGAACTGTTTCCGTGATATGAGACTACGTATACGAGCAATAAAACTTGAGAAAACTTGAGACTTTCGTCGAATTTCATGGCTTTCTCTACTTCACATGCGGAATCGCTATTGTAAACAAACAGTTGGCAAGGTTCTTTCACCCCTAATTCGTGCCCAGATCCCGTAGCGAAAAGGAGGCCGCGGATGTCGAACTGGTGTATTGGAGAACCACAACTCTGTCACATTGAGCAGTGACGTAACTGTGCTATGGAGCTGTCTGAAGCCATGCTGACAGTGTGAAAAATGACCATGATCTTTCATAAACGTCGAAACTTGGTCATGAACAATTTTCACGAACAGTTTTGACAGTACTGAAAGTACAGAAATTGGCCTGTAGTTACACAAGTCAGATTTTTGCCCTTTTTTGAAAATAGGAGTTACCATCGCCAGTTTCCAGATGTCTGGGAAGATCCCCTCTTCCATGGAAGAGTTGAAAATTTTTGCCAGTGGTTTGGACAATATTTCAACGGCGTCTTTTATCACTTTAACCGGAATTTGATCATGTCCAGGAGATTTCGAGCATTTTAGCCTGTTTATCTCTCTCATAACAAGATTTTCATCAATCCTTTGGAATACGAAGGGAGGCGTATCAGATGGTATCTCTGCAGATAAATACTGCAGTGGATCATCTGTAGTCTCACATTTCATTTCATTTTAACTTAACTTCATTTCATTTTAACTTTTTTATCCATGGTAATCCACTCAGATACACTGTTTTACAGGGAGCCATGCAAATACAAAACCTAATAATAACTAAGATATTCAACCCTATTTACAATAATCTCAGTCAAAAAAAAGGAAAGGAAAACGAGATGAGTCATAGTTTGGTTTCATAATTTCTTCGAAAGGAGCTGAATGATGCGGACGCTTTGACAACACTATCTAGGTCACTCCAGACCTTAGCCCCTCTGTAAGCAAACGATTTCTGACCAGTTGATGTTCTCAATAGTGGTAATCTAAGGTCAGTTTTAGAGTTCCTCAGCTGACGGTTAGTAGCTTCAGATACCTTTTGAAATAGGTTTCGCAAGTAATCTGGGGCGAGGGCATTCAGAGATTTATAAACCATCTTGCTCGTCTCAAAGTCGATCAATTCTCTAATGGTCAGCCAGCCAAGACTCCCTATCAAAGGCAAAGCTGAGGCGTCATAGGGGCTGTTTGTGACAATCCTAGCAGCTCGATTTTGCAGTTTTTGCAACTTATCGAGGGCTGATGCACCGCAAGATCCCCAAACAGGGCAGCAGTACCTAAAATAGGGCTCGATGAGACTTCTATACAGCATAATGAGGCTTTCCTTTGGTAGGTATCTTTTTGAAAACTTCAACATACCGATACCTCTAGAGACTTTCTTGATTGTATTGGACAGGTGGGTAGACCATTTCAGTCGATCGTCAACCTGCAAACCTAGATACTTGGTGTTGTTAACCATAGTGATCTCCTCGCTACCGATGTTAAGGTCAGGTTTGGAAGAACTAGGCAAGTCTAAACTAAGAAGCTTGCACCTGCTACCTATTATCATCCCTTGAGTCTTTACGACATTAAGCGATAGCTTGTTGCCCTCAAGCCAACCTCGAAGGGCTTCAAGGTCAGCATTTATCGCAGTATTAATATCGGTCATAGAATGAGAGGAGTAATAGATAGTGGTGTCGTCAGCATACATTGCCACATCAGAAGTCTTTAAACAGTAGGGGAGGTCATTTACGTAAACTAGAAAGAGTAGGGGACCTAGGCAGGAGCCCTGGGGAACTCCACAATCTACCCCTTCAGTTACAGATGAATGACCATTCACTCTACAAAACTGCTTCCTATTGAAAAGGTACGACCGAAAGCAGCTCAGTTCTTTACCCCTGACGCCATAGTAGTTCAATTTGTTCAAAAGGATTTCATGATCCACAGTATCGAAAGCTTTTTTAAGATCGATAAAGACTGCAGCAGTATACCTCCCTTTGTCAATGTTTAAATACCAGTCATTAGTACTTTTAAGTAGACACGTTAGGACTGAATGTAGTTTCCTGAACGCTGACTGTAGGAGAAAGATGAGCTGATTCCGGTTAAGATAGTCGTAAAGCTGATCGAAGATTAGCTTCTCGAAAAGTCGAGAAATAACGGGGAGCACAGAGATAGGCCTATAGTTTGATTTGTCATCGGTGGCTCCATCTTTAGGTGCTACCCTCGCAATTTTCCAACTGTTCGGGAATCGCCCGAGAGAAAGAGATAAGTTGAACAGCTGCACGAGAGAAGGTGCCAATACTGAAATACCAACTTTTAAGAAAAAACTAGATATACAGTCAACACCCGACCCATTGGAGGTTTTAATACCGCCACAAACCCTAATCAAAGTCTCCTCGTTGATAGGGGAAAACATGAAAGGTTCGCAGCTGGGTGAATCTCCAGACTCACCATTAAGAAGGGGATTAGGTTTGGGGGCGATCTTTTCAGCTAAGCTTTTCCCTACGTTGCAAAAGAAACTGTTCATAGTATCAGCAATGGATTTATTGTCAGTAATGGTTTCATCACCTTCTTTGAGAGCTTTAATGTTCGTGGTTTTTGATCTCTTATTAATTACTTGGTTCATAGTTTTCCAGGTTTCTTTTATGTTTTCTTCACAGGAACGGAGCTTATTTGTGAAATATTGCTTTTTCAACGATTGGTTTAAATTATTTGCTTTGCATCTCATATGCTTGTAAGCACTCATTAAAAGCTTGGAGTTAGCTTTCACTGCAGCGATCTTCAGTTTGTCTCTAGTCCTGCAGATCTTTTTTAGCTCGGGTGTTATCCAGGGACAGAACCGTTCAGAGACTCGCTTTTCCCGGAGGGGTGCATGTTTGTTGATGATCTGAGACAGAGTATCAGACCATTGACCAACAGCATCATCCAAACTCCCAGAGTCACTCACAATAGCCCGCCAGTCTATCGAGGCAAGGTCACCGAGGAAAAGCTCTTCATCGAAATTTTTCATCTTATCATTTTATCATTTTATTTTATCATGTTATCATTTTATGCTGAGGTTTTAGCGAACCAAAATATTTACGAACTACGTATACCACATAATAGTCACTAATGCAAGTCTGTAGTACACCCGACTCGACAACATTGCGAGGATCATTCGTCGCAATGTGGTCTATAACCGTAGATGAACTAGCAGTCTCACGTGTAGGCTCAGAAATAAGTTGTTGCAGACCAAAAGTATCATAAAATTCCATGATACGTTTTGTGCAAGGTGGAATATCATGATCATCTTGGGGAGCTCCAACATTACAGTTAATGTCCCCCAACATGATGATTTCCTTATCCTCCGCATCCAAGACTCTAAAGAACGGGTCCAAACGATCGAAAGTATCAACATGATCAGAAGGAGGTCTGTACCACGTGACAACGAAAAAAGATTTGGCTTTAACAGGCTTAAAGCTTTTATGTCGCTATATAAGAATAATGGCAGACATGTAATCAGTTCTGGGATTTCTGTGTAGAGGACGGTCATGAAGATTGGCGTGGTTTCCCTTTGAAGTCATTGAGGTGTAATTTCACACAGTAAGGGAAACAAAGGGTTTTGATGACCGTCTTTCATGGCGTTGAAGGACAACTGATAAGCGAGGCAAGGATTTTTATTTATAGCGACATAAAAGCTTTAACCTCGATGCATTGAACTTCTAGAGAGAAAGAAAGGAGGTCATCGCGTATATCAGCAACAATAGTATTGCTAATATAGAAGGCTACTCCGCCGCCATCTCGATTACGATCATGCCGGACAAATCTATAGCCGTCAATTTGAAGGAGGTCACTAGGATAGTTATCATCTATCTTAGTTTCGTTAAGGGCTAAAATGTGTATACCCTGGTCCTTTAAGAGAGTTTCCACTTCATCCTTATGAGCAGGAAGGCTGTTAACATTAAGTGATGCAATGACCATTCCTTTACGAAACCCTAATTTCACGCTAGGCGGAGGGCAACTGTTACCGGATACATTATGGTGAGGAGTACCATCAATTTCGAAGGAAGACCTATCATCATAATCTAAGTTAGCGTTAACATCTGGCGGTTTTTTGAGTCAATCACTGTGCTTTCTGCATCCCATGAACAAATTGTTTTCCAAAATCTGATCGCCATGTCGATTCAAATGGATCTTGCTATTATTGAGGTGTTTCTCAGGGTCAATATTTAGATGCTCTATAAAATCAATTTCATTTTCATTACAAAGATCGTGCAGCACATGATTAACCTTTGATCTTCTCGCTTCCAACCCATCACCTCTTGGTACGAGACCAGAAATCTTGACCTCAATATCCTTATTCTTGACAGAATTAGCGAGATTCACAATTTCCTCTGAAATTTCTACTTCAGATTTCTTTGACTTCAAGTCATTTGTTCCAATATGTAATACAATACAATCCGGATCTTTTTCAATCGAGGGGATACAGTAGCTCTTTAAATTGGTGGTGATAGCACCAGGAAAGCATTTCACGTAAATATGCTCGTTTTTATTGCAACGCTTTTTCGATTCCCAACCACGTACATTTTTCAGCAACGAATCACCGATGATTACGGTCGTTCTCTTTTTGCTACTATGGGTAGCACTTTTCGATGAATCAACCTGACTTTTGTTGGTAAACTTTCACTTTTTTGATCCGGAATTTGCTCTGGTTGTTGCAGCTGGAGTTGCGGTTCGCGCGGTTTCTCAATTTGAACTTTACAGGGACTGGATTGATCAAAATCTTCCTTTTTATCAGGCTTCTTGGACTTTTCTCCGTCCTTGTTTACATTTATCGCCTCAGTGGCTTTGGTCCTGTTTCTCATCCTCCTTTTTTTGTTGGGACGATTCCTTTTGTTTTTCTTAAAATCCACTTCAATATTCTCGTAAACAATCTTGCTCTTTTGTGTTTCCACAATAGGCTTTTCAACTGAGGGACAATTTCACTTTGTATTTCGCTGGCCAGTTTTGGGCCTATAGTCACGAAGTGATCGTTGAATGCCTCTGAGATTCCACGTGGGTTTCTAAGTTTTGACCCTTGTACGTTACAGAGGAAGGAAAAGTTCGCGTGTTATCCTTATTCAAAACTTTGTTGACCGACTTCCAAATTTCCTTAGGATTGTTGGAGGTCTCATCAATCAAACCCTGGTAATAAGTCTTAACTGATTCGCGTAGCTCAGCAGTGACCCTGTTGCGTAGTTTTTTATATCTAGGCCACAGCTGATGATCTTTCTCAGCTAAAACTTTATATTTATCCCTATCAAGCATTAACTTCCTGATTCTAGCAGAAAGCCATGGAGCTGGTGCACGCCTTTGAATCCCTTTCCTTTTCTTTAAGGGGGCATGCACATCTAGAATTGACAGGAAGAGGTCGTAGAAAGTATTTGCCATCTGATTAGGGTCCCCTGAGGCGGAGGAGATTGCACTCTCAAAGTCAACGCTCTGTAAATCTTGGAGAAATTCTTCGCTATCATAGTTCTTTAGACTTCGAAATTCGGTCATATTTTGTAGTCTATCATAGGGACTCTTTTGTTCTCCCATTCTATTGCGCTTTGCATGCAGTTTCCTAACTCCATAGGTGACGTAGTGGTCGGTGATTCCTGATTTAATTACTCCACAATCAGATATATGGTTCGGGCGATTTGTAGAGTAGTGATCAATAAGAGATTTTGTGATCTTAGCCTCCCCCTGGGCGTTAGTGTACGTGGCAACTCTAGTGTATTCTGTAATTTTTTGCTCAAACTGAAATTCAGAATAAATCAATTTCAGTTTCCTTGAGTTGCCATCTTTAGGGCTTTTAAAATCACAGTTGGTATCTCCAATCAGTATCGTTTCTTTGCTCTCAGCATCAATTTTTCTTATGATTTTAGCAAGAGCCTCGAATGAACAATTGTCAATATCTGATGTTGGAGGGCGATACCAACAGAGGATTACGAACGCTTTTGCATGCTTAGGCGTGACCTCGATCCCTAATATTTCTAATTTTGGATCGGTGATATCCTCTCTACGGTGATGCGACAGAGTGTTGTTGACATACATAGCTACTCCGCCGCCTGAGGTGTCCCTGTCGTTTCTATATATTTCATAACCATCTATACGTAGCTCTCTGTCCTGGACATTCTCATTAAGTCTAGTTTCACAGAGTCCAAGAACATCAAACTTATGGTCGTTTACAAGTACCTCCAGTTCTAATTTGTTTTTTCGGAGTGAAACTATATTTAGGTGTGCAATTTTTACACCTTTTCTACTTTTAGGCCTGGTTACATCGTTTATGGCTGCTTTACTAGCATTTCCCATTAATTCCTAGCAATACCTGATATAGTGACTGAAATTAGCAGCTAATTTCCTTACACATCCATCGTTAATGTGTAAACCATCGCGGCAAGGTAACCATATTTTATCTGGTTGTTGTCGATAAAATCGAATCCACTGTACATTAGCTTCTCGACGATGATCTCATTTGTTTTGATTGCTTTTGCGTTCAGCTCAAGGTCATCTTTTCGCTTGATGATTCCTGAAAAGGCTACTTGGGCCTTGTTGCCATTGGATTTTATGTGGAGCAATGTAGATACAATTTCGTCTGCTAATTCTTCAGGGTCGGACTGTTTCTTCAAATTACACGTGCCAGCATGTACAATAACGACATCGGCATCAGCATAATTCACGTTCTTCATTCTTGCAATTCTGGCTCCAGGCATTGGTTTCACTGTCACGTTGAAGTGCTCATTCGATAGCTTTGCACCACCTACATTTCGCAATTGTGAATCACCAACGATTATTACATTCTTTTTTGTGAGCTCAGCTCTAGCTCTCGACGTGGTATCCCTCATTTTACCGTAATCAGCTATCCCGAGAGGAAATTGTACTATACTGTTTAAACAGCTATTTTCTAGGGTCACATCCCCTATGTTAATATTCATTAATATTCATTGCATTATGATCAGATGGAAAATTAAAGCTTTTCGTTCCTCCCCAGTTTTAACCTCTCATACATACTACCGTCATTACGTTATTCCGAAAATGCTCCTCTTCTAACTCCATGAAAGGTCACCAAGTCAAAAATGTGTTCCTAGAATCAAAATATTATTTGCCACCTGTTTTTATTCATAACGTCGTTCAGCGGAAAGGGGGGAGGTCACTATTAACAACACGAGACCATTTTCACACACTTACGGTACTTTGGCGAACGTAGGGTAGACTAATGACGAGGCACATTAAGATCTTTAAATCACCATCATGCTCCCGTGCTCATATTTACAACTGGTACCACTTTCGTGCATTCCTCACTGTTGAGTGTCAAGTCACGTGCTAAAGTCCATCACGTGATAACTATATTACAACACTATGCCGGTTCAGGGCAAATTTTAGCCAATCCATTCGCTTTGGAATAGAAACCCCCTGAACAAAAATGAAAATCGATAACTTGAAGCAATTTTCAAATATTTCATTCAAAGGGGCAGAACAAACTATGGAAACAAGTTATGTGACCTTTGCAACGATTTTATCAATGAAAATGAATCAAAAAAATTTGGCTTGGAAAATTAAATGGAGAAATGAACGAACGCTTACCGTCAATTTTCAGGTACTTGAAAACTTCCTCGTAGCATGCTAACAAAGCCAAGGAAACAAGCAAGAACAGCCAGAGAGCAAGAATATGGCATCAAGAAACCATTTTGGCACTTTACTTTCATTTACTAGTCCCAGACCACTTTTAAAAGTTTGTAAGCACGCCTAAATCTCGAAGAACGCGCTAGGGTGCCGATTCAGAGCGATGGTACTCTAGTTGGTGCTGAAGGCAGAAGAATGACTCCACTTTATCTTCAGTCAGTCCATAAAATTCCTAATACATACATTGCATACAGCCTAAACTGAACATAATCAAAAAGATACATTTCTAACTGAAAGTTCTTTAAAATTGTCAGATTTTGAATACTCAGAGTTCCTTACAAGTTTCAGAAAGGTTCCATAACAATCCTCGTGTTCTTAAACATATTTTTCCAGCATTAGAGTTTCTTCAATTGTAGGCAGTCTGAGAGTTGAGTTTCTTGTGAGCAGTTTCTTATAAACAAAACATGTGCATGCAACCAATTCTTGAAAGCACGAAGTAGATAGCTGTAGAAGAAAATAAACGTAAATTTTGCTGACCACTTGCTCAGGGGAACAGAAGATTTCGAGAAGCCCTGGGGCTTCATAACACAGATCACAGGTAAACAACCTGTAATCTTTCACTAGTAACTTGCCAATCGAACATCGTCTCCCAGCTGACAAAATGGGATGATATATCTTTCATTGTTTTGAACTTTTTCTGAGCTCCTCCTTCCAGTTAATAAAATAGTTGACAGCAAAATTTAGTTAATGCAAATATGCAGACTGCCTCTCCCAGGCACACTTGCCAGTCGAGATGCTATCAATATCGCATTGGAATCGAACGAAAGAAATTCACAATTTCAGCCCCTCTCTTCATATCAAGCGATATCTCCGATATGTTATGATATTTTACTAAGATTTTTACAAAAGTACTTCCTTGATGGTTGCACTCACTGAAAATGTTTAAAACGACAAGTTGTTTGACTGTTATTTTGAGAAAATTAGATGCCGCCGCGGTGAAGCTATGGACGGCCCTTGGACTATGGCCACTGCAACAATAAACAAATGCATTTTTTCGGGTAAATTGTGGTCTGATCGCTCTCATATTTCATTGAAAGGAGGAAAGGTCATCCTGGAGGAGTTGTAAAGTAAAAAACTGGACTCACCAAGTACTGACCTGAAGATTTCGGCTCCTCTTCGAGCTCACCTCTTGCAATGCAAGCAACTCCTTCCACTCGGAAACTTTGCAACTCGAGCGCAGCTTCGATCGCAGGCGCATCATAGCTCATTCACGCAAGTCACTGTGCGTTTCCCCTCCCGCTCCTTCGGCGCTCCCTGGATGGGACCGAGCCGCAAGCCACACATTTATCAACGGGAATGAGGGGATTCCCACCATTCCATCTTGTTGCCAAGTCTCGAAGAATTGACCGCGCTCTCTTCAGTCCCTTTTCAGTTCAGTTCATTTTAAAATTCTACTACATACAAATGCATTAAAATAATTACAACATACTACAAAGCAACAAATTACAATAAGAAATACAAACTAACAAAATAATAAAATTTATAAGGGAATTTGAATGCAGGAAAGTTGTTAAAGGGAGGAGCTCTCTCAATAGGTAAACTGATCGAGGAGAGAGCACCCCCTTGGTTAAAAAAGATTTTGGAGTTTGATTGATGATAAACAAAGATTCTATTGATCTAATTTCATATTTTTATATGAGACTGTTAGAGTTGGTTGGTTGTTTGAACTTCTAGGACTTGTAGTTTGTTGCGAAGAAATGGGGCTTAAGTTGATGCCAGAAACTCATTTCTGTCGGAGCTTGTTTTACAACATGCGAAATGCTGTTCCAAGATTTTGCACCTGCATATCTTATGGATTTCAAACCATATTGCGACGTGTTTTTGCGTGTCAGAAGAATGCCGCCTTTACGTGCCTGCCTGGTGTCATGCTGATGAGCTTGCGAAAGCACATCAAAAAACTCATGGAGATAAGGTGGGGAAAACTTATTAACAGCTTCGTAAATGAATGTCAGCAGTTTCATTTCGAAAAGATCCTGCAGGTTGAGGAGTCAAAGAGTTAGAAAAATAGGAGCAGAAGGTGCAGGAAAATTGCTAAAAGCAATGGCTCGTACAACTTCCTTTTGAAGGATGAATATTGGTTTGATGTAAGTATCATACGTAAGTCCCCAAACAACAATTCCATATTGAAGAAAAGAGGCAAATAAAGAGTAACACAAAGAGACCAATACATTTATAGGAAGAAGATGTCTAACCTTAAAGAATATACCACATGTTCTTGCTAACTTTTTGACAGTTCACTTGAGTGATGCTTCCAAGACAGATTTTCATCCAAAAGGTGGCCAAGAAGTTTGACATTCTTAGCCTTTGTCACATGTTGCTTACCAAACTTTATCGTAATGTTCTCGTAGAGAGGTTTTTGTGGTTAATGAAAAAGGACAAAGTTGGTTTTTCAACATTCAAAGCAAGTTCATTAGCATCAAGCCCCTTTTTGACATGTTTGAGTTCAGAATTTACCATCTTTTGGAGTTTGAGGGCTAGCAGTGGTTTGCAATTAATAAACGTTTGTTTCGTTGTGCTGTCCTTAAAACTTTTCCAGAGTGTTGAGATGGTATTCAAGACATCGCTATATTTTAGACTTGGATAGTAGGTTGTCACGAGGGGTATAATGTCTTCTTTTTTGGTTCTGGCGCTGGGCCTTGGAGTTTTGCTCAATGGAACCATGGAATGCTTGCTTGATTACGTTTTTGGGGTAACCGCAGTCGAGTAACCAATGTTCGAGTTCATTTAAACGAATTTCCACTATCTGAGGATCGGAGACGAAAACTATGATTCTTTTAGCGAGATTGAAAGGTATAGTGTCCTTTATATGGGTCGGATAAGCGCTTCTAAAGTTTAAGTATGTGTGTGGGTTAGTTTCCTTATAGAAAATGTCAGTGCTAATTCTTGTTCCATTGTGTAGGAGTATTTTAATATCTAGGAAGTTCAACGATTCGATGTTATCAGTTTTCTTTTGACCCTTTTCCATCGTGAATTTTATGGACGGGTTGAGTTCGTTTAATGTGTGGTGTAACAAATTCGGGTCTACGTCTTCAGGCAAGGCAATAAAACCATCGTCCATGTAACGGAAATAGTTTGTTTCGATGTATTTACAAATTTGATGACTAAAGTACTTTGGTAGAGCGACTGAAAACAGTAATGTTTCTTCCAAAAATCCGACGGTAAGGCATGCGTATGATGGTGCAAACTTTGTACCCATAGCAGTTCCTTTTACTTGTTTTACTTGTTTGTACATGACATTATCGAAGAGGAAATTATTATTTACAAGAATAAATTTGACGGATTCGAGTATAAAAGCGTCAGAGAAACGATCCGGGATTAAGCTTCGTTTTTTCGTAATCCAAAATCTTATGGCTTCGAGTCCAAGTTCATGCGGAATACTCGTATAAAGACTTATAACGTCGTATGAAAAGAGGGAAGAATTCGATTCAAATTCCTTTGGAAGTTTGCGGATGAAATCCCAATCATCTTTTATGTACGTTTTTAATGTCGTGACGATTGGTTTTAAGAGGGTGTCCAGGAACTCGCTAAGTCTTTGAGTTGGAGATACTGGCCCGGCTATGATTGGCCTGCCCTTTAAATCTTCAGGTGGTGAAATTTCGATAAAATCACGTTCAGATGACGAAATATGGTCGATAATATCCTTGTTTTTATGAATTTTGGCAAAGCGTAAAAATTGCTCGTTTTCCAGTCGAAATTTATTATCAAATCGTGTTCTTTCTTTGTTAAGGAATCTTCATGTTTATTAACGAGTTTCTTGATAAATGATAAATGATAAATGGGGATATTATTCGGAAAAAGCACTGGCCCTATAGCGATAGACAGTAGATTTGGTTGGATAATTTCTGGACCAGTCAAAACTACTGTTAGTCAAGTATCTGTAACAAATTTGATTTTGGATACCCCTGAATTTCCCAAAAGGATCATGATCCCATTGTTTCAGAATTAAAGCGATTTTGGGAAACATAATCTATTGGCATTTATTGATAACCCTAAAGCTGATCAGGATACGCCTTTCCTTGATAATATCAAAGTTGATGGCACACGTTTTGAGATGGGACTCCCCTAGGAAACGGGTGGAGCCAGAACCTTTGCCGCAGGACTATATAGTCTCTCTTTGAATCGATTGAATTCGCTCTATTCCCGACTTCGAGAAAAAACCCGATGTTCTGAAAGAATACGATAAGATAATTAACGAACAAGAGAAATTAGGAATAGAAGAAGTTCCGAAAACCGAACAAACGAAGGAGTTTCTTGAAAATAAAGATTGTCATTATTTTCCACATCATGGTGTGTGCAGACAAGATCGCCAAGCCACGAAATTACGAATCGTTTTTGATGGCTCTGCGAAAACTCCCGAACGGGCTTTGTCGATGAATGATTATTTGGACAATGGTCCGAATTTTATACCGCCGATTTGCGAGATTTTAACGAGATTTAGAGCAAACCGATTGCAGTTGTTTCAGATGTAGAAAAGGCATTTCTAGAAATTTCGATTGATGAAAATGATCGGGATCTGTTACGTTTTCTTTGGTATCAGACTCCTGAAGAAGGACAGGAGCCTTTACTAAAGCAGTTCCGGTTTCGTCGGCTATTGTTTGGTCTTCGACCCAGTCCGTCAATTCTCGGGTATGTCATAAATGAGCACCTTGATAAATTCGTAGAAACCGAGCCAGAAACCGTAGAAGCACTAAAATCCCAACTATTCGTCGACGACTTTGTTGGGGAGCTAATTCTGTTGAAGAAGGATCCGAGTTATATAAAACTTCGAAAAACATAATGAATTCTGGTTCTATTCGTCTCCGAAAATGGAACACGGATAGTCCCGAGTTACGAGAATTAATCAATAGAGAGGAAAATTCCGACACCGTTAACGAGAAATCAAACGAGCAAGTGAGTGAAGACGACCAAACATTTACGAAAGAAGCTTTAGGCACGAACACTATTTTCGATGAGAAAACGAAAACAAAGATTTTAGGCCTAAATTGGGATATTCAAAACGATGAGTTTTATTACGATTTCGACGAAATAATCGTATATGCCAACTCTTTGCCGCCTACGAAGGCATCTGTTTTGAGAGTAACAGCGAAAATGTACGACCCGCTGGGAATTTTGACCCCTCTAACAGTAAAACTGATAGAAATGTTTCAACAACTTTGAAGTGACGACGTGAAATAGCATGATGAATTACAGGGAAACATGCGCAGGAAATTTGATTCGATTGTTTTTGACTCGCGCAGACTAAAAGACGTGCGTTTGCCAAAATGTTTATTTTCCAAAACCGCGAAAGCGACTGAATTCGAGCTACACGGATTCTTGCGTCGATTTGGTCGGGACAGTTAAGTCATGTTTGAGAAAAACGATCGGAAGAGCAATGTTATTTTCGAAGAATTGAAAACGATATTAGTCGAAGTGGAAACAATCGTTAATAATCGACCTATTAGTTACGTGTATGATGACAACGAGGGAATTTCGTATGCGCTTACACCCTCACATTTGATCTATGGACGTCGAATTGCAACTATTCCGTCAGATGCGCATTATGAAATTGTCAGTACTGCAAAATCTTTAACGAAAAGATCGAAGCATCATATGAAATTGCTTGACAGATTTACGAAATCGTGGAAAAGAAATTATTTGCTGAATTTGCGAGAGAGATCGTTGAAAACAGACGGATCGTTCAAAGAAACAGGAATTCGAATTGGTGATATTGTATTGTTGAAAGGTGAAAATTCTCGCCGTACATTCTGGAAGTTAGCAAAGGTTGAAAATGTAATTAAAGGACCTGATGGAATCGCTAGAAAGATCAAGGTTTTGACTAATGATGGAAGAACGGTTGTTCTCAGAAGAAGCGTAAAAAATTTGATTCCAATGAAGTTTAAACGAGATGATGATGAATGGAATCGAATGATGTTGCCAAGCAGCAAAATGAAGATTTACAGAAACACCTTGACGAAGTCGCAGATCGAACAGAAAGGCCAAGACGGGACGCCAAAGTTATTGGTTGTAGAGTACGATTCGTTTTTGTTTTTGATAGACTTTAGCGATCAACCCGGGGTAGTATGTCGTGATTTACTGCCTTGAATTACCCCCTGTTTAATTACGCTTGCTGAAATATTTTGTTGAGCAATGACTCGTTGATTGACGTTAGCTTATGTATTTTTTAGATTTACTGAGATTTAGGCGTAGACGTAGATTAGACTTCGATGCGATAGGACTTAGACTGCGATTCGATTCGATACGATGCCATGATTATCTGATACAGATGCCATGAGGAAAGATTACAGCCTCTTTGAGCAATATCAAAATGCTGGTTCCTTTTACTTTCAGAAAGTTACCCAAGATGCTGTGGACAACGAGGTCAGGAATCTAAATCCTAAGAAAGCTACAACGCACAAAAGTATTCCTCCTAAAATCCTCAAGTCAAATTCTGATGTATGTGTAGAACCTTTGACGCAAATCTTTAATGATTGCATAGAAAATTCGTCCTTTCCTGATGAACTAAAGTGGGCAGATGTCACATCTCTTCCCAAGAATGGACCATCGAATTCTAGGACTAACTTTAGACCAATCAGTGTTCTGCCTACGGTCTCAAAGCTATTTGAAAGAATAAAGAATAAACAATTAGTTGCGTATATTACACCCTTTTTATCGTCACTTCTCTGTGGTTTTCAAAAAGGCTACAACGCCCAGCACGCTCTCGTAAGGCTCTTAGAAAAACTTAAAATTAGCCTTGATGAAGGTGGTAAGGCAGGGGCTGTATTAATGGATCCCTCCAAGGCATTTGATTGTATCAGACATGATCTATTAATAGCAAAATTTCACGCCGTTTATGGCTTCTCTCGCGAAGCATTAACACTAATTAACAATTAACTCACAAATAGACAACAAAGAGTTAAAGTAAATGGGTCATTCAGTTCTTGGAAAAGCATAGCACGTGGTGTTCCACAGGGGTCAGTCTTAGGGCCTCTGCTATTCAACATCTACATTAATGATCTTTTACTCTTTATTCAAGACTCGGATATATGTAATTATGCAGATGATACTACAATCTATACCTGCAATAAGAACCTTGACAACATAGTTCATAAGCATGAAAATGATTCTACTATAGCTTTAAAATGGTTTGCTGACAACTTTATGAAATTAAATGCAGATAAATGCCATTTGTTGGTTCTTGGGCAGAGATGTGACGATCCTGTTACTGTTAGGATTGGAAGTGCTAACGTTGTAAATAGCTATGAAGAGAAACTACTGGGAATTCAAATTGATAGTAAACTATCCTTCGATAACCATGTTTCCAAACTGTGCCAGAAGGATAGCTATAAACTTTATGCGCTTGCTCGCATATCACCACACATGGATCAGAGAAAGTTGAGAACTCTCATGAGGGAATTATTACCAGTCAATTTCAATACTGTCCTTTAATCTGGATGTTTCACGGCAGGCAGCCCAACAAGAAAAATAACATAATACAGGAAAGGGCTTTGAGAATAAATTGTAAGGATGCCGAATCTACTCATAGTGAGCTATTAGAAAAGGACTGTGCCGTTACCATTCATACAAAGAACCTTCAATTACTTATGACTGAGATGTACAAAACCAGAAATGACCTAAATCCTTCCTTCATGCAGGAGATTTTCTGTGAAAATGAAAGTCATTACAATTTGCGTAACAATAACGAATTCGTTCAACCCTTGGTGAGATCAACGGGTAATGGCACAGAAAGCGTCAGATTTAAAGGTCCGCAACTATGGCAAATGTTACCGCAAACAATACGAAACTCAGGATCCCTTGCTCATTTTAAAGCAAATATAAAGAATTGGAAGGGAGAAAATTGTCCATGCAAGCTGTGTCGCACTTTCATTCCGAACTTGGGCTTTTTACGATGTTTTTAGAAATTGGTTTTATTGCATACTTTGATGAATTGTAAATAGTTTTAAATAATTTTGTATCTTTTATCCACATTTTGTAATATATTTTTAGCGTTGGAATTAATTAGCTAAATATTTTAGCTATGAGTTATTTTGTTGCCAACGGTAAATAAATTGATAATAATAATAATAATAATAATAATAATAATAATAATAATAATAATAATAACAATAATAATAATAATAATAATAATAATAACAATGATAATAATAATTTAAAAACAAACACTGTCGGGTAGCATAAAAACGTTTCGATTAAAATCTTCATCAGTATGAAAACTTTACATGGCAGCCGAGAATTTATGGACAATGCGTTGTTTACGCCTAAAATTATTTACATAATAACAATGCTATATTCACAATTAATCTATCTGAAGAACATAATGCCTTATAACTGACAAACAAAGGAATTGTTGCTGCTTTGCACAAGTTTCGCTATTCTGTAGTGTCCTTTGTGAATTAGAAACGGGATTGGGAGCTCCTGAACTCATACCGGTAACTTTGCGGCTCCCCCAAGTGGCCCTCCGTAAGATTCGCATACTGCTTAACTCCGTAAGATTCGCATACTGCTTAATAATAATAATAATAATGATGATGATAATAATAATAATAATAATAATAATAATAATAATAATAATAATAATAATGATAATAATAATAATAATAATAATTATTATTATTATTATTATTATTATTATTATTATTATAATAATAAAAAGAAAGACTGTTTAAAAGCAAACGTTTCGATCATTAAAATCTTCGTCAGTGTTTACATTGCCAGGACAGCCAAGTATTTATAGGGTAAAAGTTACAGACTAAAAATTAAATAAAATCACGATCAAAAAATCCCCCGAGATCCCACTTGCAATACAATACCAAACAAAAACACCCAGACCATTTAAAATTTCTTTGCCAGCCCAAGTTTTCGAATTCAAATGAAAGTTCACACTAAATACTCCAAGCCTTTAGATTTCGACATTGGAATGGAAGCTCTTCGTAAACAGTCCCAAGCAGAAGGGGAGGCACGCCTCCTAATGACCCTCCTGGGATTTGCTTAAATTGCTAATTCCCTAGATGGCAAGACAGGGAATTTCACCCTGACACCAGTGGCGTGGTGGCTCAACATTGGCTGGGGGGGCACAGCCAGTTTTGGCGCCCCCTAGAAAACTTAGACTGTTGTTTGTTGTACAACGTGCCGAGGCTATTCAAAGGTTGTTCAATCTTTAGACAATGCTTTGAAATTGAATAACTATGCTTCTTTAATAATCCCGTCGTAATATACCTAAATCAAGCAGTTTGGGATGGGCTTAAATCATTTTGCGAGCGAAGCGAGGAAAAATTTTTTGAGACCATGATCTTCACATCGTTGAAAAAGCCCCTTCTGTGAAGAATTCACCACTTTACTGCGAAAAGGAATATGAAATTGAGAGGCTTCTGGGAGAACATTTTGGCAATGGGGTATCAAAATCTCGAAGATTGCCTTGTTATAAGAAGTAAACTACTAACAATTGCATGATTTCTTTTCGTTCTTTTTTGGATAATTAGTGAACACCTTTATGCCTAACTCTTGATATTCATCCTATGTACCTGTGAGAAAAGTCGTCTGGATAATGGACAGTTGGAAAATTGCGAGGGTAGCACCTATCTTTAAAGATGGAGCCACCGATGACAAATCAAACTACAGGCCTATTTCTGTGCTCCCTGTAATTTCTCGACTTTTCGAGAAGCTTATCTTCGATCAGCTTTACGACTATCTTCACCGAAATCAGCTCATCTTTCTCCTACATTCAGCGTTCAGGAAACTACATTCAGTCCTAACGTGTCTACTTAAAAGCACAAATGACTGGTATTTGAATATTGACAAGGGGAGGTACACTGCTGCAGTCTTTATCGATCTTAAAAAAGCGTTCGATACTGTGGATCATGAAATCCTTTTGAACAAACTGAACTACTATGGCGTCAGGGGTAAAGAATTGAGCTGGTTTCGGTCTTATATTTTCAATAGGAAGCAGTTTTGTAGAGTGAATGGTCATTCGTCTGTAACTGAAGGGGTAGATTGTGGAGTTCCCCAGGGCTCTTGCCTAGGACCCCTACTCTTTCTAGTTTATGTAAATGACCTCCCCTACTGTTTAAAGACTTCCGATGTGGCAATGTATGCTGATGACACCACTATCTATTACTCCTCTCCTTCTATTGACGATATCAATGCTGCAATAAATGCTGACCTTGAAGCCCTTAGATGTTGGCTTGAGGGCAACAAGCTGTCGCTTAATGTCGTAAAAACTCAAGGGATGATAATAGGTAGCAGGGGCAAGCTTCATAGTATAGACTTGCCTCGTTCTTCCAAACCTGAGCTTAACATCGGTAGTGAGGAGATCACTATGGTTAACAACACAAAATATCTAGGTTTGCAGGTTGACGACCAACTGAAATGGTCCACTCACTTGTCCTCTACAATCAAGAAAGTTTCTAGAGGTATCGGTATGTTGAAGTATTCTAAACGATACCTACCTAAGGAAAACCTCATTATGCTGTATAGAAGTCTCGTTGAGCCCTATTTTAGGTATTGCTGCCCTGTTTGGGGATCTTGCAGTGCATCAGCCCTCGATAAGTTGCAAAAACTTCAAAATCGAGCCGCTAGGATAGTCACGAACAGCCCCTATGACACGTCCGCTTTGCCTTTGATAAAGAGTCTCGGCTGGCTTACCATTAGAGAACTGATTGATTTCGAGACGAGCAAGATGGTCTATAAATCTCTGAATGCTCTTGCCCCAGATTACTTGCGAAACATATTTCAAAAGGTATCTGAAGCTACTAACCGTCAGCTGAGGAACTCTAACACTGACCTTAGATTACCATTACTGAAAACATCAACTGGTCAGAAATCGTTTGCGTACAGAGGGGCTAAGGTCTGGAGTGACCTAGATAGTGTTGTCAAAGCATCGTCGTCGCTCTGCTCTTTTCGAAGAAACTATAAAGCCAAACTATGACTCATCTCATTTTTCTTTCCTTTTTTATTGTAAATAGGGTATATTATATATTTTAGTTATTATTAGATTTTGTTTTTGCATGGCTCCCTGTAAAGCAGTATTTATTATTGAGTGGATTACCATGGATAAAAAAGTTAAAATGAAATGAATGAAATGGATCCACTTTTCCGTCTAATAGATTTAGCGATTCCAAATTCCACCAAGAAAATGAGACTCCAATTTCAACTCCAAAGTAAATTTTCAGGATGAAGAACGCGATTGACACGCTAACGGTATTCAAGTAAGTAAAAATGATATCGAAGTCCTGAACCCCCATCCTGGATACTGAAGCCCGCTGCATCTTCCATTTTATGATCCTACATCCGACGAGCTTGCTTTTGTTGATTTTACAAGGAAATCAAACCTGTAAGATCTTTGTGAGTATCTTTTTCTGGCTTGGCTGTAATTAAAGCTCAGTTCACACTGGAATTAAACGCCTTAAAATGGCATAAAAAGTGTGTTTTCCAAATACATATCAAATGCGTTTCTGGCGAGCTCTTAGCCTGCTATCAGTTCACTATCGAACAGTTCAATTTCTAATTCCATCAAGGCATCTTCAAAGGCACGAAGTCTAAATTTGAGATGGAAGGCATAAGAAGTTCTGATTCATGGGAATGGCTGAGGAAAGGTACGCTGAAGAAGGAGACAGAGGGGATGTTGATGGCAGCCCAAGATCAGGCGTTGAGGACGAATGCTATAAAGAGCCGCATAGATAAACAGGATGTTTCACCTGTTTGCAGAATGTGTGGAAAAAGAGAAGAGTCTATTGCGCATGTAGTGGCTGAATGTGAAAAATTGGCCCATAGCCAGTACAAGAATTGGCGGCATGATAGAGTTGGGAAAGTAATTCACTGGGAGCTTTGCAAGAAATATGGGTTCGATTGTACAGAGAAATGGTATGATCATATTCCAGAAGGTGTTTTAGAGAATGAAAAGTCAAAGATCTTATGGGATTTTAGAATTCAAACGGATCAGCAGTTGAATCACAACCGACCTGACATCGTAATACACGATAAAGAGAAAAATGAATGCAAAATCATTGACGTTTCATGCCCGTTTGATGGAAGAGTGATCGAAAGAGAAGAGGAGAAGAGGGAAAAGTACGAAGATCTTAGAAGGGAAGTGGCAAAATTATGGAATGTCAGGAAAGTGGTGACAATACCAATCATCATCGGAGCTCTTGGTACGCTGAGCAAAAACTTTAAGAGATATGTTGAGCAACTTGAAATGGGACAGATGACATCTTTATTACAAAAGACTTGTGTACTTGGCACGGCGAAGATAATTAGAAGGACTCTGGACACCTAAGATTGAGGGATTCAATCCGCTGCCCAGAAAAAGCCGCCAAACAACAAAAAGGCGTGAAGAAAGGATAATAATAATAATAATAATAATAATAATAATAATAATAATAATAATAATAATAATCATAATAAAATTCTCAGGAAAATCGAGAAAACTAAATAATAATAAAATATTATTGATAATAATAATGATAATAGATAGACTGATAGACTTTGCAGAAATCCACAGAAATTTGCTTGAAGATGATTTTGATAACCCGCAACCTGATTTAGAGAGAGGAACAAGGACAAGAGGTGAAAGCACGAACGAAGAGGTACAAGAATTCAATGAAGATAGAAATGCGGATGAACCACAGAGAGACTTTGAAGTTAAAATGGACGCAAACGGACGAATCGAAGGTCGTTTTGAAAATGACAAGGTAATTAATTTATCAAAGAGAGCGTTAACTGAATCAGAAATATCTATATTATCTAAAGGTTTGAAATTTGTAGCTACACCAAAAGAAATCGATTTTTCCCAAATTAAGATTGATCTAGAGAATTTTGGAAGGCGTCTCCGACTGAAGTGGCATTTTAGAGAGTCGGAGGATTTCTCAGAGTACCCGACGTTTAAACCTCGTAGTAAATTTAACCCTAGAAATAAGGATGTAGCAATTGAAGTGTATTTGTCTAAGATAGAGGATGAGATAATGAAGATTTCTGTGGAAGGTAATAATTTTAGTAACATCAGTAGGGAAGAGAAATTAGCTTTGGATAGTCTTAAATGTGACCGGTCGATAGTTATCAAGGAGGCTGACAAGGGGTCTGGGGTGGTAGTATGGGACAGAGAAGATTATATAAAAGAGGCCCACAGTCAGTTAGGCGATACTGCAGTATATGCAGAACTTGATAGCGATCCTTCGGAGCACCTGCAGCAGATAATTGATAATACTATTAACAATATTAGAGAACAAGATGATATCGATGAAAGGACTTTAGAATATTTATTAGTCAACAATCCGAAACTAGGAAGATTTTACTTATTGCCTAAAATTCATAAGCGGCTGAATAGCGTTCCTGGTAGGCCTGTTATTTCAAACTGTGGTTTTTATACGGAGAATATATCTCAGTTTTTGGATCATCACTTACAACCATTGGCTAAAAGCGTCAGGTCATACATTAAGGATACTAATCATTTTTTGCAGAAGATTGCTAATCTCGACGAGCTCCCCGAGAATGCTATTCTTTGCACAGTTGATGTGGTTGGTCTCTACCCGAGTATACCACATGATGAGGGACTGGAAGCTCTTCGGGTTGCCCTGAATGGTCGTGAAGATCAGTCGGTTTCAACAAGCTCTCTCCTAGAACTAGCAGACTTAGTGCTTAAGAACAATTTTTTCGAGTTTAATGGGTCGTATTTTCAACAACTTAGGGGAACGGCAATAGGTACTAAATGTGCACCATCCTATGCGATTTTGTTCTTGGCTGCATTAGAGGAAAAGCTACTCGAAGAAGCCCAGTACAAACCGTTTATTTGGTGGCGTTTCATAGACGACATATTTTTGGTTTGGTTACACGGGGAAGAAAAACTTTCAGAATTTATCAATTTTCTCAATGGGGCACATCATTCCATAAAATTTACCGCTGAATGGTCCAAAGAAAAGATCAACTTTCTAGACGTACAGGTTATTAGAGAGGGTACAAAACTTATGACGGATTTATATTCTAAACCGACCGACACACACCAACTCCTCCATCGTACTTCATGTCATCCGAATCATACTAAAAAGGGGATACCGTATAGTCAAGCCCTTAGGATGCGGCGTATTTGTTCAGAAGATAGGTTTTTCGAAAACAGGGTTGCAGACCTAAAAACGTGGCTCTTGGATAGGGGGTATACAGAGGGGGACATAGATGAACAGGTTGACAGGGTTAAGGGGTTGGATCGCGTTTCCTTACTTTCTCGGCAACAACAACCAAAGGATGACACACGGATACCATTAGTTTTCACATATCATCCAGCTTTGCATAGGGTATATGAAGTTTTACGGCAATCTCAGAATATCCTTTTGGTGGATACGGAACACAGGAATCTTTTCAAAGACAAAATCTTTGTATCTTTTAGGAAAGCAAAAAGTCTCAAGGATAATTTGGTTAGGGCAAAACTGCAACCATTGGAGGAGGAGTTGGTGGAAAGGGGAACCTTTAAATGTAACGGTAGAAGAAATTGCCAAATCTGTCCTTTGATAAGAGAGGGGGATACTTTTGCCAATGCAAATGACTCGAGGACATTCAAAATATTTTCGGGGCCCTTTCATTGCAATACAGAAAGTGTGGCTTATATGTTGCAATGTGACTGCTGTAATAAAAAATATATTGGCAGCACCAAAAACAAGTTTCGACAAAGGTTCAATGTTTATAAATCGTATTTTAGGACATACGCACGCAAACATAACGAGGGCAGTTTGGCAACAGGAAAGCCTGTTCCACAGGCTAGTTTCTTTAGCCACTTTTTTGATGAACAACATGGGGGTAATTTTTCGGTCAGTATTAGGATAATCGATGGGGCGGATAATGTCTATTCACTTCGTAGGAAAGAGCTATTTTGGCAGTACAAACTTGGAACGTTTTCACCTGCTGGCCTAAACGAAAGAGCAGCAGACATTGAACTCGATATGTTTGCTTGTGGGTCGGCATAAATTCTATCGTTACATTTAAGAGTTGGGACCTGCATGGGTGGGGCACTTCAACCTTTGGCTTTGTGTTTTCTGCACATAGTGGAAGGGTGGAATCCCCTTCCTTGCCATCTGGGATTTAGCATTGGCTAAAATAGTTCTTAGCTGTTTTGCACATCCTTATAGGGTCACTGGGCGGGTGTTCTTCCTTAAAGGTCTTGACTCCAACAACAGAAGAGTTTCCAGTCCTAAGTGCATTAATAAACGGTGCCACGCATGGATTTCAGACCCCGTTTACACGATGCCGGTAGAATTTGAAAACGGCATAAAAAAGTGCCGTTTTGGCCTCCCGTTTACACGATGCCGGCGAATTTCCAAATTCTGCCGGCAGAATTTTGTTTCGGTTAGCAAAACGGCAAAGTTTGTAATTCTGCCGTTTTCAAATTCTGCCGGCATCGTGTAAACGCACTTTGCCGGCAGAATTTTATGTCGCTTTCGTCACGAGGCTAATATTTTTAATCCCCCTATTATCCTTATTGTCGTAGTTGCTTTGTCTATCTTGATTGATTATTGACGTCAGTTGTTATTGTCTATGGAATTAGCATAAAATTCTACCGGCATCGTGTAAACGGGAGGCCAAAACGACACATTTTCATGCCGTTTTCAAATTCTACCGGCATCGTGTAAACGGGAGCTCATTTTCCAAGGCGGCATAAAATTCTGCCGTTTTCAAATTCTACCGGCATCGTGTAAACGGGGTCTCAATATGGTTGTTTACTGGGATGGGAGTCATAAAAACTTTAAAATACTTTGAGACTTGGTTCGCGCTGTGTCTTTCGGGTCGTTGAGTTCGTGCGGAGGGACCCGAGAGACAAAGCACTGAGACTTTGGCTCTTTGTCTTGTGGTTCTTTCTGCGCGGTCTTGGCGGCCCCGGGGGGCCCAGTGTGAGCCAGTTTCAAACATCTTCTTTTAAATTTTGTGCAAGTTAATGCTTTTTCATTGTTAGCAATATCATTTTGGAATAATAATTTTAGCTTAGGTTTTGTAAAGACATTGTCTTGTAAATAGGGTTTTCAACATGTATAAATACTCGGCTGTCCTCTGGTTTAGTTTAACTGAAGAAGATTTTATCATCGAAACGTATTTTATAAACAGTTGTGTTTTTATAATAATAATAATAATAATAAAAATAATAATAATAAAAATAAAAAGAAATAAGACTGTTCTTGAACGTAACGTTTCGATTTAAAATCTTCATCCAATAACAACTCTAATTATAATTAATGATAATAATAATAATAATAATAATAATAATAATAATAATGACAATAATAATAATAATAACAACAACAACAACAACAACAATAATAATAATAATAATAATAATAATAATAATAATAATAATAATAATAATAATAATAATAATAATAATATGAACTTGAGCAGAACTTGAAAATGATCCTTCGGAGGATTTACAGAGAGTTGTTGATAATGCTATCAATGCTATAAGGGAGCGAGGGGATATCGATGATAAGACTTTAGATTATCTTATGGTAAATAATCCAAAACTAGGAAGGTTTTATTTGTTACCTAAAATACATAAGCGGCTTCATAGCGTATAAAGGATACAAATAATTTTTTGCAAAAGATTGGCGATCTTGGGGAACTTCCTGAGAACGCTAACATAGGAGAATTTTGTTTTTATCCAATCAGCGGATTTGTTATGGTGCGGTTCGGCCAATCAGATCGCTAGAAATGACAATAGAATATGCGGGCGTCAGCGTTATTTTACAAAAGTAAGCAAACAAAGCTGTGGGAAGATGCCAAAAACCACGACACTTTCAAAGTGTGCGATGCAATCGTTTTTTGGCCAGTTTCATCAGCTTAAAAACTTTTTCGTAGAGAACAGGAGTTTCTCTCAAATGTTACCGCGTAGATTTTCAATATCTGCATTGGTTCGTCGTAAATCAAAGCTTCGAGGAGGGGCTTTCCCTGGGTATCGTCATACGTATTATGACACTCAAGTTGTGTGAACAGATAAGAAAACAGCAAGAAAAAGTAGACTGAAAATATATTGAAACACTTCGGGTGCAATACCAATTTGGTTAAAAGCCATCTGAATGCACATGCTACTAATATTATGGTCATCGCTGTTATGGTTTGGTTTGCTTCATCCGTCCAAGATGAAAATCGCCATTTTATCGTCGATGGCTAGGCCTTGCCTTCCTTGGTTTTCGTGGTTTTCGTCTTCCTTGATAAAAATTTGTTTCTACAACACAGTTTTCAACGCAACGGAAACTAATACTTCGAAATGCTTTTCAACAATATTTTTCATGATTTAGCAACACTGCTCAATTTTACTGGAAAGCTCAAGGTTACCTCAACTGTTAGATTTCAGATCATAGATCGTTATTGAACTAAGTGAGATTTCTTGTGATCCCTCTGCATTTTGAGTTTTAATTTTACAGTTTGCTACATCAGAAATAATGAGATGGAAAAGGAATGAAGGGAATAAAACAACTTCAAGGCACAAAAGATTACAGCGAAGTGTAGATCTATTCTCTACTCGCAAGTATCTCTAGAAAATCAAATGTATCCAGGAATTGCTTGACTAGGCGTTGAGAATTCTGCCTGACCTCTGGTTGACCTCATAGTCTCATCAGATTGGCCGTAGTCAGAAAACCTAAAGTTAAAGAAATTCTGAAATAAGTAATAACTTACCCAGCTTTCATTCACTGAGACCAAGCAATACTGAATAAACAAAATTCCACTTGCCTAATCCTGAACAGAGCAAATTCTCAGCCATAAAATGAAGCTGTTTTCACAAGCCAAGTTTGACCAACACAGTCTTGACCGTGATCTCACAATAAGTTGACGAATGTGAAATGTGCATCGATCCCGAATCAAGGAAGAAATGGCGCGAAAACATTCTTGTCTCCAGTCTCCAAAAACATTTCCATTTTATGAAATATAAAAATTTGCTTGATAACAGTAAAAAATTCTGGCTTTATAAGAAGCCAAAACTATTAGATTACACAAAAACTAAGAACTTGAATGCTTGAACATCATCTACGTAACAGCTTTTATAGGGGGCTGACTTCAACAATTGAATTGGTTTAATTCTCAAAAAATCAGTCCCATTTCAAAAAGTCACTCATTTCGAAATCCTTTGCAGGGACGTAGGAAGTATCTCAATTTTAAGGGGCACGACACCTCGGGGGCACTTTTTTCCTCAAGAAGAGGGGGCAGTTTCTAAAAATAAAAAGGGCACTTCTTTGTTTATTCCAAAATTTGGGGAGCACGTGTCCCCAGTGGCCCCCGGTTCCTACGTCTATGATCCTATGCCTGAAACATATATTTCTGTGACCGGTAGGTATACGCATTTTGTATAAGAAACTGCTTATGATAAGAAACTCAACACTCAGATCGCCTAAAAAATTAAGAAACTCCGGTAGCGACAAAATGAAAATTAAGAAACTATATATTTTTGACAAAGGAATTCCTTGACATATTTTTGCGTTATTTCAGTTGTTTCCTGTATCACATTACGGCACTTGAGCGACAACCTAAACATTAGAGAAGCTTGAAAAACATTGTTTGAACTTTTCATGAGGTCACAGGAAGTAAACATGTGAATTGCTATGGCAACTCTTGACTACTCAAAATCTGATAGTTTTAAGAAATTTACTGGCCCAAATTCTTTGTTTCTTTAAAAACTACTTGTAGAGTGCTAAACTTTGGAACTGTATATGAGTTTCTTCATATAAAGAATTGAAGAATTCTGGAATTCTTATATGCAAAGTTTGGAGATGTCAGGAGCTTATCTTTTGTTGTTAGAAAAGTTTCCAACTTACTTCAGTAAAGTCTAATCAAAACATCGACAATCAATACATTTACTCGTCAGTTTCTTAGCTTTGAACTGAAAATGACTGCCCTAAAACGCTAGAATGAATATTGTTATGGAAACATATTCTATTTTTGGAGACTGGAGACAAGATTGTTTTCGCGCCATTTCTTCCTTGATTCGGGATCGATGTACATTTCACATTCGTCAACTTATTGTAAGATCACGGTCAAGACTGTGTTGGTCAAACTTGGCTTGTGAAAACAGCTTCATTTATGGCTGAGAATTTGCTCTGTTCAGGATTAGGCAAGTGGACTTTTGTTTATTCAGTATTGCTTGGTCTCAGTGAATGAAAGCTGGGTAAGTTATTACTTATTTCAAAATTTCTTTAAATTTAGGTTTTCTGACCACGGCTGATCTGATGAGACTATGAGGTCAACCAGAGGTCAGGCAGAATTCTCAACGCCTAGTCAAGTAATTCCTGCATACATTTGATTTTCTAGAGACACTTGCGAGTAGAGCATAGATCTACACTTCGCTGTACTCTTTTGTGCCTTGAAGTTGTTTTATTCCCTTCATTCCTTTTCCATCTCATTATTTCTGATGTAGCAAACTGTAAAATTAAAACTCAAAATGCAGAGGGATCACAAGAAATCTCATTTAGTTCAATAACGATCTATGATCTGAAATCTAACAGTTGAGGTAACCTTGAGCTTTCCAGTAAAATTGAGCAGTGTTGCTAAATCATGAAAAATGTTGTTGAAAAGCATTTCGAAGTATTAGTTTCCGTTGCGTTGAAAACTGTGCTGTAGAAACAAATTTTTATCAAGGAAGACGAAAACCACGAAAACCAAGGAAGGCAAGGCCTAGCCATCGACGATAAAATGGCGATTTTCATGTTGGACGGATGAAGCAAACCAAACCATAACAGCGATGACCATAATATCAGTAGCATGTGCATTCAGATGGCTTCTAAACAAATTGGTATTGCACCCGAAGTGTTTCAATATATTTTCAGTCTTCTTTTTCGTGCTGTCTCCTCGTCTGTTCACACAACTTGAGTGTCATAATACGTACGACGATACCCAGGGAAAGCCCCTCCTCGAAGCTTTGATTTACGACGAACCAATGCAGATATTGAAAATCTACGCGGTAACATTTGAGAGAAACTCCTGTTCTCTACGAAAAAGTTTTTAAGCTGATGAAACTGGCCAAAAAACGACTGCATCGCACACTTTGAAAGGGTCGTGGTTTTTGGCATCTTCCCACAGCTTTGTTTGTTTACTTTTGTAAAATAACGCTGACGCCCGCATATTCTATTGTCATTTCTAGCGATCTGATTGGCCGATCCGCACCATAACAAATACGCTGATTGGATAAAAACAAAATTCTCCTATGTTGAGAACGCTATTCTTTGTACTATTGATGTGGTCGGTCTGTATCCAAGCATACCACACGATGAGGGACTGGAGGCTTTGCGCGTTTCCCTTGACGGTCGAGAAGATAAGTCAGTTTCAACGGACTCTCTCGTAGAATTAGCAGAGGTAGTGCTCAAGAACAACTTTTTCGAGTTTAACGGGTCATATTTTCAACAACTTAGAGGGACGGCCATAGGCAATAAATGTGCGCCATCATATGCCATTTTATTTTTGGCAGCACTAGAAGAGAAGCTGCTTGCAGAATCACCACTCAAACCTTGGGCTTGGTGGCGTTTCACTGATGATGTATTTTTGGTTTGGTTGCATGGGGAAGAAAAACTCTTGGAATTTATCGATTATCTTAACGGGTCACACCATTCGATAAAATTCACTGCTGAGTGGTCCAATGACAGGATTAACTTCTTAGACGTACAGGTCATTAGAGAGGGCAAAGGGCTGGTTACTGACTTATATTCAAAACCGACTGATACACACCAACTTCTCCATCGTACATCTTGCCATCCAAATCATACTAAAAAGGGTATACCGTATAGTCAAGCCCTTCGAATGCCTCGCATTTGTTTCAGAGGACAGGGTTGCAGACCTTAAAACGTGGCTTTTGGATAGGGGCTATTCAGACGGGGACATTGATGATCAGGTCGACAGGGTTAAAGGTCTGGGTCGTGCTTCCCTACTTTCTCGTCAACAAGAGCCTAAGGAAAACACACGTATAACATTGGTGTTAACATATCATCCAGCTTTGCATAAGGTCTACGAAATTTTACGCCAGTCTGAAAATATACTTTGTGTAGATGAGGAACATAGAGCAGTTTTTAGGGATAAAATTTTTATATCTTTCAGGAAGGCTAAAAGTCTTAAGGATAATCTGGTACGCGCAAAGCTTCAGCCGTTAGAGGAGGAGTTGGTGGAGAAGGAGACATCTAGGTGTAATGCCAGAAAGAGTTGTCAGTTAACGTAGTTCCCATCCATAAGAAGAACAGCAAGAACTTGAAACAAAACTATCGTCCAATTTCCCTTCTTCCGATCTTTGGTAAAATTCTAGAGAAGCTGATCTTCGACTCCCTTTATCAACATTGAACAGTTTATTAAACCCAAATCAGTCGGGATTTCGCACAGGAGATTCAACTGTTAACCAGTTGCTGTCAATCGTCCATTCCATATTTACAGCATTTGACTGCAACCCCACACTAGATGTCCGCTCTGCTTATCTCGATATTTCAAAAGCCTTTGACAGGGTCTGGCATCAAGGTCTCATATACAAACTACGCCGTTGTGGAGTCTCTGGTAAACTACTAACACTAATGCAAAGCTTTCTTGAAAACAGAAAACAGCGGACTGTCTTGAATGGTAAAACATCAACATGGAGTACCATTTCAGCCGGTGTCCCGCAGGGTTCTATCCTAGGTCCTCTTTTCTTTCTTACCTATATCAATGACTTGACTGATGGCTTAAAGTGCAATGTGGAACTATTTGCCGATGACACATCAATTTTCACAGTCGTTCATGATCCACATACAGCTGCTCTTGATATGAACCATGATCTGAATCTCATCAAGCTGTGGGCACACAGTTGACGAATGTCCTTTAATCCTGACCCAACTAAACAAGCAGTTGAGGTGACCTTTTCCAAAAAGAGAATTCAAACGAATCACCCGCCCATCTTTTTTAATGGTGCTCCCGTAATGAGGGTCCAAGAGCAAAAACACCTTGGTGTCATACTAGATTCTAAGCTGTCTTTCGCGAGCCATATTCAGTCAGTTATTTCCAAATGTAGACAAGGAATAGGGATGTTGAGATTCCTCTCGAAATATTTGCCCCGACACACGCTTAATGAAATGTATAAGCTATATGTTCGACCGCACCTGGATTATGGTGACATAATATATCACATTCCCCAAAATATATGTGAATTTAGTCAAACTGTCACTTTGACTAATTTAATGGAAAAACTCGAATCGGTTCAATATTCCGCTGCTTTAGCTGTGACCGGCGCTTGGAAGGGCACATCTCGTCAGAAAATCTATGATGAACTTGGTTGGGAATCGCTCAACTTCCGAAGATGGAGTAGACGCCTTGTTCTTTTTTATAAGATTATAAATAATTTGACTCCAGACTACACAAGGAGTCCTGTACCTCAGCTTCAGGAATCTGACTACAGTCTTCGCAGAAGAGCTGCAGTAGGGCAAATACGTGCGAGAACGGAGAGATTCAAATCAAGTTTCTATCCTAACTGTTTGTCGGAATGGGAAAAGCTTGACCCTGAGATTAGACAATCCTGCTCAGTGAATGTTTTCAAGAAACGACTATTAGCAATGATCCGTCCACCTTCAAAAAAGGTCTATAACATTCACGACCCAAAAGGTTTATCAATTTTAACACAACTTCGCGTTGGACTCAGCAGGCTGAATTTTCACAAATTCAAACATAACTTCAGCGATACTTTAAATCCTTTGTGCCCGATAAACGATGGTATTGAGGATACGGAACACTTTTTGCTGCTCTGCCATGCTTATGACCAAGAAAGACGTGATCTTCTCAACAGTGTGAATGCGATACTGCGCCCCCACGGATTAACAAACCTCACAAATGAAACCTTACTTCAAATCCTCCTGTATGGCCACGAAAAGTTATCCTTTGATTTGAACACAAAAATTCTTGAGGCAACGTTAAACTACATTCACGCCTCAGAACGGTTTCAATGAGTTCGTAAGTTTGCTGTCTCCTCTCTCTTGTAACTTGTACTTTGTTTTTTTCGTACATTTATTTTTTGTGATTTTTTTTTGTCGGAATTATCTGTAATTGTTGTTTTCCTATTTGCCTTTTGTAATATGTTATTTGTAATATTTATATGTAATATCAATTTGAATATCTATGTCAAATGTTATGGTCACAGGGTTGCTATGTATTTCCATGCTCCTCGTGGCATCGTCTTGTGACCTTTGTTTGTTTACTGTAAAATTTTATTGGAATATATATATAAAAAAAAAGAGTTGTCAAATCTGTCCTCTGATACGAGAGGGGGGTACGTTTAAAGATGCAAATGATTCTAGGACATTTAAAATATTTTCAGGGCCTCTTCATTGCAGCACAGAAAGTGAGGTTTATATGTTGCAATGTAGCTGCTGTAACAAAAAGTATGTAGGCAGCACAAAAAACAAATTTAGGCAAATATTTAATGTTTATAAATCGTATTTCAGGACATACGCACGCAAACATACCAAGGGCAGTCTTGGGACAGGTAAACCTGTTCCACAAACCAGTTTTTTCAGTCATTTTTTCGACGAACAACACGGGGGTAATTTTTCTATTACCATCAAAATCATCGATAAAGCAGAGGATGTCTTTTCTCTTCGTAGGAAGGAGTTATTTTGGCAATACAAACTTGGGACGTTTGCGCCTGCAGGCCTAAATGAAAGGGCAGCGGATGTTGAGCTCGATATGTTTGCGTGTGGGGTGGCATGAATTCTGCCTTTGCACTTTGGAGTCTGGTTTTTCTGGCGTGGCACTCCGACCTTTGTCTTTGTTTGAAAACATGGTGGTAGGGTGGAATTCCCTATCTTGCCATCCGGGATTTAGCAGTGGCTATAATAGTTTTTAGCTGTTTTGCAAATCCTTGGAGGGTCATTGGTTGGATGCTGTTGTCGGTTATTCTTGGCTCCCATAAGATTAGCGGAAAGTTTCCAGTCCCAAAGGTACCGGACTGGTAAGGGTAAAAGAAGAGGAAGGGGATTTAATTTTCAAAGGATTTTATCTTTGTAGGTGAGGTTTCTGGTGGGGGGAGGGGTAGCGCGGCGTGGTGGGACAAATGGACAAACATTAAAACATTTTGTGTTTGTTTGTTTGTCTTGCTGCGCCGCTCTGCCTTCTTTTCATTTGAATTAGTAATCTTTTTGCATGCCTTGCTATTGTAAATGAATTTTTGATAAACAGTACACAGTTTTTGTAATGCAAATTAGGTGGATATTAAGTTGCTCGACTGTCCTAGGTTTAGTTAAACTGACGAAGATTTTTCAATCGAAACGTTTAAAAAAAAACAGTTGTGTTTTTATGTTTTATTTTCAGTTTTTATTCCGGATGGTGGTCTTTTAGTTCAAATAATAATAATAATAATAATAATAATAATAATAATAATAATAATAATAATAATAATAATAATAATAATAATAATAATAATAATAATAATAATAATAATAATAATAATAATAATAATAATAATGATAATAATAATGATAATAATAATAATAATAATAATAATAATAATAATAATAATAATTATAATAATAATAAGTAGAGGCAATGGGAATAGTGAATGTGAAGGACACTGTAAAGCCAAGTGAATATAAGAGAAACAAGAACCAGGGAAAGGAGAAAGAATGGAAGGAGAAAGTAATGCACGGCCAATATCTAAGAGATAAGACAGGAGTTGATTGGGAAAGGACATGGCAATGGGTAACAAATGGGGATTTGAAAGGGTGCACTGAATCGCTAATATTTAGTGCACAAGAACAAGCACTACGAACCAATTACATAAAGTTTCACATTGACAAGACTATAGATTCGCCGTTGTGTAGAATGTGTGGAGAAAGAGGAGAAAGTGTTTATCATTTGGTCAGTGAATGCAGTAAATTGGCACAACGGGAATATAAGGGAAGACATGATGACGTGGCACGCTATATACATTGGCAACTATGTGAAAAAGGGGGATTCGAAAGAGCTAGTAAGTGGTATGAACAGAAACCAGAAGGAGTGCTTGAGAATGAAGACTGCAAGCTATTATGGGATTTCACCATACAATGTGACCGAATGGTTGAGGCACGACGACCAGACATCGTATTTATGGATAAGAAGAAGAGAGAGATTAAGATTCTGGACGTGGCAGTACCCGGTGATGGAAGGGTTAAAGACAAAGAACTAGAGAAGATTGAAAAGTATCAGTTGTTGAAGGAAGAGGTAGGAAGGATTTGGGGAATGAAGAAAGTCAAAGTGATACCTGTGGTGATTGGTGCACTAGGAGCAATCTCAGATAAGTTTGATAAGCATACAGAAGAAATTGGAGTTCAGAGCAGACTACAAGTGATACAGAAAACGGCACTTTTAGGCACAGCAAGGATATTGAGGAATGTTTTGTCTTTGTGAAGACTCAGGAGAGTGCACTTGTGAGACCTTTGTTAACTTGTTGTTAACTGCTCTCATGGGTAATGAACCAGACGAACAATATCTTCAAGTCTGAGATCAAGTGAAATGACAATAATAATAATAATAATAATAATAATAATAATAATAATAATAATAATAATAATAATAATAATAATAATAATAATAATAATAATAATAATAATAATAATAATAATAATAATAATAATAGGGGAAGTGATCTGAATACCCGACATTTTGCTCTCAGTGGTATTCGTACTTGTAGTGTAGTAAAGTAGTTTGTAAGTAGCGTTAGATAAGTACCTTGTATCGTAAAATTTGATTAATAAGAAACTATTTGTGCGTTGTTCAAGTGCTTCTCTGAATGCAGATATAACTTCTCCATGTTCGATGTTTGGATATAATGAATATACATCCATTGTTACGGTGTAGGAATCATTGATTTCGCTGGTGTTGTTTTGAATTAGGGTCATAGCTCCAGTCTGCGGACAGCTCAAGTCTGCGGACAACAAGCAAAAGCTCCAGCTTTCGACCATAAAAAGACCGGAAATCCTCGCACTGTTCTGGTCATTTTAACTTTGTTTTACACTCATTCGGAAATTTCCGTCGAGAATTTCATCAGGCAAAATGATCATTTCCTGAGCAAATTAAAATTTGACAACCAAGAATCCATTCTTTTGCCAGCATCCGTCAACAAACCTGTAAATTTTAACTTTTTGTAGTAAATCGTCGTAAAATATTCCGTTGAAACTTTCTCACGCTCCGATTGTTTGACTATGCTTTGTTTTAAACTTCCCTTAGGAGCGCTGATGAATTCGCCTCGTATTTAGGCTTCAGGGGAGTTAAAATTCAACTTTGTACCGACACGCCCCGTCTCCAGTCTGCGGACACATGTTCTTCCATTTGTTTCTTCTGCACTTTATACTTGCTCCAAGTCTCGTCTGTTCGTTATTCGGGCCACTCCGACTGAGTGGCCCGAATAGCGAACAAACGAGAGATAACAAACGGACGAGACTTGGAGCAAGTCTATCTGCACTTGGAAATGCGACATTTTAGGCCCAATTTTTCCAGGATGTTATGATCGATTTCTTTCGTTAATTTTGGCTTGGATATATTGCTTATTTGAATCAATGCGATTTGGAAAGTATGGTAATGTGACAGCAATGATCAAATTGATGGAAACATTCTGAAATGATGCACTTCAAGGTAAATTTGTGGCGAATTCACTACTTGTCCGCAGACTGGAGATCATGTCCGCACACTGGAGAGAGACAACAACACAAAAAGGAGCCAAGAAATCTGTTTCCGAGACATTAATGAAATGTAATTTAGATATTCTGATAGGACATATTTTAAACTACTTTTGTTGCGATTCAAAGGTTTGCTTGCAATTTCTAAGTGATGATGATTACCAGTTGAATAATACTGTCCGCAGACTGGAGCTATGACCCTACTCTATTTTGCTGACAAAGTTAATGGTATCTCGGATATATGAACTTTCCTGCACAGCTGCTGGTTTCAGATAATGGACGAAGAGTGGGGGGGGGGGACTTTTCGAAAGTCTTATGGATTTTGGGAAAACCATAGAAACAAGGTGTCCTCGTTCCCTCTTTAAGTCTAATCTCTTCTGTTGCGCTGATGTAACCATTAAATTTAAGCTCATCGATAATTTTATCAAGGGATATACGATATTTTGGATTTGGTCATCACAGCTTGTCTCATAGAACTCTTTATCTTGTAGTTTGTTCAAAAATGCTTCATTATAGTAACTCGTGTTCATAATCACAATCCTATTCCCTTTATCTGCTGGTTTGATTATACAAGACCATTTGCCAATTAGGAAATATGGGACTGAGACGAGCAAGGCCAATTCCAACAGCTCTGGTAACGGTCGGAAATCCGGGAATCCTCTCCACTTCAGCATACACTGCAAACTGTACTGTTCGGTCTAGTCGCTGTGCAAATTTGAATGCTTTACTATCTATTTACCACTTCCAAGAGTTTCTTGGCTTTCTTCTAGTATAGTAAGTGTTTTCCGTCGATTTTGAAGCCATCTTCTCATCCTTTCACTCAATTTGGAGTGTGCTTCGAGGCACTTTAATTCGACGTGTTTCCCACGATTGGTAGACGGCTCAATTTTAAAGCCATGTCGGCCGGAAACTTCTCCCTCCTCAATGAACTTCAACTGCTACTGTTCCGACTGTTGTTACTTGTAACATGGGCTCAAATGGTACAACGCTTTACTATGAACCCTTTGAAGAATTTAAAACATTGCTCTTCGTTCACTTATTTGGCAGAATATCTGGTCTAATCTTCTGGTAAAATAGCTCAACGTCAAGGTGGGTTGAACAACAAACTGCAAGTCCAAGGACTTTAACTTTTGAAGGAAGATTCGGAGGACAATCCTAATCCATGCTTTTGGATAAATCAGCTTTGAAACCTAAATGTGCTTCGAGTAAGTGATGATCGTTCCGTCTGCCAAATGCAATTGATTTCAAAAACTAGAGTAATATCGCCCCTATCAGACCACCATCGATTCCGTGAAGTGCAACGGCCTTGAATAAAATGTTAAAATTAAAAGGGAGCTTGCGCCTAGCTAATCCAAAAAGCGCGCGAAAATTGTTTGCTGATGTCATCTCTTTGATATTTCTTCATTTTCGCTGTTTTGTCTTGCTCAGAAGACTTGCAATAAAGTTTTGAAGTTGACCTACCTGCCACGAAGGTGTAAGTGCAATTCACTTTTCCTTTGATGTTTCCACACACCTTGTCTATTTTGTGTCGTTTCTCGATATCTCTTTCAGTTAACATAGAATAGTCTTCATGAATGTTTCCTCCAACTCTTCTCGTTTCATATCCAAAGAAATTTCGAAAATCACACACAAATTGCGAGACCTAAAGCTCCTTTTGGAAGAGCACTGTAACTGACATTATGCCGCCCAGATGTGTCCACCGCGTGAAACCCTTTAGTTATGTAGACTATCGACGCATCGTGTGGTTAGAGTTGACTGAGGTCAACGATGAGAGAGTTAAAAGTGGGAGTGAAATTAGCAATATTTTGAAATCATTTTCAATCAAATAAGAATAGGTCATGTAACTTTCTGGCTTTCTGGGAAAGTAAAAAATACTTCGTTGAACTGTCAACGGCCTTGAAAAGATTTTGATATGCTAAATTCACCGTTCTTCTACGGTGGTCTGATAAGGGCGATACGGCCTAATTTATGCGTTTCAGACCTGTCCGTGTTTGTGTGGTTCCAGCATGACAACAAGGAAACGGATGGAACAAATCTCACTTTGAGGTTTGTAGCAAGAGTTGAGAAGCCTATTCAAGGTGAGTTCTCTTCCAGAACTTCTTTGACCTCTCCGAAAATCTTAGTTTTCTGAAAAGTGGTCTGATAAGGGCGATAGTTCTCTATTTTCAATCTCCGATAAATAAAACAATTCAGCATTCATTCTTTGCACAGTTGACTTTTAGAAAAAAGGCAGTAAAATCTTCTTCAAGAACAAGTCAAAATTGAAACCTGCTTGAAGCACATTTAGGTTTCCTGGTTGATCTATGAATTTCGTAGATTGTCCTTCGAATCTTCTTTCAAAAGTTAAACACAATTTTATCAAAATACGCCGAATTAAAAGGCCTCGCAGTACACTCCAAAATAATTGAAAAAATGAGCAAATGGCTCGAAAATCTGAGGAAAACACTTCACAAACAAGAAAAGTACCAAATAACCCTTGGAAGGAGAATAAACAGCAAAACATTCAAGTTTTCACAGTGACCTGACCGCACAGTTCGGCTTACTGTTTCACTGAAGTAGAGGGGAGCCCCCGGATTTCCGACTGTTACTATGGCTGTCGGAATTAGCCACGCTCGCCTCAGTCTCTTTTTCCCAACTGGCAATGGGTCTTTGATTCGACAGATGGCAATGATTTCATTGCTTGTCTTTGACTCTCCATTTTCAATTTTTTTTTCAATTTTTTTTCCAATTTTTTTTTCAATTTTTTTTTTAGGTTATTCTATTGCTTGTTCTTTTTAGAAAGGATCTGTTCATTGAAGCCTCCCGTTCTGAACGCGCTTCCCGTACTGCTTCAGGGTACCAATAATGAGGATGGGCACCATAAAGCTTTGCGCCATCGAGAAGATTGTGTCTTGGTACAGCCATGCATACCTTAGCCATAAAGCATAGCCTGAAACCGGAATTATACAACCTGCGTTATGCAGATTACATCAACCGGGCTCAAAAATAAGTTTTAGCAGTAACCCTCTAAGGCCACATAAAGAATTAAGTCTGCTTCTTTTGCTCTTACAAGGCAAAATTTCTGCTGGATGAGTATGGAATTTTTAAAAGCTTCAAATAATACCCTGCATATGCACAGTATGACCCAAATGGCTACGTGATTATTACACGATATTGTTACAGAAAAACTTGAATTTTCATCAACATTAGAATACACATGATACTAGCAAAGACCCTGCACAAACATTAGATAAAATGGACCTGTCTTCAAGCCATTTTGATGAGCATAATGCCATCCATGGCTACCACTGTAGGTACATTGGAGACTTCATTGCAAAAAGGAAAGCATACTCTTAGAGAGATTGCAAGAGGTGCTTTCAAGAGTATGTCAAGCACATTAACTTCCAGAGATCTGACAATCAAAATAAGGAAAAGACTAGTTAACGGTTATATATAAACTACACTCTTGTACGGTGTAGGAACTTGGTCTATATCTACGGATATGATGGATGGGATTAGAACCTTTCAGATGTGGGTTTGGCGGAAAATACAGAGAACTTTGTGGCAAAGCCACACTAAAAATCAGACAGTACTGGAAAGAATAAGAGGGAAAAGAAGCGCCAGGCAGTTAATCATGTCAAGGAAACTATCATTCTTCAGTCACATCATAAGGAGGAACAACTTACATCGTGTCATATTGGAAGGTCGAATACCATCAAGACGACCCAGAGGAAGACCAAGATCTATGTGGATAGACAACATCGGAGAATTGGTGAGAAAAAATCGTTATGGGTGGCTTGTAAGAAAAGCCCAGGATAGAGAGAAGTAGAAGCAATTCATAGCAGCTTACCTACATCTAGCAGACGGTACATGAGAAGAAGAAGGGAGATGCACAACAAGAGAAGAATAAGGGAGATACACAACAACAAACTGCCAGAACATTACAAAGTTGCAATGGCGACCTGGTACCCAAAATGGGCAAATTGAAGGAAGGTAAAATTCACACCCAAAAATGGGGAACATTCTCAAAAAAAACTAAAACTGGGACGCCTTCATTCTCAGGTGCTCCCAGGCCCAAGAATTTGACTCATTGTCACAAACAACGAACCAACACCAAGCGATACCACTTTTCCATGAATCTATTACTTAACAATAGAGTTATAACACTATCTAGACCGTCCATGGAATGTTCCTGATGACTTACATTATGACTTTAATCTCTGACGTTATTGCACAATTTTAGGAAAGAAGATGTACCATATTAAAAAAAACCATGGGCTGAATTTTGGCGGTAATGGCACACCATACCTGACGTTGGTTTGGTTGTCAGCTCCTGTTTTTCCTACCGATCATTGTTTGTGAAAACAAAGAAAAGATTTATGAAAAGATGAAATCGTTAAAGGGTTTGTGTGAGGTTAAAAGCTTGCATTTGCAGAGAGCAGAAATTCTAAAAATATCTCATTCAAATCGAACTTGCACACAGACTCAACAAAGGATAGCGTCACAAGATTTTTATCTCGCCACGAAACAATGCTGTGTTGGAGTGATTTCTTTGTTCTATTTATAGAGTAGCCTATTTACCATTGCACATGAGCTTTAAAGCCTGGTTCACACTTGGTCGTTTGGGTCGTTAAGGTCGTGCAGAAAGACCCAAAAGACAAAGGACTCAAACTCTTAGTATTTGTCTTTTGGGTCTTCTTGCATGACCCTAACGACCCAAACGACCTAGTGTGAACCAGGCTTTAAAAAGCATGAAATTGACTCTGGAGTTAAACTTTCTTGAAATTATCAAATGTTTATGATGCAATGGAGTTTTTTGAAATACTGATTTTAACAACAATAATAACAATATAAATGGCTGATTACTGGAGCATAGCAACAGGTTGTTTTGTGCCAATATCGCAGTTGCTAAGCGCACGTGATGTCACACTTCGGAACACCACTCTCCACAGCTCCGTTTTGTAATCGTCGATATGGAACACCACTCTCCACAGCTCCGTTTTGTAATCGTCGATATGGTCTATTCCAAGAATTCAAAATTCCCTCTTTTTCCACATCTGTGCCCATGTGCGATGGATGCCTGATTAATAATATTTTGATGTCAAAAACATACATAAGAACTACGAGAGTTATTCTCCATCTATTTTTCAGGTGTCCCATAGGGCATGACTGGTTGCTTGCTCATCGGGCATTATTAGCTCACTGTGCACGTACACAGTAAATTTACTATCCCTAATCCTAACCATAAATAACCGTAACTGTAACCCTAGGTGAAGGATAAACAATAAAGGACTGATCTGACAAACCTTCCTACACCCTCTCTGGTTATCTCAGTGCCAAGGAATCTTTTAAGCTCATCTGCAAGGAAAAATAATGAATCAATCACATGGCTTGGCCTCAGATGCATTTATTGCAATAGATTTGATTTTATATTTTTACCCATGGTAGCCCCTCAGTTAGAATAACTGATCTACAGGGGGCCATGCTATTAATACATAGTAAATTACATAAAAGATTTAAGCACAGTGTTACTTCAACCATAGTCAGTAGAAAGGACTGGTCATGAATCATACAATATCCCACTGTTCTATGTTATTGAAACCGCGCGTTCAAAGGACTTGCCGATCTAAGGTGCACACATGTGTTACTCGCTTTCAAAACATGTCGAAAAAGTGAAAGGAAAATGAATATATAAGGATTTCTGCCGCAGTACTTATCAAAATGCCATTCTCAAATTGCAGTATACCATTTTGCGGAACAAGTAGAAGGAAGAAGCAAAGTCTCAGCAAGAATGTTATGGTCCTGGTTTCGAAATTTTAAGTTTCCTAGCACGGAAAAGATCCGGTTTGACTTGCAGAAATCGTGAACGAGTTGTTAACCAAAGGTTCAAGTACGAGTTGTTAACGAAAGTTTCAAGCCTCAAGCTTTAAACCTACTTTAATGACTGTTTCATATGATGTTTCCTTGCTTTGTTCATTGTAGTTCGATGTCGCAGTCATCGAGTCTTAACTGGGATATGGGTTACGGTCTTTGCCTAACATCAGCTCCAAGTAAGGGAGAGGCAAATTAGGAGAATACAATCAAATCAGCAAGCTGTTATTTTGTTCCCCCTTTCCGCATCTCTGAATCTGGCCGGAATCTGTTGTCGCATAGCATACACTTATTTCTTATAAGAAACCAAGGATTTGGCCAAGTATTGAAATTTTCCAGTGACGCAGCCAGGATTTTTTATTAGAGGGGCAAAACAGGATGGGGTCTGGGGCTGAGCCCCAGAAAATGTTTCTTGGACCACGCCCTCTACTTTGGCTATAAATACGACCAACGCCCCTTTTATAGGATGACATAAAGATAAATGAGTCTGTTAACTAGCACGAGTAGGGTACCAAATTTCGAAAATGACGTCCAACCAGCGACCAAGCGTTCAACCTTTGGATCCCCAAAAATTTATGCGACCAATTTAACACACGACACTCTGTAACGGAATTGTCACTAGAATATCGTGTACTCTCAGATTCAGCAATATGAAGTATACATGGTTTGTGAAAAAGAGGACATCGGGCTCAGCAGAAACTTCAAAGCTCAGCACACATTACGGAGGTTTGGGGGCAAAGCCCCGAGGAACATTTTTGGGATACACTCTTTACTTTAGCTTAGAACATTCCTACCGATCATATTTTAGCCTGTGCTGGATTGGAATTGTTGATCACTATTTGCAACAGTTATTTAGATTAGCATCACCGGTAAAATTTTTCAGCATGATATTCATTGGCTTAGAATACCTATCCTAATTACCATCTTTACCAAGACCAAATGAGAAACCTTCACAATTTTGTAACTATTTTCAATGAATCACCTCCGCAGGAAAAATTTGCGCAAACACACTCTACTTGTCCTAGAACGGTCCTCACAATCCAGTTTCCATGGCCTCAAAAATTATAAGTCTTGGACAATTCCATAATAGTTTGTCCAGAAAAGTTTTCAAAAAGCCAACTTATGCTATGGCTTAGAAGAAGTCTCCCAGTCACTTTCCAGTATTTCGCCGAAAGATTCTCGCTATGCACTACCTACCCAGCAACCAAACTTCTTTCTCCTCGCTCGTGAAAAAGATCTTCACTTACGTCCTCAACAACCTATGTCGATGAGATATACAAACCTGAAGCGTACGAAGAACTGGGGACTTCACCACGAGAAAAACTTCGAGTCAATGCCGTACAGATCGTGGGAAAATGCACTAAAAGTATACTCATACACATTATAATTGCCTAGATCATCGGCCTAGATCATCGGCCTCCCGCAATTTTTACGCCGGAATTAGAAGAATTAGAAAAGTGGTTCTGGAGAATATTGGAGGGGCAACCGCTCCCCCTCTTGCCCCCCTTTCCCGGTGCTTCTGAAATTTTCTTAAAATAATTGTAAGATATGTTAAGAATTTCCTTTTTCAAAGTAGAGATACATAGTTTCTTAAGCGATATTCTCCCAGCACATGAGTTTCTTAAGTTTTTGCAATATATGTATGTATGTATGTATGTATGCATGTATGTATGTATGTATGTATGTATGTATGTATGTATGTATGTATGTATGTATGTATGTATGTATGTATGTATGTATGTATGTATGTATGTATGTATGTATGTATGTACATGACCGACGTTGTGGGGACTCAAATTCCTATACACACCAACGTTATGGGGACTGCTCGAGTTGTGGGGACATACATTAGGACCCCACAACGTTCCTAGTAATTTTGCCTTAAATATGATTTTCCATGACGTTGATCTCATTCGCAGAAGGTCCCCACAATGCATATGTACTCGAACTGTGTATCATTGTGGGGACCTGTGTAACCTCATGTTATTTTTCAAAACACGGACCTGTGGGGACCTCGCATACACACCAACTTTGCTTGCTACCCTTGATGAAAATTCAATAGAGAATTCGTTTCCCAAACTGATTGCCGACACATTTTCTTGATTTTAACTTATGACTTTGGGGATAACATTTGCGAATAGCGTTTGCAGCGGTTGGCCGAGGTCACTAACAGACGAATGTCTCGAGTAATCAAGATATCATGTTGGAAGTGTAGCAATAAATGCAAATAACGCAAGGAGAGTATTCAGGCCTTTTAAACTCTGATAAGCACAATAACAAAAGAATAAAAACAGAAGTAAAGGCTATCCTAAATATGATCTTAGGTGCCAATTAAGCTTTCTTCCTACTGCACATTAACTGACACAATTTTGGCCCAAATACAAGTACTTTTTATAGGAAACACTTATCTGAAACAGTAAGCTCAATTTTTAACCATTAGGTCTCCTTGAAATAGAAGTAAAATGAGACTTCACGGTGAAGTAGCTACAGATTGTGCTTACAGGAAAAGCATATCTCCAAAGTAGAGCTTAAAATTAGATGTGATAATAAAATTCCAACAGTTTATGCCTATAGAAACAGCATGTCTTGGACATACAAGGCGTTTCTGAAAATGACAGAAGTCTTTACAAAATGACAAAGTTTGAGTAGATGTTATGTACATCTTTTAAAAGTACAATCTTTATTCTGTCTAATGATATGCAGTTTGGATACATTAATGGAATTATTTATCGTTAAGTTGATACTTTCTTAAGTATGGTCATTTTCAAATGCAGCAAACTGCAAAAGCAAAATCAACCCCTTTTTCCGGTAAAAAATTATGAAAAGGTTTTATCAACAGGCCTAGAGGCACTTGAGGTGATGCCTAGAGGTGGAAAAAGACAATTTTAACCTCATGACATGCATTTGTAGATAATGATGAAATAAGCTGTCACAAAGATGGATTTTCGTCTATATAAATGCCCTATCACTTTCCAGCATCTAAATAGGCCATACTTACGAAAACACCAATTAAGCAATGAAAAATTCAATTAATTCACAAAACCTGGATATCACTGAAAAGAAGATAGATTGTACATTCAGTTGGTATGCTTCAAATTGGTTAAAAATCTTACTATTTTGAGAAGAATCTCGAATGAAAGTGGGGTGCACTCTTTTTAAACACCCTGTAGAGGTGGAACGAACTTAAATGATAAAATCGCCGCAATTTGCCCTTACAGAAAAAGCATATCTTCGAAATAGAATTGGAGTGAAATTTAAGAATAACGTTGCCACAATTTCTGTTTGAAGGCACAGCATTTCTCGCAAACGGAATGGGAAATGAAATTTAACTAGAATGTTCGAACAGTCGCGCTTATACACAAATGAAGTGTTCAAAAAAGAACTTGAATGAAATCTAACGACAAACCCTTGATAACTTGTGTTTATAGGAAAAGTATGTCGTGGACATAGAAGTGGAGTGAACTTTAATGTTATAGGCAAAGAAAATCTTTGCCATAGTAGTAGTTCCCATTGTAGTTTAGGTTGGTAGGTAGGCCTCAAATAGACGATTCCGGAAAAGATTGTGGACCTCATTTCACGCAACGCATGATAGGAATATGCACCCTAGTACCGCATAGCTACCAAAACTTATAACTACAGCATAAAACCTTGACCACAGCTACGATACATTTAGGCCGTCGCAACTTCAACATCAAATCTACACTGTCTAAGCCTTCGCTCGCAATAAGTTACAGTTTAGTTTTCCAACAATATAAAGATGTAGTGGCCAGCTATTTGCGTCGGTTTTCGTTAAGATTTTCAAGAAGATCTTTGACCTTGTTTACATAACTGATTGGAGAGGTGTTGAAAAGACCCTGAATAAAAAGTTCTAAAAACATTCGAAGAAAACAAAATACTGTAGCTTCTTTTCTCTTAAGATTTGTATAACAAAAGTATTGCAATGACTTCAGTTCACTCGACCAAACACAACATTCGAACTCTTATTCTCTTTCAGAATTCTCATTCTTTTGGTATTTTTCTCCACCAAGTCTGCCGACTCTCGACTTTACTGTTTTCAGAATTTTCATCCTTTTGGTAGCTTAAGTTTTTATCTGCGAAGTCTACTGTTTTCAGAAGACTTCGCAGACTTCAGGTACCCAGGAGAATACGCGTAGATTTCACGATAAAGTTGTGGCGGCCTCAGTCTATCGTAGCTGTGGTCAAGATTTTATATTGCAGTCGTAGATTTTGGTAGCTATACGTTGCTAGGGGCATATTCCTAGCATGCATTGCGTGAAATGAGGTCCGCCATCTTTTCCGGAATCTTCTATTATTGTCAGGTATGCTGTGATGAAGCGAAAGTGATAGGTTGATGAAAGACCTATATTTTCGAGAAATCTTTTACAAAATTATATAGTGATTAGGAAGGCACAAGATTTGTTGTTCTTCGACATAGAAGTGCAATGAAGTTTAACAATGAAATTGCCACAATTTCTATTTATGGCAAGGCACATTTCGGGGTAGGACTAAAATGAGATTTAAAAATGAAGCTGCAACAATTTCTGCTTATAATCAAATCACGTCTTGGAAAAAGAAGTGAAATGAAATTTAAGAATGAAATAGCCACACTTTATGTTCATAGGAAAAGCAGCCCTTTGAAATAGAAATAGAACTAAATGTAAAAATGAAGTCACCACAATATGTGTTTATAGGCAAGCATATTTTTCAGTGAGAGCTAAAGTTAGATTTAATGCTGACATCCAATAATTTGTGTTTATAGGCAATGGCAATTGTCCAAATAGAGCTAGAATGACCATTAGCGATGAAATACCAACAATTTGTATTTATAAGCAAAGCATCTCTTTCATAAAACCACAACCAAATGTAATAATGAAGTCGCCACAATATGTGTTGTGTCCAAGCATATTTTTGAATTAGAGCTGAAATTAGATTTAATGATGAAATCTAATAACTTGCCTTTATGGGCAAAGCAAATTGTTGAGATAGAACTAGGATGACCATTAACAATGAAGTACCAAGAATTTGCATTTAAAAGCATAGGACTTAAATCTTTAAAAACGTGGGTGTAAAATTATATCACTTTTTGCTTTGAATTAAAGTGCTTGAAAGAAACCCTGAGTAATTTGCTGTAAATCTGCCGTGGCATTTTTTTTTTAATCTTGATTATTTTCAACATGGCGGTTTGCCAAAATTCGTCAAAAATTTTCAAGAAATTAAAATCATCGTAAATCTTAAATTACTCGAGGAAAATTAATACAATCTTCAAGAAAACTATAGTTTAGGAAGGTCTACAATATGGTTGCAAGCAGAAATCTCTAGCTCTTCTGGTTAAGGATTTAAAATTTTGATGACGTCACAGCCTCAAAATAGATAAATGCCGCAATTTATAAAGTAATCAAGGTATCAAAAAATTGCCATGGCAGATTTACAGCAATTTATCCAAAGTACCTTTCAAGCACTTTAATTCAAAGAAAAACGTAATAGATCTATACACCCACCGTTTTAAAGATTTGAGCTCTATGATGCATTTAAAGGCAAAGCATCTCTTTCATCTAAAACCAGAAATAATTGCAGTAATGAAGTCACCACAATGTGACATATCTTGAATGACAGCTAAACTGAGACTTTAGGATGAAATCACCAAAATGTATGCTTATATGCAAAGCGTATCTTCGAAATAGAGGTGGAATGAAAGTTATTGATCAAGAACCAACAATTTTTGTACATAGGCAAAGTAAATCTTCGAAGTAGAGGTGGAACAAAAAATTCAACAATGAAGTCCCCGCGATTTGTGTTCCTAGGAGGAGCATATCTTCAAAACAGAAGACGCTACATGATGAACTCAAAAAAGTGTCTGTTCACAGGCGACACACTTCTTCGAAGTAGAAGTGGAAAGACATGTTACTATGAAGTCCCCACAATTTGCGTTTACATCAAAAGAGTACCTTTGAAAAAGAACTACATGACATGTAACCATGAGCTCCCAACCATATCTGTCATGGCCAAAGTATCTCTTGGAAATAGAAATGGAATGATATTTAACAATAGCATCGACACAATTTGTGTTTGTAGACGTAGAGCATACACCTCAAATAGTAGTGAAATGAAATTTAACAAGAATATTCCAACAGTTTGTGTTCATAGATAGAGGAAGTGATCAAACTAGAATTAAATTTAGCGATCAAGGCTCAATCATAGACCTTTATATTTCTTAAAACAGAGGTTTTGATCGAGCGTCCAAATCTGGTAAATTTGTGAAGGAAAGAAAGTATGACTCCTGTTATCAGTAAACAGTACGACTCCTGTTATCAGTAAAGTACGGGGTGGGTGGCCGAGTGACTTAAACAGTCTTCGTCAGGTGACTTCGTCAGGTGACAGGTCGAGTGAGGTCAAACTCCGGATGGGTGACCCCGGAGACCTGACATCATAACTCACCTTGTCGTCCTTCGGAAGGGACGTTAAACTAGGGGTCCCATGCCTGGATGCGGCATGCACAGTGGGCCTAAATTAGCTTTCAAAAGCTAGAAATCCTGACAAGCCCACTCAAAACAAATTGAAAACAAACAAACAAACACTGTCGGCTGTGGCAACTAGTTGCTTTTGATTTCAGAACGCTTTTCAGAGAAATTATTATTCAATGGCTTAGTTTACATAGAGGCAAATGTTATTGGTCTCTTTACTTCTTTTCTCGCTATTTTCATTCGTTTTTAGCTGACTTTTCCTGCAACTGAATAACAACTGTTGAAAATAGCAAACTTTGATTCACAAATTGCAAAATGAAACCCCTGCATGCTCGCACATTTCAGCTCTAAGTTCTACACTACAAAATCAGCTAACAATGAAAGAAAACGATGGGAAACAAGCCCAGAATACAAACACAACTTCCCTGCGTACAAATTGAATCATTTCTAACTCTCTTTTTTGAGTAAATTCATCGACGATAAACTCCCTTTAAAGTTTTCTGAAATCTGAAGCGATTTCTTTTCACTGCTTGCATCATTATACCGAGCATGGGGTTCATGCAGTTGTTTTCCTTCATGAATTGACCAGATTTGGACGCTCAATCCAAACATCTTCTTTAAGAAGTAAAGAGGTCTATTTGCGTATATAGTCCAAGCATGTCTTGAACATAGAAGTGGAATAGGCTTTAACAATGAAATCACAATAATTGGTGTTGATAGGCAAACAATACCTCGACATAGAAACAAAATTAAATTTAACAATGAAATTGCGACAGTTTCTATTTATGGCAAAGCATATTTCGAAGTAGAACTGAAATGGGATTTCTTATTGAAGTTCTAACAACTTCTGTGAATCATAACACGAAAAAGAAATGCCATGAAACTTAACAACCAAGTGGCCACAATTTGCGTTTATAGCCAAAGGATTCCTTTCAAATTGAACTAAAACCAAATGCAACGCTGAAGTCACCACAATATGTGTTCATAGGCCAACAATATCTTCGCAATAGAACTAACAGGAGATTTAACACTAAGTTCCAACGATTTCTGTTTATTGTCAAATCATGCCTTTAAAATAGAAGTGGCATGAAATTCAACAATGGAGTCGCAACAATTTTTGTTTATAGACAAAGGATCTTTTTCAAAAAGAACTAATGCCACACGGAACGATGATGTCTCCACAATATGTGTTCATATGCCAAGCATATCTTCGAAATAGAACTAAAAGGAGATTTAACACTAAGTTCCAACGATTTCTGTTTATTGTCAAATCATGCCTTGGAAATAGAAGTGGAATGAAATTCAACAATTGGAGTCGCTACAATTTGTGTTTACAGGCAAAGGATCTCTTTCCAATTGAACTAAAACCAAATGGAACGATGAAGTCTCCACAATATGTGTTCATATGCCAAGCATATCTTCGAATTAGCGCTAATGTTGACATTATGTCTTGCAAATAAAGGTGGAATGAGATTGAAAAATGAACTCACTATAATTTGTGTTCCTGGTCGAAGGATCTCTTTCAAGTAATACCTGAACAGAAGTGACTATGAAGTTGCAACAATATGTGTTTAGAGGCAAGAGAAAGCTTCAAAATAGAAATAAATTGAGATTTAATGACGAAGTCACCAAAATTTGCGTCTATACGCAGAGCATGTCTTTGAAGTAGAGGCAGAATCTCTGTCTCTGTTCACAGCTTAAGCGTTTCTGGCAAATGGAAGTGAAATGAAATTTAACAATGAAGTCTCCACAATTTATGTTTATTGGCAACGGAACTTGTCGAGGTAGAGCTAGAATCATCTTTTACAATGAAGTACCAACAATTTATAATTATAGGCAAAGCATCTCTTTCATACAAAACCAGAACCAAATGTACAAATGAAGTTGGCACAATATGATCTTATAGCCAAGCATATTTTTGGATTACAACTGAAATAAAATTCAATGTTGTCTAATAACTTGTGCTTATGGGCAAAGGAAATTGTCGAGATAGAACTAGGATTACCATTAACAATGACGTACCAACAATTTGTATTTACAGGCAAAGCATCTCTTTCATATAAACTAGAACTAAATTTAATAGTAACGTCACCACAAGATGTGTTTATAGACCAAGCATATGAATTCCCAGCGATTTGTGTGCCTAGGAAAAGCATATCTTCAACACAAAAGAAGTTAAATGATGAATTCAAAAAGTGTCTGTTTACAGGCGACACACTTCTTCGAAGTTGAAGCGAAAAGACATTTTACTATGAGGTCCCCACAATTTGCGTTTAAATCAAAAGAGTACCTTTGAAAAAGAACTACATGACATGTAACCATGAGCTCCCAACAATATCTGTTATGGCCAAGGTATCTCTTAGAAATGGAAGTGGAATGAAATTTAACAATAACATTGACACAATACGTCTTCGTACGGGTAGAGCATACCTCCCAAATAGAAATGAAAATGCAATTTACCAAGAATGTTTCAACAGTTGTGTTCATAGACAAAGGAAGTGTTCAAAATCGAATTAAATTTAGCGATCAAGCCTCAATCATAGACCTTTATATTTCTTAAAACAGAGGTTTTGATCGAGCGTCCAAATCTGGTAAATTTGTCAAGGAAAGAAAGTATGATTCCTGTTATCAGTAAACACTGCCGGCTGTGGCAACTAGTTGCTTTTGATTTCATAAGACTTTTCAGAGAAATTATTATTTAATGGCTTAGTTTACATAGCGGCAAATGTTATCTCTCTACTTTTTCTCTCATTTTTTCATTCATTTTTAGCTGACTCTTCCTGCAACTGAATAACAACGGTTGAAAATAGCAAACTTCGATTCGCAAATTGCAAAATGAAACCCTTGCATGCTCGCACATTTCAGCTCTAAGTTTTACACTACACAAATCAGCTAACAATGAAAGAAAACGATGAGTAACGCGGCCAGAAGACAAACAAAACTTCCCTATGTATAAATTGAATCATTTCTAGCTCGCTTTTGAGAAAATCCATTCTTAACAAACTCCCTTAAAAGTTTTCTGAAATCTAAAGCAATCTCTTTTCACTGCTTGCATCATTTTACCGAGCATGGGGTTCATGCAGTTGTTTTCCTTCATGAATTGAACAGATTTGGACGCTCAATCCAAACATCTTCTTTAAGAAGTAAAAAGGTCTATTTGCGTATATAGTCAAAGCATGTCTTGAACATAGAGGTGGAATGGGCTTTAATAATGAAATATCAATAATTTGTGTTGATAGGCAAAGAATATCTTCGACATATAAAGTTTAACGATAAAATGGCGACAGTTTCTCTTTATGGCAAAGCAAATTTCGAAGAAGAACTGAAATGTGATTTAACAATGAAACTCTAACAATTTCTGTTGATCAAATCACGTCATAGAAAAGGAGAAGCAATGAAATTTAACAACCAAGTTGCCACAATTAGCAATTATAGCCAATGGATTTCTTTCAAATTGAATTAAAACCAAATGCAACGCTGAAGTCACCACAATATGTGTTCATATGCCAAGCATATCTTCGAAATAGAACTAAAAGGAGATTTAACACTAAGTTCCAACGATTTCTGTTGATCGTCAAATCATGCCTTGGAAATAGAAGTAGAATGAAATTCAACAATTGGAGTCGCAAATATTTTTGTTTATAGACAAAAGATCTTTTTCAAAGAGATCAAACGGAACGATGAAGTCTCCACAATATGTGTTCATATGCCAAGCATATCTTCGAAATAGAACTAAAAGGAGACTTAACACTAAGTTCCAACGATTTCTGTTGATCGTCAAATCATGCCTTGGAAATAGAAGTGGAATGAAATTCAACAATTGGAGTCGCAAATATTTTTGTTTACAGGCAAAGGATCTCTTTCCAATTGAAGCAAAACCAAATGGAACGATGAAGTCTCCACAATATGTGTTCATATTATATGCACTACTTCGAATTAGCACTAATGTTGAAATTATGTCTTGCAAATAAAGGTGGAATGAGATTGAGAAATGAACTCGCTACAATTTGTGTTCATGGTCGAAGGATTTCTTTCAAGTAATACCTGAACAAAAGTGACTAAGAAGTTGCAACAATATGTGTTTAGAGGCAAGGGAAGGCTTCAAAACAGATATAAATTGAGATTTAATGACGAAGTCACCAAAATTTGCGTCTATACGCAGAGCATGTCTTTGAAGTAAAGGCAGAATCTCTGTCTCTGTTCACAGCTTAAGCGTTTCTGGCAAATGGAAGTGAAATGAAATTTAACAATGAAGTCTCCACAATTTATGTTTATTGGCAACGGAACTTGTCAAGGTAGAGCTAGAATCATCTTTTACAATGAAGTGCCAACAATTTGCATCTATAGGCAAAGCATCTCTTTCGTATAAAACCAGAAATAATTGCAATAATGAAGTGGCCACAATATGTATTTATAGGCCAAACGTATCTTGAATGACAGCTAAACTGGGACTTATGGATGAAAAATCACCAAAATGTATGCTCATATGCAATGCGTATCTTCGAAACAGAGGTGGAATGAAAGTTACTTATCAAACCCAACAATTTCTGTATATAGGCAAAGGAAGTAGAGGTTGAATGAAATTTAATGATGAAGTCCCAGCGATTTGTGTTCCCAGGATAAGCTTACCGTCAAAATAGAAGAGGTTAAACGATGAACTTAAAAAAAGTGTCTGTTTACAGGGCAAGCACCACACTGAAGTAAATATGAGGTTAAATTTTACGATGAAGCCACCACAATTTGCATTTATTTCGAACGCATACCTTTGGGGAAGAGCTAAAATGAGATCAAACAATGAATTCTGAACAATATTATTTATGGCTAAAGTATCTTTTTGAAATAGAAATGGAATAAAGGTTGACAATGAGGCGGCCACAATTTTTGCTTACAGGCATAGAGCATATCTCCCAAATAGAAGTGGAATGAAAATTAATTAGATTGTTTCAACAGTTATATTTATAGACAAAGGAAGTGTTCAAAACAGAACTCCCGGGTGCACCAAAACAAACTATATAATTTCGATAGGCCACGATAAATTGTGTAACGGACCGATTTTGAAGATTTATGAGTTAATCTTTAGCTGAGAACCTCAATCAGATGCCAGTATTTTTTCAATTTTTTAACCTTCTATCCATGGCACTATAAGCAAATTTCTCAACGATTTGGGTTTCGAGAATCACTGAAAACAGTAAAAATACGTTGATCAAATTTTACAACGACTCAACATGAATGGAAAATGAGAGAATGTTTTTGTGGTGATTTGGGGATTTAGAAACAAGCATGGACTTTACAAACAATGCTGGAGTTTTGATAAATTTGTAAATACCCAAATCAGCATGAAAGCATTCTCTCTTAGTCCAGTCATGCTGAGTCTTTAGAAAATTTGATCAACGTTTTTTGACCATTCTCAATGTTTCTTGAAGTCCAAAAATTTAAGACACTCGTTAATAGCTCCATAACTAGAAGACTAAAAACTGTACAAAAATACTAGCATCTAATAGAGGATCTTAGCTAAAGGTTAACTCTAAATCTTCAAAATCGGTCCAGCGTTCAATTTATTGTGGCAAAAATGCATCGTATATTTTTGGCGCACCCGGTAGAATGGAAATTAACGATCAAGTCCCAACAATTTGTGTTTATGGGCAAAGTATGTCTGGACATAGGAGTAAAATGAACTTTAACGATGAAATGGCCAAAATTTGTGGTTATAGGCAAAGAATATCTTTAAAAATGAAGTGGAGTACACAAAAAATAAATGGAATGCAATTTAACAGTCGAGTGCGAATAGTTTGTGTTTATATGTCTTGGAAATAGAAGTAGAATGAACTTTAATATTAAACCCCACAATTTGTAATTGTAAGTACTCACAATGTGTGCATTGCAAATAAGTGTCGTAAAAACAAAACAGCAATAAAGTTCAGCTATCATGTCCCTACAATATAAGTGTATAGAGAAAGAAGATCTTCAAAGAGATTAACAATGAAACTTCACTATGAAATCCCCAAAATATGTGTTTTGGGAATAATTGTCTTCTAAATAGAAGTGGAATGGCATTCAACTATCATGTCCCATCATTGTATGTGTATAGAAAAAGAATATCTTTCAAAGAGATTATGAATGAAACTTAACTATGAAGTCCCCACAATGTGTGTTTTGGGAATAACTGTCTTATAAATAGAAGTGGAATCAAATTCAACTATCATGTCCCCTCAATGTAAGTGCATAGCAAAAGAATATCTTTCAAAGAGATTAAGCATGAAACTTGACCATTGAATCCCAACAATATGTGCATTGTGAATGAATGTCTAAACGATAAAGCGGGAATGGGATTCAACTATTAAGACCTCAGAATGTGTGTATTGCAAACGAGTGTCTCAAAAATAAAACGGGCTTGAAATTTTTCTATCATGTCCACACACTGTATTTGTATAGAAAAAGAATATCGTGCAAAGAAATTAAGAATGAAACTTAACTACTGCATCCCCACAATGTATGTATAGTGAATGAATATCTTAAAAATAAACCGGAATGAAATTCAAATATCATGTCCCCACAATGCATTTGCATAGAAAACAAATATTTCAAAACGAGATTAAGGATGAAACTGTGAAGTCCCCACAAGTTGTGTATTTGAATAATTGTCTTACAAAAACTAGCGTAATGATAGCCAACTATCATGTCCCCATAATGTATGTGTATAGAAAAGAACATCTTGAAAAGAAATTAAGAATGAAATTCAACAATGAAGTCCATGCTATGTGTGTATTGCAAATAAATGCCTTAGAAATAAAAAAGGAATGACATTCAACTGTCATGTTCCCACAATGTATGTGCATAGAAAAAGAATATATTGGAAAGAAATTAATAGTGAAATTCAACAATGAAGTCCAGACTATGTGTGTATTGCAAATCAATGCCTTAAAGATAAAAACGGAATGAAATTCAAATATCATGTCCCCACAATGTATGTGCATAGAAAAAGAAAATCATGGAAAGAAATTTAGAGTGAAATGCAACAATGAAGTCCCCGTAATTTGTGTATTTTGAATAATTGTCTTACAAAAACAAGCAAATGATATTCAACTATCATGTCCCCACAATGTATGTGTATGGAAAAGAATATCTTTGAAAACAATTAAGAATGAAACTCAACTATGAAGTCACAACAATTTGTGTATTTGTGAATAAATGTCTTACAAAAACAAGCGAAATGAAATTCAACTATCATGTCCCCACAATGTGTGTGTATAGAAAAGAATATATTGGAAAGAAATTATGAATTAAACTCAACTATGAAGTCCCCACTATGTGTGTATTGCAAATGAGTTTCTTGAAAATGAAACAGGAATGAAATTCAGCTATCATGTCCCTCAATCTATGTGTATAGAAAAGAATATCTCGAAAAGAAATTAATAATGAAATAAAGTTCCCACAATTTGTGTATATTGAATAAATATCTTACAAAAACAAGCGAAATGATATTCAACTATAATGCCCCCACAATGTGTGTGTATAGAAAGAATAACTTTGAAAGAAATTAAGAACGAAATTGAACAATAAAGTCCCCACAATTTGTGTATTTTGAATAATTGTCTTACAAAAGTAAGCAGAATGATATTCAACTATCATGTCCCCACAATGTATGTGTATAGAAAAGAATATCTTGAAAAGAAATTCAGAATGAAATTCAACATTGAAGTCCCCACAATTTGTGTATTTTGAATAAATGTCTTACAAAAGTAAGCAGAATGATATTCAACTATCATGTCCCCACAATGTATGTGTATAGAAAAGAATATCTCGAAAAGAACTTCAGAATGAAATTCAACATTGAAGTCCCCACAATTTGTGTATTTTGAATAATTGTCTTACAAAAAGAAGCGAAATGATATTCAACTATAATGTCCCCACAATGTGTGTGTATAGAAAGAATAACTTTGAAAGAAATTAAGAACGAAATTCAACAATAAAGTCCCCACAATTTGTGTATTTTAAATAATTATCTTACAAAAGTAAGCAGAATGATATTCAACTATCATGTCCCCACAATGTATGTGTATAGAAAAGAATATCTTGAAAAGAAATTAAGAATGAATTTCAACAATGAAGTCCCCACAATTTGTGTATTTTGAATACTTGTCTTACAAAAGCAAGCAGAATGATATTCAACTATCATGTCCCCACAATGTGTGTGTATGGAAAAGAATATCTTTGTAAGAAATTAAGAACGAAATTCAACAATAAAGTCCCCACAATTTGTGTATTTTGAAAAATTGTCTTACAAAAGTAAGCAGAATGATATTCAACTATTATGTCCCCACAATGTGTGTGTATAGAAAAGAATATATTGGAAAGAAATTAAGAATGAAATTCAACAATGAAGCCCCCACAATTTGTGTATTTTGAATAATTGTCTTAAAAAAGTAAGCAGAATGATATTCAACTATCATGTCCCCACAATGTGTGTGTATAGAAAAGAATATATTGGAAAGAAATTAAGAATGAAATTCAACAATGAAGTCCCCACAATTTGTGTATTTTGAATAATTATCTTACAAAAGTAAGCAGAATGATATTCAACTATCATGTCCCCACAATGTGTGTGTATAGAAAAGAATATATTGGAAAGAAATTAAGAATGAAATTCAACAATGAAGTCCCCACAATTTGTGTATTTTGAATAATTGTCTTACAAAAGTAAGCAGAATGATATTCAACTATCATGTCCCCACAATGTGTGTGTATAGAAAAGAATATATTGGAAAGAAATTAACAATGAAATTCAACTATGAAGTCCCCACAATTTGTGTATTTTGAATAATTGTCTTAAAAAAGTAAGCAGAATGATATTCAACTATCATGTCCCCACAATGTGTGTGTATAGAAAAGAATATCTTGAAAAGAAATTAAGAACGAAATTGAACAATAAAGTCCCCACAATTTGTGTATTTTGAATAATTGTCTTACAAAAGTAAGCAGAATGATATTCAACTATCATGTCCCCACAATGTGTGTGTATAGAAAAGAATATATTAAAAAGAAATTAAGAATGAAATTCAACAATGAAGTCCCCACAATTTGTGTATTTTGAATAATTGTCTTACAAAAGTAAGCAGAATGATATTCAACTATCATGTCCCCACAATGTGTGTGTATAGAAAAGAATATCTTGAAAAGAAATTCAGAATGAAATTCAACATTGAAGTCCCCACAATTTGTGTATTTTGAATAATTGTCTTACAAAAGTAAGCAGAATGATATTCAACTATCATGTCCCCACAATGTGTGTGTATAGAAAAGAATATATTGGAAAGAAATTAAGAATGAAATTCAACAATGAAGTCCCCACAATTTGTGTATTTTGAATAATTGTCTTACAAAAGTAAGCAGAATGATATTCAACTATCATGTCCCCACAATGTGTGTGTATAGAAAAGAATATATTGGAAAGAAATTAAGAATGAAATTCAACAATGAAGTCCACACAATTTGTGTATTTTGAATAATTGTCTTACAAAAGTAAGCAGAATGATATTCAACTATCATGTCCCCACAATGTGTGTGTATAGAAAAGAATTTCTTGAAAAGAAATTAAGAACGAAATTGAACAATAAAGTCGCCACAATTTGTGTATTTTGATAAATTGTCTTACAAAAGTAAGCAGAATGATATTCAACTATCATGTCCCCACAATGTGTGTGTATAGAAAAGAATATATTGGAAAGAAATTAAGAATGAAATTCAACAATGAAGTCCCCACAATATGTGTATTTTGAATAATTGTCTTACAAAAGTAAGCAGAATGATATTCAACTATCATGTCCCCACAATGTGTGTGTATAGAAAAGAATATATTGGAAAGAAATTAAGAATGAAATTCAACAATGAAGTCCCCACAATTTGTGTATTTTGAATAATTGTCTTACAAAAGTAAGCAGAATGATATTCAACTATCATGTCCCCACAATGTGTGTGTATAGAAAAGAATATCTTGAAAAGAAATTCAGAATGAAATTCAACATTGAAGTCCCCACAATTTGTGTATTTTGAATAATTGTCTTACAAAAGTAAGCAGAATGATATTCAACTATCATGTCCCCACAATGTGTGTGTATAGAAAAGAATATATTGGAAAGAAATTAAGAATGAAATTCAACAATGAAGTCCCCACAATTCGTGTATTTTGAATAATTGTCTTACAAAAGTAAGCAGAATGATATTCAACTATCATGTCCCCACAATGTGTGTGTATAGAAAAGAATATATTGGAAAGAAATTAAGAATGAAATTCAACAATGAAGTCCACACAATTTGTGTATTTTGAATAATTGTCTTACAAAAGTAAGCAGAATGATATTCAACTATCATGTCCCCACAATGTGTGTTTATAGAAAAGAATATCTTGAAAAGAAATTAAGAACGAAATTGAACAATAAAGTCCCCACAATTTGTGTATTTTGAATAATTGTCTTACAAAAGTAAGCAGAATGATATTCAACTATCATGTCCCCACAATGTGTGTGTATAGAAAAGAATATATTGGAAAGAAATTAAGAATGAAATTCAACAATGAAGTCCACACAATTTGTGTATTTTGAATAATTGTCTTACAAAAGTAAGCAGAATGGTATTCAACTATCATGTCCCCACAATGTGTGTGTATAGAAAAGAATATCTTGAAAAGAAATTAAGAACGAAATTGAACAATAAAGTCCCCACAATTTGTGTATTTTGAATAATTGTCTTACAAAAGTAAGCAGAATGATATTCAACTATCATGTCCCCACAATGCGTGTGTATAGAAAAGAATATCTTGAGAAGAAATTCGGAATGAAATTCAACATTGAAGTCCCCACAATTTGTGTATTTTGAATAATTGTCTTACAAAAACAAGCGAAATGATATTCAACTATAATGTCCCCACAATGTGTGTGTATAGAAAAGAATATCTTTGTAAGAAATTAAGAACGAAATTCAACAATAAAGTCCCCACAATTTGTGTATTTTGAATAATTGTCTTACAAAAGTAAGCAGAATGATATTCAACTATCATGTCCCCGCAATGTATGTGTATAGAAAAGAATATCTTTGTAAGAAATTAAGAACGAAATTCAACAATAAAGTCCCCACAATTTGTGTATTTTGAATAATTGTCTTACAAAAGTAAGCAGAATGATATTCAACTATCACGTCCCCACAATGTACGTGTATAGAAAAGAATATCTTTGTAAGAAATTAAGAATAAAATTCAACAATGAAGTCCCCACAATTTGTGTATTTTGAAAAATTGTCTTACAAAAGCAAGCAGAATGATATTCAACTATCATGTCCCCACAATGTGTGTGTATAGAAAAGAATATCTTTGTAAGAAATTAAGAACGAAATTCAACAATGAAGTCCCCACAATTTGTGTATTTTGAGAAATTGTCTTACAAAAGCAAGCAGAATGATATTCAACTATCATGTCCCCACAATGTGTGTGTATAGAAAAGAATATATTGGAAAGAAATTAAGAATGAAATTCAACAATGAAGTCCCCACAATTTGTGTATTTTGAAAAATTGTCTTACAAAAGCAAGCAGAATGATATTCAACTATCATGTCCCCACAATGTGTGTTCATAGAAAAGAAATGTATTGGAAAGAAATTATGAATTAAACTCAACTATGATATACCCACTATGTGTGTATTGTGAATAATTGTCTTACAAAAGAAAGCAGAATGATATTCAACTATCATGTCCCCACAATGTGTGTGTATAGAAAAGAATATATTAAAAAGAAATTAAGAATGAAATTCAACAATGAAGTCCCCACAATTTGTGTATTTTGAATAATTGTCTTACAAAAGTAAGCAGAATTAAATTCAACTATCATGTCCCTACAATTTGTGTATTTTGAATAATTGTCTTACAAAAGCAAGCAGAATGATATTCAACCATCATGTCCCCACAATGTGTGTGTATAGAAAAGAATATATTAAAAAGAAATTAAGAATGAAATTCAACAATGAAGTCCCCACAATTTGTGTATTTTGAATAATTGTCTTACAAAAGTAAGCAGAATGATATTCAACTATCATGTCCCCACAATGTGTGTTCATAGAAAAGAAATGTATTGGAAAGAAATTATGAATTAAACTCAACTATGATATACCCACTATGTGTGTATTGTGAATAATTGTCTTACAAAAGAAAGCAGAATGATATTCAACTATCATGTCCCCACAATGTGTGTGTATAGAAAAGAATATATTAAAAAGAAATTAAGAATGAAATTCAACAATGAAGTCCCCACAATTTGTGTATTTTGAATAATTGTCTTACAAAAGTAAGCAGAATGATATTCAACTATCATGTCCCCACAATGTGTGTGTATAGAAAAGAATATATTAAAAAGAAATTAAGAATGAAATTCAGCAATGAAGTCCCCACAATTTGTGTATTTTGAATAATTGTCTTACAAAAGTAAGCAGAATGATATTGAACTATCATGTCCCCACAATTTGTGTATTTTGAATAATTGTCTTACAAAAGCAAGCAGAATGATATTCAACTATCATGTCCCCACAATGTGTGTGTATGGAAAAGAATATCTTTGTAAGAAATTAAGAACGAAATTCAACAATGAAGTCCCCACAATTTGTGTATTTTGAAAAATTGTCTTACAAAAGCAAGCAGAATGATATTCAACTATCATCTCCCCACGATGTGTGTGTATAGAAAAGAGTATCTTGGAAAGAAATTAAGAATTAAATTCAACAATGAAGTAACAACAATTTGTGTATTGTGAATAAATGTCTTACAAAAAGAAGCCAAATGAAATTCAACTATCATGTCCCCACAATGTGTGTGTATAGAAAAGAATATCTTTGAAAGAAATTAAGAACGAAATTGAACAATGAAGTCCCCACAATTTGTGTATTTTGAATAAATGTCTTGCAAAAGCAAGCAGAATGATATTCAACTATCATGTCCCCACAATGTGTGTGTATAGAATAGAATATATTGGAAAGAAATTAAGAATGAAATTCAACAATGATGTCCCCACAATTTGTGTATTTTGAAAAATTGTCTTACAAAAGCAAGCAGAATGATATTCAACTATCATGTCCCCACAATCTATGTGTATAGAAAAGAATATCTTGAAAAGAAATTAGGAATGAAATTCAACAATGAAGTCCCCACAATTTGTGTATTGTGAATAATTGTCTTACAAAAGCAAGCAGAATGATATTCAACTATCATGTACCCACAATGTGTGTGTATAGAAAAGAAAATCTTTGAAAGGAATTAAGAACGAAATTGAACAATGAAGTCCCCACATTTTGTGTATTTTTAATAAATGTCTTACAAAAGCAAGCAAAATGATATTCAACTATCATGTCCCCACAATGTGTGTGTATAGAAAAGAATATCTTTGTAAGAAATTAAGAATGAAATTCAACAATGAAGTCCCCAGAATTTGTGTATTTTGAAAAATTGTCTTACAAAAGTAAGCAGAATTAAATTCAACTATCATGTCCCTACAATTTGTGTATTTTGAATAATTGTCTTACAAAAGCAAGCAGAATGATATTCAACCATCATGTCCCCACAATGTGTGTGTATAGAAAAGAATATATTAAAAAGAAATTAAGAATGAAATTCAACAATGAAGTCCCCAGAATTTGTGTATTTTGAATAATTGTCTTACAAAAGCAAGCAGAATGATATTCAACTATCATGTCCCCACAATGTGTGTGTGTATAGAAAAGAATATCTTTGTAAGAAATTATGAACGAAATTCAACAATGAAGTCCCCACAATTTGGGTATTTTGAAAAATTGTCTTACAAAAGCAAGCAAAATGATATTCAACTATCATGTCCCCACAATGTGTGTGTATAGAAAAGAATATATTGGAAAGAAATTAAGAATGAAATTCAACAATGAAATCCCCACAATTTGTGTATTTTGAATAATTGTCTTACAAAAGCAAGCAGAATGATATTCAACTATCATGTCCCCACAATCTAAGTGTATAGAAAAGAATATATTGGAAAGAAATTAAGAATGAAATTCAACAATGAAGTCCCCACAATTTGTGTATTTTGAATAAATGTCTTACAAAAGCAAGCAGAATGATATTCAACTATCATGTCCCCACAATGTGTGTGTATAGAAAAGAATATATTGGAAAGAAATTAAGAATGAAATTCAACAATGATGTCCCCACAATTTGTGTATTTTGAAAAATTGTCTTACAAAAGCAAGCAGAATGATATTCAACTATCATGTCCCCACAATGTGTGTGTATAGAAAAGAAAATCTTTGAAAGGAATTAAGAACGAAATTGAACAATGAAGTCCCCACATTTTGTGTATTTTTAATAAATGTCTTACAATAGCAAGCAGAATGATATTCAACTATCATGTCCCCACAATGTGTGTGTATAGAAAAGAATATATTGGAAAGAAATTAAGAATGAAATTCAACAATGATGTCCCCACAATTTGTGTACTTTGAAAAATTGTCTTACAAAAGCAAGCAGAATGATATTCAACTATCATGTCCCCACAATGTGTGTGTATAGAAAAGAAAATCTTTGAAAGGAATTAAGAACGAAATTGAACAATGAAGTCCCCACATTTTGTGTATTTTTAATAAATGTCTTACAAAAGCAAGCAGAATGATATTCAACTATCATGTCCCCATAATGTGTGTGTATAGAAAAGAATATATTGGAAAGAAAGTAAGAATGAAATTCAACAATGAAGTCCCCACAATTTGTGTATTTTGAAAAATTGTCTTAAAAAAGCAAGCAGAATGATATTCAACTATCATGTCCCCACAACGCATGTGCATAGAAAAGAATATATTGGAAAGAAATTAAGAATGAAATTCAACAATGAAGTCCCCACAATTTGTGTATTTTGAATACTTGTCTTACAAAAGCAAGCAGAATGATATTCAATTATCATGTCCCCACATTGTGTGTTTATAGAAAAGAAATGTATTGGAAAGAAATTAAGAATGAAATTCAACAATGATGTCACCACAATTGGTGTATTGTGAATAATTGTCTTACAAAAGCAAGAAGAATGATATTCAACTATCATGTCCCCACAATGTATGTGTATAGAAAAGAATATCTTGGAAAGAAATTAAGAATGAAATTCAACAATGAAGTCACAACAATTTGTGTATTGTGAATAAATGTCTTACGAAAACAAGCGAAATGAAATTCAACTATCATGTCCCCACAATGTGTGTGTATAGAAAAGAATATATTGGAAAGAAATTATGAATTAAACTCAACTATGAAGTCCCCACTATGTGTGTATTGCAAATGAGTTTCATGAAAATGAAACAGGAATGAAATTCAGCTATCATGTCCCGCAATGTATGTGTATAGAAAAGAATATCTTGAAAAGAAATTAATAATGAAATTTAGCAATAAAGTCCCCACAATTTGTGTATTTTGAATAAATGTCGTACAAAAAGAAGAGAAATGATATTCAACTATCATGTTCCCACAATGTATGTGTATAGAAAATAATATATTGAAAAGAAATTATGAATTAAACTCAACTATGAAGTCATCACAATTTGTGTACTTTGAAAAATTGTCTTACAAAAGAAAGCAGAATGATAATCAACTATCACGTCCCCATAATGTGTGTGTATAGAAAAGAACATATTGGAAAGAAATTAAGAATGAAATTCAAAAATGAAGTCCCCACAATTTCTGAATTTTGAATAATTGTCTTACAAAAGCAAGCAGAATGATATTCAACTATCATGTCCCCACAATGTGTGTGTATAGAAAAGAATATCTTTGTAAGAAATTAAGAACGAAAGTCAACAATGAAGTCCCCACAATTTGTGTATTCTGAAAAATTGTCTTACAAAATCAAGCAGAATGATATTCAGCTATCATGTCCCCACAATGTGTGTGTATAGAAAAGAATATATTGGAAAGAAATTAACAATGAAATTCAACAATGAAGTCCCCACAATTTGTGTATTTTGAATAAATATCTTACAAAAACAAGCGAAATGATATTCAACTCATGTCCCCACAATGTGTGTGTATAGAAAAGAATATCTTTGAAAGAAATTAAGAACGAAATTGAACAATAAAGTCCCCACAATTTGTGTATTTTGAATAATTGTCTTACAAAAGTAAGCAGAATGATATTCAACTATCATGTCCCCACAATGTATGTGTATAGAAAAGAATATCTTGAAAAGAAATTCAGAATGAAATTCAACAATGAAGTCCCCACAATTTATGTATTTTGAATACTTGTCTTACAAAAGCAAGCAGAATGATATTCAACTATCATGTCCCCACAATGTGTGTGTATAGAAAAGAATATCTTGAAAAGAAATTAAGAATGAAATTCAACAATGAAGTCCCCACAATTTGTGTATTTTGAATAATTGTCTTACAAAAGTAAGCAGAATGATATTCAACTATCATGTCCCCACAATGTATGTGTATAGAAAAGAATATCTTGAAAAGAAATTCAGAATGAAATTCAACAATGAAGTCCCCACAATCTATGTATTTTGAATACTTGTCTTACAAAAGCAAGCAGAATGATATTCAACTATCATGTCCCCACAATGTGTGTGTATAGAAAAGAATATCTTGAAAACAAATTCAGAATGAAATTCAAGAATGAAGTCCCCACAATTTGTGTATTTTGAATACTTGTCTTACAAAAGTAAGCAGAATGATATTCAACTATCATGTTCCCACAATGTGTGTGCATAGAAAAGGATATCTTGAAAAGAAATTAAGAATGAAATTCAACGATGAAGTCCCCACAATTTGTGTATTTTGAATACTTTTCTTACAAAAGTAAGCAGAATGATATTCAACTATCATGTCCCCACAATGTATGTGTATAGAAAAGAATATCTTGAAAAGAAATTAAGAATGAAATTCAACAATGAAGTCCCCACAATTTGTGTATTTTGAATACTTGTCTTACAAAAGCAAGCAGAATGATATTCAACTATCATGTCCCCACAATGTGTGTGTATAGAAAAGGATATCTTTGTAAGAAATTAAGAATGGAATTCAACAATGAAGTCCCCACAATTTGTGTATTTTGAAAAATTGTCTTACAAAAGCAAGCAGAATGATATTCAACTATCATGTCCCCACAATGTATGTGTATAGAAAAGAATATCTTGAAAAGAAATTAAGAATGAATTTCAACAATGAAGTCCCCATAATTTATGTATTTTGAATAAATGTCTTACAAAAACAGGTGAAATGATATTCAACTATCTTGTCCCCACAATGTGTGTGTATAGAAAAGAGATGTATTGGAAAGAAATTATGAATTAAACTCAACTATGAAATCCCAACTATGTGTGTATTGTGAATAATTGTCTTACAAAAGCAAGCAGAATGATATTCAACTATCATCTCTCAACAATGTGTGTGTATAGAAAAGAATATATTGGAAAGAAATAAAGAACGAAATTGCATGATGAAGTCCCCACAATTTGTGTATTTTGAAAAATTGTCTTACAAAAGCAAGCAGAATGATATTCAACTATCATGTCCTCACAATGTGTGCGTATAGAAAAGAATATATTTGAAAGAACTTAAGAATGAAATTCAACAATGAAGTCCCCACAATTTGTGTACTTTGAATAAATGTCTTACAAAAACAAGCAAAATGATATTCAACTATCATGTCCCCACAATGTGTGTGTATAGAAAAGAATATATTGGAAAGAAATAATGATTTAAACTCAACTATGAAGTCCCCATTATGTGTGTATTGCAAATGAGTTTCTTGAAAATGAAACAGGAATGAAATTCAGCTATCATGTCCCTCAATGTATGTATATAGAAAAGAATATCTTGAAAAGAAATTAAGAATGTAATTGAACAATGAAGTCCCCACAATGTGTTTACTGCACATGAATGCCTTGAAGATAAAAATGGAATGACATTCAGGTATCATGTCGCCACAATGCATGTGTATAGAAAAAGGATATCTTTCACAGAGATGAAGAATGAAAGTTAACTATTGAGTCCCCACAATGTGTGTATTGTGAATAGAAAAAGAATGTCTTCCACAGAGATGAAGAGTGAAACTTAACTATTGAGTCCCCACAATGTGTGTATTGTGAATGAATCCCTTAAAGATAAAAACGGAATGACATTCAGGTATCATGTTCCCACAATGTATGAGTATAGAAAAAGGATGTATTCCAAAGAGACTAAGAATGAAACTTAACTATTGAGTCCCCACAATGTGTGTATTGTGAATGAATACCTTAAAGATAAAAACGGAATGACATTCAGGTATCATGTTCCCACAATGTATGTTTATATAAAAATGAAATGAAATTCAGCTATCATGTCCCCACAATGTATGAGTATAGAAAAAGGATGTATTCCAAAGAGACTAAGAATGAAACTTAACTATTGAGTCCCCACAATATGTATATTGTGAATGAATGCCTTAAAGATAAAACAGGAATGAAATAAAACCCCCTAGGGCATTTAACATTTTAGTACAACAAAATTTATTCATAGCTAAGACATGTCATGTAACTGAAACATATTTATGTATGCAATTCCCACAAATTGTGCACAGCCAAATTGTTTCTTGCATGTAAACATGTATGAAATTTGAAGGTAATGTGTCCAGTAACTACAGCTGTGCATTGCTGACAAGATGGTGATGAAGAGCCTAAAAAGCATATTATGATCGGTAGAATTTAACTGCTCACATGAACACAAAGGGTTGAATTTCATAACAAGGCTGCTTCCTGTGGTTACGCTCTTAGAGCGCAACCGCAAGTAAGTCTTCGGTCTGCTTGTACTAGACATGGCTATCGTAAGATTGCATACGCTTCATTGATCATACAAAATTTCACAAGAAACTGGCATGCCCCTTGCAAAGCTGCTGTACTTACAGTACATGGATACATTACTTTTAACTTTCAGTTCCTCACACATTGTATGCTCATCCTGATTTAGAAATAATAAGCATATGAAAAGGAACTATGAGATCTCCACCTAGATTTGCATAGCCAGGAAGAACTTATAACTGTAAATGGCCTTGTAGGGAATATTAAAGATTTGGCCCTTGACCAAATGCAATACCCCATTCTCTCATTCAAATTCACCTTCTACCAATGAATTAAGGAAATAAGTTTCCTTAAAACAACAACACTTTTCAATGCTGAAAGCAAACTTCAGAGCATGTCCATGTAAAAGCAACACACATTTGCACACTTTTACACATGGAGTCTCTCCATCCAGACAATTACAAGGACAGCTTGATTTCCAGCAAAGCCCTGAGGTCCAGTTGAGTCATGACATCAAATGAAAACCTACACCAGAATCTTGATACAGTAGATTGGACTCCAACCTCATCAGCACAGGCTACACTATGCGTGAACAAAAATTTGACAGAGCTTCTAAATACCCCCAAAAAGAGATTCTTTTTGGATCCTCAAAGAAAAAACAGACAATAACCAGCAGAATTTTTAAAAACACGAGGTAGGTATTTTGCTGACATCACTGATTACCAAGATACGGTCATTCAAAGGAGGGTAGACAGTATCCTTGAAAGCAAGGTTACTGGATGCTCTGCAAACTTAAAGTGTCTGAAATGTGAAAGGGGTCCATTCGGTTTGTTGACATTAGGGCTCATGTGCCTCCCACAAGCCACTGTAGGTTAAAGTAGTGCACTAAAAGACTAAAAACGCTAAAACAACTTTTTGCATGCAGTCAGACCATGCAACATGTTTCCTGTATTGGCATACTCTTCAAAGTTGTTCATCCACACAACACTAAGCTGGCAATTATATTCATGTGTTATATTTCTATTCATTTATATAATTTCAGCCTAAACTAGAAACTTGTAATGAAATCTAACTATGAATTTCTCACAAATTAGCTTTGCTAAAACATGTGCTGGAAATAAAACATATATGAAATATAAACTATTTAGAACTTCAAAAATTGTAACCAAGTAACTTTTTCAAACAAATGGTTAATGAAACTTCACTACCAAGTCCTCAGGAACTGCATATAGGGGTAGGCTGATCATTACTTGATAAAAAACACATCTTGTATATGAATTCTCAAACATTTGTACTTACATCCATTTCTGGACAAACCTAAGAAAAAGAAAATTACCTATTTCTTTGTCAATAAACCTTGCCTTGAAGCATGAGAAATCTCTTTTCAGTCAGTCTTTGCAAATGGAATCTGGTTCTTCTGTGCATTCTAAAATTCTTTTCTGAAAGGCAGGAGAGGTGCAAAAGTTATTTTAACACATCTGAACAGAATCTTATGAAATGCCAATAAAAAGATCCTGTTTTCATCCCTTAAAGAACAAAATACAAATTATAGATAGAACAAAGTGAAACTCAGTATGTTACAGCACATACTCCTGGTAAACTTTATCTTGAGCCAGATACATAGGGCATGATTCTAATTTCCAGAAACTGTATCCTGAGATAAAAACATATAGGACACAATTCCATCTACTTCTCAGGATAATTTCAATTCATCTAAAGTTAATTCACAATATTCTAGAAAATAGGGGCTCTCTCCTTGATTAGTTTACCTACTGAGACAGCTCCTCCTTTAAGTAATTTCCCTGCATACAATCTATCTTTTTCTTCATTTTGTATTGGCATATTGCATAGATTTTTCCATAGCAATTCTTTTTATATACTTTATAAAGTAGCTGTATTTTCTTTGTAGTTTAGTTAGTTATTATATTGATTTTACTGAATGGCACGCAGTGGACTTGAAAATATAAGAACTGAAACTGAAAACTGATAGTGACAGGGTAAACAGATTTATACATCAGTAAGGTACCTTCCACCCTTGTCTTTAATTTTCGTCTTCCATTCTCTCTTGGACATCAATACCACTATAGTACCACTATTTACAATAAATAGTGGCTAATCAGGTAGGCCTAATGAATAAGGGGGATGGAACAGGGTGTAGGCCAATTAATAGAATCGATAACAGTGAAAAATCTCGGAAAGAGTTACATACGTAATGAACAAAAACAGTTCAAAACAAATTCCATTCTGAAAATGAGACACACTTAGGCCCCCCCCCAAACTCTAGAGTGATCTTCTTAGGCTCTGATTATATGAGAAAAAATGTCCCGTCTAGCCGGGACGGGACGTTTGCCGAGATCCTACCTCTGCGGTCAAACCCTTGTAAACACCAAGTTGCGATTATATGAGAAAAACGTCCCGGCAAGACGGGACGGGATACTTGTCGAGATCCTACACTTGCGGTCAAAGCCCTTGTGAAATCAAGTTGCAATTACATGAGAGAAAACATCCCGGCAAGCCGGGACAAATTTGCGTTTTGGCGCCAAACTTTAAACTGCGAATATCAAAATGGCGCCTAACATGCTAAAGAAACTTCTGCTAAAAACAATTGTTACACAATATTTCATTTTGATATCTTTGAGCATGCAGCTTCAACAAATTGTGCAAACATATTTTATACATCAAAGAAGAATAATCAATGCAATTTTGGCTATTTCCTTACGGAAGAAAAATCACTTCGTACGCAAAATGGGATTGATGAGACTGAAGCGCTTGCAACGTAGGCCAAGGTCAGTTTGGTTCAAAGATGGAGGCAATGATACGTTCTGGCAAAATTTAGTAAATGGGAAGCATGGGGATGAAAAGTGGAAAAAGAACTTTCGTTTAACTAAAGAGAAATTCTATGAGCTGGTTCACATGCTTAGGCCCTATATTTCCCCTGATGATACCTCACCAAACCACAGGAAGCTGGATGCTGACAAAAAGCTAGCAGTGTGTTTGTACTATTTAAAAGATACCGGCTCAATGTGGATGACAGCAAATACCTTTGGAATACATCAAACTACTGTTTCAAAAATTGTATTTGACATATGTGATGCTATCACCAGAAAACTTGGCCCCCACTTCCTGTATATGCCCAGAACTGAAGATGAAGTAAAGCAAAAAGCAACATGCATGGAAATGAAGTTTGGGATGCCCCAGGCACTTGGATCAATTGATGGAACACATATTCCAATCATTCGTCCATCACAAGCTTCACAAGACTTCTTCAATTACAAACACTTTTTCTCTTTATCAGTTCAAGCTGTTTGTGATTACAGGGGCATATTTATGGATGTGGACTGTCGATGGCCTGGATCCCTGCATGATGCAAAAATATTTGCAAATTCAAAGGTATGCAAGAACATGTCCTCTAACAAAATCCCTACTACTTATCATACACTCCTTCCTGGTCGATCAAAGGTTCCAAATTACCTTATTGGTGATCCTGCCTACCCACTCACACCGTACTGCATGAAAGAGTACACAAGTTGCAACACAAATGCCCAAGTAATATTTAACAACATGTTGCGATCAGCAAGAAATCAAGTTGAATGCGCCTTTGGTCGCCTTAAAGCACGGTGGTCAATCCTAACAAAACCTATTGACATCAAATTGACTCATATTCCAACCATTGTTTATGCATGCTTTGTGCTCCACAACTTCTGTGAAATGTCTGACCTTACCATTGAACAAGATGTTCTAAGGGCACACATCACAGAGATTCATGAAAAGGATGACTCACGAGCTAATGAAGCTGATTCTATCTACTCTTGCAATACTGATGAAGGAGAATTAGTAAGAGAAGTTATAACTGATTACATGAGATACTGTTTGCCAGATCACTTATGAGCATATAAAACTGTTTTGTTATAGTTTCTGTTTATGGTAGTATTTAACCTTGTTAGAGTTGTTCATATGTGTAACTTTCACCACTGCCAGTCATATTCCTGGGTGAAACCATAAAGTTACTATCTTTATGTACCTGTGTTGAATCCAAAAAATCCATCATTGACCTCTGCTGAAACATATTACCCATCATTTCTTGATGTGGACGAAACGCAGGCTGTGGTGAAAGACAGTTGGCTAGTATCTGAATAGAACTTGCCATACTTTGACTTAGGAGCTTCATTGATTCCCCAACGCTTTTCATGGCCTCTGTGAAAGTCTCATTGGAACTTTTCATTGTATATATCAAGTCACGCCTGAGAGCAGCATCATCCCGTGCTTCATTCAATAAGATAGCATCTCTTTGGGATGCTGAGAGCTTCTTTTCTAGGTGTTTTCGTTTGTTGTCTATCAGCTTTGGTATTGGTGTACTAGCTTTTCTCTTATTGGGCATACTTTCCCTTGCTGATTCGTCCGAAGAGGCAGCTAAAGATGAGGAGCTTGACTCATCACATGGCAATGGCATATTATCTAGTATTAGTTCTTCAAGTGCTGGTTCTGTGCCATTTTGATTTCCAAACACATCTGAACCTTGGCAAGTGTCCTTGGAATTTACCTCATCAGTTTCAACACCAGATTCCAAACTGACTGCAGATGGAGATCCCCCATAAATGACTTTCAAACGATCATAATGCTCCATGACAATTTTACCACTCCCACTTCTTGAACCCTGAACAACAGCATTTGAAAATCGTTGTCTGATATCTTTGATCTTTTCCAGAATCCGATTGTAGCCCTGCTTGATACTTGCTTCTCGCTGTTTCATTCTCTTTCTCTCTTCTTTCTTTTCCTCTTCTGTTAAACTGTCAAACTCAGTGGGTGAAATTGTGGAAGATGATTCGGGGCCAAACATTTCAGCGCCAAACATTTTGGTCATCTCCTTTCGAAGTGCAGCATATTGAGCTGGCCTATCTCCATCAAAATCTTTCCCTTTAAACTCCATAGCTGTGCGATAATTTCCTAAGCAGCTAATCAGGTGATCAATCATCGTTGGTGTCCATCTGAATGCCTTTTTTCTGTCTTTTTTCTCATTTTCTTTCACAGATTCAACAGGCTTGGGCTGATCTGACGTGGCAGTGGAGGCCATTTTGAAAGTAACTCGTGTCTTTTGCTTACGCATGCGCATTACGGTTAAAAGTATCCCGGCATTTGTCCCGTCCAGCCGGGATGATGCGATTATATGAGAAAAAACGTCCCGCCTGAACGGGATCCCGCTTGGCCAAAGGCGGGATCCCGCTTGTGAAAATTATCTCGTCTAGCCGGGACGGGATGTTTTTCTCATATAATCACAACTTGATTTTATCAAGGGTTTGACCGCAGGGGTAGGATCTCGACAAACGTCCCGTCCCGGCTAGACGGGACATTTTTTCTCATATAATCAGAGCCTTACCTGTGTTTGTTGTCAAGCCTGAATGATGCATGCCACCACCATATCAACATCAAACGGTTAACCGTCATTATGTCCTTCACCAATGGTGCGATCTTCACAAGTCCATCAAGTATTGCTGTTGTCTCTTCATAAGTTTTCTCATCTGCATTTATTTCAGTCTGACATCTTCTGATGATGCGAGATCGTTCAACAGCCCGCCAAAAAATAGACGAAAGAAAAAAGCGCCAAATCTTGCTGGAAACGAGGCTAAAAGAAGTGCCTCATTTGCCTCATCAGGGAACAGCCGCCACCGCAACCACAGCACCAAAGCGTCATTTTAAATACACTCATTTTAGTGAAATATAGGAAAAAGTTCGAAAGCAGGAAACACTGTAACACGACAAAGAAGAACAAGCAATCTGTGCGAAATTACAAAACTTCTTTGATACCAATATTTTGTTCGGCCATGCTGCTATGCAGGACTCCTTCAGCGCGATCCTTCTTTACCAGCCCCCTCCCATTTCAAACAAACTAAGAATCCTTTGAGGAAAATTAAAATGTCAATTTAAAGCAACATATCAACATAAGTAAAATTAGCTCAGGGGGAAGGAGGGGGGGGGCTACTTGACTATTGATTGTACGGGGTTGTGCACTCCAACAAATAATTTTTTCACCCGCCTTTACAATTTTTCCTCAAAGTTATATCCTGCTTTAGAAGAATAGGCCGAAAGCCAGGGCCTCTTTTAAGGAATCATGACTTGGGGGCATGGGGGCAAGTTTCAAAAAGGGGACCTCACTTTTGATACAAGAAAGATTTCTCTTTATGAACTCATAAGCCTGTATTTCTTGGGATTTCTTACAAGGCATGAATTGTTGTTGAAGGCCTATCACTACTATTATGCCATTCATCTTTGTGATCAGGACGAGGAGAGGATTTATGGATGGCCCAGGGTCAGAAAAAACATGGGCCTTTTGCAAAATGAGTTTAGAAAGGTACACCAAAGGCGCGTCCATCTAGGGGGTTCCGGGGGCACGCTCCCCTGGGAACGTTCTTAACATTGTGAATGCTAGAATCGCTCTTGTAGCCATTTTTCGCCTCTAACCCAGTTATCATATCAAACTGGGCGTCAATTATACACAAACTGTAATATTTTGATGGGTCAAAAATTGAAACTTTGGTTTTACGCATTTTGAGTGATGATTTTAAGGTCTTTCAAAAATGGGTTTTTATAGAAATATAGTACATCATTCGAATGATATTGGATTTAAGTTATTCACATGCAAATTTGAAAGGTAAAAATTAAAATATATAAATATTGGTTTTTACGCATTTTGGGCGATGATTTTGAGACCTTTCAAAAATGGGTTTTTATACCGGGTGAGTGGGAAAAAAAGTGGGGCGTTTAACGGACTGTGGCGTCGCATTGAGCCACTCTATTATCGTCAACTGACTTTTTTCATGCAGCCAAGATTCTAACTTAGACCAGAAACCATTTCCCATCGAAATCGGTCCTTTGATGCATTTGCTAGAAAGAGTTTCTTCGTAAGACCCTGCATGGAAGTCTTGCAAACTTGTGAAATCTACGACCAAGCACCTTTAGCATTTTAGCCTTGCCAGAGTTGCAGGTACCCGTTGTACTGAAAAAGTTCAGCCTGGTTCACACTAGGTCGCTTAGGTTGTTATGATCGTACTGAAAGAACAAAAAAACAAAGACCCGGAGTTTGAATTCCTTGTCTTTTGGGTCTTTCTGCACGGCTCTGTGAATCAGGCTTAAGGACAAAGTGTTGTCTGCATGAAGTCCCATTGCAATTTACATAGCTTTTTTAAACGTCTTCTCCAAGCAAGGCAAGTTATTATAAGACATCCCGAGGGAGAAAATACTGCTTCCTAACTATTTCATTCTTCCCTGATAATACCACATGTACCTGTAACTTTTGCCAAGACAAAATGCGGAAGGGGCTCAGTGAAAGACTTCATCAGTTTGCAAGACTCCTGTACAACGTCTTATGAAGAAATCTTTTTAGAAAATGCATTAAATGACTGATTTTGATGGGGAAAGGTTTATGATCTACGTTAGACTCTTGGCAGCGCGAAAAAAGTTAGTTAACGACAATCGGGTGCAGGGGCGCAGATCCCGAAAATTATTGGGGGGTTGTAAATTTGCTAGGGACCGAATTTTGAAGAATTGTGTTAAGGCCCATGTTACACTATACGGGAGCGCAATCCAAGAGTTGAATAATTCAAACTGGGATTGGATTTTGGTTTCAGCGCGCCAGACTAAGCCACAAAATAGTCCTTTTTGTGCTATGTTTCAGGAGCAGCATAAAACCGTCCCATTCATGATAGGCCAGAGTGTAGGCTGCAGTTACAATTACCGAATTGTGATTTTTCTCAATCTAGTCTGTGGCCAATAGCTAACGGAATGGTATGAATGGACACTTTTCCAGATCTGTTCGCCCTACATGCTCGTGACAAAAAGCAGTTTCCCAAGAACCCTTTCTTCGGAAGCTGCCTAAATCAGTTGAACACATCGATCACAGTTCCCAACACTGTGCTCAAGTGGACTGCAAAAAATCTCTGCGTGAAGTAATATTTATTTTTGCATTTACCAATTGACTTCTTATGCAAATATTAGAAACCATTCAAATTTTAAGATTCTACAGCTTCTGGAAAGCTTGATCGATGCTTTCAAACCGTGTTTTTGTGCCCTTAGAATATCACTTTAACGTCCTCATTAGTCAAAAGGAAGTAAAGCAAAAACTTGAGAAAGCATCCAAACATGAACTGGTGGAATCGAATCGAGTCAGAAAATTAAAGTCTGGTCTGGGGCTCTCCGTGTTGAAAATTTGGTGCCAAACTATTTAGATTCGCTCAAAATAGCATTGGAATCATTTCTAACGACCTGAATGGGTACAAATGTGGATTGCAGTCTATCTTCTATTGTGATATTCGTTGAATGACATTTTTAGAATGCTAAAAGCATCCATAAGTTGAAGATGACAAGAGCGAGGATTTGCTCCCTGGTAAAATTTTGAAAAAAGGCGCTTTAGATCATTGAAAATTTCCCATTTGTTAAAATATCTGTTTTACGAAGAAAAGTTTGACGTTGACGAAGATTTTCATGGACGAAATTTTTGAAAGTAGAGCTTGGAATTGCATAGAAATGGCTCTTTTGTTGAGTCATCTGCTGAAAGCTTTTGTGTTCAGTGTTCTTTCTTACTTGCTTATCAACGGAAATGTTTGAGCCTGACTTTGCTCCAAGCTCTGCATCTAGAAAGAAATTCCTGTGCCCCACCATGAACAGCCTTTCGAATATTTAGAAAGTACTCAAGAAAACTTTGAGCAATAAAATACAAAATGAACTAAAGCATACTAAATATTTTCTGGACTGAAATACACGTATGTTTCTTTGAACGAAACTGGGAATTTAGGCCAGCACTGAAAGCTACTTAAATTTATTAGATTTTGAGTACTTGACGTTTCTAACGAGTCTCTCATAGTCAAGGCAAAAGTAATGTCACGAATTAAATGGATTATGCGAATATTAATAGTATAATGATTAAATATTGACTTTGAAGAGTCAAATAGTAATGATATTTTGATTCTATTGACAGCTGCTCCTCCACTGTGACAGTTGGGCCTTATTTTAGTGGATGTGTGTGCTTGTGGAAAACAAAACAAGGCATTCAATGTATTCAGCTGCATGAACGCCTTAAACCAAATATCATACCATTATTCGAATTATTCTTCAAATAATAATCCAATAATGATTACGAATAACCAAATATTTTAGGATTCTGTTGGTCACCCTTCTCTTGCTTTGACTGTAATGGTTCCATGACGATCTTTATGTTCACTGCCTGCGTCAACTCGTGAAAATTTCAAAACAAAAGGCTCTTTTCTGAAACATTTCTGATGTTTAGATATTACTCACAACTCAAGTACCTTCAGAGTAATATGATACAGGAAACGAATGAAAATAAAATAAAGGATGTTAAGGATCTCCATTGTCAAGGCAATAGTCTCATAAGCTATATTTTCCTAGTACTGGAGTTCCTTGATATTTTGGTGATCTGAAAGTTTGGTTTAGCAGTTTCTTATAAGAAAATACGTGTAAGTGATTACTTACATAATTTTTCTGAGTACTGAAGTCTGTTACTTCTAAGCGATATGAGAGCCGAGATTTTACAGAAGAAAACATATCAAGAGACCAAAAGAACTGAGTTGCCCAAATCTTGTCAATATCTACATTGGTAGATTCCCCAGAACTTCTACGTCCGACTGGTCTGTAAATCCCTGCGTTTCAGGCAATCCAATCTCTTCATTGGAAAGGTGAGACCATTTTTGACTTACTTGTTGCCTTGTTGGGACCAGTCGTTGACGAGAATATGTTTTTGCTAATGCATGAAAGTTTTACTCTGCCTCAATCAGAATTCTTTCCATTATATTTCGGCCCGAAAAATGAAAATTGCTCTTGCTGTAAGGCTGCTGTGAGAACTGGTGTCTTAAAGGTAGCTTGAAGTTCGGTCCCGAGAAGCTCGGGACCAAATTTCAATGTTTTGGGACCGAATATCCAAGATTATTGGGTGGGGTGTCTCACCCCTTTCACCCCCCATGATGTGCGCCCCTGATCGGGTGGCTACATGCGATGCCACAGTCTGCCAAGCACCCCACGTTTTTCTGACTCACCCGGTAGAAGCAATACATTCGAAAGTTTTTTTATGCAGATTGATGACGGGGACTCCTAAGACCTTTCCAAGGTATCATGTATCTTGTGAATGCCACTAGGCATGGTCAAGCTTAAATATCCCTGTGCTAACTGTTTATACGTTTAATGTCCCCAGAAAGTGTGGACATTGAATGTCCCCAGAAAGTGTGTACATTTGATGTCCCCAGAAAGTGTGTACATTGGATGTCCCCAGAAAGTGTGTACATTGAATGTCCCCAGAAAGTGTGTACATTTGATGTCCCCAGAAAGTGTGTACATTTGATGTCCCCAGAAAGTGTGTACATTGAATGTTCACATATTTCATGTTTAATAATCATGATGAAAGCGAAAATCGGGAAATCTGTAAGGATGATTCACTCAAGTTGTCTTCATTATGGTGTCTCTGACCAATAAATGCTATACTGAAAATATGTCCCCACAACGTTGATCTGAAACGAACAGACCCCACAACGTGGATACACAAATTTCGATCACATGTGTAATACCAGTGACGCAAGTACACGGTCATGCTCTTTGTTTTCCTTTAATCCGCTTTCAACTGCTACTTACTGTTGTTAAGTTACAAACAAATATCAATGGTCCCCACAACGTATGCATAGAACGTCGGTCCCCACGACTATAGTCATGTCCCTATGTATGTATGTATGTATGTATGTATGTATGTATGTATGTATGTATGTATGTATGTATGTATGTATGTATGTATGTATGTATGTATACCTTACCATCAAATAAAATTACAATTTATGATAAAAAGAACGAAAGCGAAATCTATTTACAATGATACTAAATTTTACAGGCAAAAGAAGCTAAATGATTAATTTAAAAAATACCCCCGGATAAAAATGGCAGGGATAGCATTAAAAAGGTCAATGCAACCTTGTTTCCATAATGGTCCCTCCTGAGGAATAACCAAAGAAATGTGATCTGAATAAAGGCTTTTGTCTGCAAAAAATGAGAAATCCAGAGAACGGTCCTTAGTAAAAGACATATATGTCATATATTTCATATTTTGGGTCCTAGATAAGAAAGGGATTTTTGTCCGGCATTACTTTTCCGGAAAGGAAATTCCAATTTGAATTTGGACCTTTGCGTTGCTCAGCCTTGGTTAATTGGATGGAATATCTCACCACTTTACGCCGGAGCAATTGCTTTGAAAAATTTCATTATGTTGACACAGACACATTGATCAATTCTGTTTTTTGTAGGGAGCCAATTTATAGCCTTGAATTCTGTGACCCCAATATGAGAGTTGACTTTCTTATTGGCAGTTTCTAATCAGCCCATGAAGCTGATTAAGGAAATCAAGAGCTCCTATCTGGAAATGAAATAATCTTTATTTCAAAGTCATTGAAGCGATCGTTCTTCCATATAAATTTTCATAACGTAGGGTAATGTGGGTAGGGCCTGGTGACTCAAATTCAGGGAAGCCTTGAACTGCATTCATTGATTCTATGCATTCATTTAAAGTCTCTAACCATGGTTACCCGTCAATCAAGGATGATTGCTAAATTTTCGCACTTACATGCATCCTGTCACGTTATTTTGTTTTTGTTCTAAAATGCGAAAAAGGCTTTACTGTTACTGTCACTGCTGTTTTGTAACCAGTAAACAAGAGCAAAAAAACTGCAAACATTTGAACGTTACTGTCAACCTCGATCGGGCCTCGACCACTGCCTTCCAAGCCAGAACGATGGTGGATCCCCACATAAGGATAGCTGTTTATTTTCGTCCGAGAACAGGATTGCTTGAGATAAAAAGCAAAGATTGGGACTTTATCGAGCAGAAAATAGTTTTGAAATATAATTCCATCAAGATTACTTTTTTACTCATTTACTCTTTAATATTCCCATATCATACAAGTTTTGATGTGAAGATAAATCCACATTTCCTGCTCGTCGGGAAAAGTTGGCCTATTTTAGTTGCCTAAATAGATAAGTTTTTAAAATTATTTAACTGCCTTTATCAGAGCTGAGATCTTTTGCCAGGAAACAAGAATCATTCAATGTCAATTACACAAACATTTTGAAAGTGTTTATTTTTCGACACGAGCGATCAAGTGTGCACTCTTGATGTCACGTGACGGCTTTTTGAGTCTGTCTCAACATGGTTTGAGAGAACAATGCGGCCGAGATTGAAGTTTGCCGCGATTCACAACCAGTCTTTTTATATCAAATGCTTCAACCACAGGAGGCCCAGTCGCGTATATTGTGGGGCCTAGCTTTAACTGAGCCAATTTATGCTGTGTTGTTTTCCTAACTGCAAAATAAGTAACACTACTTGTTCTTTAAATTGAAGTAAAATGAACTTCATACCTTTGAACGGTTGACTGTTTATCTCTGTGTCTTTCTTCTTGCTACAGTATCATCGCAACATCATGCCGGCATGGCAATATCGGTCCTGTTGCTGTTGTTGTACTGCAATGACGCAACATTATTGCCTGTGTTTGTTGCGTTGTATCCTATTATAATAGTAACAAGGAATGCAGCTTGTTTACTTGCAAAAATCTAACAACAGTTTTGTCCTCGCTCTATCTTGGCCAATTTTGCATCAAACGCCCAGTTCTTTGCATCAAAATGTTCCCCACCTTTTAAACTTTGTACTCAATGCATTTGTTCTCACTTTCCACCGTGAAATGATGTGAAACAAATGCAAAATAAAACATATCTCCACGGCGGTTTGAAATCTACGGAACCTCGACCTCAGCAAGATGTCCAGGTAAAAGAGCGCCGACGTTCGATATTCGTCAGATTTTCGATGGAAAATCCCCCGGATATTGTTGCGTCTTGTTTCGTAATAGAACAACAAGGCGCTACCAAATCCGGGGGATCACCTTAAGATTTTCACCGAAAATCTGACGAATATCGAACGTCGGCGCTCTTTTACCTGGACATCTTGCTGAGGTCGAGGTTCCGTAGATTTCAAACCGCCGTGGAGATATGTTTTATTTTGCGTTTGTTTCACATCATTTCACGGTGGAAAGTGAGAACAAATGCATTGAGTACAAAGTGTAAAAGTTGGGGAACATTTTGATGCAAAGAACTGGGCGTTTGATGCAAAATTGGCCAAGATAGAGCGAGGACAAAACTGTTGTTAGATTTTCGCAGGTAAACAAGCTGCATTCCTTGTTACTATTATAATAGGATACAACGCAACAAACACAGGCAATAATGTTGCGTCATTGCAATACAACAACAGCAACAGGACCGATGTTGCCATGCCGGCATGATGTTGCGATGATACTATAGCAAGAAGAAAGACACAGAGATAAACAGTCAACCGTTCAAAGGTATGAAGTTCATTTTACTTCAATTTAAAGAACAAGTAGTGTTACTTATTTTGCAGTTAGGAAAACAACACAGCATAAATTGGCTCAGTTAAAGCTAGGCCCCACAATATACGCGATTGGGCCTCCTGTGCTTCAACTGAACAGAGTAAACAAATTTTGAAAACTACTGGTCGATTTAGGAAGTGGTAAGGCAAGGTAATAACAAAAGCACTTTGAACTGGAGTTGAAAGTCAACTGACAGCAGCTGCGTAAGCTACGAAAACGATCCCGTTTTAAAAAACTACAAGAAGCCGAACGGCTTGAAGACGATACACGTATCTTTTTTATAAGAAATTGCTTATAAGAAACTCAACTGTCAGATCGCCAAAAAATTAAGAAACTCCAGTACTGGGAAGATATAACTTAAGAAACTATTTACTTTCAACAAAGGAAATCCTTAACATATTCTACTTTATTTGACTTGTTTCTTGTATCATATTACTCGTAATGTACTTGAGTGATGCCTAAACATCGGAAAGTTGTTAAAAAACATTGTTTTGAAAATTCAGAAAGGCGCAGCAAATGAACATGAAGATTGTTATGGAACCTTTAAGAAACTCGTAATAAACTCTGAGTTCTCAAGATCTGATAATTTTAAGAAACTCTCCGAGGGGTGTATCACTCCAAAAATCCTCGTACACCTTGCCAAAAATTCGAAAAGATCCGCAAGAACCTTTCCGAAAATCCGCAGATCCACACACATATCAGGAAGTCCAAAAATCCGATCGACCTCAAAAAAGTCCAATGAATCGTAAATAAATCCAAGAAAGGGCGTCAATCTCAAGACAGATGAGTAATGAATCTGGTAAAAAACCAAGTTTTTGAAGAAGAATGAATGGAGGAAGTGATTCATAAATACCATTGATGAGTGACATTTCATTGTTATTGTTGTTGTTGTTTCTATTGTTGTTGTAGTTGTTGCCCCAGATTGGAGGAACCTGAATTGTTGTTGTTGTTGGTAGTTGTGCAATTTGCTTACAAGCATTTCCCAAGTACTTGACTTCCTTACTTTTGGATCACCTGAGAGTTTATCATCAAGCATACTGTCATCCCTGTAGATTTTGATGGAGGGAAAAGTCATGCTAGAAGGATCAAAAACTCCGAAAAATCCACTAAAAATTTGGAAAAATCCGCAAATCCGGTCCCAAAATCGTAGGATTTTTAGATCCGAAAAAATCTCGTACGACTTTTCTATGAGTGATACACCCCTCGAAACTCTCAGTACTCGCCCAAATTCTTATTTTCTTATAAAGAAATACGTGTATGGAATTATTTTGGATAGGGAATATCTCATTGAAATTTTCCATTGAAACAAATATAATTTACATGTATTTTTTTGTATGAGAAACGAAGAATTTGGGCCAGTACCTTAGTATATTTTGCTGACGGGATCTGCACTCCTTCCCGGGTATCGTTTTTGCCCCTCTCTTCAACACCGGGCATCGGAGGAGGGCAATTTTCGTAAAGTCAGTTGTCAAAAGTGTTATTTCATTGTTTTCCTATGAATTTTTTAAACTTTTGAGTATACTTTTCGCCGATTTTTTCAAAGCCGGCTATCATTTTGAGGGAAAAATTCTAAAGCCTGGTGAAAAAGTTATTTCTTGGAGTGCATACCCCCATACAGTTTAAAGTCAAGTAGCCCCCGGGGACAGTACCTGAATGTTTCAACAGCGATCAGATAACAGCTTTTGTTTCATGATGAAAGACTCAACTGTGCTTGTCAGAATGAGAGCAACAGGCGAGAACAACAAGGATTAAGAATTCTTTTGTTCTTCACTGTCATTGACGTCATACATTGAAAACCCGAGGCAAACCGCGGGTGAAACAATTGCTTACATAGCACGGGAAAATTGAGTTTCTGACATTCAGCCGAAATTAAAGACTCTACACTGCGTGTATCGTCAAATACTACTCAAAAAATACTAGGTGGATTTCAATGGTACAAATTCTAATTAACAGCCGAATGACCAAAGTATCGTTTTGCATTTCTTGAGCTTTTGAGAGAACAAAACTATTGGCATATTCCTATGAAGTACCAAACGCGTCAAAATACATTATTGAAAAACATGCTACTTATTGCCAAAAACATAAAACTTTGAATAAAAAGCACAGTACTTCTTTTTGAAAAAATATTTTCCCATTACATTGTCTTACTGTAAAAAAAACACCACATACTTCTTTGATCAGGATAAAACAACTCTCAGGAGTTTAATTTTAAAAGGCTACTTTCACTTTCGTGCAAAATATCAGAAACCGAAAGGAGGCATCAAGTTTTTCACGAGCAAGTACCCTCTTTTTTGAACTAAACATTTCAATCAATGTTAACTGTCCATTGAAGGAATCCCCAACCAATCCTCGAACTAGACGAGCCATAAACTTTGTCGAAGCAAAGATGGCCACTCGCAGCAGGATGACATTGTTGGACACATTACCGAGCTGATCATCTCACCTCAAATCATCATCTCATCTCCCCCCCACCTAAGCCGGCAGAGAACCCTAACACTTCGACCCCAAGGATAAGCATCAGTAGGGTCTTGTCCAGTCAGTGCCCCTCTTGTGGTTGTTGCTGGAAAATCGTCAAGGGCAAGGCCATCTATTAGGCCCAGCCAGAGCAGCAAAGAAACAACGAAACTTGGCGTGGAGCACTTTAAATGCTGGTAAATGTCACTTTAGATTAGAAAATATGCATGGCGACGGTGAGCTCAAACAAAATAGCGTGTCGTAATAAGGATTTGAGGACGGACATGGGCTGTTACCATATCTAATGATCTCACCCTTCTAAGATTGAAGTAGCCTCCCTCTCTGGGGGTGTACACACGCGTGCAAGGGTATAGCACTTGCACATGCAACGAGGCAAGCAACTCACACAACGAAGAAAACCGATAACAGGAACAACAAAAAGCAAGAAACCAACATCCAACGAAAGAAGACGTGAAATCACAAACAAGGCCACGATGTGGCCCCTCAGCGAAGGGTAACGACCCGATGTGGCTAGAAACACGAAGGAAGAGGCCATCTCTCGAGCAAAATGATGTGACATCAAACGAATCAAACCTGAAACGAGACAAACCTCAGAATGATGCAGCCACGAAGACCTCAAGAACATTACAACCTCAAGAACATTATGGACATTACAACTACGTGTGATCAATCCTCAAATGCAATAACCTTATATGGACACATAGATCTTAATAAATAGAAGTTCTTAACAAAAATAAATCAGTTGCTTTGAAGATGCCCTAGTGGGCAAAACCAGTCAGCAGAACAGACTGAAAAACAAAAATATGTGCAAAAGATCGCACTGATGCCTGCTCTCTCATGTTGTTGTACCTCTTCTCTTTATGATTGTACACTAATTCACCAGATATCTAAATATACTATTCAACATAAACGAAAAAGAGCAGAGGAAAGTTCCTAAGATCTCGATGAAAAGTGCCATATGCTGCAGACTGGCACTCTATCCATTTAAGCTATTTGGTAGCCAGTGCCATGGTAGTTACAAAAATTGTCCCACTTTCCAGCCACAACATTTTCAATGTTGAAGTGGAATATCGACTTGCAACTTTCCTAGAAATGCGTTTAGCTGAAGAAAACGAATAAGAACCTGAAAGAACCATTTTGCAAAGTATATTTTTCTTTTCAATTAAGTGACTCAAACTGATTAACAGATTACGAAAACAGACAATTCAAACATGGACACGCCTTGGTGAACTGAATTGAGTCAAGCCCTCCTAAACAAGTGACAATGTAAATCAATCTGTCAATGACATTCATCCATTTTGCCTATACAACAGAAATCTCTACTCTAACTTCAAATGTCAAGTCACATTCTGATGAGAACGTAGGTTCGAAAGGCCTCAGTGTGCCAAAAATCTGTTATTTTCTTTGCGTCCACCTTTTTCACAGTAGTAAAGTTTTAGTAACCACTTTTAGTATCAAGTTTTTTTGTGCCCAACAAATGATGGTGTTGAGGATACGGAACGCTATTTCCTGCTCTGCCTTACTTATGATGCAGATAGATTTGATCTTCTCAACAGTGTAAACGCGATATTGTTGCAACATGGTTTAATTAATCTTTCAAATAAAGAGTTATTAAACATCATTCTCTATGGCCATGAACAGTTCTCGTTTGATTCAAATGCGAAAATATTTACAGCAACGCTAGAATCTATCCAGGCCTCTAAACATTTTGAATAAGTTGGTAATGAAAACCTGTACTTCAATTCTCCTCTTTCCTTAAACATTTTCTTTTTCGTTTATTTGTAAAATCGTTTTTGTATTAGCCAAGTGGCATCTTGTGTCGCATAATGAGTTGTATTTAGGTCTTTTGTGTTCCACGTTAAATGCCACGTGGTAGTCATGAGTTTTTGCTCCTCCTGGTATCGTCCTTGTAGTGTGGTATAGTGCTTCGTAGTTAGTGTCTTAGGTAATTCGTCACTGTAAACTTATATACTGAATATATATGAAAAAACACTCAGAAGTCAGAAAGGTGTACTATGCATGTTTCTCGTCTGAGAGTTCTTTATATAGAGGTTTTTAAGACATTGAAAAATATAAACCCATCTTTCATGCATGACATTTTCAAAATAAAATCATCTGTATACTCATCACGAAACCCAAATGACTTACAGCATTACAGACCAAATCAGGTCGCATTTGGATCTAACAGCCTTCGATCTTTGGGACCTTGTTGGGGATACGTGGGAGCTCAAGTTGACGAGGCAGTGGACATCACCTCGAGGACTATGAACGCATGCGTAGTGTGTAAAATTTTTTCGATTTAATTACGTCTGATTACATAATGTCACTATTTTCATCACGAATTTTTAGTCATTTGAAAGGCAACTAGTAGTAAGACGTTAGCAGGAAACCACATCCGCCACAGAAAAATCAATTTTCGATGGGGGAACAATAATGACAGTTTTCAAAACCCCTTACGATATCGTTTCATGGAAGCTTGGCAAAGAAATGAATTTATCTGATAAGTAAATGGTATAGTCCTACCCAGCTTAGTTTGAGTTTTTGTGTCCAATCGCATTAGTTCGTGAAATTTTGTCAATACAGCAAATCCAGATATGATAACTGGGCTTTCGACAGCAATGCTCAAAGCGCTGTTTTGCTTAGGCCAACTTCGCCACGCGAGATCAACCACTTGACATTTTACTAAACTTCTGTAGCAAGCTTACAGAATGATCGGTCATGAAATCTTGCAGGCACAGATCAAACACAACTGCAGTCAAGAATTGATAAAACATAAGCAAAGTTTCCCGTAAATCGAGCTGCGAATCTTCCCTTACTGCTCGCTGTCACTGCAACGATCTTCGAAACGGCTGCAGGTACTTCAATCCACCTTTTCAAGATAAATTTCCATTGCGCACGTGGCGCGAAAATGCTGCATTCTGATTGGCTGGTTGCAAAGTTTGGACAACTTCAGTGTGTTGTGATTAGAGTTGAGTGTGTTCTGTGCTGAAAGTGGTCATTTGGATTCGTTATTTAATCGACAAAATGGTTAAAATTTGCTCTCATGGAACATGTAAAAGTGACACGAGAAAAGCCCATTTATCACTGATGGTAAACAGATATGGGGAGCCGATAAAATTTGTGCATTTCCCAGGAAAAGTAAGGAGTGCAGCAAAGGCACAAAGATGGATTCATGCTTGTCGACGGCCTACTTCACAGTTGTCACTGAAAAAGCTTTCCTATCACCAATACGTTTGCTCATTACATTTCATCGGTGAAAATGGACCTTCTGATGAAAGCCCAGACCCACTTCCAGCCACTATGTCAGTAGCAAATCGCGAAAAGTTGGAGACAGCCTTCCAGAAAAAGTACGGCAAGCGCCCACTTGATAGGCCAGTAGCGGAAGAAGAAGGGCGCGCAAAACAAACAAACATTCAGGATGTTTCCAAGAATGTTGAAGACAGCAACGTCGAACATGGAAATGTGACACAGTTTTCAGTGGAAAAAGAACGTCAAGTTGCCGATATTCTTGGTGAGATGCAAAAGTTAGCTGAGGAATCTCAAGCAAAACTTGACGGGTTGGCAGCAGAAAATTTGCTCTTCTTTGCAGAAAGTTGCAACATGGAAGCTTTGCAGACTGCCAGGGAAGACAAAAACCTGAATGAAGTAAAAAATGCAGGTGCCAATTCAGTTGTTGGAGATGAAAATGAAAATATCCAGTCATCTGACCAAGAACATCAAACCCATCAACCAGATGAAAAAACCAGGTTTCGAAACACTTTTGTTAACATCATCCTTTCCAACCCTATGTATTACGTTGGGATAAAATCAAAGGAACTGCTTGAATATATTTTTTCTTTGGTGAGAGAAAAGGCAAGCAGGCTGCAACTTTGGCGTGGCAAAGAACCTGAAAAGCAAAAAAGGGCAAGGCAGCGTAGCCTTACTACATGGGAAGAGTTTTTGCTGACCCTCACTCGAAATAGAAGGGGAACTGACAACAAAATGATTGCAGATCTTTTTGGGATCTCAGCAGCTTTAGCCAGTAATGTTTATATGACATGGAATCTGTTTTTATCAGAAGAACTGAAGTTTCTCAGAAGATTCCCATCAGTCAGACAAAATGAGAAACATTTACCAAAGGCAGTTTTGAAGAAAAATGGAGAACCAAAAGAATTTGTCAAAGGTCTGCGCACCATTATTGATGCAGTTGAGTTCAAGTGTGAGACCCCTAGTCTTCATGCAGCACAAAAACAACTGTATAGCTCATATAAAAATGATAACACGTATAAACTACTGATTGGGTGCAACACAAATGGCTACATAAATTATAAATCTGCTTTGTGGTCTGGTAATGTATCAGACAAAGATCTTGTAGAACAATCAGGATTTCTAGATTGTCTCAAACCTGGTGACAAAGTAATGGCAGATAAAGGTTTTCGAATAAGAGGAATGCTAGCTTTACGGGGATGCTACCTTCAAATGCCACCTTCTTAAAACAAGGACTACTCAAACCAAAGGGGTCAACCAAAGCTAGAAAAGTTTCAAACATCAGAATACACAATGAGCGGGCAATAAGAAGATTAAAAACTTACAAAATTATAAGCAACCCACAAAAAATGACTCAGAAGAGCCACATGGACAACATAATACCAGTTTGTGTGTCTTTCGCAAATTTGTGTAACAGTTTGGTTAATTAAGCTATTTGCAACTATAATTTTGATTTATAATCTTGTTAAATTGCTGCATTTTCATGACCCAATTCAAGTCACATGACCAAGCTCTTGATAAAACAATTTTTGAATTCTTTAACACTTGTTTCGCAAAAACAGCCTGGATGGTTTCTTATGTGAAAATATCCTTCTTCAACACAAGGTGTATCTACCATGGTATAAGAAACGCTTTTATAATCCAAACAGCTGTCAAAATTGTTAAGGAAACTTCTTTAAATATGCACAGTCGTATAAGAAACTAATAGTTTGAGCCAGTTTTGAAATTAGAACAATTTAGGGTTAAACTTTCATTCTTGTTTCTAGAGAACTAAGACCTATTGGGGAGACATTTAAATATACACCAAATAATATTACTATGTACCACTGTAAAAGAAACTGCGCATGAATCATCCTGGATAGTTTCTTGTAGAGAGGCATTTTATTCAGTAAAATCAGGCCTGAGTTTCTTATAATGCAGTTTCTTAAAGGCAGGACTAGTGCAATACCAAATGTTCAAGAGTATGGTCACATGACTTGAAATGGCAAAACCAACCTTAGCCAACTTTGTCTATGGACTCTTCATAATTTTTCCAAAGGAATTAAAATCAAGGTGCACTTAAGTAAGCAAATTTTTGGGCGCAAAAATGCAAAAAGAAACTTGCTTGTGGGCAGTATTTTGCACAGAACATAGTTAAAGACAGTCTGTCGTGCATCTGGTTGTAATGGAGTCAAAGCTATAAAGCCAATAGGTCTTTTCTGAATCTGATTACTTTCTATTTGAAAGGAAGGAGGGCCCAATCTAATGTAAACGGTAGCAGTGTTTTAATCATATTTTGGTAATTTCATACCTTATTGTTCAAAACCATTATTTAAACTGTATTTTAGTTTTTATGTTGATGCATAAAAAGGAGGGCCATCATTATATATCACTTACTATGGCCTCAAAATTGATTAAAATCAGAGGTCATTGTCAATTCAGTTTTGATGACAGATCCAATGAGTTGCATGACAGATCACTTTTTAGACAATTTGTGGATTAATATCTACTTGAAATATTGTTTGCAATGAACTGTCTGATCAGAGTTCTTTCTCTGCGTACCCCTTCTTGATTAAACCAAGCAGTGTGGTCCATCTGACAAAGCTTGCTGCTATCTTGAACATAACATTCAAATATTTCAGGCTCTAAAAATTTTGCAATGTTTAGTAGCAAGTACATCCCACAGTCTGTGCTGTTGGCTTGTTGTGGCACCATCATTACATATCTGGGTGCATCATGCCAATTCAACTGGAACCTTATCTGAAGAAAATTCAGTAACAGTTCTATCTGATCATTTCTTGTGATAACTCCACCGCGAGAATGGCTCAATGAATCCATGACAATGATGCTTGTGCTTGCAAGAATCAAAACAAACCAATGGCCATGTTCACAGATTGGTACTATCAAAACACTGTTTGGTGAAACATCCTTGACATATGCAGATGCTTTCACGGTTGCTTCTTCAATTGTTTTCCCCGATTTTATGTTTCCAGATGATGAAAGGTATAAAATTGACTCAAGGACTTGAACATTGGCTGGTACAAGCCTTTGCTGCAACAGCATCCTGGTTCCCATCACAATAACATTATCAGTTAACCAACCTTGATCTGATAGTGAGTCTATGTCCTCTTTGAACAAATCCTCTTTGAATTGGGCCGCGTCGTCGACTCGAGTCGGTCACGTTTTGTGAAGCTCCAAACGAAATAGGTTTTAAAAGCATTCAAGGGGCTACTGATTAATGTCGTAAGATTTAAAGAATGGTATAAATTGAGGAGAGTTGTTATAATTATTTAACTTGGTGTATTTGTTCTTTGAAGAAGGTATCCGTCGTACGTTGATTTGAATTTAGCTACGCTGCGAATCGTGGCCTAAGTCACTCATGCCTCGTCAAGCCGCCTCAACAGCCAAATCCACGGATGAAGAAACGATCAAAGGTATCATCGAAAATGCTATTCAGGATTTAATTACGAAGGATGATATGCAGAATCTTATCGTGAGTCTAGAAGAAAAGATGGAAAGGCTCCTTGTAGAAAAAATTAATGAAATAAAGAAACCCTTGGAAGATAAAATCCAAGGCTTGGAAAGCAAGTTGTCTGTGTACGAAGCTCATATGCAAGATCTCGAGGTAAAAATTGACGATAATGAACAGTATAGTCGCCGTTCTTGTCTGAGAATAACTGGTATTCAGTTACCTCAGAATGAGAAGGAATCCTCAGAAGAATGCACGAAGAAAGTGATGGATGTGTTCGCTGAATTAGAAGTAGACATTTCTGAGGATGGAATAGATAGAGCACATCGAGCTGGGAAGAAAACCACGGATGATGATGGAACTGAGGGCCAGGCAATGATTGTTAAGCTCAATTCCTGGAAGGATAGAGTCGCAGTTTACCGTGCACGAAAGAAACTCGAAGATAAACGTATCTACGTTGACCTTACATTCAGACGAGCAAAGTTACTCAAACTTGCCCAGACATTGGTGAAATCGAATCCAAGTTTTGAGTTTGCATTTGCTGACATTAACTGCCGTCTTGGAGTAAAAGGAACAGATGACAGGTTTCAGTTTTTTAACACAAAAGAGGAACTCTTGTCCATAGTATGATGAGGAATTTTTCTCTTTTCATCTAACTTGAGTTTTTTTTCTTCTAGTTAGTAATATTTAGCAGTAATATTTAGCTTAGGGCTAGTTTCAATTCGGCGGAAACTCCGCGCGGAGGATTCCATTTTGTTATGCGGGCTCGTTTTGTAATGCCGCTTGCCAACTTGAAGGTTACCTTCTTTTTCTTCCGTCAGCGCGGGGAGTTTCCGCCGACGTGAAACAGGCCCTGTAATTTCCGTTGTTTTTCCCAAATAAAAACCCAATTCCCATAGCAATAGGAGTTTGAACCGCTTCCTAAATGTTTTCTTATCAAAATTATTGCAGCAGTTTTCCAGGGAACATTTCAGAATAAAGTATCTCCCATGACTATACAAACAAAATTATTTACCGTTCTACTGCAATCCCCAAATGCGTTGAAATAAATATTAATCAGTTCCCCGTGGACGCGTTTACTGTTCCCTCGATATTGAAAGTTTGGTGTTTGAAAATGGACATCTAATTCATTGTCTTTATGTTTACAACTATTTCTTTTGTTTCAGTTACATTTGTATCTACATGTTTAGTTTTTTATGTGTAATCGTTCTACTTTTCTTTGGGACTTTTGATAACAGTTATGGCATGATATATTGTCCCCCAGGACCAGCGAGAAGATTTCTTCACGATGATGCTGGTTGAAATAAATCAATGGCGAGCAACAATAGGGTGTTTCCATGTATCTGTGCAAAGTTTGTCCCCATCGAGCAAAACTATCAGGCCATTTTCAATTCTACTCCAAGTTTCGAAATTGTTTTGATTTTGTTACTGTTTCATCGCAATTTCAACCATTGTTTTACCCATATCAGTAATAATACAGTTGTTTGCAGTTCACTCTGTGGCAACACAATTATGCTTCTTGCCCATTTTCGCCCGCGTGTATCTTTTTGCGAAGACGGTATTGTACGTCTTTGTTGAAGTTCTCAAACGAATCCCACCCTGTGTTATCATTTTTGTTCGGAAGAAGTATTTTCACTCTCAGTATGCCTACTTTCACACTGCCTGCGTTGCATGTTACACGCTACATATACAATGGTTTATCCTCAGGACTATCTTGCTCAGTGGTGATGTTGAAACTAATCCTGGTCCGGAAACTCTTACCTTTTGCTGCTGGAATCTGAACAGTATTACTGCTTATGATTTTTTAAGGGTCTCCCTTATTGAGGCATATAATTCTGTGTATAACAATGACTTAATTGGAATTGTGGAAACTCACCTTGATAGTACTGTTGATGAAGATAGGCTAGCACTAGATGGCTATTCGTTCTACAAAGACAACCATCCACAAAATGTGAAAAGAGGTGGTGTTGGGCTGTATATCAAGGATTCGCTTCCCTCAAAACATCGTTTAGATTTGGTAACTCTTCCTGAATGCGTTGTGTGTGAGATACAATTGAACAGGAAAAAATATTTTTATGCGGTAGTTTATAGAAGTCCAAGTCAGGACCAAAGTGAATTTGATAAATTCACAATGAATTTTGAGCTGATGCTATCTAAAATGCATGCTGAAAATCCGTTCTGCATTATTATAACTGGCGATTTCAACTGCCGTTCAACACAGTGGTGGCAAAACGATAGTGAAAATAATGAGGGAAGATTATTTGAACCAATAACTGCTGACTTAGGTCTTCATCAGCTAATCTCAGAACCCACTCATTTAATGGGTGATTCCAAATCTTGCATTGATTTAATCTTCACTGATCAGCCCAACCTCGTTGTCGATACTGGTGTTCATCCATCATTACATGAACAATGCCATCACCAAATTGTTTATGGGAAACTTTCTGTTTCGAGCATAGTGCCTTCTCCGTATAGCCGCAGGATATGGTATTATAACAAGGCAAATTTTGTCAATATAATAAAAAGTATTGAAATGTTCCGTTGGCACGAGCCAACGGAATATTTCAATACGGAATATTTCGGAATATTTCGAAATATAACACAAGAAAAATTGATGATTTCGAAAATCCTCGGCTTCGTCTTGAGTACTGCAAAAAGTCTTTTGGATACCAGGGAGCAAGTGCCTGGAACGAGATCCCAAAGCAAATACGAGACTCTGCCTCATTGAGCTCCTTCAAAGTAAGACTGAGGGAGTTCTTGAGGTAGAGGGACACAAACACAACCCCTTGGAAGAGCAGCTTTATTTTTTCATGATATTATCAACATTTATATTTACTTTGTTATGCTGATAGGGTATTGTGTATAAATAAGAATAAAATAAAAAAAAAAAATAAAAATAAGCAGCTTGGCAAAATTACTTGCCCCGATGCACAGGTGAAGTTACTCAATGAAGTCCTTTTAAACATTTATTCCAACTTCATTCCCAACCAAGTTAAAACAATTAAACCTCGCCAAGCACCATGGATAACACAGGACGTCAAAAAATTTCTGAGGAAAAAGAATCATGCTTATGCAAGCTTCGTGAGAAACGGTCGACCAGACGACAAGCTTGAAGGAATTCAAAAGATGATATCTAACGGTGCAAAACTGATCGAGGATGCAAAAAAAAATTATCTTCGCAAGACAGGGCAAATATTGGCAAATCCAGGGACATCTGGAAAAACCTACTGGTCATTAATCAGTACTGTACTTAATAAGGCAAAAATTCCGATAATACCACCCCTTTTAGAAAATGGGCTATTCATGACAGATTTTAGAGCAAAAGCACAGATATTCAATGATTATTTCATACTCCAATGTACGACGATTGACACTGGCAGTGAAATTCCACGAGATGCCCCAGGAGCTTCATCCATGATAAATGATTTTGACATTTCTGAGGAAAAGATACTGAATATTATAAGATCACTTAATCCCAACAAAGCACATGGCTGGGATGAGATTTCTATGAGAATGATAAAACTAAGTGATGCATCCCTAGTTACTCCTCTTAAGATAATATTCACAAACTGTCTGAGGCAAGGTGTATTTCCTGAAATATGGAAGTGTGCAAATGTGGTGCCAGTTCATAAGAAAAATGAAAAAAATGTGAAAAGTAACTACCGTCCTATTTCTCTGTTACCAATTTTTGGAAAGATACTTGAAAAGCTTATGTACGACTCTCTTTACTCTCATTTTGTTTCCTGTGATTTACTCAACCCAAATCAATCAGGCTTTCGTCCCGGTGACTCAACAGTCAACCAACTAATTTCCATAACACATGCAATATTCAAAGCATTCGACTGTAATCCTCCTCTCGATGTTCGTTCTGTGTATCTTGATATTTCTAAAGCTTTCGATAGGGTATGGCATGATGGTCTTATTTATAAACTAAAACGATGTGGTGTTTCAGGACAACTTCTTACTCTTATCGAAAGTTTTCTTAAGGATCGAAAACAACGAACTGTTCTGAACGGGCAATGTTCTAATTGGGGAAATATTTTAGCAGGAGTGCCCCAGGGCTCGATTTTAGGACCACTATTTTTTCTTGTGTATATAAACGATCTCACTGCTGACTTGAAATGTAGCGTAAAACTTTTTGCCGATGATACGTCCTTATTTACGGTTGTCCGAGACCCTAATGCAGCTGCAAATGACATGAACCATGACCTGGAGCTAATAGGCCAGTGGGCCCATGATTGGAAGATGTCATTTAATCCCGATCCACAAAAGCAAGCTGTTGAATTACTTCTTTCGAAGAAAAGAACTGGCATAGATCATCCAGTGGTCCTTTTTAATGATATACCCGTGAAAAAGGTAGAAGAACACAAACATCTAGGTCTCATTTTGGATACGAAGCTTTCCTTTTCAGCTCATATTAAAGCAGCTATCTCAAAAACGAGAAAAGGTATTGGTTTGCTAAAGTATCTCTCCAAATATCTACCCAGGCATACCCTGAATGAACTTTATAAGCTTTATGTGCGACCCCACCTTGACTATGGAGATGTCATCTACCATATCCCATCGAAAGTATGCGAATTCAGTCAAAACATATTTCTGCCAAGTTTAATGGAAAAATTAGAGTCTGTACAGTATTCTGCTGCACTTGCTGTAACTGGAACTTGGAGGGGAACGTCGCGGGAAAAGCTGTATGCTGAGCTCGGCTGGGAGTCACTGAGTTCCCGAAGGTGGAGTAGGCGCCTTACCTTGTTCTATAAGATTATAAACAACCTCACCCCCTTGTATACAAGGGATCCCATTCCAGCACTTCATCAGTCACAATACTCTCTTCGTAAGCAGGATGTGGTTGGGCGAATCGGGGCAAGAACAGAAAAATTCCAGTCCAGTTTTTATCCTAATTGTATCTGTGAGTGGAACAAACTTGGTCCTGAGATCAGGCTAGCGCCATCTGTTGCAGGCTTTAAGGCAAAGCTTCTATCAATAATTCGTCCTCCTAAAAAATCTGTCTTTGGGATTTATGACCCAATCGGCTTATCGTATCTCTCGCAGATAAGAGTCGGCCTTAGTAAATTGAATTTTCACAAATGCAAGCACAATTTTAGGGATACTGTAAACCCGATGTGTCCAACTAATGGTGGCATTGAGGATACGGAACACTTTTTGTTGCTCTGTCCTTCCTTTGAAGTCCAACGACGAGATCTTCTCGCTGAAGTTTCGCAATTAGTAAGACCGTTTGTTCAAATCAACGGACTTTCAAATGTTGTTCTGATAAACCTTTTATTGTACGGTGACAAAGACCTTTCGGATAACATGAATAAAAATATACTCGAACTGACCCTAAATTTCATTAACAAAACTGGTCGATTTGACTAATTAAGGTAGGTCACTGGTCAAAAATCTCATGAATCAATTTTCTGTTGAGATTACCTTTGAACATTCGTTTAAGGAACATATCTTTAAAGGATAAGATTTAAGAATTTCGACCAGTGGCCTGCCTTACGCAATTTTCAGCAATTTTCCTTCGTAAAAGTCACAAAGTCCTCCTTGTTCCTTTTAGAATGTTTTACGTCTGCTTCGCAGTTGATTTCAGGCGTCACATCTGACCTCCAATATCCAAACTTTACTAGCACTGGCTCAGTGTCTTGGTTTTCTAAAATTTTCGAATTTGATAACTCGACATCAACTGCGAAACAGGTTTCTTTCTATTAGTTATCGGTAAATTGGTTGTATGTAGCTTTTTGTAATCGTATATTTAATTTTAGTTTAGTTCTATGTCTTTTATGGAATGGCGTCGGGGTAGTCAGGGTAGTATGCTCCCCGGGTTATCGTCTTTGTAGTGTAGTAAAGTGTGTTGTAAGTAGTGTCTTAGGTAATTCGTCTTTGTAAAATTTTTAAATTGAGTATAAAAAAAAACAAAGGCACCCCCTGTAATGTGACCAGTTCAAATGATCTCGTGTCATTAATTTCCTCAACATTGATGATTTCATTTATTTGCATTGTGGTGCCATATGTTTCCATCACTTCATCCACTTCTGCAGGTGTCTCAGTGTCTGCTTCTGGGCACAATTGGTTCCCAGTCCCACTTTGTGACTGTATTTCTTCAAAGATAATTGGAAGCATCCATTTCAAATAAAATCTTTCAACATTTGATGCTACATTCTCCCAAAATTCTCTTGAAAAGGGAATCTTCATAATGAAAATCCCCCCATCACTTCCAGTTTCTGAGTTCAATGTGAAAATCACAAAGTCACAAGTCTCCATGTTCACTGCAGCCATTGTGGACTGTACTTGGAAATAATACTTGTGATGTTTTTTCAATGCATATGTCCCATTTTCGAGAATAGTTCCACCGATGCTTGGGTCCAAAAATGCTTCCCTGGGATGTTTATTTCTGTTTTTGTAGGGACATTTGTATTCAACTATTCCTGGCTCACAACACTTGCATGATCTTATATTGTCAGGGCTTGCAGCTATGTATGTGTGTTTGGTGCAAACTTGAAGCCCAGATGTTTGAAGCTTGAAGTTGCAGTGAATCGTGGTCATGAGTTTCTTATATTCTTTGCGTGCCTCAGATTCATTATCTTGCCCATATTGGAGCTGAGGAGGCAGTTTACTGTATTTGCTCATGGAATCTGTCTCAAGCAGTCTCTTTGCAACTGAATCTCCAATCTTTGTGTTATCAGTATCAATAGCCTTTTGTCTGGTGAAAGCATCCTTTATTTTTGTTGATGTTATAAATCCTCGTCTTTGGAATTTCCAGTATTCTCCTTGATCTTTTGTGGTGGATTCAATCACAGCTCTCTCTTCCTCTGAAATCTGTAATTCATTCAAGAACTGGACATGGCTGGTTTTTCCACTATCAAGAAATACTTTAACTTCCTTGAAAATGAAAGGCTCTGTCTGCTGGTGTGTTTTAGGTTCATCATCATCAGTTAGTGTGACATCTTTAAAGCCATCATCTTCACTGTCACTGGTGATAAAGTTTCCTGCAACACACTGAAACTGAGCCAGTTTGTGTTTTATGACATTCAGCTCAGTGTCCAAAAAGTTATTTCTGTCAGATGGAGCTCTTGGATCATATGCAATGTTGTCTTTTAAAGGGCCCCTATTTTTCTCCCTTCGCTTAACAGGTTGGAGCTTCTGCTTTAATTTAATATTTTGCCTTTCTTCCATTCCATGCTTTTTCATAAGTGACGAAGCTTTGCCAACCTTGATTGTTGTTATTGGAGCTGGATTTGTTGACTTTGTTTCTCTTTTTTTCCAATAACAAAGTTCATCAGTTGGCCCAGTTTCAGGATGAATGCAATCATGCAGAGAATATAAAGCAGCAGCAATGTGTTTGCATGCACCATCTTGTCCACCTGGGCACAGACAGTAACCTGAAAAAATTGAACCTGCTGTAGGAGACCACATTGTCTTGTTGTGTTGGCCCTCGGTGCTTCTATCGCCATCCATAACAAACCAAAGTTTGAACGACTTTGCATCACATCTTGTTTGGGTAATCATAGTTGGCTTGACACTACCTACGGATACAAAGTGGCCACTGTCTAGTTCCTTTACTCGTAGTTTTTCAACATATCCATCTTGAAACAGGCCGTATTCTTCGAATGCTTTGTACGAGGCTATTTTCTGCCTGTTGTAGTCACTGGATTTGAAAATCAAGAAGTTGAATATGTCCTCAATGCCAAACGGTGGGACATGATCCAATCTGTTCGTAAATTGATTTGCTGGAATTGAAAACGGATCTGGCACTCTAGTCCCTTTGATAATTAGTCTTTCTTGCAGGTCGAACTTGTCCTCGTGGTGATCAACATTTCCAGGGAGGCCTAAACTGACAGCGGCCTTCGCCAGCACTACCAACTCAGCCTTTCTGCTGTCCGCAACCGTTATTCCTTTAGAAATCAAGAAGTGGCGTAAATCATAAACGCTCATTTTCTCTATATCACTTTCCTGTAAACATTTAATTCCAAAATCTTCCATTTTATCGATTAAATAACGAATCCGAATGACCACTTTCAGCACAGAACACACTCAACTCTAATCACAACACACTGAAGTTGTCCAAACTTTGCAACCAGCCAATCAGAATGCAGCATTTTCGCGCCACGTGCGCAATGGAAATTTATCTTGAAAAGGTGGATTATCAAGTGATACCTGCAGCGCATGCGTTCATAGTCCCCGCGATGATTGGCTGTCAAGTTGACCCTGAAGCAAAGCGAGGAAACAATTGGGGGAGTACCATGTATCCCCAACAAGACCTCAAATATGGAATGGACTGCCGAATGAAATAAAGTCCGCCGAAAATTTGAATAGTTTTAAACACATGATAAAAAAGTGGGATGGTCCTAACTGCAAATGCAATGCTTGTCAGCATGTGACAGAAACGTAATCCTTACTTAGACCAAGTAAACATACATACATATATTCTTATTTATCTATTAATTTATCGATTTAGATTAGTTTACTGTATACATTGTAATTAGAAAGCTAGATGGAAATAATCGATATCAAATAAGAAGACAACAACAACAACTACTACAACTACAACAACAACAACAACACTCAATGTCTGGGGGGGGTTGTTGTTGCTTCAGCCCGACTATCATAATGATGTCATGTGACGTCATATAAATAAAAGTATGTTGAGAGGTTATGAAACTTGAATTTTCGTAAGGAAATGCAATATATAGATTAAGATATGTATAAATTCGTAGTTTCGACTTAATTAGACTAATTAACCCTAAAGTGGTTGGGCTATTTGATAGTCCTATTTTGGTTGGGGGGGGGCAAAAAAGCCCCCTACTTAACTCTTGACTGGTAATAGGTAGAGCAACCAAATTTGGTGTGCTAAGAGCCTCAGGCAAGTACTTTCTGTAAATATAAAAATTAACCTAAAAATAGCCATAATGTTTGCTTACGTCAGCATTTTCCTTTGTGTGGGAAAGGACACAAGGTCATCGAGTTCCCTCTATCAATGGCACTTACAAAATATTTAACTACTTTGTCACTCTAGCGAAACAAATGCGCAACTAACAAAGTAAAAAAAAACAACGAAGCAAAAGGGAAGAAAACGAAGAAACAAGTGACAAAAACAAACTAACGAAAAACAAGAACTTACAGAACGAAAACTAAATATGGGGGTTGCTGCATTCAGTCAAATCGTTTTGTTTCTTTGATAAAAGATATCGTAGCTTCCATAATTATCCTGTTGGCAATTACATTCAGCAATGAAGATCCATATAGAAGCAGTGTGCATAAGGAATTTGAATCATGGTTTGAAATGTCTATACCAGGAATTTCTGAGAGTTGACCAAGGAGATCGCAACGCATTATGTCATACAATAGGCAGTGCAGGAGGAAAAGTTCACCATTTTCTTTTGCTGTTCCACAAATGCAAACTGGGCTTAAACAATCAAAATTATGTCTGAATTTGTGCTCGTTTAGGGCGCTAAATTGCAAACGTTGTTTAGTTAAGTGTCTAACACCTATGATGTCGTGAACGTTATATACAGAGATTCCCACTGGTCTTATAGTGGAAAGCAGTTTGTTCTTAAACTGAGCAATGGATACGGAATGTTTAACCAAACTGTCAAGCTTATTCCATTCTATGAATGTGTTTTGGAAATAAGCATTAGCAAAGCGATTGGTCCGTCCAATATTTTGGTCATAAACGCGTGGATTTCTAAGATTATAGGTTAGCTGGCGTTCATTTGGAATCTCAGTGAGCAGATATTGAGGTGACTGCTCTTTCTTCAGGACAGAAAAGTTGCACAAGCGTCGATACCATCTCCTATCATAAAAACTTTCCCAACCTAATTCGCTGTAAAGTCTCTGCCTACTTGTACCCCTCCATGCACCAGTCACAGCTAGGTCTGCGGAATATTGAGTTTGATCAAGTGCTTGTGTAAAATGAGATTGCTTTTCAGGATCGTATCGATGATATATTATGTCATCATAATCTAGATGAGGCCTCACGTAAAGCTTATAAATCTGATCAAGCACATTTCTGGATACGTATTTCGATAGGTATCTTATCGCCTCTTCTTGCTTTTAAAATGGCCTGTCTGGTGTGGCTTTGAAAATCTAATTTGGAATCAAGTATCACTACTAAGTCCTTATGATCCATGTTTTGTGCAACTTGATCATTTCCTAACAGTAACGGTGGGTGGTTGGGTTTGAGCCGTTCGCAAGAGAGTATGACTTCTTCAGTTTTATCAGCATTAAAATGCATTTTCCATTGCCACGCCCATAATTTTACTGAGTCCAAATCCTCGTTCAGCTTTAAAGCACTTCTTATTGGATCATCTACACGAGGGAATAAGGATGTATTGTAAGCAAACATCTTGATATCACAATTTACATTATCAACAAGGTCTTGATGTAAACAAGGAAAAACAGTGGGCCTAGTAGTGACCCTTGTGGCACCCCAGCGAAAATTGTTGCCCGCAGCAAAAAGAGAAGTTGTACGCAGAGCTAGGATGGGAGTCACTAAGTCTTCGAAGGTGGAGCAGACGCCTTACGTTGTTCTTCAAAATTGCAAACAATCTCACTCCAGACTATACAAGGGATCCAATCCCACCACATCAGCAGTTTCAATGCTCTCTTCGCAGACGTGATGTGATCGGGCGAATAAAGGGCAAGGATGAAAAAATTTAAAGCCAGCTTCTATCCCCATTGTTTGTCCGAATGGAATAAACTTAAACCTGAGATAAGACTTGCACCATCTGTTGCTGTATTCAAGAAAAAGCTGCTGTCAGTTATCAGCACCCCTGGAAAACATTTTTATGGGATCCATGACCCAAAAGCCTATCCTTTTTAACTCAAGAGTCGGTCTCAGCAAGCTAAACCATCACAACTTCAACCACAATTTTAGAGATACCACAAACCCGATGTGTCCAACAAATGATGGCGATGAAAATACGGAGCACTTCTTATTGCTCTGCCCTTGTTTTGATGTACATAGACGGACGGACCTCCTCGCTGGAATCTTTGCATTACTACGACCACTTGGATAAGTAGATCTTGCAAATGAATTTTTGATACAACTGTTATTGTATGGTAATAATGATCTTCCTGACTCAGTGAATAGCATATCCTTGAACTTACATTAAATTTTATCAATAAAACTGGTCGATTCGATTGAAGTCTTATGCCCCACCCTTCCATAAGTCACCCAATCGTATCGTTGTTTGTGTAACTAGCATTTTCAACTTTTAATTTCTTTTTTTTTTTCCTTTTTTTGTCGTTGCCTTTGTCTTTAGTCTCTTGATGGTGTAGTAGTAATGTAAAGTAAATGTAAGTAGCTTGATTAGCAAACTGTATTGTAGTTGTTAGTCTAGTTCCACGTCTTTATGTTATGGCTGTGGTGTTGTCATTTATTTTTGCTCCCGTGGCATCGTCCTGTAGTGCTGCACAGTTATTTAAAGTATAGTAGAATGTAACTTTTGTAGTAAATATTTTATATGGAAAAAAATTTAACTTGTAAGAAATTTAACACTCAGATTGCGACAAGGAACATCAGTAAGGGAAAATATAACTGAAGAAACTATTTATTTTGATTAACAAAGTCCACAGCATCTCTTTTACTTAATTTCACTTGTTTCCTGCATAATATTACTCTTAAGGTACTTGAGCTAAGTTGAAACAATGGACAGGCTTCAAAACTTTGTTACAAGAGCATATGGTTAGCAACATGCTTTGCTCATGGGAAAGTATCAGTACTCAAAATATGACAATTTTAAGGAACTTTCATTGCTAGCTCAAATTCTTAATTTCTAAAAAATCATGTTTGCTTATGCAGGTGTAATAGTTGCTTACTTAAAAAAATTGTCGTCAACAAGCACAACAAAACTGGAAACTTACCAGTCATGTATCATGCAGCAGTCAGTCAAGTTTATCTCCACATAACACATGACAATACATGCAGCTGCATTGTTTTTACCAGCACCTTTTAGCTTGATGGAAAGTTTCTTGAAAAGTGCCGGTATTTGCTACCAACTGTTTCTTGTGCGTTTCTTCAATGTTAATTCTCTAAATGGAGATTTTATTCCATTTTATTCAAAATGCCTCCAGGTACCACCTCGTGGCTGGACCTTGAGGAAAATTTTAACAGAGTTCACTTTCAGTGCTCAATTCATTTTTGATTTGGAACTCAAAACCTTGTACTGTTACATAACAATAGAAAACAAAAGTTAACATTTGCTATCCCCTTGACATCAACCTTCAAAATTCTTAGAAGATTTGCTGAAGGTTTTTTACAACCAGTTTCTTGTAAAACAATTGCCTATACTTCATTAAAGTCTTGAACTCTTTATTTAACATCCGCATTCATCAAAATAGTTCATTGATGAAGATACTCTTGAAGATGACTAAAATACCTTCTAGCCATTCTTCTGTGAACAACTGTTGGCATTGAAGACTGAGCTAGTGAAGACGGAACCTATTCTCTTAGGTGGCTTGGAAGTGTCTCCAAGCATTGACAGTACCCTTCACTTCAGAAAGATTCAATGAGGCTGCAACACCAAACCTGTGTCTTGTGTGCAGCTGCTACTAAGTAAAGAGAATAAATATCATTACACAAAATTAACATATATTTTCCAGTCCTTGAAAGAAGAAACCGTATCATAAATGTCTTGTATATTCACTTACTGAAAGAAAGGCTTCATAGTAATTCAAAAGGCTGATCCTACTGTTTGTCTAGGACTTAGGTACGCGAACCATCTGGACTGACAAAATCAACCTCTGCTGCATGGATGTTCTGAGACTGCGTCTTTCCAAAGTAAAAGTGTGTACTGCTTGCAGCTTTGTACTTATCAAGCTCCCTAAACTGTGCGTATTTGCTTTGATGATGAACGAGGAGTTGCTAGCTACGTCATGGGTGATCTCGACTTAGGCAACCATTCCATTATTTTTTAGGGTTAGCAACCATTCCATTGCTTTTAAACTCGAATGGTTTAAAAGCAATGGAATGGTTGCTAACCCTAAAAAATTCCAGCTAATGTTCCTTGGTTTGCAAGGGGAAAAAAGACCTCGTCTTAACATCGAGGAAACAAAATACCTACAGCAGGTCACGTTAAACTTCTAGGAGTGGAAATTGACAGCAAATTAACGTTTAATAAACACATTGAAACGTTATGTTCCAAAGTCAACAAAAAGGTCAGTGCATTTGCTAGGCTGAATAATTACATCTCTCAAGCGCAGGCATTAACAGTTTGTAATGCGGTAATTTTGTCGAACTTCAATTATTGCCCTTTGATATGGCTATTCTGCAATAAACGTGCAAATAAAGAAATTGACCGCACTCATAAACGTGCGCTTCGGATCCTCTATGAAGACTACGAATCTTCATTTGAAACATTGCTCGCTCGAAGTGGCAGCAATAGCATGCATACAAAGAATTTGCAGAAACTGATGACAAAAATCTACAAGTCCATGAATCACTTGAACCCTTCAATTGTATGGGAATTTCATGAAAAGAAACCCATAATGTACAATCTAAGAAGACAACACTAGTGTAAGCTGCCAAGAATTAAGACACTTGGCTTTGGACTCGATTCACTGTCTTTTCGAGGTAGTTTCCTATGGAACACTCTTGATGACAGTATCAAACAAGTACCAACTCTGTCACATTTTAAAAAGAGGATCAAAGATTGGACAGCAGATAGATGCATCTGTAAAATATGTCGCTGATTATAAATACTAGTTTTTCTATTTTTGTACATATTATGTTTTGTAGCAGGGGTAAATTTTGTAACAATAGAAATGTTAGTTTGTTTACATTTTGCACCATAGCCAATCAACGAGCTCCATTTTAATCACGTGATCAACAACTTCCCGCGTCGAGAGTCGTAGCTGTGGGGAAAACCATAGGAAAACTACCCTCTCAACTTTTGGTCGCCGCGAAAATATACTTTTGAGGAACCTTCAGAAATTTTAAATCTGTATTGTCAGATAAATTTGCTAACCAGGGTTGCTTGCCCACTTGTCTGCTCTACCTGGTTTTTCTGCAATAATTTCTTGAAACGTCGTCATTTCACGGACCTCTCGTTTCCTTTCAAGGAGCTGAGGTCCAACGCAAGGAAACTAATCTTTGCCTTTAGGAACGACAAAATGGCACTATTAACGGCTAACATCAGTTTCAGACTGGAAACTAACGTTACAATATATTTAATATTGATTTACCCGAACTAAGTGTTGCAGCAGCTTATCCTAAATCGTCCTAAAGAGTCGTCAATTGAAATTGGCCGCCGTTGGCCGCTACAACAAAATTTGCAGAACAAGAAAAATCAGCATGGAAGGGATTCTCTTCTGGGTGTTTGGCGGGTGTTTTTGTCAATTCATCAGAGTAACATGAAGAATCATTTGCTGGTTTCTTCGGAAAATAAAAACACTAGGACAACACTAAACAAGACTTTAGCCGGTGAACTGAAAGAGTAACCAAGAAATAGTTACACAGCAGAGTTGTGCAACAAAGTTTTGTGTTATTTAAGTTTTGATTCTCCAAATGTAATGATTATGATAAAGTTTCCTTTCGATTAATGTTGGAAGAATACACATATATTTGTAAGAGATTTATAACTTAGTCTAGTATTGAAGGTTTATCAAAATTATCAGATTTTCCGTCAAGGATATAGTTTCTTACGAGTTACGAGTTCCATAAAAATCACTTGTACCCTCGAGAACATTTCAAAACAGTACTTTTAGTTTAGACATTAACTCAAGTCCTAGATACCTTCCGAGTAATATGAGACAGGAAACAAGTGAACTGAATATTTCTATGCTAAGATTTTCCTTGACTAAACAGGAAATTTCTTGATAATTTTGCCAGTTCTGGAGTTTCTTAGCCTTTTAGATGCTTCCGACCCAGGTGTGTAAATTCAAATTCATAAATTCCGAAATATTTATATTTATAAAGTTCTTCATTCTCCAATTTTATTTCAAGGCGAAATTAAATCCGATGTTCAACAAGACATGAGTTATGTGATTCCTCCTTTTCCAAATTAATCCACTTACCTTTGACTGACTTCTTTTGACTTTTCTGCTCCCTTCTTTTATGTCATTTGTTGGGTAAACCTTCTTCTTGGCCGTGGAGTGCCGTACACTCACAGAAAAAAGGTGGTTTTCAGAGGTTCTGGCAAAGAACCCTAGGGTTCTTGGATGCCCTAAGGTTCTTCAAAGAACCTTAGGGTTCTCTAGAGTACCCCATAGGGTTCTTCAAAGGTATTCTGAAGAACCCTAAGGGTTCTTCAAGTCAAAAAGGTTCTTCAAAGAACCCCCATGACTGCAAACATCACGTGACTTACGCAGGGTGTTCGAAAATGGAATGTATTCGCGCTTTCTTTTTCTCTTGAAAACGGTTGAATGATTGAAGTTTCGTTGCTGCGGCGAAGGTTTGAAGAAAAGACAGGAAGGAATATCGCGAAGAAGGTAAGCTTTACTGAATTTATTTCACCCGAATAAACAAAATATGATTAAGCAGTAAGATGATGCATTTTCCTGGAATACAATTGTTTCATTAACTTGATCTGAAATAGGGAGAAAGTCCCGAGAAAGTTAGCTACGCGTTACAGGCGCACGGACATGCCAAAACGCGTCTCCCATTGAGTTGAGAGCAAACTACAGTCTAGCTGTGTTTCGTTATCTCACCTTTCTGGAAGTTTCCCTACAAAGAAGCATTGGGTTTTGTTCAAATCGCCTCTTTCAAAAGATTATCTGGCCTACGAATCAGTTGAAGTAACGTTATGATGCTGGGTAGACATGAAATAGATCTAAAGGCAGCAAGAAATACTTCTATACTTGCTTTTCTGCTTGTCTTGGAAACAGTATTCTCGACCTGAACCCCAACTTGCTTGCACTTCGTAATAGGTCAATTCTTTGACCAACATTATTAGGCAAGCCTAAGCATTAGCATTGTGCTGCCTCACTTTTCTTCAAACAAATAATGTTTGAGTAAGAAACAGTTTGTATTGGTTGTGCAAATCAGCGTGATACAGTTTCTTCGAATTTTTGCAAGACTTTTCTGATATCCTTATTCATAACAAAGGTTAATTCTGAGAACCCTATTTTCCTGAACTTTCTTGTCAGGTTTTGCAAGTGTGGTGATGCCATGGATATAGAATTTATCTTGCTGTTTTCAAGAAATTGACAGACAGAAATCAAAGTAAGCTCAAGGCGAGCAAAAAGATGCGACACAAACATCACCTGAAAATAGAGAAATATTGGCCAAAGCTGTGAAGTGCAATGTTCTGCGTTTTGAAGATTGGAAAGAAACAATCGTAATCTTATAGGGCTGAATGTCTTCTTGAAACTTATAATGAAGACAAGACTGTTAAATTTTCTCTACAGAAATCTGAGCTTTGACAATCAAAGTGGTAAAAACGTAGGACTTGTGGCCAGTGAGGTGTAGTAGGATGGACTGATGATATGAAATTGAAGAATGTAATGATGGGTGAAATGAAGGGATGAAACTGTAAGGCAGAATGATGAAACTGAATGATGAGTGGAATGCTCAATGGAAAGAGGAAAATGAATGATCGAGAAGAATGAGTAAGATAAACAATTTTTCAAGGAGCTCAACATTTCAGACGCAGTTTTGTCTTCATTAAATCATTTCCTTCTTTAAATGCCACCGTTAACCCTATCTCATCTGGGAGCTTTGAAGCGGTCAGTGCCCAGTGCCTCATTAATACGAACAGCTAAAATCACGAGATTAAATCAGATCAAATCTGTTGCTATTACAGAAAGTTGTTTCAGCTGCCATGACAATGAGAAGAACTTTAGTTATGATTATCGTGATTATCAGTCTACAAAAGGTCCTGGGGACAAGGTCGGAGTTGGATATAATTAGATACTTGGATGATATTGAGATTATACATTTTTAAGAAACTGGTTTATAAGAGACTACTCTCGGGTGCCTAATACAAGGAGGGTCTTAATAAGCGGGGGGGGGTAACCCCTCAAAGAAACTAATAAACGGGGGGGGGGGTCTTAATGAATGGGGGATCAGAAATTCTCAAAAAACGGTTTTTTACGTTATCTACTGGAGACAAGTGCAATAACTACAGTAAACAGCTGCAGATAAGTAAAAACAAGAGCGTGTACCACTTTTACACTTTTGACAAAAAGAACTCTTTCTTCAACTGTTTTTGAAAGAAACGTTTTGAATTAGTTTACGAGTACACTGCAATGAAGATGAGCAATAAAGATGAGCATTAATAAATTCTTAGAACTGAAAGCAAGAGACATGTGTAGGGAAAGTACAAAGCTTAGATTCTGCACAAGGAATAACTTTGAGAGGAAGAAATATCTTGACAGTCTGTCACCATCAGAGATAGAGTGGCTAATAAAAGTGAAATTGAATATGCTTCCTTTGAAAGCAAATTATAAAAACAAGTTTCAGGGTGATGTAGACTGCCCACTGTGTGGAGAAGAAGAAGAAGATACAACTGAACATATCTTTGTTTGTAAAACTGTAAGAAATGTTCAAGAAAGCAGAGAAATAGCTGCCATAGCTGCAGACTTGAAAGAATCAATGAACGAGGAAAATAGAGCAAGAAAGATCATTCAGTTCTCAAAAATGGTGATGGAGATGAGACAGCGAAGAAATGTTGCATTTGAAGTTTAAGAAAGAAATACAATAGGAAAAGGGTGAGAAAAACAAAAACAATTAAAAACAATGGTAAAACAGTGTGTTTGTGCCTTGCAATCATAGTGGTTGCCTGTCAATGGAAATTGATAGAGAGGGCACTGTGGAATCACAAAAGAATCACAAAGGAATGGTTTATCTTTCGAACGAAATGTCGTATAAATATCATACTGAGCTTTGGACATTGCTTTGCCAAAATTGATAAACGGGGGGGGGTCTTAATAAGGGCCGGGGGATGGATAAAGTTTTTGAAAATTAATAAGCGTCCCCCCTTGTATTAGGCAGCCGAGAGTACACCTTTTTTTATAAGAAACTGGTTTATAAGAAACTAGTACTAAGATGGCCAAAATTTTAAGAAACTCCAGTACTATGTCTTAGAAATACTAAGAAACTTTTCAAAGTTAAAAGCATAGATATTACAGCAAATACAGTACAGGGTGTCTCAAAAAAATTGTTCGACGTTTGATTAAATACTAAAAAATAACGATACGCTGAATGGACCTTTGGTCAAGTCCCCCTTGTCCTGAGATTTTAAATTAATTTTTGACACAAGAATCATGCAAATCCGATAAAAATTCATGGGGTTACAAGCATTTGAAGTTCAAGTTTGTGCAAAAGCTGAAACCAGAGGCCTCGAAATGGCATTTTTGGTAAAAGTCCCATAGACCGTCGTTTCTGTTATTTCTCAATTGTTTCAGGGTGAAACAAGTGGGATTCACACATGTATTCGATAACCTAACTGTCAAGCATATGGATTGTTTGAGGAAACAGATTCAGTCTCTCGCCGATTTTGTTTTGAACCACTGTTTTTGGACCTATGCAATGTTAGGGAATTTTGAGAATGATCGCAAGAAATAATTTACTTTAGAAGTCGTATTTGCTTTGCTCTGATATCAACGAGAGGTATGACATTGGATAAGCTTCTCTTACCTAAGTCTTCGAGCTTTTTGCAATACAAGTAATCTGGGGGGTCTCTGGTTTCAGCTGTCGCATATTTCTGATATTCGAGAGCTCGCAACTCAGTGAATTTTCAACCGATTTGCACGATTTTAGTAGAAATCGGAGTATTGGCAGGGAAACGGAGATTGATTAAGAAACGAAGAGCGAGAATTGCGACGATAATCATGTTAGTATACTTCATTCCAAGTGACAAATCCATTAAATATATTTCAACAAATCCATGTTAGACAAATCCATGTTAGACGAATCATGTTAGACAAATCCATGTGAAAATTAGAAAAGACTAGGCCATAATTGTTGTTGACGTTTCAAAGCAAACTTGCTTCATCATCAGAATACCAAGTTTCCAAAAGCACGAGGCTATATTTATATCCATAAAGACAATAAACTACCAAAAATGCATTTTTACAAATCCTACGTGAAAAATAAATAATGAGGCACGCCCAGAGGACAATACCTAAAACAGAGCTAAGGGAATAGAAGATTGCAGAGAGTTAAGTCTCTAAAATTTTAGTCTCTAAAATTATTTCATAATCTTAGGAACAGGGTTATCTTTCCATGAGCCTGTTCATGTTGTCCTTATTTTTCAATATTTAATCAAACGTCGAACAATTTTTTTGAGACACCCTGTAGTGTCTCGCATATAAGAAACATTAATTTAAGAAACACCAGACCTTGATCAAAATAATATCCTCTCTTATAAGAAACTGGTGCAGATGTTTCTTATTCAAAAAACTATGTGTGCATTAGAAATTTGAAAAACATGGCGAATTCAGCTTTGCAGTTGAATCAGCCTGTACCTATTCACATAAAAACATGAGATATACATGCAAATGAAGCACAAATCACCTTCCTGGAATAAATGTAACCTTTCTTAATGTAAAAAGTATGTTTTGCATGACAATCATAAAGCTCGTGTCTGATTCTAGTTCATTGATAGTACATGATTTTTCTAATAAGAAACTTTAGAAATTTCACCCTGAATTGAAGTTTATATCTCATTAGACCTCAAATTGAAAATTTTGTTTCTTATATGCGGGACACTACTGTAGATCGTTGAACCTTTATTCTTGAGCAATGTTATCTTACCATTTGTGTTTTCAGATAACAGAACACTGTTTATTTACGATGTTTTAAATGTCAAGAAACATATCTGCTGCAGTGTTAGCGACCACATTTATATTTCTGCATTCAAAAAATAAGAAACCAATCAAGAAACCTTTAGTACTAAAAAGCGGACAAAATTCAATGTGAAATTAAGAAACTTTTAATACCATTGCCTGATCTAAGTTTCTTATTAAAAACGTTTAATACTAAGATGAGCACGATTTTAAGAAACTCTAGTACTATGTCTAAGAGGTATTAAGAAATTTTTTAAAAGTGAAACTCTAGTACTATGTCTGAGAAGTAATAAGAAGCTTTTTAAAAGTTATGGACAATGAAGCAAATATATTGTTGAACCTTTATTCTGGAGTAATATTAACTAGCCATTTGTGTTTTGAACATAAGAGAACAGTATCCTAAATGCTGTTTTGAATGTCAAGAACCATATCTGCAGCTGTGTTAGAGACCACATTGATAATTCATGCATTCAAAAATAAGAAACCAATTAAGAAACCTTTAGTATTAAAAGAAAATTCCATGTTAAATCAAGAAACTTTCGGTGATATGGTCTGAGCCAAGTTTCTAATAGACGATTACGCTAAAAATGGCGGCAAGGAGCTTTTTACCAAGATGCATTGCGTTCTTTAATCGAATTCCTATAGAATCGTTAAGGATTCGTAATTAGAACGCAATGCATCTTGGTAAAAAGTTCCTCGCCGCCATCTTTAGCGTAATCGTCTATTGTAAAAATGTGTAATATCTTGAACAACTGAGAAAAGTTCTACGATGTTTACGGACTGAACAGTAAACATCGGTTATGGCCGCGGTACTGTAGAATCTTAAAAATTTCTTGGTACTTGCTTGTTGAGTGATATTGGACGTGCCGCTTATATGGGCGGGATTTTGGGTAGCTTTTTCAGAATTTTTATCGCAACTGAAGAAATTTGAATAGAGCTTGTATCTTCAAATGGACAAAATTCATAGCCAAAGTTTCCAAACTTCCTAAAATTCATGCAAAAGGGGAAGAAATTCTTGAAAAATTCAGTCCAAAAAATGGATCTTTTTGTCAAAGTCCAGATTCACGTCGAGTTACGGTCACAGTCAATTTTGAGATAATTCCGTGCAATTTCAATATTTGGTAACCTGCGCACAGACTTTACTTAAAGCCTGTGCGCAGGCTAAATATTTGGTCATTTGTGCCACTTTTTATGCCATTTGGACCACTCTAGTGACAACATTTTCAAAATCTTTGTCCATATTCGTAATCAGCACACTCAAAATAGGTTTTGCATCAATTTTGAGATAATTCTGTGCAATTTCAATACTTTCATCATTTGTGCCACTTTTTGTGCTATTTGGACCACACAACTTCAGTGACAATATTTTCAAAGTCTTCCCCCATATTCAAAACCTGCGTACTTGAAATAGGCTTTGCACCAACTTTGATATAATTCTGTGCAATTTCAATTCGAGTTCATTTGTGCCACTTTTTGTGCCATTTGGACCACTTTAGTGACAATATTTTTAAAATCTTTAAAATCGTTCATTCTCATAATCAGGACACTCGAAATAGGCTTTTTACAAATTTTGAGATATTTCTATGCAATTTCAATTTTAGGTCATTTGTGCCACTTTTTGTGCCCTTTGGACCACTTCAGTGACAATATTTTCAAAATCCTCGCCCATATTCATAATCAGCGTACTTTAAATAGGCATTGCCCAATTTTTGAGATAATTCTGTGCAATTTCCATTTTAAGTCATTTGTGCCACTTTTTGTGCCATTTGGGCGATTTTAGTGAACAAATTATCAAAATCTTCGCCCATATTCATAATCAGCGTACCCGAAATGGGCTTTGCACCAATTTGGAGATAATTCTATGCAATTTCAACTTTAGGTCATTTGTGCCACTTTTTGTGCCCTTTGGACCACTTCAGTGACAATATTTTCAAAATCCACGCCCATATTCATAATCAGCGTACTTGAAATAGGCTTTGCACAAATTTTGAGATAATTCTGTGCAATTTAAATTTTAGTTCATTTGTGCCACTTTTTGTGCCATTTGGGCGACTTTAGTGACAATATTTTCATAATCCACGCCCATATTCATAATCAGCGTACTTGAAATAGGCTTTGCACAAATTTTGAGATAATTCTGTGCAATTTAAATTTTAGGTCATTTGTGCCACTTTTTGTGCCATTTGGGCGACTTTAGTGACAATATTTTCATAATCTTCGCCCATATTCATAATCAGCGTACCCGAAATAGGCTTTGCACAAATTTTGAGATAATTCTGTGCAATTTCAATTTTAGGTCATTTGTGCCACTTTTTGTGCCATTTGGGCGACTTTAGTGACAATATTTTCATAATCTTCGCCCATATTCATAATCAGTGTACCCGAAATAGGCTTTGCACCAATTTTGAGATAATTCTGTGCAATTTCAATTTTAGGTCATTTGTGCCACTTTTTTGTGCCATTTGGGCGACTTTAGTGACAATATTTTCATAATCTTCGCCCATATTCATAATCAGCGTACCAGAAATAGGCTTTGCACCAATTTTGAGATAATTCTGTGCAATTTCAATTTTAGGTCATTTGTGCCACTTTTTGTGCCATTTGGGCGACTTTAGTGACAATATTTTCATCGGGTTCTCTGACGTTCTTTAGGAATTCTCTGAAGAACCTTCATGGGTTCTTTGAAGAACCTTTATGGGCTCTCTGAAGAACCTTCATGGGTTCTTTGAAGAACCTTTATGGGCTCTCTGAAGAACCTTCATGGGTTTGAAGAACCTTTATGGGCTCTCTGAAGAACCTTCATGGGTTCTTTGAAGAACCTTTATGGGCTCCCTGAAGAACCTTTATGGGTTCTTTGAAGAACCTTTATGGACTCTCTGAAGAACCTTTATGGGTTTCTGAAGAACCTTATGGGCTCCCTGAAGAACCTTTATGGGTTCTTTGAAGAACCTTTATGGGCTCTCTGAAGAACCTTTAGGGGTTCTCTGAAGAACCTTTATTGGTTCTCTGAAGAACCTTTGTAGGTTCTCTGAAGAACCTCTAGGGGTTCTCTGAAGTACCTTTAGGGGTTCTTTGAAGAACCTTTAGGGGTTCTTTGAAGTACCTTCATGGGTTCTCTGAAGAACCTTCGTGGGTTCTCTGAAGAACCTCTAAGGGTTCTCTGGAGTACCTTTAGGGGTTCTTTGAAGAACCATTGGTAGGGGTTCTTTGAAGAACCCCTGACTTGGGGTTCTTTGAAGAACCTTTAGGGGTTCCATATATGTATCCTGCTCAAGAACCCTAAAAGGTTCTTCGTAAGCCACCTTTTTTCTGTGAGTGTAGAGCTTGCAAAATCAAGATGTCAAAAACAACTTTCTATTAATACTCGACGGATAAATTGTACGAACTCTTCATGGTAATATCTTCTATTTTTCCAGTTCTGCTGCCAAACGGTGCCATAATCTTATTCAATTTTGTCCCAAGATTTTCATCATTTATCGAAGCAAGCAAATAATGTTTCAGTCCAGTTTTGAATAACAAGATGACGAATCGACAAAACTCCTGCCAAAACACTCACAAGAGAAACCTTCACATGCTGATTTTTCTTGTTATGCAAATTTTGTTGCCAGGGCCATTTACGATAAGTTGCCGAAAACTTCTGTTGAGTAAATCAAAATTAAATGTATTGTAACCTTAATTTCCAGTCTGGAACTGATTTTAGATGTTAAGAGTGCCACATTGCCGTTCCTAAAGGCAAAGATTAGCTTTTATGCGCTTCCTTCAAAGGAAATGAGAGGCTCCGTGAAATGACGGAGTTTCAAGGAATTATTTTGCAAAAACCAGGTATAGCAGACAAGTGGGCAAGCAACCCTGGTTAGGAAATTTATCTGACAACACAGATTTAAAATTTCTAAAGGTTCTTCAAAAGTATATTTTCGCGGCGACCAAAAGTTGAGAGGGTAGTTTTCCTTTAGTTTTCCCCACAGCTACGACTCTCGACGCGGGAATTTGTTGATCACGTGATTAAAATGGAGCACGTTGATTGGCTATGGTGCAAAATGTAAACAAACTAACATTTCTATGGTTACAAAATTTACCCCTGCTATGTTTTGTAAATAGTTGGTTTGAATTAGTGTCAGCTTGATACTACTGTAAATACCAACTTTGAATATTGATTTGAAATGAATGAAATGAAATGAAATAGGCCTAACTGGGCGTCGAAATAGTTCCTCAAGAGCCAGCGCTGTTTGAATATGTGAGCAATATTTGAATTTAAATTTTTGGAAACACGATGGGAAAAATGGCGACTACTTACCATTCCATCACATGTAGGCCTTTTTCAACTTCTCATATCGTTGGATTCACGCGCCAGAAAATAATAAACCACGTCTGAACATGGGTGTCAGAAAAGTACTTTTTCGCGCGCTTTTAAATTAGAAGACCCATTCCCCTCGAAAACCAACATCGCGTGATTGTGCACAAAAAGTGCTCACAGCAGCCTGTGATCGGAAAAGAGCGATGGGGCTCTAGCAAAAGTTTCTTTCGAGTACGTCTATTCTCAGAAATAGCTCATATGATTTAAAACTCACTTTTTACAACGATCTAAAGAAACTCAACTCTGCATTTTGATGTTGACTTAATGACAACAATGATGATTTCTTTATTTTAGGTTGGCTTCTCGTCTAGCTGATGCTAATTAATGCCAACCAAAACATGAATGAATGTTAATAATAAGTAGACATGGCATACAAATATCAATCTACAGTTTTATAAAAACCCTAAATTTTCAACATATGGCTTAGAAAATCTACAGTTGCAACCAAAATTTTGGCTTTAATGTTCCTTTTGAAGCCATTCAATAACTGGGACTTTTTCAAGGAATATGGCATTGCGTGTCATACCTTAGATCCAGGAAGACGCTCATTTACAATACCATAACCTTTCGTCGTTTTTTTGGCGCCAAAATGTTTCTGCCATTGTGAAGGTTGCTTCGAGTAAGATACTCTACAAAATTTGATTCATGAAACTTGGATGGAGATTCCTTTAAGTTTTAAAAATTTTGGTAGCAAGCAACTGTAAATTTTTCGGTGAATGGTGAATGGTGTAGTGGATTCAACGTGCGGCCCATAAACACATAACTCAAAGATGTATCTTAGTTTCCTTAAAGTGCAAATATTCAAAATGTATCAAACACAACTGAACTAAAAACGGTCAATAATCCATGTTTAGTTCTCTTTATTCTTCGTCCCCAACAAGGAAAGGAATAAATACGCTCACCAAAATCATGCCGACGTCAACTTGGGCTTGGGCTTGGGTCGTCGCTGCTCGAGACTAGGCCTAGCTTCAGTGGCTTTTCGTAAGGAACGCGCTCGTCTTGTTTGTCTTGTGCTCTCTCTACAACTCTCCTCCTGTTTTCTGTTGTAATAGTTTTACGTGTTTACCATGGCTCCTTAGGGAACTGGATCAGCGCAACACCGCCAGCACACAGGGCAAAAAATGTACCCACACAAAAGGCAAGATACCTCAAGGGACAAAGCGTTCTGGGGGTCTCCTGAGTCTTGTCGACTCCCTTTGTGCTTTCCTTTGAGGTTTGCCAACAACATGGACACTGTGTTTGCAGTCATTAGTAACTCCTCGAAATCTGAGCAGCTATTTTTGTAGGCGATCGTAAAAGCTCCCTTGTGGATTTTGTTTACTTTCTATAACAGACCTGTCATTGCACATCCAAAAAAGTGGACAATAGCTAAACTGAGAAATAACGGAGGCTTTTATCATAACCTTCGTTATTTCTCAGTCTAGCTATTGTTCACCTGTCTTGGTGTGCTGAAATGTTACATTGCCCCCATCATCCTAGTCCTGACCTATGAACTGGTGCTAGCGGCTCATCCATGTTACGGCTCAACAACGAAATCGTTCAAAAACTTTCTCAGAACTGCTTTCCATATCGCTGCCAGCACTTGCCTCAACGGCTGAGAAAGCGCTTTCAAATTCTGCAGACAGCGTGTTCAAAATTATCGCTTCTGTTTCGACACAGTCGAACACTCCATCCTGCAGAAAAAATTAGCTGCTTATGGTGTTGATGAAAAGTCAGTGGGCTGGTTTACGTCATATCTCAGTAATCGTTAGCAACGCACTTGTGTTGGTAATTTTACTTCCACACCAAGCTATGTTTCTATAGGAGTCCCCCAGGGATCGGTGTGGGACTGCTCTTGTTCTTAATCTACATCAATGACCTTCCGGATATACTCCAAAACACCAAATCATCACTCTTTGCTGATGACACTGTAGTTTATACAACAGCTCCTAGTGCTGATCATCTTACAGTAGCATTAAATGAAGATCTAAATAATCTGAGGAACTGGCTTGTGGATAACAGATTAACACTCAATATAGGAAAGTCAAAATATATGCTGATTGGAGGGAATAACCGAGTCAAAGATTTTATAGATGTGACGCTGAGCATTGAAGGCAAGGGATTAGAAAAAGTCAGCAACTATAAATACCTGGGCGTTATCATCGGTGAAAATCTCTCCTGGACGGATCATGTAGAGTCAGTTGCCAGAAAAGTGTCTCAAAGAATAGGTGTCTTGAGACGAATAAAGCACCTACTACCAAGAGCCCAAAGAGAGACGGTGTACAACTTAATGATGCTGCCTCTTTTTGATTCTGCTGATATTGCACGGGGAGACCGTGACAATAAGGTATTAATGAAGTCACTTCAGATTCTGCAGAATCAGGCTGCAAAAGTCATACTGGACCGACCAAACAGGTCATCAAGCTCTGATGCACTTGCTACTTTGAAATGGGAATCACTTGAAGAAAGAAGATAGGCACACAGGAGTTCATTTGTAAAGAAAACTTTACTCAATAATGTGAACACATCCAACGTGAGGGGTAATGAAATACATACCTATAATACTCGAAATAAGGGGAACTTTAGATTAGAACTAATTGGGGGAAGTAAAGATCTTCATATTATTTTTTGAAGAACAGAATGAACAATTTGAATTGTAAAGAAGGACTGTAATCGCTTTTAACTGTATAAGATTTTATTAGATTTAGGTAGTTTACTATTAATTTCTATATTTTATACCTTCATTGTAACTTTTTACTTTTGAGGACCCCCATGAAAAGCACCTCTTGGTGATTGGGGTATCCTCATTAAAGATATTTAATCAAATCAATCAAATCAAACCCTGCTCCAGCACATCCCCCCCCCCCACAGGACCGACTGACCGAACAGGTCGTAACGGAAGGAAAGATGAATATCAGAAAAAAATTTGGTTTCAGGAACCCAAATTACTAGATCCAGGGACCACTTGAAAAGGCAAACTGACACTTTTGAAGGCGATCTTACCTCCCTTTCGATCCTTTGTCGAAAAATCAATCCCAGATTCGTCTTCAGCGTGCAAGATTGTGTCAATGTCACCAATCATACATCCTTGACATTAACTGACTTTTTAAGAATTTTCAAGCCAAAAACAATTGTAACTGGAACACCAGCTATTTGACTATGAAACATTTGAAATGTCTTACCAGGAATACTGCCAAGCATTTTTGCCTTTGTTACCATGCGCATTCTTCTGCAAACGTCATGTGGCCTTACAGGATAAGGGTCGGCTAATATTCCTCCTGGCCAGAAAGAATCTCTAAAAGAAACATTTAATTGCAATGTTAATCTACGCTAAAGCGTGCTGAAGTCATGGCTGTTAAAGTAGAAATAATGAGGAAATTTGCCGGTGATTGTAGCATGTTCTCTTAAGGTTCGAAGGCACTTTCTTGAGAAATCTCTAGAAAAATTTGAACACAATGGCCCATTTCAGCCAAGTAAATTTTAAAGTGCAAGTAAGTAAGTGTGTAAGTGAGCAAGCAAGGAAGCAAGTAAGTAAACATTCGCCATTCAAAGGGAAAATGGATTAAAAGATCATGAAAATTAAGGAAGAAAGAAATCCAATTACAAATGTACCTGATAATAAAGGTGTATAAGTTAAATGTAAATGTTAAATATCTTTGTTGGTCATTATGAGCAGAAACTAATGAGTGCTCTAACGGATAATAAACTATTATGCTATTTTAGGTATGTTGATGATACTTATGCAATCTTTGAGAACGAAGAGGCGTGCCAACATTTCTATGTTTCACTTAACTCTTTGCACCCCTCGCTTAAGTTTACAACAGAACGGGAGACTGGCGGTAAACTTCCCTTTCTTGATGTACTTGTGGTATGGTCGGATAATGGTCTTCTTACCCAAGTGTATCGAAAGCCCACCTTCACTGGTCAGTATATTAGGTGGGACTCATTTAGTCCTAAGAAATACAAGATTAATCTTATCTTCAATCTTGGGCACAGGGCTCTGGTTATTTGCTTGCCGCGTTATTTGGACTCGGAAATTGCTAGGTTGAAGGATCTTTTCAGACAGAATGGCTACCCTGACCATGTCGCTAATCGTTGTATTGACAAGAAACTCTCCACTTGGTCATCAGAGAAGGTTTTTGGTCCAAAGAATTGTCCAGTGTACATTAGACTACCATATATTGGTGATGTATCTTACAAATTTGAAGGTCAAATTCGCAAAGCAATTGATCGTTGTCACAGCACCGTGGACTTTAGGGCCATTTTTGAGCCTCATCGTATGCTACCCAAAGTTCAAAAGGATGTCGTACCTGCCATTAACTTGAGTAATATTGTGTATGAATTTACGTTTGAGTGCGATGCTCACTACGTAGGTAGGACATCCCAAAGACTTGTTGACAGGATGAGACAACACATACCCCTAGCAATAAGGAAAGGTACTGATAGGTGCAACGATCGTTGTCAACCCAAACGGAAATGTAAAGCTAACCAGCCTAAACCAGAAAGTGACTTTGCCATTGGCACCCACCTACTGAACAGTGTTGAGTGTGGTAACAGCTACAACAAGGATTGTTTCCGTATTTTGAGTAGGGCAGGGTCTGCATTTCATCTTAAGGTTTTGGAAGCTGTATTTATTAAACTTCGGAATCCCTCGCTTTGCCGACAGAAGGAGTTTGTTTTCGCTCTGCAACTGTTCTGAAGTTGGCGCCAAAGTTTTGGCGCTTGTTGATTGGATGCCTTTTGTTTGAGATTAAGCCAATCAGTGGCTCAGGTGTCGACGTTCACGTGATTCTCAAATGTCTTTTGTTTTGTTCGGTATAAATCAGCCCGGTCGTGCCATTTATCTGTTCTTCAAATGAACCAAACTGATGAGCTTGCGACGAAACGCATATTTGGTGTAATAACGTTGTGGACAACTGATTACTTATTTTCTTGCAGGTTTAACAGCTTTCTTTCCAGTTACAGGTTTATCTTATATTATTATTGTTCTCTTACAGGAGTTGATAGTGCTTTCTTACAGGATACACGTTTATTGTGCGTCCATTGTTTATTCAGATGAGTCCACTACTTAAGGCGATATCTAGTTCCTTGCTACCGGATCGTTTGATTTTTCTGCCAAGAGGTACAGACTTTGTCTTGCCCTCTCCAAAGTGAATGGTTGGTTTGTTATCAACAAACCAATCACAAAGGGAGTTAAAATCTTTATTTTGCTTCTTTTCCATTTCATTGATGTTACTATCTCTGGATACAAGACAGGAGTCATCTGCAAATAAAAGTAGTTCCCAGTCAACTGCCCCAGGCATACGTTGACATAGAAGAGGAAATGAGTGGGCCAAGAATAGAGCCTTGCGGAGCTTCCCATGATAGTTCCCCAGGTAATGAGGTCTTCTTTCTTTCTTATATATTCAATAAAATCAAAATAAATTGAATAGATAAACTAAGCATAAGATTCATTGTGCTATTCACAGCGGAAATGGACACATGGTCATCGAGTTCCCACTATGAATACCATTTAAAATAGAAAGACAATAACTAGAATAGTCTATCAACAATGGACATAGTACAGAACACGCCCTATTCAGGCTCACAGAAATGTGCTGCAAGGCCCTAGCTGATAGGAAGGTTGTGGGGATGGTACTGATGGACCTTTCGAAGGCATATGACTGCCTGCCTCACCACCTTCTAATAGCTAAACTTGCAGCTTATGGATTCGGCCAACATAGCTTACTATCAATCCACAGCTACCTTTCGAATAGAAGAAAGCGCGTGAAAGTCGGATCTGAGTTTAGTGAATGGCTAGGGATCAAATCAGGTGTTCCACAGGGGTCAGTACTTGGAACACTTTTCTTCAACATCTTCATTAATGATCTGAGTTAAAGAGTCTGAAGTTTGTAACTTTGCAGACGACACTACGATATCCAAATCTGGGAAGGATTTTTAATATGTGGTAGTGAACCTTAAGGAAGACCTGTCTAACACCCTTGACTGGTTCAAAGATAATCATATGGCAGCCAACCCTGGAAAACTTCAGGTTATATTTTCAGGGCTGAAAGATAAACCAACATTCATCCTCGAAATTAACGACAAAGTCACCCCCCCCCCCTTACAGACAAAGTTAAATTGCTAGGAGTCACTATTGACTCTCAGCTGAAATTTGATGATCATGTTAAATCCCTCTGCCAGAAAGCGAACAGGAAAGTTGAATGCTTTTTCGCGCGTGTCTCCTTATCTGAACCACGAGAAGGGTAAGATCCTCTATAATACTTTTTTTATGTCCAATTTCAATTACCGTGTCCAAAAGAGAGCTTTAAGAATTTTGCACAATGACTTCAATATGTAATTTGAAGTACTTCTAAAAAGAACAGATGAACGAACGGCGCACACAAAGAATCTGCAAAAATTGATGCTACAAATCTTTAAGTGCCTTTCAGAAGAAAATCCATCATTTATGTGGACATTCTTTGAAAGGTAACACTTAAAGTATGAATTACGAAATAAGAACCTATTGCAATTACCGAAAAGATGTGTGAACAAAATAGCAGCCAATTCACTCATTTTCAAAGGCGCTCTCCTCTGGAACACTCTATCAGATACTATAAAAAATGTAAACTCAACGGCGATATTTAAAAGAATGATCAAAGAATGGAGTGGGCAAAACTGTACATGGAAGATCTGCAGTTAGATTAAAAAAGAGGTGGCAATGAGGATCCCAGATTCGACTTTTTAATTTTTGTAGCATTTATTGTAAATAATTGGTTTGAATTAGTTTACCACTATGTATAATGATAGATACCAACTTTAAATAATTTGATAATGATAATAATGATGATATCTAACTCAAACCATCACCAAAATAAAACAGAAAGAAAATTACGAAAAACACAACTGTTCTATATCATACGTTTCGATGTAAAATCTTCTTCAGTGTATTTACAAATCCAGACAGCCAAGTATTTATACTCTAAACCTAAAATTTGCATAAAAATGTATTTCTAAAACCCAGACAAATAAAAGAAAATTATCATTTTGAAGTCCTATTGAAATAAAAAGAAGTTTTTACATAAGAACAAAGCGGTTTCGAAACAAGGAATGATTTTCATGCACAAGATTCCCCAAAGTGGCCTTCCAAAGTTTCTTCCTCCCCGTTTTCTTTTATGAATTTGGACTGACTAGAAAGGGAGTAAAAGCTCTGGGTGACAAGAACTTATACAACCCGAGACAGAAGGCAAGGAGTGTCAGCCAGTGACCCTCCAAGGATTTGCTTAAGTTGCTAAATCCAGGATAGCTCGATGGGGAATTCCACCCCACCACTACGTGCAATTTTGCACGAAGTCAGCCAGCCAACAACCCTGCCATTACGCTGCCCATGATTTTCAATGCAATGGTAAGAGAACTAAGCAGTGCCACAAGCAAATATATCCGGCTCAACATCGGCTGCCCTCTCATTTAGGCCATTTGGTGTAAACAAACCCAATTTGTATTGCCAAAAAAGCTCCTTCCTGCGAAGGGAATACACATTCTGTGCTCCGTCAATGAGGCGAATAACGACCGAAAATTCACCATGGTGGCCTTCCTCGAAAAAATGAGAGAAAAAGCTTGCCTGAGGCACCGCCTTTCCCGTATCAAGAGTACCAGCATTACGCTTCTGTTTGTAAGTCCGAAAGTATGATTTGTACACGTTAAATCTTTGACGAAATTTTGTTTTAGTGCTGCCAACATACTTTTTGTTGCAACATGTACATTGCAACATATAAACTACGTTTGTAGAATTGCAATCGTAAGCCCCTGAAAAATTCTTGAAAGATCGCGAATCATTCGCATTAGAGAAACTGCAGCCCTCTTGAATAATAGGGCAGATTTGACAGCTCTTACCACTGCATTTAAAAGTTCCTTTTGGCACCAGCTCCTGATCTTGAGGTTGCAATTTAGCGCGAACCAAAGTGTCTTTAAGGTTTTTTGCCCTCCTAAATGAAACGAAAACTTTTCCGGCAAATTGCTTGCGATGTTCGTCGTCAACGAGAAGAATATTAGCGCATTTTCGCAAAATATTGCTGACCCCATGAAGTGCCGGATGGTAAGTTAGATCCAACGGTATCCTCGTGTCATCCTTCTGCTTGGAATTCCCATTTAACAGGATTTCCCTATCCAATTGTCTAACCTTGTCTAACTGACTGTCGATTTCCCCTTCATGATACCCCCTCCCAATTAGCCACGATTTTAAATCCCTCATACGTTCGTCAAAAAATGAATCTTCGGAACAAATACGCCTTATACGAAGGGCCTGTCCGTATGGGATGCCCTTTTTGGTGTGATAAGGATGACAAGAGGAACGGTGCAGGAGCTTAATAATGATGATAATAATAATAGTAATAATAATAACAATAATAGTAATAATAATAATAATAATAATAATAATAATAATAATAATAATAATAATAATAATAATAATAATATAAAAACACAACTGTTTATAAAATACGTTTCGATGATAAAATCTTCTTCAGTTAAACTAAACCAGAGGACAGCCGAGTATTTATACATGTTGAAAACAAAACCTAAGCTAAAATTATTCCAAAATGAAATTGCTAACAATGAAAAAGCATTAACTCGCACAAAATTTAAAAGAAGATGTTTGAAACTGGCTCACACTGGCCCCCCCGGGGCCGCCAAGACCGCGCAGAAAGAACCACAAGACAAAGAGCCAAAGTCTCAGTGCTTTGTCTCTCGGGTCCCCCCGCACGAACCCAACGACCCGAAAGACACAGCGCGAACCAAGTCTCAAAGTATTTTAAAGTTTTTATGACTCCCATCCCAGTAAACAACCATATTGAAATCTATGCGTGGCACCGTTTATTAATGCACTTAGGACTGGAAACTCTTCTGTTGTTGGAGTCAAGACCTTTAAGAAAGAACACCCGCCCAGTGACCCTCTAAGGATTTGCAAAGCAGCTAAGAACTATTTTAGCCAATGCTAAATCCCAGATGGCAAGGAAGGGGATTCCACCCTTCCACCATGTGCAGAAAACACAAAGCCAAAGGTTGAAGTGCCCCACCCATGCAGGTCCCAACTCTCTTAGGATGCGGCGTATTTGTTCAGAAGATAGGTTTTTCGAAAACAGGGTTGCAGACCTAAAAACGTGGCTCTTGGATAGGGGGTATACAGAGGGGGACATAGATGAACAGGTTGACAGGGCTAAGGGATTGGATCGCGTTTCCTTACTTTCTCGGCAACAACAACCAAAGGATGACACCCGGATACCATTAGTTTTCACATATCATCCAGCTTTGCATAGGGTATATGAAGTTTTACGGCAATCTCAGAATATCCTTTTGGTGGATACGGAACACAGGAATCTTTTCAAAGACAAAATCTTTGTATCTTTTAGGAAAGCAAAAAGTCTCAAGGATAATTTGGTTAGGGCAAAACTGCAACCATTGGAGGAGGAGTTGGTGGAAAGGGGAACCTTTAAATGTAACGGTAGAAGAAATTGCCAAATCTGTCCTTTGATACGAGAGGGGGATACTTTTGCCAATGCAAATGATTCGAGGACATTCAAAATATTTTCGGGGCCCTTTCATTGCAATACAGAAAGTGTGGTTTATATGTTGCAATGTGACTGCTGTAATAAAAAATATATTGGCAGCACCAAAAACAAGTTTCGACAAAGGTTCAATGTTTATAAATCGTATTTTAGGACATACGCACGCAAACATAACGAGGGCAGTTTGGCAACAGGAAAGCCTGTTCCACAGGCTAGTTTCTTTAGCCACTTTTTTGATGAACAACATGGGGGTAATTTTTCGGTCAGTATTAGGATAATCGATGGGGCGGATAATGTCTATTCACTTCGTAGGAAAGAGCTATTTTGGCAGTACAAACTTGGAACGTTTTCACCTGCTGGCCTAAACGAAAGAGCAGCAGACATTGAACTCGATATGTTTGCTTGTGGGTCGGCATAAATTCTATCGTTACATTTAAGAGTTGGGACCTGCATGGGTGGGGCACTTCAACCTTTGGCTTTGTGTTTTCTGCACATGGTGGAAGGGTGGAATCCCCTTCCTTGCCATCTGGGATTTAGCATTGGCTAAAATAGTTCTTAGCTGTTTTGCAAATCCTTAGAGGGTCACTGGGCGGGTGTTCTTTCTTAAAGGTCTTGACTCCAACAACAGAAGAGTTTCCAGTCCTAAGTGCATTAATAAACGGTGCCACGCATAGATTTCAATATGGTTGTTTACTGGGATGGGAGTCATAAAAACTTTAAAATACTTTGAGACTTGGTTCGCGCTGGGTCTTTCGGGTCGTTGGGTTCGTGCGGGGGGACCCGAGAGACAAAGCACTGAGACTTTGGCTCTTTGTCTTGTGGTTCTTTCTGCGCGGTCTTGGCGGCCCCGGGGGGCCCAGTGTGAGCCAGTTTCAAACATCTTCTTTTAAATTTTGTGCGAGTTAATGCTTTTTCATTGTTAGCAATTTCATTTTGGAATAATTTTAGCTTAGGTTTTGTTTTCAACATGTATAAATACTCGGCTGTCCTCTGGTTTAGTTTAACTGAAGAAGATTTTATCATCGAAACGTATTTTATAAACAGTTGTGTTTTTATATTCTTTTTTCTGTCTATTTTTGATGGTGGTTTTTGTTAACATAATAATAATAATAATAATAATAATAATAAAGAAAGCGGCATAAAGAAAGAGACTGAGGGTTTGTTAATGGCAGCGCAAGAACAGGCGATCAGAACGAAGTACATCAGGAAAGTCATAGACAAAGAGGACATTGATCCAAAGTGCAGGATGTGTGGTGAGCGGGATGAAACTGTGGCTCACATTTTAGCAGAGTGCAAGATGTTGGCAAAGTGTTAGTATAAGAACTGGAGACATGATAAAGTGGCACAGGCTCTACATTGGGAAATTTGTAAGAAGTATGGGCTATTAGCAAGTGAGAAATGGTATGATCACCGCATTGAAACTGTTATGGAAAACGAGGAAGTCACAGTCATGTGGGATATGAAAATCCAGACAGACAAAGAGATTGAACACTGTAGACCTGACATAGTCATTCGATGTAATAAAAGCAGGAAATGTTACATTGTGGACGTCGCTTGCCCATTTGATACGAGGGTACAAGATAAGGAGAGAGAAAAGGTTGAAAAATACCAAGATTTAAAACGGGAATTGAAGAGAATTTGGCAAAGTCAAGAAATAGTCACAATTCCAATCATCATAGGAACGCTAGGCACAGTAAGCAAAAACTTCGAACACTGGTTAAGGAAGTTAGACATCATAGTGAATTTCAGCACATTACAGAAAGCTTGTTTATTGGGATCAGCAAGAGTCATTAGAAAGGTTCTGGATACGTAAGGCCGTGGGAGATGGCTCGGTAATCAGTAGATTCAACCAGCAAAAACATCACATGCTGTGATAACTTCAGACATAATAATAATAATAATAATAATAATAATAATGATAATAATAATAATAATAATAATAATAATGATAATGATAATAATGATAATAATAATAATAATAATAATAATAATAATGATAATAATGATAATGATAAATTCGTATTTGCCCTAGTGTCCGAGCTTACAGCTCAGTTAACATAAAAATATGTCTACTAGGCCTGCGTTATCCACTACATCCAGTTCATATATACTGTGTGAGACACAGGATCTAGAAGCCATCCAATGTGAACAATGTAATATAGAACTTAATGTAACTGATCATACGAAAGGACCGAGAAAAAAAAGATTCACAAGAATAACTTCCTAACCCTGTGTCTCCATATGTAGTTGGCCATAATCAGATTTGAAACCGAGCACCACTGTAATGTGTTCTTTACAATTAACTTATCTACTGACAGTGATCTTAAAACAGTCCAAACATCCTTCTTGATACAACCAAGTGAGCCAAAGCAAAGCACTTTCAGATCTACATTCCAACCCAACGACTGCAGCAGACTGCACAGCGGCTCATACCGTTCCTGTTTGGTGTTCAGCGCTTGCTCAAAATACAGATCGTAGCAGACAGCCACCTCTAAGATAATGCATTTACGTGACTGATTGTCGATGATAACGATGTCAGGTTTACGATGCGTAATACGCTGCAATTCATCACCATATTCCGTTAATATTGATTCTGCAAGCTTGTTTGCATGAAACTGAAAACCACTTAGACTTCCCGAGATCATTTCAAATATTTTGTCTGCAATTCGATTGTGACGTCTGCTATAAAAGTTGTGAAACTCTCCACAGCCATTCATCAGGTGTGCGATACTTTCCGTATGCTGATGGCAAAAGGGGCAAGAAGGGTCATTATCACGATTCCATACATGCTTTGTGAAGTTTGTTGGAAGTAGACTCAACCGTGCTTTTATTGCAAACTTCACCAGTAAATCACTTACTTTCCAGTTGTAAAATATTGAATGGGAGGATTTCAACTGAACATCAGTCATACAGAGAAAAGGGCCTTGAATTGACAATTGCTTTGCTATGCTTGCTATGCTTTGCAATTGCTTTGCTTTGCTAATTATAATAATAATAATAATAATAATGATAATAATGATAATGATAATAATAATAATAATAATAATAATAATAATAATAATAATAATAATAATAATAATAATAATAATGATAATAAACAGTTGGAGCATAATAGACCTGATATTACTGTGATTGAAAAGAAAAATAAAAGTTGTAAATTAATAGACCCATCTTGCCCATACGACACTCGTATTGAAAAGAAAGAAGAAGAAAAATGCACAAATTACAGTGACCTGAAGTATGAAATTGCAAGAATATGGAAAATGAAAAAGGTGGATGTTATACCAGTAGTTATTGGAGCATTAGGGACAGTGACAAAGAATTTTGATAAATGGCTGGAAAAGTTAGAATTGGATGTTACGGTAGAGATGTTACAGAGACCATGTTTGCTTGGAACAGCGAGAATAATACGTAAAGTATTGGGTATAAAGTAAAGACCATGGAAAGAAGTGATGTCAAGATACCAAAGACCACTGGGTGTGGTCCGCTATCGTGGCAAATGAACCAGGAAATAAGAACACTCCTGTGAAAAAGACAAATAATAATAATAATAATAATAATAAAGAAGATCTTATCATCGAAACGTATTTTATAAACAGTTGTGTTTTTATATTCTTTTTTCTGTTTATTTTTGATGGTGGTTTTTGTTAACATAATAATGATAATAATAATAATAATAATAATAATAATAATAATAATAATAATAATAATAATAATAATAATAATAATAATAATAATAATAATAATAATAATAATAATGATAATGATAATGATAATAATAATAATAATAATAATAATAATAACAATAAAGATCACAGTTTAATACCAGACTGGTTTCCTGCTGGACGCACAGTAATGCTGCCTAAGACTGATGTGCGAAGTAACGTAAAGGAGCGAAGACCGATCACATGTTTGAATACATCTTACAAGATCTACACAGGAATCATTGGAAAGTACACGAGAGAACATGCGTGCAACAATGGAATTTGGGACGAAGGCCAACTTGGTGGTGTCGAGGATGTCTTAGGTACCGTGGACCAATTGATTATAGACAACTGTATCATGGAAGAGGTGAGAAGACATCGCAGAAACCTTGCAGTTGCTTACTACGATTACAAGAAAGCATATGACAGCGTCCATCACGATTGGATGTTACGAGTCTTTGATTGGATTGAAATTCCAAATGATATTAGGTTGGTATTGCAAGAGCTCATGAAAAGATGGAAGACAAGGTTAGAAGTGTGGGACGACAATAAAAAATGTGTCAGCAGATGGATAAACATTTCTTGTGGTTTCTTACAAGGAGACAGTTACTCTCCAGTGGGCTTCTGTTTAACAGAGATACCGTTATGTATCTTACTGTCCCAAACGAGAGGATATAGGATGGGTCCGCCAGGGGAAAGAGAAGTAAATAGAACTCATAGTCTCTTCATAGATGATCTGAAGGTATATCAAGAGAGTCATCAACAACTAGTAGCAGTGAATGAAATGTTGGTCCAAGCGAATCATGACACAGGTGCTTGCTACGGGATATCAAAGTGTGCAGAAATAGTATTCGAGCATGGAAGGATGGTTAAAGGTGAAGGACTAAATATTCTAGAGGAAAGAATGAGGGCATTAGACCCCGATGAAAATGATACCTACAAATTTCTAGGGGTAGAGCAAGCAGAAGGAATCAAAGCTAAAGAAGTGTTGGTAAGGGTTAAAGCCGAGATGCAGAATAGATTAAGAACTTTGCTGAATGCGGAGCTTTATGATAAGAACTTGATTCGGGCAATCAACAATAAGGTGATGCCTGTAGCAGCTTACGTAATGAACGTAAGTAACTTGTCAAAAGGAGAGCTTGAAGAACTAGACCAGATGATAAAACGAGAGCTCAGAAGTAACAACATGTTAGGACGACAGTCAAGTGAAGAGGGGTTATATTTAAAAAGAAAAGTTGGAGGACGAGGATTAAAATTTGTAAGAAATGTATACACGGAAACTAAGATCAGGGTGGCTTGCTATATGGCAGCATCAGACAGCAGATGGATAAAAGTTGCATGGAAGCAGGAAAAGTCAAAAGAATACAACTCGCTGAAAACTGCAGCCGAGGAAATGATAAGTGAGATTGGACACGCATTGAAGTTTAAATATGAAGGTATAGAACTGGATGGAGAACTGCAAATTGGGAACTGGAGGAAAAGTTGGAAGAAGATCAAGGATGTTTTGAAGAAAGGAAACGAAGTGCTTTTGATTGAGAAATACAAACAAAAGCAATTTCAAAGCGAGACGTTTAGCAAGCAGGAAACAGAGTGTCATATGTGGCTGGAATGTAACTTGGATCCTAGGAAAACGGCTGCAATAGTGAACTTACAAGAACAGATGGTTGAAACGAAATCGTGGAAAGTTTCAAGGGGAATAGCAGATGGAGGAGACATGTGTAGACTGTGTGGGTCGTTTAGAGAGACAGTTCATCATTTGCTAGCTGGGTGCCAAATGTTAGCAGGCAAAGAATGTTTACAACGTCACAACAAGGCATTGATGGTTCTCGCTGTTGCATGGGCAAAGAAGTATGAAATAATCGATGAAAACATAGTGTGGTACAAAGAGAAGTGGAGAAAGGAAAAGTATCTGAGAATATGAAAGGGAAATTAGTATGGGACTTTGAGTACAAATTGAGACAAAGCAGTTCGGCTAGAAGACCAGACTTAACACTTGAAGATAAGGAAACAAAATGAATATGGATTTGTGACATGGCATGCCCACAGGAAAATAACATTGAAGCTAAGGTGAAGGAAAAATTGGATAAGTATCAGCAGCTAGCCTTTGAAACAAGGGAAAATCGGGTTGGGTACAAAGTTGAAGTTATTCCATTAGTCGTTGGATGTTTGGGTGGAGGAATTAGAAAATTGTGGAAGAATGTTCAAAAGTGATAGAAACTGAAACTGAGGCTGAAAGAATAGTGAAAGAAATGCAGAAGACAGTGCTAATGGACAGTGAATCAATTATGAGGAAAGTACTGTCGGGAGTGGTGCAACCGGAATGAACATTTGGAACTTAGACTGTATATGTCGTGTACACTGTAAAATCAATAGGCTAACAAACTTTGGTAGTCTTAATTACTGGCTTGAAGTAGCTTTTATGAAGTATAATAATAATAATAATAATAATAATAATGATAATGATAATAATAATAATAATAATAATAATAATAATAATAATAATAATAATAATAATAATAATACTAAACAGCTGGCCCAGAATGAATATAAGAAATGTCGACATGATAAAGTGGCTGCCATGCTGCACTGGAGCTTGTGCCAACAATATGGATTCCCTTGTACAGAAAAAAGCTATGAGCACGTCATCACTAAAGAGATGAGGGTTCTAGAGAACGATGAAGTAAAGGTATTGTGGGATTTTCCGATTCAGACTGATGAGAAGCTGGAACACAACCGACCAGACATTGCCATTGTAAAGAAAAAGAAGAGAACCTGTATGTTAATAGACGTGGCGTGTCCTTTTGACACCAGAATAGAGCGAAAAGAGAAAGAAAAAATAGAAGTGTACACAGACCTAAAATATGAGATCTTGAAGTGCTGGAGGAACGAAGTGAAGACAGTCATAATTATCCCGGTCGTTATTGGTGCTCTTGGCATTGTGACAAAAAATCTTGAGAATTACCTATCAAAGATAGACTTTGCACCAGGTATCGAACCACTTCAGAAAACTTGCCTACTTGGAACAGCCCGTGTACTGAGAAAGGTTTTGGACTACCAGCAGTAGTTAAAAGGCACAGAAGACATCGACAAACAGACAGTTGTTACCCTAGGCTACTGGTTGTGGCCCGGTAGCAATTGAAAATAACCGGCTCAAAGCAAGATCAAACATTAGCCGTGAGAAACAGTCAAATAATAATAATAATAATAATAATAATAATAATAATAATAATAATAATAATAATAATAATAATAATAATAATAATAATAATAATAATAATGATAATGATAATACTGTACAAGTCAATCACTTCACTAGTAGGCGAATATCTACCATCAAGGACGCTACAGATGGATCAAAGAGGAGGTAGACCAGGAGTAATGGGGTGCACTGACAACGTGTTAATTGACAAGATGATCCTAGAAGATGCAACAATTAACAAAAAGAACTTATCAATGGTTTGGACTGATGTAAGAAAAGCATTTGAATCCGTGACACATGCTTGGATCCTTAGAGTGTTAGCAATGAATAAAACAAACAAGCGAATCATAAAGTTCTGTAGAAAACATAATGAAAGGCTGGAAAATTTCAATAACAGTTGATACAGTAAATGGAAAGGAACAATTGGACCCAATAAATGTCAAGAGAGGTATATTGAAAGGAGACAGCTTTGTGGTCAAGCTATTTATACTATGTCTTGACCCAATAGCTTGGGCAATTAGAGGCCATGAGGGTTACCAGCTGACGCACGACAGGACAATGAAAATAACACATTTATTGTTCGTCGACGATTTAAAACTCTATGCAAAATCAGAGAACAAAATATCAGTCGTAACAAAGAAAGTTAAGGAAATGTATGAAGATATTGGGATGTCCTGGGGTCTGGAAAAGTGTGCTTCTTTGCATGTAGTCAGAGGGAAAGTATCAAAGAGCGAAGATTTACCAATAGGAGCAAAGGATTCCATCTCAGTTATGGAAGCTAGCGACAAATATAAATTTCTTGGAAAGTATGAAAATTTCGAACAGCTAGACACGTTCACGTTCCAACAAGCAGAAGAAGAGTATCTACAAAGATTGAATGTAATATGGTCATCACCCTTGTCAGTACCAAGAAAACTGACAGCTTGCATCGTCTTTGCTATGCCTACATTGGAATATTTCATGGGGACAAGTGACTGGTTGATAGCAGATATTCAAAATCTTGATAGGAAAACCAGAAAGGTAGTCGAGAAGCATAAAGGAAAACACATCTCAGAATCAATAGCAATGCTCTATTTGCCACGGAAATGTGGTGGGAGGGAAGTCTGTGGAGGATACCTATAAGATCTCAAAAATTAAGGTGGCACATCACATTAACATAAGCAAAGATTCAAGAATGAAGCTGGTACGCTCGTTCCAACATTACAAAAGCAAAAAAAAACTTTAAATCAACTTTTGTCGAAGCAACAAAGTACGCAAATGAACATTTCAAAGCTGACTTGATCTTTTTAGAGGAAAAGTCTGTATTCAAGTATGAACAGGAAAGAGTAGAGATGAAGGATGACAACTATAAACTAATCCAACGAACACTAGGAAGTATCCTCCAAAGACTATATGAAGAAAGAGTTAGAAACCAACCTTGGCCAGGATTCTACACGGTTTCGATACTAGATAATGATGAAATATCAAAGAACAGTAGAAACATTTTTCAAAGCTGGAGAAACATCCCAGATATAGTTTTATCGACAAATGAATCAATAAAGCAACAGTTACTACCTACCAAAGCATATTCAAAGTATAAGTTGAAGATGGAAGCTGCAAAAACAACATGCAGTCTATGTAAGCAAGCAGAAGAAACAGTCGTTCATTTACTGTGCTCCTGCGCAGCATTAGCACAAACATACTACAAGGCACGGCACGATAGAATGTTAAGACCTGTTTATCATCTAATACGAGCAAAGTTTGAATTTGATGGAAATAATCGTGGAGTTCCATGGTACAAGCAAGCGTTACCTCTTGCAAGCATCGAAAATGATCATGCTAAGATTATGTGGGACATACCGATGCATTTAGACAAAAGACCAAGCAACAATGCCATTACGCCTGATATGCTGATAATAGGCGGAGAAGGGAAAAAGATCAGTTTGATAGAGGGGACTATATGTGCACCTGGATGTATTGCCAAGAGAGAGAAAGAAAGACAGGACAAGTATTCTGAAATGAGAAAGTCACTGGAACGGTTAAATCGTGGATATGAAATAGATCAAATCAATGTTGTGTTCGACTTTCTAGGCTGTTATTATTATTATTATTATTATTATTATTATTATTATTATTATTATTATTATTATTATTATTATTATTATTAATTTCTTTATAGTAGGCTTTTTAAGATAGCTACATTACAGCTAATTGATGCCTACTAAACAAAAAAAAAACTAAGATAAAATAATTACAAAGTGCAAAGTAAAATCTAATTAATTTAACAATAAATGATATCTACATATAATACATATTTACAGGTGAGTTTTGAATGAAGATAAAACTAAATTAGTTCAAGAACCCAACATGTGCTACGTATGTCTTGCACAATCGGCATCCGCAGTCGTCGCCTTTCCATTTTTTTATGTGCTTTTTAAAGACGGAAACATTGAGTGACTCTTTAATGTCATTTGAGAGTCCATGCCACAGTTTAGCTCCCAAGAAAGCAATACTTTCTATCCCGAACTGAACTGTTCGGGCTTTGGGCAGCTGTAAGAGGCTCTTGTTTCTAAGAAGATGGGCATGGTTCTTCTCAATGAAAATCTCCGTCATAAAGCTTGGGGCTATATTCGATTTTGTTTTGAAGATCTCTGTCATCAACAACTGCAGATTCCGCTTGTGAATAGACACAGAATTATCTTTCGTCAGCAGTGCATCAAAGTCTGAGACACTATCCTTGTATGCGATGCTCAGTGCCTTTTTATGAATATTGTTGATTTTGTTATTAAGATGTCTGTTGCAGAACATCCACACTAAGGGGCAATGGCTAAACTGGGATAGAATGAAAGCCTGCATTACCTGCTTAAGTTTTTCGGTGTCAAGAAAGTAGGAAATACGCGATATAGCATGAAGTTTTTGGCTTGCTTTCTTGCATAGCGATTGCACGTGTGTTTTAAAAGAAAATTGTTTGTCCAAAGTGACGCCAAGCAATTTTTCTTCTGTGCTTTCTTTGACTGTTGTGTTTCCAACTTTTATTGAGAGATTATTGCTTTTTTCACCGAAAATCATTAAGTGGCACTTTTCGCCATTTAGTCTCATGTAGTTATTTTGAAACCACTCTGACAGTATTAGGGTTTCATTTTCTAGTCTATTGATTATGTTTTCATGATTGCGATCGCAGACATAAATGGTTGTGTCATCAGCATAGTTGCATATTTTGCTGTCCAGCACAAACAAGAATAGGTCATTCAGGTAAATATTGAACAAGAGAGGCCCAAGGACAGATCCCTGTGGTACGCCTGCGCTGGTTTCTTTCCATGTGCTAAAAGACCCATTGACCTTAACTCTCTGTTTCCTTCTATCTAGATAGCTGTGGATAAGCTGCAAAGCTCCTCTGCCAAAGCCATATGCTTCTAATTTTGCAATTAAAAGATTATGATTTAAGCAATCAAAGGCTTTGGAAAGGTCCATAAATACGGCTCCGGCAGTGTTTCCACTGTCCAATGCCTTTCTGCAGTTTTCTAGGAATCGAAGTAAAGCATGCTGTGTGCTATAATTCTCCCGAAAACCGCATAGCAGCGAATTGAGAAAACGGTGAGCATAGGCTTTCATTTGAGATTCCATCAGTCTCTCGTAGACTTTGGATGTAGCAGGCAAGACTGTGATTGGTCTATAATTTTTCTTTACGAAATTGTCGTCCTTTTTGTAAAGTGATGTGATGTCTCCTGCTTTCAATACTTCTGGAAAGTCATTTTGCGAGATATTTGCATTGAAATGGTTTTGAAGAATTGGTGCAAAAATATCGGAATTTTCCTTGATAACCTTCGCAGGTATACTTCCTATTGGAGATGATTTCCTGGGGTTTAGTTTTTGAAGTTGGCAGAACACTTCCTCTACAGATACTTGCGTAAAATCAAATGATTCTGAGTATGTAAAACACTCCTTAATTTTCTTGATGCTAGGATGGTTTTTATATTTTTCAACAGCTTTATCTATCGGGTCTTCTATACCTATTGTAGGTAATAGGTATGCACCAGTTTCCGTGATTCCTAGATCATGGCTGATATTAGCAAAGTAATCGTTGAAAATTTCTGCAATTTTGTGTTCATTGGTAACCATTTCACTATTTTCAATAAGTGTTATAGTTTGTGATACTTGTACCTTATCTGTGAAAACTGGTTTAACAGTTTTCCAAAACTTACGATTATCTGTAAGATTTCTTAAATCTAGGTTTTGGTAATAATTATATTTAGCTTTGCGCAGAATTTTCACGCACTTATTTCTTTGCCGTTTGTAAGCTGCGAGATTTTCATCCGTTTTGGCTTTCTTGCATTTGCCCAGAAATCTTTTGCGATGCATCATTTCTTTTCGCAGTTCCTTGGTCATAAAAGGGCCATCATTTGCACGAAGGTACTTTTTCGTTATTGGAGCGTGTTGATTTAGTACATCTGTGACCATTCCATCGAAGGCCCCATAGTTTTCATGATCCAACGAGACAGACCGAACATTGGCTATCAGGTCAGACCTGAAATCCACGGTGCGATATGCGCTATAATCACGATAGGTAATAATCCTAGGGCCTCTCTTGCTAAACCCGCCTTTGAGCACGCTACCGATCATAGCGTGAAAGTCAGATAGCCCCGTTTCAGTTGTGGTCGTGTTCTGGAAATTATGTTTCCTATTTGTCAATATTAAATCAATGCATCGGGGGTTATCTGACTTAAAACAGGTTGGGTCCTTGATAAGATTATAAAGATTATAGCTATCCATGAAATCGCTGATTACACTCTTGCTTACTTCACAGTTGAAGTCACCAATTATGATGTAGTTTTCATACTTGTTACTAAAAAAGTCCATTCCCTTTTCTATTTCGTCGAAAAAGTATTTTGGACATTGGGAGGGGGGACGGTAGACGCTAGTAACCAGCCATTTTTGTTTCCTAAGGTTTATCTCAATGACAATGGCTTCGATATCATCTGGGAACTGGTAACTATTGAGCTGTTTAATTGGGGCACCATCCCTAGCATATACCAATAGTCCACCTCCGTTCTTATTACGATCACGTCTGAAAGGCCTCATAAAGCCCTCGATCATGAATTGACTGGTTGGGAATGATTCATCAATTTTCGTCTCCGCAATGGTTAGCAAGTCAAAACTTTTTGCTACAGGTTTTATGAAGTCAAACTTGTTGCGTATTGAGTTAATATTCAGGTAGCCAAAAATAAGGCCTTTTGCATTTTTGCTGCGAAGACTTTTTAAATTGCCACACCCACTATTCATATTGCAGGTATTTTTTTCATTTCTTAGAAAGGCATTTTCAGTGATTTCATGGATGGCATTATGTGATTCTTCATGCAGACTGTTTTTTTCAATACTTTCATACAGACAGTTTTCTTCATTTTTACGAGAATCTAAATCAGAGATATCAAGATTGCTAGAAGTTACCTCAAGTCAGATTTTTTGGATTGCCTCACGGAAGTTCCTTGCAAGAACTGAGTCACCATATCGATTTAAATGGAGTTTGCTGTTATTCAGGTGCTTTGATGCCTCAAGGTTGTTGTTGTTGATGTATCCAATATTTCTGCTATTACATATGTCTTTGAGTTTTTCGTTTACCTTGTGTGCTTTTTCGTTTAGGTCATCTCCCCTTGGGCATATGCCAGAGATCAGGATAGTCGCATTTTCCTTCTGTAGGGACAGTGCAACTTTACTGATGTTATTTGCCACTGTTTCAGCAGACGTTTCGGAGCGGAGGTCATTGGTACCACAGTGAATAATAAATAGATCTGGGTTTTTATCAGCAGCTGGTTTTATGTAGTGCATCATATCGTTTGTCTTCGCTCCTGGAAAGGATCTCACGACAACATTTTGCCTCAGTGCTGCTCGCAATTTCCAACTATGAATGTTTTTTACCATAGAATCTCCTAAAATCATTATCTTTTTCTTGTCTGTTTGGGGTGGCTCTTTAATTTCATCGGACGTTGAGTCTCCTGACGACTGGGAATGTTCCAGTATGGCATCCCGAAGCTCTTTCTTTCGTTTTTCTCCATCATTGGTACTTGTTTGTTTCTCGCTCGAAGATAAATTTGCGCAGTCAGCGACCGTTTTGTCAACGCTGTTCTTTCTCTTTTGTGCTTGACGTTTTCGTTTGTTTGCTCGATTTTGTTTATTCTTTGAGCTTGAATTGCTCTCAGTTGTGATGTCTTCGAAAACAATGTTCTTATTGTTTACATTCTCAATAGCATCTTTATCTTTTAGAACACAGCTATTGTTTGACTTTGGTGTTGACTGGTTTCCTTTGTTTTCTCTTGTCTCGTTCTTTTTTTGTGGGAGTTTCTTTTCTTTTCTTTTGTGTCCACTTTCCTCACTAATTCCCACTGGGGCTGTGTTTACTTCGGGCGGGACTTCGGGGTGGATTTGTTTAGGCCCAGCAATAAGTTTCTCAATTATACGCTGTTTATCTTCCAATTGGCGCTCGAGTGAAATTATTCGATGCTCCATGCTGCGAAGCAATGGCTTCAGGTAATTATCTTCACTGTCGACGGTAGATTGCTTTGATCTTAATACCGCCAATTCGTCGAATGCGTAGCGTTTAAATTCTAGAAACTGTGTTTGCAAGTTATGCAAATCGTCATCCCGAGTTGTTTCATGGAAATCCGTCTGTGTACATACAGGTACGGTATTGTCATGGATTGTAACCATTGGTGTACTGGTGATACGGTAAGAAACTTCATTATTCATCACTGTTTCGTGTATAAGGCCTCGCTTTATTGCTACTTCAATGGCAGTCATTGTGGTTTCTCGTTCCCAGCCATGCTCATTGGTGCAGACATCGCAGATATTGTCAAGATATTGGCCTTTATGTTTCTTCTTTAATCTTTCCAGAGCGTTAATTATTTTCTTTGCATTTGTTTCTTCACTACCCATGGCAAGAGTGCACCAGTGCGTTGTATTTCTTTCTTGTAAAATATGGATGAAAAATCGAAATAGGCGGAGCACTTGAAAAACACGTCCGTCCAACACGCGACACGGAATACTTTGTTACAGCAAGCAATTGGAGTGTCAAATCAAAAGACTATGTGAAGGAGAGAAGGAGGCAAAATTGGTTATCGAACAATGTCAAAACTGGGAACTCAGCCAAAACTGCGAGATTGTTAAAACTTTTTACGAAAGAAAATAAAACTATGAAAAAATGACATGTAATCTTAGAAAAAAAAATTAGTAAATGAAACAATAACAACAAAAATAATCTGCCTAGGCATTAGCCAGCAGTATGGTGGACTCAAGAAAAGCAACAGAAACAATTTTGACAATAATAATAACAACAATAATAATAACAATAATAATAATAATAATAATAATAATAATAATAATAATAATAATAATGGAAACTTTCATTCATATATCCTAAAATACATACTGTGAGAAATTGCGTAGTTAATTGTATTAAATTGCATAATAATTTTATTGAAAGGTATTTTAGGGACTCATTGTTAGGAGACATGCTTATCTCGACATGTGATCTGCATGGCCCTAACCGAGTTACACGCCTACTTATTGATTATTCTGGAACCCGAACTCGAACTGAAGTAACATATATTTGAACACATATTTTGAACTAGAATTGGAACCTCGAACCTGAACTATATGAATCGAATTATTACATTTTAAGGAAGTATACAGTCCTCGAAGATTTAGAGATTTAGAGAGAAGATTTAGAGCCTCAACTATAAAGAAGTTGTTTATGTTTGAGATGAGCCTAACCAGCGCGACGAGTGTGAAGAAATGGTGGATAAACTTCACAATAAATTTTATATGGTCTTGCACCTCGCCGGATGAATACTTGAACTTTTAATTCGTGATGAATAGAAACTATGCCGAAAGAAGGCTCTGGAGATGCAGCGAGGGCGATCTCGCCAACTGCAGTTCTTGTAAAGAAGAAGAAAGTGCGTGGAGGGCATAAGGCCTATTTGAATAAAACCGTTGGAATTGTAAACGCACTGCTTCGTGAAATCCAACCGAATCAAGCTTTATTATTGAAGCAGAACAAAGCTATCTTAGAAGAAAGATTGAAAACTATAACGGTAATAGACGACCAAGTTTTAGAATTGATAGATGATGAAGAAGAAATATTACGAGAAATTGACGAAGCGGGATCGTTCAGTGAGAATGTTCACAAGATTTTAATTGAAATTGAGGACAAACTTCAGTCTTTGAAAGTCTCGCAAAATGGAAACGCCCCTGGAAATGCCAGTTCGCCCCAGGGGGGAGCTTCATGCTTCACGAAATTGCCCAAATTGCAGCTCAGAAAGTTTTATGGAAAGCTACACAAATGGCAGGAGTTTTGGGACTCTTTTCGTGCATCAGTTGATAACAATTCGAATTTAAACGATGCCATGAAACTTGAATATCTGAAGTGTCAATGCGAGGGAGCCGCGTATCAAGCAATTGCAGGCTTAGAACTAACGAATGACAATTATGAAGTCGCAGTTAACGTTTTGAAGCAAAGATTTGGTCAAAGACAAGACATTTTAAATGCACACATGGACGCTTTGCTGTATATTAACACAGTACACAAGAATGCAGAGATATCGGAGCTTAGAAAGTTTTATGATACTGTTGAAACACACAGTAGAGGATTACAATCTTTGGGAGTTGACGAACAGGCCTACGGGACCGTTTTGGTTAATGTATTGTTGAAAAGGCTGCCAGAAGATATACAACTCATTATTAGCCGCAAAATGGCCGAAAGGGATGATGGGAGCGATTGGAAACTTCCACAATTGTTGGAAATTTTGAAGCATGAAATTGAAGCTCGAGAAAAGTGTTCACATGGTAAGAGAGAAGCTAGAAGAAATACAGGAGATCATTACGCCACCGCAGCAACACTCACCACTCGAGTTAAAACCAAACCGAAATGCACATTTTGTCAAGGGGATCATGGGACAGTGGATTGTAGAATTTTTACAAGTGTGCAAGAAAGGAGGAACATCCTACGTAAAAGTGGCCGATGTTTTCTGTTTTTACGACGAGCCGGTCACCTCGCAAAGGATTGTGATGCCTCAATCAAATGTTTTGCATGTAAAGGGCGCCATCACGTTGCTTTATGTGAAGGGCGTAAACCCGGTGAGTATTATGGTGGTATTAAACAACAGCCTTTTTCTAACACTACAAGAACCCAAGCAGATCAGTCTTGTCAAACCACTTATAACGAACAAACAGCACAAACTTCCTTTTGTGGGGTTACTAAAGAAGAAACTGGTAAGGGTGTTTTATTGCAAACTGCATTTGTTACTGCTCGAAACCCACAAGAGCCCTCAAGAAGAGTAAATTTGAGAGTCATTTTAGATTCAGGATCACAAAGATCCTATATTTCGGAAAAGGCAAGAAACTATTTGCAATTGTCTCCAGTGAAACATGAAGATATAAGTATCAAAGTTTTTGGCTCGAATGAAAGTAACGATACGAGATGTGATGTTGTTAAGGTTGGGTTGGGTGCTAGACACTCAGAATTTGAAACAGAATTTAGTGCGCTTGTAGTGCCTACTATTTGTTCCCCTCTTCAAGGTCAAACGGTACGATGGGCAAAGAAAAATTATGCTCATTTGAAGAATTTGAATTTGGCAGATTTTCCAAAAGAAACAGAAACTGAACTATGTGTTGATATTTTGATCGGAAATGATGTAATGTGGCGTCTCTTAACTGGAGAAATTATCAAGGGGGAGACAGATGAAACCCCTGTTGCTGTTGGTACGAAATTTGGATGGGTTTTGTCAGGTGTTGTAGCAGATATTCCACGTAGTTTGCTTTCAGCCGTAAATCTGACAACCACTCATCTTCTTAGAGTTGAATGTCAGAGCCAGGTAGTTGGTAATCCTATTGCAGACAAAGTTTTAGACCGAAAGGTTAATGAATTCTTCGAAAGAAAATGGAAAGGTTACCATCCAGAAGTTCAAAAAACTATCGAAAGTGAAACGGAATCAAAACCTGAAACAAAATCCAAAATTGAAAACGACGAATCAGTTTCTCTAAAACCAGCTAAACAGGCTGACTCCACACCTTTACAAAACACTGAAGCGAAGGTGCTTGGAATGAACTGGGACTTCGAATCGGATGACATTTTATTGAAGTTTGAGAAATTTGTTAGTTTGAGCAAAGAGCTGTCACCGACGAAAAGAAATTTGTTGAAACTTGCCGCGTCTGTATTTGACCCTATCGGGTTTGTTTCACCAGTGTTAGTCCGAATGAAAATGTTACTACAAGAAACTTGCCTATTGAAGTTAGTATGGGACACGCCTTTGCCAGAAAACCTCAGTTCTGTGTGGTTTGAAATCGTGAAAGATCTCGATAAAGTTGTCGAAATTGCCATTAAACGATGCTATTTTGGTAAGGAAAACGGAGTTGTTGACGAATATAATTTACATGGTTTTTGCGATGCATCTGAAAAGGCATATTGTGCGGTTATCTATCTTGTTTATCGCAAAGGAAACCGATATGAAAGCAATCTTATCGCAAGCAAATCACGCGAAGCACCAGTGAAGAAACTGACAATACCGCGCTTAGAATTAATGGGAGCACTCACAATGACGAGGCTAATGAACACAGTAAAAGCCGCCCTTGCAACCCAAATCTCGTTTAATTCTTTTTGGTATTGGTCTGACAGTACGATAGTGCTATCATGGTTGAAAAACGATGCAAATTACAAGCAATTTGTTAGCCACAGAACGAAAGAAATTTTGAAATCAACATCACCTGAAAACTGGCATCATTGTCCTACTGATTTTAACCCTGCTGACGTAGGTTCAAGAGGGCAATCACTTTCTGCGTTGAACGAAAACAACCTTTGGTGGTCTGGACCCGAGTGGCTTAGGGGGCCTGAAGAAAACTACCCAAAACAGCCTACAAATAAAGAATATGAGCAGAGAACTTGAAGAACTATCGAACACGCCTGATGTCGTTGATAATGGAGAGAATCGAAGAGAGGGACGTCCACGACGTGCAGCAGCACTAGATGCAGACTTATTACGCAGGATGAGAGACGAATTGTAAATTCTGTACATATATTGCTATCGGGAGCATGGACCCTGTCGTTTATTATTTTTATGCTGAATTTAAAGAACATAAAAGAAAAGGAAGAAAAAAAAATGGATTTTGTAAGTAACTGTGAATCGTCAATGGAAACTGTAAGTACATTTATCATTTTCCTTTATGCTGTAATCGTAGGATATAGTGAACAGACATTGAATTCCGAACCTTTAGAACATTTGAGATTTCTCCTTGTTGCAAGTGTTATACACTTGCAAGGGGGAGTGTGAGAAATTGCGTAGTTAATTGTATTAAATTGCATAATAATTTTATTGAAAGGTATTTTAGGGACTCATTGTTAGGAGACATGCTTATCTCGACATGTGATCTGCATGGCCCTAACCGAGTTACACGCCTACTTATTGATTATTCTGGAACCCGAACTCGAACTGAAGTAACATATATTTGAACACATATTTTGAACTAGAATTGGAACCTCGAACCTGAACTATATGAATCGAATTATTACATTTTAAGGAAGTATACAGTCCTCGAAGATTTAGAGATTTAGAGAGAAGATTTAGAGCCTCAACTATAAAGAAGTTGTTTATGTTTGAGATGAGCCTAACCAGCGCGACGAGTGTGAAGAAATGGTGGATAAACTTCACAATAAATTTTATACATACAAAGTAGAATAATAAGTATAACTAAGCTATGTAGTAAACTCTCCATTACAGGGCATTAACTACATACTCACACAGGCTAATAAAAAGTGATAAAAGTTCTAAAAATTATTGTTCAAAAGGATAAAAGTTCGGGTTTGGTCCATTCTTTATTTCTGCGACAAAAATGAAATAGGAAGTACGAATACAAACGTTAATAATGCTTTTAGTTAGATATTGAATTTCTGTCTTTGGAATCTTTAGTTTTGTCATAATGTCGAGAAACTTCTTGCTGTCTTTTTCAATAAAACCGCAGGCACCCATTGAAATGTTGGCATACACAACATCGTCATATGATTTCTTTAATCTGTCAACTAGAGCCTTGTATTTTTCACGTTTCCTTGTGCTATTAAGCTCCATATTAGTTTCAAAACCTATTGTAAGCTCTAATAGCATAACGGCTTTCTGTTGGACTATGACAATATCGGGCCTTTCTTGCTCACCAGTTATGATACACGGAGAAGCAAAACTCGGTAAGTCCACAAACAAATTACTGCAGAATCTTGTCAGCGAGTTTGCTATCACTTGAAGTACTGAGTCATGCCTCCAAGTATAACGACCATCAGCAAGAGAGACATTACGACCAGCAACAACATGACCGAGTGTTTGGACTTGATGACAAAGAACGCACAGTTTATTTCCAGAGTAACCCCAAATGTGCATGTTGCTCATATTTGAAAGCATGTTATTCAAATACCTTGTGGTAAAATTAAATATATTCTTTGGCATGTATTTCTGTACCGTACACCAAATGGATTTTGTGCTTGTCAAAGTCAAATCCCATGCGTGGCGTGCTACCAGTCCCTGGGTGGTAAGATCTTTCTTGACTTTCTCCGACATATTCTGCCTTATTGACTTAAGGACATTTCTTGTTGAATTGAATGAATCGTATTGCTTACTTTTGTCATTGGAGAGATGATACAATTGGTTTATGTCTTGGTTTTCTGGGTTTTTAAGGCATTGTCTCACTACAACTTGACACTGCTTGAATTTTGTACTGATGTCATGTATATCCAAGCCAAATTGGCTTTTTGAAAGCATAATTATTGATAATGTCCCGGAGGCGGGAATTTCCAGCCATCGTCGGAGATAAGTATGGGCGAAACTATCCAATTGATTTACGACCCACGTCTGTTCTATATCAGCAATCGTCAGATGCCACGATATTTTACTCATGAAGTAGCGCGAATACAGTAAGATTTTGTTCTTAGAATGTAATGGCAAACTGTCTATTTTGTTCATAATCTCAGAAGACATTTCTAAGTTCTTTGTGCTTTTGGTTGTCCATTTCAAAGTTGAACCAACGTCCAAGATATTGGAAACTATCACCTAATTCAACAGATTTTATGACCTCACCATTGATGAACAGCTTTGATTTGAACTGAACTGACTTAGATCCCCGTTTGCAAATTCCGAAAGAGGAACATTTGTCTGTTCTGACAATCATATTGGACCATCTGCACCACATTGGACCATCTGCACCACCTCGTAAATACATTCAAAAGGATTTGGTTTTCGTATTCGTTTGACGTAACGGCTACCGCATCGTCAGCGAACTGGAACCAGTTAATTGGCTTAAGAATCTTGTGATAGACATAGTTCATCTGCTTGAATTCATCACTCTTGGTTAAGGTTTGGATGAACGTATTAAATACCATGTTAAAAAGAAGAGGGCTTAGGCAATCTCCTTGGAGTATACCTTTTTCAAACTTAATCTCTGGAGTAATAAAATGCCCAGTAGCAATAGATGTCGTAAAACCATTATATAAACCATTAATAACTTTTATGACGTGCTGTGGTACATGATGGTAACCAAGCGTTTTGGTAATTAGACGGTGATCTACCTCGCCGAATGCGTTTTTCAGATCGAGCAAAGTAACTACGATTGACTTTTGATTTTTCTTTGCATGTCTTAGAAGGTACGCCAGCTGGGAAGTATGCTCTATAGTTCCAGAGACTTTTGGCGTGAGCCCTTTTTGAACACGGCATTCTATAAAGCCATTGTCCTTGAGAAACTGAAATGTTCTGTTGCGGATGAAGGAAGTGTACACCTTTAAGAAAACACATTGCAACGTTATGGGCCTAAAATCTTGGGGATCGTCAGCAGAACCCTTTTTGTGTATTAAAATTGTAATTGCCTTTTTCCATTCCTCAGGAGTTACTTTGTTTGACCAGGCCGTTTTAATGATTTCTAAGAGATAGGTTCTTAAATATGGACAGCGCTTTAATGTTATAATTGAAATCTGATCCAGAGGACATGGGGCACTCGCCGTTTTCATTTTGTAGATAATATTGTTTATTTCCTTGTAAGTTGGAGCTTGGATATTGAATACTTTCTTCGGTTCATCGTAACTTGGCATCCAGTTTGGTTTCTCAAAGGTGCAAACTGACCTAGTTTTTTGAAACAGTGTTTTGAAATACGTGAAGCACGTTTCTTTGGAAAAGGTTGGTAACATTTCAGATGCTCTTTTGATTTGCCTTTTAACGTATTGCCAAAAGTTCTTTTCGATTTCATGATCATGGTCAATGGAAAGAGACTTGTGCCCTGCACTGTGATCACCTGTTATTTTACTCCTCAGTAATTTACTCACGTACCGAATTTCCCTATGATTTTCGGTTTCATTTGATCTCTTGAGGCTTTTCAGGATTGATTTTAACTTGTTTTTGCTAAAGTTTCGATATTTTTCTTCCCATTCATTAGCACTGTCACCTGTGTTTACTTTTCCGCAATGAGTTTCGAAATAGTCGTAAATTACCCCCGAAAGTCTTTTGCAAGCTGCATTTAGATCATTAGAAATGTCACAGGTTGGCAGGTTTGCGTGAAAGAAAGCGTTTCCTGTTCCCCATTGTGACTCAGATCTCGGAAGTTTAATCCCTGATTTTACTTTTGTGTCCCCAAGGTCGCTGATTTGTTCATTGTCATTACAAACATCATCGTGCAAGCCCAAAGACGCATTTATTTCCTGAGCAATATCCATCAAAACATCTTTAGACTGCGTTCACACGATGCCGGCACATTTTGAAAACGATGAAAAATGTGACGGTAGCAAAATTTGAGCTAGCGTTCACACGATGCCGGAACAATTTGAAAATGGTTGGAAATTTGCCGGTAGAAAGCTCGTTGCAAGACTTTGATGCAAAAGAAGTGTGCCTACGCTTAAGAATCGATCAGTCGCGTTCAAAAAGCGTCGAAAAATTTTCTGTTTTCATCATTTACAAGTGTTCGCAGAATATCGTTTCCAAAATGTTCCGTTTTCAAAATCTACCGTTTTCAAAATTTGCCGGCAAAAAATGTGCCGTTTTCGTGTGAACAGGAGGCCTATCCGTTGAATTTTTCACCGTTTTCAAAATGTGCCGGCATCGTGTGAACGCAGTCTTATTCAAACCAATTATTGCACGGCACGATCGCTGGTGTCTCTTGAGACCGCCATGAGTCTTCACTTCTTTTCCACATACGCATCTTATTGTTCCACTGTTAATGGGAGAACAATCGGCTAGATCTGCCTGCTCAAGAGTTAAATTTGAAATGTTGCTATTGGAAACCGATTTGCTCCGTTGACTGCGCCCCTTGCATCGCCATGCATGTCTTCCGAGAACTTTAAACTCCTTGTCGCAAAACTGGCAAGTAATACATATGATAATCCAAATTATAGTGACTCTCTTATCCATTTTTTGTGCAGTATACAATCGTGAAGGCGAACATGAAATAAATAAGACTATGACTTATCTGTGTGAAAGTTTGGACTGCGAAAACCAAGAGTTCAGCACGAGACGTCCTTTCGTCCGACTCGCTCATGAATAATAATAATAATAATAATAATAATAATAATAATAATAATAATAATAATAATAATAATAATAATAATAATAATAATAATAATAATAATAATAATAATAATAATAATAATAATAATAATAATAATAATAATAATAATAATAATAATAATAATAATAATTATGTGGGCAGCACTAGAACCAAATTTCGCCAACGATTCAATGTATACAAGTCATACTTTCGTACTTATGCACGCAAACACAATGAGGGCAGTCTTGGCAGGGGTAAAGCGGTACCACAGGCGGGTTTCTTTGGGCATTTCTTTAGCGAAGGTCATCAGGGTGTTTTTTCGGTTAGCATAAAAATCATTGACGGGGCTTCAGATGTTTACTCACTTCGAAGGAAGGAGTTATTTTGGCAATACAAATTGGGAACATTTGCACCCAAGGGCCTAAATGAGAGGGCGGCTGATATTGAATTGGATATGTTTGCCTGTGGAACCGCCTAAATCCGGTCACTACATTTTAATAAGCCTTTCGCTTTCTCTTGGGGCATGCTTCCTTCCGTATTTCGTGTCAGGGTGCACGTGGTGTCAGGGTGGAATTCCTTGTCTTGCCATCTAGGGATTTAGCAATTTAAGCAAATCCCAGGAGGATCGTTAGGGGGCATGCTTCTGATTTGGCTTGAGACTTCACGTAGAAAGAGCTTCCATTCTGATGCCGCAAACATAAAAATTAAAGTAAGGGAATTGGCTACAAAAAATATTTTTTTGAAATTGAAAGTTTTGGCTTTACAACTAATACTTTAGTGGTCTGGGTGTTTTGTTTGGTATGTTTTTTAGGGGGGACTCGGGGGAATTTTACCACGATTTTATGGAAGTGTTATTTTGTAAGTTTTAGGGTATAAATACTTGGCTGTTCTGTGGATTGTAAACACTGATGAAGATTTGAATATCGAAACGTTTGTTTTTAAACAGTCTTGTTTTTATTTATCTTTTTCTGTTTATTTTGATAGTGGTTCAGTTTTAATAATTTAATAATAATAATAATAATGATAATAATAATAATGATAATAATAATAATGGAAACTTTCATTCACATAAATAAACTTACAACAAGATAAATATTTAAAATGTAAAACTTACAGTATAAAGAATCTATTCGTGACTACCACTCTCCATAAAAGGGCATGTTAGTCAAGCCTTACTGCCTTCAACAATTTTACTTCTTTACAATGTTAAAAGTTCTGGATTGGTCCATTCTTTGTCTTTCCTACAAAATATATAGTACGTTGTCCTTATACAGACGTTTATGATGTTTCTAATAATGTTTTTTGATAGAAGTTCCGAAAGTCCAATGCTCTTTAATGCTTGCAGTATGCCATTTCCATCATCTTCCTTGCATATCAATCCTAGGGCGCTCATACTGAGATTCACAAATGTTACTTTCTCGTACTTTTTCTTGAGATCAACGATGGTAGAGTTGTATTTTCCAACCTTCCTTGTACAATTTTCTTTCACGTTGGTAACAAAACCACAGGTTAACTCTAGAACGATAACTGTCTTCTCTTGATAGACCATGATGATATCTGGTCGCTTTAGTGTTCCGGTGACAACTGTGGGGCATGGGTAGCCTGGGATATCAGCAAATACTTTCAAGTCCCTCAGGCCCTCAATTTTGCTCAAAAGAGTCGCAAGGATGGAGTTGTGCCGCCACGTGTATCTGCCTTGTTGAAGGTGAACTTTACAACCCGCAACAACGTGCAATAGGGATTGACTATTATCCTTGCATGCAAGGCATGTGTCCATGGTTGCTTTTCCCCACATGACCATATTCTTTAATGTAGCTAAGGTATTATTCATGTATCTGTTCGTAAAGTTGTAGATATTCGATGGGAGAACGTCTCGTACATCTATCCATAGCTTTTTGAGTTGCTCATTACTGAGAGTCCACATCTGTTTCACGATGTACCCTTGATACTGTAGATCATTTGAAATCTTTTCGATTTGTTTGGTTCTCACAGATTTTGTCACGTCACTTGTATTTTTATATTGATCAACCTGGATGCTTTCTTGTGCGGTAGCTTGATGTAAATAATTTATATCGGGATTCGGAGATTTCTTTAGACAGTTACGCTTGGTTGTTTGACACTGCAGATACTTTGTTGAAATTTTGATGATGTTTAGACCAAATTTTTCCTTAGAGAGTGTCACTATGTCAAGTGTGCCATTTATTGGAATTTCTAGCCACTTTCTCACGAATGATGAGCTGACCGAATCCAGAGTTTGCTTTACCCAAGTGATGTTTATATCAGATATCGTAAGATCCCAGCTTATTTTTGACATCAGAAACTTCGAGTATAGTTCTATTTTATGTTTTGGGTGGAGGGGTAACCTGTCTATGTCTTCCAGTATCCTCTTGCACTTTTCGACTAGTGATGTTTTATGAGCCTCGTCATCCATATTGAAATCAAAGACTCTTCCTAGATACGTGAACCCCTCATTCATACCCACAGGTGGTATTACTGCATCATTGGTGACTAATTTAGGGGAGTATTGAACTGTTGCAGTGTTTACTTTTTGTATCCCAAAGGTCTTGCACTTATCTACTCGGATGATCATGTTAGCCCATTTCGTCCATCTTGTAAAGGCATTTAGTAAAATCTGGTTTTCGTACTGCTGTCCGGTTATGATGGCTGCATCGTCAGCAAATTGGTACCAATGTCTCGGGCTGAGATGCTGAGAATATCGATATCCCAGTTGCTCGAATTCTTTTGATTTGATGGAATTAATGAAGGTATTAAATATCATATTGAACAACAATGGGCTGAGGCAGTCTCCCTGTAATACACCTCTTTCTATTGGAATGAACGGCGTTGAATACGAAGATGTTGTCACGGAGGTTTGGAAACCAGTATAGAGATCTGAAATTAGGCTTTTCATCTCTGACCATTTCATTTCATCTTCATCATAATAATAATAATAATAATAATAATAATAATAATAATAATAATAATAATAATAATAATAATAATAATAATAAGATCAGTCAGATCTTAAACCTGGGACAGTGTCATTGATTTGTTCCGCTCAAGAACAAGCATTAAGAACTAACTATTCGAAATTCCACATTGATAAAACATCCGAATCACCGCTTTGTAGATTGTGTGGGGCCAAAGGTGAAAGCATTGCTCACCTCGTTAGGGAATGTAGTAAGCTTGCTCAGAAACAATACAAGGCAAGGCATGACAGTGTCGCTCAAATTATCCATTGGGAACTATGTGGTATGTTTTTTTTTTTTTATATCCATCTTAAAACCTAACTCATCAATTGGAATACAACTAATGTACCATCCATAGCCAAAAAAGACACATGGTCACCGAGTTCTGGCTATGAATGGTACTTACAATTTTCAACTTGTTACAATTCTAAGGATAAAAAATAGGATAAAATAAATAAATGAAGAAGTAAACTGAACAAAAGAGTCAACAAGTGTATCTCAAGATAAATGCCAGGAGTTTCTACGGAACTAAGGATATAGTAATTGAAAGATTAATTTCAAAAATAATTCCTGCAGACTTCTCCAGCATCTATCCTGAGACAGACATCTTAGAAAGAAAAGTAGAAAGAAAAGTAAAAGCTGCTGCTGTTTAGGATAATATATCCCTAATCAAAACGGCCCGTATCTTTGATGTAGGATATTGTAGATTCGAGAATAATGCTATTTTCTATCACACTACAACGGGGGCTTCCATATAGAAGAAGATTACATTGGGATCTATCATCGAGACGAGTGAGATCGATTCCTGAGATGTCAGAGAGCTGGCCAAAGAGATCCAAACGAAGGGTGTAATACTGTGGGCAGTGCAGGAGGAAATGTTCGTTATCCTCATTGGCTAAACCACAATTGCAGACTGGAGAAAGGCAGTCAAAGGCATGTCTAAAGCGATGCTCATTCAAGGCACTAAATTGAAGACGGAGCCTAGTTAATAATCTTATACCTGAGATATCAGATATGCGATATGTAGAATTTTTAACTGGTCGAATGATTGAGAGCAATTTCTTTTTAAATTGTGCGATTGTAGTAGCATTCTGGGTCTCGCTGTCAAGTGAATTCCATTCGAACAGCGTGTTTCGGAAATAAGTATTGGAAAAGCGAACTGTTCTTGCCGCTGGTTGCTCATATGCACTTGGATTTCGCAAACTGTACGTTAATTGACGCTCTTGTGGTATTTCGTTGAAAAGATATTCAGGCGATTTGGACCTTCTTAAACAAAAGAAATGAGTCAATCTACGGTACCATCTTCTGTGATATAAGGTCTCCCAACCCAGTTCCTCATAAAGCTTCTGTCTACTTGTACCTCTCCATGTTCCAGTCACTGCTAAAGCCGCTGAATATTGTACCTGCTCCAACTTTCTTGTGATTTCAAGATGCATTTCAGGGTCAAATCTATGGTAGATTATATCACCGTAATCTAAATGTGGCCTTATATAAAGCTTATAAACTTGATCTAGAACCTCCCTAGAAACATATTTGGAAAGATATTTTATCAACCCAATACCTCTACGTGCCTTCAGAATTACCTCTCTTATGTGACTTTGAAAATCGAGTTTATGATCCAAGATCATTCCAAGGTGCTTATGCTCCGAACTTGTTTTAACTTCTTCATTCCCTAATTTGAGAATGGGATGGTGTGGCTTAGTTCTTTTCCAAGAGAAGATAACTTCCTCTGTTTTGTCAGCGTTGAATAACATTTTCCATTGACATGCCCACATTCGGATCTTTTCAAGGTCGCGGTTCATATCTAAGCCTGCGTCGTACTCGTTTTTTACAACGGATGTGGTATGTACGAATTCGGAAGAGAAAAGAAATGGTATGAGCATGAGCCACAAAGTGTGTTAGAGAATGAAGAAGCCAAGATACTATGGGACTTTACCATTCAATGTGACCACTTAATTCAAAGTCGAAGACCTGATATTGTAGTTGTTGAGAAGAAAAAAAAGGAATGCAAGATCATCGACATAGCTGTTCCGAATGATGTGAGAGTAGGGAATAAAGAACAAGAAAAGGTAGAAAAATACCAAGACCTCAGGCGAGAGATTGCAACCCTTTGGGGAATGAAGAAAACTGAAGTCATCCCGATTGTTGTTGGTGCACTGGGTATGATTTCAAAAAAATTATGAACATATGGATAAAGAAAATTGGTATTAACATCAAGATAGAGACATTGCAGAAAAGTACGCTTCTTGGATCTGCAAGAATATTACGAAGAACTTTGGAAATGTAGACTTTCGCTTGGACTTCAAAGAAAGAGAACAACTAATGAGTAGAAGCCTTGGACCTGAGGTTACTGGTTGTAACCAGATCTAAAGGCAAAACTTCAAGTGAAACACTGAGTGTAACAGTACGAACCATAATAATGATAATAATAATAATAATAATAATAATAATAATAATAAAAAACAACACTGTTAAAAGCTTCAACGTTTCGATAAAATCTTCATCAGGAATCAAAACGTTGATTCCGAATCAACGATTTTATCGAAACGTTGAAGCTTTTAACAGTGTTGTTTTTTATTTTACTTTTCTGTTATCAATGATGGTGGTTTAGTTTATTTATTTAATAATAATGATAATAATAATGATAATAATAATATAAAAACAAACACTGTTGGATTACGTAAACGTTTCGATTAAAATCTTCATCAGTATAAAAAACTTTACATGGCAGCCGAGCATTTATAGACATTACGTTGTTTACACCTAAAATTATTTACATGGTGATAATGCTAAATTTACAATTGGTCTATCTGAAAAATCTTATAACAAACAATAGAATTTTTGCTGCTTTGCACAAGTTAAAATATTTTCTAGTGTCCTTTGTGAGTTAGAAAAGGGACTGGGAGCTCTTAAACTTATACTGGAAACTTTTCTACTCCCGCAAGTGACCCTCCGAAAAATTCGAATACTGCTTAACTCTTCTTTTAGCAGTAGCTGAATCCCAGATGATTATACAAAAAACTTTTTTCCTTTGTGAATTTGAGAAAGACTGGAAGCTCCTTGAACTCATACTGGATCTTTTTAGGTTACACTGGCAACCTTGCAGCTACCCCAAGTGACCCCCCGAGAGAACAGCACACTGCCTAACTCTTCTTTTAGCAATAGCTGAATCCCACGAGAAGCCACAAAGGGCAAACACAAAACATTATTAATTTACGCCAGTATAACCTCTTGGGACAATCAGATACAATGGCAGAATCTAAGCCGTTCCGCATGCAAACACGTCTAATTCTACATCTGCAGCTCTTTCATTGAGACCCTTTGGCGCAAAAGTTTCAAGTCGATATTGCCAAAACAACTCCCTCCTACGAAGCGAAAAAACATCATCAGCCCCATCTATGATTTTAATCCCAACCCGAAAATTTCCGTTGTGTCCGTTTTCAAAAAAATGACTGAAAAAACTTGCCTGTGGGACAGGTTTCCCCTTATCAAGAGAGTTTTCGTTGTGTTTGCGTGCATATGTTCTAAAATAGGATTTGTAAACATTGAACCTTTGCCGAAATTTCGTCTTAGTACTCCCGACATACTTCATGTTGCATGACTCACATTGCAATAGATAAACCACATGATCAGAGTTGCAATCAAATCGCCCCGAGAAGTTTTTGAAAGACCTCGTAGAGTCAGAATTTTGAAACGTATCCCCCTCCTTCATCAAAGGGCAAATTTGGCAACTCCTTCTACCATTGCACCTGAAAGTGCCTTTTTCCATCAACTCTTCATCGATACTTGGCAGCTTAGCTCGCACGAGTTTGTCTTTCAAGCTTTTTGCCCTCCTAAACGTTACAAATATTTTGTCCTTAAAAACTTCCTTGTGTTCCATGTCTACCAATAACACATTTTGGTTTTCGCGAAGGATTTCATAAACTTTGTGCATGGCTGGGTGATAAGTTAGCACTAAAGGTATTTTCATATCATCTTTTTCCTTGGGCCTGGCATCCAATAAAGTAGCACGATTTTTGTCCCGCACCCGGTCAATTTGGCTGTCAACTTCGTTACCACTGTAGCCCCTTTCTAGAAGCCAAGATTTTAATTCTCCCACCCTATTTTGGAAAAACTGTTCCTCTGAGCAAATACGACGAATTCGAAGGGCCTGGCTATATGGAATTCCCTTTTTTGTGTGGTTAGGATGACATGAAGCTCGATGCAAGAGTTGATGGGTATCCGTAGGTTTTGTAAACAAATCCGTTACAAGTTTGTTGCTCTGTTTGATGACTTGAACATCAAGAAAATTAACCTTTTCTGTAGACCATTCAGCAGTAAACTTTATTGATTCGTGCGCTCCATTTAAAAAGTTCACAAATTCCCTTAGTTTTTCTTCCCCATGCTGCCAAATTATAAAAACGTCATCTATGTATCTCCACCATACCCATGGTTTATTCTGAGCCTCAGCAAGTAGCTTTTCTTCTAGCGCTGCCAAGAAAAGGATCGCGTATGAAGGAGCGCATTTGGTACCAATCGCTGTACCCCTAAGCTGTTGATAGAAATCGCCATTAAATTCGAAAAAATTGTTCTTAAGAACAACGTGAGCTAATTCAAGAAGGGTATCCGTGGAAATGGTTTTGTCTTCCCGATGTTCAAGTACCCCTTTTAACGCTTCCAAACCCTCTTCGTGCGGAATACTTGGATAAAGCCCCACAACATCCACCGTACATAATATAGCACCATCAGGGAGGCCATCCAGATCCATGATTTTTTTAAGGAAGTGATTCGTATCTTTTATATATGACCGCACCTTCTTCACTAAAGGTTGCAAATGGTGGTCCAAAAATGCCGAAATGTTTTCCGTAAAAAAACCACAGTTGGAAATGACAGGTCTCCCTGGTACGCTATTCAATCTTTTGTGGATTTTTGGGAGGAGATAAAACCGCCCTAACCTAGGGTTATTCACCATTAGGTAGTCTAATGTGGTTTGATCCAAATCTCCTCTATCGCTGATTTTTTTGAGAGTGTCCGAAATAATTTGGTGAAGTCGTTCCGAAGGATCGTTGTCAAGCCTGCTATATACCTCAGAGTCACCGAGTTGACTCTCTGCTTCCGTGATATAATCCTCTCTATCCCAAACTACTACACCCGAGCCTTTGTCAGCCTCCTTGACAACGATCGTTCGGTCCGATCTAAGACTGTTAATTGCTTTACTCTCCTCTCTACTAACATTACTATAATTATTCCCTTGTGCCGATATACTCATGAGTTCTTCCTCTAATTTACTCAAATACAGCTCAATTGCAGCATCCTTATGTCGTGGATTAAATTTGCTACGGGGCCTAAAGGCTGGATATTCCGAAAAATCCTCTGATTCCCTAAAGTGCCATTTTAAGCGGAGACGTCTACCAAAGCTCTCTAAATCCACCTTAATTTGCGAATAATCTAATTCCTTAGGGGTCATAACGAATTTTAAGCCTTTAGATAATGCCGAAATTTCTGATTCACTAAGGGCTCTTTTGGATAAATTAACCACCTTATCGTTTAAGAACTGTCCCTCAATTCTACCATTATTATCTACCTTATATTCAAAATTCGTGCTATTTACATCTTGTTGCGTATTCTCTTCGCTTGAAGTTTCTCCAAATGTTCGTGTCTCTTCGCTGTTTCTATGTATGGCATGTGCATCATATTCTTCTTCATTTTCCATCAAAATTCTTCTTATATTTTGTAGATCTAGCTCAGCAGCATTTCGATTCTCTGCAGTTTCTAACCTATCGCCAAATTCATTCTCAATAGTTCCTAAGGTGCCACCAAGCTCAGCAGCATTTTGATTCTCTGCAGTTTCTAACCTATCGCCAAATTCATTCTCAATAGTTCCTAAGGGGCCACCAAGTTCAGCAGCATTTTGATTCTCTGCAGTTTCTAACCTATTACCAAACTCATTCTCAATAGTTCCTGAGGTGCCACCAAGTTGGTTCTCTGAAGTTTCTAAAATGCTCATAACTGATGCCAAATCACGTGGTAATTGAAATCGCTGCACCAGATCCTTATCGAGATTCAAAAAATTCTTTGTTCCAAGCAAGTTAGTAAGTTTCTTGTGTCGTCTCCTTAAAATATTGTCATCAATGGTTGAAATATGCTGTTGTAAACTGGAAAGAACTTCTGACACACTCATAGCATTAGCTGCATCCGATAAGAACTGGACTATCTTCTCCCAAAACTTGGTTTGTATGTCTAAGCATGATGATTTGTACTCCTCATTCAACGCACGAAGCATGTCTTGTTCAGCACTGGAAATTATGCAAGACCACTTTTGTTTGAATACATTCGATGTTGTTCCAATCTGTGCCGATTTCTTCAACTTTAACCCGTTAGGAATAATAATAATATTAATAATAATAATAATAATAATAATAATAATAATAATAATAATAATAATAATAATAATAATAATAATAATAATAATAATATAAAAACACAACTGTTTATAAAATACGTTTCGATGATAAAATCTTCTTCAGTTAAACTAAACCAGAGGATAGCCGAGTATTTATACATGTTGAAAACCCTATTCACAAGACAATGTCTTTACAAAACCTAAGCTAAAATTATTCCAAAATGATATTGCTAACAATGAAAAAGCATTAACTCGCACAAAATTTAAAAGAAGATGTTTGAAACTGGCTCACACTGGGCCCCCCGGGGCCGCCAAGACCGCGCAGAAAGAACCACAAGACAAAGAGCCAAAGTCTCAGTGCTTTGTCTCTCGGGTCCCCCCGCACGAACCCAACGACCCGAAAGACCCAGCGCGAACCAAGTCTCAAAGTATTTTAAAGTTTTTATGACTCCCATCCCAGTAAACAACCATATTGAAATCCATGCGTGGCACCGTTTATTAATGCACTTAGGACTGGAAACTCTTCTGTTGTTGGAGTCAAGACCTTTAAGAAAGAACACCCGCCCAGTGACCCTCTAAGGATTTGCAAAACAGCTAAGAACTATTTTAGCCAATGCTAAATCCCAGATGGCAAGGAAGGGGATTCCACCCTTCCACCATGTGCAGAAAACGCAAAGCCAAAGGTTGAAGTGCCCCACCCAAGCAGGTCCCAACTCTTAAATGTAACGATAGAATTTATGCCGACCCACAAGCAAACATATCGAGTTCAATGTCTGCTGCTCTTTCATTTAGGCCAGCAGGTGAAAACGTTCCAAGTTTGTACTGCCAAAAAAATAGCTCTTTCCTACGAAGTGAATAGACATTATCCGCCCCATCGATTATCCTAATACTGACCGAAAAATTATCCCCATGTTGTTCATCAAAAAAGTGGCTAAAGAAACTAGCCTGTGGAACAGGCTTTCCTGTTGCCAAACTGCCCTCGTTATGTTTGCGTGCGTATGTCCTAAAATACGATTTATAAACATTGAACCTTTGTCGAAACTTGTTTTTGGTGCTGGCAATATATTTTTTATTACAGCAGTCACATTGCAACATATAAACCACACTTTCTGTATTGCAATGAAAGGGCCCCGAAAATATTTTGAATGTCCTCGAGTCATTTGCATTGGCAAAAGTATCCCCCTCTCGTATCAAAGGACAGATTTGGCAATTTCTTCTACCGTTACATTTAAAGGTTCCCCTTTCCACCAACTCCTCCTCCAATGGTTGCAGTTTTGCCCTAACCAAATTATCCTTGAGACTTTTTGCTTTCCTAAAAGATACAAAGATTTTGTCTTTGAAAAGATTCCTGTGTTCCGTATCCACCAAAAGGATATTCTGAGATTGCCGTAAAACTTCATATACCCTATGCAAAGCTGGATGATATGTGAAAACTAATGGTATCCGTGTGCCATAATCATAATCATAATCATAATCATAAACTTATTTACAGTTGGTTTGTTAGTAGCTAACAACAGCTAATTTACACCAACTATCTACAAAATATACAGTATAACAGAATATATAAAACCCTAAATTAAGTGCAAATGTAGAACGTGCAGATGTTGCCATCCCAGCAACGTATTTCTTGTTTGAATTTCACGAGAGAAGTTGTCAATTTTAGGTCATCACTAAGAGCATTCCACAACAGACTCCCTCTAAAGGACAGGGAATTTATTCCGTAGCGTTGAGAACTCACCGAGGGGAGCTTGAATAGTTCCTTAGTCCGAAGGTTGTAGGGAACATCTTTCTTGACAAAAAAATCCCACATGTACTCAGGATTGAGATGGTTCATTGATTTGTAGATCTCCACCATGAGGTTTTGTAGATTCTTTTTATGTGTTGTCTTTGTATCACCCCTATCTAAAAGTTCCTCAAACGTGGATTCATAGTCTCTATATAAAGTTCTCAGTGCGCGTTTGTGGGTCCTATTGATTTCATTGTTTGCAGCTTTGCTGCAAAATAACCAGATCAGAGGGCAATAGGAAAAATTCGACATTACCACGGAGTTTAAAAGTAACTTTGACTTTTGTTCTCCTAAAAATGGTCTTAACCTTCCAAATGCATACAATTTTTGGTTGACCTTCTTACATATCTCTTTCACATGCGTTTCAAACTTCAGTGAGTTGTCAATGTTTACACCCAGAAGTTTTACATGTTCGCTTGATGGAATCAGTTGGCCGTTCATGTTAAGGCATAGTTTCTTTGATCCCTTAAGCCCCAAAAACATTATTTGGAATTTTGAAGGATTGGCACTCATGCCGTTGTTAGTAAACCATTGCATTAATCCCTGTAGGTCATTCTCTAATCTAATCATGACTGCCTCCACTTCTGTATCGCACGCGTAAATCGTCGTATCGTCAGCAAAGTTACATATCTCCGATTCCAGTTCCATATAGAACAGGTCGTTTATAAAGATGTTGAAAAGTAAGGGCCCAAGAACAGACCCCTGTGGTACCCCAATTGAGATATGCTGTGGTGAGCTATATGTGGAGCCTATTTTGACCCTTTGTGTTCGGTTTGTCAGGTAACTATAAACCAGTTTGAGAGCATTTTTCTTGAACCCATATGCCTCTAACTTTGCAATTAGTAGATCGTGGAGTATGCAATCGTATGCTTTTGACAAATCCATTAGGATTGTTCCTACTATACCCGAAATATCTAGACACTTTTTCCAAGTCTCCACTACTCGAAACAGAGCATGTTGTGTGCTATAACCTTGTCGAAAGCCAGAAAGCAATGAAGATAATATACCCACAAAAAACTGATTTATTTGCTCACTCATGATCCGTTCAAAAATTTTGGACATGGCTGATAGGACGCCAATAGGTCTGTAATTGACTTTTTGGCATGTATCATCCTTTTTATGGATTGCACAAACGTCCGCTTCCTTTAGTTTGTCTGGAAAGCAACAGTTGTCCATAGTTGCATTTATGCAAGCAGTTAAGTATGGGCAAATCACCTCTTTCGCCTCCTGTATAATTTTTGTTGGAATGTTACCACTGTTTGACTTACTATTGTCTAAGGCTTCTATTTTAATCATAACGTTTAACAAGTTAACATTACTAAATTCAAAGTTTTTCTCAATCTGGACTTTACTTTTTATAGCAACAATACTTGGGTGGTTTTTGTATTTTTATGTAGCTATGTCTACCTTATTTTCCAGACTCACATCAATCCCATCATCCTTAAATGAGGGATCTAGACCAAGGGAGTCTGTGATGTTCACAAAATGCGAATTTAAGGATTCAGCAATCACTTTATCATCTGATACAACCTCGCCTTCTTCGATAAGGACGATTTTCTCCCCCATTGGGTTTCCGTTGGAAAACATTGGTTTGACTGCTTTCCAAAATTTTTTGTCATTGTCAATAGCGTTAATGTCTACAGAATGGTAAAAGTCACGCTTTGCTTTTCTGTTCATACTGACAATCAGATTTCTCTGTTGTTTATATTTCTTGCGATCTTCGTCATTTCCAGATTTATTCGCCCTTGTTTTGAGTCTTGTTCTTGTCATTATCGCTTTTCTCATATCAGACTTTACGTGGGGCTTATTATTTCCCCTAACCATCCTTTGTTTCAAGGGGGCATGTTTCTGTAATACACTCTCGGTGACAGAGTGTGGTGCTTGATAGTCAGTAGGAATGGTGTCACGCAGTTTGATATCCAAGTCTCTTTGGAACTCTTCTGCGCAGAAGTTTCTATACTCACGGTACCTGATATTTCTTGGGGGCAGTTTTACAAAGGTTGATTTTAATATTGTGTATATCAGATGATGATGATCACTGAAGCCCGTTTCAAACGATTGGCTTTTCATGAAGGAATGCTTTTTATTGGTGAGTATGAGATCAATGGATCGCCCTCTGGATGTCTTGAAACATGTTGGTCCCTTCAAAAGGTCAAATAAGTGATAGGTATTAATCAAAGGACTAAGTGCCCTATCACCTACCTCCATATTAAAGTCACCAATAAGCAAGACATTTTCTCGCGAGAGGGCATATCCATCGATAATCCTGCACACGTTATCAACAAAATAACATGGATCTTGTGTAGGGCTCCTGTATATCGGTAATAACAGCCATTTCTGTTTTCTAATATTGATCTCAATGGGAATAGCCTGAATATCCTTAGGTATCTCAAGACCCTCTATCTTCCTACACAAAATATCTTCTCTTGAGTAAACCAGAAGTCCTCCACTGTTCCTAGTAATGTCTAATCTAATTGGTGCTTTAAAACCATTTATTGTAAACTGACTGCTCGGAAAAGATGAATCAAGTTTTGTCTCTGCAATAATTAAGACATCAAGCTTGTCTCTTATCATCTGAGAAAAATGCTCGAATTTGTTCCTTATAGAGTTGATATTTATGTAGCCGACTATAACATTTTTTGAGTATTTTAGTCTTAGCGTTTTCATCTCTTCAAAGCAATCAGTATTTGTATCAATACTGGTTACAGGTTGGGGCTCTACATAGCCCAAACATTGATAAGATTGGTCTTCTCTATTCAAATTCAAATTATGTTCACTATTTTGAACATGGTAAGGAAATACTTCTTCATTTAGGATGACATACTGTGTTCAAAAGTTATCTAAAAATTTGACGAAGTTGCGTGCAAGGGTGGAGTCACCTTTTCTATTCAGGTGCAATTTACGTGCACTCAAGCAGGAAATGTCAATATTATTATTGTCGATTATCGGGATACCTTGTTCATTAGCTAGCTTCTTGAGAGATCTGTTTAATTCATTAACTTTGTTACTCATACCTTCATGGTCTCTTCTCATCGTAAGTGACGACAGAACGATGGTCGTGTGCGGAGATTCATCCTTCGCCTCAGAGATGATTTCCTTGATTGTTTCGATCGTGTCAATACCATCCTTATTGGTTAAATCATTGGTTCCACAGTGTACTAGAACACAGTCAGGCTTCCTTCTCATTATTGGCCGAATGTGGTCTTTAATATCCAAACTTGTTGCCCCACTGTGGGCTCGTATTCTCACATTATGTTGTTTTCTCAATCCTTGTTCACTTAGGCCATTTAAGATAGAGTCTCCGATAATCACAACATTTTTTCGCTCATTCTGCTTCTTATCATCTTTTTTACTCTCTTTTTCGTTCTGCCTTTATCTGTTTCTTGCCACTGCAGTTGTTTCTTTCTCTTGTGTTCTTGTTTGTTTATTTGGATCTTCGATCACACCATTGTCTCGCTTTGAATCGGGATTTTTTGGTGGTTCTTTCAACCTATTGTCGTCGATATTCTTTGCTTCTTTTGTTTTCAGTTCTTTGCTCTTGTCAGCGTATTCTCCCCTTTCCCCATTGGGGGAAGCTTCCTTACAATGGTCGGGTTTGTTTAAGTATGGGCTAGGCCCACGAATTAATGCTTCAATTATGCGTTGCTTGTCCTCAAGTTGCTTTTCCAAAGATGTTATGCGCTGTTCGAAGCTTCTCAGCAATGGTTTCAGGTAGGTATCATCTCTTTCAATTTTTACATTTTTTTCTGTATGATTCCCGTTGGATGTTTGGGCCTTCAGCGACAGGATTTCACTGTGTGCGAAGCGTTTAAATTCTTGCCAGTCGTTTTGGATATTGACAAATCCCTGTCATCTGTGACTGTTGTTGGTTCAGTTTGTGTTTCCACTGACTTAACATTGTCCTGGATGATGATTCCTTGACTTTTTATCCTGTATGAAATTTTGTTGTTACTTGGAGCTGTGTAGACGAATCCAGCCTGAATCGCGTGCTCCAAGACTGCTTCGGTTTTGGTTTGATCCCATTTGTACTCTTTTTGGCAAAATTCTGTAATATATTCCAGATACTGACCAATGTGTCGTTGTTTAAGGTTATCTAGAGTGTTAGTTATCCTCTTTATATCAGAATTCGCATCCATATTTAGTGTAATAAACTAGAATTTTCGCTTGCAGCAAAAGCACGTCTTACCACTCCACGCTACTCACAACAACTGTGTCATCATTATTTCACCATCATTATTTCATCAACCAAGCCATCCTTTGGTTGTTGTTGCCGAGAAAGTAAGGAAACGCGATCCAACCCCTTAACCCTGTCAACCTGTTCATCTATGTCCCCCTCTGTATACCCCCTATCCAAGAGCCACGTTTTTAGGTCTGCAACCCTGTTTTCGAAAAACCTATCTTCTGAACGAATACGCCGCATAATAATAATTCTAGTACGCCGTATTCGCAACATCTAGTACGCCGCATACGCATAATAATAATAATAATAATAATAATAATAATAATAATAATAATAATAATAATAATAATAATAATAATTAATAATAATAATAATAATAATAATAATAATAATAATAATGATAATAATAATAATGATGATAATAATAATAATAATAAAGGGTCAAGGATCTGTTAAGGAGTAGTACCTTTCCTAGATGGCCTCCTGTGGCGCCCTAGACTGGTCTCCTGACATCCAGCATCATGTGAAGCGCCAAACACAGCCTCTCCATGGTGAAGACCGCCCGTGCGTGGTGAAGAGCCACATCCTACTCGAGGTGACCCTGTGTCAAGCAGAACACGGCGGATCTAAGGGAGTAAACCCTGATTACAAATCCGTAACTCAAGGTGTTCACCGTGCCGAGGAATGGATGGCTACAACGTGATGAAGTCGCAAACGGGGCCGCGGGGACTCAGAAATTCCAGATGGTAACTGGCGTGGGATATCCAACCTCTTGGCAGTAAGACTAGAATGCATCCTACTTCCCAAATGAAAACAAGAAATAAACCATGCCGCATCGCCCGTCGCGCGGATCAACAAGGGGCGCGTACCCCAGGGCAAGACTCGCCAGGGATCGAAAAGTATGCTACTGAGTCTACCTCTTCCACTAGTCAAAATCCACCAGGTCACCAGGTCGGGATAGCTCCCACCGCTGGCCCTGCGGTTCAAACATCTAGTACTAACAATCAAAAGAAAACAAGACTTAAATGGACAAGGAAAGAGTATAGTGAGGTAATGTACTGCTTTTACTATGCACTCGAAAAACCTGAAACGAATAATACTGATGACACCTACAATACATGGTGTTCAAGGAACAGTGACAGTGAGAAAACGCAAATGCTTGACCCAAGCAAGCTAGCCAATGTTAGAAGATATATCGTTCGTAGCAAAAAGTTGACAGATATAGAAATCTCAACAATCAAAGACCGAGTAAAAAATGCCACTAGAGAGATACAGATAGAAGGAAATGGAATTGAAGGAAATCTAGACGAACAAGAACTTGAAATGCCAAATAATGTTGATCTAGAAGTTGAGAACAATGTCAATGATATAGAGCCGCATGAGGTTGTCGTAGATGAGGAAGAATTGCTGGCTATGAAAATGGATATCGTTGAAGAACTATCAATGGTAAAACATACCGAAATGAATGAAAGGGATACACTATTAAAAATTAGACATCTCCATAAATATAACACCATATCAAAGATTGGTAACAAGGCTTTGGAACAACTCTGTCATGACATGAATCCAGATTTAACTGAATTAAACGAACTAATTTACGCAACAGGAAGAGTTCTCCAAGCAAAATGTGGTCTCAAATCAAGAAAGAAGAAAACGAAAAGGAAGCCTAGCAAAGCAAAGTGGCAAGTGAAAATAGAGAAAGAAATAGAAAACTTTAGAAGAGAAATATCTATATTAGAAGAATTACAAAAAGATAATGGGGAAAAATCGGGGAAAGCGAGAAAAGTAATAAGAAAATACAAAATACTCGCCAAAGAGCAAATACCAACGATTAAAGAAGAACTGAAACAAAAGCTACAGGTTAAGGCACAAAGGTTACGTAGGTTTGATAAGCGCCAAAAATTCTTCAGGCAGAATGAAATTTTCGAGACTGACGCGAAGAAGTTTTACCGCGAAATAGGAAAAGAAACAATCTCAGTGGAAAACGTACCATCTGAAGAACAGGTCCGGGAATTCTGGAACAATATCTGGGGAAAAGAGAAACCATTCAATGAAAACGCAGATTGGGTACGAGATCTTGAGAACAGCACAAAGGATATTCCCGAACAAGAATGGGAAAATATACTGCTGAAGAAATTGAAAGATCGCTAAGAAAGTCCCATAAATGGAAATCGCCTGGGGTCGACCAGATCCCAAATTTTTGGCTTCATACTCTCTCTTCGGCGCATGCCAAGTTAGCGTCTAATCTTAACTCAATCATGAAAGAGCCTAACCTAACACCTAAATGGCTCTGCCATGGGGCAACTTATCTCTTAGCCAAAAGCAGCACAACAGAGAACCCAAAAAATTACAGACCTATTACATGCTTATCAACCTCCTATAAGTTACTTACTTCAATTTTAACTGATAGAACCTATATGCACATGGATGAACAAAATATTTTTCCCAACGAACAAAAAGGATGTCGCAGAGGATCATACGGATGTAAAGATCAATTGCTCATAAATAAAATGATTCTCGAAAATGCTCACGCTAAACACAGACACTTAAGTACTGCCTGGATCGATTATAAAAAAGCCTTTGACAGTGTCCCGCACTCTTGGATCTTAAAATCTTTAGAAATTTTTAAAGTTTCTCCTGTCTTAATCAACTTTCTTCGAACCAGCATGATGTTATGGGAGACGAATCTTACTCTCAGCCACGTAAACGGTATTCTTATTTCAAACGGCATGCGAATCAGATGCGGTATCTTCCAAGGCGACTCTCTTTCGCCTCTTTTATTTTGTATGGCACTTATCCCACTCTCCCAGCTTCTTAACAGCACAGGGTATGGATACAAGATCATGGAAAAGAAGATCAATCATCTGTTCTATATGGATGACTTGAAACTTTACGCTCAGAATGATGGCGAACTTGAAGGGTTGTTGAAGACCGTAAAAGCGTTTAGTGATGACATAGGTATGGAGTTTGGTCTAGATAAGTGTGCTAAAGCAACTTTTAAGCGTGGAAAACTAGTTACATCTGAAAATATAGAATTAAGTGATGATACCATAATAAAGCAATTAGACCAGGAAGGAACCTACAAATATCTAGGTGTAAACGAAGGAGATGGTGTACAGCATTCGAAGATGAAGGAGAAAATACGCAAAGAGTGCATCCCCAGAGTAAGGTCAATCCTGAAAACAGAATTAAACTCGAAGAACAAACTAACAGCAATCAACACTCTAGCAATACCTGTGGTTACATATAGTTTTAACGTGATAAACTGGAACTTACGTGAACTAAAAAAGATTGACACCAAGATTAGAAAGCAATTGACATGCAACAGAATGCATCACCCTAAACCAGATGTAGACCGTTTATATGTCCCTAGAAGTAAAGGAGGCAGGGGAACGATACAGTTGGAATTATCATACAAAACATCAACAATTGGTCTCTTGCAATACTTAGATCTAACCAACGATTGGATGCTTCAATTAGTTAGAGTACATGAAAACTCCAAAAGGTCACACTCGATAGTAAAGGAATCACGCAAATTTTCCCAGGGATTAGGTATTGAAAACGAGAATATCCAAAATATGTCGCCAACAGTAACTGCTAAACATAGAAAACAAAAGGCGAAGAAAATCGGACAAGAAAAACTTGAATCTAGGTGGCATGAAAAACCTCTCCATGGACAGTTTGCAGCTCGAAGTAAACACGCTGATGTAGATGAAGCCGCGACCCATCAGTGGCTTAGAAGCTCTGGACTCAAAGGTGAAACAGAGGGTTTTATCCTTGCAGCCCAAGATCAAAGTTTGTTTACCAGAAACTATCAAGCTAACATCTTGCACAATGGCACTGACCCAAAGTGTAGGTTTTGTGAAGACAAGGTTGAGACTATTGATCATCTCGTGTCTGGTTGCTCAATATTAACACCGAATGAATACAAAAATCGCCACGACAGAGTAGGCCAATACCTGCATTGGAAGATCTGCAAGCACTTCTCTATTGGAACGCAAGGTAACTGGTACGAACACCATCCAGAGCCAGTTACTGAAGGTAAAGATACTGTAGTATTGTGGGACTTTCCAATTCACACAGATCGTACTATACAGGCGAATCGTCCAGACATCGTCATCAAGGACAAAACAAACAACACCTGCCTGTTTATAGACATGAGTATCCCTTCAGACAGAAACGTCTCAGCGAAAGTGTTTGAGAAGCTTTCTAAGTATAAAGACTTGGAAATAGAGGTGGAAAAGATGTGGCATCTAAAAACCAAAACTTTGCCTGTTGTTATTGGAGCACTTGGCCTGATAAAGAAAGATACTGATAAGTTTCTTGAACAAATACCGGGAAACCCAAGATTAGAAGAAGAAGTCCAAAAGATAGTTTTGAACAGCACAGCGCATATTCTCAGAAGAGCCCTGTCGATCTAAAATGTTTTTATGTTCGTAAATTGACTCTACTGGTAGTTGTAGTTTGTAATTGTCCTGCAATAGTTATGTGCATATTTTTGCAGTCGTTCCATTACCTCATACTTCAATCACCCTAGGTCACTGGTAGCGACCCGGTGTTTGATTTTAATTAGCAAATCTAAAGAAACTTTCAATAATAATAATAATAAAAATAATAATGACAATGATAATAATAATAATAATAATAATAATAATAATAATAATAATAATAATAATAATAATAATAATAATAATAATGAATGTCAGGAAAGTGGTGACAATACCAATCATCATCGGAGCTCTTGGTACGCTGAGCACAAACTTTAAGAGATATGTTGAGCAACTTGAAATGGGACAGATGACATCTTTATTACAAAAGACTTGTGTACTTGGCACGGCGAAGATAATTAGAAGGACTCTGGACACCTAAGATTGAGGGATTCAATCCGCTGCCCAGAAAAAGCCGCCAAACAACAAAAAGGCGTGAAGAAAGGACAATAATAATAATAAATTCTCGTATGATTTGACTTTAAACGAAACAAAGGTTGGTGTCTCTTCGTCAAATGTGTGCCTAGCACCGTCCAGATGAAACCTTTTCACTGTTTGTGAACTTGTTTACAGCGATTCTTCCAGATGATATTGCTATTAATCATGTTCGAAACTCCACACCATTTCATCGTGGCTTTCGTGTCTTCGTGAGTCAGTCCAAGCTTCCGCAGATTTCCTCTAACATCTTTATGCACACATCCTAATGATCCAAAACACATCACATAATAATCAGTGGAGTATCCTGCTTGTGCCAAAGCCGCCTTTAGGTCATGATACTTGTTTAGTTTCCCCCTATATGATTGCTCCATGTACATGTCAAAGCAAACTGTAACTTCGATAATTTTGCAACCTTTCTGTCTAGTATCGACCATTATCAGATCTGGTTTTCTATGACTGATTGTGCGTAGTTCTTCTCTGAGCTCAGGAAATATTGTTTCCGCCATTTTGTTTGCAAAAATTTTCCAACTAGGGTCTAATTTCTCTATTCTCATATGTATGGCATCTACTACTCGATCGTGCCTTCTAGAGTATAGGTCGCTGAACTTACGACATGAGTTCATTAAATGAGCCACTGATTCACAACGGTAGTTGCAGAGAGTACAACTTTTTTCATGATCTTTGTTCCACATATGGATAACCTGGTTGCACGGAAGCTGGTTCATACGTGCTCTTAGTGTGAATTTTACCAGACTATCTGACAATTTCCAGCCATAATATATTTGGTGTGATATCTTTTTATCAATGTGTTCCATTGCTATAAAATTTCCTTGGATTTGAAGCTGCAAACAATGGTCTATGTCTAACATTCTTAGCTCGTTTTCAATCTCTTGTCTTAATTTCTTCTTTGGAATCTCTCTGTCATTGATTATTACTTCGGCAATCTCATTCTTAAATATTATTGATCCTTGAAGTTTGCGTACGTGGAACAACAAGTCAGGCCAGTCAAAGCTACCCCCAAATGTTGTTGTTTTAGCTAGCCTGTGGTTTTCATCTAAGGAGTATCCCAGGAAATTTCTCTCTGCATCTGTTACGCTGACTCCCCTTGATTTCATGTCCAATTTTAGTGATTCTCTAGCGATATATCTAATGTTTTCTTCTTCATGATTCAACATTTTCATTAGGTTGGATGCGTGCTGCTCTATAAACATGGGAAGGTCTCTTAATCCCAAGACCCCCATTCAATCTGTCAACAAAGAATACTCTATCGCTACTCTTTGGATATAACTGAAATAGTCTTTTTACCGTGGAGATTACTTTATCATCCAAGTCATCCAATTGCTTTTCGTTTAATCTAGTGTTATCGAAATGATGTGAAATTTTTGCTAGTGCCATATTGTTTAAAGCACTCAACTTCAACGACAAAGGCAATGTACATTCTTCGATCTTCCCTACCAGCTCCTTATAATCTGCAATGAAATTCTCTATCTGCTTGACATCTTCGCCGGCAATATTGAGTGATTTTCCTAGGTACTTATAAGACTCGTCCCTTTTCAAAGTTGCTATTGTTTCACCTTGTACCTTAACTGATGGTCTTTGATCATTTTTCCCCTTGTACCAGTTATTTCCAGATCTTCTATCGTATAATAAAGCACACTTAGAACTTTTAACTTTCAGCCCAGCTCCATTAAATAATGGCTCGGAAGATCTAATCATTTCAACAAGAATTTCATAGTTTGTCGTAATCATCGCAATATCGTCTGCGTATGCTTGGATAGGTAACGGTCTTATTCTTTTTTCATCTTCGATATTTAGCATTGCTAATGCCTGATCAAACGCAGGTTTCAATACAAGATTCACAACTAGCAAGAACAACAAGACACTTAGGGGGACCCCAGTCTTTGTTCCCCTCGTAATATAAATTTTCTGTGATAAACTGTTTTCGGCTATCACTTGAAAACATGCATTTGTATAGATGTTCTCGATTATTTTGCAATATGCTAGTGGAATGTTATACTCTCTAAGTGCTGCAAACATGTTTTCATGCTTGATACTTCCGTAAGCATCGGCGAAGTCTATAAATAGGATGTGTAGCTTTGAGCTAACGTGCCTAAAGTCATCCAGAGCAGTCTTTAAAGTGAATATGAGTTCTTGTCTGTTGCGCCCTTTTAAGAAAGCCCGTTGCCAAAAATCAATTTGGGTCTCAACGAAAGGGAGAATTCTTTGAATAAGGCAACGCGAAAATATCTTATATATCACGGATGAAAGTGATATATCCCTAAGTGTTGTGGGGTCTTCCTTCTGATAGTTTTTCTTAGGTATCCTCTGCACTATGTCATGCTTCCAATCAGTTGGTACCTTTCTGTTAACTAGGCTTGTATTAAAAATGCTTATTAGATCCCCCTTAACTCTATCAAGTTCTCGTTTAACATCTTCATATTTTATCCCATCTAGGCCTGCTGATTTTCCATTAGGCAGTGACTTAACTACAGTCTCAATTTCTTGGTCTGAAAATAAATGAACAGTTTCGTTGTCATCTTCCTCGTGGCGATGAGAAGTGGCAACAGAAGGATTATGGTCCTCATCTAATACAAACAATTTTTCATCGCGATAAAAGGCCTCTGTTTTCTTTTGACAAATTGTAACTTTTGATTTGTCTGGCCATTTGCAATCATTCTTAATAATTTGAATGGCCTTCTTTCTCTTATTCAGCCACAGTTCAGTGAGTTTGTTGCCAGACACAGGCTCCTCTGCGGGTTTCCAACTTTTGATTGTGAAGAAAGGCTGTACTACATTATTGACATAAGAACGTTGTTTTTCTACTTGTATTATTGTCGAGTCATTCTCCGACTCCCTTAGGGACGGATCAATGGGCAAGCATTTCAAAACACGAAGACAAAATTTAGAGAAGTTGATGTCCCATGGCTGTCCGTTTGACTTTGTTTTCTGGAATTCCCCGCCTGAAGAAAGGACACTAATAATAATAATAAATAATAATAATAATAATAATAATAATAATAATAATAATAATAATAATAATAATAATAATAATACTGATATGATTTGACTAACGAGAGCTAACTAAGATGTCTCAACGTCAAATGTTTGTCCAGCATACTCATAATTCCAGTCTGTCCGTGAATCCATTTGCATCGGTTTCGCCATATCATGTTTCCACATATCATATTAGATACACTGCACCATTTCATTGTAGACTTTGCCTCCTCACTCGACAGTTCTAATCCTCTTAAGTTCTTTCTTACGTCTTCGTGAACGGTTCCAAGCGACCCAAAGCACAATATTCTTATATTTGTCTTTATCCCATTCCGATTCAACATGTTTTTGAGTTGTTGGTACTTCCTAGCTTTACTTTCATATGACTCTGACATGTACAAATCGAAGCATACAGTTACTTCTATGATCTCGCATTCTTTTTCGTTAGACTTTATCTCTAGCAAATCAGGCTTCCGGCTATTGATTTGCTGTAGTTCAGTTCGTAAATTTGGAAATGCTGTTTCTGCCATCCTGTTAACAAACTTGACTGACGTTTCACTGTACCGACGAATTTTTTGATAGATGGCTTCTACTATCCTATCGTGTCGTTTTGAGTAAAGGTCTTTAAATCTGTTGCAAGAGTTCATTAAATGGGCTACCGACTCTGTGTGATGGTTGCACAACGAGCATTTTTTGTCGTGATCTTTATTCCAAAAATTGATCAGCTGGTTGCAGGGTATTTGGTTCATCCTTGCTCGTAACACAAATTTTACTAAACTATCTGAAAGCTTCCAACCGTAGTATATTTGATGTGATATTTTCCGATCAATGGCATCTATTCCTATGAATTTCCCTTGAAACCTGAGTTCTGAGCACTTTGCTATATCAAGTTTTTCCAATTCTCCCTCGATCTCTTGCTTCAGATTTTTATGACTAAGTTTCTTTCCATTGACAACAACTTTCGCCAAATTATCCTCGTATATGACACACCCTTTCAACTTATTCACTTGGAAAAGAAGATCTGGCCAATCTGAATTTCCACCGTAAGTTTTGTTTTTCACCAGTCTGTCGTTATCATCTAATTCATAGCCTAAAAAGTTCTTTTCACCGTTTGTAGCTCTTACACCCCGCGCTCTCATATCCAAACTTAACGATTCTCTTGCTATATACCTTATATTTTCTTATAATACCTTATAATAATAATGCTGCTGCAATGCACATGTTGCAATAAAAAGTATGTAGGCAGTACGAAGACTAAATTTCGCCAGAGATTTAACGTCTATAAATCGTATTTTCGGACATACAAACAAAAGCGTCTAAGTGGTAATCTTCATACGGGTAAGCCTGTCCCACAGGCAAGCTTTTTCTCTCACTTTTTTGAACAAGATCATCGGGGTGAATTTTCTGTAAAAATAAGCATCATCGATGGTGCAGGTGACGTGTATTCGCTTCGCAGAAAGGAGCTTTTTTGGCAATATAAATTGGGTGTATTTTCCCCTAAGGGCCCAAATGAAAGGGTGGCAGATATCGAGTTGGATTTGTTTGCTTGTGGGAGCGCTTAATCCTTCTACCTTTGCACTTATATCCCGAGGGAGTGGAAGGAGATGCTGGCCGGTTAACTTCGTGCATTTTGCACGTGGTGTTGGGGTGGAATTCCCCATCGGGCTATTCGGGATTTAGCAAATTAAGCAAATCCTTGGAGGGTTACTGGCTGGCGTCTCTTCTTCCGTTCCCTTGGAAATTAGGATTCTGCTACGGAGGACACTCTCAATCCCATGTGGGTAAAGAAACCAAAAAGATAGGCTGTATTATTATCATTGTAACTCTATGGTTTGGAAGGTGTAGTATTTTATTCTTGTTTTTATTTTAAGGCCTGGTTCGCGCTGGGTCTTTTGGGTCTGTTGGGGTCGTGCGGGGGGACCCGAGAGACAGAGACTTAAACTCCAGTTCTTTGTCTTTCGGGTTTTTTTGCGCTGCCTTGATGGCCCGGGGGACCCAGTGTGAATCAGGCCTAGGTTTCTGTTAATTTTGTTTACGTTGTAATGTATTGTATGTTCATAATTCGAGTTGTATCAAGGGTATTCTAATTTTGATTCTATGGAAATTTTATGTTAACTTTAATTTTGTTTACAACGTATAAAACCTGGCTTGTCCCCAATTGTAAGTAAACTGACGAAGATTTCAAATCGAAACGTTTTTAGCAAAATTGCAGTTGTGTTTCTTTATTTTAATTTTCTGTTATTTTTAGATGGTGCTTCTTGTTTCTTTATAATAATAATAATAATAATAATAATAATAATAATAATAATAATAATAATAATAATAATAATAATAATAATAATAATAATAATAATAATAATAATGATAATAATAATAATAATAATAATAATAATAATAATAATAATAATAATAATAATAATAATAATAATATAAGAAACAAAACCATCATCAAAAATTAACAGAAAAAGAAAATAAAAAGAAACACAACTGTTAAAACTCTGTACGTTTCGATTAAAAATCTTCGTCAGCAATACTTTTCTAATTGGACAACCGAGGATTTATACTCCGTGGTAAACAACTTCAATACAGTTAAAAATAAACTAAAATTACATTTCATTACAAAGAACCCTATTCTTAGTAAACATGACTGACCCCAAATTTAAGACCCAGTGGGAATTAAAATCACGTTTTAAATTCAAAATTTCTTCAGCGTAAACAAGAAATGAAGTAACTGGCACATCAGCAAATGTTCCCTCCCATATGACCCTCCCGTATGTCATTTTACCCCGTGGGATCAAATAGATCACAGAGCAAACCTCCAAGGGATGCAGCCGGCAACCCCACGGCCCTCCCACTTGACCTTTCAATGATTCGCAAATTGCTGAATCTTGAATGGCTTGATAGGGAATTCCACCCTAACGCCACATGCAAAAAAACATGAAGCCAAATAGGAAGACAGCAGAGCACTGCCAACCGAACCCCCCAGAGAGAAACCAGATACAATGACAGGAATAAGGCCATGCCACACGCAAACATATCGAGTTCCACATCTGCAGCCCGTTCATTCAAACCCTTGGGAAGAAAAGTTCCCAGTCTGTATTGCCAAAATAATTCCTTACGTCGTAATGAAAGAACATTATCAGCCCCATCGATCATTTTAACCCTAACCTCAAACTTACCATTGTGATTCCCCTCAAAGAAATGACTAAAAAAGCTTGCTTGTGGGATTAATTTACCCCTGTCCAGTGATCCCTCGTTATGTTTGCGTGCGTAAGATCTAAAATATGATTTGTACACGTTGAATCTTTGCCGAAATTTGGTGTTGGTGCTACCTACATATTTTTTGCTGCAAACTTCACATTGTAGTAAATAAACTACGTTTTCTGAATTGCAGTTATACCTCCCCGAAAAGTTTTTGAAAGATCTGTTTTCGTCCGAATTTTCAAAATTATCCCCCTCCGTGATGACGTTGCATATCTGGCAACTTTTCCTGCCATTGCACCTGTAGGTACCCTTAGCCAACGGAGGCTCACCAACACTCGGTAATTTAGCCCTAACAAGTTGATCTTTGAGATTTTCGGCCCTCCGAAATGACAAAAAAAACTTGTTTTGGAACACTTCTTTGTGCTCTTCATCTACCAAAATAAGTTTTGAATTTTCTTTTAAAATCTCATAAACTTTGTTAAGAGCTGGATGATATGTAAGTACCAGAGGTATTCTCTTGTCGTCCTTAGTTTTTGGCTGCCTATCCAAAAGACTCAAACGATCGCGGCCACGGACTTTGCTGATTTGTTCAAGAACCTCATTTTAACCATAGCCTCTATTGCAGAGCCACCCCTTAAGTTCCCCTACCCTATCATCAAAAAATCGATCCTCAGAACAAATTCGCCTAATCCGCAAGGCCTGGCTATAGGGTATACCCTTTTTAATAATAATAATAATAATAATAATAATAATAATAATAATAATAATAATAATAATAATAATGATAATAATAATAATAATAATAATAATAATAATAATAATAATAATAATAATAATAATAATAATAATAATAATAATAATAATATAGCCCAAAACAGGCGGAAATAGAAATTACAGTCAGAGACGTGAAGGAAATCAGTAAAAAGATGAGCAATTGGAAGTCTTCGGGACCGGATGGAGTCCAAGGATATTGGATCAAGCGATTTAGTGAATGTCACACACAAATAGCTGAACAGCTCAACAACTTATTGAGTGACGACCAAGTGATACCGGAGTGGCTAACAAAGGGAAGGACGGTTTTTTGCTTGAAAGATATCGCGAAAGGGAATGCCGTGGACAACTACAGGCCAATATCATGCTTACCATTCATGTGGAAGCTGCTCACAGGAATAATCGCAGAGACAATGTATGGGCACCTGGAGGAGAATGATATCCTCCCAGAGGAACAGAAAGGTTGCAAGCGTAAGTGCAGGGGTACCAAGGACCAACTCCTGATAGACAAGGTAATATTGAGGGATTGTAAGAAGAGGAAAACTAACTTGGCTATGTCATGGATCGATTATCGAAAAGCCTACGATTTGATCCCACATTCCTGGATCATGGAATGCTTGAATTTGTTTGGCGTTGCATCGAATGTTGAGCGGCTACTGAAGAAAAGTATGGAGCAATGGAAAACAGAACTAACAGCATACGGAAATAGTTTAGGATCGATAGCAATCAAGAGAGGTACATTCCAAGGAGATAGTTTGTCACCGCTGCTCTTTATTTTGTGCATGATTCCACTGACAATGATCTTGAGAAAGGCTAAAGCTGGATATAAATTCAAGGGTCGACAGCAAAAGGTAAACCACTTATTATACGTGGATGATCTCAAGCTTTATGCTAAGGATGAATCCCAAGTGAGCTCCCTCGTTGACACTGTGTATGCGTTCAGCACTGACATCAAGATGGAATTTGGATTAAAGAAATGTGATGTCTTAGTACTGAAGAGAGGCAAGGTTAAACAAATGAACGGATTGGTGCTACCATCTGGGGATGTTATGAAGCAAATCGACGAGGAAGGATATAAGTATTTGGGAATGTTGGAAATAGATAAAGTGATGGAGGAGGAAATGAAAAGTAGAACTAGAGATGAGTACTTCCGCAGACTAAGACTTATCTTGAAGTCGAAGTTAAATGGACGAAACAAGATTGCAGGCATCAATGCGTGGGCAGTGTCACTACTTAGGTACGGAGCAGGAGTGATCATGTGGACAGTAGAGGAGCTTAAGAGTTTGGATCGAAAGACGAGAAAGCTGCTGACCATACATGGTGTGTTTCATCCAAGGAGTGACATTGACAGGTTGTATGTACCAAGAAAAAGAGGAGGCAGAGGGCTGATAGGTTGTGAAGATTGCATTAGAACGGAGGAAAATAACGTCGCATGGTATATAAAAAATGCTGTGGAACCGCTTCTTTTGGAAGTGAGAAGATCAGGGATGATTAAAACCGAAGACTGCAAGGATAAGAAGCATTACAAGACAGTGAAAGTGACTGAAACCGTAAGCAGATGGACAGAAAAACCCATGCACGGACAGTTCCACAGAGATGTTGAAGAACGGACTGATCAAGAGAAAAGGTGGTTATGGTTGGCAAAAGGTGATTTAAAACCGGAAACGGAAGACTTGATCTGTGCTGCTCAAGAGCAAGCACTTAGAACTAACTATATCAAGCATAGAGTTGATCATACAGCTGAAAGTGATAGATGTAGGGTTTGTGGCGACAAGGGAGAGACTGTATGGCATATCACCAGTCAATGCACACCTCTAGCCCAAAGAGAATATAAAAGGCGTCATGACAATGTGGCAAGGATAGTGCACTGGGCGATTTGTGAAAAGTATGATATTCAAAGAGATGACAAATGGTATGACCATAAACCTGAAGGTGTCATAGAGAATGAACGTGCAAAAATTCTGTGGGATTTTATGATTCAGTGCGACCATCAGTTGGAGCATAGGAAACCTGACATCGTCTTGATAGAGAAAGAAAGCAAACTATGTTGGATCATAGACATTGCATGTCCAGCTGACAATAAGGTGTGCGATGAGGAAGGAATGAAGAAGGATAGATATGACAGATTAGCATTTGAGATAAAGCAGTTGTGGTCGCTAAAAAAAGTGACTGTCATACCAATGATAGTTGGTGCTTTGGGAACAGTGAGTAAAGACCTTGAGAACTATATTGAAAAACTAGGGATTACAATACGATTGGAACACTTGCAGAAAACAGCACTTCTTGGAACTGCTCGAATACTTCGGAAGGTGCTTGAAGAATAAAGATGTTACCTCAGTTTACTGGCAGTAAACAGCTAACACCTTAATGTTACATCTCCAGCTGAAGAAGAAACAAGCTGAGCAAAGGGAAGAACATAATAATAATAATGGAAACTTTCATTCTCATAAATAAAGCTTACAACAAGATAAATATTTAAAACGTAAAACTTATAATATAAAGAATTTATTCGTGACTACCACTCTCCATAAAAGGGCATGTTAGTCAAGCCTTACTGCCTTCAACAATCTTACTTCTTTAAAATGTTAGAAGTTCTGGATTTGTCCACTCTTTGTCTTTCCTACAAAATAAATAATACGTTGTCCTTATACAGATGTTTATGATATTTCTAATGATGTTTTTTGATAGAAGTTCCGAAAGTCCGATGCTCTTTAATGCTTGCAGTATGCCATTTCCATCATCATCCCTGCATATCAATCCTAGGGCGCTCATACTGAGATTCAAAAATGTTACTTTCTCGTACTTTTTCTTGAGATCAACGATGGTAGAGTTGTATTTTCCAACCTTCCTTGCACAATTTTCTTTCACGTTGGTAACAAAACCACAGGTTAACTCCAGAACGATTACGATCTTCTCTTGATAGACTATGATGACATCTGGTCGATGGCAAGAAAGCATGTTCAGTCGTTTCACATATTTTATCAATGATTCTACAACATTGTGCTTATTATTGCTGGATTTCCATCGTCTTTTTTTAAGTCTCTAATTTCTCCTTTATTATTTTCAGATACTGCAACATCAAATCACATATTTGTTTAAATATGTTTGGTTCTGATAGAGCTCCTGTGAGTTGCAAACTTTTGGCTGGATGACTACTACTAAGTAACCTTACAAGATTTCCAACGCATTCCAACAGAAGAATGGATACTGTTTGAATAGGATGAATTCTAGGAAATCTTGAGGGATACATCCATTTACATCTGCATAAATATTGCCAAGTATGTAAAAAATTTAAGGAATTTCAGATTGATTTCAGTGATGACACCACAGGGGGGACTTTTCTCCCCCAAATCCCAATAGTTGGCAAAAACTGTCAAAGACAATGGCATAAAATTAGTTAGGTACACCTTAAGGTTCAACAATTAATTCCAAATCCCCCTCCCCTCTTCTTTCGGATTTTTCAGAGCTGGTGCCGCCACTGATTAATTTGTTTCCTGCGCCTAATTTTTGAATGATTCTGAATGACTTGATGATGCTGAATGCACTGTAGAGTCTTTAGGCATTTTTTCTGTGACAACACTCTGGTTATTGTTGATCCCCTTATTTGAATTCCTCAACTTACTATGAAATAGTGGGATCTTTTACATCTGGAATATTCTACCATTCAATGCAAAGATCCAGAATCATATTCAATATGGAGGGGAGGAGTTTTAAACCAAGATACATTGCATTCCAAGCTTACTGGCTCCCAAAAACAATGGTATTTTTTTGTAAAAACAGGCACCATTTGGTACCTCTGAAAAAAATTGGTACTGAGTCTACCCCAACAGGATTTCATTGCTTTTAGGAGCCAATCATCTGTGTGACAGTGTACTTTGATAAGAACCAGTTACAACATATTTCAAGTCTAACTCAGTTGCTGAGGTGGGGTGCCACTGTCCCCATTCAAGAATAGGACTTGGCTTTCTGCTTTGGTGCCCAAACTTTGGCAAAAAGTGCACCCAGAATTGTGATGGTAACTCACTTTTTTCACCTTCTTTGGGCCAAAATGAAGGGAAAGTATCAAATGAAAGAATCATTTACCAGAAAATCCTAATTTATTTTGCTAGGTCTGGTAAAAATATTGGCATTCAATTCTTGGCTCTTGAAGTTTGGCCTGCATCCACCACTAGCCTAGATGCTTCTGGTTGAGTTTGAAAGTGGCCTTGGACAGAAACTAAAACTGATTGATAACAATTCTTGCTGGAAATTGTGAAATAAGGGACAAATAATCACGTTAAAATCAGATTTTCATTGCAATCGTTCGCTGCTTATCACATCAGCTGATTTAATTCCGGCCTTTCACTGTCGTGATTATCATGTGATCACGTCACCTCGTATCCATAATCATAATCATAATCATAAACTTATTTACAGTTGGTTTGTTAGTAGCTAACAACAGCTAATTTACACCAACTATCTACAAAATATACAGTATAACAGAATATATAAAACCCTAAATTAAGTGCAAATGTAGCACGTGCAGATGTTGCCATCCCAGCAACGTATTTCTTGTTTGAATTTCACGAGAGAAGTTGTCAATTTTAGGTCATCACTAAGAGCATTCCACAACAGACTCCCTCTAAAGGACAGGGAATTTATTCCGTAGCGTTGAGAACTCACCGAGGGGAGCTTGCATAGTTCCTTAGTCCGAAGGTTGTAGGGAACATCTTTCTTGACAAAAAAATCCCACATGTACTCAGGATTGAGATGGTTCATTGATTTGTAGATCTCCACCATGAGGTTTTGTAGATTCTTTTTATGTGCTGTCTTTGTATCACCCCTATCTAAAAGTTCCTCAAACGTGGATTCATAGTCTCTATATAAAGTTCTCAGTGTGCGTTTGTGGGTCCTATTGATTTCATTGTTTGCAACTTTGCTGCAAAATAACCAGATCAGAGGGCAATAGGAAAAATTCGACATTACCACGGAGTTTAAAAGTAACTTTGACTTTTGTTCTCCTAAAAATGGTCTTAACCTTCCAAATGCATACAATTTTTGGTTGACCTTCTTACATATCTTTTTCCAAGTCTCCACTACTCGAAACAGAGCATGTTGTGTGCTATAACCTTGTCGAAAGCCAGAAAGCAATGAAGATAATATACCCACAAAAAACTGATTTATTTGCTCACTCATGATCCGTTCAAAAATTTTGGACATGGCTGATAGGACGCCAATAGGTCTGTAATTGACTTTTTGGCATGTATCATCCTTTTTATGGATTGCACAAACGTCCGCTTCCTTTAGTTTGTCTGGAAAGCAACAGTTGTCCATAGTTGCATTTATGCAAGCAGTTAAGTATGGGCAAATCACCTCTTTCGCCTCCTGTATAATTTTTGTTGGAATGTTACCACTGTTTGACTTACTATTGTCTAAGGCTTCTATTTTAATCATAACGTTTAACAAGTTAACATTACTAAATTCAAAGTTTTTCTCAATCTGGACTTTACTTTTTATAGCAACAATACTTGGGTGGTTTTTGTATTTTTATGTAGCTATGTCTACCTTATTTTCCAGACTCACATCAATCCCATCATCCTTAAATGAGGGATCTAGACCAAGGGAGTCTGTGATGTTCACAAAATGCGAATTTAAGCATTCAGCAATCACTTTATCATCTGATATAACCTCGCCTTCTTCGATAAGGACGATTTTCTCCCCCATTGGGTTTCCGTTGGAAAACATTGGTTTGACTGCTTTCCAAAATTTTTTGTCATTGTCAATAGCGTTAATGTCTACAGAATGGTAAAAGTCACGCTTTGCTTTTCTGTTCATACTGACAATCAGATTTCTCTGTTGTTTATATTTCTTGCGATCTTCGTCATTTCCAGATTTATTCGCCCTTGTTTTGAGTCTTGTTCTTGTCATTATCGCTTTTCTCATATCAGACTTTACGTGGGGCTTATTATTTCCCCTAACCATCCTTTGTTTCAAGGGGGCATGTTTCTGTAATACACTCTCGGTGACAGAGTGTGGTGCTTGATAGTCAGTAGGAATGGTGTCACGCAGTTTGATATCCAAGTCTCTTTGGAACTCTTCTGCGCAGAAGTTTCTATACTCACGGTACCTGATATTTCTTGGGGGCAGTTTTACAAAGGTTGATTTTAATATTGTGTATATCAGATGATGATGATCACTGAAGCCCGTTTCAAACGATTGGCTTTTCATGAAGGAATGCTTTTTATTGGTGAGTATGAGATCAATGGATCGCCCTCTGGATGTCTTGAAACATGTTGGTCCCTTCAAAAGGTCAAATAAGTGATAGGTATTAATCAAAGGACTAAGTGCCCTATCACCTACCTCCATATTAAAGTCACCAATAAGCAAGACATTTTCTCGCGAGAGGGCATATCCATCGATAATCCTGCACACGTTATCAACAAAATAACATGGATCTTGTGTAGGGCTCCTGTATATCGGTAATAACAGCCATTTCTGTTTTCTAATATTGATCTCAATGGGAATAGCCTGAATATCCTTAGGTATCTCAAGACCCTCTATCTTCCTACACAAAATATCTTCTCTTGAGTAAACCAGAAGTCCTCCACTGTTCCTAGTAATGTCTAATCTAATTGGTGCTTTAAAACCATTTATTGTAAACTGACTGCTCGGAAAAGATGAATCAAGTTTTGTCTCTGCAATAATTAAGACATCAAGCTTGTCTCTTATCATGTGAGAAAAATGCTCGAATTTGTTCCTTATAGAGTTGATATTTATGTAGCCGAGTATAACATTTTTTGAGTATTTTAGTCTTAGCGTTTTCATCTCTTCAAAGCAATCAGTATTTGTATCAATACTGGTTACAGGTTGGGGCTCTACATAGCCCAAACATTGATAAGATTGGTCTTCTCTATTCAAATCCATGACGCTTCTGCGCTATGGTAAATAATAAAAAGAGTCATTTTGGAACATGGACTCTCTTACCTAACTCTTGCCTCAAAAGGCAACCCTCGATGAGTTTTGATAATAGTGAAATACAATGTTTCGATGAAAATTAGTCACAAAGCTACCTGTCACAAGAAACCATTTGCTTTCTTAGTCAAAAGTTTGGTGTTCTTGCAAAAGAAACAAGTGCTCGTAGGACACATATCTGCCCAAGTCCTGGATTCTGAAGCGCTTGCTACATTCAAATCCTGAATATTACTACTTACCGAAACATTTTTACATATTCAACAACTTGATCGGCGCTTGTCAGGAAATCAACATTTTCTACAATTCTCCTGCAATGAAAGTTTCGTAATTAGCCACGATGCAGATGGAAAGAGAAACAATGAAATCAGCATAAATAATTGTATATTAGGTAAGACATTATACATGTTACACATACCATAAGACTAAGACAATGAAAGGAAAAAGTGTGATGTTAAGGTGACGTAATTCTGTCAGGGTTGCGTTGACAGCATTGAGCATGTCTGCGCTTCATACATTGGCTCGTGTGTTAGACAATATGCAGGCTATGTCACTACACTGATGTGGATATCCATGAACCACACAGAATAATGAGTGTCGGGATAGCTCAATCAGTAAAGCGTCTGCTATGAAAGCAGAAGGTTACGAGTTCAAAACTCGCTCTCGTCACCCTTTTCCCATTTTTGCGATTGTCGAAAAGTTACCAAATTAATATTGTAAATTCTACCAAATATCTATATTAATGTTTTCTGAAGCAACATTGGTTCGTCATTTTCAATTTCATTTCATTTCATTTCATTTCATTTTGATTATTTAGACACTAAAATCCCTTCAGCAAAGAAAATAACAAAAGAGAAAAACCTAATTACAACAATACATTATAATATATACAATGTATACTGTGTATCTATCTAAAACCTACTTAGAAGCAGCTGCTCTTCCAGGGAGTCGTGTTTTGTTTTCTGTCAGCTCTTGAAATAACCTTTTAGTTGCTTTTTGAATCTATTAAGCGTAGGGAGCTCTCTGATGTCAATGCAATGTCATTGCAAGCTTTCAGTGCCGAATAATGAAAGGCTTTCTTGACGTATTCAAGATTGTTTCTTGGGATTTGAAAGTCAGTCCCTGCAATTCCTCGTTATGTGGTTGGAGACCTGGGCTCTATGATGGTATTTATCCCAAAGGCTTTCGGGAGATTGCCTGTTGATTATTTTGTATGTCATAACTGATCGATCAAACTCTATTAGTTGTTCAACGGTCAACCAGTTATGAGACCAGCCATCCTTTAGTCTGGCCTTATCAATAATAGAACGCGCTCTTTCCTGCTGACGTTGGAGGGTATTTAATTTTGACTTTGAAAGACTCCCCCAAATAACAATGGCATATTGCACATGACTTTCAACAAGGGCGCAGTATACACGGTCAAGCTGGGATTGTGGAATAAGATTTTTCAGTTTTCAGTGACCTTAGACCACCACTTATCTTCCCCTTCACTTTGCTGAATTGGTTATCCCAATTTAACCGTTCATCCACAACAACCCCTAGTGATTTTGTCTTTGCAACACGTTTTATTTCTGAATCATTAAGATTCAGTGGTTCCGAGACTTCAACTTCATTGATTCTCCATGGATGGCCAACAATCATGCATTCGGCATTGGGTTGGCACTTCGCTTATTTACTCTCATCCATTCCGAGATGTTTCTTAATTCCCTGTGAGCATTTGTAATCAGATACTGCAATAAGACAACGCATTGAAATAGCAAGACAGACTTTCCTTAATATGAGTGATGTTTTAACAGCAAGAAACATTGAGATTGAGACAAGAAAACGCTTAGCCAGATGCTATGTTTTATCAACACTTTTATATGCAAGTGAAACCTGGACACTTAACGCTGATACATGTAAGAAAATAAACAGCTTCGAAATGTGGATGTATCGAAAAATGCTTAAGATCTCATACACAAGTCACACTACGAATGAGGAGGTGTTAAAACGTATACATGAAAAAGGTCTGTCACTAGAAAAGAGCATAAAAATGAGAAAGAAATACTTTGGACTTTTAGTGAGGAAAGACATGATGCAAAAAACATTGTTGGAAGGAAAAGTATGTGAGAAAAGACCAAGGGGACGTCCCCGTAAATCATGGATGAAGAACATCATGGAATGGACAAAGTTAAACTTTGAGCAATGCATAAGAGGAGCTGAAGATCGTGACTACTGGAGAGGAGTAACGACGAATCTTCTGACTTGAAGTAGTCACCGAATGATGATGATTTTTAATCAAATCATCAACGTCATTAGATGTCAAAGTAACATGCGTGTCATCTGCATACATAGTAGCTCTAGAGAACTCTAATCATTTTTCGAAATTATTTAGATAGGTGATAAATAGGAGCGGTTCCAAGTACGACCCATGCGGTATGCAACATGTTACTGATGTAGCCCCTAACTTTTGTCCATTAACTGAACAAAATTGTTTTCTACTATTTAAGAAAGTTGTGAACCATGCTCTCGAGATCCCCCTGATACCGTAGAATTGTTTGCTTTGACGTCACATCAAGCAAAACTACCCGCTGAATTTAAGCCCATCAATAAGCGTAGGAAAGAAACTAACAAGGATTCCCACAGTAACGGCGAGTGAAGTGGAAATGGCTGAAGCTTGAAATCTCTGTTCCTTGCAACAGCGAATTGTAGTCTCCAGAAGCGTTTTCCCTGCGGATTTACACTGCGTAAGTTGCTTGGAACTGCTGCAGGACCGAAACTTGCTAGCAAGTTAGAGTCAAGGGTGGCAATGATTGTCTCAAGCATATCAATTTTCAGCAAAAAAAAGGATGTTTGTACCTATCGATGAAACGTATGTCCTAAATGCCATAAAGCAATTAAAAAATGGTAAAGCACCAGGCCCAGACAAGATCTCCACAAAGCTAATTAAAGATGCAGCTGACTTCTTTTGGAAGCCACTAACCATGGTTTTCAACTCATCATTGAAGTGTTGTGTCTTCCCAGACATCTTGAAATTAGCAAGAGTCACACAAAGTTTTAAGACGGGCTCCAAAAAAGATGAAAATAACTATAGACCTATCTCTGTCATTTCAGTCTATTCAAGGAAGTTGGAAAAAATAGTTTACGATCAGCTTATTGAATATCTCATAACTTGCTAAGCGAGCTAAGCTTCATGTCTATATCACAATCTCCGGGCAAGAAATCAACCGAATAATGTTCTTTGAAAACAAACAGCTTATTAAGAAGAAATAATAACAAAAAAGTACCTTACCAACATGAATTTCCAAGCACAACGCCTCTCCACTCCAGTTTCTGCCTTCTTGATGTTTTCAACTCATGATATCGACCTTGGTTCGGTGTGATTCCCGGTGGGGCCACTTCACTTTGTAAGGTGTAAGCACCCGTGTCTTTAAAAATCATTGACACGGGTTTCCTTCGTGTTCAAAAACAAGGACAGTGAAAACTGAAAAAAGGGGTGTCTTTCAAAAAATTTGAACAATTCTAGGAAAAGGGTCAACATCAACACCTGGCTGGAAATGCCAAAGATCAAATTTATAACTTTAATCATCAGTTTCCACACAGATTGTGTCATGAATCCTTTCTTAAGATATGGGTAGGCAAATTTACTGAACTTTTCAGTTTTCTCATAAAAAAATATTCAAAGAAATGCTTTTTGTATGCCCAAACAAAACGGCAGAGTGGCAATAATGGTGGACCTTAGCAAACTTTATGGATTGTCATAATGGCAAAACTGGATTTCAAAAGAAATAACTAAACATTTGTACCGTAACACCTGGCACTCCCAGCAAGATCCTGCTAGTACTACCACATTTTACCATATTCATCGGTGGTTGGTATTATAAATGGTGGTAGTATAAAACCAATGTTTTCGTTTTTTCTCGTAAGTTTCATCTCTACACCATTTGTTGTTGCATACACTATCACAAGGCAGCATAAGATCTAAATAATCTACTTTTTTCCTAGTCACTAGGCCTTACAATTTTGGATCCTCTTCCTCCAACTGCTACCATTTGTAGATAAATAATACTTACCTGACCTGCTTGTGCTGGCATGGCCTAATGAATCTTAATGACCAAAAAATTAAGAATGATTCATACTCCAATTATAATTGTCATCCAGAGCCAGGAGACCAGCTTGTTTTGCTTGTTTTGTAAGTCCAATTCTACAATTCTCTTTTCACAAAAGCAAGAACAACAACACCTTCTTCTTGAATTAATTGAATGAAATTTCGATTGAAAATGGCGGGAAGATGAATTGAATTCTCTCAGTTGTATTCTTCAACTGGTCTTCAAGGATGATCTTCTTACACTTACAAATAGATGATGAAAGAAAATGAGGTGTGTTTTTACTAGTTATGCATCTTTGCTACCGATATAAGGTAGACATTCTTTACGAGGTAACTGGCCAACTTCAGTTTTGTAGGCTGATGGCACAGGGCTAGGTCTTGTGGTTGGCATTGGCCCCAATCTGCAGAGACACAGAGCATGTATGTAATATGCCAGTTCTGAACAAGATCTTAGGTTGGGTTGCAGATCATCAAGCACTGATGTTCTTGTGTGCAGGGTCTGTCATTCCTCTGTTTTTAAAGCAGCAAAATGATGATACGTTTTACAATCTTTGTCCACATCAAAATTTTGCGATAATCAACCTTTGTGAAAACCTTGTTTGCGTTCAGATGAGATGCCAAGGTTGCCTAGCTCTGGTGAGTTGGGCCCCAGGCCTACAGGGCTGTGCTATGGAAATATTTTTTGAGGCCAATAATCACTATGTTAATACAATAATATTGGCATTAATGCAGCTGGAGCAGTTTTAATTATCTCAGCTGCACAACTGCAGTGTTTGTTTGAGGATATTTGCAGTATGTCATGAAAACTTTGCTCTGCTATTGGACTTCCTGTCTAGCTGTCTTATAGCAACATAAGGTTACAGATATTCTGCAAATAGCAACATAAGGTTACAGATATTCAAATTTGGCAGTTTGCAACTTCTGTTTGAGTATTCTCATGTAAGACATGAATTATTCCTAACACACTTTACTGGGTGTCATGTTTAAACCAGTCAGAATCATTATATTTTTGATGAAAATATTACCATGAATTGATTATGAATGTATATCACGTAACTACATTTCCAATACAGAATATCAAGTGTTGTCACCAAAAGGGTGTAATTTGAAAAGAAAAAAAATCATCAGAGAAAAGGGGTATAAAATTTTACACAGAAATCAGGGGAATGGGGTAATTTTCCGGAGATGGAGACAAGGGTGCTTACACCTTACAAAGTGAACTGGCCCCGCCGGGGTGTGATTGCTTCCCAACTAAACCTCGTTGCGAAAACGAGTTTAAGTAAGCAACTATTATTCTCTTGGGCTAATCTCGTTTGAAATTTTGTCATAAAAAAGATCCAAGGATCCGAGAAGAGTTGCCCTTCTGCCTTTATCTTTATTATGTGGCTCCACACAGGCTAAGAGAATGCATTGAAGAGTACGGACGCTGCCATGATTATTTGACATGAAAGCGGTTTAAAATAAAATATGGCAGTATGAAGACAGCTCACTATAGGGGAACATGACAGACATAATATAGTAAACTAAAGAGCAAAATAAAATACCCTGCAGGAGTTCTTGGCATTACAATGTTTAACAGGTTCAAGAGGGGGCATACAAGAGCGAGAGTAGGAGTAAGGATTTAACTAAGAATATACAGTAGTGAATAGAGCAGTGAAGTGGCAATGAAAGCTTCTCTCCCATGGTCGTGAACAGCTACTTTGTAGAGCGAGCCTCGAAGAAAGTATATGACAATTCTCTGCTCAGATAATGTGATTAACGGCTAAGGAAGCCAACAGGCAGCAATTCCCGCCCCCTTCAAACAATTACAGTCGTGGCCAAAAGTTTAAGACCACGTTTTCGTCAACAACGTTTCTTGGAGTAACGAAATGGAACCCTAGCGCTCTGCCTGATTTACTCTCTTCGAGTTAGTTTAGGTCAACTTTCTATGTAGATTCCGAATTTCGATGATGTTTTTTAAATTTCTCCGCCATTTTGCTATGACGTCACAATGAAATCTATAGAAATTCTCGGAAATTCCAGTGGTTCTGCCGAAAAGGGGTGTGACCCGAAAATTGTGTCACTCAGCTGGATTTACATCAATCTATGCATAGTTCATTTCTATGATTAGTTTGCAGAATATCGAAACCTTGCGAAAACTCATTTGGAGTTGAGTCCATTACTTTCCTTGGAATAAACTATGGCAGATTTTACCGCAAGAAATAAAACAATCAAACAGCCCTCCCATCTTCAAAAAACAAATTAGATGTTGGAATGGTGGAAAATGCAACTGTAGGCTTTGCAGAGTATATATCCCGAAAGTTGGGTTTCTAACAGGATAGATTTTTTAACATCTTTTGTTCTGTAATATTTATTGGTATTTTTATTGTAAATAATGTATATTGTAAATAGTAGGCTTTAATTAGCTGTAATTTAGCTATTCTTTTTTCCTAGCCTACTTTAAATAGATGATTAATTAATAATAATAAAATAAAATAATAATTCAGTGAGACAGCTAAGCCGCACTGAACGGTCTGGTCGCTGTGCAAACTTGGAATATTTTGCTGTATATTTCCAATTCCAAGAGTTATTTGGTACTTTTCTGCTATGTTAATTGTTTCCTTAGATTTGCCAGCCAACTTCTCATTTTTTCATCCACTTTGGAGTGTACATCGAGGCTCTTTGATTCGACGTATTTTGATACAATTAGTGTTTAACTCTCGAAAGAGATTCGAAGGACAATCTGCAAAATTCTTGGATCCAACAGGAAACCTAAGTGTGCTTCAGGCAGGTTTCACTTTTGAATTGTACTTTTGCCTTACAATATTCCTGCGAAGAAGACCTTGCTGCCTTCTCTTCTAAAAATCAACTGTCCAAAGAATGAATGTTGCATTGCTTTATTTTTCGGAGATTTAAAAGATTACTTCTACGTGAAAATACTTTTTAAAATCAATTTCACTTGGCAGACGAAAAGATCGTCACTTACCTTCTCCAAGCACATTTAGGTTTTTTCGCTGATTTATCCAAATTCATAGATTGTCCTTCGAATCTTCTTTCAAAATTTAAAAGTACTTGGACTTGCAGTTTGTTGTTAAATCTACCGTGAAGTTGAGCTATTTTACCGGAAGATTAGACCAAATAACCTTCACATAAGTGAACAAAGAGCAATGTTTGAAATTTTTATTTTTAAAGTAACAACAGTCGGAACAGTACCGGTTGAAGGCCATTGATGAGGGAGGAGTTTCCGGCTGACATGGACTAAAGATATGGCTGCCTGCCGATCGTGGGAAAACGTCGAATTAAAGCGCCTCGAAGCACACTTCAGATTAAGTGCAAGGATGAGAAAATGGCTTGACATCGAGGGAAAACACTTACCATACTAGAAAAGAACTAAATAACTCTTGGAGGTGGTGAATAGATAGAAAAACATTCAAATTTGCTCAGCGACTAGGGCGAACAGTACAGCTTCCCGAGTATACTGAAGTGGTGAGGATTCCCCGGATATCCGACCGTTTCTAAAGTACGACCAAAAACTATGTAGAGTTTAAACGTTTTTCGATACCATTTCGGCTCTACTTGCCTAATAGTGAAAGTTAAGGTCTCTTTCGAAAGGGGAAGAGAAGCGTAATATGCTTAAGCAGCACTTTTGAAATTTAAACTTACAGAAGGGGTTTGAAAGCAAGACTCAAAAAAGGCAGCTCTTGGCCCACGCAGCTGTCGAGGTTCAAAAATATATGGCTGAAAAGCTCTTCTTTAGCTAGATCCAAATCTGTGCCCCGTTTATTTGTTGACCCAATAGGTTTTTGTCTACATACGAAGAAATGGCCAAGGGTTAGCAGATTTTAGAAAAGTTGGCTTCCCAAAAATCGGGGAAGCTACAAGTCGCTACTGCAACGAATAACACGGCCTTTATCATAGTAAAACTGTATCGAGCATGGAAGGTTATCTTGAGGAAGTTTAACCGAAAGCCACTTTCTCGTGATCATTGATGCTTTCCTTGAAAAAATATTCTATTTGAATTTTGAGTTCTTCGGTCAAGCATCTTAGACAAAAATTATTTATTGAAAAACCACATGAAATGTATCGATTGTAAATGTATCGATTTTAATCTCTTGGGATCAGACAGGGATCGGCGGAGGAGGCAGATGAATCATACATGATCAATGGCTCGGAAGGCGTAACCTGCAAGACGTGTGACTCTTCATTGGCACATAGAGGCGCATAAGGACTATGTGGCTAGTCACCTCAGAAAGGATCGGGCCCTACTGAGTACTAATTCCCCATAGTTAGTTATGAATCCCAGTAGCTATAGAATAGATGACTTAGTAGATCCAGCCGGGACCCCCTGCGGCTGAATTCACTTTATGCGACAGGGAAGAGATGTCGCCAAGTCGTTCTGTTGATGAGAATTATGTTCCGAATCATGAAGAAATCAATCTAGCCCCTCACGGGAGGTTAAAATCTGATACAATCAATATGATTGGCAAAAGCAGGCTTCTAAAAGTTGGCACCTGGAATGTGAGAACACTTTATAGAGCAGGAAAGCTTGACAACTGTATTCAAGAAATGACAAGATTAGACATTGATATCTTAGGCATAGCAGAGACCAGATGGATAGACTCAGGTGTCATCGATAAAGATCAACATGTAATGCATTTCTCAGGAGGAATGATCAAGAAATGGTCAAAAATCAGTTCCTATATCAGACAGGGTGATGATGTTAAAAATTGAAGGAAACCTTTTAATGTTGTAATAGTACAATGTTATGCACCAACACAAGATGACAGCGATGAAGTAATTGAAGAATATTACAATGAGATACAAGAGTGTTTGAAACTCGTTAAAAGTACTGATGTCCTCATTGTGATGGGAGACTGGAATGCAAAGGTAGGGAAAGAGGAGACTGCTCATATAACAGGCAAATTTGGTCTTGGAGATAGAAATTTAAGAGGAGAGAGATTAATCCAGTTCTGTCAAGAAGAGAATTTGATTGTCACTAACACATTTTGCCAGTACCATAAACGTAGACTTTACACATGGATGAGCCTTGGTGATCAACATCGTAATCAGATTGACTTTGTTTTAGTAAAAAATCGTTTCAAAAATCACGTTAAAGATCTCCGTACATATCCAGAAGCAGATGCGATGACGGACCACAATCTTCTTGTCACAAAGCTAACACCTAAGCTGAAATTACCAGAGAAGTCCCAGCGACAGAATAGCTATGAAGTAAATTTGTTAAAACAAGATGAATATAGAGAGCAGTTTGCGATTGAAGTTCGAAATCGTTTTGATGCTTTGATGAGCTAAGAATTAGAGCAAGATGAAAAAGAAGAAGATAAAATAAATCAACAATGGGATAGCTTCAAAGTTAGTATCATTGCAGCGCAAGATAAGGTACTTCCTAAGAAGGAGAAAAAGAAAGATCAGATTTGGATGGCAGAGGATATCCTAGAAATGATGAAAGAGAGAAGAGAAAAGAAAGGAACTCCAGAGTATAAGCGAATAGACAAGATGATAAAAAAGAGACGTGAAGAACGCAAAGAGGAGTGGTACAATTCATTATGTAAAGAAGTAGAAGATCTTGAAAAGTCCCATAAAATGAAAGAAAGGCATAAAAAAGTGAAAGAAATGACGGACAGGAAGAGAGGAGTCAAAACGTAGAGTGGATGTATCAAGGACCGGAACAGTCGTGTTCTTTTTGACAAAAAGGGAGTTGCAAAGCGATGGGTAGAATATATCAAAGAACTGTATGAAGACGAAAATAGATCAAACTCTGAAAATAGTCAAGTAGGAGAAGGGCTAGAATTACTTAAGGAGGAGATCATGTTAGCGATAAAGGGCATAAAAACAGGAAAAGCAGCTGGGACAGATAATGTAATGATAGAGCATTTAAAGGCGTTAGATGATACAATGATTAACACTGTAGTAAAGATTTGTCAAGAAGTTTACAAATCGGGAGATATGCTCCGCAATCTCACCCATGCTATTTTCATTAAACTACCAAAGGAGAAAAACACGCTGGAATGCTCAGAACATAGAACAATCAGTTTGATAAGCCATGTCACCAAAGTTATACTTAAAGTAATCCTGAAAAGAAATGAGAAGGCAATAGATCAAGAGATTGAAGAAACACAATCAGGATCTAGTTCAGGTGTTGGAACGAGAGAAGGAATACTAAACCTAAGGCTGATTTTCGATAAATATTTGGAAGTAAAACAGAACTTTTTTCCTGCTACATTGACTATGAAAAAGCTTTCGACAGGGTCTATCATGATCAGCTAATGAGTAAGTTAAAATCGTGTGACATAGACGCAATGGATCTGAGAATGATACAAAACCTTTATTGGAATCGGACAGCCAGCATAAAGTTATAAGAAGGAGAATCAGACAGTTTTGCTATTCAAAAAGGAGTGGGGCAGGGATGTATTCTATCGCCAAAATTATTTAATTTATATACAGAAGATATTTTCAAGCAAGCCGACAAATTACCTGGTGTGAGCATAGGAGGGAAAAATATAACAAATCTTAGGTATGCAGATGACACTGCCCGAATTGCGGAGTCGGCACAGGGTCTGCAACTATTTGTAGATGTAGTCAAATCAGAAAGTTTCAAGAGAGGTCTAAAAATGACTATAAAGAAGACAAAAACAATGGTAATCAGTCGAGATCCAGAGAATCCTAAAGTCGATATAAAGGTGGATGGAACTACTCTAGAGCAAGTGGAAACTTTTAAGTACCTGGGGCAAACGATCACATCTGATGGTAGATCAGATACTGCAATAAGACAACGCATTGGAATAGCAAGACAGACTTTCCTTAATATGAGTGATGTTTTAACAGCAAGAAACATTGAGATTGAGACAAGGAAACGCTTAGCCAGATGGTATGTGTTATCAACACTTTTATATGCAAGTGAAACCTGGACGCTCAACGCTGATACATGTATGAAGATAAACAGCTTTGAAATGTGGATGTATTGAAAAATGCTTAAGATCTCATACACACGTCACACTACGAATTAGGAGGTGTTAAAACGTATACATGAAAAAGGTCTGTCATTAGAAAAGAACATAAAAATGAGAAAGACACAATATTTTGGACATTTTGTAAGGAAAGACATGACGCAAAAACATTGCTGGAAGGAAAAGTATGTGCGACAAGACCAAGGGGACGTCCACGTAAATCATGGATGAAGAAAATCATGGAATGGACAAAGTTAAACTTTGAGCAATGCATAAGAGGAGCTGAAAATCGTGACTGCTGGAAGGGAGTAACGACGAATCTTCTGACTTGAAGTAGTCACCGAATGATGATGATGTAATCTCTCAAGCGGCTGGATTGGCAAATGAGAAACACTGCACTACTGCAAAGGTTCTTTCAAAATCTGTAATCGTACCAAAGTTAATTGTTTAGAATCTAAACAAAATATTCTTTGAAAGAAGTCGACAACATTTAGAAAGAAAAAGTGCTTTTCAGCCATATATTTTTCAACCTCGACGGCTGCATGGGCCAAGAGTTGCCTTTTTGAGGCTTGATTTCAACCCCCTTCTGTGAGTTTAAATTTCCAAAATGCTGCTTAAAGGACAAGTCCAGGGTTGGTATAGTTGTTGGTTATTCAAGAGATTACACTGTTGTGAATGGTGTTAAGTACTTTTTTCAATTGTTTTCTCTTTTGATCTGCGAAACTACATATTTCAATACACCATTTCGATTAAGCAGCCTCGTTTTGGAAATTTGTCAAAATTCCTTCCTATTGTTATTATGAAAATTTTGAGCCAAGATTCGGATTTAGCACCCAAACTTTGGTCTAGTTACGTGTTTTTATATTGCTAGCAGATGTGATGTTGATTTTATGACAATTTACAGTTCAAAGATTTATAAGGGATTTGACCGTCAAAAATCGTTCGGGGTGAAACTTTACACCCCGAGTCATTTTCACCGTCAAATCCCTTACAGATTTCTAAACTTTACGTCGCCGTAAAGTTAACACCACGACTACTAGCAACACGAAAACTTGTGCCTAGACTAAAGTTTGGGTGCTAAATCCGAATCTGGCCTCCAAAATTTCCTTTGAACGAATTTTGAATAATTTCCAAAATGAGGCTGTTCATCGAAGTGGTGTATTCGCTAAGAAGTGGGAAATGACGTCATTTGGTATGACGTCACTTCACGTTGACCTGAAAAAGGCTGCCAAATGTATTGATATTATACCTAGTGATTATACGGCCCACATTGATAGCCTCCTTATCGTGCATTCACATACTCGTACAAATTAAAAATGGCGACGATATTTGGCCTACCTTAAGAAGATTAATCGACCAATTTATGAAAGTTCAAAGCATGAAAACTTGGAAAGAACTGACGACTGGTGTTCAGCAGTTGGTAAGGTTGCTTTTTAACAATAATTCTATCAACCCCAGACTTCTCTCTTAAGGATATTACGCTTTTTTTCCTCTTTCGAAAGAGACCTTAACCTTTACTATGAAGCAAATGGAGCCGAAATAGCATCGAAAAAGGTTTTAACTCTACATAGTTTTTGGTCGTACTTTAGGGCTGTTGGAATTGGCCGCGCACGCCTCAGTCCCTTTTCCTAACTGGCAAATGGTCTATTAGTGTCGAAATGCAGTAAGCTTTTCATTCGCTTGAAAAATAACATATCTTCTGTAATCCTGCTCAATAGATACAAACAAAACAGTGGCATAATTGACAAGAACCTGTTAATTCTATCTCCAAACGATGATTTGATGATCTGCTTTAGAATGACAACAATTCTTCTTCGAATCCACTGATTTCTAAAGAAATACAAAATAAAAATTCTAATTCTAATTCAAGAAAAAATGCTGTATAGGTTTAAGCCCAACATAAAGAAAGCCTAGCATTCCGGAAGACTGTCAGGAGAGCTGCGCCTGCAACCAATTTCATGCAACTTCAGACCGCAAGCTGCAAACTTATTGCTTTATTTACACTACGTCATTTAACCTTTTTTGGGAGCGAAGGGGATTGGGCTTTGCCCAACAAGTTCTCAGACTGAATCTCGTTAATAAAAAGAAATTGATACTGGTTGAGTAACAAAAAGAAGAATCCCCATTTGAAATACCTAATCATCGACACATTGTCACCCTAACTGTCTGACCTTTGAATTGCGCAAATTGTGATACCAGAGTAAAAACTGGTAAACTTGGGTAATTTGACATGCTGAAAGCGATGCCGAACAGACACAAGCTGAGAAATGCTCTCAAGTACTAGTTTTAACCCTAATCCATATGGGCTTTCTTCGAGCTACCATTTATGGGGGGGGGGGGGGTTCTTTCCACCCCCCCCCTCTGAAAACTGCCTTAGACTCTTCAGATTTCAATAGAACTTGGCACAGATACTGATCAAGTTGTTTCTGGTATGCAGCGTAATTTGGGTGTGGCTGCCACACCTTATGACGTCACAGTGACGTTATGAAGTTCAAAATCTGCGAAAATCAGGCTTCTAAGCTAAATTTGAATTTAAAGAAGGTTTTATTTTGCAGTTTTTGGTTCACTTTAGCCACAAATTTGATGCGAAAATATAATTTCATCGAAATTAATGATTTTGGAGTGATATTTTGGCAGAAATTAGCCAATTCGAATGACGTCATTTGTGCAATTAATTTGTTCTCTGTAAAACTAGACAAAAATAAGCTGCAAAGTGGTAATACTCCATTACGAAAGTATCGTTGAAGTCTTTCCAATTGAAAAATATCGAAAAAATTCAAAAAATTTGCTAATTAGCCCAAAATGGCTGCCATTATGACGTCATCATCAAAAAAATGCTGACATCATCAAATTCCAGAAATTCCGGTATCAAATTAAAGCTCTTCGTTTACTGATTCATATGGTGCATAATACTTCATAATTTGATCAAATCTTTCCATTGAAATCATCAAAAACAATGATTTGTTTGCTACCTGCTTCCAAATATGAGCATGTCACGTGACCTGTGAGCTCTATTGTTTGAAAATTTCTTGGTCAAAATGTGGCGAATAGATAATTAGTAAAAGTCAGGTAGGTTTGGGGGACATAGTTGATGTCTTTGAAAAACACGGCAAGAAAAACCTCGAGGGGGGTGGAAAACACCCCCCATGTGGATTAGGGTTAAATTGGGGTACTTGGCCCCAGTCTTCCCTCGCGGCTTTCTGCTATCGGTAACTACTAATAAGTGGTGGAAATATGACAGTGTGGCTTTCTACACATTTTGATACGCTGAAATGCATTACGAAAAGTAAAAATTCAAAAAGTTACCCCTAAATGCTATCTTAGACTAGGGTACTTGGCCCCAGTCCTCCTTTTGGAGGTCTCAGCTGCAGGTATTACTGATTAGTGATACAAACATGGAAACATGGATTTCTACACATTTCGATACGCTGAAAAACATTGCAAAGAGACACAATTAAACATTACCCCAAAATGTTATCCTTAGCTTGGGGTAATAATGATGATGATAATAAAAATAATAATACATTAAAACTTTTATAGCGCGGAAAAAAATAAAGGGTTATTTATCTTTGACGCTTTACAATATCTAATGTCCAATGTCCCGAGTGTGTCTAAAAGTATCTAAAATATTTTATGAAGTATCAAAATCAAGTTTAAAATAATGTGTTTTAAGGTGCTTTTTAAAAAGATAAACTGTTTGCGAAGTTCTAACTTCTGATGGAAGAGACTTCTAAAGTTTAGGCGCACACACTGAAAATGCTCTGTCTCCACAAGTCTTCAGGTGAGATCGTCGTTCACGAAGATTGATACCATTGACAGAGCGTAATGAATACTTTGACTGTTTTGACTCAATCAGATCACATATATGTTCTGGAGCCGCATTATGAACTGCTTTATAAACAATAGTCTCGATCTTGAACTGAATCCGATATCTAATTGGTAGCCAGTGTAGCTGCTGTAGAGCTGGAGTGATCTGTTCAAATTTGGATAGACCGAGTATTAGTCTAGCAGCAGAATTCTGAATGCTTTGCATCGGTCTAATGGTCGAGTCTGGAAGTCCAAAGAGCAAATCATTGCTGTAATCCAGATGCGATAGCACCAAGGCATTGTAAGTGATTCAGGACACAGATACTTTTTAATTTCCCGATGTTGCATAGTTTCAGAGATGCATGCGACATCCCCCTCCACATCGAGAGCGTCGTCTAGCCAAACACCTAGGTATTTGACAGCTGAAGAAACCTCAACTGGCCCATCTCATACAGTAATTGGTTCAACTGCCAAATCATCTAACACGTTACGTCTCTAAAAGCTACGAACTCAGTTATTCCCTCATTCATCATTACGCGATTTTTGCCCATCCACTCTTTCACTTTTAAGACAAACCTCAATGTTTGCAATTATTGATGATATTGTTTCGTTGTCAAGACAAGATGAGTACAAAGCATGGTCGTCTGCATAACCCATTACCGATATATCAAACTTTTCGAAAACTTCGCCTAGGGTACTTGCATGCATAGTCCAGAGGACAGGGCCAGCACATGAACCTTGAGGCACCCCATATTTCAACTCCATGATATCAGAGAAAGTGCTATCCATTTTGACCCTTTGTGATCTAGATTCAAGGTAAGAACAAAACCATCTATGTGCCAACCCAGTTACTCCAAATTGCCTTTCAAGAACGTTCTTCAAAATGTTATGATCTACTGTGCCAAAGGCAGCAGATAAATCCAAGGCCTGGCCCCAGTCCTCCTTTGGGGCTTCTGTTGTATGTAATTACTGATAGTGATACAAGCATGAAAGTGTGGATTTCTACACATTTCGCTATACCGGAAAAACTGTGAACAGACATAATCACAAAATTACCACGAAATGCTATTTTTAGACCGTGGTATTTGGCGCCAGTCCTCCTTTGGGGTTGCTGCTGCGTGTCATTCTTGATTAGTGGCATAAACACGACTGTATGGACTTCTACACATTTCTTTATGCTGAAATCGCAAGAGACACAATTAACAGATTCCCCCAAACTGTTTATTCTAGAATGGGCTACTTGGTCCAACTCTCTATATCGACTTTCTGCTATAGTCAGTTACTTATCAGTGATATGAACATGAAATGTGGATTTCTGTACCGGCTGAGTCAGAAAAAAGTTCCCACGACGTCTAACAATTCATAGCACCAACAGTACTTCAAAAATTTGAATGATTCAAATTTCAGTTAAAGCCGAAAGATCGAAGTATTTTTGTGATTTTTCTCACTGTCTTACCGGCACTAGAAGTATCGGCAAATTTTTCTTGATAGAAAATGTTATGGTGGCAAAATGACAGAAAAATGGCCTAAAACATTGATCAAACTATAACGACCCTGTTTATTGTAATTGCACAGATGAATACACAATAGGCATTTCACCTCTCTCAAGAATTATACGACATCGATTTTCGAACAGTTCCAAAAGATTTTCAGTCCACTGGCAATAAATGTGCAATGGATATCTTTCACCCATGAACAATTGCATTTTCTATATTGATCTGTGCGAGGAGTCCTTTATTAGGAGGCCCATATTCAGTCATTTTGCAGCAATGAAATTTTTCTAAAGTTCAGTTTACATATGTTTCTAGTACTCTTGAAACAGGGAGATAAATTACAAAAATATCTTGATCCACTGGCTTGTAAGTAGAATTTGAATCATTCAAATCTGTGAAGTACTCTTGACGCTATGAATTTTCAAATATGGGAGCTTTTTTCTGGTTCGATTTGCTGCAAGTATCATGAAGAAAGGCAATCGAGAAGTCTCCCTTAATGCTAGCTTTAGACTGGTATATTAACGCCAGTTTTCCATTTGGCCTTTCCTCGATATGCTTTGTTTGAATCATGATGTTAACAGAAAAGTTAGGGACTCTATACGTTTCGATTCGCTGAGAACTATTATGAATAGATACACTCGAAAAATTACTTCCATAACTAAATTCACCCCAAGATCACCCTCAAGGTAAAAGTTACCCCTAATTTGCCCTTATATTTCTATCCTGGTGTGCTTGGTACCAGTTCTCTATTGACATTTTTTCAGCTACAAGCCATTGCTAATCAGTGGTACCGCATGAAGCTGTGGGTTTTCGCGATTTCGATACGTTGAAAAACCGACATCGAGACACAGTTAAATATTTACCCTTTAGATATTCTTAGTCTGGTGCATCTTACGGGGATACGTGACACAGTCACTTTTTGAAACTGATTGATCAAATCTATTTAAATACCCCATATATTTGTTAGAAATGCAGGGGAAAACTGCCTGTTACAGCTGCATTTGACGTATTCGCACCATGCCTTTGCAATTTTTGAAATAAGTGACCAGACGGGCATAACAGAAATGTTGTGCTTTCTCCATCCATATTGTGAAACATCACGTATGTCCTGCAATTCAAATGACTGGCCTCAGATGATTCTGGAAGAAACAATACTTCGTAATAAGTATTGTTATAAGTACCTGTCTTGGTTATAAGTACCTGTCTGGTCACACATCTGGTTTTTTACAAGTGCCCATAAACCCAAAATTTTTTATTTCATTTTCTGATAGAACTCATCAAGTAATGCTATTCTGCAAAAAAAATGTCCAAAATCTTTTTCAAACAATTCTTACGACGCGTTATGTGAAGTGTGGCCTGTGGACACTTCAGGGCACCTAAGGACTGGGTACTAGTGACGTCCACCCAGGAACACACACAAAGGTTGTCAACATCCTTCACTGTGAACGACAGTACTTCCTTTGTGAATCCACGATACGATCGACGCTTGAATTTGCTTGGCTGTTTTTATTGAGAAAGAAAGAACCTTACAACGATGGTGCTTGTTGTCCTTGTCAATAGCAAATTGTTCGCAAAACATATGGACGTTTACAGAACTAGCATTGACTCATAAGGAAGGCAAAGAAACTTCCACGGCAAGCAGAGCTTCCAGATAGTTTCACAACGGGCCTGAATCGACAGTTCGCCCTTTTTGTGATCGATTGTTGTTGCGGGATCTTCTTGCAAGCACAATGAATGATATGTCTATTGGCAGTGTGCTTAAGGTAAGATATCTTTCAAAATATTGTTAGTTCGTTTGAGAAGCATAATTCCAACAGTATTCAAAGGCATTTGTATATTTTGAGCAAACAGCAACTAGAAGAATAGAGGAGAACACAGACCATTTTTAGAATAGAATCATTAGGCCAAGGCACTTGCAAAACGCCAAATAACTCGCGTCCATATATCGCTGCTGCCATAGTGGGATATCGTATACTGACATCATAGAATGGCATAACAGTTATGCAAAGAAACCTCAGCATGATATCATTTAGACGTTACATCTTTAGAACAAGGCTTGTTCACAAGCCCACCAGTACGTAGTATTATCGAGTTGAGCAAAACTGCCTGTGCTGAAAGATTGTTTCTAACTGCAAGTTGGAAGCTACTATTTGATGAGCCGGTAGATCTAGGCTATTATTGATTTAGAAAATGAATGCTGCTTCTTTCTTAGGTTCCTAGGTGGTCAATGAAAACATGCTGCACTCTATGTAGAAGGAATGAACAAATGAAAAGAGAGGCAAAGTCATTTCAGTTTCATATTCTTTGCATTCAAATGAAATAGGATATTGGATGAAAAAATCAAGTGCATAAAATTGTGTATGTCAATGAAGATAATCATATCATATTTCTGTGAATTGAATAACTAGGAGAATATTTGCCTTCTGTTTCAGTAATCTTCTTCGAAACAAGTGGCAAACACTTGGTTTGTAACAGCCAAACTTGGGAAGTGTAGCCGCTGTGCTAAATTATAATTAGGTCCAATGATAGGCTCTATCAGTTGTTTATTAATATCTATGGAAATTTTAGGTAATCATATTCAGAAATAGTCATCAATAATATGGTGCAGTGATGGCGTAACCTGGGGATACTCAGGTATATCTACGATAAGGGTACTCAGGTTACTTTTTTGGGCTTAAAAAATGGCCAATCTTATTCTTCTTGGGTAAGTCACATGTACTGTTACTTTTCCTGAAATGCTGCATTACATTTTTGGGTCTCAAATTTGGGGAAAAGAAGGACCGTTGGGATAAACACAGTTTAAAGACAAAACCTAAAATCGAGTAGTTTTGATAGAATCAAAATACTCAAACATCCTAATAGACTATGAGAAATCGAATCAGTTATGGCATTTTTTCCTTAGATTTAAGCTTATTTAATGACGGTTAGGGTATGTTGGATCAGAAAAATTATATTTTGGGTCTATTTCTGTGCCAGAAATGTTTTTTGGGCTGATGCTCTGTACCCTAGCCTGAGGACCCCTATCATGACTATACCTGAGTACCCTACCCCCTGATTGCCATACCTTCCATTTGGTAGAAACTACTGTGTCATCTGCCACTGCAGTACAGTGGTTCGTAATAAACAATGAAATACTCATGTAAACCATGCATATTAAGCAGCTTTAACATGCAAGATGGCAGTTGTTTTGAAGTAGTTACATTATTTTTGAGACGTTTTCTCTCCTTACAAAATCATGTTTTGCAGTAGTTATTAAGGGGTCCTTGACAGACAATTTTAATCACATCTAATAGAATTCAGCCACCAGGGGGAGGTTCAGCTAAAATCCACTAAAAAATCAATTTGGTGACAAAAACTGACAAATGCGACATTTCATTATTGTTGTTCATATCAGCATATGAACGTGGTTAATTGATATTTCTACGTGACCTAGTAGGAAACACATAGCCCCTGCAACGGAGGAGCGAAACGCAACGCCGGAGAAAAAGATTTCGTGCGATTAGAGAGAATATGGGGAAACATTTTGCATAAAATTCACCCACCTCATTATCGATCGCATGACTTCGGATGTCGGCAAAGGTAATATCGCTAAAAGGCTATTATGAGAAAATGGCCTGGCAATGCTCTTTCCCTCAAAGCTCACAGAATAGAAGAACAACGAGGAAAGCTATGTTATACAGATCTTGGCAATAATAACCAGCCATAAAGCACAAATATTTGGCAGATTTCCTATCCTCGAAATTCAAAGATGAGAGCTACATCGTAACTAAGTAACCACCACATCACGACCCAATAAAACAACTAGCTGCGTACACGTGATTTAGGTTTTGGCAAACTTTGTTCCTTATCGAGAAAGCAAAGAAATTTAATCTGGCAACGCTCTCTTTACTCCTTTCAGGCCACCTAATGAAGGAATGGTAGACAATTTTTGATCTAGGTTTTTCTCACAGGGATGTGCCAAAACCAAAATAAGTTTGAAAGCCCCCTTCAATATATCCTGTCACGACCGTCGAATTGATTATACTGCAGTAGAATGCATAGTTATCACATGATCAGAGTCCGAGCTGTGGATCACACGTGTTTTAAGTTATTATCAAATTTGCACTTTTGTGAAGCTTGTTAGAATCGATTTCAATAAAGATGGATATGAAACGAAATGTCCAGTTACGACTTATCATGGATATCATAGATAACATCAAAAAAGTAAAGAAAAAGAAGCTCGACCAAGAGTTGATTATTCGGGATGCTGAAGCGCATTTGGGCCTAAACGCGACCGATTCGAAGTCACTCATTGAGGAGTTGTTGAGCAGAAAAATATTATGCTGTGAAGATGAATCAATTGAAATCGATTTCAAGAGAAGATTTGATTTGACAAAATCTTTGTTGGACTCATTTCACGATATTTCCCTGCCCTCTTTGGAAGGCCAAAACTTATCGACCAGTGAGACCCAAACTACAGCGGATGAGACAGGCAATTGGTGTCAGCTTGCCAACGATATTATTGATTTCAAAAAGTTTGTGCATGGCGAGATTTTATCCATGAAAGCTATGGTTTCAAGTCGATCACCATCCGATGAGTGTGGACCACCTGGCCCTCCCCCCTCCAGACCCCCCATTGATTACGAGAAATTTTTTATCAGAAGCCTCGAAGACCGAATTCTCTCTCTTGAAAAACAACTTGACCACAAACAAAAGACCATAGAAAAATTGATGGAGAACCAAAATGTGATGGCTGACAATGTTGAAAAAGGCAAGTTTGAAACTCCCGTGTGCATCAGCAATTCAAACGAAGATGTCCAAACTAAAGCCCCGAAGAATAGAAACAATGGAAAGAACAGCAAAAAGAATGACAGCAATGAGAAAAATGATACAAATCAGGATCAAACAGACCTGGCTAACAGACACGCAACACCTATTGTCTACGCATCTATTGATGTTGAAAAACCTGTTGTTCAAACGGTTGCAAAGAAAGAAAATAGACGTTCAAGGAGACTTAATAAACAAAAACAAAGCGCTGAACCAAAGATCAGCCAAACACAAGATGCAAATCAAGCACAAAATAATTCGGAAACGATTCAAGTACCAGACAGTGATCAGGCCAGCATTAATGCCCCTCCTGTGGTTACAGACGACGGCAAACCAAAAATTCCTATGAATGCGACGAAGCAAGCTGCCAGTCAACCTCCCAATAATGATAATATTTCTTCCAATGATGACATGAATGCTGCTGCTGCCCCTGAAATGACATATTTTGCCAAGAAACGATCAACTACTGAGATTTTAGGTGATTCAATGGTGAAGGGAATCCAAGGCTTCAAAATGAAGGAAGCAGTGAGGCACAAGGAAAATGTTTTCGTGCGATCGTTCCCTGGAGCTAATATCGATGCAATGAACAGCTATGTTTGTCCTGCTATGAAAAAGTCACCAAGCCGAATTATATTGCATTGCGGAACGAATGATTTGAACACAAATCAGTCTCCTTGGACTATAGCAGAAGATATCATTGAACTCGCTAAGGTGATGGAAAACAAAGACACTGAAGTGCTGGTCTCAAGTATTGTTCAAAGAAGAGACAAGTTAAATGGTAAAGCACTAGAGGTAAATAAGGCTCTGGAAAGAGAATGCGAGCGTATGCGGTTGGGCTTTATCGACAACTCAAACATTGACCCAGAATCTCATTTGAATGGTAGCGGACTGCATCTTAATATGGAAGGAACAATCATACTAGCTAACAATTTCATAAGGGCAATGGGTTACTGACTGAATAGTGAAGGTAATGATGATAAAGAACAACCTCCCCCTTCCCCTTCCCCTTCCCCTTCCCCCTCCCCTCCCGCTTTTGAGCTACCACTTTCAGAAAATGATTCCCCTTTAATCAATGATGTTTCTCCCAGCAGCCAGCGGCAGCCTTTAGTTTTAGATACGGAAGACATGGATGGAAAATCTGTGCTTGGGAAATTAAGAGCAAATAATGTAGGACGCTTGATGATTGGCTACGTCAATATCAACTCAATAAGGAACAAGTTTGAAGGTTTAGTGGAAATTGTTGACAATAATATTGACATTTTCATGATAGCGGAAACGAAACTCGATTCTTCCTTTCCTAGTGAGCAATTTTCCGTCCATGGCTTCAGTAAACCCTTTCGATTAGATAGGAACAGTAACGGCGGCGGGCTTTTAGTTTATGTCAGAGATGATATTCCTTCATTCCAGTTAAAGTCTTTCAGCTTTAAAGATGACATTGAATGCATTTGCTTTGAAATAAATCTTCGTAGAAAGAAATGGGCCCTTTTTTGCATATATCGACCACCATCACAAGAACAGACTTACTTCTTTGATGAGCTAGGCAAAGCAATAGACCATTATAGCGAAAAATATGAAAATTTTATCCTCGTTGGTGACTTTAATGCAGTTGAAACGGATCAGGAGATAAACGACTTTATGAATCTTTTCGACCTTAAGAACCTAGTTAGAGAGCCTACGTGTTTCAAGTCCGGTAACCCAAGGTGCATTGACTTGATATTGACAAACAGAGGGAGGAACTTTCAACAAACAACGGCTGTTGAAACTGGATTATCAGATTTTCACAAACTGGTCGTTACAGTTTTGAAAGCTTCTTTTGATAAGCAAAAACCAAATGTAGTTAACTACAGAGACTATAGAAACTTTCAAGAAGAAGTATTTCGACAGGATCTTCAGAAACAAATTGCTGACCTTGATGTACAACGCTTGATTTATACATCTTTTCAGGGTGCCTTTGGACATGTCTTAGATAACCATGCACCGATGAAAAAGAGGTACATTCGTGCGAATGACAGCCCATTTATGAACCGAACTCTTCACAAGGCTTTCATGCGACGCACGAGACTAAAGAATAAGTATAATAAGAATAGAACAGCTGAAAACTGGGATGCTTTCCGCAGACAGCGCAATCTTTGCGTTAAATTATCCCGTAAGGCAAAAAGAGATTTTTATAATCAAATTGACATCTCAGCAGTTACAGACAACAAAAAATTTTGGAAAACAGTCAAACCTTTTATTTCGGATAAGAGCTCATCAAAATCCCGAATAACGTTGGTCGAAGAAGGGAAAATTGTGTCGAATGAGTCTGATGTAGCTGAAACGTTTAATAATTTTTTTGTCACAATCACTGATTCTCTTGGAATTATCGAAAATGAAAATATTATTCTTGCTTCTGAAGATATCAGTGACCCCATCGATCAAATAGTGTTAAAATTTTCGAGGCACCCAAGTATTCAAAAAATTCGTTCATTCAATGAAAACAATGGTTGTTTCTCATTTGAAAAGGTTTCCATTGAAAATATCAAAAATGGGATTAGTGAGCTAAACCCCTCTAAAGCAACCACTTTCAAGAGTATCCCTCCAAAGTTGTTAAAATCCGAATCAGAAATAGTTTCTGCACCCTTGCAAATCATATTTAACAACTCAATAGAACATTCTTCCTTTCCTGATGAATTGAAATTAGCCGATGTATCTTCTCTTTAAAAAGGAGGTCAAAACCTTCAAGGGTAATTACAGACCTATCAGTGTGCTCCCAACAGTGTCAAAGGTATTTGAAAGGCTCATGGGTACTCAAATATCAGCATATATGTCTCAGTATTTATCATCTCTGCTTTGCGGATTTCGTAAGGGCTACAATGCACAACATGCATTGATACGGGCAATTGAAAAATGGAGAACGTGCCTCGACAAGGGTGGAAAAGTTGGAGCTATATTCATGGACCTTTCAAAGGCCTTTGACTGTATTCGACATGACTTGCTGATTGCTAAGTTACATGCGTACGGATTTAGCCGTGAAGCTTTATTGCTTGTCTACAGCTATCTGGAAAATCGGCAACAAAGAGTAAAAATCAATGGTTCTTTCAGTAACTATAAGCATGTTCAGCTTGGTGTTCCGCAAGGATCCGTCCTTGGACCTCTCTTTTTCAATATCTACATCAATGACCTTCTGTTATCGATTCAAGAGACAGATATATGTAACTATGCCGATGATACAACCATTTATACGTGCGATATGCGTCTCGAAAATGTAATCTCCATGTTAGAAAATGACTCCAAAATTATAATTGAATGGTTTGGAAATAATTACATGAAACTTAACGAAGACAAATGCCACTTTATGATTTTTGGTGAAAGAACAAATCAAGATGTCGTCATAAATATTGGCAACTGTACCGTTGATAATTCACAAGAAGAGAAACTTTTAGGGGTGTTGATTGATTCAAATCTCAACTTTGAAAAGCATGTAAGCAATATTTGTAAAAAGGCTGCCAACAAACTATTTGCCTTGTCACGCATGTCCACATATCTTGGAACTGATAAATTAAGACTTTTGATGAGAGCATTCGTAACTAGCCAGTTTCAGTACTGTCCTTTGGTATGGATGTTCCATAGCAGAAAAATGAATAACAAGATTAACAGACTGCATGAAAGAGCCTTACGAATAGCTTATAAAGACTATACTTCCAGCTTTGTATCATTATTAGAAAAAGATAGATCTGTAACAATACACCAGAAAAATGTGCAATTGCTAATGACTGAAATGTTCAAAACTACAAATAATTTAAACCCCAGTTTTATGGATGAAATTTTCCTGAAAAGAAGTGTCACATATAATTTGAGAAATGCCAATACATTTTTACTTCCTATCGTACATACAGTTAATTATGGTACTGAATCAGTCCGATACAGAGGGCAGCGTATTTGGCACTCTCTTCCACAGGAAATTAAGGATTCTTCTTCTGTGCAACAATTCAAGAATAAAATCAAATATTGGAACAATGAAGGCTGCGACTGCAGACTTTGCAGGCAGTATATTCCTCGGCTCGGCTTTTTATAGTTTTTATAGTTTTACACCATTTTTAATATGAACTTTGTAAATTGATATGAACTTTGTGAATTTTGTAATTTTATCGACTTATTTTTCTTGTATATATTCATGTAGCATTGTATTAATTTGTTGGCTTGAATTAGCTTTTTTAATTATATATAGCTATGTAAGTTGCCAACGTAAAACAAATTGATAATAATAATAATAATAATGCTCAGAAATATCAACCAATCACAATCAATCTCATAGGCATAAAGGAAACCCTATAAAACCCGAAGGGGGAAGCCGGAGTACTCAACAATTTCAAAATGCCAAAAGAAAAACCCTCCCACCTCTCCCTGGATCCTGTAGAGGCTATGCACTCTCATTACATCATCTGGACTTCTGCTACCAACCGCTCATCCTTCATTTATCCCTCATCGTAGTTTTGGTTTTCAGTTAGTTTTTATAAACTTGGGTATCGCGTAATTAAAACTCTACACTTATACATTGTAAATCCGAAATGCGACTCACTGGCGCTGAGTGTACCCCTGGTACTCTCAATCCCATTCGACATTGTATCAAACATAAAATTTTGGAGAAATTCACTCTGAAAGAAACTTAAGCTAGGGTGGGCATGGCCGACACTTCTCTTATTCTAAGTGTGCACACAAACATGCCACCTTATTTTCGCTAACATTGAGTATGGTAGCATAAGGTGTTAGGTTGTTTGAACCCGTACCATACTGAGCATGGTATACTCTATTAAGTATAGAGGGTAGGAAACTCTATTAAGTATAGAGTTGTAGGTTTCATATCTTTCTACCATTGAGTATGGTAAAACTCTATTGAGTATAGAGTTTGGGCGTAGCTAGGCAGGTTGTATAGCTGATTTGTCGGCCATGCCCCCTTCCTAGCCGTTTTTACTATACAGGGTTTTCCACTCTTGCCACTGTCCCATTTCCAAAACCCCATTTACACCAGTATCGTATCCTATTAGCACGTTAGTTAGTCATTAGCATAGTTTTTCTGATGAATGATTCGCTCCCGCTCAGATACAAACCCCTTTTTCTCACAATTCTTCTGAGGACAGTGCTTCTTTGTTCGCCCGCATGCACTGCCTTGCGAAGGTAGCAATTTACACTGCCGTAGAACTCCTCAAGAGAGCACCATGCGGTACCATTGGTCTCATACGGCAAAAGCGCTCTCTTGTTAAGCACTTTCTTTTCATGTATGCATATTTTTATATCGGGTGCATAACGTGTTACACAATTCACACGCAATGGCTGATCTTCAGAACGATTCTGCTTAGTGGTGATGTTGAAACTAACCCCGGTCCTGAAACGCTCGATTTTTGCTGCTGGAATCTAAACAGCATTACTGCGTATGACTTTTTACGAGTCTCTCTTTTAGAGGCTTACAACTCAGTGTATAATTACGATATAATCGGGATTGTAGAAACTCACCTTGACAGCACTATTGATGATGATGACAGGCTAGCACTATATGGCTACACCTTTATTAACAGTAACCATCCACAAAATGTGAAAAGGGGTGGCGTTGGGTTGTATGTCAAAGACTCCCTTCCATCAACAAATCGTTCTGATTTGGCAACTCTCCCTGAATGTGCTGTATGTGAAATCCAGTTGAACAGAAAAAAATATTTTTTCGTCGTTATCTATAGAAGTCCAAGTCAGGACCAGAGTGATTTCGATAATTTCTCAATTAACTTTGAGCTTTTGCTATCCAAAATGCAGGCTGAAAATCCTTTTTGTGTAGTTATCACCGGTGATTTTAATTGCCGATCAACTCAGTGGTGGAAGGATGACATTGAAAATACCGAGGGGAAGTCATTTGAGCCATTAACATCTGATATTGGTCTTCATCAGTTGATTTCAGAGCCAACGCATATCATGGGCGATTCTAAGTCTTGCATTGACTTAATTTTCACAGATCAACCTAACCTTATTGTCGAATCTGGTGTTCATCCGTCTCTACATGAACAGTGTCATCATCTCATCGTTTATGGTAAATTATCTGTTTCGAACGTTGCACTACCACCGTACACCCGGAGGATTTGGTATTACGATAGAGCAGACTTTGTAGCTATCATGAAGAGTATTGAAATGTTTCATTGGCAAGAGCATCTGGGGAAAATTGCATGCCCCAATGAACAGGTTAAGTTTCTCAACGAAGTTCTTCTCAATATCTATTCAAATTTCATACCCAATAAGGTTAAAACGATTAGACCTCGCCAAGCACCCTGGATAACGCAAACTGTTAAGAACTTCCTTAGGAAGAAGAATCGTGCCTATAAAAGCTTCATGAGAAACGGTCAACCAGATGAAAAACTTGAGGGAATACAGAAGATGATATCAGAAGGTTCCAGACTGATTGACGATGCCAAGCGAAATTATTTTCTCAAGGCAGGGAAAACTCTTGCAAGTCCTGGAACATCCAGCAAAACATATTGGTCCTTAATCAACACTGTGCTAAATAAGGCTAAGATTCCAATAATCCCTCCACTCCTCGAAAATGGGCTATTTATAACTGACTTCACTGAAAAGGCACAATTATTCAATGATTACTTCATACTTCAATGTACGACGATTGACACGGGGAGTGAAATTCCACAACAAACCCCAGTTACTACTACTCTCATAAATGACTTTGTAATATCTGAAGAAAAAATACTGAAAATCATAAGAGCACTTAATCCTAATAAGGCACACGGGTGGGATGAAATATCTGTAAGAATGATAAAATTAAGTGATGCTGCATTAGTTCCTCCACTAAAGATAATATTCACAAACTGTTTGAGGCGTGGTATATTTCCTCAAATATGGAAGCATGCAAATGTTGTGCCTGTTCATAAGAAGAATGAGAAAAATGTGAAAGCGAACTATCGTCCAATTTCTCTTCTTCCAGTCTTTGGGAAAATACTTGAGAAACTCATCTACGACTCTTTATATTCTCATCTTGTGTCATGTGAGCTACTCAACCCAAATCAATCAGGTTTTCGTCCCGGAGACTCAACAGTTAACCAAATGATTTCCATAACGCATACAATCTTTGAAGCGTTTGATTGCAATGCCCCCCTTGATGTTCGCTCTGTGTATCTCGATATCTCTAAAGCATTTGATAGGGTTTGGCACGATGGTTTGGTCTATAAACTAAAGCGCTGCGGTGTCTCAGGTCAATTACTGTTTATTATGCAAAGCTTTCTAAAGGACAGAAAACAGCGAACCGTTCTGAACGGGCATTGTTCCACTTGGGGGGATGTCTCAGCTGGAGTACCACAAGGTTCTATCCTAGGGCCCTTGTTTTTCCTTGTGTACATAAATAATTTAACCAATGACTTGAAGTGTAACGTCAAGCTTTTCGCCGATGATACATCGTTATTTACAGTGGTCCATGATACCATTGCTGCTGCCGACGACATGAACCATGACTTGGAGCTAATAAGACATTGGGCTCATGACTGGAGGATGTCATTTAACCCAGATCCGCAGAAGCAAGCTGTTGAATTAATTCTTTCAAAGAAACGAATCGAAGTTGACCATCCAGAAATTCGCTTTAACAACATACCAGTTATGAGAGTAGATGATCATAAACACTTAGGAATTATCTTGGATTCAAAATTGTCTTTTTCTACTCATATCAAATCAGCTATTTCTAAACAAGAAAGGGTATTGGCTTGCTGAGATATCTCTCCAGGTATTTGCCCATGCACACTCTAAATGAATTATACAAGCTTTACGTAAGACCCCATCTAGACTATGGGGATGTTATTTACCATATTCCGGCAAAAGTATGTGATTTTAGTAGTAACATCACTTTACCAAGCCTTATGGAAAAATTAGAATCTGTACAGTATTCTGCTGCCAGGGCTATTACGGGAACATGGAGAGGAACATCGCAAGAAAAGTTGTACACAGAACTTGGTTGGGAATCACTAAATTGCCGAAGGTGGAGCAGACGCCTTACTTTGTTCTATAAGATTCTGAATAATCTTACCCCAAGTTACATGAAGGATCCTTTTCCACCTCAGCGACCGTTGCAATACTGTCTTCGCAACCAAGATGTCATTGGGCGAATAAAGGCCAGAACAGTAAAATTTCAAAGTAGCTTCTATCCTCACTGCTTATCTGAATGGAATAAAGTTGATCCTGAAATTAGACTTGCACCGTCGGTTGCTGTTTTCAAGAAAAAACTCCTCTCAATAATCCGACCCCCTGCTAAGTCCTTTTTTGGAATTCAGGACCCAATAGGTTTATCCCACCTTTGTCAATTGAGGGTTGGTCTCAGCAAACTAAACTTTCACAAATTCAAGCATAATTTTAGGGACACTATAAACCCATTGTGCCCATCGAACGATGGCATCGAGGATACGGAACATTTCTTGTTGCTCTGCCCTTCCTTTGCAGTGCCGCGAAGAGGTCTTCTCACTGGAGTGTTAGCTCTGTTACGACCATATGGGTATGTCAGCAATTCTAACGAGGCCCTCATGCAAGTCTTACTGTATGGTGATAAGAACCTTCCTAATGACCTCAATAAAAGCATACTTCTTCTAACTTTAAATTTCATCCACCAAACTGGTCGACTTGATAAGAATATATCAAACTCCATCCTAAGCTTTTCAACCACCATAGCCTCTTTAGCAAATTTTTGTTGTTGTAGTCACGTGTATTGTTTGATTTATTCTTTCTTTCGTCTCGTTTTAACGTCAGTAGTTTTTACCTTTATGTTTGGGCTGCAGGGTAGACTAAATGCTTTTGCTCCTTGCGGTATCGTTCTAGTAGTATAGTAGAGTAATTTTGTAAGTAGAATAGTTAGTAAAGTAATTTTGTTAGTAGAGTATTAAGTAAAATATCATTGTAAACTTTTATTGGAGTAAAAAAAAAAAGGGTAGTGATGAAGGAGAAATGGAAATTAATCGTATTTTAAAGAATAGGGTCTACATATGGGTAAAATTGATAGAACAAATTGTGGACAGATTTCATATATAAAATCTTCAGTGCAGATTTCACCTAGCTATGACTGTTACAACTACCCTCCTTGTGGTACTGAATGTCAATTGAAGATACCATTTTTCAGCAATCAACACTACTCATTTTCACTTAGCCTAACTATTTCAATCCTGGAGACCATACATCATAACAATTAATATTCGGCCTAATTGATCCAGCTCAAGAACTGATGTAGGTTTTGGCTCAAACTCAATACACATAAGACCTATAAAGAGAGGTGGTCGTGATGCTCTTAACAATGAAAAATCTGATGATAAGGATCCTATTAAAGGTCCAGTTCCATTAATTGTGACAAACAGTGTCTATCAATGAACGCTAAATACACTAAAAACATCAACAAGGCTACATGTCAAAATATGCACATTTCTCTGTGCCAAAGATTGCGCCAAATTAGGAGGGCTTTGTGTGGAGAAAAAGTTTCTTTGTGCCAAAGCTCTTAAGAAAATATGCAGCCAAATTCATCAAATATATTCCTTTGCCAAGAAGGCATCAAGAACTCAGTCTTCAGAGTTTAATTCTTGGATTGCAACTGCAAGATATGATACGTTGCTGACTTTCATCTAAACTATCCATTTTACAATTTCTGCTCGGTTAAAGCTGTGTCTTCTGTGCCATGGTTGACGTAGCAACAATGATGAACTAAATGGATATTGAAAGTGGAAAACTTCATGTGGCTACATGAATGGCAGTGGCTTTCAATCTTATAACAGAGTAAACAAATCCATAATTGCTCAAAAAACTCTCAATGCTAATTTGGCAATCAGTGCAAAAATGTGATCTCTCATTGTACAGTGGTTAGTATAGATTGTCATGGCAGTAGATTTAGTGGTAAGAAATTAAGAATAACATTACCATGCTATTTACAAGAATTTTCATGCTGGGTCTTGTATTAAAACTGGACGTTGTTGTATACACAAAAGAATTATTCATCTGTGCTGTGAATAGATGGAATAAAAACATTTAAACAACTCATTTTGTGTCTCCAAGCCTGCCCGACTTTGCGCCAGAACAACCAGTTGAGTTTTTACGACACAAATAAATAAGAATAGCAAGTATAACTCTTACATTACCTTATTCAGACAGTGACAGTTGAAAGAAAGTTTGCCATGTTTGCCATTTTTGCCTTGGCCGGACACCGGAACAAACTAAGACATTTCGCCACTTACGTCCGGGTTCTTTGACTGTTTGAGTGAAGCTAAGTATTCTCCAAGGTCAGTAATAAAATAATAAAAAAAATTGTAGGTCAGTAATCAACCAAGTAATCAGTAAGCAACCAAGCCTTGCCACAATATGTTTCTTTGTGCCATATTTGACTTGAAAATGTCGCTAAAAGATGCCTCGATCAGTTTGCACTTGCGGCTTGCGGCGGGATTATTTAGGCCACACCACTGTGTTCCTGACTGGACGTCACATGCGCTCTCGACTCAGACCTCAAATTGACCAAAAAGCCCTGAAGTGTCCACAAAAAATTGCCCAAAATCGCGACTTTGGTGGCGCATAACCCCGGAAACCACGCATCGGAATCCAATTCCGCTTTCGGATTTCAACTCAGCTCAACAGCATCTATAATAATCAAGAATGAAAATTTTTGGGTTAATGGGCACTTTAACTAAGACGTCAGTCTTATTAGTTTGTTGATAAACAGAACATCTCCACGAGTCCTCTATAACTGGAACTGTGTAGAGAAAATCTGAGTGAAACTTACTGGAATGCTAAGTTGTTTTGAGTTATATTGGAAAGCACTTTTGATGCCGTATGGCTGTATCAAAAGTGCCTTACGGAATCAAAAGTGCTATGGTCTACTGTGTCGAAAGCCTTTTGAGGTCGATGAAAACGACCGCATTGAGGTTGCCTCTGTCGATGTCTGTGTACCAATCATTCGTACCCTTGCGTAGCCATGTGACACAAGAGTGCAATGATCGGAACCCAGATTGGTGCAAGTAAAGCAACTCATTTTTCATCCTTTGACCCGTCATCTCTTTTGCAGGTATTTACTAATTCACATGGTTTAGGCCCTAAATTTTCTTTACTCATTACTATCTTCGATTACTGTATCTTCCTAATTTGTTCTTGCTTTCCACTTATTATATTTACTCACAAAACTTTACAACTCCTACCTAGCTACTACCGATAAAAGATCCACGACGAAGCCACCAAAGAACAACACATCAATACCTCCCAGCTGCCGAAGAGCGGGAGAACTAACTGCTGGGGACCTACTAGCAGAAGAATGCATGCTGATGGATTTTGAAACCGCAAAAACAACTAAGCAAACACCCATCAACGACACGCCACAAGATGAAAGACCAAATACACCAACATCAGAAGATGAGGAGGGGATCACACCATATCAGCAGCCCCTCAAAGATCCGTCGCCGAGTGGAGCCTCAGTAGTGTCGGAAGAGCTTCCCAACCATGTGTATGGGGATCTCTGTGGCTACTGGCGGTCCCACTCCTATTTTCACTCGAGGGTGAGGATATTTGAGGGGTTTGCGACAGATGGTCCCTTCCCGGCAATCACAAGCATACAGTTTAAAGAGGACCCCCAGACGGGCCTCACAAGAAAATATTCGGATGAACTGAACGAAGCAATAAGAAGCTTCAAGAAGAAAATTTGCAAAATCCATGCCAGGAATTTCGAACACCTGGCGACCAACGAATTGATTAAAATCAATGCACTAACGACTGAGGCTACTGAAATCTATGGTGAGTCCGTCGTTCAAAATGCACTAAAGCGAGCCCGGGCACATGCATTCAACAAGGCCCGGGAAATCAAACGCCTTAAAAACTGAAGCAAAAACCGCACTAGCCACACGAGCAGAGAGCCCCAGAAAAGAATCATAAGCCCCTCGAGGGGAAGATCTCGAGAGAGGAGACAACGAAACAAGCGAGATTAAATACATGAACCGTTGGACACTAACCCCTTAACAAATGGATTCTATACTAATTTTTCTAGCTTATTCATCTTACATTTTACTTTATCTGTGTATATATTTTTGGGGCATGTTGCAAACTTTTTGTCACTTATCAAACATTTTTTTATTCTTCTCTCTGCACAGCTGAATCCTGGGGCGTGCCTAACATTCCGACCTTGCGCAATATTTTAGGACAGAAGAGGAGACTCCGAAAAGAAAACAAGAAATATAAAAATTCAGTGAAGAAATATTTACACAGGAAAATTGCTACCACTATGCCCACTGACAATAATATTTACAACATGGGGAACTTCCCCCTGAACCACTTTGAACAAAGTGTTTTGAATAAAGGTCTCAGCTTTGTAATTACACCAAACATGGTCACCAAGGATGAGGTTTTCAAAGCTTTTCTGAAATTTAAGAGACGTATACTGCTACATTACCACTTTTTCACAAGACCAACTACTAAGATCGGAACCTTACCAAACAGATTCAGATCCGGCTCAAATTGGGAGCCTCCAAACTACAAACAAAAAACCTTAAATTCTTTTTTTTAAATGTCAGCAAAGACCTGTTGGAACTATATGAACAACCAAAGTACAACAACACTAACCTCAGCCCTGCTGAGATCACAGCCTTGAAAAACTTGGAAGGGAGAAAAGAGATGATTATCAAACCAGCTGATAAAGGGGGTAAGATTGTAATTTGGCCCACCCAACTATACATTGAGGAGGCAAACAGGCAACTTGGAGATAACGACTACTATCAGGAGCAAGTTGAGGACAAAATACCTGCCCTATCAATGGAGATAGAAACTTTTTTGACACATTTACTTACTAAGGGGGCCATTGATGAGGATTACTACTCATTCCTTGCACCACCCTCTAACTCCAGAACACCAAGATTTTATATGCTACCAAAAATACATAAAGAGGGTTGTCCTGGCAGACCTATAATTTCAGGCTGTCAATCACCAACAGTTGCACTGTCACAATATCTTGATTTTTATTTGAAACCAATTGTCAAGGAAACACCCTCCTATATCAAGGACACTAACCACTTTTTACAGACTGTTTTCAATCTCCAAACAGAAATTAAACCAGGCAACATTTTGGTAACTACGGATGTCAAATCTCTGTACACAAACATCCCACAAGATCTGGGAATACAATATTGCCTAGAAGCAATGCAAAACTTTTACCAAGGGGCACTTCCTCTCCCAATACAAGATCTGGAACAAATGTTTAGATTCATTCTCAAACATAACTACTTTGAATTTGACAAGAAATATTACCTAAAAATACATGGCACTGCCATGGGCTCACCATTTGCACCAAATTTTGCTAACATATTTATGCACAATTGTGAAAATCATTTATTACAGACCGCACCTGGGGACAAGGAACCCCTGGTCCGGAAAAGATTTATTGGTGATATTTTTTAGTGTGGACACACGGAGAGAAAGCTCTCCTCAAATTTTTGGACCACTGCAACCAATGTTTCCCAACAATAAAATTCACAGCGGAACACTCCTTGGAGCAAATCAACTTTCTGGACACCACAATATATTTCAATGAAGAGGGCACATTGGAAAGTACCCTTTTCGTCAAACAACAAGATATCTGTACACTGTTACACAACAATTCTTTCCATGCCACAAGCTGCAGAAAGGGCATCATTTATAGCCAGGCCCTGAGATATAGAAGAATCATTACCAATAATGACCAGCTTGAAGAGAAACTAGAAACATTAAGAAACAAGTTAATTAGGAGGGGCTATAACCTCTCTGAAATGAAAACACAGTTCAATAAAGTGAGACAACACTCACAGTCACATTTATTATTTGCCACCAACAAGCAAACTACACAGACAGCGAAGAACCTCCCTTTTGTCATCCCATATGACAATACAACAATTGAGATTGGTAAAATACTTAAAGAGAACTGGAAGCTAATTGAACAGGGTGACACACTTAAACAGATATGGACGAAACAACCATTTGTGGCTCTGAAGAGACACAAGAACATTGAAGACAAACTGGTCAGATCTAAATTCAGACAATAACTTACCAACAAAACATTATACATAAAAATTTTTTTTCTAAAAAATTTTGTTTCCACTATAATACTATCAGATGCAATGGTGGACCAGGACGCTGGTCTGCTGGGGCACCTGCACCACAAAAAACATTCCGATTTAATTGCCCCGAAATGTGAAAGGGTCTCTTGGTAACTCTGGGGGGCCGAGATATGCACTTGATGCATGGGCTCGGTTTGAACTCCTTGGGGCGCCTAGGGGACCCTGTGGTGACAGGACATCGGCTGAAGATTTGCATCTTAATTTTACTGATACCTAGACAACTTTATACCTACTAAAGTTTCTTAATAAACAACAATACACTGACACTGGCCACCAGTTGCAAAATAATGTTTCAAAATAGTGACCACTGGTTGTGAAGGTGAAGGTGAAGTTGCGTTGTTCAGCACCAAGCACTGGGATCGCAGAAATAGAGTAGACCTAATCGAGTCCGCGACCCCTTGTCATGACGCTCAAGTGGTGGGGCCCTTCCGGGACTCGAACCCACTCCGCCTGACTGTTCTGGCTGCAATGTCAGAGGATTACACCACGGCGCCACAACACCTTCAATTTTCCACCTTCAAAGTTGTGGGCCCTTGGGGGTGGGGTTGGTATTACCCTTTCTTGTTTTCCTATTATTTCTATCAGTTATTTTTTTCATTTATCACTTTTTCAATTTTCATATCATTTTATCTTCTGCTCTATCAAAAACCGTTTACCAAATACCATTCCTGTCAGCAAGTCATTTTCTATGCATCTGTGTCTCATAATGTGTCCCATGAATTGAAGTTTCTGTTGTTCTATCTCATGAACAAGTCTTTAAGTTTCACCGATCTCGTCAAGGACACCTTTGCTTGATCTCTTTTCCGTCCAGCTGATTCTTAACAATCTTCTGTATGCCCACAACTCAAATGACTGTATTCTAGCCCTATCACCCTTTTTCATTGCCCAGCATTCAGAGCCATATGTTGCAATTGGAAATACTATTTATCTTAGCAGCCTTATCTTTGTATCTTTACTGATAGATTTACCCTTCTATATCTTATTCAGAGAAATGGTAGCATTTTTTGCTATGGCTATTCTTCTTCTTATTTCTTTAGTATCATCGTAGTTGTTGGTGATGAGGGCACCCAAGTACTGAAATTCTTTCACGACTTCAACCGTCTCCTCTTCTAGGGGACAGAGCAGAAACGATGCGCTCCTGCGCACTAAAAGTTTCCAAAATCGAAAGGTGGAAGACAACAACTCATGCCGTCGAAAGTCTGATCGAGGACAAAAGATAAGATGTTTTCAATCTTAAAATGTTTACTTACCGCAAGTTATGCATGGAAATATTGATAACATGTTACACATCTTCTTCAGTTTGTCAAATCTCAGCAGCGATAATTTCGAAAATGTTCTCGTCATTAAAGTCCCAAAGATAAGGCCGTTTTACAGTTGATAAGGAATTTTATTATTTCAACTCGTACTTTGGGGATGCCTCCACCATATATCAAGAGTTCCCGTAAATCCAAGGTTGTTATTGCTCGCAACACCGAGAAAAAATTGAAGTTTCATTCATTCCAAAAGTTTACAACGCTCTCGAAATTCCACAACGATGTTAATTGAAAGCAGCGACCAGACCTTGTCGAAATTGCTTGAAATTACTTACCAATAAATGAATTCTTGTTCGAACAGGTTGCAAAACTTGTTTATACTCCATATACAAGAGTTTTTGTCACAAACTGGCCATCACTTGTGCTGAAGACAGGCGATATTTACAGTAAATCCAGAATTCTTGCCTAAAATTACTTCTTTGGTGTTTCTAGTCGCTGGAGATGCTTCAAATCGTCACCAAAACTCGACTAACGTTTAACGCACTATAAAATGATGTAAAAGATGTAATCTGAGAATTTAAAGATCAAAAGCGTGAAGTCTCTAGAAATGAATCAGCTTCTCCGCATCTTCTGCTTCCCAACGCAATTGAAAAGTTGCAATAACTTCATGAAGAGATTTCTCCAGTTGTCTATTTATTTCTATTTCTATTTCTATTTCTATTTCTAATTCTTTATACACCGAGACCCTTCAGCAACAAAATAACTTTAGCTAAAAAACATAAATCTAATTACAATCATTTTTTAAAACAAAAAAAGAAAACTACTGCTGATCTTCCAGGGGGCCGTGTTTGCATTGGTTTCAGCTCATCAAATGACTTTTTAACTGTTTTTTATATTGATACAAGGTGGGGAGCTCCCTAATATTCATAGGAATCTCGTTCCAAGCCTTCAGAGCTGTGTAAGAAAATCTCTTTTTAGAATATTCCAGATTATACTTTGGGATTTGAAGGTTCTCACAAAATCTAGTATTATAGTTAGAGTAATGAGATCTCCGTTGAAATTTATTCCAAAGGTTTTCTGGACATAGCCTGTTCATGATCTTATATGTCATGACTGATCGATCAAACGTAATGAGTTGTTTAACTTGTAAAAAATTCTTCGACCAGTCATCCTTTATCCTGGCAGTGTCAATTATCGAAATGGCCCTGTCTTGAAGACGCTGTAATGATTCCATTTTGGAGTTGGATACACTACCCCATATGACATCAGCGTATCTTATATGACTCTCTACGAGCGCACGATAGACATTGCTTAATTGAGATTGCGAAACAATGTTTTTTAGGGTTTTTAAAGAAGCAAGGCCCCCGCGTACTTTCGGTTTGATAGCTTTAAATTGGTCCTCCCAATTGAGTCCTTGATCGATAATTACCCCCAATGATTTTGTTTTCTTCACTCGTTTTATTTCTGAGCCATTTAATTTTAGTTTTTCTTGTTCGGTTATCTTATTAGTTCTATTTGGGTGGCCAATAAACATATATTCTGTTTTTTGTGGATTAGCACTTAATTTATTCAGTCGCATCCACTCAGAGATATTACTTAATTCATCTTGGGCTTTGCGAACCAACTCATCGACACTTGAAGATGCCAACGATACTTGAGTATCATCAGCATACATGCCAGCCTTAGATGCTTTCAAACATTTTTCAAAGTCATTTAGATACACTATGAACAGAAGAGGACCCAAACAGGATCCTTGGGGAATCCCGCAAGTGACAGTCTTAGCCTTAGACTCATAGCAGTTAAGCTTGCAGTATTGTTGTCTGCCTTCCAGATATGATCTGAACCAGTTACCGGCTAATTCTCGGATTCCATACGCTTCTAATTTTTCAAGCAAGATCTCATGGTCAACGGTGTCGAACGCTTTTATCAGATCAAGGAATATTGCCAAATTAACCTTTCTGTGATCAACATTTTCATACCAAAACTCCGTACTGTCAATTAAAGATGTTACCGTTGAGCAGAGTTCCTGAAAAGCGGATTGGCTAATCGTCAAGATGCCACGTGATCTTAGGTAATCATACATCTGGTCATGCACGATTCTTTCCAGAATTCTCGAAAAAACGGAGATGACTGAGATAGGTCTATAATTATTTGCATCACTTCTCGAGCCCGATTTGAAGATGGGAGTGACTCTCGCCAATTTCCAGATATCAGGAAAGATGCCATGCCGTAAGGAGGAGTTAAAAATCATCGCTAACGGTTCACATATAACCTCTGCAGCATCCTTTATTAGCATAGTCGGAATCTTGTCGGGTCCTGGTGCCTTCCCATTTTTTAACTGCTTGATGGAGTTAAGTATGAAGATGTCGCTAACAAGATTAAACTTCATGACACTAGATTGCTTAACTACGTATTTTAGGGGATCATCATTCGTCCATTGTTCGATTTTACCTGCAAGTTTTGGGCCAACTGTGACAAAATGATGATTTAGTGCCTCTGCTATGCCTGCTTCTTTCGTAATTCTATTGCCCTCAACGTCTAAACATGAGGTTGTTATTGATTGTGAAGATTTATCTAACACTTTGTTAATGGTCTTCCACATCTTCTTTGGGTTATCCTTATTTTCTTCTATTAACCCGCGATAATGTGTTTCTATAGCAACTTTTATCTCTTTTGTTACCTTGTTTCTAAGCTGCTTGTATACTGACCACTTCTCAGGAGATTTTTGGGCAATTCTCTTTGCCAAATCCCTTTCCTTCATCAAGTTTCTTATGGACTGATTGAGCCAGGGTGCATTTTCACTACGGACCCTTCTTTTTTTCAATGGAGCATGTATGTCTAAGATTGACTCAAAAATCTCCTGAAAAGTGGATGCCATTAAATTAGGATTTTCTGCGAGAGGAGAAAGGATGGCTGACCAATTTATCTGGCGTAGGTCATTGATGAATGATATTTTATCGTATTTGGTAAGGCTACGAGTCTCAACAACTTTCTTTTTGTTTTTCCTTTTGAGTCTCCATGCATTAACTTTTCTTATCCCATACACCATATAATGATCAACCATCCCAATTCGCAGAACATCAGCTCTTAAAATGCGCTTAGGGCTCGTTGTAGAAAAATGGTCTATAAGCGTTTTCGTGGTTCGTTGCTCATTCCTTTCATTACTTGTCACAGCAACTGTGGTATACTTATTAATCATTTGAGAAAATTGAAATTCGGCATAAATTTGTTTGAGCTTTTTGGCGTTTCCATTATGATTACTTTTAAAGTCGCAATTGGTATCACCAATCAATATGGTCTCCTTTTCTTCCCTATCCAGTTCCTTCAAAGTCTCTTTTAGCTTTTCAAAAGAGGCTTCATCAACTCCCGAAGTAGTCCAGTCGATTTAGCAAAAATATAACGTGAACCCGGAACAAAATAGTATAAAGCTGAAATTTCGTGAGTTGATGCACAAAGGTATCAGTAGTTACCAAAAAAAAATCCCCATGAATCCCAGCCCGGGAAATGGGGTTTTGGGGGCAAAATTCATAATGGCGGACGCCCCACTTGATTAAAATTTTTATCTCGCCAAAACTAGATGTGTTATAGCTCATTTGAAAGGGAATTTAACGCTGATTCCAAATTGCATTATAACATTACCCCTCAAATGTATAGTTTTTGAGTATTCATTGAATATGATAAAATGACCCAAAGAAATTCGGAAAATTAACAAAAAATAACGAAAAAAGTCAATATCCTAACACTCTTCAGATATGTTCTTACCTCATCGCTCTCTTCGATTTTATCAAAAAATGTAGATTCTTCTTCATAAAATTAGAAATAACAGGTTGCAAAGTAATAAAAATTTGCGACATGGTACTTATTTGAGTCACAGGATGATCGAGGATGCCAAGATTGTGTAAGAATAGGCAAATTGTCGCAAAAATTGTTATTACAGAGAATTCTAGCTTTCATCAATTTTCCAATGAAATACGCATTGAGGATTCAAAACTTATATAAATTCAACCTCCAAAACCTTTCCGGCTACAAGTATTTCATAGCCCCTTGAGAGGTGTTTATTGATTTTACAATATCTTTGCTTAGAATAGTTCAATTATGAAAAACATTTCATCAACTCAAATAATATCATAATTAATGCTTGTGACGTAGCACCATTGTTCTCAAAATTATTGGGGGGGCTTGAGCCCTACCTGCCCCCCCCCGCTTCCTACGGGCCTGGTTTAACTTAAGACTTAAGCAGTATTGCAGGTACAAATCGAGTCTGTATCCATAAATTAATTCATTTATAAAGGGGAAAATTTCTGAGGCAACCTAAAACAGGTGGTCATGAATTTATATTGCTACTGTTTATGCGTAATTTGTAGGTATGTTTTAGTCAAATCAACCATTGATAACTCTATTCTTAGAAGTTTCTTGATATATCAAAAAATTATATTAATTATTGGAAATGTTAAGAAAATATGCAGTTGCACTTTTAAAGTTCACAGACCAACTGCTAGGACTGAAGAAACGGTTTTGAGTGGTGTCTTCTACGGCTAAGTGTATAAATTCAGACAAGTGTACGTGACACAAAAGGAATAGCTAAGCCATAATTGTATTAGAACGTTTTTGATTCATTCCAAGATCTATCATCTCATCAGTGTGTAAAAGTGGTCATAAATCACCATCAAATAGAGCAGCAACACGGAGTACCAAAAGGCAAAAAGTGCAACGAGTTGTGGGGGAAAAATAGAGACAATGATACTCCTCGTTTTTCGTACGTTTTCGGCCTTTTTTGAAATCATTTGTTACTGCCCAAATTTACGACGATTTTCGCCCATTTTTACACGCTGATGATGGATGTTGGAATGAATCCGAAACGTTCTAATATCGGGTGAGCCTGAAAAACGTTTCTGATTTTGAAAATTCATAGCATGAAGTGTACTGCACAGATTTGGATGATTCAAATTCTAGTTAAAAGCCAAATAATCAAAGTATTTCTATTTTTTTTTCTGACTGTCCTACGAGCGCTAGAAATATTGGGAAATTTAAATATAAAATTAAAAAATCTCATGGTTCCAAAACGACTAAAAAGGGCCTAAAACAGTGATCAAATCACATAGGACTCCTCGCAAAGAATAATACAGAATGTGCAATCTCTCAAGGGTGTGAGATATCGTCTGCACCTTTATTGCCATGGGATTGAAAATCGTTTGTATCTTTTTAAAAATCTACGTTTTGCAACTCTTGAGAGAGGCCAAAACGCCCATTGCCTATTGTTCTGTGTGGGGAGAGTCCTTACGATTTGATCAATGGGTTAGGGTCTTTTTCAGTCATCTAACTACCATGATATTCTTATTAAGTTGAATTTATTTATGCTTCTGGTGCTGCACAAAAATACTTCAATCGTTTGTCTTCTAACTAGAACTTGAATCATTCAAATCTGTGAAGTACCCTTGGTGCTTTGAATTTTTAAAAGTGGTAACTTTTTTCTAGCTCATACAGCATAATAGATCAATATCCACTTTCCACTTTCACAATGACGTCAATTCTTTTGAAATGCTTCGATGAACATCACTTGCCTTGATATCACGTGGATCTACATCTCAAAAGCGTTGGTTGTATCAAGACGTATCGTAGCCTGCGTGCAGACTTTAGTATTGTCTGCACGCAGGCTAGACATATCGCTAGAACATGAAATGACAATCAATTCTTTTAGTGCGTAAGGAACTTTATTGCCAACGGAATTAGATAAAGTTTTTATTGAAACGGTGTGTTATTAACATTTAACAGTGTGTTATTAATAGTTCAGTATTCATATTTTGAACAAATTTAAAAATTGTCCCAAATCAAACACATCTGTCAGAATCGTATCACAAAGAAGATATATTCTTTTTTAAACTTTATCAGATAACAAATCAATGTTATTGCTTCATGGCCCACCGACAACTGCATAACTATGTGGTAGCCTGTTAAAATATATTTCGTGGCCCAGCCATATTCCCTCCAGCCCACCCTAGCAGATAGTTAATGACCGGTCCCAAATCGTACTCTTGGATCTCTCATAAAAATGGATTAATTGGAAAGATATGCTGAGATAATAGTATACCAAATATGATGCTATTTGTCGTCGTGCTTGCCTTCCGATTTATCGTGAAGTAATGGTCTTATCCAAGTTTTGTTTCAGCTGTGATTATTCAGTCATAAAAACAAAAGATTTAGGCCTTTGAACTAAGAGTAAATTTCACTTTCATAGTACAACAAAAATTTCACAAAAGAATGTATTACCGAGCTGTCCAAAAGCATTTACAAGCTACGCAAACATAGTTAGTAAATGCATAATTCGGTAACCAGCTGTCTTCGGCTGCCTCATAAATTGTCCGTGTTTTTGTGGATTACTCTGCAAATGCAGATCCGACTTCGACATGCGAGGTTATACAATCTTAACTTAAGATATCATCTATACCGTGGACTAAAAATAAGTTTTTTAAATCCAAGGTTCCGTCCCAGGACTTCTCTGCATTATGTGTCTGATTGAACTCAGATTTGTTTTCATTGAATACTCAATGTATATCTCATTGGAAAATTGATAGTTAGAATTTTCCGTAATTTCAATTTTTGCGACAATTTGCCTCTTCTTACAATCTTGACATTTTCGATCATCCTGTACCTCAAATAAGTACCATGTCGCAAATTTTTATTACTTTGCAACCTGTTATTTCTAATTTTGTAAAGAAGAATCTACATTTTTTGATAAAATCGAAGAGAGCGATGAGGAAAGAACATATCTGAAGAGTGTTAGGATATTGACTTTTTTCGTTATTTTTTGTTAATTTTCCGAATTTCTTTGGGTCATTTTATCATATTCAATGAATACTCAAAAACTATACATTTGAGGGGTAATGTTATAATGCAATTTGGAATCAGCGTTAAATTCCCTTTCAAATGAGCTATAACACATCTAGTTTTGGCGAGATAAAAATTTTAGTCAAGTGGGGCGTCCGCCATTATGAATTTTGCCCCCAAAACCCCATTTCCCGGGCTGGGATTCATGGGGATTTTTTTTTGGTAACTACTGATACCTTTGTGCATCAACTCACGAAATTTCAGCTTTATACTATTTTGTTCCGGGTAAAACCTTAAAACGACTGGACTAAAGTAGGAGGCCGGTACCAGGCTACAACAAAAAAATGCTTTCCATGATTCGGTAGAAATTCAAGTGCCAAAAGCTCTAATTCATTGCCTTTGATTCTTACAGCAGGTTCGGGCAAGCTTTCCTTTACGTAAATTGCCACCCCCCCCCCCGCCATTAGGGTTACGATCATTTCTGTAAATTCTGTAACCGTTTATGCTGACATCTTGGTCTTTCACTGTTTCGTCAAGCGAGTCTCACTTAGGCCAATTATATCAATTTCATTATCCATGAGAACAATACCTAGTTCATGTCTGTGTTTTTTTAGGGAGACTATGTTTAAAAACGCTATTTTTAGGCCATTTTTCTTACAAGAGCGCGAATCCTTACTTGTATCCTTTTTCTCCGAGCCTACTAACTGCTAACAATACTTTGTAAATTTGCTGAAATTTCCTGATAGCTTTCGAACCCCTCCATCGTTTATATGTAACCCGTCTGTCCATAGATTACTAAACATTATATTACTATTGTCAATCATATCAAAACCATTTAGAACGGTTTCATCTTCAAGCAGCTTATTTAACTTTGTTACCTTCGCATTTAAAGCTGGATCATCCCTTCTTCTTATGACTGAGGAGAAGACGATCCTTGCCTCAGGGTTGTCCTTCTGCACCTGTTTTAGTTGATTAATGACATCCTTACTGAGTTGCTCCGGTGTCTTAGCTGCTACATTGTTGGTGGCTGCATGGATGATAATGATGTCTTGGTTAGTTTTGCCAACTTCCTTTGTGGTCTGATGTGACACTGTCGAATTTCGAACAACGGAGGTTGACAATTTCCAGTTTCCTAAAGGTTTCATCATTATTTTCATGAAATTTTTTGAAAGCAGCCAAGTAAACAAATATTTTCAAATGAATGAAATATGTAGCAGTTGAAATAAAAGAAGGATGACATGATGAGGCAAGAAAGGATCTTACATTCTGCCCCAAAATTAAGAAATATTATCAAAGGAAATTAAGAAACCTTTTTACCAATGACCATTCCAGTTTCCTGAATAGTAGTTAACGTCTACCAAGCTGTACGACCTTACATATTTTTCCTGTGGATCTAATAGCTTTTGGATAGAAGGCACGAATATGGAAGAAATATTTTTAGCATGAAATTAATCGCGTCCTCGCATGGTAGGCTTTGATACGAGTTTAAGTATCATTTAAACTGAGAAAAAGAGATTTATAAAGCGTGAGCTTATTATCATTAAATACACATTTTTTATAAGAAACTAGGATCAGGCCATAGTACTAAAAAGTTTCTTAATTTAACATAAAATTTTGTCCATTTTAGTACTAAAAGTTTCTTAACTGGTTTCTTTATTTTTGAATGCAGACTTATCAATGTGGTCGCTAAAACTGCTGCATATATGTTTCTTGACATTTAAACATCATACAGGAATAAACAGTGCTCTATTATGTCGAGAACACAAATGGTTAGTTAATATTACTCAAGAATAGAGGTTTAACGACATATTTGCCATAATATCCATGCTTTTGACTATTAACAGTTTCTAATTGCTTCTCAGACATAGTGCTACAGTTTCTTAAAATTTTGGCTATCTTAGTACCAGCTTCTTATAAACCAGTTTTTGATAAAAAAACGTGTATTGAAAAAAAATTGACAAATATTGTCCATGATCATTGTGTTCTTGCCAAGACACTTCAGCACCAGTTGAAATTCTAACCATTTTAACTTAATTTATCTATGTTCCCAACCAAAAGACAAATATGGGCAGCTAAGGAGTGAGAATGGAGCTAGGAACAGAGGTAAGAACTTTTGAAATGTTCTGAAAACAATAAAAACCAATGTCTCTTTAGGGCTGGATGGAAAGATGTCACAGGCATATTTTTGTCCTACTTATCACCTCACAGGAACGAGGCATCGTATGAATTGTTACAGAGGTAGAGCCTCTCTCTCTCTCTCTCTCTTCCTTTTCCCTCAGATCTTTGACTCTGAAGGTACCATACGATAAACAATTGCAATCAATTTTCCTAACTGCTAGAAGTAACTAGAAGGTCAATAGGCCTAAGAAATAGTCCTGATTTTTGTACATCAGTTAACGCATTTCATTACCATTATTGGCTTTGCAGCGGCATTTTATGGCCAGCCAACCCTTTCAAAATGCTTTCCGTTTATCTGGTCTCAACACGAACGCAGTTGCCCCTCTTGCCCCCTGCAGGACCTGGCTCAAGTGGATTCAGCTTAAAACATTGAAAATGTGATGATCTGGTGGAGCATGCTCGGTAGTTTAACACAAGGAAATCATAAAACTTAAGCATACGAGATTTAATTCAAAAACTGCAACTTAATAGACTTACAAATACTTGTTGAGGAAGCTTGATTGGTCAGTACAGTGGCTTCATTTCTTTATCTTATTTTTTCAAAAAAAAATTCCTAATTTCTGAGCAGGTGATAATCACAAACACATTGTAAATGAAAATGCTTTTCTTATGTTGACATCCGTCATTTATTTTAACTGCTATAGCTATACACGATTTTTCAAGAGACTTGGATTAGCCCGTAGTACTAAAAGTTTCTTAATTTCACATGAAAATTTCAGCTTTTTACATCATAAAGTTTCTAAAATTGTTTCTTATTTCTTCGATGGAGGGGGTTTTTAACCATTACAAGGTATTTGTTTCTTGACATGCAGAGCAATTTTTATCACGAAAACAAATTTTTTTACTTCAAATTTCTTTGCGAGTGAGCCTGCCCTCAGGCTATTTGGGCTCAAAGCACAGTAATATTATGAATATTTCCTAAAAACAAAGGGTCAACAACAATTTCCCACAATTATCTTTGATTTGGTTATAAAATTTTCCGAGCACATCTAGTTCATAGTACTGGGTTTCTTGAATATTTTTCAATCCTAGTACTAGTTTCTTATAAACCAGATTCTTATAAAATAAAAACGTGTATTTCATTCACTTTGAAAATATTTGTTTTTGGCTGACTGCTTTCAAAAACTTATATGAAAATATTGATGAAACCTTTGTGAAACTGAAATTGGCAAACTCTGTTGTTCGAAATTCGAATGCAGTGTCGCATCAGAGAGCTGGCGTTTTCTCCTCATGAAATTCTTGTAACTTTTCGGTAGCGTTGCGTTGGCAAGTAGAAGATGTGGAGAAGGCGATTCCTTTCAAGGGACTTCATGCTTTTGATTTTTAAATACTCAGATTACATCTTTTACATCATTTTCAAGTGCATCATATGTCAGTCGAGTTTTGGTGACAATTTGAAGCATCGCCAGCGACTACAAACATCGAAGAAGTAATTTTAGGCAAGAATTCTGGATTTACTGTAAATATCGCCTGTCTTCAGCACAAATGATGGCCAGTTTGTGACAAAAACTCTTGTATATGGAGGATAAACAATTTTGCAACCTGTTCGAACAAGAATTCATTCATTGGTAACTAATTTCAAGCAATTTCGACAAGGTCTGGTCGCTGCTTTCAATTAACATCGTTGTGGAATTTCGAGAGCGTTGAAAGCTTTTGGAATGAATGAAACTTCAATTTTTTCTCAATGTTGCGAGCAAGAACGACCTTGGATTTACGGGAACTCTTGATATATGGTGGAGGCATCCCCAAAGTACGAGTTGAAAGAATAAAATTCCTTATCAACTGTAAAACGGCCTTATCTTTGAGACTTTTGTGACATGAACATTTTCGAAACTGTCGTTGCTGAGAGGTGACCAACCATTTCAGCCCCTCATTTCTGCATGAGAAATTTTGTTTACATGAATGCTTTTGCCGTTAAAAGAATGACGAAAGAAAACTGAACAAGATGTGCATCGCGCTATCAATATTTTCGGTGCATCAATTACCGCAAAGAAGCATTTTAGGATTGAAAACATTTATTTTTTTCTCGACCAGCCTTTCGACGGAGTGACTTTTTTCCTTCCATCTTTCGATTTTCGAGCTTTTAGTGCGTAGGGGCGCATTGTTTCCGCTCTGTCCTTCTAGGGTGATTTCAAAATCTTCTTTGTTATTGTTCTTGTCTATTAACATTACCTTTGTTTTATCCACATTCAACTTCAAACCTCGTTCTCCACTTGCCTCTCGAATTCTGTTCAACAATTCTTGCAGTTCTTCTGCACATCCTGCTAGTAACGCCACATCGTCAGCGTACCGTAAATTAGTTACAGTTCTATCTCCAATTTTGACTGAACCTTCAAAACCGTCGAGTACCTCCCTCATGATAGATTCCGAGTAAATGTTGAAAAGAAAGGGTGACAAAATGCATCCTTGCCTCACTCCTTGCTCGATGCGAAACCAGTCCGTTAAGCCATAGCCAATTCGAACTGTTGCTTTTTGCCCCTGATATAAACTTGAAGAAGCTTTACTAGATGCTGGGGAAATCCCATGTTGCAAATGATGTGCCATAGTTTGTCGTGGGAGACTGTATCGAATGCTTTAAGATAGTCGATAAAACAGATGTATAATGGTTTGTTATGTTCTCTGTGCTTTTCTATTATAAGTTTCAAATTCATGATTTGATTTCTTGTGCCCTTCTCAGGTATAAAACCAGCCTGCTCATCAGCAATTTCTTCTTTCAATTTTACCTTCATTCTCTGTGCCATTATCTTTAAAATTATTTTACTGGCATGACAAATCAGTGCAATAGTTCTATTGTTTTTACACTTCATTATATCTCCTTTTTTGGGAAGAGTAACAGATACAGATGTCGACCAGTCCTCTGGCCATTCAGATTGTTCCCATATTTTGATGCAAATTTTGTGCATTAATTTCACTCCACACTTGCCTGTTATGTTCAATAATTCTACTGGAATTTCATTGTATCCCGTACTTTTATTGTTTCTGAGACTGTGAAGGGCTTTTTCCACTTCAGCAACCAAGGGTAATGCTTCAAGATTCATGGGATTAATTACCATTGGATGTTCATTCGCACGATTTCATACAGTTTTTCACAACATTTTTTTCATCTATTCAACACATCGGTACTGTTAGTTAAGACGTTGTTGGAATCATCTTTCACGACATCCAGTCTTGGGTTGAACCGTTTCGTTATGTTTTTAACAGCTTTGTACAAGTCTCTCGATGCACTCCGTTTTGAACTGTTTGATACTTCACACTGTTTGATGATATTCCGTTCTTTGTCATTTCTCAGTGTCTTCTGTATTTCTCTGTTGTATCGATGATAATTCTCCTGCATATTACTGTTGCACAATCCTTTGGCTTTCAGCAATCTACGTTCCTCTATCATTTTGTATGTTTATGAAGTTATCCATTTCTGCTTAAGTTTCTTTGTTCTTGGCACATCCTTTTTTGCTAACTCTATTGTGGCGGCCTTTACATCTGTCCACAGTTCATTTGGTGTTTTCTCTTCATCCAGTCTTGCCAGAAGCTCATACCTGTTTAAGATCTCTACAGTGTACACATCAGGAATAGCTATTAGATCAAATCTGAGAGAACTTTGTTGTTGTGTGTTTTTCTTTAGACGCAGCTTGAAATTCATCACAAGCAACTGATGATCACTGTTACAATCTGCTCCAGGATAAGTACGCGTATCTTTCACACTACTTCGCCATCTCTGCGGCACCATGAAGTAGTCAATTTGACTTTTAGTTCGGCGGTCTGGTGAGATCCAGGTAAAAAGTCTCCTTGGATGTTGCTGAAATGAGGTATTTGTTGTTCGTTGTTCGTTGTGTATAAGATTGTTCGTTGCTTTCTCCTAATCCGTACTTACCATGCGTTGCACTTGCACTGGCTGTTCTTCCGGTTTTCGCATTTGCATCTCCCATTAGGACCTTGATGTCTCTGTTTGGTATGGAGTCTAATGTTTCTTGGAGGATATCATAGAAATATTCTAACTCCTCTGTTGATGCATCAGATGTTGGAGAATAGAACTGGATTGATCCCTGCGGTACACCAAATGTTGTCGTTGAAATGCTCGATGATTTCGCATCAACTTGAACGTATTGTCTTCGTGATGTTAAGTAGCTTTCTTTCTTTAATGTGAGTCTTTTTCCACTTGTTTCTCTTAAAACAAGGTTGGGGTCCCATGATACACGGGGGTTCTGTGGGACTTGTTGCTGTTGATGATAATGTATGTCTCTTAAATTTTCTTTTTTAACACTGTCCATTGAGTCCTTTATGCATTGTGTTATCAAGTTTGTTACATTTATTTGCTGTAAATATTCTGTGCTTTGGGGTCTTTCTTTCTCTAGGCGTAAAAATCTGCAATCACGCCTTGTGCTGACTCCTGCCATGTATTCAAAGCATAACCTGACAGTAATTGATGGTGTGCTATTCAAGTGTGGAAATTGCGTACCCTTCTTCTATGTTTGCTATGCTTATATGCTTGAAGATCATCAGTTGCGCCCTAACCATATAGCTGAGAAGTGGAATGTAAGTTGCTAGTGGTTATTCTTTACTATCACAGTATACCTATATTTGTATCCATTTTTTCACTTTTATGGAGCAATTCTAAGATACCCAGTCCTCCCTCATTTGTTGGAGACACTCTGGCTAGATTCTACAATACTATTCTCTCTTTCGTCGATTTAACTCTATGCTGATAGATACGTTGATACACAGTTACTGGGGTGGGGAAGCATCAATATTTTTGTGATATGGTGATACCCATTCAAGCTTTGCGAGATTCATCTTGACTTCATATCGGTGTATCAGCATATCAGCAAGATGTAAGATTTGCTCTTAGAATGCTCAAGAATAATTGTATCAGTGCATCATCAGCAAAATGTGAGAGCTTCGTATCACGTACATGAATGGGGTGAAAAAACGTAAGGAGGAAAGGTCAAATGAAGGACTACTTTCGAGACAGCGGCCTTTGCCACCGAGGTTACTGTGTCTAACGCTTGTAAACTGAAAAAGGAAGAAAATAAGTACCCCAGTCTAAAAATAGCATTTTGGGGGCAATCTTTTAATTATGTTTCTTCATGATGTTTTTCAGCATTGCGTAAAGTACAGAAATCCCCATAGTCAGGATTATATCACCAATCAGTAATTTCGAACGGCAGAAACACGAAAGGAGGATAGGGGCCAAAAAACTTCGGTCTAAAAAATAGCATTCTGGGGGAATTTTTTATTTTGTCTCTTCACGATGTTTTTCAGCGTAGCATAATGTGTTAAAATCCATGTTTCATGCTTGTATAACAATTCAGTAATTACCTACAGAAGAAAATCCTGAAGGATGACAAGTAAACTAGTCAAAAAATGTCATTCAGGGGTAAAGATTTGAATTTTTTCTTTTCATTATATTTTTCAGCGTATCAAAATGTGTAGAAAGCCACATATTCATGTTTGTACCACTTAACGGTAGTTACCGATAACAGAGAGCCTCAAGAGGGGACTGACAAAACTTCGAATAGAATTTAGTCCTCTAAATGAACACAGATTTCGGCATAATTTTGACTGTCTCAGCCCAATTTGTGCATGTGGATGTGCCATTGAAGATAACCAGCACTTTCTCCTGCACTGCCACCTGTTTAGCCCAATGCGTATAGATCTCTTTGGTCAACTCACTGGTATTCCAGGCTTAAATATCACGAATTTGGATTCAAACGCCCTATGCGATCTGTTATTATTTGGAAGTTCTCAACTGAACATTATGGCGAATCGAATCATCCTTGAAGCTACAATAGCCTTTATTGACAAAACGAATCGTTTTGATTGAATTGCACCGGATGAGTCAAAAATGGCGGCTGATGTTTGTGAATCTATTAGATATCATCTTCCAAGCGTTCCCGCGTGCTGTGGCTCACCCTGTGGCGGGGGTGTTGGCTTGGGTGTGAGGTTTCTGCCTAACCGTATGTGGTGGGGTGGGTCCTTGCATCTTGGTGGACATTTGTGCTGTGGGATGAGTGCATAGCGCGTGGAAATGGCTAGATTACTCGAAATTTTTTATGTACCGCACATCGGCGGACATTTTTGACTCGGCCAGGATATCATATCACAACACAAAGCAGCAATCCCCTTCCCTTTGCCTGTTTACCTTTTGTTTGTTTTGTTTTCTTGTTGTATCTAGTATAGTTGAATTGTAAGTGCCAGCCGCAGTGGAGATCAGATCACCAAGTGTCCTTCTCCGCTGTGGCTGGTACATAGAAATGTATCGATTTTGTATTTTTAACGTTTTTTAGATCTATAAAAAAGAGGGGACTGGGGCCAAGTACCCCAGTCTAAAAAACACTTGGGGGTATCATTCGGCTTTCGTCTGTCTGGCATCGTTTTCAGCATGTCAAATTACCCAAGTTCACCAACTTTTAAGCTGGTATCACTATTTGCACAAATAACGTTAAATTCTGTGCTAACAGCCCAGGCTAAAGATTTCAACAAGCACATGAATTTCGCAAAACTTTTGCAACGAGCAGCAGCACTCGGAGCAAAAGCCTTAAATACGCAAGCAGAAAATGAACTCCCACGAAAACACACCAAAACCGAGCACGTTGGCAAAACACGAACAGAATTCGCGAAGAGAATTCGCTTTATTACACCTTTTATACTTTTACTGTTTTTCACTGTAACACTCTACCTTAGTTTGTTATAACTGTAATGTTCTGTTTTGGCCAGATGCAATGTATGATCATATTGTGCTTCTAATCAAAAGAAACACGACAAGTTCATAGTTCGCATCTTAGGTAATTCGACGTTACAAACTTTTGTCTTAGATGCAAAAAAATCATACGAGATATGCTGCTAAATCTCGAAATCGTTATAAATTTGTGGGATATTTTGCTTGCAGAAGCTACTTGGTTTCGAAGCATATCCCGAAATACTAAAAAAAGTTACGCAAGAAGGGTAGCTGGGAATTGATTTCTCACAGCAATGATCCTCCCCTTTAAGCAAGAACATGCAGTTGGCCAAAGAATTGCTACGGACTGATTTTCAAATGACAATTACGACGAAAGCTTGTAACCAAATCTTGGCTCATAGCACTGCAACGTCATTGGGTTTGGCAAAGTAATTTACGGAAGTGGACTGCAGCAGAAAATAGCTCAGTCAAAGTTTACTTGACATACTTGACTTATGACGATGAGTCTCTTGCTCTTTGAATTTATGATGGCGCTTCAGTCAACAGAGACTTACAATATTAGTCTGAAAACCTGGCCCTATTTAGGCCAAACTTCGCGATTTCTACAGTAACAATCAGATTGCGAGATTTTTGAACTACTATTGTTAAAGTGTAAATGTGATAGAATTTTCAATTCGATTGAAGAATTGAAGACACTCCCACGGGATTGAGATTTGAAGCCAGATGATTGAAGAAAATAGGACCAAGTTTTCACTGTTTCATTATGAGTCCCTCTTGGACAAGGTTTACCGCAGGGATACGAGGGACTTATCGTCATAAGTCTAGTTTAATACCTGTCTTTCAGGTCGAATATTTCATCCATCAATAGCAATAAGATTCGCAAAGGGATATTGTCATCATCCTAAATAAGAATTGTAAAAAAGCAGTTAGAGCATTCCTTGTCGATTCCCTTTTTTCATTCAATCAAATTTTACGATACGAGTTACTTATCTAGCGCTATTTACAAACTATTTTACTATACTACCGGGTGTCCAAAAAAAGTTCCGGCGTTTGATTGAACGCAGAGAAAAAGTTTTGAATCTGGCAATTTCTAATCAATCTAATGAAATGCTAGACATTTCAACTTAACGTTTGGCATATCTTAAGAAGAAATTAGTAATCTGAAAATGGAAGTAAGAGCTCTGACATTCCATGTTCATGTCTAAGGCAAAACCAGAGAGATTGTACGCCTCCCTTCATCATTGCAATGAAGGGGGAATCTCCGGATGAGCAACATACGACGAACAAGAGTTCTGCTCATTGAGCACATTCAAATCAAAGTCTAAAAATCGAATTCAATAGGGAATAGGTCTCGGGGGAGCATACTAAGTTTGTACTTCTTACCACTCAATTCGAGTTGCACAAAGCCGGAGAATAAAATGTTGCATTATATGGCACGTCGAACAAGGAGCTGAGAGCTCTTTTAGTTAAAGAAAAGTAACTGTGAAACTGTGCAACTGTAAAACTCCCATTCGAGATTCCCAGTTGGCATAATGCAACAGTAAACGCAGCAAACTGTTTGTCCCAAGACAGTCCATTAAATGATTTCGGGCATGTGTCTTTTCACACAATTAAAAAGCATTGAAAGCTAACAGAAGAACTTCCGCACTCTCCGCAAATTCCACACTAACTGGCAAATGGCCTTTACTTTGAATGTGCTCCAGTGAGAAGAAACCTTGCCCCTTATCAAAGTAATGAACGCATTGTCAATTCAGTGTATGTGTTGGTCTTTGAGGGAGTCCCCTTTTACCACCATGAGGCAGGATGCCGTACAAATCTCTCTGGTTTTGTCTTGAGCATGAACATGAAATGTTAGAGCTCATGATTCCATTTTCAGATGACTAATTTCTTCCCTCGATATGCCAAACTTTAAGTTGAAATGTCTAGCATGCAACTAGAGTGAATAGAAATCGTTAGGTTCAAACACTTTTTCTCTGTGTTCGATCAAACGTCGGAACTTTTTTGGGACACCCGGTACAAGGACGAATACCACGGAGTGCAAAAATTTATGGCAACTCCGCAGCCGTAACATAGAAAAAAATTTACATATAAAAGAAAAGACAAAAAAGAACTTGAAGTCTAACTCAAATTAGACGTCATAAATTTTAAAAGAAGCAATCAAGTTTGCTCCCTTGTGGCAAGTTTGCCTTGCCATTTAACGTGTAACGTCCAATTTAAGATTTCACGTGTAACGACTTTAACACTACAGATAATTACAAGAAACGACTGACAAACAAAGAAAATATACGAAAAGGGACTAAGTAACAGTGGGGTAACATGGTGGCTCAGTTGCAAGCAACCGTATTTGAAATTATATCAATCAAATGGACCAGCGTTGTGGATATAACGTTGCGTTACTCGATTATCTTTCTATTTAGCTCATTAGTGAGATCTTTGCCGCCAAAAACTAAAATTTGTGTTAAATCTTTAGTTGAAAGGCTAATATATCCAAATGGTCGTAACAGGGAAAGGACGTTAGTGAGAAGATCTCGCCGATGCATCACGAAAGAAGGGCAGAGCAACGAAAAGCGCTCCGTATCCTATAATTATTATCATTTTATTTAAGGTTGGCAACTTACATAGCTAAAATACAAAAAAATGCTAATTCAAGCCAACGAATTAATTTACAATAATACAACAAAATAAGTAAAACCATTAGTCAATAAAATTACAAAGTTCATAAAATCTATATATATACAATATAAAAGAGGTATAAAACTATAAAAAGCCGAGCTGAGGTACGTATTGTTTGCAGAGTCTACAGTCACAGTCTACATGTTTCCAATATTTTATTCCATTCCTGAATTGTTGCACAGAATTTGCATCTTTGATTTCCTGTGGAAGAGTGTGCCAAATACGTTGTCCTCTATAACGGACTGTTTCAGTACCATATTTAACAGCATGTATTATAGGAACTGTGAAAGTATTTGAATTTCTCAAATTATACGCAGCATTTCTTTGAGGAAAAATTTCATTCATGAATGTTTTTTTTTTTTTTTTTTATATATATATTCATCTAAAATTTACAATATACTAACGAACAATTTACATTACAAGACGATAGTGCAAGGAGCATGAAAAAACATTGCAACCCTGCACTATTACACTTAACATCACACTACGTTGTTGCTCTACTCACTAATTGAATATTTACACTTAACATAAATACTACTTAACATGGATACTAATACCAATACGAATGCTAAAGATACTAAGACAAATACAGGAAAATAATTTAAGAGGAACTACATGAAGGAAAAAAAAGGAACCGCTACAGTGACCACTCCACACAACGAAACCGTCAGAGAACCCGTGATGAATCTAGATCATCGTTAAACAATGGGTCTGAAGAACTGAGAATTAGCCTGCAAGGGCTTATGTCCCTAGAAAGTGGGTGTTTAAATCGAGTTTCCACTGAACAGCGGATCCGCTATGCGGAGAGGACACTGTATATATGTTGAAGAAAAGATGGCATTGGTTCAATCAAAGCGTTCTGTTGCGTATATATACTTAATTGTAGCCTCAAGGACCATGGTATTTGACTTAAGTGGCAACCTTTCATCACCATAAAGAAGGATTTTGAGAAGTGCTTTATTGGAAAGGTTTGATAAGCCTTGAGGTTCTAGTATAGGGTTAATGGTATCGAGAAGATCATGTCTTTGCACATCGTAGCTATGGCAGAGCAGCAAAAAGTGTTCCGTATCCTCAATTCCATCGTTGATGGAGCACATTGGATTTACTGTGTCTTTAAAGTTGTGCTTAAATTTGTGAAGATTTAGCTTACTTAGACCTACACGAAGTTGTGTTAGAATTGCTAAGCCTTTCGGGTCGTGAATACTGTAGACTGGTTGGGGTAGGGGACGAATAAGTGAAAAAAGCTTCTTTTTAAACATACCCAGAGTTGGCAATTGTCTTATCTCCGAGTCAAGCTTATTCCATTCCGAAAGACAGTTTGGGTAGAAGCTTGCACCAAAGCTCATCGTTCTTGCACGTATTTGCCCGATTATAGCTGGTCTACGAAGGCGATAGTTAGATTGTGGAAGCGGTGGAATAGGCTGCCTTGTATACTCCGGTGTTAGGTTGTTAACAATCTTGAAAAATAGAGCAAGACGCCTGCTCCAACGTCTGAGATTAAGTGATTCCCATCCAAGCTCGTTATACAGTTTCTCCCTGGATGTACCTTTCCAAGCACCAGTTACTGCTAATGCAGCAGAGTATTGAACGGATTCGAGTTTTTCCATCATATGATTCAGTTTCAAACTTTCACTGTAGTCGCAGTTAGTGGCAGGTATGTGATAGATAACGTCACTGTAGTCCAGATGCGGCCTTACGTATAGCTTATAAAGCTCGTTAAGGGTCTGTCGAGGTAAATACTTCGAAAGATATTTAATCATTCCTATTCCTCGTCTCGATTTGGAGATAGCTGACTTGATATGACTATTGAAAGTTAACTTCGAATCAAGAACTAGACCTAGATGTTTGTGCTCATCAACTTTTAAAACTGGCGTATCATTGAATAGGATAGGTGGATGGTCAATCGGTTTCTTTTTCCTTGAAAATGTTATTTCAACCGCTTGTTTGGCTGGGTCTGGATTGAAAGACATTTTCCATTTGTTTGCCCATTGGCTAATGAGATTCAAATCATGGTTCAAATCACTCGCGGCAGACACAGGGTCACGAACAACGGTGAAAAGCGATGTATCATCTGCAAAAAGTTTTACGTTACATATCAGATTATCTGTTAGGTCGTTAATATAAACTAGAAAGAAAAGAGGCCCTAATATAGAGCCTTGGGGAACACCAGCAGAGACTTTTCCCCAATCAGACGTTTTGCCATTCAACACCGTACGTTGTTTTCTGTCTGCAAGAAAATTTTGAATCAAAGACAGTAATTGACCAGAGATACCACAGCGACGTAATTTAAAAATAAGGCCTTTGTGCCACACTCTATCAAATGCTTTAGATATATCAAGGTACACTGATCTTACGTCGAGTGTTGGATTACAGTCAAGAGCTTTAGATATGGTATGTACTATTGATAACAACTGATTAATTGTCGAATCACCCGGGCGAAATCCTGACTGATTAGGGTTGAGCAAATTGTTTGAATTCAAATGCTCGTAGACAGTATCAAAAATTAACTTTTCTAAGATTTTCCCAAACAGTGGGAGCAATGAAATTGGACGGTAATTTACCTTCAAATTTTTGCTGTTCTTTTTATGCACTGGTACAACATTTGCTCTTTTCCAAGTTTCAGGGAAGATACCATGGGCTAAACAAGCTTCAAATATTAGCTTCAGAGGCACAACTAGAGTCCAATCGCATATCTTTATCATTCGACCTGATATTTCATCCCAGCCATGAGCCTTGTTTGGATTCAATGATCGAATTATCTTTAATATTTTCTCATCGGAAATGTGAAAATCTGTAAGTGGTGGTGCATTTGGCTGAGGGACAGAGGGAATTTCACTTGCAGTATCCAAGGTTGTACATTGGAGTACAAAATAATCATTAAAGATATTCATGAATGTGGGACTTTGATTACTTATTGTTTTGAACATTTCAGTTATTAGCAACTGCTGATTTTTCTCATGTATCGTTACGGATCTATCTTTTTCCAACAAAGTTGCGAAACTAGAACAAAAGTCTTTATATGCTATTCGTAGGGCTCTCTCGTGCAGCCTATTGATTTTGTCGCTCATTTTTCTGCTATGAAACATCAAAACCAATGGACAATATTGGAAATGACTGGTAACAAATGCTCTCATCAAAAGTCTCAATTTATCTGTACCTAGATATGCAGACATACGTGACAAAGCAAATAGTTTATTCCCAGCCTTTTGACAAATATTGCTAATCTGCTTTTCAAAGCTAAGATTTGCGTCAATTAAAATTCCCAGCAGCTTCTCCTCTTTTGAATTCTTGACGGCACAGCTGCCAATATTTATGCTCACCTCTTGATTTGTTCCTTCACCAAATATCATAAAATGGCATTTGTCTTCATTCAGTTTCATATAATTGTTTCTAATCCAATCGATTATAACTTTAGAATCATTTTCTAGCCTAGAGATTACATTTTCGAGACGAATATCGCATGTATAGATGGTTGTATCATCCGCATAGTTACATATATCTGTTTCTTGAATCGATAACAGAAGGTAATTGATATAGATATTGAAAAATAGAGATCCAAGTACGGATCCTTGAGGAACGCCAAACCTTAGATGTTTATGGCTGCTGAAAGAGCCATTGATTTTCACTCGTTGTTGCCGATTTTCCAAATGGCTGTAAACGAGCAATAATGCTTCACGGCTAAATCCATAAGCGTGCAACTTAGCAATTAGTAAGTCATGTCGAATACAGTCAAAGGCCTTTGAAAGGTCCATAAAGATAGCCCCTATCTTCCCACTGTTGTCCAGGCAAGCTTTCCATTTTTCAACTGCGTGCATCAATGCATGTTGGGCATTGTAGCCCTTTCGAAAACCACAAAGCAGCCTTGATAAATACGGGGCCATGTGTGAAGAAATCTGAGTATCCATGAGCCTTAATAATAATAATAATAATAATAATAATAATAATAATAATAATAATAATAATAATAATAATAATAATAATAATAATAATTATAATAATAATAATACGAATCTTTATACAGGAATTGACACTTCAACATGTAATGCTGTTATCAACGTGTGTCCTGATTGAATTAAATGGAAAAAGAAAAAAGAAAACAGTAAAAACCTAACCTACTAAAAATCTCCAAAAACTTACATTGATATTAATTGAGCAACTTACAACGGCGATAAAATATTTTACATGAGAATTTAAAACTGTCAATAACTGAAATGTTTCTTGAGAAGACACTCTCTTTCAAATACCTTTGATACTGTAGGGAATAGACTAATTGGTCTGTAATTACCCTTGAAAGTTTTGACTTCTTTTTTGAAAAGAGAGGAGACATCTGCTAACTTCAATTCATCCGGAAAGGAAGATTGTTCTATTGAGTTATTAAATATAATTTGCAAAAGTGTAGAGACCAGATCGGACTCATTTTTCAACAGTTTTGGAGGAATACTCTTGAAAGTGGTTGACTTGGAGGGGTTTAGTCCATCAACTTCATTTTTCATATTTTCCACTGACACCTCTTCAAATGAGAAGGAACCAATGTTCACATCCAAGGAACGAATTTTTTGGATACTTGGGTGCCTTCAGAACCTAAATAATATTTGATTGATAGGATCGCTAATATCTTCAGAAGGAAGAACAATATTTTCATTTTCGAATATTCCCAGAGAATCGGTAATAGTGACAAAAAGTAATTAAAAGTTTCAGCTACTTCTGACTCGTTCGACATAATTTTCCCTTCTTCGATCAATGTTATGCGTGATTTTGAAGAGCTCTTATCCGAAATAAAAGGTGTTTGACAGTCTTCCAAAATTTTTTGTTATCAGTAACTTCAGAAATATCAAGTTGATTATGAAAATCTCTCTTTACCTTACGGAATAATTTAACACAAAAATTACGCTGTCTACGGAAAGCGTCCCATATTTTTCAGCCTTGTGCGTAGCATGAACGCCTTGCGGAGAGGTCGGTTCATAAATGGACTGTCATTAGCACGAATGTACCTCTTTTTCATTGGCGCATGTTTATCTAGAACACGTAGAAAGGTATCCTGAAAGGACGCGTAAGTCAAAAATTGTACTTCAAGGTCAGCAAGTTCTGTTTCAAGCTCCTGTCGAAATTTTTCTGCTTGAAAGTTTTTATAGTCCCTGTAATTAACAACGTTTGGCTTTTGCTTGTCAAAGGAAGCTTTCAAAACTGTAACGACCATTTTGTGAAAATCAGATAGCCCAGTTTCAATCGCAGTTGTGTGTTGGAAGTTGCTTCCTCTATTCGTCAGTATCTAATCAATGCACCTAGGGTTTCCGGACTTAAAACATGTAGGCTCTTTTACCAAGTTCCTGAAAGCGAAAAGATCCATGAAGTCACCTATCTCTTGTTCCATGTCCAAGGCATTAAAGTCTCCAACAACAACGAAATTTTCATATTTATCACTAAAATGATCTATTGCTGTACTAAGTTGGCCGAGAAAGTAAGACTGTGACTGTGTTGGTGGGCGGTATATGCTGAAAAGAGCCCACTTCTTTTTTCGTAAGTTAATTTCGAACCCAATACATTCCATATCATCCTCAAACTTGAAAGACTTTAACTGTTTGGAAGGGATATCCTCTTTAACATAAACTAGCAGACCACCTCCATTGCTATTCCTATCTAATCGAAAAGGTTCCGAGTAGCCCTGGATGAAAAATTGCCCTTTGGGGAATGAGTTATCAATTTTAGTCTCAGCAGCCATTAGAGCATCGATGTGATCGCTAACAAAGTCTTTGAGTCCCTCAAACTTGTTTCTTACGGAGTTGATATTAAGGTATCCAATTACCAAACGCCCTATGTTTTTACCTGAGGTCTTTAAATCAGATTTTCCACCCAAATCATCATCGTCTTCCAACTTTGAGGACTGCTCTTGAGTGCTATCTTCAGTAGCACGAGGGGGATCGTCAGGCAAACAAATTTGGGAGGGTGCATGTTCCATTATATTTACAGTTGGTGAGTCACTAACGGGGGAGGGCATTTTGTCTACAGATATGTCATAACAGCTTCTCTCTAGTCAATATCCCATTTCCTTAATAAAATTATTCGCTAAAATCACGGTACCTTCATAGGTAAGATGTAGTCCACTTCGATTAAGATGTAATTTCGGATCAATGTTAGAGTTATCAATGTATTTCAGTTTCATTCGGTCATATTCCCTTTCCAGTGCTCTGTTAACTTCAAGTGCTTTACCATTCAATTCGTCTGCTCTCTGAACAATTCCCAATACAAAAACCTTAGTTTCTCTGCTTTCCATTTGTTTTGCAAGCTCAATGATGTTTTCTGCAATGATTCGTTTGATTTTAGATCATTTGTGCCACAATGCAGTATGATTCGATTTGGCGCTTTTTTGATTGAGGGGCAAACATAACTGTTCATCGCGTCTGTGCTAGCCCCTGCGAAGGATCTTACAAATACATTTTCACTGTGATTGATCGCTTCCTTCATTTTATGGCCTTGAATGTCCCTTATAATCGAATCCCCTAAAATCTCCGTCGTGTTTGGTTTTTTCCGGGCTGTAGTACTGCGCGCACGATTGATTTCTTCATTTTTCTTTTCATTCTCATTCAGTTGTTCGGTGGCGGTTGTTTCAAGGATGCCAAAACTATTCATCAGGGTGGGGAATTCTTTTGTGGAGAGACAAAGAGAGACAAAGAGAGTTGTCTACAGAGTTTCTGCGTTCAGGTTGTTTGTTTCGCAGTGCTTCACTGTACGTCCCCTCTCCTGGGACTACGTTTCTGTTTGCGTCTGTCCCGGACTTTTGTTCCATCGATAACCTTGCTCTCCTGGGACGTACAACTTGCCATTTGTAACCATTGTCTCCGATCTTTTCATTATTTGCATGTTGGGAATGATCAAAAGATGACATTTTCCTGGTATCATGGGAGATCTGATAGTCGCAGTACTGCCTTCGCAACCAGGATGTCATTGGGCGTTTGAATGCAAGGACAGAAAAATTCAAGTCGACTTTCTATCCAAATTGTTTATCCGAATGGAATAAGCTTGAGCCTGAACTGAGTGGTGCACCTTCTATTGCTGTTTTTCAGAAGAAACTCTTGTCAATAATCCGTCCTCCTGCAAAATCTGTTTATGGAATTCACGATCCTAAAGGATTGTCCCATCTTACTCAACTTAGGGTTGGTCTTAGCAAGTTAAACTTCCACAAATTCAAGCATAATTTAGAGATACCATAAACCCGATGTGCCCAACAAGCGATGGTATTGAGGATACGGAGCACTTTTTGTTGTTCTGCCCTCTTTTGATGCTCAACGACAAGATCTTCTCGCTGGAATGGTTGAATTATTACGACCATTTGTGCAAATCACCGATCTCTCAAATGACGCTTTGACACAGCTTTTATTACATGGTGATCAAGACCTTTCTTATGACCTGAATAAAAATATACTCGAATTGACCTTACGTTTCATTCGCGAAACTGGTCGCTTTGACTAAAATCATTCAACCCTCGGCTATGCACAAAGCAACCACCACGTCGTTAACGTAGATGTCCTTTTACTTTGTAAATTCTGTTTCACATCAGATGTCAGGAATTTGAAATTACTTCAAAGCACGTAAACTTATCGCAACCCTGACCTTACATCTGATGTGGAACCGAATCTAGTTTAGTAGATATTAAATTGTCCGTAGTGTTTGTTGTATTTAGGTTAGCATTGCGTGTCTTTTCATATTGGCCATGGGGTAGTCATTGTCGTTCGCTCCCCATGGTATCGTCCCCGTAGTATTGTATAGTAATTAGATCCGTATAGTAGAATGTAAGATTTGTTGTATTACTTTAAATGAATAAAAAAAAAAAAGATCTGATCAACAAGGACAAGGCCAGAATCTTTCACTTCCATATCCTTTAATTTCAATTTAAGTTCTTGATTTTCTCGTAATAATCCCTTCGAATATGCTCTTTTTTGGCTTAAAAGCTGGTTGGCATACTCAAGGCTCTTTGCTACCGATTCCAAGGCCGAACACAAGAGGAGCAGTTCCTTTTCTACGTTGAAGAGGCCCAAAACATCGGGGACAGGAACGTTCTTTTGCAAAGTTTCTCTGCGACTATCACTTTTGGAGGTAGGTTTCGAATACACTCGATTTAATTTATATGATGGTACTCCTTAACTGGAACGTGCGCATGCTTCCCTTTTCATTTGAGCCACAATGACATCGACCGCTTCGTTTTCACTATGCGCAATGGAATCTTCGGAGCTGCTTGTCTCGCCAAGCATGGTCATGCTGCCTAGGCCCTTTGTAGCCTCCAAAAGCCTTGCCATCAATTCATCTTTCTTGCCTTTTGTGGATAAATTTCTTGTTGACAGTTCATCTTTCATTTCCGCAACAGTTAATTTGTTTACAGTAGCTGCAGTTATTTCACTCATATTGATATCAATTCGAACGAACAACAATAAAATAATTCGCTGATGAAAATGCACGTCTGACTCGTACAACAACAACTGACAGCTCAATACCATCGTTCATAGGACACGTAGGATTTATGGTGCCTCTAAAATTGTGATCAAATTTATGAAAGTTTAACTTGTTGGGACCAACTCTCAACTGAGTAGGGTAAGACAGACCTAAAGGGTCATGGATGCTAAAAACTGCTTTTGCAGGGGGTCGAATAATGGACAGCAGCTTTGTTTTAAAGATCGAGAGCGACGGTGCAAGTCTAAATTCAGGGTCAAGCTGATTCCATTCACTTAAGCAGTTAGGATAGAAACTGGACTCGAATTTTCTGTTCTTGCTCTTCTTAACCCAATCACATCCTGATTGCGAAAGCAGTACTGCGACTATTGGTGGTATTGGTGAGAGGTAGCATTGGAGCTCTGGTATATTCCGGTGTTAAATCATTTATAATCTTGCAGAACAAAATAAGACGCCTGCTCCACCTTCGTAAATTTAATGATTCCCACCCAAGTTCGGCGTACAACTTTTCTCGCGATGATCCCCGCCATGTTCCCGTTACAGCCAGTGCAGCAGAATACTGAACAGATTCCAATTTTTCCATTAAACTTGACAAAGTGATATTCTGATTGAAATCACACATTTTTCCAGGAATATGGTACATCACATCCCCGTAATCTAGGTGGGGTCGTACATAAGCTTATTTAGTTTATTTAGGGTGTGTCTGGGTAGATAACTAGATAGATTTCTGCATGACTACTTTAATATCCGCAGAGAAGGTCGGTTTTGAATCAAGAATCATTCCAAGATGTTTATGTTCGTCTACCTTCTTCACGGGCGTGTTATTAAATAGGATCACTTTCATTTCATTTTATTTCCATTTTTAATTCTTTATACAGGGTAAAAGCGTCAGTAGATAAAATTACTACTTTACAGCTTGCCCTGTCAACTAAGCAAAGAGAATATTGAAAAAAACCTATTTACAATTTTATTTCGCAGCTAACGTATAAGAAAATATAGAGTAAAAGTAAAAGAAAATATAGAGTCAATTTTGCGTGACAGCTTTCTTAAAAGCAGAAAAGCTACTCGTAGTTTTGGCTTTGAATCCTAATTTATTCCAAAGTTTTGCTCCCCTACATAAAAAGCTCTTTTGTCTAAAGGATGTTTTCAACAGCGGAAGGTTCAAATCCACTTGGGAATTGCATAATTTCCTGACGCATTTATTAGAGATCCTGGTAAACGGACCTTGCATCAGCTATATTCAGGTACTTCATTGTGCAAAGACTTGTGAACAACCATTGTTGTTTCAAACTCAATCATTTGTTGAATATTTAACCAGCCAAGTTGTTCAATTATTGGTAATGCGGAGGCGTCATAGGGACTATTTGTGACTATCCTGGCTGCTCTGTTTTGCAGCTTTTGCAATTTTTGAAGAGCCGTAGTACCACAGTTACCCCAGACAGGTAAACAATACCTGAAGTAAGGCTCTACAAGACTCTTACACATTCTTTGAATGGTGAACAATGGCAGGTACTTTTTTTGAGTATTTCAGCATTCCTAAGCCTCGAGAAATTTTTTGGTAATAACGCTTAAATGCTCATCCCATAGCAAGTGCTGATCAATCTGAACACCCAAATATTTAGTGTGTTCAATCATAGAGATAGTTTCCTCTCCTATTTTCAGGGCTGGCTCTGGGTTTTCAGACATGCCGAACTTTTTGAGTCTATTTCGGCTACCGATTAGCATGCTCTGTGTTTTCGCTACATTTAGCGATAACTTATTACTCTCCAACCAGTTCTTAAGGTGATCCAAGTCTTCATTGACTGAACCATTAATATTTGTGACCGATTCCGACAAGTAGGAAATGCTGGTGTCGTCTGCATACATATTAACTTCTCCAAACTTTAGTGAGAGGGGAAGATCGTTAATATATATCAGAAATAGTAAAGGCCCAAGGCAAGAACCTTGGGGAACCCCGTAATTAATTGACTTCATGCTGGAAACGTGCCCATCAACCTTGCAACACTGCTTACGATTTTGCAAGTAAGATCTGAACCAATTCAATTCTTTCCCCGCAACTCCATCAACACCTAGCTTTCTTATCAATACATGGTGATCAACAGTGTCAAGGGCCTTTTTTAAGTCCATGGTGGTGACAGAAGTATATTGTCCCTTATCTAGGTTCAGATACCAATCGTTTGTACATCTTAACAAACAGGTTAGCACAGAATGAAATTTCCGAAATTCGGATTGTTTTAAAAACAAACGACGGTGTTCACTGCGGAGAGAATAGAATTGGTCACAAATTAGCTTCTCAAATAGGCGCGCGACTACTGGTAGTACCGAGATACGTCGATAGTTTGAATCCACGTCAGTTGGACCATCCTTGTAAATTGGTGCAACCCTGGCAATCACTAGGGAATAAGCAATGGATAATTTGAATATTTCGCTCAATGAAGGAGCCAAAATAGGAACTCCAACTTTAACAAAATAGCAGGAAACGTTGTCTACACCAAAACTATGAGGCGTTCTAAAATTCTTTATAGCTTTAAGCAAATGGTCTGGTTGAAGGGGCGAAAAAGTGAACCTATCGCTCTCGGTACTACCAGCAGAGGCACTGTTTAGAAAAACATTACTAGTATCAGGTATTTCCTTGCTAAGTTTCTCTCCAATACTACAAAAGAATTTATTCATTGAGTCTGCTATCCCCTGAGGATCAGATATGATAGAATCACCGTTTTTTATTGCCGATATGGAAGTAGTTTGAGACTTCTTGTTGATTAGTTCGTTGATGGTAGCCCACGTTTCTTAAAGATTTCCTCCACAAGAATCAATCTTATTTGTGAAGTATTGCCTTTTTAAACGAGTATTTAGAGAATTTACTTTATTCCGAACTTTTTATATGCTTCCATTAATAACTCAGATTTGTTTTTTTACTCAGATAAAAGTTTTACAACATATCTTACATTCTACAAAACTTCCCTAATTACTTTACAACACTACAGGGACGACACCATGGGGAGCGAAAGACAGTGACTACTCCATGGCCAACAGATGAAGACAAGCAAGTTAATCTACCTTACACATAACAAACTACGAACGATTAAAAACTAACGGATACTGTACTAGATTCTGTCCTATATTAGGTGTCAGGTTGTGATGATTTTTAGAATGTCACGAGCGCCATTCGTGTTATGTTTTTAGTGAAAAAAAGACCTGACACCCAATGCAAAACAGAATCTACAAAGAAAACGAACATTACATTAAAGGACTTAGTGGCTGGTTTGTACACAACTGAAATTTCAAAAGATCTTAGTCAAACCGACCAGTTTCGTGAATGAACCGCAAGGTCAATTCGAAAATGTTTCTGTTCAAGTCATAAGAAAGGTATTGATCACCATTGATCACCTGGATCAAAGCATCATTTGAAAGATTGGTGATTTGCACAAATGGTCGTAATAATTCAACAATTCCAGCAAGAAGATCAAGACGCTGAAGATCAAAAGAAGAGCAGAGCAACAAAAAATGCTCCGTATCCTCAATGCCATCACTTTTTGGGCACATTGGATTTATGGTATTCCTAAAATTATGCTTGAACTTGTGGAAATTCAACTTGCTGAGACCAACTCTAAGCTGCGTAAGATGGGATAATCCTTTTGGGTCGTGAAATCCAAAAACAGATTTTGCAGGGGGGCGGATTATTGATAAGAACTTCTCTTTGAAAATAGCAACAGAAGGTGCAAGTCTCAATCCAGGCTCAGGCTTATTCCATTCGGATAAACAGTTAGGATAAAAGCTGCTCTTGTATTTTTCTGTCCTTGCCCTCAATCGCCCGATGACATCCTGACCGCGAAGTGAGTACTGCGATTGATGAAGTGGTGGGATTGGATCTTTCACATACATAGGGCTAAAGTTATTTATAATCTTAAAGAACAAGGTAAGCCATCTGCTCCATCCTCGAAAACTTAGTGACTCCCATCCAAGCTCTGTGTACAACTTCTCTCGAGATGTTCCCCTCCATGTTCCTGTTACAGCCAAAGCAGCAGAATACTGAACAGACTCTAGCTTTTCCATTAAATTTTGTAAAATGATATTTTGACTGAATTCACATACTTTTGCAGGGATATGGTAAATAACATCACCATAGTCCAGATGGGGTCGAACGTAAAGCTTATATGATTCGTTTAGAGTATGCCTGGGCAGATATTTGGAGAGATATTTCAGCAAACCGATGCTCTTTCTTGCTTTAGAGATAGCTGATTTGATATGGGTTGAAAAAGACAGTTTTGAGTCCAGGATAATTCCTAAATGTTTATGTTCAGTTACTTTCTTCACAGGTATGTCGTTAAAGAGGATCACCGGATGAACGATTTCAATTTTTTCCTCGAAAATGTCAATTCAACAGCTTGTTTTTGTTTCTGTTTTAACTCTGATTTGGCTTTAACAGCTGCAATTTTCAGCTTATCCCTAGCTTTTTTTGTAGATTCTTGAGATCAGAGGTTATCAATGGACAAAGCTTTTCTGAGACACGGCGCACCATAAGTGGTACATGCTTCTCAATAATACGGTACTGAGTTTATTTGTCCAGCGAGCTACAATTTCGTCAATCAGCTGTCTCCAATCACATGAGGCAAGGTCCATTGGAAAAACGTCTTCGTTATATTATATTTTGGTAATTTCATACCTTGTTGTTCATAACCATTGTTTAAAACACACTTACACGTTTCTCTTCGTTTTCCCTCAAAATTTTCAATTCTCTTCGTTATAGTTTTTCAATTGCCTTGTCTTGATTATTTTGTGGTTATATTTCACCACTCCTCTAAATTTGCGAACAGCGTACAAAATGGTCACTAAGTGCAACCCTGTGGACACCAGACTCAATGATATTCATTACATTGCTAACTGCTGTGTGATCAATTGTCGTAGATGAAGTAGCAGTCTCTCTATTGGGATTGTTCATTAGCTGAGTTAATCCATAACATAAGATCATCACTGGACGATTGTCGATTCTTAGACTAATTCCACGGGTCTCAGTTCTTCGCGTTGAATTGGATGATGTTTATGGCTTCAAACTGAGACTCACGACAAGATAGCTTAAAAACAGGGACTAATTTAGGCCACGTCCCCCGCGTTTATGGCGCGACCAATCAGCTCGCTACTTTTCAAATATAATTAACCCACGTGGGCATTGTTAGTTATTGATTGGCTTATACATGATATGCATATTGACGTCACGGATCCCGAGTGGATGGCAAATGGATCCATAATGGCGGACGCGAGCTGCGAAGCTTTCGGCGCACCTTCTTCTTGCACCAGGATCACATAGTTGGAGGATAAATTGCCATGAGATTCCTACTTTGTAAGAATCCTTGCATTGTTCCTTCGTGCCTCCTGTCAGCATTTTCCATTATTTCTAAAGAACGTTTCTTAAGGGCAACCTCTTCCTTTGCACCATCAAGCAATTGTGCATCTACAGAGTGTCGTTTCGTTAGCTTTGAGTCTTGATATTCTTAAGCAATTCTGTTCTGGCCTTCCCCATGTCTTAGATGACAGCCCTAGACCCTGTCGACTGTTCATTATCTTCCTCGTTCTCACTATCTTGGTCCTGGTGATGGGATGGTGATGATAATGATGACTGCACTGAATCCTGTGTTTCTTTTTCTTCACTATCCAGTGAATTCCCTTTGTCTTGCATGGCAGTTTCAATTCCGTGATCCAGACTCTCTACTGCTGGTGAACTAGCCTATACTTCATAGCACTAATCATACAGCCCCATTACCACCCTTCCCCCACCACTTCTCCTTCCATTGTCCACTGCCTTTCTGAAAGACAGCTTGATGCGTTTCAGCTTACGGAGAAGTCGCTCTTTAGTGAACACATCTGTTTAGTGAACAGATCTTAATAAGGCCTTTGATACGGTGGACCGTGATGTGATCTGTTACTGGCAAAGTTAGCTGTCTATGGCATTGTTGGAGGTCCTCATCAATGGTTCTCGTCCTACCTAACGAGGAGAGAACAATATTGCCAAATAGGTGGTCAAAGGTCGAGTCGTAAGGTTGTAAAACACGGAATACCACAGGGATCGTGCCTTGGACCACCTTTACTCATCCTTATATGAATGATTTTGCTCAGTGTCTGGTTAAGTCCTCCCCAAACATGTACGCAGATGATACCAGTGTAACATATTCGGCAGAAGATACAGACACACTTTGCGATGACTCGAAAACCGAACTAACAAATATTTCAGAGTGGATGAGACAAAACAAGCTTAGTCTTAATGCTAACAAATCTGAATTCTTGATTGTTGGCTACAAAAGACAACTTAACGGTATCCATGAGCCCGTGCAGCTACGGGTTGATGAGTAACCGATAAGAAGAGTTCAGACAGTGAAATATCTTGGAATAAGGGTCGATGAAAACTCAAGTTGGAACGAACAATATAAAAGCCTTAAATGCAAAGTAAAATGTGGACTATCCTCTATTTGCAAACTTAAAGATATTTTACCCCAATCTAAGTTAGAGCAAGTCTACAGAGCCCTGGCTGAAAGCCACCTGCGATACGGTAATGAACTATGGGGCAGTTTGTCTGATACCAAATTAAATCATTTGCAGCGTCTCCAAGACAGAGCTCGCACATTGATTGAAAGCTCCAATGTAAAGGACGGATGGACGTGCAATTGGCTCTCTGTCTCTAAACTTATTAAATATGACAAGGCTGTTATGGCATATAAGATAATGAATAATCTATGTCCAAACAGCCTTCAAGGAAAATTCACCATGAGATCTCAAATATCTGCTTACGCAACGAGAAACTGCCAAGATATTGATATCCCAAAACGAAACCTAGAATTTTCAAAAAACCGTTCTCTTTACTCTGGTGCTAAACTGTGGAATGATATACCTCTTGATATAAGGAACAGCCCCACAGTTCTCACATTTAAAAAGAAACTGAAGGACTACTTGCTACACTAGCATTTAACCCAAAGCACGATCCCTAGGAAGAGCAGCACTTACCACGGTTACATTCCATATTATTTTTGTAGATATAATACAGTACGTTGTTCCTTTTTATATTCTTCTTTTTACTATTGTTATTTTTCAAGCTATTATCTTGTTGTTTTATTAGCTGATAGGGATTTGTGGGTAAATATGATTAAATGAAAGTGAAAAAAAAATAAAAATGTGTGGTCAATGTGGCACACATTAAAAATTTAAGACACATACCTCAGAATCAAGTGAATCTGACAGCTTGCCAATAAATAAATTCTCATCTATAGCCTTTGATGTCTACACGGAGAAAACATTCATACAGTAAGTTCTAACTTGAATGATGTAATTTGAAAACCATTGAAACTAACCGTACTTTTGAAGCAACGCATGTGAACAATATCCCTTTATTTCCTAATCTGACAATCCCACGAGCATTCCAGAAATTATCGGGGGCGGGCCAATTGTTTGTCAAATGCCCGAGGGACCGGGCATTTAAAACATGCACATTCAAAATGACTTCATAAGCAAAAGCTCGTTCCGGGTGTCCCAAAACGGTAGGCTACTCTTGTTTCACTAAACAATCACCAAAGTTCCACTACAAACCCTATCGTAGAAATTTTCGTCTTGGTATCTTTTGTCAATGACAGTAGTAGAATTATTTGTGAAGGCAGAAACACCACAAAACGACGCAAAAGAAAGGACGACCATGTTTTAGATAAAAATGTTTATATACCGGGTGTCCCAAAAAAAGTATACAGATTTGGTCGACCCTAGCGACTAAAATATAGCGTGAATCAATCCGGAATGATTTTCAAAACATACCTCGATAACTAACTTGAACATTGATACCTCGTTTGTTGATATCGGTGCGTTGAGAATGAAGATATTAATCTTCAAAGGACAAATTTGCCTCCACCTCCAAACCAGAGATTTGACGTTTTGGCCTAAGCAAATTCTTGACGCAGATTGAATAAAATCAACAAAATTTGAAGACGGCACAACAGATTTGTTTTCCAAAATACAGTTTATGTTAGACCTATCGTCAAGGGAGCTTCGAAATCAGCTTCATTCATCTCAATATCGACAATTGATTTTACTCTTACTATTCATCGGGGAAAGTACTCTCTTGAGCATCAACACATTCGTGCAACTGTCAAATCAATTCCTTGAAAAGAATTTGTTATCAGATCTCTTGGGAGTCAAGACAGGAAGGTCTAGAGATCTTTTGGGGGCCAAAAGATGTCTCATATCTTGTTGATGAACAACCTGGGAAAGCAGCTTCGAAGATACGTCATGATCAACCTGATCTCGAGAGATCTGATAACAAATTCTTTTCAAGGAATGATTCGACGTTGTCAAAAGCACTTTGAGCTCAAGGGAGTACTTTCACAGATGAATAGCATGGGTGATTTCGGAGCTCCTTTGACGATAGGTCTCACATAAACTGTATTTTTTAAAACACATCCTTTGTGCCGTCTTCAAATTTTGTTGATTTTATTCTATCTGCGTCAAGAATTTGCTTAGGCCAAAACGTCAAATCTCTGGTTTGGAGGTGGAGGCAAATTTGTCCTTTGAAGATTAATATCTTCACTCTCAATGCACTGATATCAACAAACAAGGTATCTATGTTGAAGTTAGCTATCGAGGTATTGTTGAAAATTATTTCGGATTGATTCACGCTTTATTCTCATTGCTAGGGTCGACGAAATCCGTATACTTTTTTTGGTACACCCGGTATATACCGGGTGAGTCAGAAAAAACGCCCGGCGTTTGAAAGGCTACTGCTCCCTGAGTATATAAGCAACGATATTTTGCAATATCTGATTGAATAGCTAACATGTTCACTTGTGTTTAGAAACCTTCCTGACTAAAATCGGTCGCTCCGTTCAGATTCTGTTGGCAATTTTCCAAAATGAGTCCCTTTGAGAAACCTTAAAAAACGTGCTAAAATTGCAAGCAAAGGTCCCCAATGTGTTTACCTCAAAGTGATGACTTTCAGCACGCTTTAGCACGTGCTTTCGTTTTGGATGGTTAAAAAGTCTTCCCCCTAGTGTGAATAACTTATTTAGGGGGAGTCCATTCTCCCAAGAGGACAAAATACATGAGCACATCCAGGAGTCATTATTGGTAGGAAGGAGAACAAAGGGAAATTTTGCTTGCTGTTTTCGCTCGTTTTTGCAGGTTTTCGAAAGGGGCTTTCTGGAGAAAATCTCCTATTTCGACGGGAAGGAATGACCGATTAAAGCCGGGTAAATTACTGAACCTAATTTCACATATCGAGGATAAAACAAGACAGGTTTCAACATCATTGCTTTGATATTCAGGGAGCCGGATTTTTTCAAACGCCGGGCGTTTTTCTTGACTCACCCGGTATATACATAAATTTTGATAAATATAGAGACTCAAAAAATACAACGTTGTTTAACCGTTTCGCCTTCGGTCTTCATCAGTATTGCTTCTCAAATCCAAAAGAGCGTACACATAACCAAAAATACAATAGATTTATTAATCAATAGCTTCAAACGAATCCTACCTAGTACAACGTGTAAATGAAGCATACAGCTTTTGCGGCAGAGGAAAGATAAACGAAAGTGCAGAACAAAGAACTGCTGGTTCGGCGTCTGTGGCTATCTCGCCGAAGCTGTAAAAGATAGCATGTTACAACAAAACAAACCAATAGAAAGATCCGAGAGTGGATTGGCAGAACAGAAAGCCCTAAAAAACAGCGTGTGCCCCTAACAAAAAGTTGAGCGCTAAAATCAAAACAACACAACAACCAAAATATAAGCAATTATGAAACCTATGTATCAACCTGCCTAGTGTTTAAACCCTTAGAGGCAAAGCAATCCAGCCGATATTCCCAGAAGCTTTCCCGCATCCCATTTCCCTCCGTCAACTTATCAATTATCTTAACGCTAATATTCTTCACAAACCCGTGATGGCCTTCTTCAGTAAAATGTCTGAAGAATTCCACCTGGGGTACTGAGGCCCCCGAATTAAACTTACGACTGCACGCCTTGTAATTATTAAACCTAAGCCTAAAAGGCGTGCAGGTGCTACCAACGTATTGAACACTACAAGCAGTACATTCCAACAAGTACACAACATTTGACGAGTCGCAATTAAACGAATAGTTTATCCTATATTCCCGGCTATCTATGTTTGAATGAAAATGTTCACTATTACTCATAACGTTACACACCTGACAACGAGACATACCACAACGAGAACACCCCTTCCTATGAGTCCCCCCATTTCCCTCACTACTGAGCCTAGCCCTAACAAGTATATCCTTAAGGTTCTTAATCTCCTAAATGCTATCAACGGTGGCTCAGGAAACACCTCCCTATGCTCTTCCGAGTTGGTGAGCATAGGATGGAGTCACCTGGCAACCTTCCCCTAACTATTGAGTGCTGGATGGTATGTCGCAACAAGTGGAACCCTTCGCGCCCCTCCCTTGGTTATTAATCCTACTTCCCGCATTTGCTAGAAGAGCCGTCCTATCTAACCTACGAAATCTATGTATTTGTTCGTTAATCAAAGACTCTACATAGCCCTTTTCCTTAAGCCATCCAGCCAACTCTCCTACCCTCTCCTGAAACTGGCGATCTTCCGAACATATCCTACGAAACCTAAGAGTCTGACCATACGGGATCGCCTTCTTGGTGTGCCAGGCGTGACAAGACTTCTTATGCAAGTACTGTTGATAAATACCAGGTGAGCCAGAAAAGAGTTCCCACTTTTGAAAATTCATAACACCAAGACTAATTCACGAATTTGAATTATTCAAATTCTAGTTAAAAGCCGAAAGATCAAAGTATTTTTGTGACTTTTCTCGCTGTCCTACCAGCACTACAAATATAGGTTAATTCAACTTTACAAAAATTTAGTGGTTGCAAAATGACTGAAAAATGGCCTAAAACATCGATCAATGCATAAATGACTTTTCGCTCAGAATAATGAAGGAAATGCAACTTTTCATGGGTGAGAGATTTCCTCTATGCATTATTTGCCTTGGGATTGAAAATCTTTCGTATATATTTGAAAATCAACGTCTTATAACTCTTGAGGAAGGTGAAACGCCCATGGCCTATTGTTCGATTTGAATAGAGTCCTTACGATTTGATCAATGTTTTAGGCCCTTTTTCTATCATTTTTGCAACCATGAAATTTTTATAAAGTTGAATTTACCAATACTTCTAGTGCTGGTAGGACAGCGAGAAACGTAACAAAAATACTTCGATCTTTCGACTTTTAACTAGAATTTGAATGATTCAAATCCGTGAAATAGTCTTGGTGTTATGAATTTTCAAAAGTGGGAACTTTATTCTGGCTCACCCGGTATATATATTGTTGTAATATATTATGCAAGTACTGTTGACAAATATATATATTCTCATCAGCTCCTTCTCAATGCGAATTCAAATAGATATAAACACTTATAAAAAAACAAATTCTTTACACGTTTCAGCGAAACCCTTCATCAGTAATGACTGTTCTTTTAATCAGACAGAACATACATATCAATGAAGAAACAATACAGAAACAATAACCTAAGCGGGATGTAACAAAATACAATGAATACTCCTAAGATGTAAAAGTAGCGGATGTTGACAGAGGCGGTAGGAGAAAAATCAAAGAACGCGCAGAGTTAAGAACTGCTGAAGATGGTGGCTATGTCTGTCTCGCAGGAGCTGAGAAAAACATGTGCTAAAATAAAACACACAATATAAAGATGCAAGAGCGGATGGGCAGAATGAGTTTCCTAAAAAACAGCGTGTGTCCCTAACGAAAAGCTGAGCGCTAAAATCAAAACAACACAACAACCAAACTGCAAACAAAAAAATTAAATCTATGTATCTACCTACCTAATGTTTAAACCCCTAGGGGCAAAGCAATCTGGCCGATAGTGCCAGAAGCTTTCCCGCATCCTATTCACCCCCCCTAACCTATCAATTATTTCAACACTAATATCCCTCAGAAACCAGTGGTGGCTTTCTTCAATGAAATATCTGAAGAATTCCGCCTGGGGTACTGAGGCCCCCGAATTAAACTTACAACTGCACGCCTTGTAATGGTTAAACCTAAGCCTAAAAGGCGTGCAGGTGCTACCAACATTTGTACACCACAAACAGTACATTCCAACAAATACACAACATTTGATGAGTCATAATTAAACGAATAGTTTATCCTATATTCCCAGCTATCTATGTTTGAATGAAAATGCTCACTATTACTCATGACATTACACACTTGACAACGAGACTTACCACAATGAGAACATCCCTTCTTATCAGTCCCCCCATTGCCCTCATTACCCATCCTAACCCTAACAAGCATGTCCTTGAGGTTCTTACATCTCCTAAATGCTATCAATGGTGGCTCAGGAAGCACCTCCCTATGCTCCTCCGAATTCGTGAGCATAGGATGGAGTCTCCAAGCAACCATCCCCAAACTATTGAACGCTAGATGATGTGTCGCAACAAGTAGAGCCCTTTCGCTCCTCCCTTGGTCATTAATCCTTTTTCCCGAATTAGCTAGAAGAATTGCCCTATCCAACCTACATACCTTATCTATTTGCTCGTTAACTAAAGACTCTTCCTAGCCCCTGTCCTGAAGCCATCCAGCTAACTCGCCTACCCTCTTCGGAAACTGGCGATCTTCCGAACATATCCTACGAAACCTAAGAGCCTGACCACGGGGGATCGCCTTTTTCGTGTGCCAGGGGTGACAAGACTTCTTATGCAAGTACCGATGTGCATCAGTTGGCTTGCAATTGCAAAACAAGTCTGTCGTAAGGACTCCCCCCTCCTCTATGCTGACCTGAACATCCAAAAACCAATACTGTCCCGTGATTGCTCGCTAGTAAACGTAATTACGTCGTGACTACTGTTAACATGGTTGATGAAGGACTTCAACTTTTCTTCCCCGTGCATTTAGATAAAGAATACATTATATCTAAAGAATACACTATCGGTCAGATTGCCACTGTGAAGGATATGATATCCTACTGCCAACCTTCAGTTGAAAGAAAGCCTGACAAGATCATATTACATGCTGGTACAAATGACCTCAGCAACAAGAAACTGAGTGAAGTGAAGATTGCTGAAAGCATCGTGCAATTAGCGAAATCTATCGAAAAAAAAGGTGTCAAAGTAATCGTTTCGAGTTTAATAGCCAGGGGTGACTACTTAGTAACCAAGAGAAAAAGGGTGAATCTGATCCTTGCAGATATGTGTCGTGATGAAAAATTCAGATTTGTCGATCATCCAAATATCGAGCCTCAACAACATCTGAATCGCAGCAAATTACACTTGAACAGAGAAGGCGATAACATCCTAGCTCAGAACTTTCTTGAGGTTTGCAAATCTGACTGCTGACAAAATGATTTTGTAGAGGTAACGGTAGAGGCTGATATGCCCAGTGGGACAGGAAATCCTTCGCTGATCCCTTCAATCCTTGAAACTCGTCTCCCCGATCCCGTTGTTTCAAATCTAGATGTAGATGTTTCTACTGTAGCCGAAGACGTAAATTCGGTGAATGTTCATTTGAGGCCACCACCTCCTCTCGGAACAAAGTTTGGTTTCCGGAAGGGAATGGTTATAGCCTCCTTGAACATTAACAGTCTTCCTGCTCACACCGACGAAATAAAAGTTCTTCTTCAAGAACAAAACATTCATATTTTGGCTTTAAATGAAACAAAAATAGATGCTGATTTCCCCAGCGAACAACTGAAAGTGAAAGGCTACCAATTCGACAAATATGATCGAAACAGGGATGGTGGTGGGGTAGCTTTTTATATTAGGGACTCTTTGGAGGTCGATATCCGCGAAGACCTTCCTGTTTCTTCTTTAGAGCTACGATGTATTGAAGTTAAACCTGTCAGAGCTAAACCGTTTTTTGTTGTCTCCTGGTATCGGCCTCCTTCCGATCTAACAGAAATTTTCGACAAATTCGAAGAAGTACTAAAATTTTTGGAATCGGAGGGAAAGGAGATTATTCTGCTAGGCGACACGAACTGCGATGTAACTTCTATTTACAGCCCTCAAATTGACTCAAATCAAAGTTTACCTAACAGCACGAAGCACATTTTAGATCTCTACAACTCTTTTGGTCTGAAGCAGTTAATCTCAGAGCCCACTAGAGAGACAATCGATACCTCTTCTATAATTGATCATATTGCAGTCAGCAACCACTTTAATGTTGTCGAATCTGGAGTCCTTAAGACTTCTATTAGTGATTATTACTTGGTATACGTATGTAGAAAATTTCGAGGCTCTTTAAGTGCAAAACACAAGGTAATAACGTCGAGGCAGATGAAAAATTTTGATAAGGACCTCTTCCTTAGTGACCTAGCTTCCGTTGATTGGTCTGCAATTGTCTACAACTCAGATGATGTGGACAGTGCTGTTTGTCAATGGTCTCGCACTCTGTCAGATATAATTGAGAAGCATGCCCCCCTTAGAGAGCGCAGAGTAACCGAACGCTTCAGTCCTTGGATTACTGCGGGACTGAAGCGGCTTCTTAGGGCAAGAGACAAGCTGAAGATTAAAGCTGTGAAGGTGAAGTCACAGCTTCTCATGAATGCCTACAAACAAATGCGCTGTAAAGCAAATAACTTGAACCGAAAGTTGAAAAGGGAACATTTCTCCTCAAAAATTGAGTTAAACAAAGGCAACATCAAGGAAACCTGGAGAACTATTAACCAGTTGGTAAACAAGAGGTCTAAGACCACGGAAATCTCGACGATCAGAGAGGGTGATCGGGTCATATCTGACCCAACCGAAATAGCTGACTCGATGAATCAGTTTTTCTGTAGTGTGGGAAAGGACCTTAGTGATAAAATCCCCAACAAAGAGAATCCTCTTTTAACAGGCAATTATGGTGAGCGTAAAAAAGACGTTGAAAAATTTGCGTTTATACCTGTAAACCCCGAAAATGTGATGAAAGGATGCAAAGACTTTAAGACATTTAATAGCTATGGTACAGATTTTATCTCTGTCTTCTTTCTCAAGGTTGGCATCGAAGTACTCGCTCCTTCGCTTGCACAGCTCTTCAACTTGTCTCTTTCAACTGGTCGCTTTCCAGACAGCTGAAAAATCGCTAGAGTAGCCCCTATCCATAAAAAAGGTCCCAAGGATGACAGATCGAATTATAGACCCATATCAGTTCTTTCGGTCATTTCCCGTTTGTTTGAAAAACTCGTTTTTGGCCAGTTGTACTCCTATTTCGATAGAAATAAACTGATTTTCTGTAAGCAGTCTGGCTTTCGGAGCCTTCACTCGGTCTTAACATGTCTTCTTAGATGCACAAATGATTGGTACATGAACATCGATAGGGGTGAATATACGGCTGCCCTTTTTATTGACCTCAAAAAAGCTTTTGACACCGTAGATCACGAAATTTTGTTGGCAAAACTAAATTTTTACGGTCTAGATGGGAAGGAACTTAATTGGTTTAAGTCTTATCTCGAAAATAGGCGTCAATATTGCAAGGTCAATGGTAAGGTTTCCAAAACAGAGGTCGTAAATTATGGTGTACCACAAGGGTCATGCCTGGGGCCACTTCTCTTCTTAGTGTACATCAACGATCTCCCAAACTGTCTCGAAAAATCAAATGCGTCAATGTACGCTGATGACACTTGCTTATATTATTCTTTTGATTCCGTCGACGCAATAAATCAAGCCATTAACGCTGATTTAATAGCTTTGAAGGGTTGGCTAGAAGGCAACAAATTGTCGTTTAACGTTGCAAAAACAGAAGCAATGATACTTGGAAGCAACAAAAAGCTACACAAGATAGATACTCCTGATGCCCCTAAGCCGCAGTTTAGAATAGGTTCTGAAGATGTCAGACTTGTAAGTGATGTAAAATACATCGGAGTTCAAGTGGATCAAGAACGAAAATGGACGAATCATTTAACCACTGTCACGAAAAAGATCTCCAGGGGTATCGGCATTCTTCGTTATGCAAAGCAATACCTTCCACCCGCTACGATTGAAACAATGTATAGAAGTTTGGTAGAGCCCTATTTCAGATACTGCTGCCCGGTTTGGGGTAATGCTGGTGTATCAATCATAGGAAAATTGCAAAAACTGCAAAATCGAGCGGCAAAATTGATCACTAACAGCCCATTCGATGCTTCGCCACTCCCAGTCATTCGTACACTCGGATGGTCCACAGTAAGGGAAATAATTGATCTTGAATCTGCAAGGATTGTTTACAAATCCCTGAATGGTGATGCACCATTCTATATGAGTGACATGTTTACTAAAGTCAACGTCTCTACAACACGGTCTCTCAGAAATTCGGATTATGACCTAAGAGTCCCTTTTCTAGGGACGACCACAGGACAGAGATGCTTCTCTTATCAGGGTGCGAAACTTTGGAATGGTTTATCTAAAAAGACTAAAAATACGTCAACTTTGAAAAATTTTATGAAAGCCATAAAATGATCTTCCGTCCTCGAAGAATCAACAAAACCCCCTTTTCGTTTTTAATGTTTTCTTTTGAAATTTCTTTTTAACGATTGTAATTAGGTTATTGATTAGTTACTTTGTGTAAAATAGTTAATTTAGTTTTAGTGTATTTTATTGCATGGCCCCCTGTAAATCAGTTTTCTCTAACTGAGGGGCTACCATGCCTAAAAAATTGAAAATGAAATGAAAATGAAAATGAATATCGATGAATTTCATCCAGATGAGGGGCTTGTCAGCTGATGCCTCCAACAGCCTCTGTTCCAACCGGGTCACGAAGAGGCTGGCTGTGCTGAACTGAAAGAGAGACTGGAAACCTCTCTTCGACTTTATCCGGGACTTTAGGCCTCGTTTTTCATTGCGATGGTTCGTTGTTGATTTAAGATGGAGATTTGGCATGTTTTTAAGTTTTGACCGTGGCGTTTTGCTTCTTGTTAATGGTTCTACAAAATCAGTCTACAAGAGTATTCGTAAAGTTCACTACATGGCACCCAACGTGGGGCTTGTGGATTGATTTGTTTGCTGGATTCGTAAAGAAAATCGTAAAGAAAAATTCGTGATGCCAAATCAACAAGTTGAAGGCGGGCAGGCTGAGGCTGATGAAGGCCTAGAAAGGCTGAAGACCATTCGAAAGGGAAATCGTGCTGTGGTTAAACGATTGATAAAAGAGTCAGATGACATTTTGGACCAAGAAGGTATAGATGACAGTCGTAATGATCGTTTGCAAGTTATTCTGAGTTTGTTAGAAAATGAAAAATGAATATTTTAGACGTGATGGATGGGAACATTTTGAATAAGGTTCCTTTGGATCAAATCAACATGGAAATTGATGCTTCCACAGAAATACTCGCTGAAACTATAAAGATTTGCGTTTGGATGCCGATATGTACAACAAAGGAGATAATTTTTACCCTTTTTATGTTCCACTTCAACCCAAACTGTTTCATAGTCAGCATTATCTTGGCCTAGATCTGGCCTAGGAGTTGCAGAAAGACCCGATTTGACATATCGGGCAACACCACCATTTTGACTGTGAGATTGGCATAGAAAATAATTATAACCAGAAATTTCAACATTTGTTTTTATAGGATTCTCAAAAGAATTCCAAGTTTCTCAAACACCAATAACATCAAAGATTATTTTCAGAATGGCAAGAGTTGAAAGAATCTCATCAAAATGAAGTGAAAGTAATAGGTCCTGGAGAGTATGATAACTAGAATTGACATTTGAAAGTATGTGCTCATCAATATCGTAATCATCCAGATAAGGCAAGTTTACAAGATCGGAGGTAATTTCAAAGGATGGTATCGTGTCAACCCAAAATGGAAAATTACAGTCATATAGATTTGCTAATTCGTTGTTATCCAGTAAACCAAAAGGAAACAAAACTGTTGTGCAGAACCATTGTGTATTTATCAACTGTTGTATGGTTTTCCATCCCAAACTCTCAATCATAGGCGTGATAGCAGCATCAAAACTACTATTTGTAACGATATTGCCCTGTTCTGGAATTTCTGCAAATGCTGAATTTCTGCAGCATTACAGCAACCCCAAACTGAGCGGCAATATTGAAAATGGGGTTCTACAATGCTAGTATAAAGAGTCTTCACGGCTGTAATTGGAAGCTACCGTTTTGAATATTTCCAAACCCAACAACAAGACAGACTTTAGCAGAAAATGCCCTGATGTGCTCTTTGCAATTAAGGTTGTCATCTATTTGAACACCTAACAACTTTGCCTCGCTGCGCATCTCAATTCCCTTTTCTCTTATTTTAAGATCAAATATCATGTCTGAATGTGTGAGAGATCTGTGTTTTTGTTGAGAGGCAATCAGCATTAAATGTGTTTTAGCTACATTCAAGGACAACTCGCTGCCCATAAGCCACTCATCTACCGTTTGTTTTCAATTTGTTTTGAGTGGGCGTGTCAGGATTTCTAGCTGCTGAAAGCTAATTTAGGCCCACTGTGCATGCCGCATCCAGGCATGGGACCCCTAGCTTAACGTCCCTTCCGAATGACGACGAGGTGAGTTGTGAGGTCAGACCTCCGAGGTCATCCATCCAGAGTTTGAACTCACCCGATCAAGCTTAACTTCAGTCACCTGACGAAAACTGTATAACCCACTCGGCCACTCACCGGGTGCCCCAAAAAAGAGTATACAGATTTGGTCGAGCCAGGGGCGCCAAGGTAATATAGCGTGAATCAATTCGAAATGATTTTCAAAGCATACCTCGATAGCTACCCTTGAACATAGATACTTCGTTTGCTGATATAGCTGCGTTGAGAGTGAAGATATTAATCTTCAAAGGGGAAATTTCCCTCCACCTCCAAACCAGAGCTTCGACGTTGTGGCCTAAGCACATTCTTGGAGCACAGTGAATGAAATCAACAAAATTTGAAGACCGCACAACAGATGTGTTTTACAAAATACAGTTAATGAGAGACTTTTCGTCAAGGGAGCTCCAAAATCATCTTCATTCATCTCAACATCGACAATTTATTTTACACTTAGTATTCATTGGTGAAAGTGCTCCTTTGAGCATCAACACTCTCGGAACCGTGGAATCATTCGTTGAAAAGAATTTATTATTAGATCTCTCGGGAGTCAAGACAGGAAGGTCTGGAGATCTTTCGGGGGCCAAAAGATGTCTCCTCTCTTTTTGATGACCCACCCAGGAAAGCAGCTTCGACGATACGTCATACGTCATCATCAACCTGATCTCGAGAGATCTGATAGCAAATTTTACTCAAGGAATGGTTCAAGGATGTCAAAAGTGTATTGATGCTCAAGGGAGTACTTTCACCGGTGAATAGTATTTGTAAAAGAAATGGTCGATATTGAGTTGAATAAAGCTGATTTCGGAGCTCCCTTGACGATAAGTCTCACATTAACAGTATTTTGTAAAAAAGACCTGTTGTGCCGTCTTCAAATTTCGTTGATTTTATTCAATCTGCGTCAAGAATTTGCTTAGGCCAAAACGTCAAATCTCTGGCTTGGAGGTGGAGGCAAATTTGTCCTTTGAAGATTAATATCTTCACTCTCAACGCACCGATATCAACAAATGAGGTATCTACGTCCAAGTAAGGTATCGAGGTATGTTTTGAAAATCAATTCGAATTGATCAACGCTATATTCTTATCGCTAGGGTCGACGAAATCCGTATACTTTTCTGGGACACCCGGTAGCTTTCAAGATCTTCAATAATCTTCTTGTTTAGCTGAGGCATGTCCTTGGAACAGTGCTAAATACTGGTATCATTAGCATGCATGGATGTTTTTGAATTCTCGATTGCTAGAGAGAGAACATTGATGTAGACTAACGAGAGCAGCAGGCCAAGGCAAGAACCCTGAGGCACTCCTATATCCATTGCCTCAATATTTGAATCTGCACCATTAGCTCCTGCAAACTGTTTCCTATTAGACAGGTAGGATTTGAACCATGCAAGCTCTCTTTCTTGAAAGAGTTTTTTGCAGAGGATTTCATGATCAACAGTATAAAATGTTTTTTTAGTCAATGAAGATTTCCCGGAAATATTAATGCCCTTCTGTACCTGCCTGTGCCAGACCATGTTCCCCTTGTTTTGAAAAACCTTGCAGACCATATTTTGACAAAAAGGACAAAATGGTGCCATCCACTTGGTCACTCCAATAGTCAAAGGCTCTGTTGAATGAAAGTGCATAGGTTTACAATAGAATCGCAGCGTCCATTTTCAAATGGAGATTCCTCAGTATAACAGTGTAGATTACAACTGCCAGCTTTTCAACATTACTTCCATTCACTTAGATTGTTATATCATGCAAACCTGAGGCCCCGTGGTATTTTTATCATAGTCACCGCACCAGCTTGAAAACAGAATAACGAGCTCTCGTGCAAGGAACATAGCTCTATGTAAAAATGTTAGTGCTGATTGTGGGATATGTTTTCAAGATGGCTCCCGACTTGAGGGGCTATGTATCAAAGGTTATATTTGGGAACACAGTTGGGCAGCACATTATGCTGGGACCGGTAGCGTAGCCAGGGTCCTGTATTTGGGGGCTGATTGAAGGAATTTGAAAGTCTACAAACGGTCCCTGCTCAGTTAAAAAAGTGCATTGGCATATTTCCAACAATTATATCAACCAAAGAACTTCATAAACACGAAACTTAGCGCACAGTACCTGCGGTTTTAAATTGTCACCAGCATCGATTACAGTTTTTGTTGACATGTCAGATTTCGACTTTTTTGCAGCAATTTTTACCGATGTGCGTATTGGCTGAATAATATGGTCCATCTGCAAAGAGAAATATTCAATAAGATTACTGTAACCCCTGAGGACGATAAAATTTCCATGAGATCAATAAAACTTTTAAACTGCAAGAAAAATTGTTTGGATCGAGCGTTCACATCTGGCAAGGATCCTTGTTCTCAGCAAGGACACTGCTGGTTGTGGGAGGAAGTTCGGCTAATCATTACCATTGAATTATTGCGCATTAAAGGACAAGTCCGGGGTTGATAAAATCATCGCTGAAAAGCAACATTACCAACTGCTGAACACCAATCGTGAGTTCTTTCCAAGTTTTGATGCCTCCAACTTTCATAAATTGGTTAATGAATCTTCGTAAGTTAGGCCAGATATCGTCGCCATTTTGTATTTTGTACGAGCTTGCGAGGGCGCGATAAGGCGGCTAGCAATGTGAGTGGTATAATATCAATTCAATATGAAGTGACGTGGTAGAAAATGAGGTCATTTCACACTTCTTAGCAGATTGAAAAATGTAGTTTCACAGATTAAAAGTGAAAAAAATTGAAAAAAAGAACTACGCACCATTCACAAGAGTGTAATCTCTTGAAAATCAACAATTAAACCAGCCCCGGACTTGTCCTTTAATAACATGTCATTTCATTGGATGGTAATGTCTCCTTGCTATCGGTGACACGAAGTCTCCTTAATTTTTAAAGACTTTTCTCGGGATCCGTGCAAACTGCAGGATTACTGTCTTCTGCATCTCTGTAATTCTTATCTCAATTCCTAGTTCTTCTACTCTCCTTTTGATGTCTATTGGTGGCGTTCCTAATGTCCCGACGACTGTGGAGACTACCTCCACTTTCTTATTCCATGGAGTACCATCGCCCAAAACCGCCACCCTGGCGTATTCCCTCTAAGTCATAGGCCTGTTTCTAAACTTAAGGAAATAGTAAAGTCTTGGACTAATGAATTGAAATAAAGCGCGAAAAAGTGGATTGTTAACTCATTGTTCTTGACTTACACAATTGCATTACCTTGTTTCTCGTAAATTCTTCTCACGTTGAGAATAACATTTTCGACGCATTTGAAATGTTGCATGATTTGATTTTATTTTGATTTTAGATTCTTTTGGTCACGTCAATCAAAGGATTGATTAACAGTGGGCCGTGCTAATACATACAGGTGAGCAAAATCTAAAAATTAAATATTCTTATTTACAAAACTTCTTCATAAACAAATTAGAATAAAGCTAAACCATAGCAGGCAAGACAGACTTAGCACTGACTATTGACGTTGCTGATATGTTTTTTGAATATTTCGTGACTTTTGGATGATTTGCCTTCGGTGGAAAGATCGCTCCACTGTTTAGCACCCTTGCACGAGAAGCAGTTCTGTCCAAAAGCCATTTGTGACGAGGAACGGTCAAATCTGATGACACTAGCCTTTGCTTAAAGTCAAAAGCTATTTCTCTGCTGAACGAGGCTATTAATGTCGATCTTTAGCACTTAGACTCATGATTGAAGGGCAACAAACTTTTGCTAAATGTTGCTAAAACACAATCTATCTAATCGCAACCAAACCGAAGCACAAAACGCTCAACAATGCAGCTGAAAAATTGAATTTAGAAATTCGTGGAAGAGAACTGGACGTGGTCAAGAAGCCCAAATACCTTGGTGTTCAAGTTGTCAACAGCCTAGATTAGAAAGAACATATTAAAGCAATATCTTACAAAGTATCCAGAGCAACATAGCCGCCAAATCTTTTCTTTTGTCCGAAGTTCCCAAGGGGGGCTGACTCATCCTCTGATCAGATCGCATTTTCTGCGAGAATTGACCAATCAGATGCCGTCATTTCATTACTTCCGCGTTTCGCAGCTAGATTTAGCCCATTTTGGGTACCCCCAATAAAAAAACATTGCACGCTCGAGTAAATCGATTTTTTTAAAAATTTCAACTGGAAAAGGATGCTAATACATAGGACCACAAGTGTTCATGTAGTCTGCGTGCCATCACTCAAGATTAAAAAATTACGGCGATCTGAATGCTGGAATTCGATGTTTTTTCAAACAGGTAGTGGCATCTTGCTCGCCGTCCTCCCTCCCCCCCCCCCCCCAAAGAGTAGTTTTTTAGCAAAGTTATCAACGATATGCATATTTCTTCTGAAATTTTCGAGATCTGCGCTTTATTTCACCTTGCCATGCGAATTTCTGACCCATGCCCCTCCAGAGTCCTTGCTTCATCCCCATATGGCAACTTGTGCCCCACTCTGATCTAGACTCAACAGGAAATGGAGAGAAATAGTGTTGTCATATTTTTGTCGGTAAGATAATTTACCGTCTTAAATGTTTACTTCAAAAATGGGGAAAGGAAAACAAAATCTCATTCAAATGCAACGTTCTTTGAAAGCTCGACTGGACTTGGCAACATCTTCAGCTGTTGCAGGTGAAGGTGAAGGTGAAGTTGCATTTTTCAGCGCCAAGCGCTGGGATCGCAGAAATACAGCAGACCTAATCGAGTCCGTGACCCCTTGTCATGACGCTCAAGTGGTGGGGTCTTACCGGGACTCGAACGCACTCCGCCTGACTGTTCTGGCTGCAATGTCAGAGGCAGGGAGCGCCGACTTCGGCGCTCCCTGGTCAGAGGATTACACCACGGCGCCACAACACCTTCAAATGTTGCAAATCATTCACATCGAAAGAAAAGACGCTACGAACAAATTTGCATTGATTGTCTGATATGTCTCGACAAGAGAGAACATAAAATTTGCCAACGAATTTCAAAAGTTTGCCTGCTTGGGGCCTGCTTGTCAAAAGGTTTTTTGGAGTTCGAAAACAAAATGAATTTCCCAGTCAATAATTGCTAACAGTTGCCCTACACGAATTCTTTTCGTAAGAACCTGCTTTTAAGAAACTCAGCCATCAGACCGCCAAGTATTGAGAAACTCCAGTGCACGTACCTTTTATTAGAAACTAAGAATATCTAAGAACTTACGTCAGTATTACATGTCTCTCAAGATTATCAGATTCTTCGTGTTCCCTTTCCCGTGTCCTCGTGAATTTCAAAACAAGGTCCTTGAAACCTTTGCAATGCTGTTTTAGACGTTATTTTTACGTTTTTTTCACTTATTTCGTGTATCATATTGCTCGAAAGGTACTTGAGCTTGAGAAAGGTCTCTCTGGAAAGGCTTCAAAAGTTTTTGTTTTGAAATTTTTAGGGCACAAGGAGTAGACATGAAGACTGTCATGGAATTTTTGGAAAATTACAAACTCCAGAAGTTTTTCCTCCCCGTGTGTCCAAACTGAAAATACATCATCAATACATCACCACCATAACCAAGGCTTATATTGTGATTCTTCCAGAAGCCTTTCTTCCAAAGCAGCCAAAAATAGAATTGCATATGAAGGTGCACATTTGGTACCGATAGCTGTCCCCCTAATTTGCTTAAAAAAGTTACCATTAAACTCAAAAAAATTATTTGTTAGTACTAAGTTTGCCAGTTCCACTAATGTATCCGTAGAAACCGACCGATTCTCTCTAGAATTACGAGCAGTACAAAGAGCTTCCAGTCCTTCATCATGGGGTATACTAGGATAGAGACCTACCACATCAATTGTACACAGAATAGCATCCCGAGGGAGGTCTTCCATGCTAGAAAGCTTTTGCAGAAAATCATTTGTATCTTTGACATAAGACCGGACTTTTTTTGCTAAGGGTTGGAGATGATGGTCCAAAAATGCTGAAATATTTTCGGTGAAACAGCCTGAATTAGAAATAACTGGTCTCCCTGGAACACTGTTGAGTCTTTTATGGATTTTCGGCAACAGATAGAACCTACCCAGCTTTGGGTTGTTGACCATGAAATATTCCAGAGTTTTCCCGTCAATGTCCCCTCGCTCCTCAATATTTCCTATTGCGTCATTAACAACACGTTGTACCAGAGCTGAAGGATCATTGTCGAGTTTTTGATAAACCCCTGGATCCCTAAGCTAGTTCTCCGCTAATTGTGTCTCCAAGTATAACGATCCAAGCACGGTGTACATCCAGCCACAATATGCTTTGTCGTTTGAATTTCTCGACAGAAAATACAATTGGGGCTTGTGTTTATGCCCCATCGCGCTAGGTTAGATAGGCAGGCTAGGGAGTTGTTCATGTATCTCACTGTGAAGCAGAAGATATTTCTTGGGAGCCGATGTTGCGTCTGGAACCAATAATTCTTTGCCTTGGGGAGAGCAGTTTTCCAAAGTTCCGTTACTACTGAGCCCTGTACCTGGAGAGTTTCAATTTTTGACTTTTTATCATCTCTTATCTTTTTCAATGCTTGCTTTGCCGAATGAAACGAATCGTACTGTATATTCGATTTTTCTGACGTAACGTTATGGAGGTATCGTATGTCCTCGTTCAATGAATGTTCAAGACATTTTCTACGAGTCACCTGACAAAGGGTAAATTTAGTGCTGACATCAATGACTTCTAGGCCAAATTGTGATCTGAAGAGCTGTAGAATTTCTACCGTCCCGCTTACTGGAATTTCGAGCCATCGCCGGAAGTACCTATGACATATCGAGTCAAGGTTTTGTTTTACCCAAGTTATATCGATATCAGTGATTGTTAGGTCCCAGCTTATTTTGGAAAGGAAGTATTGATTGTAGAGTAGAAGCTTGTTTCTTGGATGCAATGGAAGCTGATGGATCAAGCTTAAGATCTTTTCAGTAGTGACTAATAGCTCTTCCTTGTGCTCATTATTGTTCATCTCCATGCCGAACCAGCGACCAAGGTATTTAAAGCTTTCGTTGTCCTCGACGCCTTTAATTAAAACATTGTTGATGTAGATTTTTGGTTTGTATTGTTTACACAGTGTGGCAACTTTCTTCATTGCAAATGATTGGCATTTATCTGGTCTAATGGTCATCTTAGCCCAGTTGCACCATCGACAAAAAGCATTAACTAGGGTTTGGTTGTCGTATTCCGTTGCAGAAATGGCTATGGCGTCGTCAGCAAATTGAAACCAATTCCTTGGAGTGAGTAGCTTGTTGGTTCTGTAACTTAGTTGGTCAAATTCCTTAGTTTGAAGGGAATTTATGAATGAGTTCATGCAAAGATTGAAGAGTAAAGGACTAAGACAGTCTCCTTGAAGCACTCCTTTCTCGATCTTCAGGAGTGGGGTCACGAACTTTTTGGTAGTAATACTGGTCTTAAAGTCTTTGTACAAATGTTCGATGAATTCATTGACATGATTCGGAATGTGATGATACTTAAGCATGGCATAATGATAATAATGATAATAATAATAATAATAATAATAATAATAATAATAATAATAATAATAATAATAATAATAATAATAATAATAATAATAATAAGATTAACAAACTTGTGTGTTGCCTGGATTGACTATAAAAAGGCTTATGATATGGTTCCCCACTCCTGGATCTTTGCATGCTTGACTATGTTCAAAGTAGCAGATAATATCCACAACTTGATAAGAAAGTCGATGAGATCTTGGACCGTCGAATTGACATCAGGAGGAGAAATGCTTGGTGAGGTTAAGATAAAGAGAGGTATCTTTCAAGGAGATAGTCTCTCGCCAATTCTCTTTGTTTTGGCTATGATTCCTTTATCAATTGTCCTGAACAATATGAAGGCTGGTTATGCGTTAGACCGAAACAGGGGAAAACTAAATTATCTCCTGTTTATAGACGACTTAAAACTATATGGAAAGAGCTTGAGAGAATTAGACTCACTAGTTGAAACAACCCGGATATACAGTAAGGACATTGGTATGGAATTTGGAATCTCCAAATGTGCAATGTTAGAAATGAAACGCGGTAAAGTAGTGGACAATAATGGAATAGACTTACCTTCGGGAGAGACAATTAAGGCACTAGAGAGCAATGATGGGTACAAATACTTAGGTATGATACAATGCGATGCAACAAAGAATACGGAAATGAAAGAAATGTTGTCAAAGGAATATTTTAGGCGCACCAGGAAGATTTTAAAGTCGAGTCTTAATGCAGGGAATACGATCAAAGCGATAAATTCCAGGGCAGTTTCTATAATTAGATATGGGGCTGGAATCGTAGACTGGCGAAAAGCAGAATTACAACAAATGGATAGAAAAACCCGTAAATTGCTAACTATGTATAGAAGCATGCATCCCCAAGGAGATGTAGATCGGACCTATTTGAAACGCAAGAAAGGCGGACGAGGATTAATAAGTGTTGAAGAATGTGTGATGCTTGAGAAGACGAGCCTGGGTTTCTACATCAATGGAAAGGAAGAGCTGTTACTGTAAGAGGTGGTGAAAGAAGATGTTATGTCTGAAAATGAGAATCCCAAAACTGTGAAAGAAAGAATACGAAGAACACGAGAAGAGAGATATTACAGCAAGCCACTCTACTCAGCTTTTTTAAGGGAAACACAAGAAGTAAGGGACGAGGCCAACAGTTGGCTATGGGTTCAGAAAGGGTTTTTGAAGAAGGAAACAGAAGGACTGATCATGGCTGCACAGGATCAAGCAATTAGGACGAATTGGATAAGACACAACATTGACAAAGAAGACATTTCGCCGTCGTGTAGGTTATGTGGGGAAAGAGATGAGACTGTCAGCCATATAGTACCAGAATGTAAAGAGTTGGCTCAGAACGATTATAAAAAAGCAAGGCATGACAAAGTTGCTGCTATCTTGCACTGGCAGATGTGCCAGAAATATGGATTTCCCACTGCTGCAAAGAGCTACGAACATTTCGTAGATAAAGAAATGTCTGTCTTAGAAAATGAAAAGGTCAAACTATTATGGGACTTTTCCATTCAAACAGATGTAAAAATTGACCACAACAAACCTGACATAGTTCTGCTGGATAAGAAAGAAAAAACATGTTACGTTATTGATGTGGCATGCCCCTTCGATACAAGAGTTGAAAAGAAGGAGAAAGAAAAGTTTGAGCATTATACGGATCTAAAGTATGAACTTCTCAAAGTTTGGAACATGGAAGTAACAAAAGTATACATAATACCAATTGTCATTGGTGCGTTAGGAATAGTCACCAAGAATGTTGCAAAATATCTTGAAAAGATTAATTTCAAACCAGGATTAGATCCTCTGCAGAAAGCTTGTTTGTTGGGTACTGCCAAAACAATTAGAAAAGTTTTGGACTACAACAGATAGGACGAAATAGAACACTAGAAGAAAAGAAATGACAGTTTAGCAAGAAAGACTAAAGATCTATTATCTCAAACCACGGGATTATTATTATTATTATTAACTATTTATTTAAAGTAGGCATATACATAAGTAGCAATAGAAAAGCTAATTCAAGCCTACTACAAACTAAAATTTTTTTAAAAAGCAAAGAAAAAAAAAATATCTATAATTCAGAATAAATAGCTATGAATATACATATGTACAGATTTTTACAATGTTTTTACAGAATTTACAATGTTTTAAAATTTTCGATGCAACATTTATCCACTCAAGAACCCAACCTGAGCCACGAATGGTCTACACAGTCTACAGTTGCATTCCTCTCCTTTCCAGGTTTTTATTTTCCTTTTAAAGCTGGAGAGGGTATCTGATTGCTTCATGTCATTGGGAAGAGCCTGCCATAATCTACACCCCAGAAACGATATCGTCTCTAAGCCATAACACGTAGTACGTGCTTGTGGCAGCAGTAGATTATGGCAGCTTCTTAAACCATAAGGACTGTGTTTTTCGACAAAGATCTCCTTCATGAAACTAGGATTAAGTTCCCATTTTGTTTTATAAATTTCAGTCATTAACAACTGTAAATTCCTAATGTGGATTGGGACAGCATTGTCTCTGAGTAACATTGTATCAAAATCTGATCTCATATCTTTGTAAGTTATCCGCAATGCCCGTTCGTGAATACGATTAACTTTATTGTTCAGTGTTCTATCGCAGAACATCCAAACAAGCGGACAGTAGTTGAACTGGGACAAGATAAATGCTTTCATTACTCGCTTTAGTTGTTCAGTGTCAAGAAAGTGAGAAATTCTTGAGAGAGCATGTAGCTTTTGACCAGCCTTTTTGCAAATGGATCTTACTTGCTGTTTAAAGCATAATTTTTTGTCAAAAATCACTCCAAGCAACTTTTCTTCCGTGCTCTCTTTTATGGTTACCCTTCCGATATTTAAAGAAATTTCATTACTTTTATCCCCAAATACCATTAGGTGGCACTTGTCCTCATTCAACTTCATGCAGTTGTTTGGAAACCAGCTTGCAATTTTAAGGGCATCACTTTCTAATGTTTTAACGACACTTTCGACATTACTATCGCAAGCATATATAGTTGTGTCATCTGCATAGTTACATATTTCAGCATCTTTCACAAACATGAAGAGATCATTGAGGTATATGTTAAACAGAAGAGGTCCCAAGACCGAACCCTGCGGTACACCTATCGTCGTTTCTCTCCATGTGCTGAATGACCCATTTATCTTTACCCTTTGCTTCCTCTCATTGAGGTAGCTATGGATCAACCGCAATGCACTCATACTGAAACCGTGAGCACTTAATTTTGCAATCAAAAGCTCATGATTTAAGCAATCAAAAGCCTTCGAGAGATCCATGAGTAGTGCTCCAGCAAGACCCCCTTTATCTAAGGTCTTTTTGCAGGTTTCTATGAGTCGTACAAGTGCATGTTGGGTTCCATAGCCCTCTCGGAATCCACAAAGAAGAGGAGACAGGAAGCTAAGGGCATGAGATTTTATTTGACTCTCCAGAACTCTCTCGTAAATTTTGGACACAGACGATAAAACCGTTATAGGTCTATAATTTTTCTTGAGGAAAGCATCGAGACTTTTGAAAAGAGACGAAATCTCACCAGCTTTCAATTCCTTTGGAAAATAGCACTCTGATAAATTAGAATTGAAAAGTTGTTGGATGAGGACAGCAAAAATGTCTGCATTTTGTTTGAGGATCTTGGCAGGAATGCTGTTTAAAGGAGATGCCTTCTTTGAGTTCAGTTTTTGAATCTGTAAAAGTATCTCATTAACAGTCACTGGCTTGAATGCAAATTGGTTCAGTTCGCAGCGTTCTTTGATCATTTTAATGCTGGGATGATTTTCATATTTTTTTATAGCTTTTTCTACTGGATCATTTATACCATTTGTAGGTGACAGAAGTGTCTGGTCTTCGGAAATTCCTAAATTCTCTGTTATATTTGTGAAGTAATGATTAAAAATTTCTGCAATCTTTAAGTCCTCAGTTATCATGTTTCCATCTTCTATCAGAGTTATAGATGAAGTTGTTCGTACTTCATTTGAAAAAACCGGTTTGACAGTCTTCCAAAATTTACGATTATCTGTAAGGTCTCCAAGGTCAAGGTTCCTATAGTAATCAGATTTCGTCCTGCGCAGGAGCTTCACGCAAAAATTTCTTTGCTTTTTAAACGCTTTAAGGTTCTCTTCCGTTCTACTCTTAATGTATTTATTGCGTAGTCTTTTGCGATGCATCATCGCTTTTCGCAGGGCCTTCGTCATAAAGGGGCCATCATTTGCACGCAAATATTTTGTCTTAATAGGAGCATGTCTATTAAGTGTATCAGTAACCACAGTTTCAAAAGAGCCATAATCTTCATTATCCTGCAGTTCGGACGAAATCTGATCACAAAGATCCCTCCTAAAGTCCTCAGCACAGAATTTGGTGTAATTTCTATATGTAATGATCTTGGGCCCTTTTTTCCTATATCCACCTTTAAGTACCGTAACTATCATGGCATGGAAGTCCGACAGCCCTGTATGCACTGTTACTGTATTCTGGAAACTTCTTTTTCTGTTCGTCAGAATGAGATCAATACATCTTGGGCTGTCAGACTTAAAACAGGTTGGGCTCTTGACCAGGTTAGATAAATCATAAGTGTCCATGAAGTCACTGATGATGCCATCTTTAGGCTCACAATTGAAATCACCTATCAAACAGAAACTTTCATATTTGCCGCTGTAAAATTCCAGCCCCTTTCCTATCTCATCAAAGAAATATTTTTCAGATTGAGCTGGAGGACGGTAAATGCTGAAAAGTAGCCATTTTTGCTTTTTGAGAGTTACTTCAATTATCCCACATTCAATGTCATTTGGTGTCTTGTAGACAGATAACTCTTTGAAGGGAACACCCTCTCTGACATAAATTAATAAGCCACCTCCATGTTGATTCCGATCAAACCTAATGGGCTTTGAAAAACCATCTATCAAAAACTGACTGGTTGTAAAGGTTTCATCAATTTTTGTCTCTGCAATAGCTAATATATCAACATTATCTCCTATGAGTAGTTTGAGAAATTCAAATTTGTTTCTGATTGAGTTAATATTTAGGTAGGCAATGATTAGGCCTTTATGGTATTTTGCCCTGATAGATTCCAAGGAGCTATCATCAGAGGCCTCATTTGCAGATGTATCATCATCAGTGGCTTCATGAGATTCCACATTAGCGCAATTATTTTCAAAGTTAGTATTTTCAATATATGAGTTAGAAGGGGAGGGTGAGGGAGGGACACCGCCAAAGGAATCCCCAGCCTTGCCAGCCTCAATCTCATCTTCCATTCTGATACACGAGCCAGACCCGGGGGACGAGAGAAGGACACTGTCACAGGTGTCTGTGACTGTGTCAACCTCAATCTCATCCCCCTTTCCATCACATGAGCCAGACTTTGAAAATAAGAGAGGGGCATTGGCACAGGAAGCTGTGGCTGTGTCAACCTCGATCTCACTCTCATCAAACCTCTTTTTGTCAGTGTTTTCATTCAGTCACAGCCTTGAAGCTTTGAGCAGATTGTCCGAAAGGAGAGCATCACCAAATCTATTTAAGTGCAATTGACTTCTATTCAGGTGCTTGTCAGCCTCTATGTTGGAATGTTCAATATATGTAATGCTTTCATCAAAACACATGTCTTTTAAGATGTAATTTGTTCTCACTCGTTTTCCTTCAAATCTGTCTCCACGGGCTATAAGTTCTGATACAATAACATCTATTCCATTTGATTGGATCGACTTTGCTAAATGAACAATATCTTCAGAGATTTGTACTTCTGATTTGTTGTTAAACCTTAAGTCATTGGTTCCACAATGCAAGATAATTGTTTGCGGCTTTCGTTGGACTGATGGAGTGACATAACTTTCCATGTCATTGACTGTAGCTCCAGGGAAAGTTTTTACAAAAATCTCTTCATTGCTACTGCATTTTTGGCTCAATTTCCATGCATTTACATTTTTTACCAATGAATCACCGCAAATGAGTGTTGTATGTTTCTGTGTTGTCTTGCTTGATTTTTGCGCTGTGTTTGTGGGTAATAAACTGGCACTGGTGTTCTTGGGTAACTTGTTTTTCCCCTTTTCTGTTTCCATATGCACGTTTTTCGCGTCTGCTTTCTCTGCAGCATCTTTGCCTTGGAGGGGCAATTGTGAGCTGCTTGACATCTCAGGCATGAGGCTGTTTGATTGCACTGGCTTTGCGTTAACATCCAGTGGTGATGATGAGTTGCTCAACTGTTCAGGTAGGTGGCTATTCGACTCCCCTGGCTTGGATCCATTTGATTCCCCAGGTTTGGAATCGTTTTCTTCTTGACCAGCAGGTTTTGGGTTAGCAGTACCTGCTTGTTTACGTTTCTTTCTCTTCTTCCTTTGTCTCTTTGTCCTCTGATTCTTAACATTTTCACTTTCCTTTGATTCAATATCTTGATCAGGGAGGTGGCCTGATCATAGACAAACCACTGGTATATCATCAAGACCATGAGAAGAGTTGAATAATAATAATCATAATAATAATAATAATAATAATAATAATGGAAACTTTCATTCTCATAAATAAAACTTACAACAAGATGAATAATTAAAATGTAAAACTTACAGTATAAAGAATTTATTCGTGACTACCACTCTCCATAAAAGGGCATGCTAGTCAAGCCTTACTGCCTTCAACAATCTTACGTCTTTAGAATGCTAAAAGTTCTGGATTGGTCCAGTCTTTGTCTTTTCTACAAAATATATAATATGTTGTCCTGATACAGATGTTTATTATGTTTCTAATAATGTTTTTTGATTGAAGTTCCGAAAGTCCAATGCTCTTTAATGCTTGCATTATGCCATTTCCATTATCATCCCTGCATATCAATCCTAGGGCGCTCATGCTCAGATTCACAAATGTTACTTTCTCGAACTGCTTCTTGAGATCAACGATGGTAGAGTTGTATTTTCCAATCTTCCTTGCACAATTTTCTTTCACGTTGGTAATAAAACCACAGGTTAACTCTAGAACGATGACGATCTTCTCTTGATAGACTATGATGACATCTGGTCGCTTTAGTGTTCCGGTGACAACTGTGGGGCAGGGATAGCCTGGAATATCAGCAAAAATTTTCAAGTCCCTCAGGCCAATAATGTTACTCAAAAGAGTTGCAAGGATAGAGTTATGCCGCCACGTGTATCTGCCTTGTTGTAGATAATAATAATAATAATAATAATAATAATAATAATAATAATAATAATAATAATAATAATAATAATAATAATAATAATAAATTCTGATATGATTTGACTAACGAGAGCTAACTAAGATGTCTCAACGTCAAATGTTTGTCCAGCATACTCATAACATCAAATTCCAGTCTGTCCGTGAATCCATTTGCATCGGTTTCGCCATATCATGCTTCCACATATCATATTAGATACACTGCACCATTTCATTGTAGACTTTGCCTCCTCACTCGACAGTCCTAATCCTCTTAAGTTCTTTCTTGCGTCTTGGTGAACAGTTCCAAGCGATCCAAAGCACAATATTCTTATATTTGTCTTTATCCCATTCCGATTCAATATGTTTTTGAGTTGTTGGTACTTCCTAGCTTTACTTTCATATGACTCTGACATGTACAAATCGAAGCATACAGTTACTTCTATGATCTCGCATTCTTTTTCGTTAGACTTTATCTCTAGCAAATCAGGCTTCCGGTTATTGATTTGCTGTAGTTCAGTTCGTAAATTTGGAAATGCTGTTTCTACCATCCTGTTAACAAACTTGACTGACGTTTCACTGTACCGACGAATCTTTTGATAGATGGCTTCTACTATCCTATCGTGTCGTTTTGAGTAAAGATCTTTAAATCTGTTGCAAGAGTTCATTAAATGGGCTACCGACTCTGTGTGATGGTTGCACAACGAGCATTTTTTGTCGTGATCTTTATTCCAAAAATTGATCAGCTGGTTGCAGGGTATTTGGTTTATCCTTGCTCGTAACACAAATTTTACTAAACTATCTGAAAGCTTCCAACCGTAGTATATTTGATGTGATATTTTCCGATCAATGGCATCCATTCCTATGAATTTCCCTTGAAACCTGAGTTCTGAGCACTTTGCTACATCAAGTTTTTCCAATTCTCCCTCGATCTCTTGCTTCAGATTTTTATGACTAAGTTTTTTTTCCATTTACAACAACTTTCGCCAAATTATCCTCGTATATGACACACCCTTTCAACTTATTCACTTGGAAAAGAAGATCTGGCCAATCTGAATTTCCACCGTAAGTTTTGTTTCTCACCAGTCTGTCGTTATCATCTAATTCATAGCCTAAAAAGTTCTTTTCACCGTTTGTAGCTCTTACACCCCGCGCTCTCATATCCAAACTTAACGATTCTCTTGCTATATACCTTATATTTTCTTCTCCGTGGTTTAGCATGTTGACTAGATTTGAGATTAGTGTAGCTCTGTAAACGTTGGATGGCTTTTTTATACCAAGACCCCCTTGTAGCCTGCCAATGAAAAACACTTTATCGGTTGTTTTAGGGTACAACCCAAACATATTTCTTACGACACAGCTAACTTTACTGTCCATCTCTCCTAGTTGTTGTTCCTCTATTCTTGTGTTGTCAAAGTGATGTAATATTTTGGCTAGAGCCATGTTGTTAAACGCACTAAGTTTTAGAGGGATTGGAAGGGAGCTAGCGTCAATCTTATTCAAAGTTTCTTTGAATTCTTCGATAAAGGCTTCAACTTGCTTTGGGTCTTCACCACAAATGCTGAGAGATTTACCAAGATATTTGTATGCCTGCGATCTCTTATATGTTTCAATCTTTTCTCCTTGAATCTCTATGACTGGTTGTCTATCATTCTTTCCTTTATACCAATTATTGCCCGAACGCCTTTCATAGAATAATGCACATTTTGGTCCCTTCACTTTTAATCCAGCATCATTAAAGAGTGGCTCACCAGTGGCAAACCACTGGTATATCATCAAGACCATGAGAAGAATTGAATAATAATAATAATAATAATAATAATAATAATAATAATAATAATAATAATAATAATAATAATAATAATAATAATAATAATAATAATAATAATAATAATAATAATAATAATAATAATAATAATAATAATAATAATAATAAACTAAACCATCCTCTTGAACAAACAGAAATAAAAATATAAAAACACAACTGTTGCCGACATACGTTTCGATTAAAATCTTCTTCAGTGTAAAACTTTTCACAGGGCAGCCAAATATTTATAGCAAAGACATGTTTACTTACATTACAAAGACTTTTTAAAAAGATGAAATCTAATTTACAATTGAATGTGCCAATACATAAACAACCTCAGTGAACCTAAAATCAATGCCTACGAGACCAACGGAGAGCCTGAGAGATTTTTCATTATTTCATTAGATTTGAAATTTATACCTGGTCCCTCGGGCCAATCAAGCCGCCAAGAAAGACCCAAAAGACAAGAACCCACACAGAGTTCCCGTCCCCCGGGGTCCCCCTAAAAACGACCCAACGAGCCAAAGGACCCAGTGGGAGCCAGAACTATAATGTAAAGAGGAACTGGAGCTTAACGAACCCCTTGAGGCTATGCTAACTTTTCTGTGAATCCCAAGGGTAGATTTCCATAGATTCGCTAGCTGCTGAACAATCATAGCGAATGCTGAATCCGGGACAGCCCGATAGGGAATTCCACCCCACCACCACGTGCAGAAAGGCACGAAGTTACCAGAGGAAAACACAGAAAATAACGCTAGCAGGGCCTCCCTACACCCCATTCAAGTGTAATGGCAGAGTCTAAGCTGTTCCACATGCAAACATATCTAATTCCAAATCCGCCGCTCTTTCATTACGACCCTTGGGAGAGAACGTTTCAAGCCGATATTGCCAATAAAGCTCTTTTCTCCGAAGTGAATAAACGTCCTCTGCCCCATCGATAATTTTAATCCTAACCGTAAATTTCCCAACCGTAATAATAATAATAATAATAATAATAATAATAATAATAATAATAATAATAATAATAATAATAATAATAATAATAATAATAATAATAATTCCCAGATGTTATTCCCAGATGAGCAAAAGGGGTGTAAGAAGAAGGCAAGGGGCACAAAAGATCAGCTACTTATCGATAAGACCATTATAAAGAGTTGTAAAAGAAGACATACGAATCTCTCCATTGCTTGGATTGACTATCGTAAAGCTTACGATATGGTGCCACATTCGTGGATAATAGAATGTCTTAACATGATTGGAGTTGCAGACAACCTCAAGGAGCTAATTAGAAGAAGCATGCCTAGGTGGAAAACGATATTAACAGCAGGGAAACAAGAATTAGGTGAAGTAAGCATTCAGAGAGGAATCTTCCAGGGTGACTGCCTGTCCCCGCTACTCTTTGTGATTTGTCTTTTGCCAATGTCGATGATACTCAGAAAGTGTAAGGCTGGATATCAACTTGAAAGGGGAAAAACGAAAATAAATCACCTCCTTTTCATGGACGATTTGAAGTTGTTTGCAAAGGATGAAAATGAGATCGATTCACTGGTAAGAACGGTGAATGTTTTTAGTGAGGACATAGGTATGATGTTTGGAGTCCAGAAGTGCGGAGTGGTCGTAATGAAAAGAGGAAAAGTTGTCAACAGCGATGGTATACAGCTACCAAACGGTGAATCAATTAAAAGTGTCGACGAAGAAGGATATAAGTATCTTGGCATACTAGAGATAGATGAGATTATGAATCAAACTATGAAAGAGCTTGTACAAAAAGAATACCTACGAAGGTTGAAAAAGATTCTTAAATCAAGACTGAATGGAAAGAATATAATCATTGCAATAAATACGTGGGCTGTGTCATTGCTGAGGTACGGTGCAGGGTTGATAAATTGGACCAAGAACGAACTGCAAGAACTTGATAGAAAAACAAGAAAGAAACTGACCATGTATGGAGCGTTCCACCCTAAAAGCAATGTGAACAGACTGTATTTAACAAGGCAGGAAGGAGGGAGGGGTTTGATTGGAGCTGAAGAGACTGTACGAAGTGAGGAGAACAGTCTTGGATGGTATGTGATGAACAACGCCCACGAAATAATGAGATCAATTGAAAAGGAAGGAATACTGAGATCAAATGAAATCAAAGATCCCAAAGTATGGAAACGGCAGAATAAAGAACAGCATAAGAACGGGTGGATGGATAAACCGCTGCATGGGCAAACAGCTGCTGCTACAAAAGATCTAATGGATAAGGATAAGAACTGGAATTGGTTGAAACATGCAGGATTAAAGAAAGAAACAGAGAGCACTATATTTGCAGCGCAAGAGCAAGCAGTGGGAACGAATTCTGTAAAGAACATCATTTACAAAGAAAATGTATCAAAAGAATGTAGACTATGTGGAAAAGCAGATGAAACGATAGCGCACATAGTATCTGAGTGTCAACAGCTAGCGCAAGTACAATATAAAGGCTGGAGACATGACAAAGTAGCTCAAATTGTCCACTGGAAGTTATGTCAAAAACTAGGTTTAGATTATGGAGATAGATGGTACAACCATAAAGTAGAGAATGTTATTGTGACAGAAGACATTAGGTTATTGTGGGATTTTCCCATACAGACAGATCATCGACTGGAGCATAACCGACCAGACATTGTTTTTGAAAATAAAAAGGATCGATCGTGTTTGCTGATTGACATATCCTGTCCCTTCGATACCAGGATCGAAAGAAAAGAAAAGGAAAAAATTGAGGTCTATCAAGACTTGAAGAGAGAGATTAAGAGGCTCTGGAATGTAAGAGAAGTTAAGATTGTACCAATAATCATTGGAGCTCTGGGTACGATTGGAAAGAACTTTGAAAACTGGTTGAAGAAGATTGAAATAGAATGCAGCACAGAACTTTTACAGAAAGCTTGCCTGTTAGGAACTGCAAAGATAGTAAGAAAAGTACTGGATACCTAAAGCCAAGGGATTTGGCCTGCTATCCAGAAGTCAACCGGCAGTCAACATCACCGCCGAGTGAACAATGAACAATAATAATAATAATAATAATAATAATAATAATAATAATAATAATAATAATAATAATAATTATTATTATTATTATTATTATTATTATTATTATTATTATTATTATTATTATTATTATTATTATAAATAAACTAAACCACCATCATTGATAACAGAAAAGTAAAATAAAAAACAACACTGTTAAAAGCTTCAACGTTTCGATAAAATCTTCATCAGGAATAACTTTTCATGCGAGCAACCGAGTATTTATAGATATTTTACAAGATAAAAAGATCCAAGCTACATGAAAATAAAGGCTTAAAACTTAATTTTGCAAGTGTCAACAAAAGATTATCATGCCCGGTGAGAGTAAAAAAGTAAGCTTAAAGAAAAAGTGCATGTTTTGCTGCACCTCGAGAGAACAAAATTTATATTTTTTAGATTATTGTAAACATCTTTGGTCAATGTCCCCGGAGAGGGAGGGATGTTTCAGGTCGTACGCGCGCAAACATAATGAAGGGACGCTGGACAGGGGGAAACCGATTCCAATAATTATAATAATAATAAAGACCAACTCATGATAGATAAAATGGTGTTGAAAAATTGTAGAAGGAGAATGACTAATCTATGCCTTTGTTGGATAGATTACAAGAAGGCGTATGATATGGTGCCCCACTCATGGCTGATGGAGTGTACTGCGATGCTTGGAGTAGCACTGAATGTGAGGCGGATGTTGAGTAACTCAATGAAAAGGTGGAAAGTTGAACTGACATCAGGAGGGCAAACACTAGGGGAAGTTAACATCAGGAGAGGGATTTTTCAGGGAGATAGCCTATCTCCAATTTTGTTTGTGATGGCCCTCATACCATTATCAGAAATTCTTCGAAAAATAAAGATGGGATATAGCTTAGGAAAGGACAGAGGAAAACTTAATCATCTCCTCTTTATGGATGATTTAAAACTTTACGGAAGAAATGTCAATGAGATAGATTCACTGATTCAGAGTGTAAGAATATTCAGCCAAGATATTGGTATGGAATTCGGAATTCAGAAATGCGCCATGTTGAAGATTGTTAGAGGAAAAATGGTAGAATGCGAAGGAATATCCTTGCCGAATGGAGAAAAGATAAGATCGTTGGAGAAAGGACAGGATTACAGGTACTTAGGTGTGTTACAGTGCGATACAATTAAGAACAAAGAAATGAAAGAATTACTGAGGAACGAATATTTTAGAAGGGTAAGGAAAATGCTAAAGTCAAGGTTGAACTCTGGAAATGTTATTCAGGCAATAAACTCGAGGACAGTGTCAGTCATCAGGTATGGGGCGGGTATAGTTGATTGGACAAAGAACGAATTACAGGAAATGGATAGAAAAACCAGGAAATTGTTGACCATTTATCGAAGTATGCACCCCCAGGGTGATATAGATAGGCTGTATATGAAAAGAGTAGCAGGAGGTAGAGGACTACAGAGCGTTGAGGAGACAGTTGAATTGGAAGAAGCAAATTGGCTTTTTATTTGGAGACTAAAGAAGAAGAACTGCTGAGAGAGGTCTCACGAGAACAAATTTTGGAATTCAATGGAAGCCCTCAGGACAAGAAGAAAACAATGTTAAAGGACAGACAAATGAAATACGAAAGTAAAAATCTACATGGAGCATTTGAAAGAAAAACGAAAGAAATAAAGGACAGTGTGGAAAGTTGGACTTGGTTGAAGAAAGGATATTTAAAAAAGGAGACAGAAGGGATGCTAATGGCGGCCCAGGATCAGGCAATTAGGACAAGATGGGTTCAGAAAAATATCGATAGGATGGATATCATTGAAACTTGTAGGATGTGCGGAGACAAAGAAGAAACCATCAGCCACATTGTCTCTGAATGTAAACAATTAGCCCAGAAAGAATATGAAGTTAGTAGACATGATAAGGTTGCTGCTATACTACATTAGGACATTTGCAAGAAAAATGGATTCGAATGTGGTGATAAAAGTTATGAACACGTCGTAGATAGTGAGAAAAAGGTTTCGGAGAATGAAGATATTAAGGTTCCAAAAGACATCAAAAGGAGAGTAGAAGAACTGGGAATTGAGACCAGGATTGAAGAGATGCAGAAGACTGTAATCCTGCAATCTGCACGGATCCTAAGAAAAGTCCTTGAAAATTGAGGAGACTTGCTGTTACCAATATCAAGGAACCGTTACCGCTGAATGAAATGACATTTTATCAGTGTACGATAATTCAATAATAATAATAATAATAATAATAATAATAATAATAATAATAATAATAATAATAATAATAATAATAATAATAATAATAATAATAACTGCTAAAATTCGGACGTTTCGATAAAAATCTTCTTCAGCACAAACTTTCCAAAGGACAACCGAGAATTAATAATACATGATAAACAACCTAACTTAAAAATAAAATTACAATTACATTTTGTAAAAAAGAACCCCATCCTTAGTAAACATGACTGTTATTGAAATTAAATTCAAGTGGGAGTGAAAAATCACGTTTGAGTTCAAAGTGTTTGAAGCCTGGTGCACACCAGGTCCCCCGGGCCACCAAGGCCGCCCAGAAGGACCCAACGACAAAGGACTCAAACTCTGAGTCCTTCTCCCCAGAGTCCCCCCGAGCAACCCAACGACCCAAGAGACCCAGCGCGATCCAGGCTCCAAGCGTAAACAAGAAAATGAAATGTTTGGCTGATTAGCAATTATTTCCCCTTTGAGACCGATCGATTAATCACGGATTTGTTTACTAAGCCAACGGATACTCATCAACTCCTTCATCGTACCTCATGTCATCCTGGTCACACTAAAAAGGGTATACCCTACAGCCAGGCCTTGCGGATTAGGCGGATTTGTTCTGAGGATCGATTTTTCAATGAGAGGGTAGGGGAACTTAAGGGGTGGCTGGTTAATAGGGGTTATGGTGAGAATGAGGTTCTTGAGCAATTCAGCAAAGTCCGCAATCGCGATCGTTTAAGTCTTTTGGATGGGCAACCTAAAAATAAGGATGACAAGAAAATACCTTTGGTACTTACCTATCATCCAGCTCTCAACAAAGTTTATGAGATTCTAAAAGAAAGTTCAAAAGTCCTTTTGGTAGACGATGAACACAAAGAAGTGTTCCAAAATAAGATTTTTTTGTCATTTCGGAGGGCCAAAAATCTCAAAGATGAACTTGTTAGAGCTAAATTACCGAGTGTTGGTGAGCCTCCGTTGGCTGAGGGTACCTACAGGTGCAATGGCAGGAAGAGTTGCCAGATCTGCAATGTCATAACTGAGGGGGATAGTTTTGAAAATTCCGACGAAAATAGATCTTTCAAAAACTTTTCGGGGAGGTATAACTGCAATTCAGAAAACGTTGTGTATTTACTACAATGTGAAATTTGCAACAAAAAATATGTAGGTAGTACCAAAACCAAATTTCGGCAAAGATTCAACGTGTATAAATCGTATTTCAGATCTTACGCACGCAAACATAACGAGGGATCACTCGACAGGGGTAAATTAATCCCACAAGCAAACTTTTTTAGCCATTTCTTTGAGGGGAATCACAATGGGAAATTTGAGGTTAGGGTTAAAATGATCGATGGGGCTGACAATGTCTTTTCGTTGCGACGTAAGGAACTATTTTGGCAATACAGGCTGGGAACTTTTTTACCCAAGGGTTTGAATGAACGGGCGGCAGATGTGGAACTCGATATGTTTGCGTGTGGCATGGCCTAATTCCTGCCATTGAATCTGGTGTCTCTGGGGTTGGCAGTGCTCTGCCGTCTCCCTTTTTGGCTTCATGTTTTTTGCATGTGGCGTTAGGGTGGAATCCCCTATCAAGCCATTCAAGATTCAGCAATTTGCGAATCATTGAAAGGTCATATGGGAGGGCTGCGGGGTTGCCGGCTGGATTCCTCGGAGGTTTGGTCTGTGATTTATCTGGTCTCAAAGGGGAAATAATTGCTAATCAGCCAAACATTTCATTTTCTTGTTTACGCTTGGAGCCTGGATCGCGCTGGGTCTCTTGGGTCGTTGGGTTGCTCGGGGGGACTCTGGGGAGAAGGACTCAGAGTTTGAGTCCTTTGTCGTTGGGTCCTTCTGGGCGGCCTTGGCGGCCCGGGGGACCTGGTGTGCACCAGGCTTCAAACACTTTGAACTCAAACGTGATTTTTCACTCCCACTTGAATTTAATTTCAATAGCAGTCATGTTTACTAAGGATGGGGTTCTTTTTTACAAAATGTAATTGTAATTTTATTTTTAAGTTAGGTTGTTTATCATGTATTATAAATTCTCGGTTGTCCTTTGGAAAGTTTGTGCTGAAGAAGATTTTTATCGAAACGTCCGAATTTTAGCAGTTGTGTTTTCTTTTTAATTTTTTCTGTTAATTTTTGATGGTGGTTCCGTTTATAATAATAATAATAATAATAATAATAATAATAATAATAATAATAATAATAATAATAATAATAATAATAACAATAATAATAACAATAACAATAATAATAATAATAATAATTTGTCCTGGGTATGACTTTAAACTACATCCGGTTGTGGAGTTTCGACGTGGGCGAATGAGGTTAACCTTTGCCACAACTACCTCCAGGTCACCCTTGAGCAAGGTGTAGCACCTGTCAGCTCTCCCCGAGACCATGAAATATCGGGTTGGCGTCCGGCGGGGGCTAGTCTGTCTCATGGGTGGGGGGGGGAACTCTTCAGCCTTGGTTGGCAACCCCTCTAGTGATGGTGTCACATTAAGATAAAAACACCCGAGGGAAGGAAAACCTGGATCAAACCAATCTCATGATTTTATCGTGATGCAACAAATGGATTCTATTGAAGATAGAGACAACAACGTGAATGGGGCTGGATCCAGTCAAGGTGAAAGCTCCTCGTTCGGCATGGGTTCTTGGGGACAGCAGCGAGGCCCAGGTCGTCATCATGCTACTGCTAGAACGAGAGTTCAGTGGACAAAGGAGTTGAATAAGATCATAATGGAGTGCTACTATCGCAGTGAACCTAAAAAACGTGGATATAGGAAAAGGATGTATGCACTATGGCAAGAAAAAGGATTGTTTGAAGTATCTGAACAACAGGTTGCAGGGCAGGCACTATGTATAAGGAACAATCAATGGCTATCTAGCTTAGAACTAGAAGAAATCAAGAGAAAGATAGATGAAGGAAACGTAAGGGATGATCCCGAGATGGACGGGGATGATGGCAGAGCAACGGATGAACGTCGGACGAATGTGAACAGTCCACAACAACTATATGAGAATAATCCTAATGAACAGGATGAAAATGCTGAGACCGATGGGTTCCGGTTAACAGGAGGTGTGAGTGAAGACCAACAAGAGATCTTAACGATCTTGAAAAAGAAATTGGAAGATGTGGGCCAGCTAAAACCAGTGAACTTACGCAACATCGATAGAAGATCATTGAAGGAGAAAACAAAGAGAGTAAGTGAAGTGATTGGTAAGCTAGAATCTGAAACCATCACTGATACGAGCAACCTGATTTTGGCAGGAGCAAACGCAGTTGCTGATCTGATACAAACAAAAGTGCGGAAAGGGAAAAACGAAAAAGTACCATGGTGGAAAAGAAGAATTCAAAGTCAGATTGATTCATTGAGAAAAGACATTGGTAAGCTAGATCAGTGGAATAGAAATAAGTTAAGAAAGGAGAATGTGAAGGAAAAATTGAATGAAAAATACAAAGTTAATGCTAACGGAATAAGGGTTGTGATTGAAGAATTAAAGCAGAGGGTCAAGGCAAAGAGTGTAAAGATCAGAAAATATGAAGACAGGAACAATGCATTTCAGCAGAATCGATTGTTTCAATCAAATCAAAAACGGTTATTTGAGGAGCTAGAAGGTTATGAGAAACAAGATGATATAACACCAGATTCCGAGGAAAGTAAGATCTTCTGGGGTAACATATGGGACCAAGGCACCAAGCACAACGAAAAAGCAAAGTGGCTGGAAGATGTAAAAGAAAATATAAGAGAATAGACCAACAGGATGAATGAATCTCAAAAGACATCCTTACAGCTCAATTGAAGAAAATGCCTAAATGGAAAGCGTGTGGACCAGATGGTGTGCATGGTTATTGGTTAAAAGAATTCAGCAGTCTCCATGAAAGACTCGCAGTGCAACTTGATGTATGCTTAAGTGCAGGAGATGTACCAGTATAGACGACGAAAGGCCGGACGAGTTTGATATTGAAAGACAAGAACAAAGGAAACATAGTGATTAACTTTCGACCTATTACATGTTTGCCAATGGTATGGAAGCTGTTGACAGGAATAATATCGGAGAAAATTTATTACCACTGTGAGAAAGACTAGAAACTGGACCCCATACTATTTTTATTTTGTATTAATAATATTCATAACCATTGTTCGTAACATAAACATTACCCCCGTCGCAGAACGAGACAAGTAAACAAAAGGATCAAAAGCGGAACTTGACTGACACAGATTATTCATTCATCGATTTTGTACGAGTTGTGTTTTGATGAAGTTTTGAAGTTATTCTTCGATGAATTTGCAGTGTATTTTCTGTTTTAAACCTCAAGCAAGGGCTTTATGCCCGAGCTCACACTTTGGCACCTCCGACTAAAGAAGAAATCACGCGACTTGGAGTGCTTTTGGCGAGCGTGTTGTTCACTTATCAACTCTGTGATGTTTTGTCTCGCTGCTTAGGCCGTTGTTTACTTTGAAAATGGAACAGATGATGGACCTTGACCAGCTGGAAATTGCGATTTTAGGCAAGCTTTACACGTTGCAAGATGATGTTTTGACCCATTTGTGTACTCATTTAAAAGTCACAAAGGACGGGAAGACCAAACGAAATCTTTTAAAGGAGGTGAGAGCTGCAATCGAATCCAAAACCAGTGGTGCAGAGGAGAGTGTCATTCGTCTATTTTTGGAAACCATCGCAGGGATTATCAGGGAGCCTAGCATGCCCGATTTGGAAGGAGACGAAGAAGAAAGGGAGGAAGAACAAGACGATACGGCAGCTAAGGAGGAACTGGAAAGATTGGTAAAAGAACAACAAGAGTTACGAGAAAAAGTTGCAGACTTGAGTTTGAAGGTGAAAAAACAACCAGACCAGGTACGAGAGATTACAGATATGAGATTCAAAGAGCCTAACCATAGTTCCTTGCTAAGGAGAGAATTTAAAATCTCAGGAACAATAGGCCAACCAGGGGAGACCAATAAATTAAATTTTATTTCCCTGGTACATCAAATTGAAGGGGCCCTTTCAAAAGGGTATAGTGAAGTGGAAGTAAATGAGGCAATAATTCGATCTATTAGTCCTGGGTTACCAATGAGAAGTTTCTTAGAGTGTACCCCTGATTTGCGCCTCTCAAAATCGCGCAAAATTCTTCGCTCACATTATAGGGAGAAATCTTCCACTGAATTGTACAAGGCCCTCTCAACTTTGACACAAGCGCCTAATGAAGATGCCCAGGCATTTCTTTTCAGAGCTCTTGAGTTGCGCCAAAGGGTGATTTTTACGTGTAAAGAGGCTGATTCCAAGATCAAATACGACCAAAGTCTCATTCAAAATTTTTTCCTTCATTCAATTGAAACTGGACTGAGGGATGAATCTGTGCGTTCAAAATTAAGGCCTTTTTTGCAAAACCAAGCCATCCCTGATGATGAATTGATTGCAGAAATGAACGTGATTTTTTCTGAAGAGCAAGAAAGGGAGGCTAAATTGGGGAAGAAGGGCCAGAAGTATACCATTGGTCGAGTGGAAAATATCACCCAAGTTGCACCAACCCAAGAGCCCTGCATTCAGCACACCGAGAAAAAGAAACCCCCTGAAAGTCAAAAGTCATTGAAAGCCACCTTAAATGCTGTTCAAGCAGGGTTATCAGAATTGAAGGCATCATTTGAAGAATTTAAGTCTAAACCCACCAAAGAGTCTGAAGTTAAGCCACGACCCCCCCCAAGCGCCCACCAAGAGGTTGTGAGTCTTGTGTAGCCCAAAATAAGCCTGAAGAGTGTACACATTGCTTTATTTGTGGTGATTCAAGTCATTTTGCATATGGTTGTAGGAACAGAAACGCGCCAAAAAACGGGAGAGGGCTATGGCAACCCAGGGGCAACCCATAGCTGAATCTGTTAAAACGCCCCACCATTGTCATTTTTGTTTGAAAGAAGAAACTGTGGACATGCCTTTTGGAACATGCAACCAGTGTAAAACTGTATTTTATTGTAGCAAAATATGCCAGAAAAGGGACTGGCAGAAACATGGGCCACTGTGTGATGTCATTGGTTCGGAGCAAAAACAAGTAAACAAAGTTAGAATCCAAATTGGTGACTCTCATGACAGCCTTTTGCAACCATCACATTTAAGTGATAAAAACTATCAACAAATTGTGAAACTTATTGGTGATAAGTGTCTCATTACATGCTCACTTCAAGGTACTAAAATGCAGGCACTGTTGGACACAGGAGCACGAGTTTCAATCATTTCAAAATCAATTTTGGCTGAACATTTCCCTGAAGAAGAAATTCATGATGTGTCAGAACTTTTAGGCAATGACACAGCCCTCAATCTTAAAACAGCAAATGGTTCTGCTTTACCATACAGTGGATATGTTGTGTTATCATTTAGTTTACAAGATGGGACAAGTAATAACCTCAAAGTGCCTATGTTAGTCACCAATACCACTATAGACGGTGTGATCATTGGTTACAATGTTTTGGAGGAGATGATTAACAGTCATTCTGATAATTCACTTGATTTCATGGCATGTTTAAAAACGTCGTTAAGCAAAGTCAGTGATGAGGATGTCATTGCTTTTGTTGACATTGTAAAAGAAACCAAAAATGAGTCTCCTTTGACTGTAAAAACATCCAAAAATCCATTGATCATTGCAAAGAATTCTTCGTCAAAGGTTACCTGTCGTGTAAATGTGGAGCCAATGTCAAAAGCAACGTTGTTTTTCTTTGAGCCAAACGACATTGAAACATGGCCCAGCGGACTTGACATTTTTCAAGAACAGATTTTGCTCAAAAAGAATGAAAACCGGGTATCTATACATGTTACCAACCACACTAATCATGATGTTAAATTGCAGGGACGCTTAGAGATAGGCCGCCTGGAACGAGTTCGTTCTGTAACTGAATTGGAGGTAACGCAAGGAAATGTAGGTGGTGGTAAGTCAGCTGATATTTCCTCAGTTTCTGGGAATGTGTCAAGCAATAATGACATCCTGAAATCAGTTAATCTTGACACCCTTACCGTAGACCAGCAGGAAGTTGTTTTGGACATGCTCAAAAAGGAATCAAATGTTTTCTCAGCCAATGAATATGATGTAGGGAACATCCCAGATTTGCAGTTAGAGATAAACCTGACTGATAACATTCCTGTTCAAAAGTCATACATAAATGTCCCAAAACCACTTTTTAATGAAGTAAAAGGTTACATTGAGGATCTACTGAACCGAGGTTTTGCTCGCTAGTCACAGTCACCATATTCATCACCAGTTGTTTGTGTCAGAAAAAAAGATGGTACCCTTAGACTTTGTATTGATTACCGTCAGCTAAATCGAAAAACAATACCTGATAGACATCCATTGCCTAGGATTCAACAGACAGTCGAAAATTTAGGAGGGAACACCTGGTTCACATTGCTTGATATGAATAAAGCATACCATCAAGGTTATGTAGAGAAAGAAAGCCGTTGTAAGACTGCGTTCATAACACCATGGGGTTTTTACGAATGGGAAAGAATTCCTTTTGGTTTAACTAATGCCCCATCTGTATTTCAGCGTTTTATGGAGGACTGTTTAAGTGGACTTCGTGACGAGATATGTGTTCCATACTTAGACGATGTCATTGTCTTCAGTAAAAGCTTTGAAGAACATGTTCAACACCTACAAATTGTCCTGAATCGTCTTAGTAGTCGTGGTGTTAAATTGAAAGCCAGTAAGTGCAAGTTTTTTCAGCGAGAGGTTTGTTATCTTGGACATGTGGTCTCCGAAAATGGTTACAAACCAAACCTCAGTAACATTGAAGCAATAACATCGCTTCAAGACAAACCACCCAGAACCATTGGTGAACTTCGTAAGCTCTTGGGACTAGTAGGTTATTATCGAAAGTATATCCCTGGATTTGCCAAGGTTGCTAAGCCATTGACAGACTTGCTGCGAGCAGATGCTAATGAGAAACCATACAGTAACCAAAGAAAACGAGTACCAAACAACGCCAGAGGAGGTCAATTACCATCCAACACCCAGATTCAATGGAAGGGCATTCATCAAGCTTCTCTTGAGTCGTTGATCCAAGCCTTGACCTCACCACCAATCCTAGCATATCCTGATTTCACACGTCAGTTTATTTTGCACATCGATGCAAGCAAAGATGGACTTGGTGCAGTTTTGTACCAAGAAGATGAGAACGGTGTCCTGAGAGTTATTGGGTATGGATCGCGATCTTTGACACAGGCTGAGAGAAGTTACCATATGCATGCTGGTAAACTTGAGTTCCTCGCATTGAAGTGGTCTGTATGTGATCATTTTCGTGATTACTTATACTACGCACCTAATTTTGTTGTTTATACTGACAACAACCCGCTCACTTATGTCCTAAGTACTGCAAAGCTAAATGCTACTGGACATAGGTGGATTGCTGAGCTGGCAGACTTTAATTTTAAGATCAGATATAGACCGGGTACAAGTAACGGTGATGCAGATGCCCTTTCGAGGATACCTCCTCATTACCAAGAACTCTGTTCAAAAGAAACCTCAACCGATACAATTGACGCAATTATCAATGGCATAAAAGTAGGAGAGTTAGGAAATTCCACCTGGATTGCTGCTGTGAATGCAGACAATAATCAAAAGAGTCCTGTTGCAAGCTGTGGAGATGCTACTTCTTTTAGTGATAACGACATCATGGATGCACAGTTGCAAGACCCAGTTACATCACGTGTGCTCAAATTCAAACAACAGAATCAAAAGCCATCAGCAGATGAAATCAGAACAGAATCGCCAGATGTTAAAATCTTGCTTCGTGAATGGGACGGATTGTACCTCAGCAAAGCTGGAATATTGAGACACCGCTCAGTAGATTTGGACCAGCTTGCATTACCAGCAAAGTATCGTCCTTTAGTTTTGAAAGAACTCCACAACAACATGGGCCATTTGGGAGCTGATCGAGTTTTTGACCTGACAAGAGAGAGATTTTACTGGCCACGCATGCATACCCAGATCATTGAATATGTCACCAAAGTTTGTCCGTGTTTGAAAGACAGAGCTCCAAACAAGCACACAAGAGCACCACTCCAGAACATCATATCAACCATGCCGCTAGAGTTGATCTCAATTGATTTTTTGCACCTGGAGCGCAGTGTTGGTGGTTACGAGTATATTCTAGTCATTGTTGATAATTTCACTTGCTTTGCTCAAGCCTATCCAACAAGAAACAAGGAAGCAAAGACTGCAGCCGATAAGCTATTTAACGATTTCTTTCTACGTTTTGGCTCTTCCGACAAGATATTGCATGATCAAGGGAAAGAATTTGAGAACAAGCTGTTCCATCAATTGGAGAAATTAATGGGTATCAAGCGGTTGCGTACTACACCCTACCATCCACAGGGGAATGGTAAAACAGAACGCTTCAACAAAACGATAATCGGTATGCTTAGAACATTATCTGACAAGGAAAAATCAAATTGGAAGGATGCTCTCAACAAGATGACGCATGCATATAATAGCACTCGAAATTCCGCAACTGGATATTCACCATTCTTTTTGATGTTCGGAAGAAAGCCTAAACTGCCTATCGATGCCATTTTTCCTGAAGCTACAGACAACCTACCTAAAATGACACCATCGGTCAGCAAATGGTACTCAGAAATGAGCCAAGCACATCGTATTGCATCGCAAAATTCAGCAAAATCACGGTTATCGGGAAAGGTTCATTACGACAAAAGGATGCATCATGTTTCCCTTGAAGTTGGTGATCGTGTTCTTGTAAGAAACTTAACACCAAGACAGGCGCCACACAAACTTCGCTCGTATTGGGAAGACAAAGTACATGTAGTTGTTAGTCGGAAAGAAGATGGTCCTGTCTATGTTGTGAAGCCAGAGATTGGAACGGGACGAGAGCGTACACTACACCGGAACCTACTCTTGCCCTGTAACATGCTAGTGGATACAGATGCTGCGAAAGAATTACCAAAACGCAAACAGTACGTCCGTACACCCAAGCCAAAAGAACCGAGAGTGACAGAACACGCTACAAATGAAAGTGACACTGATTCGGAAGAACTTCCAATGTTCTTGCCTGCTTTTCAGCCCGAACCCATTGTTACAGACAACAGCTCATCTGAAGAAGATAATCAAGAAGTTACCCAACTGAACGAAACGGCTGGTGAAGAACATGAAGCAGACCAATCCAGTTTGCCAAGCAACATTGAGGAGAGTTCGCCACCGCAGTCAGGATTATCGCCCTTAGCTCCAACGTTCAGTCCATCAGTTTCAGTATCATCAGAATCATCGGATGCATTAGCAGATAATCAACATCAAAGACCATTGCGCATTCGCAACCCACCAATTATGCTGAACTATGACCGGTTTGGATCCCCATCGAACATACAACATGCTAGCGTTCAACCACTGCAAGTCATGTCAAACTTTCCAATGTTCAACATGCCAGCATTTTGCCCATGGTACTATTCACCGGTTATGCAGAATCAAATTTACCCTCGTCACGAGACAGTTACGTGTTAGCTTCGCCACAAGACTCAGTTACATTTTATTTCATGCCAATAATGACATTTGCTTTATACTCGTCAAGATGATCAAGTTCCGAAAGCAACGCGAAGTCGTTGATATTTTCATCAGATATTTTCATCGGATACCTTAGTTATTGAACTACTATTTTCGATTTTGTATAGTCACCAGGAGGAAGTCATATAGTAAAGTTTTCAGTGCGAGATTGGCCATCTCCAGCAAGGATAGTTGAGGAAGACTTCGTGAGTGGAAATCAGATTCGCATTAGCCGCAGCCAAATGTTCAGGAGAACATTTTTCGAAAGAGGGGCGTATGTGAGAAAGACTAGAAACTGGACCCCATACTATTTATATTTTGTATTAATAATATTCATAACCATTGTTCGTAACATAAACATTACCCCCGTCGCAGAACGAGACAAGGAAACAAAAGGATCAAAAGCGGAACTTGACTGACACAGATTATTCATTCATCGATTTTGTACGAGTTGTGTTTTGATGAAGTTTTGAAGTTATTCTTCGCTGAATTTGCAGTGTATTTTCTGTTTTAAACCTCAAGCAAGGGCTTTATGCCCGAGCTCACACCACCTAGAGAGTAAACATCTACTTCCAGAAGACCAAAAGGGATACCGAAAGGGAAGCCGTGGCACAAAAGATCAGCTTCTGATTGACAAAATGGTAATGAAGAACTGCAAGAGCAGGTTAACCAATCCATGCCTTGCTTGGATTGATTACAAGAGGGCATATGACATGATTCCTCATTCTTGGTTGATTCAATGTATGCAGATGTTTAAGATTTCAGATAAGGTGATAGCATTATTAGGGAAGTCAATGGAGAGCTGGAGGGTTGAGCTGACCTCAGGAAACGACAAGCTTGGGGAAGTAAACATTCGAAGAGGAATCTTTCAAGGCGACACATTATCTCTTTTGTTATTCATTTTGGCATTGATCCCCTTGTCTACTTTGCTTAATGGGTTAGATCATGGGTATAGAATGGGAAAGAACAGAGGAAAGATCAATCATCTCCTATTTATGGATGATCTAAAATTGTATGGTCGTAATATGCAAGAGCTAGATTCGTTAGTTCAGAGTGTCCGAATTTTCAGTGCCGACATCGGGATGGCTTTTGGAATTGAAAAATGTGCAGCAGTGAAGATCACAAGAGGAAAAGTTGTTGAAAGTGAAGGTATCGAGTTACCAAATGGAGACACGATAAAAGGGTTGGAAGAGAATGATGGCTACAAGTATTTAGGTATTCTGGAGTGTGATAAGATCAAGAACAGTGAAATGAAGGAGAAAATAAAGAAGGAATACTTCAGAAGAGTGAAACTTATCTTGAAGTCAAAGTTGAATGCCGGAAATGTGGTCATGGCCGTCAACAGCAGAGCAGTGTCTCTTGTGCGTTATTGTGCTGGTATTGTTGAGTGGACAAAAGCAGAGTTGCAGGAAATGGATCGGAAAACAAGAAAGATATTCACCATGAACAGATCTTTGCACCCGCGATCAGATGTGGACAGACTGTACATCAAGAGAACAGAAGGTGGTCGGGGGTTGCAATGTCTGGAAGAAGTGGTGAAGTTGGAAGAGCTCAGTCTGGCATTCTATCTAAGTAAGAAAGAGGAAAAATTGTTGAAGGAAGTTGTAAAAGAAGGTCTTTTTCGGGAGATAAAAAAACCCTAAGGAGCGAAAGAGAAAAAATACAGCAGAAAGAAGATAGCGGTATGATGAAAAAGTATTACATGGACAGTTTAGTTTGAGAGGGCAACAAAGGAAGTCAAAGATCAGAAGGGGAGTTGGCTGTGGCTAAATAAAGGATATCTAAAAAAGGAAACCGAGGGGCTCATTATTGCTGCTCAGGATCAGGCGTTGAGGACAAACTGGATAAGGAGAAATATTGACAAAAAGAACATATCAGCAAAATGCAGATTGTGTGGCGAGAATGATGAGACAATTGCACATGTTTTGTCAGAATGCAAACAACTTGCTCAAAATGAATACAAAAAAGTGAGGCATGACAAGATAGCTGCAGCAATACACTGGCACCTTTCCAAGAAGTACGGATTTCAGTGTGGGGAAAAAAGTTACCAGCATTTTGTTAGTAAAGATAATAGTGTCCTTGAGAATGATGAAGTGAAAATTCTTTGGGACTTCAGTATCCAGACGGAACAGAAAATTGAGCACAACAGGCCTGACATAACTATTTTTGACAAAAAAGAAAAGCAGTGTTATGTAATAGACGTTGCGTGGCCATTTGATACGACAATACAGAAGAAGGAAAAGGAAAAAGTTGATGCCCATACAGATCTTAAATATGAAATTCTAAAAGTCTAGAGAGGGGATGTGAAGAAAGTCATCATACTGCCAGTTATAATTGGTGCATTAGGCTCGGTGACAGAAAGACTCCAGGAGGAACTAGAAATGTTTGGTTACAGAAATGGACTTGAAAACATCCAGAAGACATGTTTACTGGGATCTGCAAGAATAGTCAGGAAAGTGCTAGACACTCCAGGAATTGACTGAACAGAAGCAAGGAAGAAATTTAGATGGACCACTCACTATCTTAGGCTCTGAGACAGAGCTTGATAGTGTTTTAATCCAGTATTTAGTGCTGTGTACAATCGCAATAATAATAATAATAATAATAATAATAATAATAACAACAGCAATAAATTCTGATATGATTTGACTAACGAGAGCTAACTAAGATGTCTCAACGTCAAATGTTTGTCCAGCATACTCATAACATCAAATTCCAGTCTGTCCGTGAATCCCTTTGCATTGGTTTCGCCATATCATGTTTCCACATATCATATTATATACACTGCACCATTTCATTGTAGACTTTGCCTCCTAACTCGACAGTCCTAATCCTCTTAAGTTCTTCCTTACGTCTTCGTGAACAGTTCCAAGCGATCCAAAGCACAACATTCTTATATTTGTCTTTATCCCATTCCGATTCAATATGTTTTTGAGTTGTTGGTACTTCCTAGCTTTACTTTCATATGACTCTGACATGTACAAATCGAAGCATACAGTTACTTCTATGACCTCGCATTCTTTTTCGTTAGACTTTATACCTAGCAAATCAGGCTTCCGGTCATTGATTTGCTACAGTTTTGTTCGTAAATGTGGAAATGCTGTTTCTGCCATTCTGTTAACAAACTTGACTGACTTGTCACTGTACCGACGAATCTTGTGATAGATGGCTTCTACTATCTTATCGTGTCGTTTTGAGTAAAGATCTTTAAATCTGTTGCAAGAGTTCATTAAATGGGCTACCGACTCTGTATGATGGTTACACAACGAGCATTTTTTTTCGTGATCCTTATTCCAAAAAATTGATCAGCTGGTTGCAGGGTATTTGGTTCATCCTTGCTCGTAACACAAATTTTACTAAACTATCTGAAAGCTTCCAACCGTAGTATATTTGATGTGATATTTTCCGATCAATGGCATCTATTCCTATGAATTTCCCTGGAAACATGAGTTCTGAGCACTTTGCTACATCAAGTTTTTCCAATTCTTCCTCGATCTCTTGCTTCAGATTTTTATGACTAAGTTTTTTTCCATTGACAAAGGCTTTCGCCAAATTATCCTCGTATATGACACACCCTTTCAAATTATTCAGATCTGGCCAATCTCAATTCCCACCGTAAGTTTTGTTTTTCACTAGTCTGTCGTTATCATCTAATTCATAGCCTAAAAAGTTCTAGTCTAGGGCCTTTATCTTTTTCTCGTATACATAAATGATCTGACTGCTGATTTGAAATGTAATGTCAAACTTTTCGCCGACGAAACGTCTTTGTTTACGGTTGTTCGAGAAGCTAACGAGGCAGCAAGTGATACAGTAAAAACCCGCGTATAAGAACCTGCAATTTTGCAAGTCAGCCTGTTCAGGTTCTTAAATCGGTTCTTATTTCATTCAGGGCTTCCAGGTATTTCTTTTGTTCAGATTGAAACTTCAAGCCCATTATTTGCTGTCAGTTGAGAGACACCTAAGTTCATAAGGTCTTATTCAAAACATCAGTTTGTGGAAGAATAAGAAATTTTACAGAATACAATGAAAAGCTTTCAAAGCATCTTTAGAGCTCTTTGCAATTCGCACATATGGCAGAATCAGTACGTATAGGCTCAATGACAAAGCAACTAGAATTTGATTTAGTTTGTTGATCTCCACGAATAAGAACCTATTTTAAACTGCAGGCTGAATGGGTTCTTATATATTGGAGGTTTAATTTCAGAATTTCAGCCTGTAGGTTCTTAATCACTAGGTTCTTATACGCGGGTTTTTACTGTATGAACCATGACCTTCAATTGATAAGTCAGTGGGCCCATGATTGGAGAATGTCATTCAATCCTGATCCGCAAAAACAGGCTGTTGATTTATTATTTTCAAGGAAAAGAAATGAAATAGATCCAGTGATTCTCTTTAACAACATACCCGTAAAAAAAGTAAATGAACATAAACATTTAGGTATTATCTTAGACTCAAAGCTTTCCTTCTCGGCTCATATAAAATGTGCTATCTCTAAAACGAGAAAGGGCATTGGTTTGCTGAAATATCTCTGCAAATATCTACCCAAACATACCCTAAGCGAACTATATAAGCTTTACGTGCGACCACATCTGGACTATGGGGATGTTATCTATCACATACCAGATAAAGTATGTGAATTCAGTCAAACCATCAGTTTATCAAATTTAATGGAAAAATTAGAATCTGTTCAGTATTCTGCTGCCCGTGCCGTAACAGGAACTTGGAGGGGAACATCATGCGAAAAGCTGTACATTGAGCTTGGCTGGGAGTCGCTGAGCTCCCGAAGATGGAGTAGACGCCTTACTTTGTTCTACAAGATTATGAATAATCTCATACCCTTGTACACAAAGGAGCCAATCCCACAACCTCATCAGTCAAATTACTGTCTTCGCAACCAGGGTGTCGTTGGGCGGATGAGGGCAAGAACCGAACAATTTCAATCTGGCTTTTATCCTAACTGCATATCTGAATGGAACAAGCTCGATCCAGAAATCAGGCTTGCACCGTCTGTTGCTGTTTTTAAGAAAAAGCTTTTGTCAATAATTCGCCCCCCTGCAAAATCTGTATTTGGTATTCATGACCCGATAGGCTTATCGTATCTTACCCAAATAAGGGTCGGTCTCAGTAAATTAAAATTTCACAAATTCAGGCATGATTTCCGAAATACCATTGACCCAATGTGCCCAATGAACGATGGCATTGAGGATACGGAGCTCTTCTCGTTGCTCTGCCCTTCATTTGACATTCAACGACGAGATCTTCTCGCTGGAGTTTCGGAACTATTGCGACCATATGTTCGAATAAACAGTCTTGCAAATAACGCGGGTTGATGTTAATAAAAACGTACTCAAATTAACCCTAAATTTCATTCATAACGCAGGCCAGTTAAATTGAAGTGGCTTGAAGCAGCTGCTATACCCCCCCCCCCCCCCCGATCGCAAAGTCTCTTTTCCTCCTTTTATTTGTTTCTTTCCCGTTGTTTAAGTCTGTTTCGCATTGGACTTGAAATTCATCTACACATAAGTTCCAAATTTTTTTTAACATCTACGATATTGTGATCCATAAACCCCGACAACTTAAGGGCGCAATGTCTTGAACAGTATTGTTCGGCATCCGGCGCCTCCGTCGATGACCTTGCATGCCAATGCGAAACAGATTCCAGTATCCATCAGTATCGTATCGTATGTGTACCATTTTGTAGGTGTTTATTTAGTTGTTCATTTAGTTGTGTATTTTCATGTGTTGGTCATGGGGTAGACCAGGGTAGACATAGTCTTTTGCTCCTCTTGGCATCGTCCTTGTAGTGTTGCATAGTAGTTAAAGGTCAGATAAAGGCAAAATACTTTTTTATTGATTTCTACCATTTACAGTTTGGAGATTTCAAAATTTCAAACGAAATTTCGATATGAGTTCCGGAACTTATCGAAATTGCCGCTCGAATTCCTTTTTTCAGTCAAATTTTTCAAAAAAACCGCGCAAGCAAAAGAGCCTGGAACTAGCAGAGGCGTGACGTGGAATGAGTCGATTGAGTCAATGCAAAGCTGCGAGAGAATGTAGGAGTCTGTTTGCACTCACTGACAGTCAAGTCAGGAAAGTTCGAAAGTTCTCAAATCAAAACGCCGAGAAAGTGGGTAGTTTATGGTTGTGGCTAGTCAGCTTGTGCAGAGAAGAATGTACATGCACATTATTCTGTACTTTGGCACGGACAGACGTGTTGCAGCAGTGAGCTGAGCTGTGGACTGGCTTGGAGAGTGAACACGTACAAGAATTGCAACAATGAAAACATCGGGGGTCTGCACTAAATATTTCAATCCTAGCGACTTTGAACATTCATTGGCTGCTACAAGTGATTTAGCTAGCTTCCAGAGCACCTTCTTCGGCGTGAGGAAAATGAAATTGTAGTTAAAATTGAAAGATATACTCACCGAATCGCAGATGCAGACAGCGGGAAAATTGCCATGTCATGACTAGGCCCAGTGATAGTCTCTTAGCATAGACCGATAAGAGAGCGTTCTTTCTGCAAATATAGTTTTCCTTTTCTTCGATGACTCTATTTGCGAACTTCTTAGGTGGCCTGTGTATTTCCTACCTCGTACAATATAATTTGTATTTAAAGATCATTCATGAAGCCATGCAAATGTACCTCCGACAGGCGCTTGTAAGCCCAACGAGGAGAATGAATCCTGATAAAAACAATCTAACCCTGAGGGGATCAAGGTGTGTTCTTCTGGTAGCCTTTGCCATTAACACAATAGTCAACTGTTTGATCATTACTATGGTTTCACTCGGCTATTCACAGATCAAATAATCCTCCAAATGATGTTTTTGTAGTTTGATCCCAAAACGCTGCACTCAATAACTAATGTTATTGCTAGTCACAGATCAAATAATTCTCCAAATGATGTTTTTGTGTGCTTCCATTGCAGAGTGGGATCAAGTTGACACGCCGCGTGCGATCTTCGTCGTTACTGCTTTCTCTCAGCGCCTTGGGCCTCTCAAGTGATGAATTTCTCATTACTCATTCCACGTCACGACTTAGCTAGTTCCAGGCCTCTACCACCACGCGGTTTTTTGAAGAAGTGCCCTTTTTCAAAACCCCCAAACCCATCCTTTTGCATCCCAAAGATAAAAAATATTATTGCCATCGGATTCCCCATAGTTTAAAGTTACAAATATAAAAAAATTGCATTTGCCTTATCTGACCTTTAAAGTATAGTAGAATGTAGCATATATTGTAATATTTTATATTGATATAAAAAAACTAGATTTGAGATTCGTGTAGCCCTGTAAAAGTTGAATGGCTTTTTTATACCAAGACCCCCTTGTAGCCTGCTGACAGAATTATTAAGTACATACGTAATCCATTTAGAATCGTGAACTCTAGAAACTTCCAAGAAACTTCTAGAACACTCAAACGTGTGAGTAAGCAAAATTCCATCGTTATGCCTAAGTAAACATGTAGCCTTGTTGTCATGTAATCTATTACTAATGCTGACGTAATGTTACATAGAACCCCCAAGAGCGTTCTGGAACCGAGTAAAAATATAACTTACGTAATTAGCTTATGACGAATGATCAAATAGAACTGGGAACTGGAATGTTCTAAAGAATTAGTATAAATACTGCATCTAGAGTAGAGTTAGAAACAGTTTTTGTTGAATCTACGATATGCTGTGAGTGACTGGTAATTGTGAATTACTGCAAGTTCTATTGTGACTTTATTCTGTGAGTTATTGTCGCGGACAACTGAAGGTTTCACGACAAAGTGGCACCTCCGACGGGACTTATTCGTGCACTTAGAGAGCCAATTTATCAAGAAAGAGAGATCACTTCGAAGAATAACAATGTCTTTAGCCGAAAGTCTGAAGAAGCTTGAAAACAAATTTAAACTACTGGAAATCAAGGACAAAAATACAGAAAAGTTTCTTAACGAGAAGAAAGAGAGAGAGCTGAAACGACAAGTTCAAGTAATTTCACAGAAATTGGAAGATATTTACGATCTGCGGAACGAGATTGAGGAATTAAAGATTGCCAAAGACGAAAGCCCCGAACAGATCGAGGAATGGGGAAAAGAATTCGAAGCCAGGTGCGAACACTATGAACAAGTAATTGAGAGTCTGAACAATGCAACAGCAGCAATCGATAACAACCGTGAGATAGAAAAGACAGAATTGGCGAAACAAGAAGAGGAGCTTCGAATGAAAAGAAGATATGAGGAAGAACAACGAATTGAAGAAATGCGATTGAAAATGAGAGAGCAGTTCAGTAAAAGGCATTCTGATGAAAAACCGCCAGCAGCCGAAGGAACAGACGTGAAAGTGAAGTTACCTAAGCTAACCATCACCAAATTCAAAGGAACGCCATTGGACTGGACGAGATTTTGGAACCAGTTTACCGCAGAAATAGACTCGACGAAGATTTCTGGGGTTTCTAAATTCTCGTACCTTAAAGAGCTCTTGGATCCGAAGGTGAAACCACTCATAGATGGTCTACCATTTACAGCAGAAGGGTATGAAAGGGCGAAGAACATACTACAAACGAAATTTGGAAAAACAAGTGAAGTTATAACAGCACATGTAAGAGCAATAATGGATTTACCAACAATAAATGGATCAAACCCTGCAAAAATACACGACTTTTATGAGAAATTGGTCACACATGTTCAAGCAGTAGAAACCATGGGGAAGCTGAAGACAATCAATGGGTATGTACGGTTACTACTTGATCGACTACCTGGCATAAGATCTGACTTGGTGAGAGATGACATAAATTGGACCAACTGGGAGTTTCCACATCTGGTTGAAGCCCTAAGGCTGTGGACAGAAAGAAACCCGATTTCAGAAGAGAAGAAGGAGCATATAGTACAACGGAAGTTTGACAAGACACTTCAAACTCGACAGAAACAGTGGAAACCGAGGAGTTGTGTGTATTGCGACACTGAAATGCATAAATCCATAAATTGCCAGCAAGTCTCGTCCACTGAAGCACGAAAACAAGTCATTGCTAGGAAAAGGCTATGTTTCAACTGTCTTGGCGTTGGTCATAGAGCAACAGAGTGTAACAGCAAACAGAACTGCACCAAATGTGGATCAAGGCATCACTCCTCTATTTGTGACAAAACACATGAAGCTGCCAGCACAATGATGTTGACAACAGAAACCCAACATGTTGCATATCCAGTTGCAGTGGTAAAAGTCAATGGAATTAAATGCAGAGCACTATTAGACACTGGTGCAGGTAGCTCTTATGCTTCAGCTTCACTGATAAACCGGCTTGGTATTCCAGCTACAAGAGTTGAGAGCAGGAGGATAGAGATGATGGTGCACACGACTGTAAGAAAGATACAAGTCTACAGCCTGAAAATAACAAACTTGGAGGAAGATTTCGAGATGTGTGCTGACGTCAGCAAGGTTGATAAGGATGTCCTATTGTCCCTGGAAAATCCAAGGTATGAAGCAATGTTGACTAGATATAAACACCTCAGTGACATACGGCTGAACGACATGGACAATAAGAGTGAGCTTCCAGTACACTTAGTTCTTGGCACAAGTGAGTATTCTAAGATCAAGACAGCTTCAAAGCCAAGGATTGGAAATCCAGGAGAACCTGTGGCCGAATATACCCGCCTTGGATGGACAATAATTTCACCTGGAGCTGAGTTGGAAGTGTCAAATTTATACCTTGCAAAATCAGCTACTGAAGATTATGACCGCTTGTGCAGCTGGGACGTACTTGGGATTGAGGATTCTCCAGCTGAGTATCAAAGTACAGTTTATGAAGATTTCAAAGAGCAGTTAACAAGGAGTGATGAAGGCTGGTATGAGACTGGACTTCTTTGGAAAGTAGGTCACCCAGCGCTGCCTACAAATGAAAAGGGAAGCTTGGCAAGATTATCAACATTGTTGAAGAAATTGAAACGCCAACCTGAATTGTATCAAGATTACAATGCTGTCATCAAAGACTATCTGGATCAAGGAATCGTAGAGCGAGTCTCGTGTGATACAATGCCTCATGGGAAGGTATTTTACATCCCACATAAAGCAGTCGTTCGAGAACAAGCTGAGAGTACAAAGCTGCGAGTAGTATTCGATGCTTCAGCAAGAGAGGATAGCAGAAGTCCTTCATTGAATGAGTGCCTCGAAACAGGACCTTCACTTCAAAACTTGCTTTGGAATGTGGTGGTGAGGAACAGAATGAAACCTATTGCACTGGCTGGTGATATAAAGAAGGCATTTCTACAGGTGAGGATACGAGAAGAAGATAGGGATGCATTGAGATTCCATTGGGTGAAAGATGTTCAGACAGAAGAAGTGGAAACCTTGAGATTTTCTAGAGCCCTGTTTGGCCTTACTCAATCTCCATTCTTGCTTGGTGGTACAATCGAGCAGCACCTTGCAAGCTACGAGAACCAAGCCAGAAAGCTGACCGAAGAAATGAGGAGAAGTCTATACGTAGATGATCTTATAAGTGGAGGTTACAACTCAGATGAAGTGAGACAGTTCAAGGCCAAAGCAACCAAAATCTTTAGAGAGGCTGGTTTTGAACTTCATAAATGGCATTCAAATGACATACAACTTGAAAGCGAGGACGTAGATGAGACAGACAGTGAACAGTCATATGCCAAACAACAGCTGGGAGTTAGGCCAGAGGAAACGAAGCTGCTGGGACTACCTTGGAACAAAACAAACGATACAATTGCAGTTTCATTCCCTGCAAAGCTTGGTGACGTGACAAAAAGAGGGGTACTACAGACACTTGCTTCGATTTATGATCCACTGGGCATTGTGTCTCCAATTACTCTTCAAGGAAAGCTTCTATTCAGAGAGCTTTGTGACAGATGCCTAACTTGGGATCAGCAGTTACCAAAAGACCTTGAAAGTCGATGGAAACAATTCTGTGAGAGCCTGCCAACAAAAATGGAAATGAGCAGAAGCCTGAGTTTCTACAGAGAAGAGATCTATTCAATTAAACTGCATGCATTCGGTGACGCAAGTAACAAGGGAATTTCGGCAGTTGCATATGCTGTTGTAGAACAACCATCAGGTTACAGTGTAGGCATCATTGCTGCAAGGTCAAGACTTGCAAAGAAGGACACAACTATTCCAAGGCTAGAGCTAGTGTCATCACACATGGCAGCAAATCTGTTAGAAAATGTCAAAGATGCCTTGGAAGGGTTACCAGTAGCAAGTACAATGGCATGGATAGACAGCAAAGTAGCCTTACATTGGATCAGGGGAGAAGGAAATTACAAACAATTTGTTAACAACAGAGTAAAGAAGATCAGATCTAAAGAATTCATTACGTGGAAACATGTACCTGGGGAACAGAACCCAGCAGATATTGGAAGCCGTGGCTGCTCAGCAACAAAATTACAACAGCAAGAAATCTGGTGGAAAGGCCCTTCTTGGCTTCTTCATGAAGACCAATGGCCAGAGGATATTACCACAGTTCCCTCAGTCGAAAGCGAGACAGAAGCAAGGAAGGTCAAGGAAGTTTTAGCATCAGCAATCAATATGGAGCCAGGCATTGAGGACTTGATACATCGATTCTCCTATAAGAAAGCTATTCGCATAACCGCGTGGATTATCCGGTTTGCTGAAAACTGCAAATCAACGGAGAAAAGAAGAGGACCATTGATAACTGAGGAAGTATGTGCAGCAAACGAAGTGTGGATCAGAAAGACTCAAGAGCAAGGTGCTGGGTCTCCAGAATTTGAGCAACGCAAAAGCCAGCTGAGATTGGAAAAGGACCACCAAGGAATATATGTTTGCTATGGACGGTTGCAAGGAGATTATCCGGTGTACTTGCCCACCAAATCAGCATTCACTGAGGCGCTTGTGAAGAATACACATCTCGCTACGCTACATGGGGGAGTTGGGCTTACAATGACGAAGGTCAGGGAGCACTATTGGGTGCCAAAGCTCAGACAGCTTACTAAGAAGATAGTGCGAAACTGCTTTGGTTGCAAACGATTCCACACAATGGCACTCAAACAGCCTCCACAAGCTAGCCTGCCAACAGAACGAACAGTTGGAGAGCGACCTTTCCAGGTAATAGGCTTGGACTACGCAGGGCCTCTGTACTACAAAAAGAGAGGGACAACGACGGGTAAAGCCTACATTCTTCTTCTTACATGTAGCCTGACACGTGCCATATGCCTTGAATTGCTACCAGATCAGACGTTAGAGCGGTTTCTACCAACCCTTAAGAAGTTCATTGCGAGAAGGGGGAGACCCGAGAAGATTTATTCCGACAACTTTTCAACATTTGTTGCTGCAGCAAAATGGATGAAGAAAGCAATACAAAACGAAGCTGTGCATGATTTTCTTGCTAGCAATCATATTAATTGGAGATTCAACCTCAGTAGAGCACCCTGGTGGGGCGGCCAATTTGAAAGAATGGTTGGTTTAGTCAAACAAACGCTGTACAAGAATGTTGGGAGAGCAAAACTAACATGGGAGGAACTGGCAGACCTGTTGCAAGATGTAGAGCTAACACTGAACAACCGTCCACTTGGATATGTGGAAGATGATGTTCAAATGCCTGTTCTTACACCAAACATTATGCTATTTGGCCAACCCAATATGACATTAGAAGAGACCAATGAAGAAATTGAAGACAGAGATCTCAGAAGGAGAGCACGTTATCTTCAAGAGTGTAAAAAGAAGATTTGGAACCGCTGGAGCAATGAATACATTCGAGGGCTGAGAGAAAAGCACAACTTGCAACATCATGGGAAGACGAATGTATTAAAGATCGGTGACGTCATGATAATAAAGGGGGATGAGAGAAACAAGGGTCACTGGAAACTCGGCATTGTAAAGGAACTCATCAAAGGTAGAGATGGTGTCGTCAGAGGAGCAAAACTTCGAACAGGAAATGCAACATTGGAACGTGCAGTGCAGCATTTGTATCCAATGGAACTTCAATGCGATGATGCGCTTGAAAACGTAAACCAGGCTGCTCGAGGTAAGAAGTTAAGTGCTGAGGCCAAGGAATTCAAACCAAGGCGCGATGCAGCTATTGCCGCAAAACTCAGAATTACAGGCCAGATGGAAGAAGAGGGTCAAGGACCAGCAGTGGAATGGTGAAGTCATTACTCGGACTTTGTTAAATTCTGCTCGTGCATTTGAGAACGAGACGTTCTCAAATGGGGGGAGTGTGACAGAATTATTAAGTACATACGCAATCCATTTAGAATCGTGAACTCTAGAAACTTCCAAGAAACTTCTAGAACACTCAAACGTGTGAGTAAGCAAAATTCCATCGTTATGCCTAAGTAAACATGTAGCCTTGTTGTCATGTAATCTATTACTAATGCTGACGTAATGTTACATAGAACCCCCAAGAGCGTTCTGGAACCGAGTAAAAATATAACTTACGTAATTAGCTTATGACGAATGATCAAATAGAACTGGGAACTGGAATGTTCTAAAGAATTAGTATAAATACTGCATCTAGAGTAGAGTTAGAAACAGTTTTTGTTGAATCTACGATATGCTGTGAGTGACTGGTAATTGTGAATTACTGCAAGTTCTATTGTGACTTTATTCTGTGAGTTATTGTCGCGGACAACTGAAGGTTTCACGACACCTGCCAATGAAAAACACTTTATCGGTTGTTTTAGGGTACAACAAGTGGCCAATAAAGGTACACGTAGAAAAAAATCAAGCAGAAACAGAGGCATTCTATCAAAATGAAAATAACTTTATTTTGGAAAATGAGTGGGATGAAAACAACGCAATAGGACACCAGCAGGAAGCGGAAAGATGCCAGGATGAAGTTCCGCCGTTTACTGCGGAGGAGATACAAAGTGCTCTAAGGAAGCTTCCCAGTGGGAAATCATCAGGGCTTGATGGGGCTCGCTATGAAGATGTGAAAAAGCAATACGATGACAAGGGGGTAGACATTAGAAGCTGTTTTAATACATGTCTAATCAACAAAAAGGTGCCTAGCAGGCAATAATTGGCATAAAGGAAAGAATGATAGACAACCAGTCATAGAGAATCAAGGAGAAAAGATTGAAACATATAAGAGATCGCAGGCATACAAATATCTCGGTAAATCTCTCAGCATTTGCGGTGAAGACCCAAAGCAAGGTATGGAGCTGGGTTGATAAACTGAACCAAGAATGAACTACAAGAACTTGATAGAAAAACAAGAAAGAACTGACCATGTATGGAGCCTTCCACCCAAAAAGCAATGTGAATAGAATGTATCTAAAAAGGAAGGTGGAAGGGGTTTGATTGGAGCTGAAGAGACTGTGCGAAGTGAGGAGAACAGTCTTGGCTGGTATGTGATTAACAACGACCACGAAATAATGAGATGGATCGAAAAGGAAGGAATATTGAGATCAAAAGGAATCAAAGACCCCAAAATATGGAAAAAACAGAATAAAGAACAGCATAAGAGTGGTTGGATGGATAAACCGCTACATGGGCAAACAGCTGATGCTACAAAAGATTTAATGGAGAAGGATAAGAACTGGAATTGGTTAAAACATGCAGGATTAAAGAAAGAAACAGAGAGTACTATATTTGCAGCGCAAGAGCAAGCAGTGGGAACAAATTCCGTAAAGAACATCATTTACAAAGAAAAAGTATCAAAAGAATGTAGACTATGTGGAAAAGCGGATGAAACGATTGCGCACATTGTATCAGAGTGTCAGCAGCTAGCGCAAGTACAATATAAAGGCTGGAGACATGACAAGGTAGCTCAAATTGTCCACTGGAAGTTATGTCAAAAATTAGGGTTAGACCATGGAGATCGATGGTACAACCATAAAGTAGAAAGTGTGATCGTAACAGAAGACTTAAGATTATTATGGGATTTTCCCATACAGACAGATCATCGACTGGAGCATAACCGACCAGACATTGTTTTTGAAAATAGAAAGGATCGATCGTGTTTGCTGATTGACATATCCTGCCCCTTCGATACCAGGATTGAAAGAAAAGAAAAGGAAAAAATTGAGGTGTATCAAGACTTGAAGAGAGAGATCAAGAGGCTATGGAATGTAAGAGAAGTCAAGATAGTACCAATAATCATTGGAGCTCTGGGAACGATTGGAAAGAACTTTGAGAATTGGCTGAAGAAAATTGAAATAGAATGCAACACGGAACTTTTACAGAAAGCTTGCCTGTTAGGAACTGCAAAGATACTAAGAAAAGTACTGGATACCTAAAGCCGAGGGATTTGGCATGCTATCCAGCAGATAACCGGCAATCAACATCACCGCTGAGTGAACATTGAACAATAATGATAATAATAATAGAAAACTAATCCATCCTTCAATGAAAACAGAAAATGAAATTAAAAGAAATAAGACTAAATGTCTGATGTCTGATGAAGATTTTAAATCGAAGAGTCTGATGAAGATTTTAAATCGAAACGTAACGTTCAAGAACAGTCTTATTTCTTTTAATAATAATTATGATAATAGAAATATGGAAATTCTTTAAATTAAAACAAAAGAAAAACTGCACGCAGGCTAGGGAATCTGAAGTTTGGATAAAGAACGATACAGAAACGGAGATTGTTGATATCAGATCGAATGGCCTTCAACAACACCTGAACGCTTTTTAAAAAAATTGGCAAGAGATGAAAGTTTGACTTAAGGAGAGTAATTAAAAGACTGGAGATTAGTTTACACAAACGAGAGTTCAAACTGAAATTGCCTTATTGGAGGTAAATATTCTATGTCTTGAAGCAGTTTTAGAAGTGATTTGACTCAAACTTGATCTCATTTTCAGCTATTTTATCAGTTTCCTTCCATGCACTTTCATTCAGTTGAGTCCATAATGGACTTGCCCAAAAGGACTTGGGCGAGTCCAAGACCATGTGATGGGAAGATTCCATTTAGAGCCCAAAACGGAGAAGACTGTTCCTCGCATAAGTAATTAAGTGAAAACCTCATTCTGTAAAACGAAATGTAGAACAAAGTTTTGGAAATCAAAGAGAATTACAGGACAGGAGTGCTCCAAACTTGATGAAAATCTGATTCCAGTACTGAAAACGGAGACAAACACAAGCTTCATTCGATAAAAATAAGCAGCATAAATATCCAGAAGATTTGAAACCACGAAAGAGAACTAAACTCGTCCTTTTTCAGAGAATCTTCCCTTTTAAGTGCTAAAACTTTTATAATTGTCTTTGAAGTACGGATCTGTTATGTGAGATTATGTTTAGGCGGAATATCATTTAAACCTGCAATCATTTGTAACTGCCATTGGAAAACTTTTTATCACAAATGGGACAAGTTTGCCAATGACGAAAAACTTTTAACCAAAGTAAATGCAGAACTTACCCGTGCTTCTTTTGGACATCAGACTGCATGATCTGTTTCAGTTATGGGACTATAGGAGTTGTGGAGCCAAACCTGCTCTCACTTTCAGATTTTTATAATTTCAAATAATACTGTCTTAAATTGCATAAAGAGTGTGACAAAGGCGGGTGTGATTTGATGAGTCCTGCTCGCATAATTGTTCATGGTTGTGGCCACTCATTTCACACAGAACAGCTAGTCCCTTTTTTGTTTCAAATTCTTGGGCTCTTGATGTCCGAGATGGAAACGACGATGATGAAAGCGAACTCCTTGGTTTTTTATATCTGGCTCCGAAATTCCCAAAGAGAAAAAGTCGACGATATCTTGATAGGAGAACACAGTGATGATAGTGATGAAACAGTGCCAGAAAAATTTGATGAGTCGGAGGCAACAGACGGTAAAAGGGTGTTTGCGTTGGTGGACAGAATCTTGAGATGCTGCCGAGTGCTATCCTGACATTTCAGAGCGATAGTTGTAACAATTGGCCTTCTTCAGTTTAGATTCGAAACTTTGTTTTTACATAACGTTGAATTTGCAAGCGCTTGCCATCTCAGTTCGTCGCAAATGTCAAGCTAATCTGATTCTATGACAGTTAGCATAAAATCACAACAGGCCCACGTCCTGTCTACACTTCTCATAGACCAAACAGTTAACCCCTTTGACATAATTTTAACTCATCAGCACTAGAGATCTACTTTTATTTGTCGATTTCAAGTGGACTGACTTCTGAAATAACAGTTCAGACATGTTTTGATTTCCAAGTAATTTTCCAGGAATTCTTTTTAGCTGTATTTGAAAGGGCACTCACTATGTGAAACCTTGCAAATTTTCGTTGTTTTCAAACCCTGTTAATCTTGATTTAGGTCGATAATCGAGAAAATGCACGTTGGAAATGTGCATCAGAGTTCATTTTTAACGAATTCACTGTCATTGTTAGAAAATATTCGAAAACGGCAAACCCGTGGCACAGACAGAAAGAGGGGTTTAGCCCTTTTTCGAGGCTTGGTTTGTCTACACCGAGCCACCATCTTTAAAAATAGCGTGATCTGATTGGTCAATCTCCAAATCAAAACAAACTCAGTGGTCTATTGAAAACGAAATGTTGCCCTATTTGGCAGAACATTTTCAATACTAACCGATACAATTTTGCAGATAATATCTACAGTCCGTTAAAGTGAATGACCCGAGATAAACAGCACTTGTCTTTAAATACAACAAAGAAACACATGAGGCCCCCTAAGGGGGGTCCCTGGAGCTCTGGAGCCCATCATTTTGACAGCATGGAGCCCTGGAGCCCATACAATTCCCATGGTGGAGCACTGGAGCCCACCGTTCTCTCCATGAGGAGCCCTGTAACTCAAAAACTTCATTTTATGAAAACCAAGCAAAAAAAAGCTTGCATTTAATAAGGAAAACCACACGAAAAAAGTGTGGAACTATTTGATTTTGTTAATAGATCTGAAAATCAACTTTAGAATGAAATGTTTAGTTTCTTCGCGACGTCATTTTTGCAAATCTCGCAATCTACCTATCACTGGAAATCTTTCAGTTTGAATTTCAATATTTGTAACAAGGGGAACAGCAAGCCCTATGTAAAGTCTGATTTGAGAAAAGCAGCAATGGCATGAACAAGACTAAAAAAGGGCGAATAACATTATAACACTAGAAATGAGGAAGATCGCAAGAAATATAAGTAACAGAGGCATCTGATTGTCAGCATGAATTGGAAAGCATTACTGCAGACGTTAACGCTATTGACAATGACAACAAGTTTAGGAAAGCATTCAAACCAATCTTTATGAGGGAGACAATCGAGGGGCAAATCACTTCTCAAAATAGGGTACATGATTTTTGAGATTTTAGAATCACATGATTTTTTTCCTGTGATTTTTTTGTGATTTTAAGAATTTTAGTGAGTTTTTTGTCATTTTTCAGTAATTTTTCGATGATTTGTGATTTTTGATGCTTTAGTAATTTCGGAGCAACTAGGGGCCCTTAGTAATTTAGCTACGCAAGGGCCCCTGAGGCTGCAGATAGATCAATAAGAGTTTGCCAAATTTCCAACATCAATACGGTGTTTTTGTCGCCAAAATCAACTTGAGCCCAGCACATCAAAACCCTCATAACCGGCGTCTATGGAAGTATTTCAATGAAGGCACATTTTCACAAGAGACATATTGAGGACAGTGGCTGAACTGAATGATTGCAAAGCGAGCTACACTTGGGGTAGCCCATCGGGAAAATTTTTTTGAACCATGCTCTTTAGAATATCAGAAAAACGAATCTTTTGTTGGCCCTTCGGAGTTGCTCTAACCCCAACCACCGTGCGTTACGCCACTGTCTTTTTTTTTATTCAAATATGAAAATGTACAATGAGTTTTACGTTTAACTATACTTATCTAATTACTCTACAACACTACAGGTACGATACCATGGGGAGCGAAAGCAATGACTACCCCATGGCCTGCGTAAAAAGACACGTAACATTAAACTAACTACAACTACGCTACAATCGACTAAAACTATTGGATCACGTACTAGGATTCTTTTCCACACCAGATGTCAGGTCAGGGTTTCGATGACTTTGGATGATGTTGCACGTGCAACTCATTCAGTAATGAAGGTAAAATACCTGAAGTCTGATGTGAAAAAGAATTTGCAAGGGAAAATAGCATTTATTTTATAGGACTCAAAGCATCATTTGAAAGATCGGTGATTTGTACAAATGATCGTAATAGTTCAGCAACTCTAGCGAGAAGATCCTGTCGTTGAACATCAAATGAAGGGCAGAGCAACAAATAGTGCTCCGTATCCTCAATCCCATCACTTGTAGGGCACATTGGGTTTATGGTATCCCTAAAATTGTGCTTGAATTTGTGGAAATTTAATTTGCTGAGACCAACCCTCAGTTGAGTAAGATAGGATAATCCTTTTGGATCGTGAATTCCAAACACAGATTTTACAGGGGGGCGGATTATCGACAAGAGCTTCTTGAAAACAGCAACAGAAGGTGCATGTCTTAATTCAGGCTGAAGCTTATTCCATTCGGATAAACAGTTGGGATAGAAGCTAGACTTGAATTTTTCTGTCCTTGCCTTTAATTGCCCAATGACATCATGGTTACGAAGACAGTACAGTGACTGATGAAGAGGGGGAATTGGATCTACGTGATCCACATACGCCACTGTCTGTATGTGGTTTTTCTGTGATTTTGTGATTTTTGCATGTGATTTGTTCGTGATTTCAAGGAAGGTGTACGAAAAAAATTCAGTGATTTGCCCCTCAGAGACAATCGTAATATATCGAGGAAGGCTTGGCAATATCAGAGAATAAAGTGAAAGCTGAATGCTTAGATTCCCACTTTGGATACTTTGTGAACATCACAGACTGCTTTTTGGTCCAGATCCATCATTTTAGGACGATGGGATTGATGTGAGTTTGGAAGATAAGGTAGACATGGCTACAGCATAGCATAGAATCCATCCTCTTGTTGCTACAGAAAGTAAAGTCAAAATTGACCAAAGATTTGCACTGGATGTTAATTTGTTGAACGTTATTGTTAAAATAGAAGCCTTATTAGATACTGGTAAGTAAGGTAGTGATAATATACCAACGAAAAGTATGTACAGAACTTTTTTGGAGACTATGAATCCAAATTTGAGGAACATTTTGTTAAGGAGGAACAAAAGACTACAAATAAAAAGGAGCCTACATAATTTCATGGTTGAAATCTAAAAATCAGTTGAACCATTTCAAGCCATAGTACATGTGGGAATTTTTACTAAAAAAAAGTGCCAGTGTTCCCTAAAACCATCGCACAAAGGAGCTATTCAAGTTCCCCTGAATGAGTTGCCAGCACCATGGAATAATTTCCCTATCCTTCAGAGGGACTTAAAAGTGTGGAATGCTCTTAGTGATGACCTAAAATTGACAACATCTCTGATGAAATTAGAAAAGAAATACGTTGCTGGGATGGTAAACAATGTACGTACTATTTTTGCATTCAATTTAGATATTTTATCTTTTTCTGTTATATTACATGAATATTGTATATTGTATATTGTATATTACCGCAGGACTACGCCTAAAGCCTTTGCTAAAACTGTCAAAATTTTTTTTCATAAATTTTAAGGATGGAGCCCTGGAGCCCTTAAAAGCACGCAATGGAACCCTGGAGCACATCAATTTTGCCTCTGGGAGCCCGCAGCCCATTGAAATATGTCCTGGAGACTCGGAGCCCGAAATCCCTTAGTGGGCCTCACACATGAATTCTCCATTATTTTCTTTGGCTTTGCTTTCTTCTGCCACGCACTGGATTGATAAATTTTCGCCTTCGCATGAATAACCACATTTCAGAGGCATGGTCTGGAGTCTGGAGTCTCCTCGTGCACCTCGTCCACCAAAGAACCATTTTTCAAAGTCTTTGCATCCATGTCAGTAAGCTCCTCTAATTTACTAACAACATACGAAAAGAAACTATATAAAGCTGGGCACGCAACCCTCAATTGACATCTCAACCAATCAACACTATAATTTTGTAAGCATATTACATTATAAAATTTCGATTCAGGTAGTCAGCCACACTCTGATGATAGTATCGACTTGAAAGGCCTCAGTGTGCTACAAAACATCATCATTTCGTCTACTTTTCGTTCCTTTTCACACGCACTATTATTAACCATTCTATTGTTTATTTGTTGCCAATATTTAAACCACAATTTATATATGCAAACTTGATTTAAACTTTAAATATGATCTACTTTATAGGTAGGGCTTTTAAGTTATACCGGGTACCCCCAAGATAATATACCGATATGGCTGACCCTAGCGATAATAATATAGCATGAATCAATCCGAATTAAGTTTAAAACATACCTCCATAGCTAACTTGTACATAGATACCTCATGGTATGTTTGAGTGAAGAAATTAATCTTCAAAGGACAAACTCGCCTCCATCTCTAAACCAGAGTTTTAGCGTTTTGGCGTTTTGGCGTTTTGGCGTTTTGGCGTTTTGGCTTAAGCAAATTCTTGAAGCACAGTGAACAAAGTCAACAAAACTTGAAGCACGAGGAGAAACTAAAGACGGCTCAACGGATGTGTTTTACAAAACATTATTTATGTGACACTTATCGCCAAGGGTGCTGCGAAGATACGCTAGATTGAATGTATACATTAAGAAAACATAATATGTTCTTGTTGCACCATCAAATGCATACAATGCTGAAATAAAATATGTGGTGCTATCTGACTTTCGTCCACTTTGGCAGGGCAGGGATAATACACGCCTTTAGATACATCTACTAATTTCGGGCGGTGTTTCAATGCTTTTTGAAGGAAAATTCTCGAAGAATGCATCATAGTTTGGAAATGCAATGGCCAATTTTTGATAGATAAATGTAAGAAATAATGAAACATACATGGGACATATATGCTACTCAATGAAACAGTTAGTTACGTTACTGCTCAGCTGTTCGGGAACAGAAGCAATTGAGAAGGATGTTTGCAACACACATAAAATCAAGTGCAATGATGACCATTTCAGATAAGTTGACGATACGGATAAGATGTTACCTTTCTTGAAATGGCACTCTTTCCTTTGTAATATTCACCAGGTTCCAGGAATCCAATCACAAGTTCATACATGCCAAGATTATCTCTCAAGACAGATGTCGAAAGTAAGTACTGCAAAATAAAAAGACAAAAAGAGCTTTAACTCCTTGAATACAAAAAGAGCCTTAGCACCAGATAAAATGGTATGTCTTGGCTTTAGTGACTCTACCACTTCATGGTTTCAATCTCCCTACCTCCTGAGAAGATAGGTGGCTTTTGTCTCCATTCATCCCTATACTCTTCAGGGAAACTTCTTCTCTAATTCTAGCCCCCTTGGAGACTCACTTAGGTATGATGGAAAAGATCCGTGATCCTCTTAAACATCCAACCGCCTGTCTTGGCTGGAAAAAGAAGCCGTAACTACAATCTAATAAAAGTTAGAGAAGACATGAGCTACTGTTTCAATTTAGCCCAGTGCCCCCAGAAAAACTTGCCCTCTCATTGCATCCCCCTTGAAGCTCTCTGTGGTAGGACACGTCCATATCGTTCCCACTCAGATTTCTCATTTCCAAGAATTCATTACCTTGGTCTGGCGTCAGACGAACGGAATGCATTCACCCTATTTCAATGCCTTCTTTGAAAATTTCAATGCTAAAAAGTTTTCTGTAAGCCTCCTTGCAAACTGAAACAAAGCTGTTGATCATTTCAAAGGAATGAAGGGTTGTTTGTAGTTTCAGGTATATAATCCAGAGCGGTAGAGGAAAGCAGGCGTTAGATTTTGAGTCCTCTTCAGTCCCATTTCGCTCAGAATTAGCTTCCCCTCTCATTCATAACCCCAGTTAAAACCTTCCTTTATGCCTCCTCTGGAGCCACAGCTATTTTAGCTGGAGAAAGGAAGCGATTTAAGTAAGCCTGCCCTCTCATTTTAGCCTTTTCTTTAAATGAAGGGACGGGAGTACGATAAAGATCAAACATACTGATAGTCCGGCAATGAGGATATGCGCAAAGATCACTCCCTTGGGAGTTGAACCTTGGATAAAAATGGATGTACCCCAGCCCCCATATTGCAGAAAAGGAAAATAATGCCATTCGTATCCACTTCAGACCTCGGAACAAAAGCTGGGAAGGTTCGTTTCCGTGGAAGGGACGCAGTTTCTTAGTTATGCTGTTTACAGTGGTCCCATACTTAGATGAAACCCTTTCACTTTTCATAGCTGCCTATAGAAAAGCATACGGCACACAACATGTCTTGATAAGAATGATAGAAGAATGGAGGGTTAAACTCGATAATGATAATATTGTGGGAGCTATCCTTATGGATTTATCGAAAGCTTTCGATTGTATTCCACACGATTTACTTATAGCCAAATTACATGCCTATGGTTTTCATGAAAATGCCCTGGTCCTTATCTACTCTTACTTGAAACGGCGGAAACAGTCTGTTAGAATCAATAATACATATAGCTCTTTCCAAACAATTTTATCAGGGGTACCTCAAGGCTCTGTTTTGGGTCCTATTCTTTTCAATATTTACATAAACGATCTATTTTTGTTCATTAACCGAGCAACGTTACATAATTATGCTGACGATAACACTCTAGCTTATTTTTCCAAGACCCTATCAAATTTGATCGAAGTACTGGAAGAAGAAGCTGGAGTTGCTTTAACTTGGCTAAAACATAATCAAATGATAGCCAATCCAGAAAAATTTCATGCACTCCTCATTAGGAAGGATCAAACAAATACTAGTGGAGAGAATTTTAACATCCAAGGCAAAATGATCAAATCAGAAGAAACTGTCAAATTGCTGGGTATTCAGCTAGATTACAGGCTAAATTTTGAACAGCATATCTCTGAACTTTGCAGAAAAGCTGCATCCCAACTCAATGTCTTGAAAAGACTCAAACACTTTATTGGTTTTAATGAAAGAAAAATCCTTGTCCAGAGTTTTGTTTATTCAAATTTTGATTATTGCCCTCTTGTGTGGTACTTCTCATCAGCTAAGGCTTTACAAAAAATTGAAAAGATTCAAGAACGTGCCCTTAGATTTTTATATAATGATCACCTTTCCTCTTACAGTGACTTACTTTTGAAGTCAGAAAGGTGCACTATGCAGGTTTCTCGTCTGAGAGTTCTTTGCATAGAGGTTTTCAAGACATTGAAAAACTTAAACCCATCTTTCATGCATGACATTTTCAAAATCAAATCTTCCACTTACTCATCACGAAATCCAAATGATTTACAGCATTACAGACCAAACCAAGTCACCTTTGGATCTAATAGCCTTCGATCTTTAGGACCTCAAATATGGAATGGACTGCCGAATGAAATAAAATCTGCCGAAAATTTGAATAGTTTTAAACACCTAATAAAAAAGTGGGATGGCCCCAATTGTAAATGCAATGCTTGCCAGCATATGACAGAAAACTAATCTCTCTTTGTATCATGTAAACATCTTTATGTACATACCTGTATTATTTATTTTTCACTTTAATTTATCGATTTAGATTAGTTCGATATGTACATATGTATATAGAGAGCTAAATAATAATTATCGATGTTAAATAAGATGACAAACAAACAAACAAAATACAGTGCTGAGAAGGGAAACAACGGGAAGACAAAAGGTTTCGGGTCATGCCTATGACGCATCTTAGTATATAGACTAGGCTTGCTTGCGGCGCCGCGCTGGTCCGCCGTCGTACCGAGTAATTGCTTCGGGTGGAATTTGCTGCGCCTGGTGACATCACACTATATGGGCAAACTATTTTCATAATGGTTTAGTCAAGGCTCGCTCTACAAAGTGGCCGTTCAAACATACGCTCCACAACCTTGCAACTTCCACCCTTGAGGTTCTTCACTGTTCTTTTCACCACGCCCTACTCTTTAGTTGTATCCTTACTCTTTCTCAAGTACACCCTCTCTTTAACCCTTGCGAAAATATTTTGTTGGGAAAAAATTGTCTGGGGCTTATTCGAGGACTTACGGTAACTTTACGGGAAGCGATAGGGGCTATGACTCTGCAAATATCTCGTATACCTTTGGCAAAACTATTTGTTTCCAATGAAATCTTTAAAATTGCAGATTTATCCCAATCGTTGGTCTTGAAAGCATTTGTCATAATGAGGCCCTGATAGCGGAGATCGTTGCTCAATTGCTCCCCTCTTAAAAAGCAGGATGCTACTTTGCTCCCCTCACAATTAGCCTTGTGCTCCCAATAATTCCAGTGATGCTGGGATGATGCTTCTATTCTTTGTTTAGATTTAAATATTTAAAGTCAAGTGGTCTATTGGTATCTAAGATGGTTGCTAATTTTTCTTCAGATTTTTCATGATCTATCAGGACTGGAAGTTCTCTCATTGGACACTGTTCCCTAGAAGCCTTGGGTGGTTGGAAAAAGAAGCCGTACGAATCTAATAAAAGTTAGAGGAGACATGAGCTACTGTCTCTTTTTAACCCAATGCCCCCAGAAAAACTTGCCCTCTCATTGCATCCCCGTTGAAGCTCTCTGTGATAGAAGACGTGTCCGCATCGTTCCCGCTCAGATTTCTCATTTCCAGGAATTCATTACCTTGGTCCTGCGTCAGACGAACGGAATGCATTCACCATATTTGAATGCCTTCTTTCAAAATTTCAATGCTAAAAAGTTTTCTATAAGCCGCCTTTCAAACTGAAACAAAGCTGTTGATCATTTCAAAGGAATGAAGGCTTCTTTGTAGTTTCAGGTATATAATCCAGATCGGTAGAGGAAATATGGCCTTAGATTTGGAGTCCGTTTTCAGTCCCATTTCGCTCAGAATTAGCTTCCCCTCTCATTCATAACCCCAGTTAAAACCTTCATTTATGCTTCCTCTGGTGCCTGAGCTATCTTAGCTGGAGAAACAAAGCGATCTAATTTTCATTTTTCATTTCATTTTAAAATATTGATACTGGTATAAGTTTCACATAATATATACATGTTTTTCAAACTGACCAGTTTAAAATAGAAAAAAAACTAAAGGAAAAGAGGCTGAACTAAGGACAAAAGTAATTTATTTACCTAATTTACAATATAATACACTATAATACCTAATTTACAATAAAATATAACAGAAATGAAATATAAGTTAAAATTACACCGTCCTCTATATTTGTTCCTTGAAAGTTTTCAGGGAGGGTGCCAATTTTGCTTCTCTTTGTAAACCGTTCCAAAGTTTTGCTCCGCAATATGGAAAAGCCTTTTTTTAGTAGCGGTAACCTAAGATCAGTTTCTGTCGAAAGCAAAGTCCTTTCTCTATCATCTGAATATTTTGTAAATAGTTTTGTCATGTAGGCTGGGGCAAGCGAATTCAAAGACTTATAAACTAGAGTGGCGGTCTCTTTTCTTGTGAGATCACTGAAAGTCGGCCAGCCAAGATTCTGAATTAGTGGAGCAGCAGAAGCATCGAAAGGGCTATTTGTTACGATTCTCGCAGCTCTGTTTTGAATTTTTTGCATGATGTTAATTTTTGAATTACTACAGCAGCCCCAAACAGAGCAACAGTAACTTAACTGGGGCTCGACAATCCCTCTGTATATTTTGTTGAGCACATCAGATGGAAGATATTTTTTAGAATACTTAATAAGTCCAAGGGCTCGATTAGCCTTGGTCTTGTTAAGCCTTGATCTAAGTAAGCCTGCCCTCTCTTTTTAGCTTTTTCGTTAAATGAATGGACGGGTCCAACATACTGATGGTCCGGCAATGAGGATATGTGCAAAGATCATTCCCTTGGGAGTTAAACCTTGGATAAAAATGGATGTACCAGTACCCCAGCCCCCATATTGCAGACAAAGGAAATAATACCATTCGTATCCAGAGGGGCGGATCCAAGGGGGCGCTATGGGTGCTCAAGCACCCGTCAAAAATCCAAATTTATGCTTTTCCTGCAAAATTAGCTGATTTTGATGATCCACGGAAAATCATAACTTTTTGAATACGTGAAGTGATGAGGCAACCCTTGCAACATCACCGCATCTCTTCGACTGTAAACTCAGCTCCGGCTCCTAACAGGATTTGGTTGACGTTCTCTATGATTTGGTCCATTAAATGTTCAGCACACAACGCAATCGCTACATCGCAAGGGGATTTAGTATGTATTCTACGAGTCTGTACTTTATTGCAGGTATGGTCCGCAGTTTCTCTTTGGTGCAGTTTCCCTGTGGCTGTTTGTAAACCACGAAACCACGAAATCACGAAACGAAATAGCGAAATAGCGAAACGACGTACATTTTTTTCGAAATATGTATTTTTATGTACGAAATAGTTGTTTATTTGAATAAATCGAGGCCAAAGTAAGAAAGACTGACCCGTTGAAAGTAACTGCTGTCCTTATTTTCCGTAAAAGTTTTAGAAACCTTTGGGGGCATTCCCCTTTCTGACCTGGACTTTCCACTTTAACCTTTTGGGAAGAAGTTACATCATACTCCGAGAAATGCTGTTTTGTTATATGCTCTGGTTATTGCGATAATTTAGTTGTATTCAGCAATACATTCGAGGGACTCATACTCATTTACTCAACAACCACACAACGAGGGTCATAATACAGGGGAATTTTTTATTGCACCATTCCTGTGCCTGTTGATCCGGGGCTTTATATGCTGATATTATTCAGCGCACCATCCGAGGGGCATTTCACCCTAAAATAGTCCTTTTGCTTTCAAATTCAAGAAAAAATCTATCAGAAATCTGTAGAAATACTTTTGTCCTGAAAAATTCTCGAACAATTTTTCGAATGAGTGAAACCATGTTTATGTGAAACGCCCCTCTCGTTGCCATGCACCTGAGATTCACAAAATCCAACAAATATACCATCAACCATGATCATAAGCGAATCGAAATACCAAAGATTATTTATCCATCACAAAAGTTGGTGCATAGATTGACCGATTTGATGACCCCAGATGACCTATGATAAAGAATTCTATCATGCCGAAATCAATCATTTCGCAATGGAGTTCTGCTCCATGAAACTGAAAGACCAAATGGGGGGAATACCCCCGAAGGTTTCTAAAGTTTCTACGGAAAATAAGGACAGCAGTTGCTTTCACCAGGTCAGTTTTTCTTACATGGGCCTCGATTTATTCATGTAAACAACTACTTTATATTTCAAATATATATTTTGGGAAAAAGTATGTCGTTTCGCTATTTCGCTATTTCGTTTCGTGATTTCGTGGTTTCGTGGTTTACAAACAGCCGTTTCCCTGTCGCGCTGAGCATCCCTCAGCTCACATGATCAGATGCTTGACCAACAGAATCATAGATTGATGGATGCTCAGTTTTAGCGGGAGCATCCGAGATTCAAGTTTTCAAGGCTAAGCCGATTAAAATTGTTTTTGAGGGGTGCTCGGCTTGATCAAAGACTTCTGACTTTGATCCAGGAGCTGCTTGATGGATGCTCGACGGAAAAAACTATTCCATGTGAGGCAATTGAGGAGGACGTTGTTTTTGCCGCGCTAAAAGCTCTAGCAGTTAGTGTTGTAACTTGCAATGAGAAGAAACGTCGAGAAACTTAAGGCCGTGGCTCTGCAAGAGGTGCGATAAGAAAAATACAGAGTTGGTTTGACAGCAGAAACAAGAGAATGGGGGAAGCTTTCACCAAGTTTAAAGATGTAGGCCTAACCGTTTGCAAAGTTCCTTGTTGTTTGGTTCCCGGCAAAGGAGAAGGTAAGAGCGAGATAATTTCTCCGGTCAGGTATGCACCGCATAAACAAACCTATTTGTCCAACTTCTGAGTGCTTCATATTATTCTTATTTGCAGCAAAGCCAAAATTTCTGATCGAGTTGAATAAGAACTTTCGATGGATTTGTCATTAGACCTACAGGGGTAAGACGAGTGTTTGCAGGGATCAAAGGTCAAAGGCCTTCTTAATCTGTTCTGTTGCTTTGTGCGATGTGTGTTAGTCTATTGACAGTTGTGATCACAAAAAAATTTTTCTATGTGATTGAAAGTTCCAATTAAACTCAACAAAGAAACATGCTGAATGGCAACAAGAGTCATTCAATTTCAATTTGTATGGACACTAGAGGACATTGGTGGGCTGATTTCTCAACTGGTCACTCTACGTTGGTTGCACTAAAAGTATCAAATTTCGCGTAAAAAATTGATTTTTGCAGCCACGAAAGGGCGTGGTCATCGTTTCCGGCAAAGTAGAGGGTGCGGCCCCTAAAAAATTTTCTGGGGCCTTCGCCCCCAAACCCCCTCAGCCATTCTCAGCACCCGTCAACAAAATCCCTGGATCTGCTCCTGGTATCCACTTCAGACTTCGGAGCAAAAGGTGGGAGGGTTATTTTCCGTGGGAGGGACGCAGTTTCTTAGTTATGCGGTTTGCAGTGCTGAGAGGGGAAACAACGGGAAGACAAAAGGTTTCCGGTCATTCCTATAACGCATCTTAGTATATAGATGTTCTTGTTTGCTGCGTTTCACTGTAGCTGGCAAGCTCTGCTACGAGAATTTCATAGCTTAATGTGAAATGAGGAGAAAAAATGCTAACTTATTTAGTGATGATTGAGCTGAGTTATAAAAACTCATTATAAGAATCATTATCATTATTGTAGAAATCATGGAGGGCAATGTTTCCATCATTACATGCTCATCTTGTTCCTTACAATGTACTGTCATTCGTGGACTTTTATATGGGAATATGTTACCACAATGAAGTGTTTTTGAAGTTAAAAACTATTGCATATAATTGTCGACAGGAATGCCGGAGAGGGGGACGCGGGGGTCAAGCGCCCCTCCTGCCCTTTTCTAAGAGGGGCAAGGGGCAAGAGTGCCCTTTTAATGGAGCACTACATTTTTTAACAACGGTCAATTCGATATTATGGCAACCAAGAATTTTACCCTTAAGTTGGATAATCTTCGCACTTGCACTGGTCATACCCAAGTATGCAAAAGAGAGCATCATTTACATCATTTAGAATATTCTTGATAGCATTTTAAGCAAATCTAAAGGGTGTCGAAAAAACTTTTCCAGGGAGGACCCCAGATCTACCCAATTTTCGGTTCGATTCCCTCGTCATTGGTCTGGAGTGCCCTTGCGTTCCCCTTTGACCCCCTTGCCCTACCATATCGCTCCGGCGTCCCTGATTGTCGATATTTTATAGACAACGAGTGGTTAATTTAACTGATGTAGTCTGCATAAGTGATAAAGGTCAAAAGGAAGATATTGTCTGTTTTGTGGTGTCTCCTGTCAACATTAATGATGTATGAAGGTAAGGTAGACATTCAACAGCTTTATTGGTACACACGTTCAAAAACTGATTTGAGCTCCAAGCTCAGACTGCGTTTTAACAGCACTGCTTATCATTTGCATAAAACGCAACATAGATAGAAAAGTTATCATGCTGGCTTTCTGAACTAAAACATCTTCCGTTACAGTTCCTCTGCCAAGAAGGCCAAGAAAATGGAGAATCATAAAATGCTTGAATTTCACTTGGTACCCTCGTTTGGAAAACAAGTCAACATGTAACATTTCGTCCTGATAGATTTATGCGCAACTCCAAATTTACCTATGTTTTCCAACCGGTAAAAACTAATCAAACATGTAACATTTCGTCCTAATAAATCTATGCGAAACTCCAAATTTACCCACGTTTTCCAACTGTGAAAATTCATATATAAATTTCCCTGCCGTTTCCTTCGAGAAAACCAGACGTTACTCCTTAATTTCCAACCTGGGAAATAAGTCGTTTATTTTAGAAAATTCAAGGGAAAACGAAATGTGCTTTTAACCGCAAATTAACACCTCGGAAAACAATTGTGAAACTCGTAGTGTACACATGATATCTTTTTAGATTATGGTTGGAAACTAGACTTTTAAAAATAGTTTCCTACGAAAAAATTATGTATCAACTAAATCACTTCTTGCCGGGGGGAATCAATGGCAACTAAAATGCTTGGAGAGATAAATGGCAAGCTAAAATTTATGTATAGAAAACAAAGTTTCCTAGATAACTCCCTTCGTAGGTTGTTTTTAAATGCCCTTATCCAACCTCACTTTGATTACGCATGCACCTCGTGGTTCCCGATGTTAAACAAGAGGCTTTCTAACAAACTGCAATCAGCGCAAAACAAACGCATCCGTTTCTATTTGAATCTAAAAAACACAGCACATGTAGGGGCTACAGAATTCAAAGCTATAAACTGGTTTCCAACAAAGAACAGAGTTGATCAACATACATGTGTAAACATTATGAAATTTTTCAAAGGAATGGCTCCAGCTTATGCTGACGAAATTTTCCAACCAGTCGAAAAATGCCGAGTGACGAGAACATCTAAGTTTAAATTGAACCTTCCATTTCGCAAAAGCAGCGCTGGCCCAAAGTGCCTGTCCTACGAGGGGCCAAAAATATTGAATAGCCTATCTTCTGATCTACTGTCTACAAATAATATCAATTTGTTTAAGCACAAGATCAAGGACCATTTTTTCCAAAAATATACAGAGAGACGAAAAAGACATATATATGTTCCACTAAAACCGTGCATCCTCTCTCACATTCATGTTTCGGCCTTACGATATTTATGATTTAAACAAAAGCACATACAAATATAATGTTTATGATTTTCTGCAATCACCTCTAAGGGGACCATTATGCAAACAAGGTCAACTCGATCTTTTAATGCTATCCTTGCCAATATAATTAGGGGTGTTTTTAAATTGTATATATCAATTTGCTAAGTAAAATGTATTTAAATATTTTATTTATTTTTTCATTTATTTTTCCTTTTTATTTAACCATTGTAAATTCTTTTTAGTGGCAAAATCATACATATATACATACATACATACATCTATATATACACACATACAAACATAAATGGTTGATGGTTGAAGTAAAATGAGCTCTTAGAATAATTGTTGACTAACGTAGCCCCCCTGACTCAATTGGCTATTCAATCAGCCTCGGTTACGTGAACAATCTCATTAAGTATTCACGAGCCTCCAATATTTACAAGCCTCGTTCGCTGCCCGTTCCGCTCGCTTTGCTCGCTCCACTTTCACAGCTCACCGCCGACCGGGACGGACCGAATAAGATAACGAACGAGACTTGGAGCAAGTCTAGGTAGACTGTGACATCGCATTTAGCGAGCCGATAGTCGTGAAATAAATCTTTGCATGCATCCAAGAGTCTAACTTAGATCATAAACCTTCCCGCATCGAAATTGGTCATTTGATGCATTTAAAAAAAGGATGTTCCTCGTAAAGGCCGATTTCCACTCAGTAGAATTTTCTGAGCGGACTGAATTGGCCACAATAAAACGTTAGTCACGCGTAGCACTCTATTCAAATTCCAAGAAACATTTTCACACGTAAACAAAGGATTTCCTGTCCAATCGGAAAATTCGACAGAGTGGAAATCAGCCTTAAGACCTTGTATGGGAGTCTTGCAAACTGGTGAAGTCTTTTGCCAAGTCCTTTCTACATTCTATTTTTGCCAAAGTTACAGGTACACGTGGTATTATCAAGGGATAATGCATAGTTAGGAGATAATTTTCTCCCCTGGGATGTCTTATCATAACTTGCCCTGCGTAGACAATACGTTTGAAAGACATTAATAATGCATACTTCTTTGTCCTGCTAAGAGGTTCCTTTCAGGTAGATCAACGCTCTGTAAATCGCAATAGGACTTTTTTTATATCCATATAGAATATTACTACAAAGGTTATATTCTACAATACTTTAAATAAATATGTAACACTACAGGACGATGCCATGGGAGCAAAAATAAATGACAACACCAAGGCCATAACATAAAGACATGGAACTATATTAACAACTACAATACAGTTTGCTAATTAAGCTACTTATAACGAGATAAGGCTCAAATCCTTACTGGTTCTCAGAACACACGGAAATCATCAAACCTCACAAAAATCAACCAATGGCATCGCCGCTTCAGACCCCTGAGACAAAATCGGTCGTTTGCGCTGAAGTTTCTAGTACCCTCACAAAAACTGCAATGGATGATAATATATTTTAGTTATTTAAAATATTTTTGATAGATTGGTTGCAGAGATATCTGTCCAGAGTTGTGTAAATATTTAGGCAAATATCTTATTTGGAGCCGGAGCTAAGAGCTTTCACGGGCCAAGAAAAATTGACCTTTCTTCGAAAATTCAGACAAATTGCTAGAAAAGAGATAAATCGATGGAAATTTCACAGATCATGTTTATAAACCTGGGCAATAATCCAGATCTATTTGTTTTCCTAAGATCTCAATATATTTGACAAATTTCGGTGATTTCCAAAAGGCAAGGCAAATGGGCCTTCGCTCATCCTGGGTAGAAACCCATTCTTGGGCCTGGAATCGGCCAGTTATACAAGCCTGAGCAAGATAATTCACTCACCGTTGACTCCAGCACCTATGTGAGCTCATTTATCCATTGAATTGGGGTTAACTTCGACAGAAAGCAAACAGATTTGTGCAAGCTTGAAGGAGCTTCCACGTTCCATGTTATGTCGACAAATGCAACAACTCTCCACTGCTGACAAACACACGAGGCAGTCTGGTGTCATGGTTGAAGAGTAGTATTATGTCATGTCCCTCCTGAGAATACTTTAAAATGTTAAAATCTCTAGACATTACAAAGCACTTTTTTCAAAAACAATGGTATTTCATGTTTCAAACAATTTAAAAATTCATTTATAATATTCAGGAGGGCAATGACATAATACTGCCCTTGAGTCGCAATACCAGACTGCCTCGTGTGTTTGTCAACAGTGGAGAGTTGTATTTGTCGACATAACATGAAACGAGGAAGCTTCTTCAAATTTGCACAAATCTGTTTGCTTTTTGTCGAAGTCAACCCAAATTTAATGGATAAATTAGCTCAAATTGGTGCTGGAGTCAACGCTGAGTTAATTATCTTGCTCAGGCTTGTAAAATTGGCCTATTCCAGGCCCAAGGATGCGTTTCTTCCCAGGATGAGCGAAGATCAGGCTCAAGTCCTTACTGGTTCTCAGAACACGCGGAAATCATCCAACCTCACAAAATCAGCCATCGCCGCTTCAAACCTCCTGAGACAAAATCAGTCGTCTGTGATGAAGTTTCTAGTACCCTCACAAAAATTGAAGTGGATGCTCAAATATTGCAGTTATGCATAATATTTTTTGATAAATCGGTAGCAGAGATATCCGTCCACAGTTGTTTACATGTTTAGGCAAATATCTTATTTGGAGCCGGAGCTACGAGCGTTTACCGGCCAAGAAAAATTGATCTTTCTTCGAAAATTCAGATAAATTGCTAGAAAGGAGATACATCGATGAAAATTTCACAGATTATGTATATTAGCCTGGGCAATAACCCAGATGTAATTGCTCTCCTAAGATCTCAATATGTTTGACAAATTTCAGCGATTTCCAACAAGCAAGGCAAATGGGCCTACGCTCATCCTGGATAGAAACCCATTCTTGGGCCTGGAATCGGCAAATAATACAACCCTGAGCAAGATTGTTCACTCACCGTTGATTCCAGCACCCATTTGAGCTCATTTATCCATTAAATTTGGGTTAACTTGAAATGGGTGCTGGAATCAACGGTGAGTGAATTATCTTGCTCAGGCTTGTAAAATTGGCCGATTCCAGGCCCAAGAATGCGTTTCTTCCCAGGATGAGCGAAGATCAGGCTCAAATCCTTACTGGTTCTCAGAACACGCGGAAATCATCCAACCTCACAAAATCAGCCATCGCCGCTTCAAACCTCCTGAGACAAAATCAGTCGTTTGTGATGAAGTTTCTAGTACCCTCACAAAATTGAAGTGGATGCTCAAATATTGCAGTTATATATAATATTTTTTGATAAATCGGTAGCAGAGATATCGATTGCCCAGGCTAATATACATAATCTGTGAAATTTTCATCGATATATCTCCTTTCTAGCAATTTATCTGAATTTTCGAAGAAAGGTCAATTTTTCTCGGCTGGTAAACGCTCGTAGCTCCGACTAAAAATAAGATATTTGCCTAAACATGTAAACAAATCTGGAGGGATATCTCTGCAACCGCTTTATCAAAAAATATTTTAAATAACTGCAATATTTGAGCATCCATTTCAGTTTTCGTGAGGGTACTAGGAACTTCATCACAAACGACTAATTTTGTCTCAGGAGGTTTGAAGCGGCGATGCCATTGGCTGATTTTCGTGAGGTTGGATGATTTCCGCGTGTTCTGAGAACCAGTAAGGATTTGAGCCTTATCTTGGATGAGCTTAGGCCCATTTCCCTTGCCTGTTGGAAATCGCTGAAATTTGTCAAATATTTCTAGACATTAGGAAAACAAATACATCTGGGTTATTGCCCAGGTTAATATCCATAATCTGTGAAAATTCCATCGATATATCTCCTTTCTATCAATTTATCTGAATTTTTGAAGAAAGGTCAATTTTTCTTGGCCGGTAAACGCTCGTAGCTCCGACTCCAAATAAGATATTTGCCTAAACACGTAAACAAATCTGGAGGGATATCTCTGCAACCGATTTATCAAAAAATATTTCAAATAACTGCAATATTTTAGCATCCATTTCAGTTTTTGTGAGGGTACTAGAAACTTCAGCTCAAACGACCGATTTTGTCTCAGGGCGTTTGAATCGGCGATGCCATTGGCTGATTTTCGTGAGGTTGGATGATTTCCGCGTGTTCTGAGAACCAGTAAGGAATTGAGCCTTATCTTACTTACAATTACTATACGTTACTTCTACGATATCTGAGAGTCTAAAGACAAAGACAAAGACAAAAAAATCAAATTTGAAAACAATGGTTACAAAAACAACGCTACGATTGGGTGTCTTATGGATGGGTAGGGCATAAGACTTCAATCGAATCGACCAGTTTTATGGATAAAGTTTAATGTAAATTGAAGGATATGTCAAGGATAGGACATCAAAGCAAGAGCAGAGCAACAAGAAGCGTTCCGTATGATCAATGCCATCATTTGTTGGACACATCGGGTTTGTAGTATCTCTAAAATTGTGGTTGAATTTGTGATAATTTAGCTTGCTGAGACCGAATCTCCGTTGAGTTAAAAAGGATAGGGCCTTTTGGGTCATGGATCCCATAAAAATGTTTTCCAGGGGGGGGGGCGGATAATTGACAGCAGCTTTTTCTTGAAAACAGCAACAAACAGATGGTGCAAGTCTTATCTCAGGTTTAAGTCTATTCTATTCGGGCAAACAATGGGGATAGAAGCTGGCTTCAAATTTGTTCGTCCTTGCCCTTATTTGCCCGATTACATCACATCTGCGAAGAGAGTGTTGAACCTGCTGATGTGGTGGGATTGGATCCCTTGCATAGTCTGTAGTGACATTATTTGCAACTTTGAGAAACAACGTAAGATGCCTACTCCACCAGCGAAGACTTAGCGACTCCCATCGTAGCTCTGCGTACAACTTCTCCCTGGATGTTCCCCTCCATGCCCCCGACACAGCCAGAGCAGCAGAGTACTGAATAGATTCTATCTTTTCCATTTGATTAGACAAGGCGGTATTACCACTGAAGTCACACAGATTTGGTGGATCATGGTATATAACATCTCCGTAATCTAAATGGGGTCGAACATAGAGCTTATACAGATCATTGAGGGTGTTCCTGTGTGTGTGTGTGTGTGTGTGTGTGTGTGTGTGTGTGATCTTATTTTAATTCGAAGTAACATGCTAGTTTCTAATTACAAAATAAAAAGAAGCTAATCTATTCGAATATGAAAATACTAAATTAAATAGAAATGCCAAATGACGAAAATTAGATATACATTTTAAAAAACTAAATAAATTCCAACCCCCCCCCCCCTGGTTCGAGTATGCAGAGAGAACTGACTTTTCACCGGTTGATGCTGAAATTCGCTTCAAGCATATCTATCAGGGATCTTCATATCTACACACATTACAATTGCACTGAATGCCAGACCATTGCTTTATCAATCGTTTGAATATATTAACAGTCTCCGAGGATTTGATCTCATTCGGTAAACTATTCCACACCTTGGGACCCAAAGATCTAAGACTGTGTGTACCAAATGTTACTTGATTAGGTCTATGATGATGTAAGTCATGGGAATTTCTCGAAGAACGATTTGGATGCAAACTGATTTGAAATGAAAGATGTCCTGCATAAAAGTAGGATTTTGTTTTTTCATAGTCTTGTGAATTTCAATGCACAAACTTCCTAGGCAGGTAGTTAGAGAGAAACCTCAACATGCCAATACTTTCCTCGTTCTGGATATGGCTGATTTAATATGGGTGGAAACAAATAACTTTGAGTCCAGGACTAGTCCTAAATGTTTGTGTTCGACTACTTGCATCACTGGTAAGTTATTGAAAAGAATTACAGGATGATTAGCTTCAGCTTTCTTTTTGAAAATAGCAATTCGACTGCTTGCTTTTGCTGATCTGGATTAAATGACATCCTCCAAACATGAGCCCACTTACAAATCAACTCCAGATCATGGTTTATGTCGTTAGCAGCTGTATTTCAGTCTTGTGCTGTTGTAAAAAGTGACGTATCATCAGCAAAAATGTTAACATTGCATTCTAAATCTGCAGTGAGATCATCGACATAGACAAGGAAGAACAATGGTTGAACACTGTCCATTCAGTACTGTTCGCTGTTCTCGATTCTTTAGAAAATCTTGGATAAGACATAGAAGCTGTCCAGAGACACTACATCGTTTCAGTTTATAAATAAGACCATCATGCCATACCCTATCGAATGCCCCAGAAACGTCGAGACACACAGAGCGAACATCTACAGGAGGATTACAATCAAGGGCTTCAAAAATTGTGTGCGTTTAGCTGATTGATTGTAGAGTCACCGGGACGAAGACTAGATGACGTTGTGAGATTTTGTTTCCAAACTCTTTCAGTAAATCCCGTGTCTTGTACGACAAGTTGTAGTTTGGTAATCTTGTTTTGGTGACCATTCTTTTTAAGACACATGCAATAACTGAACAATAATGTTAAAACTAAGCATTGTTACCTCAAATATTTCGCTGCCCATCGGCAGCCTCATCAGTGAGTTAATGAATCGAATCGATAGCCTGCCAGTTGTTGAATAAGTTCGATTCGTTTGATCTTTGATCGAATCGAGTTCTAGGAACGTTCGAATTTCCCCACTCCTCCTTAGCGTTCAATTCCGGATTATTCGTATGAATGTAAGTTGCTTCCGTTACCTGTCTCAATATTGCGTCATTTGGGCATGTTCCTACGAGTTGTATGGAAAGTGATTGCTCTGTTCCACTGTGTTTTTCAATCATGTGTTGGTGAAATACAGACGTGCTTTCCTTTCTTTCGAGTTTCTTTATGTGCTCATTGCACCTTTCACCCAAACTGCGTGCTGTTTCTCCTATGTAATTTTCTCCACATGTGCATTTTATTTCGTAAACGGCGTCCCTGGTTTTACAGTTCAAAGTAGGGTTTACTTTGCACACGTAGCATTGTTCACTCTCGCAATTCAGGGGTTTGAATGGGTCTGATCTTGTTAGATATCTATTCAGGAGCTTCCCAGACTTCTCCACAACTTTGATCTTTAGTTCTGCCTCCTTCAATATTCCTCTACATTCCTTCGCCAGTTCGCTACGAGGTGTGGCGTCCACGAAGAGAACTGTTTCAAAGCCTCCTTTTGCAAACCATGTGTTCCGTTTCTTGCTCTTTTCTTCGTCTCTTACTTGTCTGTTTCAAAATTTTCCTCTATACATTGGACATTTGCCACTTATATCATTATCAACGATCCTGTTGTACCTTTGATTTGCTTTTTGAAAAATCGTCATTCTGTCCCTTTGTGGATAACCCGAGGATTGTAGACGGTTTATAACTGACTGAAAATGAAGCACAAGTCTTAACCCTACCATTTGCAATATATACTAAACTACAAAGCATTGCTACTAAGGCTGAGGTTGAAAAGACTTTCACTAAACTGAGATGGAAGCGAGACATTGAAGATGCAGCCGAAAACCAGTCAGACAAAGAAGCTGAAGATGAATGTGCGGACTTCTATGATAGTAAAGAAAATAGTTTCAATATGTCAAGATTAAGAGCAACAAATCTTCCATTTAACAAACGAGTCTGTATGCCCCATTTGCAGATGAAGATACCGAAGCAAGGATTCAGTTTGCACAAACCAAAATATATGCCACCATCGACAAGCAAGCAACCAGGAGTAAGGGTTAAGATAACGTTAACAAAAGGTTAAAGCCAGGTTTAACGAGCCTGCAGCAACGAATAAAAGAGAAAGAAACCATTTGCTTTCAAACAGATAAATCAGGCCGCTTATCAGTAGATACTGCAAGCAAATACATAGAAGTTATGAAGGGACATCTGAAAGCAGTAGTAGAGGTCGATCAAAAGGAATATGAACATGTAGAGAAGCAATTAAATGCCCATATGCATGCATGGTGCAATATTTTACAAGCCAGGGAGAGAGTCCAATCGAATTATCAAGCAACAAACAATGCCATACCACCTTTATATGGATTAAGGAAAGATCACAAAAATCACGACAACATTGAAAAGGGGCCACCAACTAGGCCGGTGTGCGGTGCAGTGGTATCATCAAATTACCGAATATCATACTTTCTATCTTCATTTCTAAGACCACTCATCAAACGAGCTCCAGAAATTTGCGACAGTGCTGAAGACCTATTAAGCCGCATTAAGTCATGTAACGAATCAAAAGACTTACAAACATCGATAATTGGAAGCATGGATGTAGCTGCCTTGTACCCGTCCATTGACGTTGACTTCTCCATAGTTAAATGCATAGAGTGAGGTTGAGGATGCGCAAGAATACAACAACGTAGATGTACGTGAAATGGGACTGTTCCTTGCCCTCATTGTGACGAAGACAGAACTACAAGCACGAAATCTACACAAGTACTGCCTAACAAGATCAACAAAAGGAAGGCCACCAACAATCACATCGTCTGGAACGAGCAAATGTAAAAGGAAACGCTGGCTAGGATGGATAAAAGGTGAGGAAAAACTAACAACAGAAGAAGAGATACGGAGAATGATGTCATTAGCCATTGGAGTGACCTTACGCCTTGTATTAAAGAACCACATCTTCAGGTTCAACAACAAGATATACAAGCAGACGAAAGGAGGAGCCATTGGAGTTGGTGTGGCAGGTGATGTAGCCAACGTCTTCATGATCTGTTGGGATAGAAAGATAAATCAAATGCTCAAACAAAGCGATATTGTTGTGCAACTCTATTCGCGGTATGTTGATGACATTGTCATCGTAGCTAAAACAGTCAAAAGCAACCCAGGAGAACTGAAGGACAGGGGAACTATGAGAAAGATTCAAGCAATTGCTAACGGAATACACGAAAGCATTAAGGTAACAACTGACTTTTCATTGAAACACGCAAATAACAGGATGCCCGTACTAGATACAGAACAGTGGATTGAACCTGTAACGTGCGGAAATGAGATGAGATGTCAAATCCTGCATTCACATTTTATGAAACCGATTGCCAGCAAACACGTCATTATCAAAAATTCAGCTCTTTCACAAGAAACAAAATAAATATCTTAGTAGCTGACCTTGTGAGAATAATGCGCAAAGCAATCTTACTTTGTTTTACAAGATTGTATATAATCTAGGCCCTGATTATACAATGGATCCAATCCCTCAACTTCATCAGTCGCGTTACTCTCTTCGCAAACAGGATATCGTAGGGCGAATAATGGCAAGGACGGAAAAATTCAAATCTAGCTTTTATCCTCACATTTCATTTTTTCATTTTAAATTCTTTATACACAAAATCCCTTCAGCTTACAACTCAATACCAAATAAGAAAATAAATACCTAATTACATCAATACAATCTATATACAGTTAAAGCTAAATTATGTACAGTAATCTATTTAATAGCAGCTGCTCTTCCAGGGAGTCGTGTTTTATGTTGCGTTCAGCTCGTAAAATAACTTTTCAATTGCTTTTTGAATCTATTAAGTGTAGGGAGCTCTCTGATATTGATGGGAATATCGTTCCAAGCTTTCAGAGCTGAATAGTGAAAGCCTTTCTTGACATATTCAAGGTTGTTTCTTGGGATTTGTAGGTCCCTGCAATTCCTTGTTCTGTAGTTGGAGTGCTGGGTCCTATGATGATATTTATCCCAAAGGCTTTCGGGACATTGCCTGCTGATTATCTTGTATGTCATAACTGATCGATCAAACTTTGTTAGTTGCTCAACGGTCAACCAGTTATGAGACCAATTGTCTTTTAGTCTGGACTGATCAATAATCGAGCGGGCTCTGTCCTGCAGACGTTGGAGAGTATTCAATTTTGATTTAGGAAGACTCCCCCAGATAACATTAGCGTATCTCAGATGGCTTTCGATAAGTGCACGGTACACATGATCAAGTTGGGATTGTGAAATAAGATTTTTCAGTTTTTTCATTGATTTTAGACCGCCACTAATCTTTCCTTTCACTTTCCTGAATTGGTCATCCCAGTTTAACCCTTCATCCACCATAACCCCTAATGATTTGGTCTTTGCGACTCGCTTTATTTCTGAATCATTAAGGTTCAGTGGCTCTGAGATTTCAACTTTGTTTGTCCTCCGTGGATGGCCAATAATCATGTATTCAGTTTTTTTCGGGTTTGCGCTTAGTTTGTTTATCCGCATCCATTCAGAGATGTTTCTTAATTCTTTGTGGGCATTTGTAAGTAGATCATCAGTGTTACTAGATGTTAATGTAACATGTGTGTCATCTGCATACATGCTAGCCCTGGAGAAGTCTAAGCATTTTTCAAAGTCATTTAGGTAGATTATGAATAGGAGTGGTCCTAAGCATGACCCTTGAGGTATGCCACATGTTACCAATCTAGCTTCTGACTTCTGTCCATTAACTGAACAGAATTGTTTTCTACTAGTTAGGAAAGATGTGAGCCATCCACCCGAGATTCCTCTGATACCGTATGCACCTAACTTTTTTATCAATATTCTATGATCAACGGTATCAAATGCCTTTTTAAGATCAAGAAATATAGCTAAGTTGAGTTGCTTTTTATCCATGTTGTCATACCAGTAATCAGTACTATTTATCAGGGATGTTACGGTGGAATATAATTTTCGAAAAGCAGATTGATTTGGCGTCAATACTTTGTTAGTTATGAGATATTCAATAAGCTGATCGTGAACTATTTTTTCCAACATCCTTGAAAAGACTGAAATGACAGAGATGGGTCTATAATTATTTGCATCTTTATTTGAGCCCGTCTTAAAAATTGATGTGACTCTTGCTAATTTCCAGATATCTGGGAAGACGCCATACTTCAACGATGAGTTGAAAACCATGGTTAGTGGCTTCCAAATGAAGTCAGCTGCATCTTTAATTAGCTTAGTGGAGATCTTATCTGGTCCTGGTGCTTTGCCATTTTTTAGTTGCTTAATGGCATTTAGCACATATGTTTCATCGACAGGTACAAACATCATTTTGTTTTGCTGAGCATTGATATGTTTGAGAGGATCATCATCAGACCTGGACTCTAACTTGCTAGCAAGTTTTGGTCCTATGGTAGTAAAGTGATGATTAAGTGCTTCAGCTATATCTTTTTCTTTTGTAATTGTTTTCCCTTCAACATCCATGCTCGAAATTTCTGTTGAGGGTGTTGCCTTGTCTAGTACCTTATTGATAACCTGCCACATTCTTTTAGGATCTCCCTTGTTTTCTTCAATTAATCCAAGATAATGTGATTGAATTGCATCTCGAATTTTTTGCGTTACCTTATTACAGAGATGCTTATATGTGTTCCACCTCTCAGGAGATATTTTCGTCGCTTTCTTAGCTGCATCCCTCTCTTTCATTAGTTTTCTAATGTCTGGGGTTATCCAGGGAGCAGAAGTATTGCATACCCTCCTTTTTTTCAGGGGTGCATGGATATCTAAAACCGACTCAAAGATCTCCTGAAAAGTGGTAGCCACATTATCAGGATTATCAGCGTGAGAGCTAAGGATGGTTTCCCAATCTATTTGCTGCAGGTCGTTACGAAACAATGCCCTGTCATAATTGTCTATGTGAATGGAACGATATTGAACGAGAACTTAGACTTGCACCATCTGTCGTTGTTTTTAAGAAGAATATCTCGTTAATTATCCGCCCCCTGCAAATCTTGTCTTCGGAATTCATGACCCAATAGGCTTATCTTTTCTTGCTCAACTTAGAGTTGGTTTGAGCAAATTAAACTTCCACAAATTCAAACACAATTTTAGGGATGCTGTAATCCCTATGTGCCCTTCAAATGATGGCATTGAAGATGCGGAACACTTCTTGTTGCGTTGTCCTTCTTTTGATGCTCAACGACGAGATCTTCTCGCTGGAGTCTATGATGTATTACGACCTTTTGGACATAGTAATCTTTCAAATAAGGTCCTAACTCAGCTTTTGCTGTATGGCGATGAAAGTTTTTCTTACTACCTCAATAGAACTATTCTCAACTTGACTATACAGTTCATTCGCGAAACTGCAATCCTGGACAAAAGGTTATGAGACTAGTAGCGTTTTACGCTATTTTCAATAATAAGAGGGATTTAAGTATTACAAACCCCCTCCCCTCGTATCAATGTTGTTCAACAATGATCCCTGAATGCATGTTGGTGACATTTGACCCGTTCCAACCTCAAACAACATTTATACGGGGGGAGGGGGCACTTTGAACCTGTGAAAACATCAAAATGATCTATCGTCTCCTAACTTTTGTCGAGGATTGCAGGCTCTGCTGGGCATAGTGGACAACTATGTGACGTTTAAGACAATTCATATGAACCAATGCTACCACTAAGGTGCTTCGTAGTTTTGTTTGTTATCGCCTTGTAACTCCCTTAGATGAAGTAAACTGTTAGTGCAGGTAAATGCACTTAACTCTAGATTTCAAGGAGGCTCCATTGTGCTCAATCCTACTTGATGAGCACCTACATGTAAATTTAGGGGGAGGTTTATAATTTCCAGCGGGTCAGCAACGGGTCAGCAACAGGTCAGCAACAGGTCAGCATTTGCACTATAGCAAAATATGTGGGATGCAACGGGTCAGCACGGGTCAGCACCCGTTTTTATAAAATACATAGTATATGTAAGTGTTTTTTTTTTCAACTTGGCAAAGAGTGTCCTTTTATTCAACGAATTTTTAGACGCAATTTGAGTGGCAAAGCAAGTACTTGCCATATAAAACCCAAGTTCCATCATATTAACGAAAGATTAAATATTCCATGCTTTTTTTCCCGATTCCAAAAGCAGTTTCTGATCGTAAGTTATGTAGGTTTGAAATTAGGAGCCCCAAAGGATGGAAATATTCCACTGGTGGTATGATTGAAATATTCCATATGGTGTAACTTTTCATCATGTGGTGCTCTTTTCATGAAATTTTGTACACTTGTGTCGCAAGTAGTTGCCCACATTTTGACGCAAAAAAACTTTGGATTGGAGCACACAAGGAAGACTTATTCCACTTAACGCATCATATTTAACTATACCAAAAGCACCCAGCTCATGAGGTTCATCTGTATTGGAAGTCACAAGAGTGGCAAATTTTGTTTTAGTAAGACGTATCAGAGCAGAAAATATTGATTTATTCCCTTTAGAGCCATCAAGGATGCCGTAATTCCAATCAAAATAACACATAAGAAACGATCGGATGATTTGCCGTTTCAATCTAAAATCGTATTCCTTCGTTTGAATACCAAAATGAGTCGTTGAAAGAATTCAAAACAATGATAGCATGAATTGGGAACAAATTGCCAAAAGAATCAGCTCTTCTGGAGCCTTATAGGATGCGTTATTCCAGTTTTTCTTTTAAAGCTTTAACGTTGAATTAGGAATTTCAAATCATACAAGGCTTGGGCTTTAATCATTTGACATTACTAAACCAATGTAGAAGGCTATAACTTGCTCGTAAAATCAAAATTTTGTTTAAAAAGGAGCTCCAAAGAAGTAAATATTCCGTTGAAATCAACGAATTCTAAAAGTTAGACATTTTTGTCTTTTTCATCGAATATGAAATCCGATCAATGGCAAAAGATAAAATTGAATCGTGGAATCTTTTATCAAAAATCGCTCTCAAACGTCTTCTTAAGCCTCAAGTCACTTAAGTTCAGTTTACAAGCATTTTTATCATCTTAAAAAGTTCTTTAACTATTTATGACAGAAATCAACAAAACGTCTGCAGAAATGAGCTTTTTATTTCATGGAATTTGTATCCTTACATGCTCCAATAGCTTCGAATATATGCTTTTTGGACTTTTCACGGTATTACAACAATATAATTATCTTTCTGAATAATCCAAGGTTATGTTTTAATGATAACCGACTGACTAAAATCTGTTTGTCTTTCATTGTACTTTCCAACGGAATCGTTCATCCTTTGTTGCTCCTCGGACCAGATTTTGAAAATTCAGGTATCATAGTATTTCAAAGATCAAACATTATCAAAACAATTTTGAGAGGTCCAGAATTGAAAGTTTGTAAACTAAGGTATTTTGGAATATAGAATCCAAATATGCTCCTCCCAATGACGTAATATTCCAAAGTGCCACGAAACCTGTCTTTGTCGAGAGATATAGTCCATTAAAGTCAAAATTGATCTTTTTAGGACAAAAAAACTGATTTTCAGATTTTTCGAATGGACACTTTTTGCCAAGTTGAAAAAAAACACTGACATGTATTTCATATAAAAGAGAGTGCTGACCCGTGCTGACCCGTTGAACTCCATATATTTGATATAGTGCCGAGTGCTGACCCGTTGCCGTACCCGTTGCTGACCCGTTAAGTTTTTGTTGATAGAGCTCAAAATCCTTCATAAAGTTTTTTGGCTGAATCTATGGATGTCATTACCTTCGGATATCCATTAAAACACGTTCCATTTAAGAAAGGCCCGTTTCTTGACAGGTGCCATGAAAAATGCAACTGGCGTAATATTTCATTTTATAAGCGCCATGACTTAAAACAGCCGCTTTCTATGGCAATATTGGGGCGCCTAGAAATTTATATTCAAACAAAACATGCATCGTATGAATAAACCTGATGATTCAAACATAAGAGGCAACTTTCTAGCATAACAAACATGGCCTGACGCTGTTAACTCCATAAATGTTCTTATTGCCGATATCATGTCCTTCAGACAATTGATTGAAATACATCTTAGATTAATGTTTTTAAGATGAATAAAGCTTGTTATGGCGGCGAAAACCTCAGGAAGTAGAAGCTTCTTGAACCTCAGGAAGTAGAAGAACTTATATTGGATACAATTGAAAACATAAAAGTGAAAAAGAAGCGTGCAAATTCGATCTCAGTTTGTAAGTCTTTGTCGAAGACGCATGGCCTAAACGATTCCGCGACCTCGCTGCAATTGACGATGATGCTGGCTGAAGGGAAAATAGAAGATGCCAGAACTGGGGGCAGCGAATCTTTTCGAGTGTGTGAGCCAGGAAATATTTTAAAGCAGAAACAAAAAGAAAAGGTGAGAAAAATATCCGATGAGGAACAGAGACTCGCTGAGTGTAGAAATGAGCTCCTGTTTGTTGCTGCCACTCCTACACCTCAGAGAACGGAGGCATCACACAAGCGAGATGAAATGGAGAAATCTTCCAGTGAAAATGATAGTGCATATTCTCAGAACATTAATGGAAAGGAAATATATCTTGGTTTTAAAGATCGCCTTCAAGAAATAGAAAAGGTCCTTTCGTCGATTTTTAAAAGGCTTGACAAAGTAGAGGAAGGGAACACTGAGGGTATGCAAGGTAGGCCCACTGATTCTTACGAAATGTTAGTGAAAATCAACTCATTAAAAAGAGAAAAAAGAGATCTAAAAGATGAAAATTTTGCCTTAAGGCTAGAAATTGCGGATCTTAAAGAAATTATTGGAAAAAATCTTGAAAATAAATTCGATAAAAATGGAGAAAATTTTAGAAAAAAAGATGGAAATAAAATGCATGTGGATAAAAACAATTTCACAATCCCGAGGGACGATAGAAGATCTTCCTTATATAATAGTGATTCCGACTGCTTAGTCGAGGCAAACACCTGGCAATTCCCTAAACGCACTGCAAAGTCGCGTCAGTGTCCTGAAATGTTTGTTAAAACTCAAAATAGATTCAGTGGTTTGGGAAAGTCTTCAGAGAATTATGCTCCGTCAAATGACAATGCTTATGCAGAAATTACAATACCGCAAAGTTTTTCGGATCAGCCTCTCGAGTATTTTGAAAGAAATAGGGCGCAAAATCAGAGCGAAAAATCGACGTCACCAAAGAAAAATATTCGGAACGTTGTCCCTGGAGAGCTTAGTTTTGCAGAGGCCATTGCAGCAAAACCACGCACAACTAACGGTAACAACAGATCGAGTCCAAACAAAAAAGTTACATTGCAAAGCAATTCGCAAGTAAAATCACGAATCCAAGAGCCGTTCGAGGATCGTAAAAAGCCTGTCATAACTGTGGTCGGGGACTCAATTGTAAGGGGAATACGAAAACAAGAACTTAATCGAACTGTGCATAAATATAACTCGTTCGTAAAAACGTTTCCTGGAGCGACAACAGAGGACATGGAATCGTACATCATTCCAACTCTGAAAAGGAACCCCGATGTTTTGATTATACATTGTGGAACAAATGATTTGAGGAAGGAAGATCCTGGGAAAATTGCAACAAAAATTACCAGAGTTGCCTTGCAAGCGAAAAAGACAGTTCAGAAAGTGGCTGTTTCAAGCATACTAGCACGGGGTGACTCCGATCATTTGGAAAGAAAACGAGTACAGGTAAATATGATGCTACAGAAATCACTTGCAGATAACGAAATTGACCTGATTGAACATGAAGTTTTCGATACAGATTGGCGACACCTCCTATATGATGATGGGATTCACTTGAATGATGACGGCACAAACGTCTTGGGAAATGATTTTGTAAATTACATAAACAGTATTTGACTATCCTCAAATTATTTTAAATATGACCGAAACTTCCGAACAGAGATAGAACCTTCACAGCCGATAAACAGCAGCAATGAAAATTCAAATACATTCGGGTCTTTGGCCATTAGCCCTAGCCTAGGCAGGTCACGTGATCAACTATATTTATCTTCCTATGCTTCAAATGATTCCAATACGATCAGTGAAGGTTCTTTCTCTGCACCTTCAGATAGATCCACGCAATTAGATACTTTCAGTGACATTGGGGAGATTTTTGATCTGAGAACAAAAAATCCAAACAACCCTTTGATTGGTTTCTTAAACATAAATAGTCTTCGCAACAAAATCATAGATTTGAGATTGGTGATGGAGAGATGCTTGCCTGATATTTTAGTAATAGAGGAAACAAAACTAAATTCAGATCTCAAAACGGAGATCTTTTTAATAAATAACTACCAAAGGCCAATCCGTCGTGATAGGAATGAATTTGGTGGGGGCCTGATGCAGTTTGTTAGGAAAGGGGTTGTTTGCAACAGAGTTTCTACTTTTGAAAGTCCCAATATCGAGATCATTTGTTCCGAACTAATGATTTGTAAAAAGAGGTGGGCCATTTTTAGCATCTATCGACCTCCAGATGCTTCAAATCTGGAACCATTTTTCAGAGAACTGTCCTCTTGCTTAAACAAAGCTTTGGACAAATATGACAATGTTATGATCATGGGCGATATAAAAATTGACACCCATGATATTCAGCATCCAGGGTATACTAAGTTAATTTCTTTTCTGCGATGTTTTTGGACTGTCCAATTTGGTAAAGGATAAGACATGCTTCACAAAAAATCACAGCTCTTCAATTGACGTTATGTTCACCAATAAACCTAGATGTTTTCAAAATACGACCGTTGTTGAAACTGGTCTAAGTGACTTTCATGGCCTTGTCTTAACTTTGATGAAAACACACATTCCCCGTCTCAAACCTAAAGTGATCAAATATCGTAGTTATAAGAAATTTTGAACCTGAAAAGTTCCTCCAAGATGTAAAGGATATAGACTTTAAAGAAGATTTAAATGATGCGGATTCGTATTACAAGAATATTTCATCTGCTTTCCGAGAAATTGTAGATCGCCATGCACCTTTAAAAACAAAAGTTCAGAGGGGAAATACTGCCCCTTTCATGAATCAGCAGTTACAAAAGACAATTTATACCAGATCAAGGCTTAAAAAAAGACTTAATAAAAACCCTATGGCAGAAAATAGGACTAATTTCAAAAAGGAACGAAATAAATGTGTCTCTGTGAGAAAGAAGGCTATCAAGAGCCACTTTAAAGAAGCAACTAAAAATGGCATCATGTCTAATAAAGAATTTTGGGATCTTGTTAAACCTTTTATTTCAAATAAAGGGGGACTCACGAGTAGCGATATTTCTCTTGTAAGAAATGATACCATTGTAACCGATGACCAGGAATTGGCAGAGATTTTCAACCATCACTATGTAAATATAGTAGAGAAATCTAGCGGTAAGAAGCCTATTAGCCTTGCTAAAGACGTTGGGATTTCTGATGATCGCCAAATTGTTCGCTTGATTCTTGATGAGTATAAATACCACCCTAGTGTGCTAGCTATTATTCAAAACCCAGAGCAAGTGCTGGGCACTTTCACTTTTCAAGAGGTAGAAAATCAGGAAGTTGCGCATCTACTAAGATCCTTGGATGGCAGGAAATCTACCGGTGAAGATAAAATACGCCCAAAGCTGGTGTCTCTAGCTGCAAATGAGCTTACAAACAATTTAACCACGGCAATAAATTGTAGCATTCGAAATTCCTGCTTTCCAAATGATGCAATAAAGCGGCAGTCTGCCCTTTAGATAAGGGGGAGCCAAATAGAACAGTAGAGAGGAACTTTCGCCCAGTTAGCGTTCTCAATACCTTTTCTACGATATACGAGAAGGTCTTGAAACAGCAACTAATCAAGCATTTAGACAATACGCTTTCTGTTTTCATTGCGGCCTATCGAAGAGCATATGGAACTCAACACGTCTTGATACGTCTTGTAGAAGATTGGAGGTCTAAACTAGATAACGACTATCTCGAAGGTGCTATCCTTATGGATCTTTCCAAAGCATTCGATTGTATCCCTCATGATTTGCTTATTGCCAAATTACATGCATATGGACTTGATGAGGATGCACTAGTCCTTGTCTATTCTTATCTCAAAAGACGAAAGCAATGTGTCAGGATAAATAACACATATAGTTCTTTTCAAGAAGTTATATCTGGTGTACCTCGCGGCTCTGTACTGGGACCTATCCTTTTCAACTTTTACATAAATGATTTATTTCTTTCCATAAAGCAGGCAACGCTCCATGATTACGCTGATGACAATACACTAGCTTATTTTTCTAAAAGCATGCCCGATCTCGTAAATACTTTGGAAAAAGAAACAGGAGTGGCCTTATCATTGTTGGAAAACAACGAAGTGATTGCAAACCCTGAAAAATTTCATGCAATACTGCTCAGGAAAAATCAAACGAATACTAGTGGAGAACAAATTAACATAAATGGTGAAATGATCAAATCTGAGGAGACCGTAAAACTTCTGGGGGTTACGTTGGATTACAGACTTGATTTCGACCCACATATTTCAAATATTTGCAAAAAAGCAGCAGCACAATTAAATGTTCTTAAAAGATTAAAGGCATTTATTGGCTTTAAGGAAAAACAAATCCTTATTCAGAGCTTTGTTTATTCAAATTTTAATTACTGTCCCTTGGTGTGGTATTTTTCATCTTCAAAATCACTATAGAAAATTGAAAAGATACAAGAACGCGCTCTAAGATTTCTCTATAATGATCATACCAGTTCGTATGACGACTTGCTTTTGAAGTCAAATAAATGCACGATGCTTGTTGCTCGCCAGAGAATCCTTTGCATTGAAATTTTCAAAACAGTGAAACAATTAAACCCACCTTTCATGCAGAACATTTTCAGATTGCGGTCTTCACATTATTCATTAAGAAATCCAAATAGCTTAGCCCATGTTAGGCCCAACCAAACAACATTTGGGTCAAATAGTCTGTCGTGTATTGGGCCACAGATTTGGAACGGCCTACCAAACGAAATAAAGTCAGCAGAAAATTTAAAAAGTTTCAAGACTTTGATAAAGCAATGGAATGGTCACATATGCAAATGTAGTGCCTGTAAATCCCTACCACCTTAGTTGATATGTATTTTAGGAAATATTTAGTTTGTTTATTGTCATTTCTTTGTAAATTCGATTTGGATTAGTTAACTTGTATATATTTAAATAATGTATATATTGTTAGCTATTGTAAATAATCGAATCAAAATAAAGTTACACACACACAATTGGTCAATTAATCAAAAACAACAACTAAAATAAAAGTTTATATGGTAATTAATGCTCTCCACTATTCTTTCTTGAACTGACATCGGTTTGTCTCCTAGTATGTTGTTTTAAAATGATACATTCATACCTTACTGATGAGAGTACTCAACCTTGATACAACGGCCATTACTCCTGCGTCGATAATGACCCTTGTACGGATTAGGCTAATTCGAGATCTGATTGGCTGTTCAAAACGAGGCTTATTAGTAAAATTACGTCACAATTCGCATAAATTAACTTCCTCAATAAGTTTTTCTTCCAGAGCAGCGAGACCACGAGAGAAACTGTTTTCAAACAAATGTCTGAAAAATAACTGTAGTAAAAGAAAATGTGGCAGGAAATTTGCAGTAATGGAGTTTTAAAATGATGCTAGAATTGAGTGTGGTGCAGCAGAATTTTTAAGGAATACATAAAGATTTTAGAGCACCTTAGTTGGGAAAGTGGTCAAAGCTAAAAGTTGAAGACAAGAATCCTGGTTTTTCTCGCTTCTTGAAATGCAAAAAATGTAGAGTAACCTTTGAGTCGTTAGTTACCTGAGCGTATTTTTTCTACAAGAAACTAAGAATTTGGACTAGAACTGAAAGTTTCTTAAAGCTAACAGATTTTGAGTACTCATAGTTTCTTACGAGTTTCACGACACGACAATCTTCATGCTCACTTACTGCGTCCTCTTGAGATTTTCAAAACAATGTAGTGAGAACTTTCCGATGCTTAGGCATCACTCAAGTACATTCCGAGCAATACAACACAGGCAACAAGTGAAAAATAAAGTAAAATATGTCAAGGGTTTCCTTTGTTAAACATAAACAGTTTCTTAAAAGTTATATTTTCCCAGTTCTGAGTTCAGTTTGATATTTTTTTTGTCGATCTGAGAGTTGAGTTTCTTATAGACTAAAGCATTTTCTTCTTGAACATAAGTGTAGTATTGAAAGGATATTTCCTTTAAGTTATCGTGCATTTTGTTAAAAATTAAACCAGTGCGAGGAGGCTACAGAAAATCTTTCCCGGTCTTCGTAAGACCACAACGCAAATATTGTAAAATGATGATAGGCATTCCTAGAAATCAAACTCTGTAACTGCCTATTAGTATTGTACTGCAACAATTCATGCAAAAAAACATCCAGCTTCTGCAATCTATACCCAACACCAAAGTCGCAACCGTGTTGTCACCACGTTGTCACAAAACGAATAGAAAGTAACAAAATATCAATATTTTCTGACTCCAAAATGTGCGGTTTACGGCAGGCAACTTTGTGAACGCAGCTAAAAGAAAGACTGAAGACATTGCAACTTTATGCCCAAAATGTTAAAAAAAGCCACAGGAACAGTAAGTAGATTCAAGGCCAAAGGCCAAGCACAATTAGACGAGACTAGTTTCTGCAGGTGAAGACTCGCAATGGCAGTATGAAACTTCCACATCAAAGTTAAAAGCTCGGACCTTCGCTTCCCTTCAGAAATATTGTGGAAGAAGCTGGTCAAAGCAAAGTGATTTGCAAAAGAGAATTTAATCTTGTAGCTACCTGGCTTCCTGGCTTGTAAGAAAGCTGTACGAAAGTCCAACAGTTGTAAATGGCTTGTTTGCAGCCAATCTCCCTCTTCCTTTTCGACATTTCGCATGTCTTTTTACCAAGATTTGTAAATGTTTTGTGGAGCTTCGCAGCTCTGGGGATTGATTTATTTTGAATTTCTCGCAACTCTCATTACTGAAAATGCCTTAGTAAAATCACGTGACATGTTGTCTGGCTGGATGTGTTTCATTGAGTTTCAGTTGGGGAAAGTGGTTATCTCCATGGTAATCATGGCCGGCTGCATAAATTAAAAATCCATAATGGTTGCAAATATTGCCACGAATCGGGAATCCGTACCAGGGCCCAAATCGGTCGACGGTTGAGATTGCGAGAAGACCGTTTGGGGCCTGGGTACGAGGTTGGAGAGTATTAGAATCCGCGATAGAGACAATCCTGGACAAAAGGTTATGAGAATAGTAGCGTTTTACGCTGTTGAACCCTATTTTCAATAATAAGAGGGATTTAAGTATTACAAACCCCCTCCCCCCGTATCAATGTTGTTCAACAATGATTCCTGAATGCATGTTGGTGACATTTAACCCGTTCCAACCTCAAACAACATTTATACGGGGGGAGGGAGCACTTTGAACCTGTGAAAACATCAAAATGTTCTATCTTCTCATAACTTTTGTCGAGGATTGTGGTCGGTTTGAGTAAGGTCGCTTCTAACGAAAGATGTACACCACGTAACCACTAAGTCCCTGTCCCTTTATTTTTTGTCTCTTTACGTTTGAAAGTCTGTTGCATATTGGACGGCAGGTGCATAGTGGTTTTTTCTCTTACTCTAAAAAAACTTCAAGATAAGTTTTTCTCCACCATTTACTCACCATCACTTGGATCTGACGTCTAATATGCAGCAGACTTAGTATCAAATTGTTCTTATTATCCGTATGCGTTGTTTTTAGTAGTGTTGTTTAAGCTTAAGTAGTTTTCTTTTTTTATCTATGTTAACTCCCTTGGGGTAGACACAGCCTCTTGCTCCCCGGGGGTATTTGTCCCAATAGTATTGTAAAGTAATTCTTGTAAGTAGTGTAGACCGTAATATGTATTGTAAAATTTCATTGATATGTAAACAAAGCACTACAAATATGATACTCATTACATAAGTCTCAATAGTATCGCTATCTTCATTATTTTTTTTTTATTTTTTCGCTCACTTTGAGACTTATGACCATACTCATCAAAAATAGCGGCTACTGCAGATTTTCCCGCGGCTCCAATCAGATTCAAGGAAAAAATCACGTGACAAACTCCTCACAGAATCCTGCATTTTTATTGGATGAATATGCTCCTTCGTAGCGTTTTTCCTCCCAGTTCGCATCTTTCCCGTCCTAAACTTCAGTGCTTATTCACAGGGGTGCTGGGGGTTGCGTAGGCAGTTTTGTTTTGCTTCGCAGATTGACAGAAACGGCCTGCCAACCAAGAAATGCTTGAAGCTGTGGAGTCAAAGTACGTTGTTTATCAGCGCTATAATAATAATAATAACAATAATAATAATAATAATAATAATAATGATAATAATGATAATAATAATAATAATAATAACAATAATAATAATAATAATAAACAACAGGAAATGAACACTGACATCATTAAGCCATCAGAGTAGAAAGATCAAAGAAAAAAGAAAGAGAAGTCAAGTGGCATGAAAAAGTAATGCATGGTCAGTTTTTCAGAGATACGGATGGGATAGTAGACAGGAAGAAATCATGGTTGTGGCTAAAAAATGGAGACTTGAAGAAAGGAACAGAAGCACTAATTATGGCAGCACAAGAACAAGCAATACGTACGAATTACGTTAAACATCATATCGACAAATCAAGAGATTCGCCGAGTTGCAGAATGTGTGGTGAGAAGGGGGAAACAGTGAGCCATATCATATGTGAATGTAGCAAATTAGCCCAGAAGAAATATAAGCGACGCCACGACAACGTAGCACGGATAGTTCACTGGGAGATTTGCAAGAAGTATGACCTACCCAGGGCTGAACAGTGGTACAATCATAAGCCAGAAGGCGTTACTGAATCTGAAAGCATTAAGGTACTATGGGACTTTAACATAAACACAGATTACGAAATTGAGCATAGGCGACCAGACATTGTTGTCGTGCTAAAACCAGAAAAAGAGTGCTTAATCATTGACATAGCCGTACCAGGAGATACAAGGATAAAACAGAAGGAACAAGAGAAAATTGAAAAGTATCAAGATCTAAAAAGAGAAATTGCAAGATTATGGTGCCTTCGAAAAGTAACTGTCATTCCAGTTGTAGTTGGTGCATGGGGATGTGTCACAGAAGAAGCAGAGCAATACATTGAGAAGATAGGGATCAAGATCAGGACTGAAGTGATACAGAAAACGGCATTGTTAGGAACTGCAAGAACATCGAGAAAGGTTCTCGAAACCTGAGGCTAGTTGTTCTAGCTTGCTTTCGGGACGAACTTACCAGGAACTTTTTTCTGTGATAAAAAGAACATAATAAGCTAAAGAAAGATATTCTCTAGGAAAGGATAGGGCTAAATTGAATCACCTCCTTTTCATGGACGATTTAAAGCTATATGGAAAAGACAAGAATCCATTGGATTCTTTGGTGCAAACAGTGCGAATATTTAGTAGTGACATCGGGATGACATTCGGTATTGAGAAATGTGCTATGGTGGAGATGAAGAGAGGAAAATTGATTGATAGTGATGGATTACATCTACCTGAAGGCCAGAAAATAAAGTCCTTGCAAGATGAAGAAGCTTATAAATACCTTGGAGTATTGGAGAATGATAAAATCAAAAGCACAGAAATGAACGACATACTCAGGCAAGAATACTTCAGTAGAGTCAAGAAGATCTTGAGATCCAAACTGAATGCAGGAAATATAATACAAGCGATCAATTCAAGGGCAGTATCACTAATACGATATGGGGCTGGAATCATTGATTGGAGAAAAGATGAACTGAAGGATATTGACAGAAAGACCAGAAAGTTGTTTACAATGCACAGAAGCATGCACCCCCAATCTGATGTGGACCGTTTGTACTGGAAAAGGGCTGAAGGAGGGCGGGGACTTCAGAGTGTTGAAGAGGTTGTAGAATTAGAGAAAGCAAGTCTTGGCTATTACCTGGGGCAGACAGAAGAAACTCTACTTAAGGAGGTGGTGAGAGATGGGTTATTTACAGAGTCAGTAGAACCAAAAAGGAAAAAACAGGAAATCATGAAAAGATGGAAAGCAAACTTTGACGAAAAGAAGCTCCATTCAGTGTTTTTCAAAGAAACAAAAGAGGTTAGGGATGACAAAGATAGCTGGCTGTGGTTACAGAAAGGGGTATTAAAGAAAGAGACAGAAGGATTAATACTAGCAGCACAGGAGCAGGCATTACGGGTAAATTGGATCAAGAAAATGATAGATAAACAAGACTGTTCAGCCAAATGCAGAATGTGCGATGAACGAGACGAGACTGTAGCACACATTGTATCTGAATGCTCACAGTTAGCCCAAAATCATTACAAGAAGTGCAGACATGACAAAATTGCCGCAATAATCCATTGGAACTATTGCAAGAAATTTGGTTTTGCATGCACGGAGAAATACTATGAGCATTTTGTGGAAACAAAGATGAAAGTCCTTGAAAACGATGAAGTTAAGCTGTTATGGGATTTTTCTATACAAACTGAAAAGAGAATAGAGCATAACAAGCCAGATATTGTGGTCCTAGATAAGAAGCAGAAGTTGTGCCTCATCATTGATGTCGCATGCCCGTTTGACACCAGAATCAAGAAAAAAGAGCAAGAAAAGATAGAATACTACAATGACTTGAAATACGAAACTTTGAAATGTTGGAACAAAGAAGTAGATAAAGTCATGATCCTACCAATCGTCATTGGGGCTTTGGGAAGTGTGACAAATAATGTAAGAAAAAACCTTGACAAGGTAGACCTGCACCTGGGGGTTGATGCCATTCAAAAAACATGTCTTCTAGGGACAGCGCGAATTCTACGGAAGGTCCTCGATACAAAGTAAAGAACAAAGGAGTACTGTACAGAAGGACAATAATAAGAAGAAGGACAGAAGTGCTTCCCATCCTAGACCACGGGTAGTGGTTCGATGAGAAACATAATTTAGACAATTAGCCGGTTGTTAGATCAATACCGTGTAAAAGCAGAATAATAATAATAATAATAACAATAATAATAATAATAATAATAATAATAATAATAATAATAATAATAATAATAATACTGATGAAGATTTTATAATCGAAACGTCTGACATAGAACAGTTGTGTTTCTCTTAATTTTATTTCTGTTTTATTTTGGTGATGGTTTGAGTTTGCTTTTAATAATAATAATAATAATAATAATTTTATTTACACCAAGCAGACGAATTTATGTTGAAGGAAATAGTGCAAGAAGGACTCTTCAGAGATTCTACAGATCCAGTTGATAAAAAGCGGGAATTGGTCGACAAAGGCAAATTACAGTTAGAGGAAAAGAAACTACATTCTGTGTTTTTCAGGGAGACCAAGGGTGTTAGAGATGAAAAAGATACTTGGTTATGGCTAAAGAAAGGAGTGTTGAAAAAGGAAACTGAGGGATTAATATTAGCAGCTCAAGAGCAAGCATTAAGACTCAACTGGGTAAAAAGGATGATAGACGAGGAAGAATGTTCACCCAGATGCCGAATGTGCGATAGAGAAAATGAGACAGTATCACATATTGTATCCGAATGTACACAATTGGCTCAGAACGAGTACAAGAAATGCCGTCATGACAAAATTGCTGCTATTATTCACTGGCATTTGTGCAAGAAATTTGGCTTCAGTTGCTGTGGAAAATGCTATGAGCACTTTGTAGAAAAGGATACAAGGATTTTAGAAAACGAAGATGCTAAAAGATTCTATGGGACTTCTCAATACAGACGGAAAGAAAGCTAGAGCACAACAAACCAGATGTTGTTTCACTGGACAAAAGCAAGAAAGTCTGTTTTGTCCTGGATGTGGCATGTCCGTTTGATACGAGAGTCATAAAAAAGGAGAAAGAAAAGATTGAATTTTATACCGACCTGAAATACGAAATTCTCAAATGCTGGAAACATGAAGTTGAAAAAGTTGTTATTCTGCCCATGGTCATAGGGGCTTTAGGCACAGTTACAGGGAATGTAAGGAGAAATCTTGAAAAGTTAGGAATAAATCTGAATGTGGATGTAATACAGAAAACTTGTTTGCTTGGAACGGCTCGTATACTTCGAAAAGTCCTTGATATGCAATGAAGTGAGATAAATAGGAAAACGAAGACAGAGAAGAGAAGATTGAATTGATCTGGACAAAAGGAAGACAGCTTGTCATCTTAGGCCACGGGAGGTGGCTTGATGAAAAGGCTGAACAATCCGGTGAAAACATCTAACACCGTGTGAAAATTACAATAATAATAATAATAATAGAAATAATAATAATAATAATAATAATAATAATAATAATAATAATAATAATAATAATAATAATAATAATAATAATGGGAAAGGATGGGAAAGAATGGGAAAAGTTAAAGAACAAGAAAGAGAAGCAAAGGCTTGAAAGTAGATACCACGTAAAGGCAAAAGGAGTGAAAACGGTGATAGAGGAACTGAAACAAAGAATTAAAGCGAAAAAAACCAAAATAAAGAAATACGATCAAAGAAGTAACCAGTATCGACAAAACAGGCTATTTGCTTCCAATCAAAAGCGTCTTTTCGAAGAGATTGAAGGAATAGTTCGAAATGAAGGTGTATCTCCGGATGCAGAAGAGAGCAGAAACTTTTGGGGAGACCTATGGGACAATGAGGTCAAACATAACGAGGAAGCAGAATGGTTAAATAGAGTTAAAATTTCCACAAGAAATGTGCCCGAGCAAGCTGAGGTCATGATAACAAGAAAAACGTTGAAACAACAACTAAGCAAAATGCCGAAATGGAAGTCATCTGGATCAGACGGTGTACATGGACACTGGTTAAAAAGCTTCACAACGTTACATGACACAATAGTTCTACAATTAGGAGAAATTTTAACATCTGGAGAAGTTCCTTGCTGGATGGTAAGTGGCAGAACGACTTTGATCGTAAAAGATAAGACTAAAGGAAATTTGGTGTCAAATTTTAGGCCAATAACGTGCTTGCCCATGATGTGGAAGTTGTTTACTGGAATAATTTCTGAGGAAATATACAGCCACTTAGAATCAAACAACATACTATCAGTAGAACAGAAGGGCTGCAGAAAAAAGAGTCGGGGGACCAAAGATCAGCTAATCATAGATAAGATGATACTGAAAAACTGCAAGAAGAGAATGACCAATTTGTGTCTGGCATGGATAGACTATAAGAAGGCGTTTGATATGGTGCCTCATTCGTGGCTGTTAGAATGTCTTCGTTTGTATAACATTACACCGAATGTGATTAAAGTTCTCAGTAAATCTATGAAACATTGGAAGACATCACTTACCGCAGGAGGAAGGACACTAGGAGAAATAAATATCAGAAGAGGCATTTTCCAAGGCGACAGTTTGTCACCGATCTTATTTGTTTTAGCATTGATTCCACTGTCAAAGCTGCTTAATGATATGAAAGATGGCTACCATCAAGGAAAGTCTAGGCCAAAAGTGAATCATTTGCTTTACATGGACGACTTGAAGCTCTATGCAAAAGATAAAAAAGAGTTAGACACTCTTATCCAGACAGTCAGGGTGTTCAGTAAGGACATAGGAATGGACTTTGGAATCGAAAAATGTGCAATGATTCAGATGAAGAGAGGAAAATCTGTAATAAGTGAAGGAATTGAATTGCCAAATGGCAAGAAGATAAGATCACTAGATGACCAAGAGGGGTACAAGTATTTAGGAATTCTTCAATATGATGATATAAAGCACAAGGAAGTGAAAGAGAAGTTAAAGAAAGAATATGTCAGAAGAGTGAGGAAAATACTAAAATCACATCTGAATGGTGGAAATGTCATCCAAGCTATAAATGCGCGGGCGGTTTCCATAATACGATACAGTGCAGGAATATTGGATTGGACAAAATTAGAATTACAAGAACTGGACAGGCAAACGAGGAAGCTGTTAAACATATATAGAGCGTTACATCCTCAAGCTGATGTAGACCGATTATACTGGAAGCGAGCAGAGGGAGGAAGAGGATTGTTAAGTGTTGAAGAATGTGTCAAAATCGAGCAAACTAATATTGGCTATTACATCTACAACAGCAGCGAAATTTTATTGGCTGAAGTAGGTAGAGAGGGTATTGTATCTGATGAAGGTGACCCGAAAGATTAGAAGAAGGGGCTAACTGAGGCAAGGAAGCATAAATATCTCCAAAAGAAACTTCATCCAGTATTCTACAAAGAGACAATGGACGTAAGAGATGAAGAGAATTCATGGAACTGGCTTAAGAATGGGTACCTAAAGAAAGAAACGGAGGGGACAATTTTAGCGGCACAAGACCAAGCCCTGAGAACGAATTGGATAAAGAGCAATGTTGATAAAGAAAATATATCATCAAAATGCAGAATGTGCGGGGAAAGGGAAGAGACAATTGCACATATCGTATCTGAATGCCAAAAATTAGCACAAAGAGAATACAAAAGCTGGAGACACGATAAAGTGGCAGCTGTCATTCATTGGTACCTGTGCAAGAAATTCGGATTCGAGTGCGACGACAAGTACTACAACCATATAGTGACAAAAGAAAATAGGGTTCTTGAAAATGATGAAGTATTATTACTGTGGGATTTTTCTATTCAGACTGAAACTCGCATTGATCATAACAAACCAGACATCATGTTGAAGAACAAGAAAGAAAAGACCTGCCAAATAATCGATGTGGCATGCCCATTTGACACTCGAGTGAAGCAGAAAGAGGAGGAGAAGCTGGACCACTACAACGAACTAAAGTATCAAATTCTGAAAATGTGGAAGGACGAAGTAAAGAAAGTTGCAATAATACCAGTTGTTATAGGCGCACTTGGGGTAGTCTCAAAACGATTCAAGAGTTACATTGCAGCATTAGACTTCGACCCAGGAGTACAACTATTACAGAAAGCATGCCTCATAGGCACGGCCAGGATTGTGAGAAAAGTACTGGACATAAGAGAATGAATAGCAGGAAGACTTTTTATGTTTTCGATACAGACAGTACGCACACTTTCTTAAGTTACGGGATGTAACCTGAAAGTGGACAATGCATTGCCAGTTACACTGTGATAATTACTGAAATAATAATAATAATAATAATAATAATAATAATAATAATAATAATAATAATAATAATAATAATAATAATAATAATAATAATAATAATAATAATAATAATAATAATAATAATAATATTATTGTTCAGAAGATAGGTTTTTCGAAAACAGGGTTGCAGACCTAAAAACGTGGCTCTTGGATAGGGGGTATACAGAGGGGGACATAGATGAACAGGTTGACAGGGTTAAGGGGTTGGATCGCGTTTCCTTACTTTCTCGGCAACAACAACCAAAGGATGACACACGGATACCATTAGTTTTCACATATGATCCAGCTTTGCATAGGGTATATGAAGTTTTACGGCAATCTCAGAATATCCTTTTGGTGGATACGGAACACAGGAATCTTTTCAAAGACAAAATCTTTGTATCTTTTAGGAAAGCAAAAAGTCTCAAGGATAATTTGGTTAGGGCAAAACTGCAACCATTGGAGGAGGAGTTGGTGGAAAGGGGAACCTTTAAATGTAACGGTAGAAGAAATTGCCAAATCTGTCCTTTGATACGAGAGGGGGATACTTTTGCCAATGCAAATGACTCGAGGACATTCAAAATATTTTCGGGGCCCTTTCATTGCAATACAGAAAGTGTGGTTTATATGTTGCAATGTGACTGCTGTAATAAAAAATATATTGGCAGCACCAAAAACAAGTTTCGACAAAGGTTCAATGTTTATAAATAGTATTTTAGGACATACGCACGCAAACATAACGAGGGCAGTTTGGCAACAGGAAAGCCTGTTCCACAGGCTAGTTTCTTTAGCCACTTTTTTGATGAACAACATGGGGGTAATTTTCGGTCAGTATTAGGATAATCGATGGGGCGGATAATGTCTATTCACTTCGTAGGAAAGAGCTATTTTGGCAGTACAAACTTGGAACGCCTTCACCTGCTGGCCTAAACGAAATGAGCAGCAGACATTGAACTCGATATGTTTGCTTGTGGGTCGGCATAAATTCTATCGTTACATTTAAGAGTTGGGACCTGCATGGGTGGGGCACTTCAACCTTTGGCTTTGTGTTTTCTGCACATGGTGGAAGGGTGGAATCCCCTTCCTTGCCATCTGGGATTTAGCATTGGCTAAAATAGTTCTTAGCTGTTTTGCAAATCCTTATAGGGTCACTGGGCGGGTGTTCTTCCTTAAAGGTCTTGACTCCAACAACAGAAGAGTTTCCAGTCCTAAGTGCATTAATAAACGGTGCCACGCATGGATTTCAATATGGTTGTTTACTGGGATGGGAGTCATAAAAACTTTAAAATACTTTGAGACTTGGTTCGCGCTGGGTCTTTCGGGTCGTTGAGTTCGTGCGGAGGGACCCGAGAGACAAAGCACTGAGACTTTGGCTCTTTGTCTTGTGGTTCTTTCTGCGCGGTCTTGGCGGCCCCGGGGGGCCCAGTGTGAGCCAGTTTCAAACATCTTCTTTTAAATTTTGTGCGAGTTAATGCTTTTTCATTGTTAGCAATATCATTTTGGAATAATTTTAGCTTAGGTTTTGTAAAGACATTGTCTTGTAAATAGGGTTTTCAACGTGTATAAATACTCGGCTGTCCTCTGGTTTAGTTTAACTGAAGAAGATTTTATTATCGAAACGTATTTTATAAACAGTTGTGTTTTTATATTCTTTTTTCTGTTTATTTTTGATGGTGGTTTTTGTTAACATAATAATAATTATAATAATAATAATAATAATAATAATAATAATAATAATAATAATAATAATAATGATAATAATAATAATAATAATAATAAGAAGAGAGGAGAGGCACAAAAGATGGAGAGAAAAGAGTTTACATGGAAAATTGATCAGAGAAATAGATGGTATAAAGGATGAGTCGTCTTGGGACTGGATAAGGAATGGATCATTGAAAAAAGAAACAGAAGGAATGATATTTGCTGCCCAAGAACAAGCTCTGCGCACAAATTGAATTAAGAAGCATATTGATAAACAGGACATAGGTGACAAATGCAGAATGTGTGGCGAAAGGGAAGAATCAGTTAGTCATCTAATCGCAGAATGCAAAAAACTGGCGCAACGAGATTACAAGAACAGACACGACAATATTGCAAAAATCATCCACCTCGAACTTTGTGAGAGATATGACCTGGCTCAGGGAGTAAAACGGTACAATCACCAACCAGAGAGCGTCATTGAGAATGAAAGCGTGCGAATTCTGTGGGATTTTAATATACAGACAGATCATTACATTGAACATCGCCGTCCTGACATTCTGGTTTTTGAAAAGGATTCTAGAAGGTGTTTCATCATTGATATAGCATCTCCTTGTGACAAGCGAGTTGTAGAGAAAGAACAAGAGAAAATTGAGCATTATTCAGACCTCAAGAGAGAATTGAAGAAAATATGGAAATGCTCACATATTGAAATTGTCCCAATCATTGTTGGAGCTTTAGGAATTGTGTCAAAGAACTTGGAAGGCTGGATGAAGAAGATTAGTTTGAAAAGTAGCACAGCACAGTTGCAGAAAGCCACTCTTTTGGGCACTGCAAGAATACTGAGAAAGACTCTTGAGACCTAAAGCTGCTGGTTGCAGCCCGCTCCCAAGAAGAACGCCGGCATAACATCATCGCCGAGATATAAAGAATGATAATAATAATAATGATAATAATAATAATAATAATAATAATAATAATAATAATAATAATAATAATAATAATAATAACAATAATAATAATAATAATAATAATAATAATAATAATAATAATAATAATAATAATAATAATAATGTGCACAACCACCGTGACACCATCACTAGGGAGGCTGCTATCCAAAGCTAAAGAGTCCACCCCACCCATGAGACAGACTAGCCCCCGCCGGACGCCAACCCGGTACTTCAAGGCCTCGGGGAGAGCTGACAGGTACTACACCTTGCTCAATGGTGACCTGGAGGTAGTTGCAGCAAAGGGTAACCTCATTCTCCCACGTCGAAACTCTACAACCGGATGCAGTTTTATGTCATACCCAGGACATTAAAACACAACCTCTTTTGAGTGCAAATGAATCAAGAATATTTTCGTGATAACGACGTTAATGGGGCTGGAACAGAAAGTGAAGGTCCCTCGTCCGGCAGGTGTCCTGTGGCACAGCAGCACAAGCCCGGTCGTCAGCCAGTTACTGCTGAAAAGTGAAGACGAAAGTGAAGTAAAGAAATAAATGTGATAATAATGGAGTGCTACTTTCAAAGCAAACCTACTGATGAGAATGGAGTACCTATCAGAGGTTATAGGCAGCGAATGTATAAGGCTTGGCAAGAGAGAGGAATATTTCCATCAACGGAACAGAGAATAACGGATCAGGCTTGAGCAATAAGGAAAAATGGTTGGTTGATGGATATGGAACTGGAAGGGATAAAGAGAAGAGTATTAAATGAAGAAAGACAAGACTATGAAGAAATGCCAGAGAGGCAAGATCAAGATGGAGTAAACGAGATTGATGATACAGAGGTGCCAAGTGTGAATGAGAACGCTCATATAGAACCAACTGAAGAATATGCGGAATTAACAGATGAAGAGAAAGGAATATTGAATAGAATAAAAGAAATAATGTCACAAGGAGACTACAAAGATATAACTTCATTTAAGAAGGTTGACCGATGGCAGCTGAATGCTATTACACAAAAAGTGAATAAAGTCATTGAACACATTGAATCAAGAAACATCACCGAAACTAACAATCTGATGAGGGCGATTAGCACGTTTGTTGCCGAAAAGCTAGGACTGAAAAAGGGACGAAGGGAAAACCAACAGAACGAGCCATGGTGGAAAAGAAGGATCGAACGAGATATCAATCAAATTCGAAAACATATCAGCATAATGGATCGAGAAAGAAAAGGTGAGCTGAGATCAAGAAGGAAGTACCTAGAAATTGAGAAAAAGTACCAGGTTGACAGAAAAGGACTTCCTGTGGTGATAGAGGAGCTGAAACAACGATTGACAGCTAAGGCAGCAAAAATAAGACGGTATGAACAGAGAATACAGCAGTATAAGCAAAACCGTTTATTTAGTACAGATCAGGAGATTTTATCAGGAGCTCCACGGAGGTATTACTTATGACAGGGCAGTGCCAGATGCGGAGGAAAGTTTAAGATTCTGGAGTAATATTTGGGATAATAGTGACCAACATCACAATAATGAAGCCGAATGGTTAAGAAATCTGAAAGAGGAAAAGCATAAAGCTGGTCTTAAAGAGTCTGTTTCATCCAGCATTCCTTGCACGTGTCGTCTCTTGGCTAACCTTTGTTTGTCGCCATTTTCATGGCCCATGAAAATGGCGACAACAAAGGCAAACCAAGAGACGATACGTGCAAGGAATGCTGGATGAAACAGACTCTTTAAGCAAGGAAATGTGGGCATAACAGCAGAGCAAGTGACGAAGCAGTGCCGAAAAATGCCAAACTGGAAGGCACCTGGCCCTGACGGGGTCCAGGGGTTTTGGTTAAAGAAGATAACATCATGTCATGAAAGGATAGCAATACAGTTAAATAGTATGCTTAACAAAGAAGCTACACTGCCACTATGGATGACACTTGGTAAGACTATATTGTGCCAGAAAGACCCAGCTAAAGGAAATGAAGCTAACAATTTCCAACCAATATCCTGCCTCCCACTTATGTGGAAGTTAATGACAAGTATTTTGGCAGATAGCATGTGCATACCTAGATGAAAATAGCTTGCTACCGTCTGAACAAAAAGGATGCAAAAAGAGATCGAGGGGCACAAAAGATCAACTGTTGATAGACCAAATGGTTTTAAGAGATTGTAAGAGGAGGCACACAAATTTAGCCATGGCCTGGGTTGACTATCGTAAGGCGTATGATATGGTTCCCCATTCGTGGATTGTTGAATGTATGGAAATTTTTGGTATTGCAGAAAACGTCAAAGCATTTTTAACGGGCAGCATGAGTAATTGGAAGACCAAACTAACGTCATCTGGGGAATATTTAGGAACAGTCAACGTTAAAAGAGGGATTTTTCAGGGGGATAGCCTCTCTCCTCTTCTGTTTGTTCTTTGCATGATCCCATTGTCCTTGATATTGAGGAAAGTTACAACTGGGTATGAATTCAAAGGAAAAAGAGCTAAAATCAATCATTTACTGTTCATGGATGATCTAAAGCTATTTAACGAAACGCAAGATCAAATCGATTCATTGATAAAAACGGTACATTTGTTCAGTAGTGATATTGGTATGGTATTTGGCATAGATAAATGTGGTGTTGTGATAATGAAAAGAGGGAAGCTGGTAGAATGCAATGGAGTTGAATTGCCGAATGGAGAAGTCATCAAACAAGTGGAGAAAGATGAATATAAATATCTTGGGGTGCTTGAGCTAGATCGAATAATGGAGAGTGATATGAAAGAACGCTTTAGTAAAGAATATTTCAGAAGATTTAAACTAGTTTTGAAGTCAAGGCTCAATGACAAGAATAAGATCCTAGCTGCGAATACGTGGGCTGTTTCACTTCTTAGATATAGTGGAGGAATCATAAAGTGGACTAAAGATGAACTGAAGCGAATGGATAGGAAAACACGAAAACTCATGACTATTCATGGAGCTCTGCACCCTAAAAGTGATGTGGACAGGATCTATATTCCACGTGGAAAAGGAGGCAGAGGACTGCTCGGTTGTGAAGGGTGCATCCGAGCTGAAGAAAATAGCCTTGGATGGTATATTAACCATAGCCCTGAGCAGCTACTTCAACTGACGAAAGATTCGAAAGTTATCGAGACAGAATCCTGCATAGAGCCAGATGAATTTAAGAAGGCGGCTATGGATGAGTTAAGAAATGCATGGAGAGAGAAGAAAATGTATGGGCAATTTGTTAGAGAGATCACTGATGATGTAGATGAGACTAAATCTTGGAATTGGGTAAGGCAGTCAGATCTTAAACCTGGGACAGTGTCATTGATTTTTTCCGCTCAAGAACAAGCATTAAGAACTAACTATTCAAAATTCCACATTGATAAAACATCCGAATCACCGCTTTGTAGATTGTGTGGGGCCAAAGGTGAAAGCATTTCTCACCTCGTTAGCGAATGTAGTAAGCTTGCTCAGAAACAATACAAGGCAAGGCATGACAGTGTCACGCAAATTATCCATTGGGAACTATGTGGTATGTACGAATTCGGAAGAGAAAAGAAATGGTATGAGCATGAGCCACAAAGTGTGTTAGAGAATGAAGAAGCCAAGATACTATGGGACTTTATCATTCAATGTGACCACTTAATTCAAAGTCGAAGACCTGATATTGTAGTTGTTGAGAAGAAAAAAAAGGAATGCAAGATCATCGACATAGCTGTTCCGAATGATGTGAGAGTAGGGAATAAAGAACGAGAAAGGTAGAAAAATACCAAGACCTCAGGCGAGAGATTGCAACCCTTTGGGGAATGAAGAAAACTGAAGTCATCCCGATTGTTGTTGGTGCACTGGGTATGATTTCAAAAAAATTAGACATGTGGATAAAGAAAATTGGTATTAACATCAAGATAGAGACATTGCAGAAAAGTACGCTTCTTGGATCTGCAAGAATATTACGAAGAACTTTGGAAATGTAGACTTTCGCTTGGACTTCAAAGAAAGAGAACAACTAATGAGTAGAAGCCTTGGACCTGAGGTTACTGGTTGTAACCAGATCTAAAGGCAAAACTTCCAGTGAAACACTGAGTGTAACAGTACGAACCATAATAATAATAATAATAAAAATAATAATACATGAGGAGGGAAAATGGTGGAAGGGGTCTGAAAAGTATGAAAGATCTCTATGAGGAAACAAAAGTAAGAGTTGCCTGTTATATGACTCACTCGGAAAGTGCCTGGATAAAGACAGCTTGGAGAAGGGAATTCCAGAAAGAAGGCAAATCTATCAAAAGTGAAGCAGAAGACGCATTGAGAGAATTCGGAGAAAATGTTCAATTTTGCCTAGATCATGTTAAAGTACAAGGCATAGCACAGGCAGGAGATTGGAGAAAAATTTGGAATAACTTGAAAAAGAAAATCAAGGAAAGGAGAGAAGAACTACGAATTGAAAAGTATAAGAGCAAGAATATGCAAAGTGAGCATTACAAAGGATTTGACTTGGAGAGCCATCAATGGTTAGAATGTAATATAGATGCAAGGAAGGTTAGTGCTATCATCAACATGCAAGAAAAAATGATCGAAACAAGAGGGTGGAAAGCAAACAGGGGGCTGAATGTAACAACGGAGAATTGCAGACTATGTGACGGACATAAGGAGACTGTAATACACATCTTGTCTGGTTGTAAGGTTCTGGCAGGAAGTAACTATCTAAAGCGGCATAACAATGCATTAATGGTTCTCACAGTCGAATGGGCAAAACAAGAGAGTCTGTTACCCAGAGATTCTGTATGGTATAAGCAAAAGTGGAGTAAAGGAACTGTGCTGGAGAAAAATGGTAAGAAGATCTGCTGGGACTTTGAGTTTACCATGATAAAAACAACCAGTGCAAGAAGACCAGATTTAATGATTGAAGATGATGACGAAAAGAAGGTATGGATCGTGGATATGGAGTGCCCTAATGAAAAGAACATTGGTGAGAAGCACCGTGAAAAGCTCAATAAATATCAGCAATTGGCCTTCGAGATACGAGAGAAAAGACCAGGGTATAGAGTTGAAATAGTACCCATTGTGATTGGCTGTTTGGGAGGAGGAATGAAGCAAGTGGAAAGTCAGGTGAAAAAGATCATAAAGGAAGACAAAGGAGTAAGATGGACATGTAATGAAATGCTAAAGACTGTCCTATTCGAAAGTGAAAGTATACTGAGAAAGACGTTGTCCGGTATAATCCAGAGAGACTGAAAGTAGAACGATTAGTGTAGTAGATTAGCTTTTGTGAGCTTCTGTTGTAAACAGGGCTACCAAATCTTGTTAGCCTGACACCCTTGATCCTTGGCCAGGTGTAACCAAGCCTCTAGAGTGTTGAAACTCAGGTTTTTTTTCCGACCTATGCCACATATAGCCAGGGATGAAGGGCAAAGACCTGTTCATTTCATTGTTCAGGTTGCAATTTCGTATAATAATAATAATAATAATAATAATAATAATAATAATAATAATAATAATAATAATAATAATAATAATAATAATAATAACAACAACAACAATAATAATAATAACAATAATAATAATAATAACAATAATGTTATAATGATACAATGTTATAATGTTATTATGTTATAATGTTAATGATACAGACAACGTAGATGTAGAGGAAGTAGAACAGGAAGAGGTTGAGATCGAGATAACAAGAGAAGAAGTGGATATGACTGAAGAACAAAGAGAGAGTGTAGATAGCATTGTCAACATGATGAAAGAAGACAACTGGGAAGCTCCTAAGGGGTTTAAGAAAATCGAAAGAAGTAAATTAGATCAAGAAACAAAAAAGTTGAACCAGGTAATTGGATCCATCCAGACTCCGACGATATCGGACACAAATAGGTTGATTGCTGCAGTGGCTACATATGTGGGACAGAAAGTGGGACTTAAGACCAAAGATAACAGACCAGAGAGAAATACGGAACCGTTCTGGAAAAGAAGAATAAGAGAGAATATAAATGAAATAAGAAAACATATCAACATCTTGGAGAGACACAAAAGAAACGAAATAAGAAAGAAGGAGAAATATAACAGCCTGGAACATAAGTATCACATCAAGAAAAAAGGATTAAATACTGTAATAGAGGAACTTAGGCAAAGGCTTGGTGCAAAGGCAGCTAAGATCAGGAGGTATGAACAACGGATAGAACAATATAAGCAAAATAGAATGTTCCGCTACGACCAGAAAAAGGTTTACCAAGATCTTAATGGAGAGAATCGAAAACAAGAAGTGAAACCCGATGCCCAGCAAAGTACAGCATTTTGGAAAGACATCTGGGGCAATGAAAAACATCATAATACAAATGCTGAATGGTTAAATGACCTGAGAGAAGAACAACAAGGTGAACAGCAGGAAAACATAGTAATCACAGAAAATTTGATCAGACAACAGTGCAAAAAGATACCAACCTGGAAGGCCCAAGGCCCTGACGGTGTTCAGGGTTATTGGATAAAGAAACTGACGTCATTAAATGATAGAATTGCAAGTCAAATGGATGATGTGATTAATAACAGGATACCTGTACCAAGCTGGATGACTCGTGGAAGAACTGTTTTGTGCCAGAAAGATCATTCAAAGGGTAACGCAGTTGATAATTACAGACCTATATCTTGTTTGCCACTGATGTGGAAACTGTTGACTGGAGTAATAGCTGAGAGTATGTATGAGTGCCTAGAAAGAAACAACGTATTGCCGAAAGAACAGAAAGGATGTAGAAGGAAAAGCAGAGGAACGAAAGATCAACTCCTCATAGACAAAATGATCTTGCAGGACTGCAAAAAAGGACATAAAAATTTAGCCATGGCATGGGTAGACTACCGCAAGGCATATGACCTAGTTCCCCACTCGTGGATTTTGGAATGCTTAGAGCTGAGCTAAATTTCTGAGAACATCAAGAAATTCCTAGAAAATACCATGAAAAATTGGGCAACGGAGCTAACATCATGTGGGGAGAATCTTCGAAGGGTTGACATCAGAAGGGGAATATTTCAAGGTGATAGCCTGTCACCATTGTTATTTGTAATTTGCATGATACCATTAACTAAAGTTCTGCGAAAGATAAAGGCAGGTTATGTTATCAAAGAGGGAAATTTGAAGGTGAACCATCTACTGTTTATTGATGATTTGAAACTATTTGGGAAAAAGAAAGGGAGATTGACAGCTTGGTTAAGACAGTGCAAGTGATCAGTAAAGATAAATCTTATTCGATTGATCGTTCTGTGATGGCATATAAGATTCTGAATAAGTTGAGCCCAGAAAGCCTTTGGGACAAGTACCAATATAGATCCGCGTATTCAAATTATGAAACAAGGAATTGTAAGGATCTCCAAATCCCAAGGCTTAAAACTGAACATGCCAAAAAAGGATTTTACTACTCTGCCTTAAAAGCTTGGAACGATATCCCAGCCAATATCAGAGAAATCCAAACACTAGGGCGCTTCAAAAAAGACCTAAAAGCGCACCTGACGAGCTGAGAATGCCAAGAACAAAGCACTGAAACACGACCCTCTGGAAGAACAGTCCATTTTTTTTTCTTAATTTTATCATAGTATTACTCACTCACATTGTACTAGGTTTTTAAACTGAAGGGGCATCGTGTATAAATAATAATAATGATGATGAATGATGATATAGGAATGGAATTCGGGATAAAGAAGTGTGGTGTAGTGATTATGAAAAGAGGAAAATTAAGCAAGACGGACGGTATAGTATTGCCAAATGGTGAGACAATTAAGGAAGTAGAGAAGAGTGGCTACAAGTACCTTGGGATATTGGAATTAGACAATATCAAGGAAAAAGAAATGAAAGACAAATTTAAGTATGAATATCTGAGAAGGACAAGATTGATAGTGAAGTCGAAATTGAATGGAAGCAATTTAATAAAGGCAATAAATGTGTGGGCGATTTCTCTCTTAAGATATGGAGCTGGTTTGCTGAAATGGACAAGGGAAGTGCCACTTAATTCAAGACAGAATTCCAAAAATCTGGAAGAACTTGAATGGATGGATAGAAAAACTAGGAAATTGATGACAATGTATAAAAAGCTTCATCCAAAGAGCGACGTTGCACGGTTGTATGTACCAAGGAGCAAAGGAGGAAGGGGACTAATTAGTTGCGAAGGGTGTATCAGGGCTGAAGAGAAAAGCTTGGGTTGGTATGTGAAGCAAAGCAAGGAACCAATGCTGAAAGTAGCAAGCATGAAAGCGACCATCAAAACAGAGGAGACAGTAAGACCGGAGGAATTCAAGAGAATTCAGATAAACGCAAGTGAACAAGCGTGGAAAGAGAAAAGAATGCACGGACAATACATTAGAGACATGGATGAAAACATTCATAAAGATAAAACCTGGGGATGGCTCAAAAATTGTGATTTGAAGGCTGGTACAGAAGCATTAATATGTGCTGCACAAGATCAGGCATTAAGAACAAACTATGTGAAACATCATATTGATAAAACATTGGAGGCACCTCTGTGCAGGTTATGTGGTGAAAAAGGAGAGACTATCAACCATATTGTGAGCGAATGTAAGATGCTAGCCCAACGAGAATACAAGAGAAGGCATGATAACATTGCAAGGAATATACACTGGGAGTTGTGTGGAGAGCTTGACATCGACAGGGCGAATAAGTGGTACGAACATCAACCGGAGGGTGTTTCAAGAAAGGGAAATACCAAGATATTGTGGGATTTCAACATCCAGTGCGATCACGAAATTGAAGCACGAAGGCCAGACATTGTGGTGGTAAATGAAGACGCAAAGGAATGCAAGATCATTGATGTAGCAGTGCCGTGGGATTCTCGAGTAAGAGCGAAAGAGCGAGAAAAAATTGAAAAGTATGGGGACTTGAAAAGAGAAATAGCAACCATGTGGGGCATGAAGAAAGTGACTGTCATTCCTGTTGTTATTGGCTCACTGGGAGCAGTAGCTAAAGAATTCGATAAATGGATGGAGAAGATTGGGATTAATTTGAGAGCTGGACATGTACAAAAAACAGCATTATTAGGAACAGCGAGTATATTGAGGAAGGTGTTGGAAACCTGAAGAAGATGAAAATTGACTTTGAAACCTTTAGTTGCTTGTTGCAACTTGCTTTCAAAGCGTAAACCGGAACACATCTAACCCGAGAATGTACAATTGAATAATAATAATTCAGACTCTGAGTCTTTGTCTTTTGGTTTTTTCTGCACGATCTTTCCGACCTAAACAACCTAGTGTGAACCAGGCTTAACTTTTTCAGTACCCCATGATAACACCACGTGTACCTGCAACTCTGGCAAGGCTAAGAGGCTGAAGAGGCTTGGTTAAAGATTCCATCAGGTTACAAGAATCCCATACAAGGTCTACGAGGAGAAGCTTCTTTAACAAATGCATTAAGAGAGTGATTTCAAAGAGGAAACATTTAAGATCTAAGTTAGACTGTTGGTTGCTTGGAAAAATTTAGTTCACGATGAATGAATGACTCAATTCGACGCTAGAGCCCGACAAATGCCTCACCCCTTCTCCGACTCACCCGGTATATAAATTCCATAAAAGCCTTGCATTCAGAGAGTTTTTGAGAATTTTCTCCACCTTGGAAGTTGCTTTTTCTTGGGCCACCCGTTACATATGCTGAGCATCAGCTGACAAGAGAATTTCCGGTAGCTCCCTAAATTACTCTCAGAAAAATTCTGCAAACAGGAAAATCCGGTATGGTTAGGATATTCGATTTTAGCTGGATTCTTTGAACGAGAAAAAGAAGTTTTGGTTCAAAGTTTTGTGTATTCGAATTTCAACTATTGTCCTTTAGTTTGGTACTTTTGGTCTTCAAAATCGCTTCAGAAAATTGAAAGGATACAGGAATGCGCGCTAAGATTTTTGCACAATGATCATAAAAGTTCCTATAATAATCTTCTTATTAGGTCAAAGAAGTGCACAATGCAAATAGCTCGTCAGAGAACCCTCTGTATCGAAATATTCAAGACAATCAAAAATTTAAATCCATCTTTTATGCAAAGTATTTTTAGTTCAAAAACTTCAAAGCATCCTTCACGGAATCCGAACAATTTAAACAATTTTCGAGCAAATCAAGTGACTTTCGGTTCCAAAAGTCTTAAAGCCATGGGACCTCAGATCTGGAACTGTTTACCAAATGAAGTAAAATCAGCTGACAATCTCAACAGCTTCAAACATTTGATAAAACAATGGGATGGTCCTTCTTGTAAATGCAGCGCTTGTAAATATAATCATACCCTATGAATTCTGTCCATTCAAATTCAAACTGTTTTTAGTATATGACATTGTAACTATTGAGTTATTTCCTTTTCATTAGTAATATAGTAGATTAGTTTCGATTTAGGTTAGTCATATATGTATATATTTGTAAAGAAACTCAGAAAAAACACATTCATTCAGTTAAACGTTTCGGTTAAACGTTTCGGCCGAAGCCTTCATCAGTATGAGTATTCAAAATTAGACGGAGCATACATATAGATTTAGAAATACAAAAACAATACAAGACAATAGCCTAAGCGGGTCCTACCTAGTACAATGCGTAATTAAAATGTGTTAAAGCAGCCGGTAGTACAAAGTTGGCGGGAGCAAGATCAAAGAAAGCGCAGAGTTAAGAACTGCTAAAGTCGGTGGCTGTGTCTGTCTCGCCGAAGATGAAAAAGATCGCATGTTACAACAAAACAAACAATAGAGAGATCCGAGAGCGGATTGGCAGAATAGAGAACCCTAAAAAACAAAATGTGTCCCTAACGAAAGCTTAGTGCTAAAATCAAAACAACACAACAACCAAAATTATAACAAAAATGAAATCTATGTATCAACCTGCCTAGTGTTTAAACCCTTAGGGGCAAAGCAATCTAGCCGATATTGCCAGAAGCTTTCCCGCATCCTATTTCCCCCCGTTAGCCTATCGATTATCTTAACGCTAATATCCTTCAGAAACCCCCGGTGGCCTTCTTCAGTGAAATGTCTGAAGAATTCCGCTTGGGGTACTGAGGCCCCCGAATTAAACTTACCACTGCACGCCTTTTAATTATTAAACCTAAGCCTAAAAGGCGTGCAAGTGCTACCAACATATTGTACACCACAAACAGTACATTCCAACAAATACACAACATTTGACGAGTCACAATTAAACGAATAGTTTATCCTATATTCCCGGCTATCTACATTGGAATGAAAATGTTCACTATTGCTCATTACATTACACACTTGACAACGAGATTTACCACAACGAGGACATCCCTTTTTATCTGTCCTCTCACTTCCCTCATTATTCAGCCTAGCCCTAACAAGTATATCCTTAAGGTTCTTACATCTCCTAAATGCTATTAAAGTTGGCTCAGGAAACACCTCCCTATGCTCTTCCGAATTCGTGAGCATAGGATGGAGTTTCCTGGCAACCTTCCCCAAATTATTGAGCGCTGGATGGTACGTCGCAACTAGCGGAGCACTGAGCTTTTTCAGAATTATCGCAACCTGTCACCTAATGTAGAACTGAATCGTTCGTATTTTGTTGTGTTGTAGGTAGATTAACTTGCTCGTCTTTATATATTGGCCATGGGGTAGTCATTGCCTTTCGCTCCCCATGGTATCGTCCCTGTAGTGTTGTAAAGTAATTAGGGAAGTTTTGTAGAATGGAAGACATGTTGTAAAATCTTTATATGAATAAAAACAGCTTTCGTTAATGACACACGCTGTTTTTTTAGGGTTCTCTGTTCTGCCAATCCACGCTCGGATCTCTCTATTGTTTGTTTTGTTGTAACATGCGATCTTTTTCAGCTTCGGCGAGACAAACACAGCCACCGACTTGAGCAGTTCTGAACTCTGCGCTTTCTTAGATCTTTCTCCCACCAACTTTGTACTACCGGCTGCTTTAACACATTTTAATTACGCATTGTAGTGGGTAGGACCCACTTAGGCTATTGTCTTGTATTGTTTTTGTATTTACTAAATCTATATGTATGCTCCGTCTAATTTTGAATAGTCATACTGATGAAGGCTTCGGCCGAAACGTTTAACCGAATGTTCTGAGTTTCTATATCTATTTTTATTACATATTGAGATTGAGCTAATGAGTACCTATATATTCGTATATATACATAAGTATAGCTAGATAAAAATTCGAAGTAAAATAAGGTGACAAACAAACAAACGAAAATGCAGCTTACCAGTAAGTACTCTTCCAATGCATATCTCCTTTTCTCGATGAAGTTTCGATCCATGTTACCAAATGCTTTGTTGCCAGGTAAGTTCAAATGACTTAATGAAGCAAACTATGGAGGAAATAGATATCATACAAATCATACAAATAAAACGTACATTAACGGAACTTTGTCCTCTGCTCCAGTGAGCAAGGAAAGCCGATTTTCACGAATCAAGCGATACAGAGCATTGACTGTTTCTAGGCATGCTCGAAATAGGGTCAACTCGCCTAATATTCAGCTTAAAGGCCTTATGCAGCCAAACTTTCGTCTTTGGTGGTTTTTTACCATTTTCATAATATTCAAATTTTACTGATTTCATTGATACCAAATTTTACTCAATATCATTTCAAAAGGAAGCGAAATTCCATTTTGAAAATTAGTTCTAAACGCAACATTAGGCCTTCGCGCGTGACGTCACAATTATGACCACAAGCACGACGCGCAGTTCTTGCCAATGAAAACCAACGCACGTAGAGCTCGCGAGGATTGTTTCAAAATGTCAGATACCGATGTCAGTGAGTTTCAAATGTCTTCTGATGGCAGGCTAGACTCAGAAGATGCGGCTAGATCTAACAGTGACGATGGAGTTGTCCAACTGGGAGCCATAGCTATGAAGGCATACTAAGACGAAACACTGCAATGAGTTGGCTTAGGCCAAGAATGACAGAAGTTGGCGACGGAATGGCAGAAATTGAGAGACAGAATACCCATTGCCACCCTTCAGCTCAAATAGGAGATAAGATACTTGCTTCTGCAGAGGATGAATTTTCCCCTTTACATCTGCAGTTTCAGTATTTGAATCAGTGAAGTCAGTTTCACACCATGCTTTCCGCACCAACGATAAACGTCAAGTCAAAACATTGTACTCTCCTGATCCTACACTAAACAATCTGCAGTACCTGATTTTGTGAAGATTCATGCAAACCTTGAATATGTAATCAACAAGCCTAGAAAGGAAAGAAGCGGCCTTGACCTAGAACAACTCTTGCCTTTGTCTGTTCAACGCTCAATCAAAGTTGCACTGCCTTCTCTCCTGCGTTTGCAGCATCCAGGGTAAGGTGGAAGTAATTTGGGTCCAGGAGCAAATTTGGGTTTCTTTTCTTTTTGGTTAAACAGTCGTAAGTTGAGAATTTGATTCATACGGCAGCTCAGCGAATCATGAAAACTATTCTTTCATTCAGGAGCTGTATCATTGGTGTCCAAGAATCATTGGATAATTTCCAGTGCTTCAATCTCGAGACTTTCCTCCTCATGAGCTTTGATAATGATTTGACGGCGCAGCAAGCTTTCCAATCACGCCTCAATCACGCTACCGTATGATTCATTTTTGTTAACAAACCATTAAGGATCTCAAGTTCAATCATTTGGAAAGGTGTCAAAAGCTTTTCATGATTCTTGCGATCCAATTGATTTTATTTCCATTATTTTGCAAGGTGGGAGCAATTTGGGTCTACTGGGGCTTGCTCAACGAGTCGGGCTGTGTAAGAATTGATATCCATGGCTCTCAAATCAAAGCAAACATGAAGAAGATGTTGAAACTGAACGACTGAATCGAGAACAGTGTTAGCAGGTACACTTCCAAGCGCAATAAACGCAAGGATTTGCTTCTCTTAACTTTCACATGAGGTAAAAACTTTGTTTGCATTTCTATGTTGTCAAGAATTGGGCCCGGGCATTACAGACACTGATTTTCGAACAGACTCAAATTTCCCGCCGAAAGTTTGAAATGAGGACAATAAAAATTGCAAAACGTTATGTTATTCAAACTTGAGATTAGAGAACGGGACTAAGTTCCCAAGAACGACCAGTCGTTTAATATATGTAAAACGAAGAAAAGATTATTCTGTTTATTTCGAAAAATGTCCTTTTAGGCCCAACGATCGATGGTGACAAACAAATTTAACCCACTAAATACATATAAAAATTGAATGCTTTTATTCGGGAATGTGTGGACGGATACACTTTTATAACTGACACCCACTTGCACCGTTCTGTATTAGACGCGGAGCTCGCCCTCGCTCTGCTCTATAAAATTGTAAATAATATAACACCTTCGTATATGGCAGAACCAATCCCCCCTCTTCAGCAGTCGCATTACACTCTTCGCAATCCGGATGTCATAGGGAGAATAAGGGCAAGAACAGAAAAATTCAGGTCTAGTTTCCATCCAAGTTGCCTTACTGAATGGAATGAACTTGACCCAGAGATTAGACTTGCACCATCTGTCACTGTTTTTAAGAAAAAACTGTTGTCAATTATCCGTCCCCCTGTAAAATCTGTTTTCGGGATTCATGACCCAATGGGATTATCACGCCTTACTCAGTTTAGAGTGGATCTCAGCAAATTGAATCTTCACAAATTCAGGCATAACTTTAAGGACACTGTAAACCCAATGTTCCCTACGAACGATGGTGTTGAGGATACGGAGCACTTTTTGTTGCTTTGCCCATCTTTTGCTGTTCAACGACAAAACCTTCTTGCTCAAATTCTCCCACTGTTACGACCACTTGGATATGCTAATTTTTCAAATGAGGTTCTAGCCCAGATCTTATCGTATGGTGATGAAAACCTCCCTAATGATGTTAACAGGAATATTCTCGAGCTAACACTAAAATTCATGGTCGTTTGAATTAAGCTCTATCCAAACTCTGCTACAAACAACGCAGCCACCCAATCATTCTTTCTTTGCAACACCTTTTTGTTTTGTAAATTTATTCATTTCTATTTTTTTTCTTTTTCGTTTTTCGTAATAGTTATGTCTGGTTTTCGTTAAAAATGTTTTTCTTTTTATCTATTTTTTAAGGCCTCGGGGTTGTCACTGTATTTGCTCCTCTTGGTATCGTCGTCGTAGTATTGTAAAGTAGTTTAAGTAGTGTATTTAGAATTTGTCATGTAAATTTTTTAGATTGAATATATATGAAAAAAAAGACGCGGAGCTAAACATCTTTTTTCATATCAATATAAAATATTACAATATATACTACATTCTACTATACTTTAACTACTATGCAACACTACAAGGACGATGCCAAGAGGAGCAAAAGACAATGTCTACCCCATGGCCAACACACGAAAATACACAACTAAATCAACAACTAAATAAACACCTACAAAATGGTACACATACGATACGATACTGACGGACACAGGAATCTGTTTCGCATTGGCATGCAAGGTCATCGAACAATACTGTTCAAGACATTGCGTCTTTAAGTTGTCGGGGTTTATGGATCACAATGTCGTAGATATTAAAAAAAAGTTTGAACTTATGTGGAGCTAAACATTGACGGCTACACCCTTGAGCGGGCGGATAGGGGTAAAGGTCATTACGGGGGCGTGCTCTGTTATATCCGCAATGACATTCAGTATCATAGAAGGAGAGACCTAGAGTCTCCTGGTCTCGAAGCTATCTTCATTGAAATTTTCATCGTAAAATCAAGATCCATCTTGTTGTGTTTTGCCTATAGACCACCTGAAAATTCAGCCTATAGCGACAGAAACTTCACTGTCAAATTCCAAGAAATGCTTGAATTAGCAACAAGCGAAAACAAAGAAACCATTCTTGCTGGTGACTTGAACTGTAATTACCTGGTCCCTAGTGATCATAAAGAAATCAAAGATGTCCTGCGAATCAATGGATTCAAGCAACTTATCAAGACACCAACGAGGACAACAAGGAAAACAAAGACGCTGATCGACATTATTGCAACAACGGATAAAACTAAGATTTGCAACTCTATTGTACATGCAAATTTATTTAGTGATCATGATCTCTCGGGAATCGTTAGAAAAATGCATGTGCAAAAGTTTTCCCCCAAGACAGTTTTAACGCGAGATTTTTCTAAATACAACAAAGAAGCTTTCAAAGAAGACTTGCAGAACATTGATTGGGTAGAGGTCTTCCAGGCTGGGAGAATCAACGATACAATAAACGTAGGTTGGGATTTATTCAAGCAAAAATTAACGGCAGTGATTGATCGCCACACCCCCTTTGTCGAAAGACGTAAACGAGGGCGTAGCTGCATATGGCTATCCAAGGAAATAAAACAAAAAATGCACGAGAGAGATTACCATCTAAGGAAAGCAAGGCAGAGTGGTAGTGAGCGTGAATGGTCAACATACAAAAGACTACGTAATGCTGTAACGAAAGAAATCCGGCAAAGCAAAGCCAATAGCTGCTGAAAGATGTTCCGAGACAACACAGAGAAACCAAAGGACTTCTGGAAACAAATTAAACTATCGTATCCTTCAAATAAGAAAAGTCCTACATCTAATATGTTCCGTGTTGAATGTGAACTAGTGTCTGATAAAAAGACGATATCAAACGGATTCGGTTCCTTTTTCACTAACATTGGGTCTTCCCTTCAAAGAGATGCCCCTTTGTTAAATAGTAAAACTTGGCAGTTTTTCAACGGAAAACCGATTTCTCCACAAATTAACCCAAAATGCAATGCATTCAAGTTCAGGACTATAGAACTGAATGAGATAACGACAGCCTTAAGATCAATAAAGGTTTCAAAGGCGGCTGGCCCAGATAACCTCCCTGCACAACTGATAAGAGATGGTGCTGAATAAATCGCGGCAATTTTGCATTTTCTAGCAAATCAAAGTCTACCATCAGGATCATTTCCAAACAGCGAGAAATGCGCAAGACTGACTCCGATTTATAAATCTGGTGAAAAGTCCAACTTTGATAACTACAGACCTATTTCTGTATTAAACATCCTATCTAAAGTGCTAGAAAGACTTGTGCATCGACAAATCTCAGATTACCTAGAACGTAACAACCTCCTATCTTGCAGTTAATTCGGATTCCGAGGAGAACGATCAACGCAGCATGCAGTAACTCTTTTCACTGAGCATATCCGAAATAACATGGAACAGAGTCGCTGCACAGAGCATTATTTACGGATCTACGCAAAGCTTTTGATACTGTCCATCACGGAACACTTCTTGACAAGTTACGTTGTTATGGCATACAAAATACAGAGCTTGCCTGGTTTGAAGATTATTTATTCAACAGAAAGCAGTTCGTTTGCTACGATCAGTCAACATCACAAACTGAGAAAATGACTTATGGAGTACCTCAAGGATCAATCCTGGGTCCACTCCTCTTCATCATCTTAATCAATGATGTTCATTTGGTACTGGACAAATGCAAAATCCTCATGTATGCAGATGACACAGTGATATTGTTCTCCGAAAGATCGGTAGCAGCTGTTGAAGAAGTCCTCAATCAAGAAGCAAACTTAGTTGGTAAATGGTTCACGAACAATAATCTAATATTGAGCCTCAAAAAAGGCAAAACTGAGCTCGTTACTTACGGTACAAGTCAGAAGCTAGCGAAACAACCGTCATGCAATGTATCTTTGAATGGCATTCCGATAAATCAAGCTACAATCTATGAATATCTGGGAATCACCCTTGACAATCACCTGACAATGAGTATGCAAATTGACAAAATCTACAAGCGAGCCTCGAATCGGGTAAAACTGCTGCAACGAATTCGTCCCAACATCTCTCCACTCGTTGCAGAGAAAATATATAGTGTTATGATTAGGCCTGCGCTACTCTACTGCTCATTCATTCATTCATTATTATTATTTATACACGATGCCCCTTCAGTTTAAAAACCTAATACAATGTGAGTGAGTAATACTATGATAAAATTAAGAAGAAAAAAAATGGACTGTTCTTCCAGAGGGTCGTGTTTCAGTGCTTTGTTCTTAGCATTCTCAGCTCGTCAGGTGCGCTTTTAGTTCTTTTTTGAAGCGCCCTAGTGTTTGGATTTCTCTGATATTGGCTGGGATATCGTTCCAAGCTTTTAAGGCAGAGTAGTAAAATCCTTTTTTGGCATGTTCAGTTTTAAGCCTTGGGATTTGGAGATCCTTACAATTCCTTGTTTCATAATTTGAATACGCGGATCTATATTGGTACTTGTCCCAAAGGCTTTCTGGGCTCAACTTATTCAGAATCTTATATGCCATCACAGAACGATCAAATCGAATAAGATTTTCAACACTTAGCCAATTAGATGACCATTCGTCCTTTATGCTACCCAATTTATCTATGCGTAGGTGAAAGTGCCAAGAAGAGGCCCCTAGAATCAGTCAAAAAAGATGGGTTATCACTCTGTGTGAACCCTAGCATGTGCATAAAATTTGTTATGTTTGGGTTACCGAATGAGAATTAACATGAATCGGCCCCTAAAAAACTTTTCAGATCCTGGGTTACCATGAAAATGGCCCCTAAAAATCAGTCAAAAACTATGGGTTATCACTCTGCGTGACCCCTAGCACGTGCATAAAACTGTATTTGATTTCGGGTCGCCGAATAAGAAATTGAAATGAATCGGCCCCTAAAAATTACCTGGCACTGGAATACCATGAAGAGGCCCCTAGAATCAGTCAAAAAAGATGGGATATAACTCTGTGTGACCCCTAGCACGTGCATAAAATTGTTCAAATGTTAGGGTCACCGAATGAGAATTAAAATGAATCGGCCACTAAAAAACTTTTCAGACCCTAGGGTACCATCAAAATGGCCCCTAAAATCAGTCAAAAAACTATGGTTTATCACTCTGCGTGACCTCTAGCACGTGCATAAAACTGTATTTGATTTCAGGTCGCCGAATAAGAAATTAAAATGAATCGGCCCTTAAAAAATTACCTGGCCACGGGTTAACATGAAGAGGCCCCTAGAATCAGTCAAAAAAGATGGGTTATCACTCTGTGTGACCCCAGTAGAACATGCATAAAAACTGTTAATTGACGGGCTGCCGAGCAGAAAGCTAAAACGAATCGGCCCTTAGAACTGAATAAATAAAATTCTGATGGTCTTCGTAAGAAAACTGAAAGCCTGCAAAATTGCATGGCCAGAAAATGCATAAAAAATTAGACATACTACAGGTCCAAAATCGACTGTAGAACAGCTCTTTGTTGGTTTGGCTCTGCATGCTGAGCGGCGTCGTGGTCTTGTAGGTGCACCTCTCGGTTTTTCAAAGCTACCCCTTGAAATCTTTGCAAAAGAACTGTATTTGGAACACCTTGTGGCATCTGAGTAACAGCCATCCGATCTGTCAGCGACGGAAAAATTTTCTATGTAGTCTTTTGATTTTGATCTCGGTTGCTTGTAGCTCATAAGAATGACTGAATGGCCTTGTTGAATTGGTTTAAGTAGGTTAAGGTCCCTTGTGACGAGAAGATGCGGGCATATTCTTACCTTTATTGAAAATCGGAGAGACATATCCGGTGAGAATAGGTTACTACTCTTTCAAGTCACCGCTGAGGGAGGTGGGTGGGATCGAAAACCATCGTCGAGATGCTTGTTGCGTGGAAGAATTAAACCAAATGAATTCGAGCTTAAATACTGTGCGCAGTCCCTTGAGACTACCACAATAACTTTTTATCCCCAGGGAACGCCACAGCCGTGTTCCTATTCAAAAGCAGGACAACTTCCCTAGTGAGGATAGCTGCCCTGCTTACCAAACAGCGATCTCCTTCGCACCTCCATGTCTTAGCCAATTTGGTAAGCAGGACAATGCAAAGAGTGAGAATAGGTTACGTTTCCAAAATATTTGATCTTGTACGCACCCTTTCTTCTTGATTGTATCGATAACATCCAACATCTTGATGGCATCTGGTTTCTCATTTATATTGGTGAAGTTAGTATTTGGCTCAGGGGTGTTTCCAGCACAGCCGGTCGCCATCTTGGCAGCAGAGGATTCAGGTCGCCATCTTGGCAGAAGAGTCATGTAAAATACCTCGGAGTTCAAGTGGATCAAGAACTCAAATGGACTAATAATCTAACCACTGTCACGAAAAAGATCTCCAGGGGTATTGGCATTCTTCGTCATGCAAAAAAATATTTTCCATCCGCTACGATTGAAACAATGTATAGAAGTTCGGTAAAGCCCTATTTCAGATACTGCTGCCCGGTTTGGGGTAATGCTTGTGTATCAATTATAGGAATATTGCAGAAACTGCCAAATCGAGCAGCAAAATTGATCACTAACAGCCCATTAGATGCTTCGCCACTCCCAGTCATTCCTGCACTTGGATGGTCCACAGTAAGGGAAATAACTGATCTTGAATCAGCTGGAATTGTTTACAAATCCCTGAATGGTGATGCACTGTCCTATATGAGTGACATGTTTACTAAAGTTAATGTACAACACGGTCTCTCAGAAATCCGGATTATAACCTAAGAGTCCCTTTCTAAGGACGACCACAGGACAAAGATGCTTCTCTTACCAGGGTGCGAAACTTTTGAATGGCTTTTTCTAAAAAGGCTAAAAATACGTCAACTTTAAAAAATTTTATGAAAGCCATACAATGATCATCTGTTCACGAAGAATCAACGATACCTCCCTTTTCGCTTTTTAATGTATTTTTTGAAATGTCTTTTACCGATTGTAATTATGTTATTGATTTGCTTTACTTTGTTACCTTAATTTGACTGAATATTTTTTTGCATATTTCAACATGGCCCCCTGTAAATCAGTCCTCGACTGAGGGGCTACCATGGATAAAAAAGATAGAATAGAAATAAATAAAATTTCCGGAATTTTATCGAAATAATTTCCAGTTGTCCAATGTTCCAATGGTCCGCACTGACTACGATGCCGGCTCTCAATACCTATTTGTGAAATCGACCAGTTTTGTGTGCTTGTCTCGACAAAAGCGTAAAAGCAAGGAATATTGTGGATTAGCATATAAATTACCCTAAAATTTCATAACTAGCCCTGTTTAAACTATTAGATCCAGGAAAAATCATCTAAGGTGCAATTCGTTCTCGGTAAAACTCTAGACTTACTCGACTATCAATATCTCCCTGAGTACCAAATTCAAAAGCTCGCGACGACTTGGGTATAATGGGCGACACCACTGTGTAAGTATAGGTAGATATGAAAATTGAATAAAGATAAGCTAAACAAATAAAAAACGATCAAAGCCAAAGCCAAACGACCCTCCGAGCTATTCTGAGCTCAGCAAATGAGCTAAAAAGTAGATACCTGGAAATTAAAAAGTAAGCCCTACTCATTTACCGATATCCAGCTTTAAAGTAGGGAGTTTCTCTTGAAGAACAATTTGCCGCTGAGATTTTGATCGATGGTAAACACAAATTCATTTATTGAATTTCAAATTTCAGCATTATTTGTTAAGGCATGATCGTCAACCTGAACAGTTGAAACTATTATCAAGATTGAAAATTATTTCCAACAAAAGAACTTTAAAATACCAACCCTTTCTCGAAGCTTCATGTGTAAGTCGTGGAAGTCGCTGTATCTTCGACAAACAACCCAATTGGAAGAACCCTCTGAATCCGTCTTACAAACTTGTATGGAATAAACACCATATGATTTGCCCTTTTCTTTGCATATACCTAGGATACAGAATTACGGCCAATTAGAAAATTGTTGAACCAAAGCCAAATTTGCTGTTTTTCTATCCTCCCACCTCTATGCCAGTCCATGTTGAGAAACTCCCGACAAATTTCAAATCCACACTGGCAAGGGAAGTGAGAGTAATTTTTCTTCACGAAATCTATACCAGGGAGGTGGAATTCACAATTTTAACTAAGCCACATAAGTCACAAATCAATGCATTTGTTCTTCGGAATAAGAACCTATAAAAACAAAGTGAGAAGGTTCTTGAAAGGAGTAAATATCAAGGACTCCAGGTTGCAAGTTCCTCTTCAAGGAAGGTTCTTATATGCTGGCAACCTCGTCCCCAGGGCCTTTTGTCATATTGGGACGGAGACGAAAAGGCCCTGGCATCGGCTGGTCACATGACCATCAAAACACCGTCTCTCAGTGGGTGTCATAAATTATAGAAATTATAATGTATGCAAGATTTTAGGCCACAGCTATATTGCTGCTATACCCGCTATACCATGGCGGGGACAGGTAGCAGCAGACAGCCAAAGTTTCTGTCAGTTTCCAAAGGTTGTCAGTCTTACTATCGAATCATGATCAATGTTTTGTCTAAAGCCAAAGCAGGTGCAGTGTTTTGAAAGTCTGATCGATGGCTCAGATGCAATCGCAGCTTTGCCAACTGGTTATGGGAAGTCCCTCCTCTTCCAGCTTCTTCCCGATATCCTTCCAACGAAGACGACAAGCAATATTGTGTTGGTCGTTACTCCCCTGAATTCGATCATTGAAGATCAATTGATGGTTTGTAAGTTCTCCATATTTTCTCAATGACTTCAGGGAAACTTGCCATTTGACCCCCGGGGGGGGGGTACTCGACCTCAATTTCTACGGGGATCTGCCCACGAAAAAAAATTTTTCGCCCTGCTCCAGAATTTTTGCCTTCAAATAATACCCTGTTCTAGAAAAAATCGGTGAAAACGATACCCTGAAAAACGCCACATCCCCGTCGGTCAAATATACTAAGTACCCCCCCCCCCGGGCATTTGACCAGATTTCAAATATATTTCGAGTAGAGAGTTACTTGAATTGTTTGTAGAAAGGATTATTCTTTGGTCATGCGCCTCCGAGTAACACGAAAATAATCAAAATGTTATTTTTAAATTACTTTCATTCAGTCTCAGGGAAGTTTCCTTATCAAACCAAATGTACTAAAATGCCGCAGGAAGTTTGACAACGAATCTTGCCAGCCCAAGGAATTGCAAGGTTTTGTTCTCAACCTCGTCCCAAGGGCCTCCTTTCATATTGGGACGTCTCCGTCCCAATATGACAAAAGGCCCAGGGGACGAGGTTGGATAATTCTTAATTTTGATAGAAATAAATTTCGAAACTTCGATCACAAACGGAAGTGATTTTGACATTCAAAACAACAAACTGAGGGGCGGATCCAGCTCAAGAGTTGACGGTCGCCAGCACGAGCGCGAAGCGCAGGTCTAGGATGGGTCGAAAAGGCGAGCGCGAAGCGCGAGGAGTTCGGGGGTCCGGGGGCGGAGCCCCCGGAAAAATTTTTGGGGACCACGCCCTTAGGATTGCCGGAAAACGCCCTATCTATTGAAAAGAGTGGTTTATCTGTCCATTTATTAGAGTGAGATATCACCCTTTTGGAAAAAAGAATCGCTCAAATTATATGAAACCCTAAGATCCAAGGTTTCCTTCGTATTACCTATTTAGAAATTTAAACAAAATCGAAGTCATCAACAGTGGAATAGAGAAGTCAATCCAACTACTGAACAATACTGAAAACAAAACTGGCCTGTAAACTTGTAACTGGTATTGCACGAAACTTTCACTGAGTTGTTTTATTGCGTGATACAGTCCTGCGTTCTACTACATATATATATATATTGCTTTAATACACTTCGGAAGTTCCACTCTCTCGTTTCGAATCTTAATTGACGATTTGCTGTGACCAATATCAGACAAAATATTTCGCAAATGTTCCCATTTCTCGACACTGTTCTTCATTCCATTTACATATTTGCACCAATAAACTTCAGCAGCAAAGTTAATTCTCCTCTTTCGAATCTCATCTGATAATGTGCTATGACCATATCAGAAGAAAAGAAAATGTTTTGCAAATGAATCCGTTGCTAATCCAAGAAATAAGCATTGGTTTAGTGTCATGGTCAGGTAGCTTGGATTGGTGTTACATCGTCTTGTTTGTATCGTCAATTCGTTTTTCTGAAGAGCCCCATTGATGAGTGTGCGACTAAACGAGTCTTTGGTCGTTCTATGTTGCTTTTTATTGCAACATTCTGATTAATTCGTTTTCTTGCATGATTCAACAGTTTTCTCTTTAGTTACAGGTTTATTTGGCTTGTTTTTCTTGTACAGGAGTTAACAGTTTTCTTTCAACAGGTTATAGTACAGTGTCTAGTCATGCATTTGTGGCTTTATTATGATGAGTCCATTATTACATGCTATTTCTAGATTCTGTATCACAAGGCTTAATCTAAGGTGCAGTGATGACCTATTTGTGCAGTGATCAATCGAAAATGTGCAGTGGTGAAATGAATCATGCAGTAATTATTTTTTTTCAAATCTTAGTGTGAAATACTACTGTTATGGATGTATTCAAAACAAGAATCAATCAGTAATTTCTTTCAATGCAAGCCAGCTTGGTATCCCCTTTCAACAGGAAATTTTTGGAAAAATGTACATTTCAGGTGTCACTTTGTAGAACACTGAAAATAAGTGCTAGAATCAACTTGGGTGACAAGTCAGAAAGTCTGGATTAAAAAGCCTGACCAAATGTTTTGGGAAACTAGCTGCATGCCAAACTGCCTTGAAAAAAGGAGAACTCAGTGCATTCTAGCTATTTTAAGGGTCATATCTACAAACATTTTCTCGAGGGGCATGCCCCTGCACCCACTTTATTTATAAATCACTTGCATGTGGTGGAACAACCTCTACACAAACCAGCAATGGTACTCTGCAATTGATGAATTATGCTGTCCAGTGTTTGAAAAATCTTACCATCAATATGGTCTCTGTCTACAAAACACTTTCCCAGCCTACTAAGCTTCCACACCCTTTTGACCCAAAAACTGCGGTTTACACTGTTTCATACAGTGATGGCAAAGCCTTATTGCATATCATTTGTTTCAAGATATAATACCATATGCTTATTATTCATGGATGTTATCAAGAATCTGTATGATGAATGTCAAATATTTAAAGACAAAATAAAATACTTGTAAAGGAAAACATACCAGGACATTGTCCATTGGATGAACAAGACAAGGGTAACAGCAAAGTAACGTATAATGATACTGTTCATATGGAAAATTTCCTTGAAACAAAGAAAATGAATCATTCAAAAGTCCAACCTGTGTGTAAAGAGTCTGATTTTGTATAACCTACAGCATCCACTTAACATGTTAAAATACACAATATTTTGCATAATAAACTGTTAATAGGACACTCAACTGTCAGATCACACAGAAGTTAAGATTTTACATAGTATTTTGTGAAAAGTTCTTTGAATTATATACTTAGGAAACAACCTATTGGTGGGCACTCAAAGTAAATTGGGCTTATAACAGATGTTGATTCCATTTAGATCTAATTTCTCTGTCTTGTTTTTACTGAAATTGCATAAAGGAAACATAGAGCTTGAACACATGAACTAAAAATTTTTTTGTCATTCTACCAGAATCTTGGATCAGCACCTAGAACCAACAATTTCATAAATTTCTCTCACTTTTTTGGGTAACATGATTTGATATGATCTTTACCACTACTACAGAATGTCATGCATTTCTAACCATGCATAAAGCTCATTCTTTTTGGAATAAAAGATTGCATTAGACTCAAAACATACATTATGAATTATTGTGAATACAACCCCCACCCAAGAATAAAAGGTTCAACAACATTGTGCTATGATCTTCTTGCATTTAACTTTTAAAACTTTCTTAGCATTTCCAAACATAATGCTAATGCTAGACTAGAGCTGTAGACAGCTTTGGCCATACATATATGTGAAAAAATGTCCAAAAAAATGTGTGAATCAAAAAGAGCGTCTTGTTTTTACATGTGCTTGCAGAGACTATGCCAGAGAGAGAGAGAAAGAGGGAGGGAGGGAGAGATAAAGAAATTTCCTATTGATGCCTTGTGGCAGTTTTGAGTTTTCATTTCATGAAGTGGTGATCCAACTTTAACCCAGCTTTAGTGATCCAACTTTGTAAGAAAAAATATCGAAAAATAATATTTTCTACACCTTGCACCAGCCAATAATTTTACCTTACGCCAGCACCAGCCACTAGTAGAGCAGAGAACAGTTTGATTCTTTCAGATCCAACAGCATCACATTTTGTCTTTGTCTTTGAGTATTCAGGACGAGCACTGGACGAGCCAGACCAAAACGACGCTGGAAAACAGCAGGCGATGATCTATTTAGCTCATCTGCAGCTTTGCCTCCATCAGTTCTTGACATTCTCAAGGATCTTCATCATGGCAATTTCCAATTTATGAAGAAAGTTAACCCTTTCACCCCCGGAAGGGCCATATAGCCCAACGTTATTCATTGAGAACTGCGAATTTTTCAGGGGGTAAAGCTTTCAGAGTTTTGATTGATTTGAAAGGTTATGGACATTGCATTTATCTATTGCTTATTGAATCACTGATTATGATACCCCCTGGAAAACGACGATCTGCATTAGGTTTTCCTGTCAAGCTTAATTTTAGCTGGGCGTGAAAGGGTTAAACTTAATATTTTGGCGCGAAGACATCCATCAAGCTGTGGGAACTTTGAGAGTGCCAAAGTGCCTAGGCCAAAGGCCATAAATCCAAGCCAAGGGATCAGAGTGAGGCTGCTGTTTGAGCGTTCTTGCTGGCGACTATGGTAGATCACATACATCGCCACGACCATCTCAGAATCTTTCCCGTATACATTTTGTATTGGATACCATTTATCATCCATCGCCTCTACAGTCGCACAAGACAATGCTAAAAAAATTTGTTCCAAAAACGATTGTTTTATTATGACCGCGCAGTTTTTAAAATATGCGTACAGTCGCACGCTTGTTCTCTAATGTATGCGTAAAACTTGCCATTGATTTGTAAAGAATCGGCTGCCAAATATAGAAAGCATTCAAACCAGAGGAAACAGAACGAGGCAAACCAAATAGGGACCCTACATACAAGATCAGGGATGGTGAAATGAACGAGAACCGCATAACCAGTCTCTGGGAATTGAAATACTGAATACGAAAAGTTTCAATGATTTAGGACTGAACGAAGCAAGTCAGAAAATTTTTTGGATATTATTGTCTGAATTTTCCTTCGAAATTAAAAAGATTAGGCCTTGGAAAGTTGACCGTCTTCCGTGCGTCTGTGGCGACTGTCTGGATCCGCCCCTGAACCGGTAAGTCATTGATTTGAATTGTACATAATTTATGTGAAAAGCAACAGCCACTCGGAATGCTTAGGTGACCAACCGATGCCAGAGCCTTTTCGTCTCCGTCCCAATATGACAAAAAGGCCCTGGGGACGAGGTTGATATGCTGGTTTCACACTGTTCTACTGTTTTCAGTCGATGCCCTACGTAGGAGGTTAGGAGGTAATTCTAACCCTGCAGAATTTGCATAATTCAATACTTTTCGGTGTGTATTGCTCCTAAAACTGTGTGCTTTAGTCGCATTATCAATCGTTAGAATAGTGCAAATATGTTCCTCAGGGTTTGTAATGCAAAGACACTGCTGGAAGTTAATTTCAACTGTACGACCGTTAAAAACCTCCATATATGGTGTTTATGATATTGTTGGCGTTAGACGCTTGACAAAACTTCGCATGGAATTTAGTCCTCTAAATGAACAAAGACTTCGGCATAATTTTGACTGTCTCAGCCCAATTTGTGCATGTGGAGGTGCCATTGAAGATAACCAGCACTTTCTCCTGCACTGCCACCTGTTTAGTACAATGCGTATAGATCTCTTTGGTCAGCTCACTGATATTCCAGGCTTAGATATCACGAATTTGGAATCAAACGCCCTATGCGAACTGCTATTATTTGGAAGTTCACAACTGAACATTATGGCGAATCGAATCATTCTTGAAGCTACAATAGCCTTTATTGACAAAACGAATCGTTTTGATTGAATTGCACCGGGTGAGTCAAAAATGGCGGCTGATGTTTGTGAAGCTATTAGATTTCATCTTCCAAGCATTCCCGCGTGCTGTGGCTCACCTTGTGGCGGGGGTGTTGGCTTGGGTGTGAGGTTTCTGCCTAACCGTATGTGGTGGGGGGAGTCCTTGCATCTTGGTGGGCATTTTTGCTGTGGGGTGAGTGCATAGCGCGTGGAAATGGCTTGATTACTCGAAATTTTTATGTACTACACATCGGCGGACATTTTTGATTCGGCCGGTATATCATATCACAACACAAAGCAGGATCCCTTCTCTTTACCTGTTTATCCTTTGTTTGTTTTTGTTTTCTTATTGTATGTAGTATAGTTGAATTGTAAGTGCCAGCCGCAGTGGAGACCAGATGACCAAGTGTCCTTCCCTGCTGTGGCTGGTACATAGAAATGTATCAATTTTGTATTTTTAACGTTCTTTTTAGATCTATATAAAAAAAGGCACTGCGTTCAAAAGGTTATAATAAGGAAGAAAGTCGACCTTAGCATGGAAGAGATAAAGGACCGCAAAATGACAACTAATCAAATTCTCGGGACAGCATTAATCAAGAACATGTATAACCGCAGATTCCAACGATGCAAGCAGCACTTTCGCGTGTTAGCCTTGTAAGATGTTTCATACTTGGAAATGAGGAAACAAATGAAAATTTCCTGTTACAAGTCTAGCTCGGTGTCTGATAAGAGAATCAATCAACCAGGTCTGGGTGGACTTGGAAACTGGTTAGAGTGATCTATAAACTGATTAATCAAACAAGGGCCTATTTTTTGATTCAAAAATCTGTCGGATGGACATTTGATACTTTGGAGCTACCAACCGCCCAAACCTTAATGCGCATGGCTGCCTGAGCTGTTATCCTGTTTAAGACATCTGGTGGTCTACAAAATAGACCTTATGGATCGGCATTCTACCTTCCCTGTCCTGTGAAAATCAAGGTTTTGCTCGTCTGTCGGACGGACTAGATAGAAAGCGAACTTCTTGTTTTTCAACTGCATGTCTTTGCTGCTAAAAAGTATTTTTCTGTCATGTTTTGGTATCTATGTATAGCTCAACTCTTCAGGATTGCATTTCGATCGATCCCTTCACTTAAAATGATTATTCACATAGCATGAGCATACATTACGTACATGCAGTCCGTCTGTCGGACGGACACTGTCGGACGGACAAAATGTTCCTATCCTTTTGGCAGTGCCTACTTCATACTGGAGACTCATATGCCTATACATAAAATGAGTTTTTGCGCCGGAGAAATTGCACGTTACGATTTTTTCGTGAAAATGATGATAAAAAGATTTACTTTCCGCCGCCTGCAAATACTGAAAACAGTTAAATTACTTTGCAACTGACAGGAAATCTGTTATTAGCAAAAATACAATTTTCTCCGAGTGTGACCAATTTCAAAACAGGCCCACAAACAAACACTTTTTGAATATTGTCTCAATTCAAACAATCAAACAACAAAACATTCAAAAATTGTTTTCTTCTGGAAAGAACTACACGATGTCAGGGCAAAAAAGCACTGCAGCACAACCGAAAAGTGTGAGGGTCACAACAAGTTCCTGTGCGACAATTGGTGGAACAAAAAGGTGTACCAACCAAGCCAGAAAACGGACAGGGACCATCAAGGGCTCCTGCAAGCTAACCAAAGAACAACGAGAAATTTCAAGTCAAAGAGGCCAACTTGGGTATTTACTGCAAACTAGGTGAACACTGTTGCTACCATTGTGAGAGCAAGCATTCCAGAAGCAATAAACGAATTAAGAGGTAAGTTAGCAACAACGCCTGGCAAAAAAAGCCTTGGAACACCTCTGCTAATTTTGCCTTGCTTTGCGATCTCCCCCTTTCCCCATCAGGACAATGTTGCTTGTGGAAATGAAATAGGGATGACAGGACGATCCATGACTCTACTGGAATGCTGGGACAATAGCCTCCCAAATAAACATTGTTTCGGGAGTGGGGGGGTCTTTTAAATGTAGTGGGGGGAGTATTTAAAACCAATCGCTTTGGTTAGAAATGCGGATTATGAAGTAATGGCCTATGTGTTCCAAGGACTTTGGCAGGCATTGTAGCTTATCTTTTAGTCAAGCATGCCAAGAAATCAATTAATCAATTAATTAATTCATTCATTCATTCAAACATGTATGTTTATCTTTGATTGTCTAAATCATGAACTATTGACTGCAAAATTGAATGCATATGGCTTCAGTAGATCTGCCTTGCTGTTTATCCATAGCTATCTCACCGACAGGAAGCAGCGGGTAAAGGTCAATGGTTCATTCAGCACATGGACAGAAACCGTCCTGGGAGTACCACAAGGTTCGGTCTTGGGGTCCCTTTTGTTTAACATGTACCTGAATGACCTTCTTATGTTCCTGGAGGACACCGAAATCTGTAATTATGCCGACGACACAACTATTTATGCCTGTGGTCCTAATATCGAAAATGTCATAATGAATTTAGAGAATGATGCCCTTAAGATAACTGAATGGTTTCCAAACAACTGCATGAAGCTAAATGACAACAAATGCCACTTAATAATTTTTGGTGCGAAGGGGAGTAATGAAACAACAATCAAAATAGGCGAGGCCTGTGTGAAAGAAAGCACAGAGGAGAATCTTCTCGGTATAACGTTTGATCAATCACTTTCTTTCAAGCAACACGTCAAGGCTCTTTGTAAAAAGGCCAGCCAAAAGCTCCATGCTCTTGCTCGAATATCACGATACATGGACACAGAAAAACTCCAGTGGTTAATGAGGGCTTTCGTTTTGTCTCATTTCAGCTACTGTCCGCTTGTTTGGATGTTCTATGATAGAACTTTGAATCATAGAATAAATCATATTCATGAAAGGGCATTGCGCATTGCATACAAAGATTACGAGAACGATTTTGGTTTTCTCTTGGAGCAATCTAAGTCGGTGCCAATCCATGTAAGAAATCTACAGTTGCTCATGACCGAAATTTATAAAACAAAATGCTGTCTGAATCCACCATTCATGAAGGAAATTTTCATGCAACGAAATATTGGTTACAGTCTAAGGAATGGCGATGACGCTCAACTGCCAAAGGTACGAACAACATCATTTGGAGTTGAGTCCATTGCTTACCTTGGAAATAAACTGTGGCAGATTTTACCGCAAGAAATAAAACAATCAAACAGCCTTCCCATCTTCGAAAAACAAATTAGATGTTGGATTGGTGGAAAATGCAACTGCAGGCTTTGCAAAGTGTATATCCCGAAAGTTGGGTTTCTAACAGGATAGTTCTATTTTAGCATCTTTTATCCTGTAATATATATATATTTTTTGTTGTTGATAGTTTCATTGTTAATAATGTATATTGTAAATAGCAGGTTTTAATTAGCTGTAATTTAGCTATTCTCTTTTCCTAGCCTACTTTAAATAGATAATTAATAATAATAATAATAATGATGATGATAATAATAATAATAATGATGATAATCTATATTAATATTTTATGAAGCAAATTTTGTTGCACGTAAAACTCGAGCACCGTTGAACCAATCCTCGCGAAACTTTCCAGATATCTTCGTCTTCACTGTACCTAACGCAATAGAGATTTTGTTTTTCAAATTCACCCTAAATGCGGGGTAATGGGGCAAAGCGGCAAAGTCAAAGGATCGAGGGACTCCCCTTACGAAATGGAGGCTACAGAAAGCGAAGAAAGCGAGGAACGGGATAAAACAGGTTAGCCTTGGTGAAGTCCAACTATAAGGGTCTGTTTTTTATTTCAAAAGAAGAGGAAAGAGTTCCCATTGATCTCCTTAAGTCTCAATTGTATTTTGAGTGGGCACTGAATGGTTCGGGTAAATTCCTTAGAAATATCTATATACATAACGGGTGAGCGATCGGTTAAGATTGTTCTATTGTCCTCGAATTTCTTTGCACACGTCACTGAGATCACCCGCTTCCCGTGCCCCCTCCAGGCCGCTGTTGCACTCGAAAAATCACCCCGAAAATCTAAGTTTGCCGAATCTATGTGAGAAGTTCGGGGCAGCAACTGGGGCTGGGGTGGGAGCGAAGAAACTTTTTGGCAGCCATCCTATTTTCCAGTTTGACGTAGGTACAACGTCACGAAACAATGGTGGTGAGTCACTAACGACTCTTGATGGGACCATCAACGGTCGTTAACGGACAAAGCTGCTTTGTCAACAAGAAACAATGCTCGATTGTCAACAACTTAGGGGCTACGTAGCAGCGACGTCACACAGTCTTCACAGGGGCTCAACTCCTGAATTGTCAACAACCTGCAGGCTACGTAACATCGACGTCACGCAGTTACGTCTTCAACGAACAATAGCACCACTGATAACTGGGGCAACAACAAACGGACCACTGACTGGGGGCTGTCACGTGATGGGATCCCATATCACGTGGCAAATTCTCCATCAGCAGCGACGTCACACAGTCTTCACAGGGGCTCAACTCCTCCGTCAAAGAGGGCAAGGGGCGAAAATTACTGATCGTTGCCTTGCCTGCCAAAACTTGCATCTTGGGTCATAAGATTGACAGTAAATGGGGGCAGTCACGTGATGACCCCCATGTCACATGACTTGCTTGGCAAGTTGCCAAAATTGGTCATGTGACTTGGCACTATTCCTGCCCTACTCCCTGTCATGTGATTCCCAACTAATCACGTTTTGAGGGGAAAAACAGTATGGAAGTGACAACGAAGTAGATAGACCTACTCACAACTGAAGCAACATGTACAACTGTTCACTTTCTCCTGAAACATTGCAAAGTAGAATAAAATTTCAGCTTTGTTAATGCTCTAGCGACAACATGGGCCTACTTACGTTGCACTTCCATGCTACTGGTTTCTGAAATTCCCTTCAATTCCCATCACCCGGTTTTTGAAGGTACTTCAATCCATTTTAAGGACATTCAAACTGTACTCCCCAACAAAGGCTCCTGAGCATATTCAGCACCTTTTATGTTCAACTGTCAACATCAGATCCTCTCCAAGACCTAAATTTCGATGTCGCAACAGATTTGCAGGTGATTTTCTCGTGCCAAAAATCATTAGGTAGGAAGTTTCTCATGCCAAGATCGTTAGCTAAGAGGTTCCCCAAAAACAAACTTAGAGGCCTACACAGAGGTTGTCCTACGCAGCATCCAAATTTCTGCCACCGAAGATAAGCGTACATTCCAATTGGCTAATTTCAAATTGCCAAACCCATCTAGCTTATAAACATTGCCATTGGCTAATTTCGATTAGTACAGGCTCCATAGTTAACCTACTAAGGATGAAAACAGACTATCATTGGCTAATCCCAAATGACCCCATCCATGCAGGTTATACAAATTTTCATTGGCTAATTTCAATTAGCACAAATCCCATAGTGAAGCTACTAAAGATGAAGATCAACTGCTATTGGATAATTTCAAATGACCCAACCCATATAAGTTGTACACATTTCCATTGGCTAATTTCAAACAGACATGATAAAGGTGATATGATCTTGGGGGCACTCACATGCCTGCCCCCATATCACGTGACTTTCTTGGCAAGTTGCCAAAACTGGTCACATGACTTGGCACAGTGCCAAGTTCCGGTCACGTGACTTGGCAATTTGCCAAGACATGTGACAAATTTTGGCAACTTGCCAATTTCCCTAAATTCCTCCATATGCACACAAGGACTCCATTTCTTCAACCATTTTCACAAATGCTCCTTCGCAGGGCAAAGTATACCCCCTGCAACCTGCTCCTCTCACCTTCTCTTTGAGAAAGGGGTCTGAGTATATCCAGAACGGGCGGGCGATCGGCTAAGATTGTTGTATTGTCCTGGAATTAGTTTGTACACGTCACTCGGATCACCCGCTTCCCCTGCCCGTGGACGATGGTTCTTTCTCTCGAAAAATCACGCGGAAAATCTAAGTTTGCCGAATCTGTGTGACACGTTGGGGGCACCAACTGGGGCTCGTGTAGGGGCGGCGAAAGTTTTTGGCAGCCATCCTACTTTCCAGTTTGACGTTGCTTGATTGTAAATTTTAAACATTATTGTAAATAGGATTTGGATATTGTAAATAAGGTTTTATAGGTTTATTTAATTAATAGCTTTTTACTTTTTATCTTAGATTGTAATTAATGTTTTTATTGGAGGGCCCCTTGAAAATCAACTTGTTGAAGGCCAACCCTCCTTAAAAGAATTAAAATGAAAAAATGAAATGAAATGAAAATGCTTGAACGTCACGAAACAATGGTGTTGAGTCACTAACGACTCTTGATGGCGCTATCAAGGGTCATCATGGGACAAAGTAGGTTTGTCAATAAAAACAATGCTGGATTGTCAACCCATGGGCTACGCAACACCGACGTCACACGGTAATGTCTTCACAGGAGCTCATCTCCTCCGTCGTAAGGGGCACACCATCCAAACCAACAATAGGACCACTGACTGGGGGCGGTCACGTGATGGGATTCCATACGCATTCGCAAATTCTCCATCGCAGTTGCGTTAGTCGGGCAGCCTAACGAGGGAGATGGATAGGAGTTGGGGGCAGTCACCTGATCACACCCATGTCACGTGATTTCCTTGGCAAGTTCTCAAAATTGCTCATGTCAATTGGCGCCACCCCAACTCCCTATCATGTGACTTGCCAACTGCCCACGTTTTGAATGATGACAGAGGGGCCTAAACATGGCGGCCCACCACTATGTGAGGAGAAAATCTTGCTCATATACAATTGGGGGCAACGAAGTCCTTGCCCCCATGTCACGTGCCTTACTTGGGACGTTGCCAAAATTAGTCACATCCTGGGGTGGTGGGGTGCATCATCCCTGCCAGCAATTGGAACCACCAATTGGGGGCAGTCACTTCACCGCACCCTGATCACGTGATACTTTCTCCTTCACAAAGGTGCACTTCCTACGAGCATACAGGGCTCCCTGTATGGAAATGCGAATTACAGGGGTACTAAACACTAAATGACTTATTTACTAGGGAAGATATTGGGTGCTAATACAGATATTTGTTGGGGGCAGTCACCTGCATTACCCTCAGGGTCACGTGTCGTACCTGGCAACTAATTGGTTTTTTCTCGGAGGGGCTCCCTGCATGAACATGCTACATTACAGGGATGACACACCAAGCGACCAGTATCTAACGTAGTTACTTAGGAAAATGTGGGGTAATGACACTTTAATTTGTTAGGGGCAGACACGTGCTTAGCCCCATATCACATAACTTACCTGGCAAGCTGCCAATATAGGTCACGTGACTTGGCACCATGCCAAGTTCCCACCATGTGCCTTGGCAGCCTGCCAAGTTTTGTGACGTCACTTGGCGCATTGCCAACTCACCCCAATTTCGCCCCCTGATGACATGGGACCTATTCCCTTTAAATATTATTGCAAACGCCATATATCTACAAAACAAACCTAAACAAAGCTTTGATTGGTTTCCACTTAGTCGAATTTCCCGAGCGGAAGCTGCGGCAGCTAAGGCAGCAATACTATTGTAGCTACCAAAGCAACTAAGCAACTCAACTACTAAAATGAGACGACAAATAAAGCCACCAAAGCAACTAAGGCCAATAACGCACCTAACACTACAAACAAGCTAAGGCAGATAACAAACGAAGTTAGCTACCAACGTAAGTAAGGCCACTAACGCAACTAAGGCCACTAAGACAACCAAACCCAATAGACATACTAATGAAAATAAGTTCACTGAGGCAAGAAACGCAGCTAAATCTACTCAGCAACTACATGACGGCGGCAACTAACTCCGGAACGCCGTTAAAGCAACTAACGCCACTGAAGTTGCTAGCCGAACTAAATCCACTAAGGCAAGACACGGAGCTGGATCTAAGCAGCAACTGCATCCTGGGGCCAGCTAATCCACTAGGGCCACTAGGGCTACTAACATCAACAAGGCAACTAACGCCACTGAAAGTGTTAACGCAACCAAGTTCACTAAGGACTAATAGACGTGCTAATAACACTAAGTCCACTGACGCAAGAAACGCAGCTACATTTACTTTGCAATTCCATAAAGACGGCAACTAACCCACTAAGGCCACTAAAGCAACTAACGCCAACAAGACAAATGACGCCACTAGAGGTCTTAATGCAACGTCCACTAAGGCAAGAGACTAAACTAGGTCTACTCAAATTATATATCAAGAAGGCAACCAAGCAACTAAGCCCACTAATGCAACTAAGGCCACAAAGGGCGATACAGCAACTAACTCCACCAAAGCAAGAAACCCAATTATGGTCTGTCTCAACTTATATGTCAGCTGTAGATGCCTGCTAAAAGAGCAATGGAAGTGTTGGCAAAGCACTTTTGCGAATATGGCCTTTTGATTGGTCAATCTAACAACTCCAGTCATTTGATTCGTTGAAATTTAAACTGTTATGCATTATTTTTAAAAGACGCTCCTCCTCCCTTACACCACCAAGGCCACCAAAGCCACCAGGGTAACTACACGAACGAAGGCAAGACAAGATCACTGTGTGATGGTACATAAGATTCTATACAAACAAAGCCATGAAAGCTTATGCAATATGTTCGAACAGAGTTGTTCTATATTAAATTATAATACGAGGAATTATAGAGATCTCCATATTCCCAAGCTAAGCCTTTTTAAGGCCTGGAATTATATTCCAGTCAATATCAGAGAACTGCCATCACTACGCCAGTTCGAAATACCTATGAAAAGGCATTTGATGAGCCTTGGTAATTAACTCAAGCCCCCTCAAGAACGACTCCCTGGAACTATCGAGTACCACAAAAACAGAACGGGATGAGGTTAGGAAAGTCAGAGAGGTTGCAAATAGTTTCATATACTAATTGGGGGCTTGGAACAATCGAGAAGGGGAGGCTTGAAAATTGAAAATATTCCCTTTTTGAGTTAAAAACGTTTCGTTACTACATCAGTTTAGGACATATTCACTATTAACTCCCTTTTCCGAAATTTCATTTTCATTTCATGTTTCGTTATTTAACCACGGTAGCCCCGTCAATCTGCATAGATTGCTTTTCAGGGGGCCGTGCAAACAATATAATTACAAATCTAAAACCTAATTTACAGTTATTTTAACAGAAATAAAAACAGTTCAATAAATGCATGTTCGTAAGAAAAGACACCATCAACCCTCTACAATTTCTTTTTTAAGCCTCCTTTTGAAGGTAAAAAAGATAGTAACAGGGAGTTTGGCTACATTTCCATTCAATTATTTTTATGTATTTAGGCACGATAGGCCCATCAGTCCATGAGAACTGCTAAACATAAGATGTTGCGGTCGGGATCTGCAAAACATAACAAGACATTAACAAGAAAATGAAATTGAAAAGAAATAAAATGAATATAAGCAGTGATGGTGTGGCGCGCGAAGCGCGCCAGTGGCCGCTGCGTCTATATACATAACGGGTGAGCGATCGGTTAAGATTGTTCTATTGTCCTCGAATTTCTTTGCACACGTCACTGAGATCACCCGCTTCCCGTGCCCCCTCCAGGCCGCTGTTGCACTCGAAAAATCACCCCGAAAATCTAAGTTTGCCGAATCTATGTGAGAAGTTCGGGGCAGCAACTGGGGCAGGGGTGGGAGCGAAGAAACTTTTTGGCAGCCATCCTATTTTCCAGTTTGACGTAGGTACAACGTCACGAAACAATGGTGGTGAGTCACTAACGACTCTTGATGGGACCATCAACGGTCGTTAACGGACAAAGCTGCTTTGTCAACAAGAAACAATGCTCGATTGTCAACAACTTAGGGGCTACGTAGCAGCGACGTCACACAGTCTTCACAGGGGCTCAACTCCTCCTCCGTCAAAGAGGAGGGCAAGGGGAAAAAATTACTGATCGTTGGCTTGCCTGCCAAAACTTGCATCTGGGGTCATAAGATTGACAGGAAATGGGGGCAGTCACGTGATGACCCCCATGTCACATGACTTGCTTGGCAAGTTGCCAAAATTGGTCATGTGACTTGGCACTATTCCTGGCCTACTCCCTGTCATGTGATTCCCAACTACTAATCACGTTTTCAGGGGGCACAGTATGGAAGTGACAACGAAGTAGATAGACCTAGGTTCACAATTGAAGCAACATGTAGAACTGTTCACTTTCTCCTGAAACATTTTTGCACAGTAGAATAAAATGTCTGCTTTGTTAATGCTCTAGCGACAACATGGGCCTACTTACTTATATACGTTCCACTTCCATGCTACTGGTTTCTGAAATTCCCTTCAATTCCCATCACCCGGTTTTCGAAGGTACTTCAATCCATTTTAAGGACATTCATAATAGCTTCCTTGGAAACTGTACTCCCCAACAAAGGCTCCTGATGAGCATATTCAGCATCTTTTATATTCAACTGTCAACATGAGATCCTCTCCAAGACCTAAATTTCGATGTCGCAACAGATTTGCAGGTGATTTTCTCGTGCCAAAAATCATTAGGTGGGAAGTTTCTCATGCCAAGATCGTTAGCTAAGAGGTTCTCCAAAAACAATCGTTTTCAAGAAAAGATCACATCATTTGTTGCTCATTATCTCTATTCATTATGAACTTGGAGGCCTACACAGAGGTTGTCCTACGCAGCATCCAAATGTCTGCCACCGAAGATAAGCGTAAATTCCAATTGGCTAATTTCAAATTGCCAAACCCATCTAGCTTATAAACATTGCCATTGGCTAATTTCGATTAGTACAGGCTCCATAGTTAACCTACTAAGGATGAAAACAGACTATCATTGGCTAATCCCAAATGACCCCATCCATGCAGGTTATACAAATTTTCATTGGCTAATTTCAATTAGCACAAATCCCATAGTGAAGCTACTAAAGATGAAGATCAACTGCTATTGGATAATTTCAAATGACCCAACCCATATAAGTTGTACACATTTCCATTGGCTAATTTCAAACAGACATGATAAAGGTGATATGATCTTGGGGGCACTCACATGCCTGCCCCCATATCACGTGACTTTCTTGGCAAGTTGCCAAAACTGGTCACATGACTTGGCACAGTGCCAAGTTCCGGTCACGTGACTTGGCAATTTGCCAAGACATGCGACAAATTTTGGCAACTTGCCAATTTCCCTAAATTCCTCCATATGCACACAAGGACTCCATTTCTTCAACCATTTTCACAAATGCTCCTTCGCAGGGCAAAGTATACCCCCTGCAACCTGCTCCTCTCACCTTCTCTTTGAGAAAGGGGTCTGAGTATATCCAGAACGGGCGGGCGATCGGCTAAGATTGTTGTATTGTCCTGGAATTAGTTTGTACACGTCACTCGGATCACCCGCTTCCCCTGCCCGTGGACGATGGTTCTTTCTCTCGAAAAATCACGCGGAAAATCTAAGTTTGCCGAATCTGTGTGACACGTTGGGGGCACCAACTGGGGCTCGTGTAGGGGCGGCGAAAGTTTTTGGCAGCCATCCTACTTTCCAGTTTGACGTTGCTTGATTGTAAATTTTAAACATTATTGTAAATAGGATTTGGATATTGTAAATAAGGTTTTATAGGTTTATTTAATTAATAGCTTTTTACTTTTTATCTTAGATTGTAATTAATGCTTTTATTGGAGGGCCCCTTGAAAATCAACTTGTTGAAGGGCAACCCTCCTTAAAAGAATTAAAATGAAAAAATGAAATGAAATGAAAATGCTTGAACGTCACGAAACAATGGTGTTGAGTCACTAACGACTCTTGATGGCGCTATCAAGGGTCATCATGGGACAAAGTAGGTTTGTCAATAAAAACAATGCTGGATTGTCAACCCATGGGCTACGCAACACCGACGTCACACGGTAATGTCTTCACAGGAGCTCATCTCCTCCGTCGTAAGGGGCACACCATCCAAACCAACAATAGGACCACTGACTGGGGGCGGTCACGTGATGGGACCCCATACGCATTCGCAAATTCTCCATCGCAGTTGCGTTAGTCGGGCAGCCTAACGAGGGAGATGGATAGGAGTTGGGGGCAGTCACCTGATCACACCCATGTCACGTGATTTCCTTGGCAAGTTCTCAAAATTGCTCATGTCAATTGGCGCCACCCCAACTCCCTATCATGTGACTTGCCAACTGCCCACGTTTTGAATGATGACAGAGGGGCCTAAACATGGCGGCCCACCACTATGTGAGGAGAAAATCTTGCTCATATACAATTGGGGGCAACGAAGTCCTTGCCCCCATGTCACGTGCCTTACTTGGGACGTTGCCAAAATTAGTCACATCCTGGGGTGGTGGGGTGCATCATCCCTGCCAGCAATTGGAACCACCAATTGGGGGCAGTCACTTCACCGCACCCTGATCACGTGATACTTTCTCCTTCACAAAGGTGCACTTCCTACGAGCATACAGGGCTCCCTGTATGGAAATGCGAATTACAGGGGTTCTAAACACTAAATGACTTATTTACTACGGAAGATATTGGGTGCTAATACAGATATTTGTTGGGGGCAGTCACCTGCATTACCCTCAGGGTCACGTGTCGTACCTGGCAACTAATTGGTTTTTTCTCGGAGGGGCTCCCTGCATGAACATGCTACATTACAGGGATGACACACCAAGCGACCAGTATCTAACGTAGTTACTTAGGAAAATGTGGGGTAATGACACTTTAATTTGTTAGGGGCAGACACGTGCTTAGCCCCATATCACATAACTTACCTGGCAAGCTGCCAATATAGGTCACGTGACTTGGCACCATGCCAAGTTCCCACCATGTGCCTTGGCAGCCTGCCAAGTTTTGTGACGTCACTTGGCGCATTGCCAACTCACCCCAATTTCTCCCCCTGATGACATGGGACCTATTCCCTTTAAATATTATTGCAAACGCCATATATCTACAAAACAAACCTAAACAAAGCTTTGATTGGTTTCCACTTAGTCGAATTTCCCGAGCGGAAGCTGCGGCAGCTAAGGCAGCAATACTATTGTAGCTACCAAAGCAACTAAGCAACTCAACTACTAAAATGAGACGACAAATAAAGCCACCAAAGCAACTAAGGCCAATAACGCACCTAACACTACAAACAAGCTAAGGCAGATAACAAACGAAGTTAGCTACCAACGTAAGTAAGGCCACTAACGCAACTAAGGCCACTAAGACAACCAAACCCAATAGACATACTAATGAAAATAAGTTCACTAAGGCAAGAAACGCAGCTACATCTACTCAGCAACTACATGAAGGCGGCAACTAACTCCGGAACGCCGTTAAAGCAACTAACGCCACTGAAGTTGCTAGCCGAACTAAATCCACTAAGGCAAGACACGGAGCTGGATCTAAGCAGCAACTGCATCCTGGGGCCAGCTAATCCACTAGGGCCACTAGGGCTACTAACATCAACAAGGCAACTAACGCCACTGAAAGTGTTAACGCAACCAAGTTCACTAAGGACTAATAGACGTGCTAATAACACTAACTCCACTGACGCAAGAAACGCAGCTACATTTACTTTGCAATTCCATAAAGACGGCAACTAACCCACTAAGGCCACTAAAGCAACTAACGCCAACAAGACAAATGACGCCACTAGAGGTCTTAATGCAACGTCCACTAAGGCAAGAGACTAAACTAGGTCTACTCAAATTATATATCAAGAAGGCAACCAAGCAACTAAGCCCACTAATGCAACTAAGGCCACAAAGGGCGATACAGCAACTAACTCCACCAAAGCAAGAAACCCAATTATGGTCTGTCTCAACTTATATGTCAGCTGTAGATGCCTGTTAAAAGAGCAATGGAAGTGTTGGCAAAGCACTTTTGCGAATATGGCCTTTTGATTGGTCAATCTAACAACTCCAGTCATTTGATTCGTTGAAATTTAAACTGTTATGCGTTATTTTTAAAAGACGCTCCTCCTCCCTTACACCACCAAGGCCACCAAAGCCACCAGGGTAACTACACGAACGAAGGCAAGACAAGATCACTGTGTGATGGTACATAAGATTCTATACAAACAAAGCCATGAAAGCTTATGCAATATGTTCGAACAGAGTTGTTCTATATTAAATTATATATAATACGAGGAATTATAGAGATCTCCATATTCCCAAGCTAAGCCTTTTTAAGGCCTGGAATTATATTCCAGTCAATATCAGAGAACTGCCATCACTACGCCAGTTCGAAATACCTATGAAAAGGCATTTGATGAGCCTTGGTAATTAACTCAAGCCCCCTCAAGAACGACTCCCTGGAACTATCGAGTACCACAAAAACAGAACGGGATGAGGTTAGGAAAGTCAGAGAGGTTGCAAATAGTTTCATATACTAATTGGGGGCTTGGAACAATCGAGAAGGGGAGGCTTGAAAATTGAAAATATTCTCTTTCTGAGTTAAAAACGTTTCGTTACTACATCAGTTTAGGACATATTCACTATTAACTCCCTTTTCCGAAATTTCATTTTCATTTCATGTTTCGTTATTTAACCACGGTAGCCCCGTCAATCTGCATAGATTGCTTTTCAGGGGGCCGTGCAAACAATATAATTACAAATCTAAAACCTAATTTACAGTTATTTTAACAGAAATAAAAATAGTTCAATAAATGCATGTTCGTAAGAAAAGACACCATCAACCCTCTACAATTTCTTTTTTAAGCCTCCTTTTGAAGGTAAAAAAGATAGTAACAGGGAGTTTGGCTACATTTCCATTCAATTATTTTTATGTATTTAGGCACGATAGGCCCATCAGTCCATGAGAACTGCTAAACATAAGATGTTGCGGTCGGGATCTGCAAAACATAACAAGACATTAACAAGAAAATGAAATTGAAAAGAAATAAAATGAATATAAGCAGTGATGGTGTGGCGCGCGAAGCGCGCCAGTGGCCGCCGCAGGCGGCCCAGGGCGCCGAAGGCGACCAGCCCTCCGCAGGAGCTAGGAACTCCGAGCCCGCGCGCAGCGCGGGCTCGGATTCCTAGTCTATATACATAACGGGTGGCAGGTCGCTTAAGATTGTTCCATTGTCCTCGAATTTCTTTGTGTGAGTCGTCGGGATCTCCCGCTTCCCACGCCCCCTCCGGCCCGCTCTTCCACTCGAAAAATCGCACCGAAAATCTAGGTTAGCCGAATCTATGTGAGAAGTTGGGAGTAGCAACTGGGGCAGGGGTGGGAGCGACGAAAGTTTCTGGCAGACTTCCTATTTTCCAGTTTGACGTAGGTTCAACGTCACGAAACAATGGTGGTGAGTCACTAACGACTCTTGATGGGGCCATCAATGGTCATCAACGGACAAAGCTGGTTTGTCAACAAGAAACAATGCTGGATTGTCAACAACCTGCAAGCTACGTAACATCGACGTCACGCAGTAACGTCTTCAACGAACAATGGCCCCACTGACAACTGGGGGCAGCAACAAAAGGACCACTGAATGGGGGCAGTCACGTGATGTGATCCCATATCACGTGGCAAATTCTCCATCGCAGTAGGCTACATCAGTCGGAATATGATGCTGCCGCAAAGGGGTAACCAATCCACTGGTGTCCTAAGAAGGGCAACACGAACCTCAGAAGGGGTAAGGCGACCGACGAGAAAATGTGATGGTTGGCTTGCCTGCCAAAACACGTTTGAATCTATCGGGGGTCATAAGGTACATGGTAAATGGGGGCTGTCACGTGATGACCCCCATGTCACGTGACTTGCTTGGCAAGTTGCCAAAATTGCTCTTGTGACTTGGCACTTTCCCCCAACTTCCTATCATGTCACTTGCCAACTTGTAGCGTTTTGAGAGAGCACATATGGAAGCGACAACGAAGTAGATAGGCCTACTCACATCTGAAGCAACATTTTGTAGAACTCTTCTGTTTGTACTGAAAAATTGCCAAGTAGCATAAACTTTCAGCTCTGTAAATGCTTCAGCGACAAAATAGGCCTACTTACGTTTCACTTCCATGCTACTAATTTCTGAAATTCCCCTTTCTCTTCAATCCCCTTCGTCCTGTTTTTCATGAAGGTACTCCAATCCACTTTAAGGACATTCAAAATAACTTTCTTCGAAACGCTACTCCCCAATAGACACTCGTGAACATATTCAACATCTTCATATTCAACTGTCAACATGAGGTCCTCTGCTACACCGAAATTTCGATGTCGCCACAAATTTGCAGGTGATATTATCATGCCAAAACCATTAGCAAGGAAGTTTCTCATGCCAAGATCGTTAGCTAAAAAGTTTTCCAAAAACAATCGTTTTGAAGGAAGATCACATCATTAGTTGCTCATTACTCCCATGCATTATTAAAGCAGAGGCCTGCACAGGGGTTCTCCCGCGCAGCATCCAAATTTCTCCCACCGAAGATAAGAGCGAATTCCAATTGGCTAATTTCGAATTGCCTTACAAATCTAGCTTGTAAATATTGCCATTGGCTAACTTGAATGGACACCGATCCAATAGTGAAGCTAATAAAGAAGAAAGCGAGCTGCTATTGGCTAATTTCAAATGGCTCAACCCATCTACCTTATACGCATTCCCATTGGCTAATTTGAAATGATACCGATCCCATAGTGAATCGACTAATCAAGAAAGCGAACTGTTATTGGCTAATTTCAAATGACCCGACCCATGTAGCTCATACACATTGCCATTGGCTAATTTGAATTAATCCGGATTCCATAGTGAAGCTACTAAAGATGAAAGCCAAGTGCTATTGGTTAATTTCAAATGGCTCAACCCATCTAGCTTATACGTATTCCCATTGGCTAATTTGAAATAATACGGATCCCATAGTGAAGCTACTAAAGATGAAAGGCAACTGCTATTGGCTAATTTCAAATTACCCAACCCATCTAGCTTATACACATTGCCATTGGCTAATTTGAAATAATACGGATCCCATAGTGAAGCTACTAAAGAAGAAAGCCAACTGCTATTGGCTAATTTCAAATGACTCAACACATCTAGCTTATACACATTGCCATTGGCTAATTTCAATCAGAACCGATTCCATAGTTAACATACTAATGACGAAGGCGAACTGCTATTGGCTAATTTCAAATGGCCCAACCCATCTACCTTATACGCATTCCCATTGGCTAATTTCAATCAACGTACATCCCATATAGTTAACCTAAAGGGGCTTACATTGTGTGAGGGGCATAACCTATTCACTTACACTAGATGCATTGTGGTAAAGGCGATAAGCAAGTGGGGGTACTCAAGGGTTCTGCCCCTATGTCACGTGACTTACTTGGCAAGTTGCCAAAATTGGTCACGTGACTTGGCACAGTGCCAAGTTCCGGCCATGTGACTTGGCACCCTGCCAATTTATATGACGTCACTTGGCACCGTGCCAACTTCCCTTATTGGATCCCTCTCCACAAGCCGACTTCATTTCCTTAAGAATTTCCACGAATGCTCCTTCGCACGCCAAAAGATACCCCTGCCATCTGCTTCTCTCACCTCCTCTTCAACAAAGGGGTCTGAACTCCGTGGCAGAACTCTATGATAATACTTCTAATACCTAGCGTCCCTCCAATATACCACTCTCACGCAAATGCAGGCAGATTTTACAAGACAGCCAGCCCGTAACCCTTGCAGCACGTGAGATCATACGCTGGATTTGTTTGTTTGCGATTTGCCTGATAAGATTACTCATCCTCACAACAAGTCAACGGTAAATTCATTCGTATATTTGCAGTAACAATTTTGCCCTGGCTTCCTGTTGCTGTGCTTCGCTTCCTTACTGATTATTACAGAAGTTCCTTTCCATACCAAGAACCAACACGTACACAATGCTGCGAGAAAGACAGCAAGAACAATGAAGATAGTTCATGTATGTAAGCAAACCCAGGAAAGTAAGGCAACTACATTAACAAAGGCAACTAGGGCAGCAAAAGCTACTGGAGCAAGCAAAACAACGAAGAACAATGTACGTTAGACAACCAGTGGCAATAATGCAGGACAAGCCATATAGGGCACAAAAGCTACCATGACCACTAAGGATATGAAGCCTGGTAGACCCGGGGGCGGGTTATATAGTATATTTGGTCGATGGGGATATGCCGTTTTCACGATATCGTTTTCACCGATTTCTTCTAGAGCAGGGTATCAAAGTTTGGACATTTCTCTAGAGCTGGTTGTCAAAATGGCACATTTTCTCCGGAATGCTAATGATTGAGAGCTTAAAGTAATCAGAAAGGGGAGCTTTGAACATCGAAAATAGTCGCTTTCTGAGTTCAAAACGCATTGCTCCTAAATGTATTTCAACATATTCACTATCAACTCCCTTTTTTAAAACCTGATAATTAAGAGGTTGGCTACATAACATAAAAAGACATAAAAAAGAAAATGGAACTGAAAAAATACAATGAGCAGGAGCAGTGATGCTGTGGCGCGCGAAGCGCGCCAGTGGCCGCCGCAGGCGGCCCAGGGCGCCGAAGGAGCCCAGCTCTCTGCAGGAGCTAGGAACTCCGAACCCGCGCGCAGCGCGGGTTCGGATTCCTAGTCTATATACTAACGGGTGAGAGGTCGGCTAAGATTGTTCTATTGTTTTTGAATTTCCTCCTGTGCGTCGTCGGGACCTCCCGCTTCCCACGCCCCCTCCGGTCCGCTCTTCCGCTCAGAAAATCACCCCGAAAATCTAGGTTAGCCGAATCTATGTGAGAAGTTGGGGCCAGACACTGGGGCAGGGGTGGGAGCGAGGAAAGTTTCTGGCAGCCTTCCTATTTTCCACTTTGACGTAGGTTCAACGTCACGAAACAATGGTGGTGAGTCACTAACGACTCTTGATGGGGCCAACAATGGTCATCAACGGACAAAGCTGGTTTGTCAACAGGAAACAATGCTGGATTGTCAACAACCTACGGGCTACGTAACACCGACGTCACACAGTGACGTCTTCAACGAACAATGGCCCCACTGATAACTGGGGGCAACAACAAAAGGACCACTGACTGGGGGCAGTCACGTGATGTGATGCCATATCACGTGGCAAATTCTCCATCGCAGTAGGCTACATCAGTCGGAATATGATGCTGCCGCAAAGGGGTAACCAATCCACTGGTGTCCTAAGAAGGGCAACACGAACCTAAGGAGGGGTAAGGCGACCGACGAGAAAATGTGATGGTTGGCTTGCCTGCCAAAACACGTTTGAATCTATCAGGGGTCATAAGGTACATGGTAAATGGGGGCTGTCACGTGATGACCCCCATGTCACGTGACTTGCTTGGCAAGTTGCCAAAATTGCTCTTGTGACTTGGCACTTTCCCCCAACTTCCTATCATGTCACTTGCCAACTTGTAGCGTTTTGAGAGAGCACATATGGAAGCGACAACGAAGTAGATAGGCCTACTCACATCTGAAGCAACATTTTGTAGAACTCTTCTGTTTGTACTGAAAAATTGCCAAGTAGCATAAACTTTCAGCTCTGTAAATGCTTCAGCGACAAAATAGGCCTACTTACGTTTCACTTCCATGCTACTAATTTCTGAAATTCCCCTTTCTCTTCAATCCCCTTCGTCCTGTTTTTCATGAAGGTACTCCAATCCACTTTAAGGACATTCAAAATAACTTTCTTCGAAACGCTACTCCCCAATAAACACTCGTGAACATATTCAACATCTTCATATTCAACTGTCAACATGAGGTCCTCTGCTACACCGAAATTTCGATGTCGCCACAAATTTGCAGGTGATATTATCATGCCAAAACCATTAGCAAGGAAGTTTCTCATGCCAAGATCGTTAGCTAAAATGTTTTCCAAAAACAATCGTTTTGAAGGAAGATCACATCATTAGTTGCTCATTACTCCCATGCATTATTATAGCAGAGGCCTGCACAGGGGTTCTCCCACGCAGCATCCAAATTTCTCCCACCGAAGATAAGAGCGAATTCCAATTGGCTAATTTCGAATTGCCTTACAAATCTAGCTTGTAAACATTGCCATTGGCTAACTTGAATTGACACCGATCCAATAGTGAAGCTAATAAAGAAGAAAGCGAGCTGCTATTGGCTAATTTCAAATGGCTCAACCCATCTAGCTTATACGTATTCCCATTGGCTAATTTGAAATGATACGGATCCCATAGTGAATCTACTAATCAAGAAAGCCAACTCTTATTGGCTAATTTCAAATGACCCGACCCATGTAGCTCATAGACATTGCCATTGGCTAATTTGAATTAATCCGGATTCCATAGTGAAGCTACTAAAGATGAAAGCCAAGTGCTATTGGTTAATTTCAAATGGCTCAACCCATCTAGCTTATACGTATTCCCATTGGCTAATTTGAAATAATACGGATCCCATAGTGAAGCTACTAAAGATGAAAGCCAACTGCTATTGGCTAATTTCAAATGACTCAACACATCTAGCTGTTACACATTGCCATTGGGTCATTCCAAATAAGCACAACAGATGCATGTCAGGTGACGTTCTCAAAAGTCCCTCTAATTTTAACCACTGACACCCGTGCATCTGAGAACCTCACAAAAAAAATTTCAGCAAGATATCTCATTTGGTTCCGGTTTTATGTTCAATTGAATATTTAGCTAATTGATGTAAAAATGTGTTTTTTCATGATATGGCAAATTCAAGTTCAAATATATGAAAAACAAAATTTCCTATCCAAACTTAATCTGCATTTACTGATAGTACATTATGAATGATTGTAGAAATTTAAGGTTTTGCGTAATTGAAGACCAACGTACTTGTAGAATATTGCTTCAAAGTTTGAACCAAATTTGATTTTGGCCCAAAATGTGTCTGGGGAAATGATTTTGGTGTTGGCTTTCTGATCGATAAAAGCCATGATGCTTTTCAATTTTACGGAATAGAATACTGATCTACCCCAGATGCTATATGTTAATCAACTGAATGCTTTTCGCAAAATTCTGTTGTCCAGGGGGGTTGCAAAATCTCTCAATTTTTGCCGAAAAGTCTATTTTTACATACTTTCAGACGGCATCTTGCAAAAATCCTGCAACGCTTAAGAAAGCTATTTATATCATCCAAATGTGCACATGCACAAGTTCTGAAAAAGTGTCAAAAACAAGGAAATTTTGTTCTGACATGAGAACAATAGCTCTGTCAAATTGGATGCATGCTCAAAACGGTCAAATTTGGCCAACTTCAACGGGCTAGAAATCTTGTGTCCCAAGGTGGTACATTCTTGCTATTTTTTACATGGACTCCTACACCTTACAACTTATTTACCTGCAAATATGGAAGCGAAACGGAGTCTGGAAGGGTGTCAAATAGCAACACTTGCCAACACGGGGGGTAGCATGATAACTAAAGGGTTTTTTGGACAGATTTTTTCATGGTGCAATTTATTTGCGCTTTTTATTCCAAAAAACAGTTCATAATGAAATTCATTTTATCCTTATAGAGATGCATTTTATGGTTGTGCCATATTTGCTCAAAACAAGGGGGTATTCTGTATCTGTCAAAGGGGAGACTGGTATCTTCTTGTCACATAATTTTTCCAAAGAGGGAATATCATGCGAAAAGATATGATTGGAAAAAGTGGTTTACTGTAGCTTCAATGGATTGATTCATCTTAGAAGCCTCCGAAAATTGATGTCCACCTCCTCCATTTTAGATATTTTGAGTATCTGTTCCCTATGGGTTACATCCAAAAATATCTAATAACTCGACATTCGAAGGCTTCTCAGATGAATCAATCCATTGAAGCTACAGTAAACCATTTTTCCCCATTATGTCTTTTTGCGAGATATTCCGTCCTTGGAAAAATTCTATGCCATTAGATGCCAGTTTCGTCTTGGACAGATATGGGGATACCCCCCCCCCATTTTGAACAAATACGGCACAACCATAAAATGGATCTATCCATTTCATTATAAACTTTTCTAAAATGATTTGTTTGGAATAAAAAGCGCAAATAAATTGCACCATGAAAAAATCTGTCCAAAAACCCATTAGTTATCATGTTACCCCCCGTGTTAGCAAATGTTGCTATTTGACACCCTTCCAGACTCCGTTTCGCTTCCATATTTGCAGGTAAATAAGTTATAAGGTGTAGGAGTCCACGTAAAAAATTGCAAGAATGTACCACCTTGGGACACAAGATTTCTAGCCCGTTGAAGTTGGCCAAATTTGACCGTTTTGAGCGTGCATCCAATTTGACAGAGCTATTGTTCTCATGTCAGAACAAAATTTCCTTGTTTTTGACACTTTTTCAGAACTTGTGCATGTGCACATTTGGATGATATGAATAGCTATCTTAAGCGTTGCAGGATTTTTGCAAGATACCGTCTGAAAGTATGTAAAAATAGACTTTTCGGCAAAAATTAAGAGATTTTGCAACCCCCCTGGACAGCAGAATTTTGCGAAAAGCATTCAGATGATTAAAATATAGTATCTGGGGTAGATCAGTATTCTATTCCGTAAAATTGAAAATCATCATGGCTCTTATCGATCAGAAAGCCAACACCAAAATCATTTCCCCAGACACATTTTGGGCCAAAATCAAATTTGGTTCAAACTTTGAAGCAATATTCTACAAATACATTGGTCTTCAATTAAGCAAACCTTTAAATTTCTACAATCATTCATAATGTACTGTCAGTAAATGCAGATTAAGTTGGGATAGGAAATTTTGTTTTTCATATATTTGAACTTGAATTTGCCATCTCATGAAAAAACACATTTTTGCATTAATTAGCTAAATATTCAATCGAGCATAAAACCTGAACCAAAAGAGATATCTTGCTGAAAATTTTTTTCTGGTGTTTTTAGATGCATGGGCTCCGATGGTTAAAATTAGAAGGACTTTTGAGAATGTCACCTGACATGCATCTGTTGTGCTTATTTGGAATGACCCCATTGGCTAATTTCAATCAGAACCGATTCCATAGTTAACATACTAATGACGAAGGCGAACTGCTATTGGCTAATTTCAAATGGCCCAACCCATCTACCTTATACGCATTCCCATTGGCTAATTTCAATCAACGTACATCCCATAGTTTACCTAAAGGGGCTTACATTGTGTGAGGGGCATAACCTATTCACTTACACTAGATGCATTGTGGTAAAGGCGATAAGTAAGTGGGGGCAATCAAGTGGCTGCCCCTATGTCACGTGACTTATTTGGCAAGTTGCCAAAATTGGTCACGTGACTTGGCACAGTGCAAAGTTCCGGCCATGTGCCTTGGCACTCTGCCAATTTATATGACGTCACTTGGCACCGTGCCAACTTCCCTTATTGGATCCCTCTCCACAAGCCGACTTCATTTCGTTAAGAATTTCCACGAATGCTCCTTCGCACGGCAAAAGATACCCCCTGCCATCTGCTTCTCTGACCTCCTCTTCAACAAAGGGGTCTGAACTCCGTGGCAGAACTCTATGATAATACTTCTAATACCTAGCGTCCCTCCAATATACCACTCTCACTCAAATGCAGGCAGATTTTACAAGACAGCCAGCCAGTCACCCTTGCAGCACGTGAGATCATACGCTGGATTTGTTTGTTTGCGATTTGCCTGATAAGATTACTCATCCTCACAACAAATCAACGGTAAATTCATTCGTATATTTGCAGTAACAATTTTGCCCTGGCTTCCTGTTGCTGTGCTTCGCTTCCTTACTGATTATTACAGAAGTTCCTTTCCATACCAAGAACCAACACGTACACAATGCTGCGAGAAAGACAGCAAGACCAATGAAGATAGTTCATGTATGTAAGCAAACCCAGGAAAGTAAGGCAACTACATTAACAAAGGCAACTAGGGCAGCAAAAGCTACTGGAGCAAGCAAAACAACGAAGAACAATGTACGTTAGACAACCAGTGGCAATAATGCAGGACAAGCCATATAGGGCACAAAAGCTACCATGACCACTAAGGATATGAAGCCTGGTAGACCCGGGGGCGGGTTATATAGTATATTTGGTCGATGGGGATATGCCGTTTTCACGGTATCGTTTTCACCGATTTCTTCTAGAGCAGGGTATCAAAGTTTGGACATCTTCCTAGAGCTGGTTGTCAAAATGGCACATTTTCTCCGGAGCATATTATTCTTTCAGCAATACTTTCTTTCATTTTTACGGTTTGTTAATCTGTCCGAATTTGTTCACCTTTCTCATGGACTTTGCAGCAATAACACCGATTAGAAACAGTTCTGCAACATGCTATACTTTGCACAGGTATCCTCTAGGACAGGGTATCGTTTTCAGGGGAAAATTCTGGAGCAGGCTAAAAGTTGTTTTTTGTGGTAGGCACAACCCCGTATAAAAAAAGTCAAGTGTCCCCCGCCCCCCGGGCAGATCGATTGTCCCAACTACAACAACTAACACAAGCAGCTCAATCAGGGCAATTAAGTAAAGTGTGGTTCCAATACGAGTGGGGGAGTTGGAAAACTTCTCAAAAATCAATAATTAGAGGGGCATTATTCGCTGCTCTTGAGAACCCAACCATGTCCGCTAAGGCTACTAGAAAAAACGAGAGATCGAAATAGATAGTAAAATTATTAGACAACTAGAGAAACTATACACGCTTGGAGTACGAGAACAACTATTGTGAAGTAGCTGGAAGTAGCAACCATTCTGATTTGATTTGTCTTCTATCGAGTACCACCGAAACGGAGAAAGGGGGACTGAGAAAAGTCAGAGGGGTTGGAAGTGATCTATATTAATATTTTATGAAGCAAATTTTGTTGCACGAAAAACTCGAGCACAGTTGAACCAATCCCCGCCAAACTTTCCAAGTATCTTCGTCTTCTCCGTACCTAATGCAATAGAGATTTCGTTTTTTCAATTTCACCCTAAAAGCGGGGTAATGGGGCAAAGCGGCAAAGTCAAAGGATCGATGGACTCCCCTTACGAAATGGAGGCTACAGAAAGCGAGGAAAGCGAGGAACGGGATAAAACAGGGTGGCCTTGGTGAAGTTCAACTATAAAGGTCTGTTTTTTATTTCAAAAGAAGAGGAAAGAGTTCCCATTGATCTCCTTAAGTCTCAATTGTATTTTGAGTGGGCACTGAATGTTTCGGGGTAAATTCCTTAGAAATATTTTTCAAAGTTAACAAAAAGGCCTAGGCCTATGGGCTACAAGAATTTCTTTGTAAGAAAATGAGATTTTCAGCCTGCACTGAAAGTTTCTTTAACTGATCAGATTTCCAAGGTCCACGACAGTTCTGATGGACTGACGGGGCTACTGTGCCTAGGTAGGTTACTGAAATGGAAGCAGGCTTCACAGCTACACCAGAAAGACGGGTTGGCAACTGCAAGGTGATACTCTCCAAATATATTAAGTCCTGAAGTAAGCCCCCTTTGGGCCTATTTTGCAAAACAATTTGGGGTGAGGGCTTATTCGAGGGAGAGGGGCTTATCTAGCAGCAACCAAAAATCTTACCAGCACTACACGTATCCCTTTTATGAGAAACTAACAATCTGGGCCAGTACTGAAAGTTCCTTAAACTATCAGATTCTTAGTGCTCGAAGTTTCTTATGAGTTTCTTAAATGTTTCATAGCAGTCTTCGTATTCACTTCCTGTTCTCTCATGAACATTCAAAAACAAAGTTTTTTGAAGCTTTTCCAGTGTTTAGATACTATAATCAAGTACCTACTGAGGAATAGTAGACAGGAAACAAGCGAAAGTAAAGTAAACGGTGTTAAGGATTCTTGAGCTATATTTCCCCAGACTGGAGTTTCTCCATTTTTGTGTTCTCAGAATTGAGTTTCTTATAAGCAGTTTCTTACAAAACTAGAAATAACGATTGTCAGTGAGTGCTGCGCAGCGTATTGGTTGCACAGGTCCATTCCCTGGTTCCGCAGTTTACACTCACTGAATTGTGATGCATGACAAATCGGTATATTGGCTTTGGGTCAATGAACAACAGGAGAACAAATATGTGGCGTTAATGTTCTTTTGTTGCCAATACAAGTGAATTCCAGCCATTCCGATGCCATTTCAAAAGCCGCCGACGGAATGCCCTTTGCAAATTTGTTGAAAACAGACCTGCAAGCATGGACAATCGATCGCCCTCCGAAGCCACTGCGCAGGAACAGATGGCTGCTTCGCAGCAAAAATCTATGTACTCTTTCCTTTACTTGAGGCGGGTCAGTATGCGCAAACAGCACATTTCATGGGGTTTGTTGTTTTTGAGGCAATACCCAAGACTGAGTAAGTCGAAAAAACAAGAAGAAAGTCAGCTAAAGAAGAGAATCAAATGTATTCACTAAAATAAAAAACAATTTTAACAGACAGCAGCATTCCCCACGGGGGCTTTCTGGCTAGGAGCATATTTTTAAAGAAAATACCTTCGGGTGGGGGGGGGTCTCATTCAAGGGGCGCCTTTTTGAAGGTGGGGGCTTATTCAAGGACTTACGGTAGGATTTGCATTACAAAACGTTTCCCATGTTCACCCTGGGAATCCCTGTGTAGGCTCCCTCATAATAACTTTCTTTTCGTGTTGCAGTTGTAATCACAGACAGCCTCATGTTTCCGTAGTTGACACAGTAACTAAAGTTAGAGTTGCGGAGCCTTGATCTCTGCGGGACTTGGTCATTATATTAATAAATGTGCTCCATTGTAAATTTTAAGAATACAGTCGGGATATTTCACAGGAAAGGTATATAGCCAAGAGTCTCTTTGCTCAGATAGCGTGATTCCGGCTGAAAATGCCAACAGGCGGCAAATCCCTCCCCAAACAATTACTCGGTACGATGTCTGCGTCACACAGTTGAATCAGGAGGTGACCAGGGTGAAATCCCACTCTTAAAGCAGGGTCGCCGAGAGGCTTTTGAGGCCTGGGAATAAAAATGCGGACTGAGGCCCCATCAAGAGAAGCCAGCAGAAAATGTTTTAATCGCTTTAAAGTTGGTGTGACAAACTAACTTATACCACCTATTTACAATGTAATCTGCAAGGATGTCTAAATAATGATATTACAAGCTATGTAACGTAATGGCCAGGGTATTTACCAATTCTACAATTACATTTTTCACCCATCCAGGTTTGTTTTAAGGGGGAGCTATGCACAAATGGTTACGTATAGGCTATAGGTAACCATTTGTGCTTTTTTTGAAATTTTTTACCAATTTTTGTTTGTAGAATTTTTCAATAGATTGAAGCCTTGACTATGCATCCAAACAATCCCTGTAGCCATGTTTTTCGTAAAACTCTGTAAAAAGGTAATTTTTCAGGGAGTGGTCTGAAAAGTTGATTGTTTGTTGCCATGGCAACCGAATTTAAAGTCTTTTGAAATACCCCCTTTTCCCACCCCAAGTGTCCAAAAACTGGCCCTTACGTCATTCCACATATAGAGATTTCGTTTTTTCAAATTCACCCTAAAAGCGGGGTAATGGGGCAAAGCGGCAAAGTCAAAGGATCGATGGACTCCCCTTACGAAATGGAGGCTACAGAAAGCGAGGAAAGCGAGGAACGAGATAAATCAGGACTCGCTGGAATTAGTGGAAATAGTTGATAACTTGAACACTGCTGACCTAATCCTCACGAAAATTAGATACTTCACTAAGTACTCTATTTCTTATAGTTTCCCCATAAGGAGGGGGAAAGGGCCAGATAAGACCTTAGGTGCCTGAACGATAGGGGATTTCCACTGAAAAGAGAGAGAAAACACAAAACACAAAACTTAAAATTGTTCTTTGCTTTGCTCTTTAATCTGAAAAACTTTGCGGTGAATGGCCAGGAAACTGACTCATTCATTGCAAAGAATCAACGATTTAATTCGTCACAAAGTCAGCGCTCAACACAACAGATTTCTTTGTTAATCTGTGTATTTGAAAACAAAGGAGGGCAAACCGTCTTGACTTCCCACGGCCTCAGAAAGTCAAGGATTACCAGCCATTGAAATTTCCTATTCTTTGTATTGTCCAAATCACGCAATCAAGTGCGTGACAGACTGCCTTTAACTTTTCCAGCACAAAGTTCCTTATTTCTTTGGTCATTTGAATTGATCAATTTCTTACAGAGTTCCCTTTACAAAGATACGTTCATTTATTCAGTTGAATAAGGCTTTGGCTGGGGTGAAATCCCACCATAAAGGTCTGTTTTTTATTTCAAAAGAAGGGAAAGAGTTCCCATTGATCTCCTATTTCCACAATTAAGTCTCAATTGTATTTTGAGTGGGCACTGAATATTTCGGGGGTAAATTCCTTAGAAATATTTTTCAAACTTAACAAAAAGGCCTAGGGCTTATGGACTACAAGAATTTCTTTCTAGGAAAATGAGACTTTCAGCCTGCACTGAAAGTTTATTCAACTTATCAGATTTCTAAGGTATATTTGTATGAAATCCCAGCTCATTAGCTCGGCCTTCCATGACTGTTCTGATGGACTGACGGTGCTACTGTGCCTAGGTAGGTTACTGAAAATGGAAGTAGGCTTCACAGCTACACCAGAAAGGCTGGTTGGCAACTGCAAGGTGATACTCTCTACATACATTAAGTCCTGAAGTAAGCCCCCTTTGGGCCTATTTTGCAAAAAAATTTGGGGTGAGGGCTTATTCGAGGAAGAGGGGCTTATCTAGCAGCAACCAAAAATATTACCAGCACTGTACGTATCTTTTTTATGAGAAACTGAGAATCTGGGCCAGTACTGAAAGTTGCTTAAAATTATCAGATTTTTAGTACTCGAAGTTTCTTACGAGTTTCTTAAATGCTTCATAGCAGTCTTCGTGTTCACTTCCTCTTCCCTCATGAACATTTCAAAACAACGTTTTTTGAAGCTTTTCCAGTGTTTAGATACTACAGTGTAAGTGTAATCAAGTACCTTCTGAGGAATATTAGACAGGAAACAAGCGAAAGTAAAGTAAACGGTGTTAAGGATTCTTGAGTTATATTTTCCCTGACTGGAGCTTCTCCATTTTTGGTGATCTGAGAATTGAGTTTCTTACATGTATTCTTTTCCTTAATCGAGGCCGGTCAGTATGCGCAAACAGCAGATATAATGGCATTTATTGCTTTTGAGGCAATACCCAAGCCTGAGTAAGTTGAAAAAAGAAAGTCAGCTAAAGAAGAGAATCAAAGTATTCACTAAAATAAGAAACAATTTTAACAGATAGCAGCATTCCCCACGGGGGCTTTCTAGCTGGCTGGCTGGGGGCATATTTGAATAGGGTTTGCATTACAAAACTTTTCGCATCTTCACCCTGGGAATCCCTGTGTAGGCTCGCTCATGATAACTTTCTTTTCGTGTTGCAATTGTAATCACAGACAGCCTCATGTTTCCGTACTAGACAAATTAACTAAAGTTAGAGTTGCGGAGCCTTGATCTCTACGGTAATTGGTCATTATATCTATATCAATGTACTCTGATGTAAATTTAAAGAATACAGTCGGGATATTTCACACGAAAGGTATGTGGCCCAGAGTGTCCTTGCTCAGATGAAATGATTCCGGCTAAAAATGCCAACAGACAGCAAATCCCTCCCCAAACAATTACTCGGTACGATTGCTGCATCACACAGTTGAATAAGGATTTGACCAGGGTGAAATCCCACTCAGAAAGCAGGGTCACCAAGAGGCTTTTGAGGCCTGCGAACAAAAATGCGGACTGAGGCCCCTATCAGGCAAGCGAGCCGAAATTGTATTAATCGTCAATCAAATCACATTAAATCAAATCATAATCATGCTTTAAAGTTGGTGTGACAAACTAATTAATACCAACTATTTGCAATGTAATCTGCAAGGATGTCTAAAAATGATATTACAAGCTACATAACATCAAGGCCAGGCTATTTACAAATTCTACAATTACATTTTTCACCCATCGAGGTTCTATCTTTGTTTAAACCCTTTACATTCACCTAAAAGGCATTTCAGAACATTTCCTGAAGTCAATATGTTAAAATCTTTGATTATGAGGGCCCCTAGACTCTGAGGCCCAGGGGCAAATTGTCCCCTCTTCTCGGTGGCCCTGTCAAAGAGAACTGCTTTTTTATTTAAAACAAGATGGGGAGGGTTTCCATAGATTTCTTATTTCCACTTTGAAGTGTCAATTGAAACTTTCCGGTCCGCATGTTCTTATTTGTTTGGTCATCTAAGGGTTCATGAATTTCTTATATAGTTTCCTAGACTAAGATATGTGTCCATTCATTCAATAGAGTCGATTATTGTCAGGTTTCAGGGTATCTTTTTCTAACAAAGTTTTAGTAGTACGTTGTTCTAGAACCATTTGTCACCAAGGGGATATATTCATAGGAAAGTGTTCTTTCAATGTTAATCGTTTAATTTCATATGTTTCGAGGAAATTTTTCCCGAATCTTTACAGAGTAGCAATGGCAAGACTATATTTGGAGGAAAATCTGCAACTGGATAGAAAGGTTAGTGGGCATAGCCTGCTTCGTCAAAATGAATGTCAATGAATTACAACGACTTCAGGAAAGGGTAATAGCATGTGTAGGACAGGAATTGTCGCAATGACATCCTAGAATGAAATTAAAGTGAACTTTGCCTCTGATTTACGCAGGTTGGCGGTGCGAAAAATATGGAAGACTGGAGAGAAAGTTACAAGAAAGCGTCTTCAGAAGAGGCTTTGTTAATGTTTGGATCTCTATTCAATAAATAACAAGGAAACGAGAAGCATAGCAACAGAGAGATTAGTGTCTGTGATTTAGAAAGTAAAAAGAGTAGATATTTACCGGCAAACATAGGTAATCTCTTGATGTATATATAGTAGCATTCTTATATGCCTCAATAGATTGCTGCAAGTGCTAGGATACGCAGCAGACGCCACTAAATTCATGGAGTGGTAAAAGCGGCAAAGAGAAGAAAAAAGCTGTAAAGTACATGGAAGTAAAGGAAAAAATACGTCAGAAAAAGCTAAATTACCGCTAATATCAAATGAAAGCAGCAATGCGACCTACATGCAATTTAAATGGATCATATGCTGCAATGGTTTGCATAATTGAAAGCATCAAGCATGAAAAATCCACTTGCCTTTTATAACGGAGTCGCAATCAATGACTATATACAAGTCAATTAATCAGAGTTATGCGACCAACTATATTTGAAATTATAAAAGGGGTTGTTGAGCAATAGAGGGAGGAGCTGGAATCGGGAATAGTATGAAGTTATCTCGGAATAAGAACTGTCCAAACGGTAGTGGCGGAGCCAGACAAAAAATTGTGAGGGGTTAAAAGTCCAAAATTTTCCGACTGGGGGGTAAAAGGGTATACCAAGACATTTTTATTGCATTCTTCAATTACAATTTTACTCACTCTTTCAAAGGTGGGGGTCTATTTACCACCTCCTACCCTCCCCTGGCTTTTCCGCTGCCAAACGGTGGCTATGATTAAAATGAAATGGAAGATGCAGCAGAACTGTGCTCCAATTGAGCACAGTCAGAGCCATGGCTTAGATACCTGAAACTGAGTGAAGAGAGTCATTTCAAAACTATTATAAGAGGAGTACAGAAGAAAATGGAAATGATTCAATTCACAGTGAGTGCAGGATGAGAAGAATATTAAAAACGTTGCGATAGCTAAGTTTCTGAGGTAGATCACACTTAGAACTCTGCTTTCAAGGAAACGCTTTCTCAGTTAGAGGAAGCACAAGGAGAACAAAGGGGTTCATGAAAGTGGTATAGTAGAATATCTACAGAAAAAAATTCACACGACTATAGTGATTGTAGCACATTTTGCACACGAAATGTTGCAATTTGAAGGACAGCTTAAGTACGAAATATGAGAAAGTACTAATAGAATGAAGGAAAACAACAAAAAAATTGGCATAAAAGATTTATGTTGAGTTTGGAAATGTAGCAAGCAGAACGGGAAGAGGCAGAATGAAAGGGAAATGTTTACAAAGACAGCAATGAATCTTTACTCAGTATATACTTCGAAGTATTAGATAATACTTGAGTTTCCCTAAAGACTTTTCACCCATGGATTGTAGTGAATTCTAGACAACGATCCGAAAAGTTTTCGAAACCTATACTTGGTGAGCGGATGAATTTGACAAGCCAAAAAACTTGGTTGATGCATAACTATAAATACCTTTGAATAAGAAAGTATCAGCCTTTCCCTTTCCTGCTAAAAGTAATTCTACATTGTAGTGGAATCCTTTAAGACTCTGTTTCGTCAAGAACAGTGTTTTACAGAAACAAAAAAACAAAAGTACATAATATAATATCAAGACCCCATTAAGTCCTCTTCCCCAGGAGGCTTATTTCACCTCTAAGTCTACAGAACGAAGCTTGAAATGCAGCGGCATTTCTATAGGAAGACCTCATCCATTGAGTCATTTGTCAATGCTAAGAATGATAGCATTTCCTCTTTTACTGTACATTATAGCCTCCGGAATTAAAAACACTCATTGAGCGTGGTATGACTATATGCACATCAAGATTGACATTATTGTAGTTCAATAAATGTTACCTTGGGTACCAGACTCTATCTCTTAGGGAGTCTGGTACCCAAGTTACAAACATGGGAAACATTTAGGGCGATGGTTGAGAGCCATTTGTGTTTCATATGAGTTGAAGGAGTAAATAGAATGGGCATATCTATAATTTTGCCTTGAAAGGAAGGGGTTTATTAGGCAAGGGACGTTATAGCGCGGGACTGAACAGAGTTTCTCTTTCCTTTTGTAATCGTAATGAATGCAAAGTACGACGGCGGGCCAGCGCGGCGCCGCAGGCGACGCGCGGCAAGCCTAGTCTATATACTAATGATTGAGAGTTAAAGTAATCAGGAAGGGGAGCCTTGAACATTGAAAATAGTCGCTTTCTGAGTTCAAAACGCATTGGTCCTAAATGTATTTCAACATATTCACTATCAACTCCCTTTTTTAAAACCTAATAATAAAGAGGTTGGCTACATAACATAAAAAGATATAAAAAAAAACAATTGAAAAAACACAATGAGCAGGAGCAGTGATGCTGTGGCGCGCGAAGCGCGCCAGTGGCCGCCGCAGGCGGCCCAGGGCGCCAAAGGTCCCCAGCCCTCTGCAGGAGCTAGGAACTCCGAACCCGCGCGCAGCGCGGGTTCGGATTCCTAGTCTATATACATAACGGGTGGCAGGTCGCTTAAGATTGTTCCATTGTCCTCGAATTTCTTTGTGTGAGTCGTCGGGATCTCCCGCTTCCCACGCCCCCTCCGGCCCGCTCTTCCATTCGAAAAATCGCACCGAAAATCTAGGTTAGCCGAATCTATGTGAGAAGTTGGGAGTAGCAACTGGGGCAGGGGTGGGAGCGACGAAAGTTTCTGGCAGACTTCCTATTTTCCACTTTGACGTAGGTTCAACGTCACGAAACAATGGTGGTGAGTCACTAACGACTCTTGATGGGGCCATCAATGGTCATCAACGGACAAAGCTGGTTTGTCAACAAGAAACAATGCTGGATTGTCAACAACCTGCAAGCTACGTAACATCGACGTCACGCAGTAACGTCTTCAACGAACAATGGCACCACGGAGAACTGGGGGCAACAACAAAAGGACCACTGACTGGGGGCAGTCACGTGATGTGATCCCATATCACGTGGCAAATTCTCCATCGCAGTAGGCTAAATCAGTCGGAATATGATGCTGCTGCAAAGGGGTAACCAATCCACTGGTGTCCTAAGAAGGGCAACGCGAACCTCAGGAGGGGTAGGGCGACGAGAAAATGTGATGGTTGGCTTGCCTGCCAAAACACGTTTGAATCTATCGGGGGTCATAACGTACATGATAGATAGGGGCTGTCACGTGATGACCCCCATGTCACGTGACTTGCTTGGCAAGTTGCCAAAATCGGTCATGTGACTTGGCACTTTCCCCCAACTTCCTATCATGTCACTTGCCAACTTATAGCGTTTTGAGAGAGCACATATGGGAGCGACAACGAAGTAGATAGGCCCACTCACATCTGAAGCAACATTTTGTAGAACTCTTCTGTTTGTACTGAAAAATTTCCAAGTAGCATAAACTTTCAGCTCTGTTAATGCTTCAGCGACAAAATAGGCCTACTTACGTTTCACTTCCATGCTACTAATTTCTGAAAGTCCCCTTCATGTCAATCCCAATCGCCCTGTTTTTCATGAAGGTACTCCAATCCACTTTAAGGACATTGAAAATAAGTTCCTTCGAAACCGTACTCCCCAATAAACAATCGTGAACATATTCAACATCTTCATATTCAACTGTCAACATGAGATCCTCTGCTACACCAAAATTTCGATGTCGCCACAAATTTGCAGGTGATTTTATCATGCCAAAACCATTAGCAAGGAAGTTTCTCATGCCAAGATCGTTAGCTAAAAACTTCTCGAAAAACAATCGTTTTCAAGGAAGATCACATCATTAGTTGCTCATTATTTCTATTCATTATGAATGGAGAAGCCTACACAAAGGTTCTCCCGCGCAGCATCCAAATTTCCCCCACCGAGGATAAGAGCGAATTCCAATTGGCTAATTTCGAATTGCCAAACAAATCTAGCTTGTAAACATTGCCATTGGCTAACTTGAATTGATTCCGATCCCATAGTGAAGCTAATAAAGAAGAAAGCGAGCTGCTATTGGCTAATTTCAAATGGCTCAACCCATCCAGCTTATACGTATTCCCATTGGCTAATTTCAATTAATATGGATCCCATAGTGAAACTACTAATCAAGAAAACGAGCTGTTATTGGCTAATTTCAAGTGACCCGACCCATCTAGCTTATAGGTATTCCCATTGGCTAATTTGAATTAATACTGATCCCATAGTGAAGCTACTAATCTAGAAAGCCAACTCTCATTGGCTAATTTCAAATGACCCGACCCTTGTAGCTCATACACATTGCATTGGCTAATTTGAATTAATCTGGATTCCATAGTGAAGCTACTAAAGATGAAAGCCAACTGCTATTGGCTAATTTCAAATGACCCAACCCATCTAGCTCATACACATTGCCATTGGCTAATTTCAATCAGAACCGATTCCATAGTTAACAGACTAATAACGAAGGCGAACTGCTATTGGCTAATTTCAAATGGCCCAACCGATCTACCTTATACGCATTCCCATTGGCTAATTTCAATCAACGTACATCCCATAGTTAACCTAAAGGGGCTTACATTGTGTGACGGGCATAAACTATTTACTTACACTAGATGTATTGTGGTAAAGGCGATATGGAAGTGGGGGCAATCAAGTGCCTGCCCCCATGTCACATGACTTACTTGGCAAGTTGCCAAAATTGGTCACGTGACTTGGCACAGTGCCAAGTTCCGGCCATGTGACTTGGCACTTTGCCAAATTATGTGACCTCACTTGGCACCGTGCCAACTTCCCTCTTTGCATCCCTCTCCACAAGCCGACTCCATTTCTTTGGCAATTTCCACGAATGCTCCTTCGCACAGCAAAAGATACCCCCTGCAATCTGCTTCTTTGACCTCCTTCATCCAATACCTAGCGTCCCTCTCATATACCTCTCTCACGCAAATGCAATCAGATTTTACAAGAGAGCCAGCCCGTAACCCTTGCAGCTGTCGACATCTTTCGAATTCATGCCTCTTTTTTGCAGTAATAATTTTACCGTGGCTTCCTGTTGCTGTGCTTCGCTTCCTTACTGATTATTACTGAAGTTCCTTTCCATACCAAGAACCAACACGTGCACAATGCTGCGAGAAAGACAGCAAGAACAATGAAGATAGTTCATGTATGTAACCAGACCCAGGAAAGTAAGGCAACTACATTAAAAAAGGCAACTAGGGCAGCAAAAGCTACTGGAGCAAGCAAAGCAACGAAGAACAATGTACGTTAGACAACCAGAGGCAATAATGCAGGACAAGCCATATAGGCCACAAAAGCTACCATGACCACTAAGGATATGAAGCCAAGTTGACCCGGGGGGGGGGGGTACTTACTATGTTTGGTCGATGGGGATATGCCGTTTTCAGGGTATCGTTTTCACCAATTTTTTCTAGAGCAGGGTATCAAAGCTGTTGTTTTTCGTCGTTTTGCGGTGTTTCTACCTATCAAAGTTAGGACGTTTTTCTAGAGCTGGTTGTCCAAATGGCACATTTCTCCGGAGCAGGTTAATCTTTCAGCAATACTTGCTTTGATTTTTACGGTTTGTTAATTTGTCCGAATTTGTTCACCTTTCTCATGGACTTTGCAGCAATAGCACCAATTAGAAACAGTTATTGAACAGGATATACTTTGCACAGATATCTTCTAGGACAGGGTATCGTTTTCAGGGGAAAATTCTGGAGCAGGCTAAAAGTTTTTTGTGGTGTGCACACCCCCGTATAAAAAATTCAAGTGTCCCCCCCCCCTCCCCGGGCAAGTTGATCATCCCAACTACAACTAGCACACGCAGCTCAATCAGGGCAACTAAGAATTCCACCTATTTCCTCCCACAATAAGATTCATCTACGCACTTGAGGTACGAGAACTGTAACAACTGTATTGACTTGATGTCCGTACTCTCAAGTTCTTATACCAGAGGGGGGAGGGGAAGAATAACCGGGGGGACCAGTAATGACTTGATAAACTAATATTCCGGGTGGTTGGAGCAATCAGGGAGAGGAGTTTTTTAAAATTGAAATAGTCGTCTTCTCTGTTAAAAACATATCTTTTCTATATTGATTTAAATCCATCATTCCATCATTCCAGTTTCCCACAAAATTAATAAAGTGTGGTTCCAATAGGAGTGGGGGAGTTGGAAAATTTTCAAAAATCAACAATTAAGGGGGCACTATTCGCTACTTTAGAGAACGCAACCATGTCCGCTAAGGCAACTAGAAAAAACGAGAGATCGAAATAGATAGTAAAATTATTAGACACCTAGAGCAACTATACACACTTGGGGTACGAGAACAACTATTGTGAAGTAGCTGGAACTTTCTGACTTGATTTTTCTTCTTTCGAGTACAATGGAAACGGAGAAAGGGGGACTGAGAAAAGTCAGAGGGGCTAGAAATGATTTCAGATACTAATAATTGAGAGCTTAAAGCAATCAGGAACGGGAGGTTTGAACATTGAAAATAGTCGCTTTCTGAGTTAAAAACGTATTGCTCCTAAATTCATTTACAACATATTCACTATCAATTCCCTTTTCAAAACCTATTAACAAAGAGGTTGGCTGCATCACATAAAAAGGCATTAACATGAAAATGGAATTGAAAAAATACAATGAGCAGGAGCAGTGATGCTGTGGCGCGCGAAGCGCGACAGTGGCCGTCGCAGGCGGCCAAGGACGCCGAAGGCGCCCAGCCCTCCGCAGGAGCTAGGAACTCCGAACCCGCGCGCAGCGCGGGTTCAGATTCCTAGTCTATATACATAACGGGTGAGCGATCGGTTAAGATTGTTCTATTGTCCTCGAATTTCTTTGCACACGTCACTGAGATCACCCGCTTCCCGTGCCCCCTCCAGGCCGCTGTTGCACTCGAAAAATCACCCCGAAAATCTAAGTTTGCCGAATCTATGTGAGAAGTTCGGGGCAGCAACTGGGGCAGGGGTAGGAGCGAAGAAACTTTTTGGCAGCCATCCTATTTTCCAGTTTGACGTAGGTACAACGTCACGAAACAATGGTGGTGAGTCACTAACGACTCTTGATGGGACCATCAACGGTCGTTAACGGACAAAGCTGCTTTGTCAACAAGAAACAATGCTCGATTGTCAACAACTTAGGGGCTACGTAGCAGCGACGTCACACAGTCTTCAAAGGGGCTCAACTCCTCCTCCGTCAAAGAGGAGGGCAAGGGGCGAAAATTACTGATCGTTGGCTTGCCTGCCAAAACTTGCATCTGGGGTCATAAGATTGACAGGAAATGGGGGCGGTCACGTGATGACCCCCATGTCACATGACTTGCTTGGCAAGTTGCCAAAATTGGTCATGTGACTTGGCACTATTCCTGGCCTACTCCCTGTCATGTGATTCCCAACTACTAATCACGTTTTGAGGGGGCACAGTATGGAAGTGACAACGAAGTAGATAGACCTAGGTTCACAATTGAAGCAACATGTAGAACTGTTCAGTTTCTCCTGAAACATTTTTGCACAGTAGAATAAAATTTCTGCTTTGTTAATGCTCTAGCGACAACATGGGCCTACTTACGTTCCACTTCCATGCTACTGGTTTCTGAAATTCCCTTCAATTCCCATCACCCGGTTTTTGAAGGTACTTCAATCCATTTTAAGGACATTCATAATAGCTTCCTTGGAAACTGTGCTCCCCAACAAAGGCTCCTGATGAGCATATTCAGCATCTTTTATATTCAACTGTCAACATGAGATCCTCTGCAAGACCTAAATTTCGATGTCGCAACAGATTTGCAGGTGATTTTCTCGTGCCAAAAATCATTACGTAGGAAGTTTCTCATGCCAAGATCGTTAGCTAAGAGGTTCTCCAAAAAAAATCGTTTTCAAGGAAAGATCACATCATTTGTTGCTCATTATCTCTATTCATTATGAACCTAGAGGCCTACACAGAGGTTGTCCTACGCAGCATCCAAATTTCTGCCACCGAAGATAAGCGTAAATTCCAATTGGCTAATTTCAAATTGCCAAACCCATCTAGCTCATAAGCATTGCCAATGGCTAATTTCGATTAGTACAGGCTCCATAGTTAACCTACTATGGATGACAACAGACTATCATTGGCTAATCCCAAATGACCCCATCCATGCAGGTTATACAATTGGCTAATCCCAAATGACCCCATCCATGCAGGTTATACAAATTTTCATTGGCTAATTTCAATTAGCACAAATCCCCCGTGCCCCCTCCAGGCCGCTGTTGCACTCGAAAAATCACCCCAAAAATCTAAGTTTGCCGAATCTATGTGAGAAGTTCGGGGCAGCAACTGGGGCAGGGGTAGGAGCGAAGAAACTTTTTGGCAGCCATCCTATTTTCCAGTTTGACGTAGGTACAACGTCACGAAACAATGGTGGTGAGTCACTAACGACTCTTGATGGGACCATCAACGGTCGTTAACGGACAAAGCTGCTTTGTCAACAAGAAACAATGCTCGATTGTCAACAACTTAGGGGCTACGTAGCAGCGACGTCACACAGTCTTCACAGGGGCTCAACTCCTCCTCCCTCAAAGAGGAGGGCAAGGGGCGAAAATTACTGATCGTTGGCTTGCCTGCCAAAACTTGCATCTGGGGTCATAAGATTGACAGGAAATGGGGGCGGTCACGTGATGACCCCCATGTCACATGACTTGCTTGGCAAGTTGCCAAAATTGGTCATGTGACTTGGCACTATTCCTGGCCTACTCCCTGTCATGTGATTCCCAACTACTAATCACGTTTTGAGGGGGCACAGTATGGAAGTGACAACGAAGTAGATAGACCTAGGTTCACAATTGAAGCAACATGTAGAACTGTTCACTTTCTCCTGAAACATTGCACAGTAGAATAAAATTTCTGCTTTGTTAATGCTCTAGCGACAACATGCGCCTACTTACGTTCCACTTCCATGCTACTGGTTTCTGAAATTCCCTTCAATTCCCATCACCCGGTTTTTGAAGGTACTTCAATCCATTTTAAGGACATTCATAATAGCTTCCTTGGAAACTGTGCTCCCCAACAAAGGCTCCTGATGAGCATATTCAGCATCTTTTATATTCAACTGTCAACATGAGATCCTCTGCAAGACCTAAATTTCGATGTCGCAACAGATTTGCAGGTGATTTTCTCGTGCCAAAAATCATTACGTAGGAAGTTTCTCATGCCAAGATCGTTAGCTAAGAGGTTCTCCAAAAAAAAATCGTTTTCAAGGAAAGATCACATCATTTGTTGCTCATTATCTCTATTCATTATGAACTTAGAGGCCTACACAGAGGTTGTCCTACGCAGCATCCAAATTTCTGCCACCGAAGATAAGCGTAAATTCCAATTGGCTAATTTCAAATTGCCAAACCCATCTAGCTCATAAGCATTGCCAATGGCTAATTTCGATTAGTACAGGCTCCATAGTTTACCTACTATGGATGACAACAGACTATCATTGGCTAATCCCAAATGACCCCATCCATGCAGGTTATACAAATTTTCATTGGCTAATTTCAATTAGCACAAATCCCATAGTGAAGCTACTAAAGATGAAGATCAACTGCTATTGGATAATTTCAAATGACCCAACCCATATAAGTTGTAAACATTTCCATTGGCTAATTTCAATTAGCACAAATCCTATACTTAAGATAAAGGGGCCTACACTATGTGGGAGTCACACATGGCACATAAACAGACATGATCAAGGTGATATGAACTTGGGGGCACTCACATGCCTGCCCCCATATCACGTGACTTTCTTGGCAAGTTGCCAAAACTGGTCACATGACTTGGCACAGTGCCAAGTTCCGGTCACGTGACTTGGCACTTTGCCAAGACATGTGACCAGTTTTGGCAACTTGCCAATTTCTGTAAATTCCTCCATATACACGCAAGGATTCCATTTCATCAACCATTTTAACAAATGCTCCTTCGCAGGGCAAAATATACCCCCTGGGGGCAGTCACGTGATGGGATCCCATATCACGTGGCAAATTCTCCATCGCAGTAGGCTAAATCAGTCGGAATATGATGCTGCTGCAAAGGGGTAACAAATCCAATACTGGTGTCCTAAGGAGGGCAACACGAACCTCAGGAGGGGTAGGGCGACGAAAACATGTGATGGTTGGCTTGCTTGCCAAAACACATTTGAATCTATCGGGGGTCATAACGTAGATGGTAAATGGGGGCTGTCACGTGATGACCCCCATGTCACGTGACTTGCTTGGCAAGTTGCCAAAATTGGTCATGTGACTTGGCACTTCCCCCAACTCCCTATCATGTGACTTGCGAACTTGAAGCGTTTTGAGAGAGCACATACTGCATGGAAGCGACAACGAAGTAGATAGGCCTACTCACATCTGAAGCAACATTTTGTAGAACTCTTCTGTTTGTACTGAAAAATTTCCAAGTAGCATAAACCTTCAGCTTTGTTACAAAATAGGCCTACTTACGTTTCACTTCCATGCTACTAATTTCTGAAATTCCCCTTCATTTCAATCCCCTTCGCCATGTTTTCGATGAAGGTACTTCAATCCACGTTAAGGGCATTCATAATATCTTTCTTCGAAACGGTACTCCCCAATAAACACTCGTGAACATATTCAACATCTTCATATTCAACTGTCAACATGAGATCCTCTGCAACACCAAAATTTCGATGTCGCCACAAATTTGCAGGTGATTTTATCATGCCAAAACCATTACGAAGGAAGTTTCTCATGCCAAGATCGTTTGCTAAAAAGTTCTCCAAAAACAATCGTTTTCAAGGAAGATCACATCATTAGTTGCTCATTATTTCTATTCATTATGAATGCAGAAGCCTACACAGAGCTTCTCCCGCGCAGCATCCAAATTTCTCCCCACCGAAGATAATGGCGAATTCCAATTGGCTAATTTCAAATTGCCAAACAAATCTACCTTGTAAACTTGCCATTGGCTAACTTGAATTGATACCGATCCCATAGTGAAGCTAAGCTAATAAAGAAGAAAGCGAGCTGCTATTGGCTAATTTCAAATGGCTCAACCCATCTAGCTTATACGTATTCCCATTGGCTAATTTGAATTAATATGGATCCCATAGTGAAACTACTAATCAAGAAAGCGAGCTGTTATTCGCTAATTTCAAATGGCTCAAACCATCTAGCTTATACGTATTCCCATTGGCTAATTTGAAATAATATGGATCCCATAGTGAAGCTACTAATCAAGAAAGCGAACTCTTATTAGCTAATTTCAAGTGACCCGGCCCATGTAGCTCATACACATTGCCATTGGCTAATTTGAATTGATACGGATTCCATAGTGAAGCTACCAAAGATGAAAGCCAACTGCTATTGGCTAATTTCAAATGACCCAACCCATCTAGCTTATACACATTGCCATTGGCTAATTTCAATCAGAACCGATTCCATAGTTAACATACTAATGACGAAGGCGAACTGCTATTTGCTAATTTCAAATGGCCCAACCCATCTACCTCATACGCATTCCCATTGGCTAATTTCAATCAACGTACGTCCCATAGTTAACCTAAAGGGACTTACATTGTGTGAGGGGCATAACCTATTTACTTACACTAGATGTATTGTGGTAAAGGCGATATGCAAGTGGGGGCAATCAAGTGCCTGCCCCTATATCACGTGACTTATTTGGCAAGTTGCCAAAATTGGTCACGTGACTTGGCACGGTGCCAAGTTCCGGCCATGTGACTTGGCACTTTGCCAAATTATGTGACGTCACTTGGCACCGTGCCAACCTCCCTTATTGCATCCCTCTCCAGAAGCCGACTCCATTTGTTTGGCAATTTCCACGAATGCTCCTTCGCAGGGCAAAAGATACCCCCTGCAATCTGCTTCTCTGACCTCCTTCATCCAATACCTAGCGTCCCTCTCATATACCTCTCTCACGCAAATGCAATCATATTTTGCAAGAGAGCCATCCCGTAACCCTTCCAGCAGTCGACATCATTCGAATTCATGCGTCTTTTTTGCAGTAACTATTCTGCCCTGGCTTCCTGTTGCTGTGCTTCGCTTCCCTTACTGATTATTACAGAAGTTCCTTTCCATACCAAGAACCAACACGTACACAATGCTGCGAGCAAGAGCAATGAAGATAGTTCATGTATGTAAGCAGACCAAAGGAAAGTAAGGCAACTACATTAACAAAGGCAACTAGGGCAGCAAAAGCTACTGGAGCAAGCAAAACAACGAAGAACAATGTACGTTAGACAACCAGTGGCAATAATGCAGGACAAGCCATATAGGGCACAAAAGCTACCATGACCACTAAGGATATGAAGCCAAGTTGACCCGGGGGAAGGGGGGGGGGGGTACTTAGTACATTTGGTCGATGGGGATATGCCGTTTTCAGGGTATCGTTTTCACCAATTTTTTCTAGAGCAGGGTATCAAAGTTAGGACGTTTTTCTAGAGCTGATTGTCAAAATGGCACATTTTCTCCAGAGCAGGTTATTCTTTCAGCAATACTTACATCGAGTTTTACGGTTTTGTTGATTTGTCCGAATTTGTTCTCTTTCTCATGAACTTTGCAGGAATAAAAGCGATTACAAACAGTTCTGGAATAGGATATACTTTGCACAGATATGGGTATCGTTTTCAGGGGAAAATTCTGGAGCAGGCTAAAAGTTTTTTTTTTGTGGTGGGCACACCTCCGTATAAAAAAGTAAAGTGTCCCCCCCCCCCCGGGCAAGTTGAGCATCCCAACTACAAGAACTAACACACGCAGCTCAATCAGGGCAACTAAGAATTCCACCTACTTCCTTCCACAATAAGATTCATCTGCGCACTTGAGGTACGAGAACTGTAACAACTGTATTGACTTGATCTCCGTACTCTCAGGGGAGGGGGAGGGGAAAATAATCGGGAGACCTGTAATGGCTTGATTAACTAATATTCCGGGGGGTTGGAGCTATCAGGGAGAGGAGTTTTTAGAAATTGAAAATAGTCGTCTTCTCTGTTAAAAACGTATCTTTTCTATATTGATTGAAATCCGTCATTCCATCATTCCAGTTTCCCACAAAATAAATAAAGTGTGGTTCCAATACGAGTGGGGGAGTTGGAAAACTTCTCAAAAATCATTGATTAGGGGGCATTATTCGATGCTCTTGAGAACCCAACCATGTCCGCTAAGGCAACTGGAAAAAACGAGAGATTGAAATAGATAGTCAAATTATTAGACACCTAGAGCAACTATACACACTTGGGGTACGAGAACAACTATTGTGAAGTAGCTGGAAGTTTCTGACTTGATTTGTCTTCTTTCGAGTACCACGGAAACGAAGAAAGGGTGACTGAGAAAGGTCAGAGGGGCTAGAAATGATTTCAGATACTAATAATTGAGAGCTTAAAGCAATCAGCAAGGGGAGGTTGGAACATTGAACATAGTCGCTTTCTGAGTTAAAAACGTATTGCTCCTAAATTCATTTACAACATATTCACTATCAATTCCCTTTTTCAAAACCTAATAACAAAGAGGTTGGGTGCATAACATAAAAAGACATTAACATGAAAATGTAATTGACAAAATACAATGAGCAGGAGCAGTGATGCTGTGACGCGCGAAGCGCGCCAGTGGCCGCCGCAGGCGGCCCAGGGCGCCGAGGGCGCCCAGCCCTCCGCAGGACCTAGGAACTCCGAACCCGCGCTAATACTAACGAGTGAACAGGCGAGATCAAACGCTCGAATTTCCTCCCCTGAGACGCCGGCATCTCCTGCTTCCCGTGCCCCCTCCAGCCCGCTCTTCCGCTCGAACAATCACCCCGAAATTCTAGGTTAGCCGAATCTACGTCAGATGTTGGGGGCACACACTCGGGCTCCGGTATCAGCGGGGCAAAATTGTTGGCAGCCTGCCTCAGCAGGTTATTGTCTTTGATTGACAGCCGATTGTTCCCTCAACTAACGACACTTGATGATGCTATCAGCAACTATCAACGAACAATGCTGTTAGAGCTCGATGATGGTAAACAACCATTAACATCAGGGGACAATGCTGGTCTGTCAGCAGCACACAATGCTCCGGCCCGCTCTTCCGCTCCAAAAATCACCCCGAAAATCTAAGTTTGCAGAATGTGTCTGAGAAGTTGGGGGCACACACTCGGGCTGGGGTACAAGCGGCCAAAGTTTTTGGCAGCCGTCCTATTTTCCAGTTTGACGTAGTTGAACGTCGAGAAACAATGCAACAATGCTGCTGAGAGTCACTAATAAGTTCCCCTAACAAAGGCAACAATAACCTCACGAGGGGAAGGGGTGACGACAGTGAGTAAAGCTTGGCTTGCTTGCCAAAACAACTTGCATCTCGGGTTACATAAGATTGGAAATGGGGCTGTCACGTGATGACCCCCATGTCGCAATATGATGCTGCATGCAAAGGGGTAACCAATCCATTGGTGTCCTTAGAAGGGCAACAGCAACAACCTCAGGAGGGGAAGGGCAGGGAAAATATGTGATGGTTGGCTTCCTTCCCAAAACGACTTGCATCTGGGGTCATAAGATAGAAGTGAAATGGGGGCTCTCACGTTATGGCCCCCATGTCACGTGACGCATCCTATAGTGAAGCCACTAATGAAGAAAGCGAACTGTCATTGGCTAATTTCAAATGGCTCAACCCCCCAATTGGCTAATTTGAATTAATACGGATCCCATATTAAAGCTACTAACGTTGAAAGCCAACTGCTATTGGCTAATTTCAAATGGCCCAACCCATCTAGCTAATACACATTGCCATTGGCTAATTTCAATCAACGTACATCCCATAGTTAAGCTAAAGGGGCCTAAACTGTGTGAGGGGCATTACCTATATACTTACACTAGATGTATTTTGGTAAAGGCGATATGCAACTAGGGGCAATCAAGTGCCTGCCCCCATGTCACGTGACATACTTGGCAAGTTGCCAGAATTGGTCATGTGACTTGGCACTGTGCCAAGTTCCGGTCACATGACTTGGCACTTTGCCAAGTTTGGTCCGCGAATTTCCTCCTGTGCGTCGTCGGGATCTCCCGCTTCCCGTGCCCCCTCGAGTCCGCTCTTCCGCTCAGAAAATCACCCCGAAAATCTAGGTTAGCCGAATCTATGTGAGAACTTCCGGCCACACACTGGGGCTCGGGTAGGAGCGGGGAAAGTTTCTGGCTGCCTTCCTATTTTCCAGCTTGACGTTGGTTCTACGTCACGAAACAATGGTGGTGAGTCACTAACGACTCTTGATGGGGCCATCAACGGTCGTCAACGGACAAAGCTGGTTTGTCAACAAGAAACAATGCTTGATTGTCAACAACCTACGGGCTACGTAACACCGACGTCACGCAGTAGCGTCTTCAACGAACAATGGCCCCACTGATAACTGGGGGCAACAACAAAAGGACCACTGACTGCGGGCAGCCACGTGATGTGATCCCATATCACGTGGCAAATTCTCCATCGCAGTAGGCTAAATCAGTCGGAATATGATGCTGCTGCAAAGGGGTAACCAATCCACTGCTGTCCTAAGAAGGGCAACACGAACATCAGGAGGGGTAGGGCGACGAAAAATGTGATGGTTGGCTTGCCTGCCAAAACACATTTGAATCTATCGGGGGTCATAAGGTAGATGGTAAATGGGGGCTGTCACGTGATGACCCCCATGTCACGTGACTTGCTTGGCAAGTTGCCAAAATTGCTCATGTGACTTGGCACTTTCCCCCAACTTCCTATCATGTCACTTGCCAACTTATAGCGTTTTGAGAGAGCACATATGGAAGCGACAACGAAGTAGATAAGCCTACTCACATCTGAAGCAAAATCTTGTAGAACTCTTCTGTTTGTACTGAAAAATTGCCAAGCAGCATAAACTTTCAGCTCTGTCAATGCTTCAGCGACAAAATAGGCCTACTTACGTTTCACTTCCATGCTACTAATTTCTGAAATTCCCCTTCATTTCAATCCCCTTCGCCCTGTTTTTCATGAAGGTACTCCAATCCACTTTAAGGACATTCAAAATAACTTTCCTCGAAACCGTACTCCCCAATAAACACTCGTGAACATATTCAACATCATCATATTCAACTGTCAACATGAGATCCTCTGCTACACCAAAATTTCGATGTCGCCACAAATTTGCAGGTGATTTTATCATGCCAAAACCATTAGGAAGGAAGTTTCTCATGCCAAGATCGTTAGCTAAAAATTTCTCCAAAAACAATCGTTTTCAAGGAAGATCACATCATTAGTTGCTCATTATTTCTATTCATTATGAATGCAGAAGCCTACACAGGGGTTCTCCCGCGCAGCATCCAAATTTCTCCCACCGAGGATAAGAGCGAATTCCAATTGGCTAATTTCCAATTGCCAAACAAATCTAGCTTGGAAACATTGCCATTGGCTAACTTGAATTGATACCGATCCCATAGTGAAGCTAATAAAGAAGAAAGCGAGCTGCTATTGGCTAATTTCAAATGGCTCAACCCATCCAGCTTATACGTATTCCCATTGGCTAATTTGAATTAATACGGATTCCATAGTGAAACTACTAATGACGAAAACGAGCTGTTATTGGCTAATTTCAAGTGACCCGACCCATGCAGCTCATACACATTCCCATTGGCTAATTTGAATTTATACGGATCCCATAGTGAAGCTACTACAGAAGAAAGCGAGCTGTTATTGGCTAATTTCAAATGGTTCAACACATCTATCTTATACGTATTCCCATTTGCTAATTTGAAATAATACAGATCCCATAGTGAAGCTACTAATCAAGAAAGCGAGCTCTTATTGGCTAATTTCAAATGATCCGACCCATGTAGCTCATACACATTGCCATTGGCGTATTTGAATTAATACGGATCCCATAGTGAAGCTACTAAGGAAGAAAGCGAACTCTTATTGGCTAATTTCAAATGATCCAACCCACGTAGCTCATACACATTGCCATTGGCTTATTTGAATTAATACGGATCCCATAGTGAAGCTACTAAAGAAGAAAGCGAGCTGTTATTGGCTAATTTCAAATGAACCAACCCATCTAGCTTATAGACATTGCCATTGGCTAATTTCAATCAGAACCGATTCCATAGTTAACATACTAATGACGAAGGCGAACTGCTATTGGCTAATTTCAAATGGCCCAACCCATCTACCTTATACGCATTCCCATTGGCTAATTTCAATCAACGTACGTCCCATAGTTAACCTAAAGGGGCTTACATTGTGTGAGGGGCATAACCTATTTACTTACACTAGATGTATTGTGGTAAAGGCGATATGCAAGTGGGGGCAATCAAGTGCCTGCCCCTATGTCACGTGAATTATTTGGCACGTTGCCAAAATTGGTCACGTGACTTGGCACGGTGCCAAGTTCCGGCCATGTGACTTGGCACTTTGCCAAATTATGTGACGTCACTTGGCACCGTGCCAACTTCCCTTATTGCATCCCTCTCCACAAGCGGACTCCATTTCTTTCGCAATTTCCACGAATGCTAATTCGCAGGGCAAAAGATACCCCCTGCAATCTGCTGCTTTGACCTCCTTCATCCAATACCTAGCGTTCCTCTCATATACCGCTCTCACGCAAATGTAATCAGATTTTACAAGAGAGCCAGCCCGTAACCCTTGCAGCAGTCGACATCATTCGAATTCATGCCTCTTTTTTGCAGTAATAATTTTACCCTGGCTTCCTGTTGCTGTGCTTCGCTTCCTTACTGATTATTACCGACGTTCCTTTCCATACTAAGAACCAACACGTACACAATGCTGCGAGAAAGACAGCAAGAACAATGAAGATAGTTCATGTATGTAAGCAAACCCAGGAAAGTAAGGCAACTACATTAAGAAACGCAACTAGGGCAGCAAAAGCTACTGGAGCAAGCAAAGCAACGAAGAACAATGTACGTTAGACAACCAGTGGCAATAATGCAGGACAAGCCATATAGGGCACAACAGCTACCATGACCACTAAGGATATGAAGCCAAGTTGACCTTGGGGGGGGCGGGTACTTAGTATATTTGGTCGATAGGGATATGCCGTTTTCAGGGGATCGTTTTCACCAATTTTTTCTAGAGCAGGGTAAGAAAGTTTGGACGTTTTTCTAGAGCTGGTTGTCAAAATGGCACATTTTCTCCAGAGCAGGTTATTCTTTCAGCAATACTTTCTTTGATTTTTACGGTTTGTTAATCTGTCCGAATTTGTTCACCTTTCTCATGGACTTTGCAGCAATAAAACCAATTAGAAACAGTTCTGGAACAGGCTATACCTTGCACAGATATCTTCTAGGAAAGGGTATCGTTTTCAGGGGAAAATTCTGAAGCAGGCTAAAAGTTTTTTTTGTGATAGGGTCAACGTATAAAAAAATTCAAGTGTCCCCCGCTCCCCGGGCAAGTTGATCATCCCAACTACAACAACTAACACACGCAGCTCAATCAGGGCAACTAACAATTCCACCTACTTCCTCCCACAATAAGATTCATCTACGCACTTGAGGAACGAGAACTGTAACAACTGTATTGACTTGATGTCCGTAATCTCGAGTCCTTATACGGGAAGGGGGAGGGGAAGAATAATCGGGGGACCTGTAATGGCTTGATAAACTAATATTCTGGGGTGTTGGAGCAATCAGGGAGAGGAGTTTTTAAAATTGAAAATAGTCGTCTTCTCTGCTAAAAACGTATCTTTTCTATATTGATTTCAATCCATCATTCCATCATTCCAGTTTCCCACAAAATTAATAAAGTGTGGTTCCAATACGAGTGGGAGAGCTGGAAAACTTTTCAAAAATCAATAATTAGGGGGGCATTATTCGCTACTCTAGAGAACGCAACCATGTCCGCTAAGCCAACTAGAAAAAACGAGGGATCGAAATAGATAGTAAAATTATTAGACAACTAGAGCAACTATACACGCTTGGGGTACGAGAACAACTATTGTGAAGTAGCTGGAAGTAGCGACAATTCTGACTTGATTTGTCTTCTTTCGAGTACCACGGAAACGGAGAAAGGGGGACTGAGAAAAGTCAGAGGGGCTGGAAATGATGTCAGATACTAATGATTGAGAGCTTAAAACAATCAGGAAGGGGAGGTTTGAACATTCAAAATAGTCGCTTTCTGACTTCAAAACGTATTGCTCCTAAATTTATTTACAACATATTCACTATCAATTCCCTTTTTCAAAACCTAATAACAAAGAGGTTGGCTGCATGACATTAAAAGACATGAAAATGAAAATGGAATTAACAAAATACAATGAGGCGAAGCAGTGATGTTGTGGCGCGCGAAGCGCGCCAGTGGCCGCCGCAGGCGGCCCAGGGTGCCGAAGGCGCCCAGCCCTCCGCAGGAGCTAGGAACTCCGAACCCGCGCGCAGCGCGGGTTCGGATTCCTAGTCTATATTACTAACGAGTGAGTCGTCTCCAGACCCAGACCGGCATCGATCCCCTTTGTCCTACCTATTGTTCCCGAGTTTCCTTCTGTGGTACGCCGGGATCTCCTGCTTGCCGTGCCCCCTCCAGCCCGCTCTTCCGCTCCAAAAATCACCCCGAAACTCTAGGTTAGCCGAATCTATGTGAGAAGTTGGGGGCACACACTGGAGCTGGGGTAGGAACGGCCAAAGATTTTCTATTCTTCAGGGGACAATGCTGGTCTGTCAGCAGCAAACAATGCTCGATTGTCTAGAACCTAGGGGCATCGTGTAAGATAACAAGACGTCACACAGTAACGTCTTCACAGGGGCTCATCCCGTCCACCGTAAGGGGCACGATCCAAAGCAACAATACGACCATTGAGTTGGGGGCAATCACGTGATCGAGGAAGTGCCTGCCCCATGTCACGTGAAATACTTGGCAATACTTGGGGTAGTCACGTGATGGGATCCCACATCACGTGGCTGGGATCCCATATCACGTGGCAAATTCTCCTTCACAGTTGCATAAATCGGAAGATGATGCTGCAAAGGGGTAGCCAATCCACTGGTCTCCTAAGAGGGGACACCAACCTCTGGAGGGGAAGGGGCGTCGAAAATTAGTCATGGTTGGCTGGTCTGCCAAAACAACTTTATCTGGGGTGATAAGATCGATAGGAAATGGGGGCTGTCACGTGATGACCCCCATGTCACGTGACTTGCTTGGCAAGTTGCCAAAATTGATCATGTGACTTGGCACAATCCCCTCAACTGCCTATCATGTGAATTGCCAACTTATGACGCTTTGAAAGAGCACAGTATGGAAGTGACAACGAAGTAGATAGGCCTACTCACATCTGAAGCAAACATGTACTACTTTCCTGTTTGTCCTGAAAAATTGCCAAGTGGCGTATTATTTTAGCTTTATTATTGCTCCAGCGAAAACATAGGCTTTATTGTTGCTCCAGCGAAAACATAGGCCTACTTACGTTCCACTTCCCCATGCTACTAACTTCTGAAATTTCTCCCCTTCGCATTCGCATCGCCCTGTTTTGACTGTACTTCAGTGAAATTTAAGGGCATTCATAATAGCTTTCTTGGAAACTGTACTCCCCAATAAACACTCGTGAACGTATGCAACATCTTCACATTCAACTTTCAACGCAACATCCTCTGCAACACCAAAATTTCGATTTGGCCGCAGATTTGCAGGTGATTTCATCATACCAAAACAATTAGGTAGGAAGTTTCTCTTGCCAATCGTTAGCTAAGGAGTTCCTGAAAACAATCGTTTTCAAGAAAGATCAAATCATTAGTTGCTCATTACTGCTATTCATTACGAAAGCAGAAGCCTGCACAGAGGTTTTCCCGCAAAGCATCCAAATCACCTGGCTTATAAACAATGCTATTGGTTAATTTGAATTGATACGGATCCTATAGTGAAGCTACTATGGCATTGAAGTTTTTGAAGTTTCTGTATGTGACTATTTGGGGTTCTCCTTTTATGAACTCAGTTTTTAATATTGTTGATGTTAACTTATGAAAATCTGATAGTCCTGTTTCAATTGTTGTAGAATGGATAAAGTTATGTTTTCTATTTGTAAGGATTAAATCAATACATTTAGGTGGGCTGCTTTTGAAGCATGTTGGTTCTCTGATTAAGCTATGAAGATCATAAGCTTGAAGGAAATTTTCAATGTTATCATTATCAATTTCTAAATTAAAATCCCCTATGATAACGATGTTGTCATAATTATTTGAGTACTTATCAATAAGTTTACTTAATGCATCCAGGATGACCATTACTTCTTGGATGCATTAAGTAAACTTATTGATAAGTACTCAAATAATTATGACAACATCGTTATCATAGGGGATTTTAATTTAGAAATTGATAATGATAACATTGAAAATTTCCTTCAAGCTTATGATCTTCATAGCTTAATCAGAGAACCAACATGCTTCAAAAGCAGCCCACCTAAATGTATTGATTTAATCCTTACAAATAGAAAACATAACTTTATCCATTCTACAACAATTGAAACAGGACTATCAGATTTTCATAAGTTAACATCAACAATATTAAAAACTGAGTTCATAAAAGGAGAACCCCAAATAGTCACATACAGAAACTTCAAAAACTTCAATGCCATTCAATTTAATAATGACCTAAGGGATGAAATACAACAGATCAATAACCCAAGCTACAACTCTTTCTCTGACATTTTTGCAAGAGTCCTTGATTCTCATGCACCTCTGAAGAAGAGAGCAGTCAGAGCTAATGATGCACCCTTCATGACTAAAGAATTGAGAAAATGCAATATGGAGAGATCTATGGCAAAAAACAAATTCAACAAGTATCGCACACAAGAAACCTGGCAAAGTTACAAAGTTCTCAGAAACAGAAGTGTTAAACTGTTAAGAAGTACTAAAAAGAAATATTTTAGAAACTTAGATATCAAGATTGTATCCGATTGCAAAAATTTTTGGAAAGTAATAAAACCAGTCTTCACCAACAAATGTAACACCCATAATAAAATAATTCTCGTTGAGGAGGATACTTTAATAAAAGATACCAAAGATGTTGCTAAAATCATGAATGACTATTTCACTGATATTACTGAAACTCTTAACATCCCAAAATACATCCCAAATGAGTCTAAGGAAATACTTCCTCCAAATTCAAGTATTGCCCACATCATAGAATACTATAAAGATCATCCTAGCATCTTAAGAATCAAACAACATTGTCAAGAAACTGCTAAATTTAGCTTTAAATCTGTCAATACTACTGTAATAAAAGATGAAATTGCGTCCTTAAAAACAAACAAAGCAACTGGACCTGACAATATACCAGCTAAACTTCTAAAGACTGCTATAAATGAAATTTACAACTTACTGACGTACTTATTCAATGTTACTGTTGTAACATGCACCTTTCCTTCTGAGATGAAACAAGCTGATATAACCCCAATATTTAAAAAAGATAACTCAACAAAAAAGAAAACCTACAGACCAATAAGTATTTTACCATCAACAAGCAAAATATTTGAAAGAATCATGTATAAACAAATTTTTAATCACATGAAAAGTATATTATCTCCTTTACTATGTGGTTTCAGAGAAGGATACAGTACCCAACATGCACTTCTGCGTCTTGTTGAAGATTTAAAAGCATCTCTCGATGAGAAACTGATTGCTGGTACTGTAATGATGGATCTATCAAAAGCATTTGACTGCTTGCCACATGACCTTTTAATTGCAAAATTACATGCATATGGCTTTAGTGATGATGCACTAAAACTACTTTACAATTATCTGCAAGGCAGAGTTCAAAGAGTAAAATTAAACTCTAACTATAGTGAATGGAGAGACGTAATCAAGGGAGTCCCACAAGGATCAGTTTTGGGACCATTGCTGTTCAATATTTTCCTTAATGACATCTTTCTGTTCCTAAACAAAAGTGAAATATGTAATTATGCTGATGACAACACAATTTGGACAAAAGGGCATAAAATCGACACTATAATCCCAATTCTTGAATCTGAGGTAAGCACACTAAACAAGTGGTTCAAAGATAACTGCATGCTTCTCAATGAAGAGAAATGTAAATATATGATTATAGAACCACAGAGGACAAAAAATGGGGAGTCTGAAATAAGAATTGGGGACCATTCAGTTAAAAACACTGATAAAGAAAAATTACTAGGAGTAGTACTGGACAATCATCTAAAATTTGATCATCACATAAAAAAGATATGTAATGAAGCTGGGAAGAAGATAAGCGCCCTGGCCAGAATAGCACCTTACTTAGATATAGACAAAAGAAAATTGTTGATGAAAACATTTATCACTACCTATTTTAACTACTGCCCTATTGTCTGGATGTTTTGTAGCCGGAAAATGAATAATCTAATCAATAATGTCCACAAAAGAGCACTAAGGGTTGCGTATAATGACTATGATTCCACCTTTGAAATTCTGCTCTCAAAGGATCATGCTACAACAATACATCAACAAAATTTGCAAAGGCTAGCCATTGAAATGTATAAAACAAAAAGAAACCAAAATCCAGATTTTTTGAATGACATTTTCAAATTTCACCAATCTTCATATGACCTCAGAAATGAAGCATATTCTTCTAAAAAGCCAAACACTGTCATTTATGGAACTGAAACAGTTTCTTACAGATGTAGTCAGATCTGGAATAACATACCCACCGAAGTAAGAAATGCAAACAATCTAGAAATCTTCAAAAGACAGATAAAACAAATAAGGATTCCATGTTCCTGCAAATTATGCACCCAGTATATACCAAACCTGGGATACATCACTTAAATTAATATGAACTTATCATCTTAGTTTATGAACATGTTTTAGTTTATGTATATTCTTAGCGTGCTGTTGTTTTGTTAGTTGGTATCAATTAGCTGATTGTATTTATTTATGAATAAGCTAGATTATGTATCCAACGTTAAATAAAGTATCAAAAAAAAAAAAAAAAACTAAAGAAGAAAGCAAGCTGCTATTGGCTAATTTCAAATGGCCCCACCCATCTAGCTTTTACACATTGCCATTGGCTAATATGAATCAAATCGGATCCCATAGTCAAGCTGCTATTAAAAATGAAACGAACTGCTATTGGCTAATGTCAAGTCACCCAACCCATCTACCTTTTACACATTCTCATTGGCTAATTTGAATTAATACCGATCCCATAGTGAAGCTACTAAAGATGAAAGCCAACTGCTATTGGCTAATTTCAAATGGCCCAACCCATCTACCTCATACGCATTCCTATTGGCTAATTTCAATCAACATAAATCCCATAGTTAAGCTAAAGGGGCCTACACTGTGTGAGGCGTATAGCCTATTTACTTACACCAGATGTATTGTGCTAAATAAGTGATACGCAAGTGGGGGCAATCAAGTGCCTGCCCCCATGTCACATGACATACTTGGCAAGTTGCCAAAATTGGTCATGTGACTTGGCACTGTGCCAAGTTCCGGCCATGTGACTTGGCACTTTGCCAATTTATGTGACGTCACTTGGCACCGTGCCAACTTCCCTAACTGCCTCCCTCTCCACAAGCCAACTCTATCTCTTTGACAATCTTCACGAATGCTCCCGTGCAGGGCGAAATATACCACCATCCATCTGCTTCTCTGACTTCTACTTCCACAATCGGTCTGAACTCCTCGACAGAACTCTACAATAACAGTTTCAATACCTCGCGTCCGTCCCACATAGCACTCTCACGCGAATCATGCCAGATTTTACAAGAGAGCCAGCCCGGAAGCCTTGCTGCTGGCGAGATGATACCCTGCATTTGTTTTTTTGCAATGTGCTTGAGCAGGTGGCTCATCGTCTCTAAAAGTCACTAAACTAAGTCAGTCGGAAATGATGGAGCAAAGGGGTAACCAATCCAATGGTCTCCTAAGAAGGTCAACACAAATCTCAGGTCCGGAAGAGGCAACGAAAATAAGTCATGGTTCACTTGCTTGCCGAAACAACTTGCATCTAGGGTCATAAGATAGATGGGAATCATAATCATAATCATAATTCGCTATAAATTCGCTTCAATCACTTATTCTATCCAAATCGATTTATGTCAAAACCAAACGAGGTAAAGAATCTTTTTTTGTTGATATGCTTCAGGACGATCCTACGTTATCCTCAGAAGATAAAGAAACCAACATAGACAAGACCTCGAATCTTTGTGAAAAGCCTTCTGACTCGTGCGTAGTTAGGCCGTCTGAGAGCAGTCATCACGAGCAAGAACCACAGGCTGGAAATGGTAAAGTTAGAAAGATATCTAGTGACGAAGAGAGGCTGTTTGAACTGAGAACAGAATTAACTGAAAAAGCTGCGAGACAAGAAGAGCACACAGAAATTTCAGCAGAAGAGGTAGATAGTGATGACACCGAAAGTTTATCAAATGACAGTGATAGTGCTCATAGCCAAGAGTCTGAGATCAAATTCAGGGCGCCCAACATGAATCTAGGTGTAACTTCAGATCGTACTGAGTATCGTTTGTCAGAAATTGAGAAAAAGCTTGAAAAGATAGAGGCAAGACTCGATAAAAATGAAAATAACAAAAATAGTGATGATATATCGAGACATATGGTGTACGAGGATCTGGTAACAAAGGAAATCAAACTCGAGAAAGAAAATCAATCCCTGAAAGATGAAAATTATTGTCTAAAGCTAAAGATATTGGAATTAAGTAAAATCACCGAAAATCAACAAAAAAAGCTAAACTTTGATATTTCTTCTGCACAAGCTCAAATTTTGAATCCTCAATGCGCACCACAGAGTACAGTACCTCACAATACCCTAAGGGAGTCAGATGGTTGGAAATTTCAAAGGTCGGGTGCAAGACCCAGACAACAACCCACACCAACATCCTTTGTTACACAGAATCGTTTCAATGTGTTGGCAACTGAGGAGGAAAATGTTATCCCTACTGACTCCTTTGGAATGAATTTCAACATATCTCAACCTTTTGCAGTTTCTCAGACTTTTACAAAATCTAAAAATTCTAAAAATGAACATTCAGCAAAAAATCAAAAAAATTTGGTCCCGGGAGAACGCTCATATGCTCAAGTGAGCCAAAGAGAGGCGCAGCATGCCGAGGGGTTAGGTGCAAGCAAGGCGCCCTTGCAACAACGGGATAGCAGGTCGCGAGATAGCCAAACAAATCGACGAGACAACCAAGCAAATAGAAAACCAACAGTATCAATAGTTGGCGACTCAATGTTACGCAGGCTGCGAAAACAAGATGTCAACAGAGAAGCTTCCCATATCAAAACATTCATTAAAACGTTTCCAGGAGCCACAATTGAACATATGCAGTCTTATCTGGAACCAACAATCAGCATGAGCCCGGATGGAGTGATAATTCTATGTGGAACTAACAATTTAAAGAAGGAACCTCCAGATATTACTGCAAACAAACTGATTGACCTCGCCATATCTACTAAGCGTAAGGTTAGACAGGTGGCTGTTTCAAGTATCATACACAGAGGAGACTCGAAAGAACTAGAAATGAAGAGACGGCAAGTCAATCGACTGGTTGAAATTGGGCTCAGTGGCACTGGCATAGAATTCATCACACACGATAACATTGACGAAACGCATCTAGATGAGTGGGGACTGCATTTGAACTTTCGTGGAGGTAACGTTTTAGCTAATAACCTGATTAATTTTTTAAATGAAACTTGACTAGGGTTCGGGGTTTCAGAGATTCTTACCTCCAATGTCCCATCTGCTCTAAATCTTTCAAATGAAAACAACAAGACTCCCACTAAAATTCCGGTTGGTTTGAAACAAAATAATGGCAAGGAAAGGGCGTCTCCCCCAATGCAGTGTACTCCCTCAACAGCTCCCAATACTGATACAGCTATCAAAAAGGCAGCTACACTTGGACATAGGAAGGGCATGACGATTGCATCTTTAAATGTGAATAGCCTTCTCCTGCATATAGATGAAATACGGATGCTTGTAAACGAATTGGGGATTCACATTCTTGCAATAAATGAGACCAAGCTTGATAATTCTATTGATGATAGTTTAGTAAATATCGCAGGGTATACTATCAATAGGTGTGATCGTGACCGAAATGGGGGTGGTGTTGCAGTTTATCTTAAAGACACTCTGTTAGACAAATCTACGGTGCGGGAAGACGTTCCTAAATCATTTCTAGAGCTCTTATGCGTCGAGATTAAACCCGTTCGTGCTGCCCCGTTCTTCATCATGGCCTGGTACAGGCCTCCTAGTGCAAATGTTGATACTTTTGATCAGTTAGAGAAATGTCTACAATTTCTTGATAGGGAAGACAAGGAAACTATTCTTCTAGGCGATACAAACTGCGATTTTCTGCCGATACATTCCAAAGGGGGAGTTTTAAACGACCTTCCAGCTCATTCTCAACGTCTGCAAGAAATATATAATCTTTTCGGCTTTCATCAATTAATTGAAAGCCCTTCTCGTGAGACACTGACCACAACTACTCTAATAGATCATATAGCTACGACAAACAAAAATAACATAGTAACTTCTGGCATACATAAATCTTGCCTTAGCGATCATTACTTGGTCTTTTGTGTAAGGAAATTTCGCGGCGCTTGCAAAAAACAACACAAAAATATTTCTACAAGGCAAATGAAGAACTTTGATCAAACTGAGTTTGTCAATGATCTTTTAGGGGTAGACTGGAGAGGCATTGTGCGGAATACAGATGACGTCAATGTCGTAGTTAGTAAATGGACAAACATTTTCTCGCTTATTCTTGAAAAACATGCCCCAACACGTAACAGGCGTGTCTCTGACAAATTCTGTCCATGGTTGAATAGTGATTTCAAACTTATGTGCAAGGCAAGGGACAAGCTTAAAAAACGAGCCATTCGTTCAAATTCCGAAATATTAATGCAGTCCTATAGACATATTCGTAACCAAGTGAATAAATTAAATGGGCAACTAAAACGTGAGTATTTCACTCAAAAAATTGCTTCCTGCGAGGGAGACCTCAAAGACACTTGGAAGACCATCAATAACGTTTTAAACAAGAAATCCAAAACTACCAACATTTTGTCCATAAACATCGACGGAAAGCAAATATCTACCATTGCTGACATAGCAGAATCGATGAATAACTTCTTCTGTACCATCGGAGAGACACTTAGTGACAAAATCCCCAAAGCAAAAAACCCTCTTCTTGAGAATGATTATGATGTAAATCCACGGAAAACCAAATTTAAATTCCACGTTATTGACACCTTCCAGTTATGTAAAGTTTTTGGCAAATTCAAAACCTCAAAGGGCTGTGGTACTGATGGCATTGCTAGCTATTTCCTGAAAATTGCTCTTCCGGTTATCTCAGAATCTCTTTGTGATATTTTCAATCTTTCAATTGCTACTGGTTGTTTTCCAGATAGCTGGAAAATAGCCAGAGTAGCCCCAATTTTTAAAAGTGGTCAAACTAACGATCGATCTAACTACCGACCTATATCTGTCCTGCCTGTTTTAGCCAGGGTTTTTGAAAAGCTTATCTTTAACCAGCTGTACGTTTATTTGGACAAAAACAAACATCTATTTTCAAACCAATCTGGCTTCAGAGCCCTTCATTCTGTTGTCACTTGCCTTCTTAACAACACAGATGACTGGTATGTGAACATGGACAATGGCAGATACACCGCAAATATTTTTATTGATCTAAAGAAAGCATTTGACACTGTCGACCATGACATTTTACTTGCAAAGTTGAGAAAGTATGGTGTTGAAAATCTAGAACTTACTTGGTTTACGTCATATCTAACCTCTCGAAAGCAATTCTGCAAAGTTAATGGGATATGTTCTAAAACCGAAGATATTCGCTGCGGTGTGCCCCAGGGCTCTTGTCTAGGCCCTCTGTTGTTTCTGATTTATATCAATGATCTTCCATTCTCTCTGAACAAAGGTAGAGTGACCATGTACGCCGACGACACCAGTATCTCTTATTCTTCTTCGAGCTTAGCAGATATAAACCAAACTTTAAACAGTGAGCTAAACGAGTTGAAGCAATGGTTGCAAGGTAATAAACTTTCTTTGAATGTTCTAAAAACACAAGCTCTGATTGTAGGTTCGCAGCCCAAAATTAAGAAAATCAGTGATAAAACCGTTGATCATCCACAGTTTTTTATTGGTGACTCTCAAGTTGAAAATGTTGACCGAACAAAGTATCTGGGTGTGATGATCGATAGGAGCTTAAATTGGGATGAACACATTAACAATCTCCGTACCAAGGTTTCTCGTGCAATCGCATTTTTGAAATATTCCAGAAAATTTTTACCTCAAAACACGTTGAGTGAAATGTATCGGGGTATCGTTGAGCCCCATTTTCGGTTCTGCTGTTCAGTATGGGGGTGCTGTGGGGTGACTAAACTGCAAACGTTGCAAAAGTTGCAGAATCGAGCAGCTAGAATTGTGGTTAAAAGCAGTTTTGATGCGCCTGCTATGCCAATAATTCGCAGTTTGAATTGGCCAACTGTGGATGATATTATTAGGAGCGAAATAGCGACAACTATGTACAAATCGTTAAATGGCCTCGTCCCAGAGTACCTTTCCAACCTGTTTAGAAAAAATTCGACTCGATATGTTAGGAAACTGAGAAATACTGATACTGATCTTTCGCTTCCATTACGAAAAACAAACAATGGGCAGAGGGCTATTTCTTTTCGTGGACCTAAGCTTTGGAATCAACTTGAACGCGATGCCAAACAGGCACCTTCCCTTGCCACCTTTAAGAGAAGAATCAAAAACAAACTATGATGACCTTTCCTATTTCGTAGTATCTATCTTCCTATTTGTAAATGTTTTGCCACGGCCCCCTGAAAAGCAGTTCCCATGGACTGACGGGGCTACCGTGCCTAAATAAGTAAAAATGAAAATGAATGAATGAAATAATCATAATCATAAACTTATTTACAGTTGCTTTGTTAGTAGCTAACAACAGCTAATTTACACCAACTATCTACGAAATATACAGTATAACAGTCTATATACATAACGGGCGGGCGATCGGTTAAGATTGTTCTATTGTCCCCGAATTTCTTTCTGTGAAGCCTCGGGATCTACCTGTTCCCCTGCCCCCTCGAGCCCGCTCTTGCGCTCGGAAAATCACCCCGAAAATCTAAGTTTGCCGAATGTGTGTGAGAAGTTGGGGCCAGCAACTGGGGCAAGGGTGGGAGCGACGAAAGTTTCTGGCAGACTTCCTATTTCTCAGTTTGACGTAGGTTCAACGTCACGAAACAATGGTGGTGAGTCACTAACGACTCTTGATGGGTCCATCAACGGTCATCAACAGACAAAGGTGGTTTGTCAACAACAAACAATGCTGGATTGTCAACAACCTACACGCTACGTAACATCGACGTCACGCAGTAACGTCTTCAACGAACAATGGCACCACGGATAACTGGGGGCAACAACAAAAGGATAACTGACTGGGGGCAGTCACGTGATGGGATCCCATATCACGTGGCAAATTCTCCATCGCAGTAGGCTAAATCAGTCGGAATATGATGCTGCTGCAAAGGGGTAACCAATCCACTGCTGTCCTAAGAAGGGCAACACGAACATCAGGAGGGGTAGGGCGACGAAAAATGTGATGGTTGGCTTGCCTGCCAAAACACATTTGAATCTATCGGGGGTCATAAGGTAGATGGTAAATGGGGGCTGTCACGTGATGACCCCCATGTCACGTGACTTGCTTGGCAAGTTGCCAAAATTGCTCATGTGACTTGGCACTTTCCCCCAACTTCCTATCATGTCACTTGCCAACTTATAGCGTTTTGAGAGAGCACATATGGGAGCGACAACGAAGTAAATAGGCCCACTCACATCTGAAGCAACATTTTGTAGAATTCTTCTGTTTGTACTGAAAAATTTCCAAGTAGCATAAACTTTCAGCTCTGTTAATGCTTCAGCGACAAAATAGGCCTACTTACGTTTCATTTCCATGCTACTAATTTCTGAAATTCCCTTTCATTTCAATCCCCATCGCCCTGTTTTTCATGAAGGTACTCCAATCCACTTTAAGGACATTCAAAATAATTTTCTTCGAAACCGTACTCCCCAATAAACACTCGTGAACATATTCAACATCTTCATATTCAACTGTCAACATGAGATCCTCTGCTACACCAAAATTTCGATGTCGCCACAAATTTGCAGGTGATTTTATCATGCCAAAACCATTAGGAAAGAAGTTTCTCATGCCAAGATCGTTAGCTAAAAACTTCTCCAAAAACAATCGTTTTCAAGGAAGATCACATCATTAGTTGCTCATTATTTCCATTCATTATAAATGCAGAAGCCCACATAGAGGTTCTCCCGCGCAGTATCCAAATTTCTCCCACCGAGGATAAGAGCGAGTTCCAATTGGCTAATTTCGAATTACCAAACAAATCTAGCTTGTAAACATTGCCATTGGCTAACTTGAATTGATTCCGATCCCATAGTGAAGCTAATAAAGAAGAAAGCGAGCTGCTATTGGCTAATTTCAAATGGCTCAACCCATCCAGCTTATACGTATTCTCATTGGCTAATCTGAATTAATATGGATCCCATAGTGAAACTACTAATCAAGAAAACGAGCTGTTATTGGCTAATTTCAAGTGACCCGACCCATCTAGCTTATACGTATTCCCATTGGCTAATTTGAATTAATACTGATCCCATAGTGAAGCCACTAATCTAGAAAGCGAACTCTTATTGTCTAATTTCAAATGACCCGACCCTTGCAGCTCATACACATTGCCATTGGCTAATTTGAATTAATCTGGATTCCATAGTGAAGCTACTAAAGATGAAAGCCAACTGCTATTGGCTAATTTCAAATGACCCAACCCATCTAGCTTATACACATTGCCATTGGCTAATTTCAATCAGAACCGATTCCATAGTTAACATACTAATAACGAAGGCGAACTGCTATTGGCTAATTTCAAATGGCCCAACCCATCTACCTTATACGCATTCCCATTGGCTAATTTCAATCAACGTACATCCCATAGTTAACCTAAAGGGGCTTACATTGTGTGACGGGCATAACCTATTTACTTACACTAGATGTATTGTGGTAAAGGCGATATGGAAGTGGGGGCAATCAAGTGCCTGCCCCCATGTCACATGACTTACTTGGCAAGTTGCCAAAATTCACCGTGCCAACTTCCCTTATTGCATCCCTCTCCACAAGCCGACTCCATTTCTTTGGCAATTTCCACGAATGCTCCTTCGCACAGCAAAAGATACCCCCTGCAATCTGCTTCTTTGACCTCCTTCATCCAATACCTAGCGTCCCTCTCATATACCTCTCTCACGCAAATGCAATCAGATTTTACAAGAGAGCCAGCCCGTAACCCTTGCAGCAGTCGACATCTTTCGAATTCATGCCTCTTTTTTGCAGTAATAATTTTACCGTGGCTTCCTGTTGCTGTGCTTCGCTTCCTTACTGATTATTACAGAAGTTCCTTTCCATACCAAGAACCAACACGTACACAATGCTGCGAGAAATACAGCAAGAACAATGAAGATAGTTCATGTATGTAACCAGACCCAGGAAAGTAAGGCAACTACATTAACAAAGGTAACTAGGGCAGCAAAAGCTACTGGAGCAAGCAAAGCAACGAAGAACAATGTACGTTAGACAACCAATGGGAATAATGCAGGACAAGCCATATAGGGCACAAAAGCTACCATGACCACTAAGGATATGAAGCCAAGTTGACTCGGGGGAGTGGGTACTTACTATATTTGGTCGATGGGGATATGCCGTTTTCAGGGTATCGTTTTCACCAATTTTTTCTAGAGCAGGGTATCAAAGTTAGGACGTTTTTCTGGAGCTGGTTGTCCAAATGGCACATTTTCTCGAGAGCAGGTTATTCTTTCAGCAATACTTGCTTTGATTTTTACGGTTTGTTAATTTGTCCGAATTTGTTCACCTTTCTCATGGACTTTGCAGCAATAACATCAATTAGAAACAGTTCTTGAACAGGATATACTTTGCACAGATATCTTCTTGCACAGGGTATCGTTTTCAGGGGAAAATTCTGGAGCAGGCTAAAAGTTTTTTTTTGTGGTGGGCACACCCCCATATAAAAAATTCAAGTGTCCCCCCCCTCCCCGGGCAAGTTGATCATCCCAACTACAACTAGCACACGCAGCTCAATCAGGGCAACTAAGAATTCCACCTACTTCCTCCAACAATAAGATTCATCTACCCACTTCAGGTACGAGAACTGTAACAACTGTATTGACTTGATGTCCGTACTCTCAAGTCCTTATACCGGAGGGGGGAGGGGAAGAATAATCGGGAGGACCACTAATGACTTGATAAACTAATATTCCGGGGGGTTGGAGCAATCAGGGAGAGGAGTTTTTTAAAACTGAAAATAGTCGTCTTCTCTGTTAAAAACATATCTTTTCTATATTGATTTTAATCCATCATTCCATATTTTTCATATATTATTTCATATTTGAATCTTTAAAGGAGGGTTGCCCTTCGGCCGAAGCCGTTTTTCAAGGGGCCCTCCGATAAAAACTTAATTACAATAAACAGTTAACAATAAAACTAGAATATAAAAAACCATAATTTAAAAGCCTATTTACAATAATACAGTATTTACAATGGAAAGAAAAAGTTAACCCTTTATTGATTTTTAAAACCATTTAGGGAGGATGCCGTCTTAGACTCAGCAGGAAGGCTATTGCATAGTTTAGCTCCCCGGAAAGAGAAGCATTGTTGCCCATTAGCTGAAGTTTTCTTTCGCAACCTTAAATCAGTCTCAGTGTTCCGGAGGTTGCGGGAGGCGCATGCTGAGTTTCTGGTGAAGAGATTGCACAGGCATTGCGGAGCCAAATCATTGAGTGACTTGAAGACCATTGTTTTAGACTCATTACCAATGAGTTCTTCAATGGTCTTCCAGCCCAACTCCACAATAAGTGGCCTGCTTGGGGTATCAAAGCTGCTATTTGTAATGATTCTAGCAGCACGATTTTGGAGCTTTTGCAGCTGGTTGATTTCTGTAGAACCAGCACAGCCCCAGACAGAGCAACAGTATCGAAAGTGGGGGTCAACAATACCTGTGTAGAGAGTTTTCAAACTTGTCATAGGCAGAAAGGATTTAGCATGTCTCAAAAAGCCGATCGCAATGGAGACTTTGGTAGAAACTGCCTTAATTTGCTCTTTCCAATCTAAAGAGCAATCGATTTGCACTCCAAAGTACTTTGTCTTGTGAACTACTTCGAGTTCATTGTCACGTATTTTCAGTTCCAAGGCTTCACTTCGACTTTTGAGAGAGTTGTGTTTCTGCTTGGTGGAAATGAGCATTGAATGAGTTTTTGCCACATTCAACGAAAGCTTATTGCCTTGCAGCCAAGTCTCAAGTTTCGTGAGATCGCTATTTATAGCCTCATTCAACTGAGTCAAATCGTGAGACTGATGACAAAGACTGGTGTCATCAGCATACATAGTCACAGATGAACCTAGAACAGTCTGAGGAAGATCATTGAGAGCTTAAAGCAATAATGAAGGGGAGGTTTGAACATTAAAGGCTTATACCCATCTGCAATCTTGGACAAAATATTTGGAACAAAGTACTATCATCGCTGACTATCTCAGTTCTTCTCATCTTCGTATTTCCACCTCCCCCTTTTACCCCCAAAGCAATGTTGGTTGGCATCTTGAAGCTGAAAAACGTCTAGCAACATTGAATCGGGGGTAAAAGGGGGTGGTTCATTAGAATTGTAAATTTTTTCGTTGTTCCAATATATTTTGTCCAGGATTGTCTCTCAAAAAAATTGATTCTTTAGACCTTGCCTGCGAGCAAAAAATCAGTGAATGCCAAACAGAGCAGTTATAGTGCCACAATATGTTTCGATCAAGGATAACGACAAGGGTAACCATAAGGGTAACCAAAATTATTGGTATATTCTCAGGGGTAACCACGGGTAACCACGAGTAACCATAATGTTTTAAAAAGATATAAACAATTCCTTTTAAATATTATGGTTACTCGTGGTTACCCGTGGTTACCCGTGCTTATTCAATGAAAAATAGCCTTAAATCATGGTTACCCTTGTGGTTACCCGTGCTATTTGAATGATGTATGAACGGTCTGAATTTGTTTCTCTGTCAAACATGAATGGCAGTCAAGCATAACCATGAAAATCGTACATATCATTGTGTAGGTTTATGATATGTTTTTCTATGTCTCTGATGACATGGCTGGTCCATCGTTCCATTGTCAGTAGTGAATCGTTCCTTGTTCATTTGATCACGAGCCAAAGTCCTTTTAAAAGTTTCTAGACATCACATTTTTCACTGATCCTATCTTACTCGTAAAGATTTTAATCATTTTTCACATTTTCCTCTTTCTATAACCAACCCTGTAAATTTCCTCGTACAGACAATCTTGGACAAAATATTTGGAACAAAGTACTATCATCGCTGACTATCTCAGTTCTTCTCATCTTCGTATTTCCACCTCCCCCTTTTACCCCCAAAGCAATGTTGGTTGGCATCTTGAAGCTGAAAAACGTCTAGCAACATTGAATCGGGGGTAAAAGGGGGTGGTTCATTAGAATTGTAAATTTTTTCGTTGTTCCAATATATTTTGTCCAGGATTGTGGCTTATACCGATTCCCATTGGCTAATTTGAATTAATACGGATCCTATAGTGAAGCCACTAATGAAGAAAGCGAACTGTCATTGGCTAATTTCAAATGGCTCAACCCATCTAGCTTATACCTATTCCCATTGGCTAATTTGAATTAATACGGATCCCCTATCGAAGCTACTAAATTTGAAAGCCAACTGCTATTGGCTAACTTCAAATGGCCCAGCCCATCTAGCTTATACACAATGCCATTGGCTAATTTCAATCAGAACCGATTCCATAGTTAAGCTACTAATGACAAAAGCGAACTGCTATTGGCTAATTTCAAATGGCCCAACCCATCTAGATTATACACATTGCCATTAGCTAATTTCAATCAACGTACATCCCATTGTTAAGCTAAAGGGGCCTAAACTGTGTGAGGGGCATTACCTATTTACTTACACTAGATGTATTGTGGTAAAGGCGATATGCAACTGGGGGCAATCAAGTGCCTGCCCCCATGTCACGTGACGTACTTGGCAAGGTGCCAAAATTGGTCACATAACTTGGCACAGTGCCAAGTTCCGACCATGTCACTTGGCACTTTGCCAAGTTATGTGATGTCACTTGGCACCATGCCAACTTCTCCAACTGCCCCCTCTCCACAACCTGACTCCATTTCTTTAACAAGTTCCACAAATGCTCCTTCGTAGGGCAAACTGTACTCCCTATCTCCTCTTCGACAAAAGGGTCGGAACTCATGAACGAACTATATTGCAGGGATGACACCAAATGAAGGGTATATACTTAGTTACTCAGGAAAATGTGCGGTCGTGAGACTTTTGATTGTTGAGGGCAGCACGTGCCTAATCCTACGTCACGTGACTTTGATGGCAAGCTATCAATATACTGACGTGACTTGGCACCATGCCCGGTTTTCACCACCTGCCTTCACACTTTGCCAACTTCTCCGACATCATTTGCCACATTGCCAACTTTCCCAAATTTCTAGACTTGATGAAATGGGACTTATTCTCCTGAATGATGCTTGCAAAAGCCACCTATCTACAAACAAAGATAACCAAAGACTGGCTTTCACTTATTCCAATTTTCCAAGTGGATATTAAGACAGCTAAGGAAGCAAATCGTTATGAAGCTACCAAGGCAACGAATGCCCCATTCAACCTGTAAGTTAAACCACCTTCAACTAAACCAGATTTTCGAATATGGCCTTCTGATTGGTCAATCTAACAAATCCAGTCATTTGATTGGTTGGAATTTAAACCGGGCTCCTCCTCCCTTAGGCAACTAAGGCCACTAAAGCCACGAGGGTAGCTACAAGAACGAAGGTAAGACAAGATCGCTGTGTGATGGTACATAAGATTCTAAACTAACAAAGCCATGAAAACAGAGTTGTTCTATATTAAATTATAATACGGGGAATTATACAGATCTCCATGTTCCTAAGCTAAGCCTTGAATCAACCAAGAAAGGATTTCACGATTCCAGTCAATATCAGAGAACTACCATCACTACGCCGTTTTGAAATACATCTGAAAAGGCATTTGATGAGCCTTGGCAATTAACTCAAGCCCCCTCAAGAACAATTCCCTGGAATATCAGGTTTATTTCGCTAATGTGGTTATTGTATCAATTTTTTTTATAAACTGACGGGATATCGTGGTAAAGATAATTATACTGAGATAAGCATGCTTGAGGTCACTGGCATGGCCAGGGGAGGATGTAAAGGAAATGCCTGGGTATACCTTTCTCCAACAAGTTTGTTTGCAAAGCATGAAAAAAGAATGAAAATAAAATTGAAAGATGCTATGAAAGTAAACACTGATGATGTGGCGCGCGAAGCGCGCCAGCAGCCGCCGCAGGCGGCCCGGGCGCCGAAGGCGCCCAGCCCTCCGCAGGAGCTAGGAACTCCGAACCCGCGCGCAGCGCGGGTTCGGATTCCTAGTCTATATACATAACGGGTGAGCGATCGGCTAAGATTGTTCTATTGTCCTGGAATTAGTTTGTACACGTCACTCAGATCACCCGCTTCCCGTGCCCCCTCCGGCCCGCTGTTGCACTGGAAAAATCACCCCGAAAATCTAGGTTTGCCGAATCTATGTGAGAAGTTAGGGGCACCCACTGGGGCTGGGGTAGGAGCGACGAAACATTCTGGCAGCCTTCCTATCTTCCACTTTGACGTAGGTTCAACGTCACGAAACAATGGTGGTGAGTCACTAACGACTCTTGATGGGGCAATCAACGGTCGTCAAAGGACAAAGCTGGTTTGTCAATAGGAAACAATGCTGAATTGTCAACAACCTGCAGGCTACGTAACATCGACGTCACGCAGTTACGTCTTCAACGAACAATAGCACCACTGATAAGTGGGGCAACAACAAACGGACCACTGACGGGGGGCAGTCACGTGATGGGATCCCATATCACATGGCAACTTCTCCATCAGCAGTGACGTCACACAGTCTTCACAGGGGCTCAACTCCTCCGTCAAAGAGGGCAAGGGGCGAAAATTACTGATCGTTGGCTTGCCTGCCAAAACTTGCATCTGGGGTCATAAGATTGACAGGAAATGGGGGCAGTCACGTGATGACCCCCATGTCACATGACTTGCTTGGCAAGTTGCCAAAATTGGTCATGTGACTTGGCACTATTCCTGCCCTACTCCCTGTCATATCACGTTTTGAGGGGGCACAGTATGGAAGTGACAACGAAGTAGATAGACCTACTCACAACTGAAGCAACATGTACAACTGTTCACTTTCTCCTGAAACATTGCAAAGTAGAATAAAATTTCAGCTTTGTTAATGCTCTAGCGACAACATGGGCCTACTTACGTTGCACTTCCATGCTACTGGTTTCTGAAATTCCCTTCAATTCCCATCACCCGGTTTTTGAAGGTACTTCAATCCATTTTAAGGACATTCATAATAGCTTCCTTGGAAACTGTACTCCCCAACAAAGGCTCCTGATGAGCATATTCAGCATCTTTTATGTTCAACTGTCAACATGAGATCCTCTCCAAGACCTAAATTTCGATGTCGTAACGGATTTGCAGGTGATTTTCTCGTGCCAAAAATCATTAGGTAGGAGGTTTCTCATGCCAAAATCGTTAGCTAAGAGGTTCTCCAAAAACAATCGTTTTCAAGAAAAGATCACATCATTTGTTGCTCATTATCTCTATTCATTATGAACTTAGAGGCCTACACAGAGGTTGTCCTACGCAGCATCCAAATTTCTGCCACCGAAGATAAGCGTAAATTCCAATTGGCTAATTTCAAATTGCCAAACCCATCTAGCTTATAAACATTTCCATTGGCTAATTTCGATTAGTACAGGCTCCATAGTTAACCTACTAAGGATGAAAACAGACTATCATTGGCTAATCCCAAATGACCCGATCCATGCAGGTTATACAAATTTTCATTGGCTAATTTCAATTAGCACAAATCCCATAGTGAAGCTACTAAAGATGAATATCAACTGCTATTGGATAATTTCAAATGACCCAACCCATATAAGTTGTGCACATTTCCATTGGCTAATTTCAATTAGCATAAATCCTATACTTAAGATAAAGGGGCCTACACTATGTGGGAGTCACACATGGCACATAAACAGACATGATAAAGGTGATATGAACTTGGGGGCACTCACATGCCTGCCCCCATATCACGTGACTTTCTTGGCAAGTTGCCAAAACTGGTCACATGACTTGGCACAGTGCCAAGTTCCGGTCATGTGACTTGGCACTTTGCCAAGACATGTGACAAATCTTGGCAACTTGCCAATTTCCGTCAATTCCTCCATATACACACAAGGACTCCATTTCTTCAACCATTTTCACAAATGCTCCTTCGCAGGGCAAAACATACCCCCTGCAACCTGCGCCTCTCACCTTCTCTTTGAGAAAGGAGTCTGAGTATATCCAGAACGGGCGGGCGATCGGCTAAGATTGTTCTATTGTCCTGGAATTAGTTTGTACACGTCACTCGGATCACCCGCTTCCTCTGCCCGTGGACGATGGTTCTTTCTCTCGAAAAATCACGCCGAAAATTTAAGTTTGCCGAATCTGTGTGAGACGTTGGGGGCACCAACTGGGGCTCGTGTAGGGGCGGCGAAAGTTTTTGGCAGCCATCCTACTTTCCAGTTTGACGTTGCTTGAACGTCACGAAACAATGGTCGTGAGTCACTAACGACTCTTGATGGCGCTATCAAGGGTCATCATGGGACAAAGTAGGTTTGTCAATAAAAACAATGCTGGATTTTCAACAACCCATGGGCTACGCAACACCGACGTCACACGGTAATGTCTTCACAGAAGCTCATCTCCTCCGTCGTAAGGGGCACGCCATCCAAACCAACAATAGGACCACTGACTGGGGGCGGTCACGTGATGGGACCACATATTACGCATTCGCAAATTCTCCATCGCAGTTGCGTTGGTCGGGCAGCCTAACGAAGCATCTATATTACTAACGAGTGAGTCGTCTCCAGACTGACACCGGCATCGATCCCCTTTGTCCTACCTATTGTTCTCGAATTTTCTTCTGTGGTACGTCGGGATCTCCTGCTTCCCGTGCCCTCTCCAGCCCGCTCTTCCGCTCCAAAAATCACGCCGAAACTCTAGGTTAGCCGAATCTATGTGAGAAGTTGAGGGCACACACTGGGGCTGGGGTAGGAACGGCCAAAGATTTTCTATTCTTCAGGGGACAATGCTGGTTTGTCAGCAGCAAACAATGCTCGATTGTCGACAACCTAGGGGCATCGTGTAAGATAACAAGACGTCACACAGTAACGTCTTCACAGGGGCTCATCCCGTCCACCGCAAGGGGCACGATCAAAAGCAACAATACGACCATTGACTTGGGGGTAATCACGTGATCGAGGAAGTGCCTGCCCCATGTCACGTGAAATACTTGGCAATACTTGGGGTAGTCACGTGATGGGATCCCATATCACGTGGCTGGGATCCCATATCACGCGGCAAATTCTCCTTCACAGTTGCATAAATCGGAAGATGATGCTGCAAAGGGGTAGCCAATCCACTGGTCTCCTAAGAGGGGACACCAACCTCTGGAGGGGAAGGGGCGTCGAAAATAAGTCATGGTTGGCTGGTCTGCCAAAACAACTTTATCTGGGGTGATAAGATCGATAGGAAATGGGGGCTGTCACGTGATGACCCCCATGTCACGTGACTTGCTTGGCAAGTTGCCAAAATTGATCATGTGACTTGGCACAATCCCCTCAACTGCCTATCATGTGAATTGCCAACTTATGATGCTTTGAAAGAGCACAGTATGGAAGTGACAACGAAGTAGATAGGCCTACTCACATCTGAAGCAAACATGTACTACTTTCCTGTTTGCCCTGAAAAATTGCCAAGTGGCGTATTATTTTAGCTTTATTATTGCTCCAGCGAAAACATAGGCTTTATGGTTGCTCCAGCGAAAACATAGGCCTACTTACGTTCCACTTCCCCATGCTACTAATTTCTGATATTTTTCCCCTTCGCATTCGCATCGCCCTGTTTGGACTGTACTTCAGTGAAATTTAAGGGCATTCATAATAGCTTTCTTGGAAACTGTACTCCCCAATAAACACTCGTGAACGTATGCAACATCTTCACATTCAACTTTCAACGCAACATCCTCTGCAACACCAAAATTTCGATTTGGCCGCAGATTTGCAGGTGATTTTATCATGCCAAAACAATTAGGTAGGAAGTTTCTCTTGCCAATCGTTAGCTAAGGAGTTCCCGAAAACAATCGTTTTCAAGAAAGATCATATCATTAGTTGCTCATTACTGCTATTCATTACGAAAGCAGAAGCCTGCACAGAGGTTTTCCCGCAAAGCATCCAAATCACCTGGCTTATAAACAATGATATTGGTTAATTTGAATTGATACGGATCCTATAGTGAAGCTACTAAAGAAGAAAGCAAACTGCTATTGGCTAATTTCAAATGGCTCAATCAATCTACCTTATACACAGTGCAAGTGGCTAATTTGAATTAATGCGGATCCCATAGTCAAGCTACTAAAGATGAAAACGAACTGCTATTGGCTAATTTCAAATGGCCCCACCCATCTAGCTTTTACACATTGCCATTGGCTAATTTGAATCAATTCGGATCCCATAGTCAAGCTGCTAAAAATGAAACGAACTGCTATTGGCTAATGTCAAGTCACCCAACCCATCTAGCTTTTACACATTCTCATTGGCTAATTTGAATTAATACCGATCCCATAGTAAAGCTACTAAAGATGACAGCCAACTGCTATTGGCTAATTTCAAATGGCCCAACCCATCTACCTCATACGCATTCCTCTTGGCTAATTTCAATCAACATAAATCCTATAGTTAAGCTAAAGGGGCCTACACCGTGTGAGGCGTATAGCCTATTTACTTACACCAGATGTATTGTGCTAAATAGGTCATTTGTGACGTCATTTGTTAAATAGGTTTTTAAGTGACGTCATTTGGCACCGTGCCAACTTCCCTAACTGCCTCCCTCTCCACAAGCCAACTCTATCTCTTTGACAATCTTCACGAATGCTCCTGTGCAGGGCGAAATATACCACCAGCCATCTGCTTCTCTGACTTCTACTTCCACAATCGGTCTGAACTCCTCGACAGAACTCTACAATAACAGTTTCAATACCTCGCGTCCGTCCCACATAGCACCCTCACGCGAATCATGCCAGATTTTACAAGAGAGCCAGCCCGGAAGCCTTGCTGCTGGCGAGATGATACCCTGCATTTGTTTTTTTGCAATGTGCTTCAGCAGGTGGCTCATCGTCTCTAAAAGTCACTAAACTAAGTCGGTCGGAAATGATGGAGCAAAGGGGTAACCAATCCAATGGTCTCCTAAGAAGGGCAACACCAATCTCAGGTCCGGAAGAGGCAACGAAAATAAGTCATGGTTCACTTGCTTGCCGAAACAACTTGCATCTAGGGTCATAAGATAGATGGGAAAGATGGGAGCTGTCCCGTGATGACCCCATGTCACATGACTTACTTGGCAAGCTCCCAGAATTGATCATGTGACTTGGCATTATCCCCTCAACTCCCTGTCACGTCACCTGCCAGATTATCACGTTTTGAGAGAGCACATATGGAAGTGACAACGATGTACATAGGCCTACTCACAGCTGAAGCAAACATCTACAACTTTTCTGATTGTCTTGAGAAATTGCCCAGTGACTAAGAATCTAACCTTTATTGATGCTCCAGCGACAACACAAGCCTACTTAAGTTCCACTTCTATGCTATTAATTTCTGAAATTCACCTTGATTTCAATCCCCATCGCCCTGTCTTTGATGAAGGTACTTCAATCCATTTTAAGGACATTCATAATACCTTTCTTCCAAACGGTAAACACTCGCCAACATATTCAACATCTTAATATTCAACTGTCAACATGAGATCCTCCTTAACACCAAAATCTCGATGTCGCCACAGATTTGCAGGTGATTTCATCATGCCAAAACCATTTGGTAACAAGTTTCTCGTGCCAAGATCTCCAAAAACAAGCGATTTCAAAATGCTCATTACTTCTGTGTATTGTTAAAGCTGAGACCTGCACAGGGGTTCTCCTGCGCAGCATCGAAAGTTCTCCCATCGAAGATAAGAGTACATCCCAATAATTGGCTAATTTCGAATTGCCAAACAAATGTAGCTGGTAAACATTGCCATTGGCTAATTTGAATTGATACCGATCTAATAGTGAAGCTATTAAAGAAGAAAGTGAGCTGCTATTAGCTAATCTCAAATTGCTCAACCCATCTAGCTTATACGTATTCCCATTGGTTCATTTGAATTAATACGGATCCCATAGTGAAGCTACTAATGAAGAAAGCGAACTGTTATTGGCTAATTTCAAATCACCCGACCCATCTAGCGCATACACATTGCCATTGGCTAATTTGAATTAATACGGATCCCATAGGGAAGTTACTGACGATGAAACCCAACTGCTATTGGCTAATTTCGAATGGCCCAACCCATCTAGCTAATACACATTGTCATGGGCTAAATTCAATCAGAGCCGATTCCATAGTTAAGATACTAATGACGAAAGCGAGCTGCTATTGGCTAATTTCAAATGGCCCAACCTATCTACCTCATACGCATTCCTATTGGCTAATTTCAATCAACCTACATCCCATAGTTAAGCTAAAGGGGCCTTCACTGTGTGAGGGGCATAACTTATTTAATTACACTAGATGTTTTTTGGTAAAGGCGATATGCAAGTGGGGCCAATCAAGTGGCAGCCCCTATGTCACGTGAATTATTTGGCAAGTTACCAAAATTGGTCATGTGACTTGGCACATTGCCAAGTTCTGGGCATGTACTTTGGCACTTTGCCAATTTATTTGACGTCACTTGGCACCCTAATTGCATCTTTCTCTACAAGCCGACTTCCCTTCTTTAACAGTTTCTGCGAATGCCCCTTTACACGGCAAAATATCCCCCCTGGTATCTGCTTCTTTGACCTCCTCTTCAACAAAGGGGTTTGGACTCTGTCATAGAACTCGATAATAATATTTCCAGTACCTAGCATCCCTCCCATATACCACTCTCACGCGGGTGCAGTCAGATTTTACAAGAGAGCCAGCCCGTAACCCTTGCAGCAGGCGAGATCATACGCTCGATTTGTTTTTTTTTGCGATGTGCCTGAGAAGACGACTCATCCTCTCTACAAGTCAATGGTAAATTTATGCGTCTTATCCGCAATAAAAATTTTGCACTGGTTTCCCGTTGCTTAGCTTTTTCCTTTTCCTTTCTCCTTACTGATTATTACAGAAGTTCCGTTCCATACCAAGAACCAACACGTACACAACGCTACGAAAAAGACAGAAAGAACAATGAAGATAGTTCATGTCCCAAAGCAAACGCAGGAAAGTAAGGCAACTAGGGCAGCAAAGGCTACTGGAGCAAGTAAAGCAACGAAGAACAATGTACGTAAGAAAACCAGAGGCAATAATGCAGGACAAGCCATCAAGGGCACAAAAGCTACCATGCCCACTAAGGCAATGATGCCAAGTTGATCATCTCAACTACAACAACTAACATACGCAGCACAATTAGGGCAACTAAGAGTTCCACCTACTTCCTCCTACAATAAGATTCATCTACACACTTGAGGTACGAGAACAACCGCAACAACTGTACTGACTTCATGTCCCTACTCTCGAGTCCTAAATACGGGGGGGAATAGTAGGGAAATGGTTATGGCTCGATAAATAAATATTCCGGGGGGCTGGAACAGTCAGGAAGACGAGTTTGGAAAAATTGAAAATAGTCATTTTCTCTGTTAAAAACGTATGTGTTCTATGTTCATTTAAAAATATATTTACCATCATTCCCACAACATTAATAAAATGGGGCTCCAATGCAAGTGAGGGAGTTGGAAAACTTTCCAAAAATTAATAATTTGGGGAGGCATTATTCGCTTCTCGAGAGAATGCAACCATGTCCGCTAAGGCAACTAGAATAAACGAGAGCTCGAAATAGATAATAAAACTATTAGACAACTAGAGCAACAATACACGCTTGAGGCACGAGAAGAACTATTTTGAAGCAGCTGGAAGTAGCAACTATTCTGACTTGATTTCCCTTCTATCCAGTACCACGAAAACGGTGGGCAGGGGTTCAGAAAAGCCAGAGGGGCTGGAAATGGTTTCTATATACTAATAATTGTGAAATTCAAACAAGAAATACGTTGCTGGGATGGCAACATCTACATGTGCTACATCTGCACTTAATTTAGGGTTTTATATATTCTGTTATACTGTATATTTTGTAGACAGTTGGTGTACATTAGCTGTTGCTAGCTACTAAAAAAACCAACTGTAAATAAGTTTATGAATATGATTATGATTAATTAGGAGCTTCAAACAATCGGGAAGGGGAGGTTTGAACACTGAAAATAGTCGCTTTCTGAGTTAAAAACCTATTGTTGCTATATTTTTTTATAATGATAATAACAATAACAATTTATTTATTTAAGGTTGGCATGATAAGATAGCTAAAAACTAATTAAGGCCAACCATTTAACAGAAGTGACACTGAAATGTCCTATTTACATGGTTCTATAAAAATCCTAAATTATTTAAATAGATCATGAACAATCTACAGTTGCAATCGTTGAAATGATGTTTTTTTATTTTCCTCTTAAATTCTGTCAAGGTATGAGACTCTTTTATTTCTAGCGGCAACGATTGCCAGAGTTTGTGTCCAGTGTACCTGATTGTCTCTATACCATACGCATTTGTGCGTCGAATTGGTACTGACAGGTAGTTATTACATCTCAGGCTATATGAGATGTTCTTCTCGACAAAGATTTCACCCATGAATTTAGGGTTAAGGTCATGTTTGGTCTTATAAATTTCTGTAGTCAGCAACTGTAGATTTTTTTGGTGAATGGTGACTGACGCTGCCTTTGTCAACAATTCTTCAAAATTTGAAGCGATTCTTAATGCTCTTTCGTCGATTTTATTTCTTTTGTTGTTCACGTTTCTATCATGAAACATCCAAACTACAGGACAATAGCTAAATTGAGACAATATAAAAGCATTCATCACTGTCTGTAATTTCTCCTGGTCCATGAATTTTGCAACTCGTGCAAGCGCATGAAGCTTCTGGCCAGCTTTTTTGCATATATTTTCAACGTGACACTTGAAGTCTAAGTTTTTATCAAGTGTTATACCAAGGAGCTTCTCTTTGTCAGATTGTTCTATACAGGATGGGCCTACGTTCACTGAAGTGCCAGAAGCCGTACTTCCGAATAACATAAAATGACACTTTGCATCATTTAGCTTCATATGGTTGTCAACAAACCACTTGGAAAGGAGGCAAGCATCCGCCTCTAACTTATATTGAACATTATTTACATCAGAATCGCATGCAAAGATAGTCGTATCATCTGCATAATTGCAGACCTCAGTGTCATTCACCAAGAAGAAAATGTCATTGATAAATATGTTGAATAGAAGGGGTCCCAAGACTGAACCTTCCGGAACACCTTTCGTTGATTCTTTCCATGCACTGAATGATCCGTTTACCTTGACCCTCTGTTTCCTTTCATTGAGGTAGCTGTAAATGAGCTCAAGTGCGCTTCTGCTAAAGCCGTATCCATGGAGCTTAGCAATAAGTAAATCATGATCAAGGCAATCAAATGCCTTAGACAGATCCATAAGAAGCGCACCTGCATGACCATTTTTATCAAGAAACTCTCTGCATTTTTCAATAAGTCTCATAAGTGCATGCTGTGTGCTATATCCTTTGCGAATACCACAAAGATTTTGATTTTGACAACGAAATCCACAAAGATTTTGACAACATATTCACTATCAACTCCCTTCTTCTAAGAATTGAAAAAATACAATGAGCAGGAGCAGTGATGCTGTGGCGCGCGAAGCGCGCCAGTGGCCGCCACAGGCGGCCCAGGGCGCCGAAGGCGCCCAGCCCTCCGCAGGAGCTAGGAACTCCGAACCCGCGCGCAGCGCGGGTTCGGATTCCTAGTCTATATTGATATTTTATGAAGCAAATTTTGTTGCACGTAAAACTCGAGCACCGTTGAACCAATCCTCGCGAAACTTTCCAGATATCTTCGTCTTCACTGTACCTAACGCAATAGAGATTTGTTTTTTCAAATTCACCCTAAATGCGGGGTAATGGGGCAAAGCGGCAAAGTCAAAGGATCGAGGGACTCCCCTTACGAAATGGAGGCTACAGAAAGCGAGGAAAGCGAGGAACGGGATAAAACAGGTTAGCCTTGGTGAAGTCCAACTATAAGGGTCTGTTTTTTATTTCAAAAGAAGAAGAAAGAGTTCCCATTGATCTCCTTAAGTCTCAATTGTATTTTGAGTGGGCACTGAATGGTTCGGGTAAATTCCTTAGAAATATTTTTCAAAGTTAACAAAAAGGCCTAGGCCTATGGGCTACAAGAATTTCTTTGTAAGAAAATGAGATTTTCAGCCTGCACTGAAAGTTTCTTTAACTGATCAGATTTCCAAGGTCCACGACAGTTCTGATGGACTCACGGGCTACTGTGCCTAGGTAGGTTACTGAAATGGAAGCAGGCTTCACAGCTACACCAGAAAGACGGGTTGGCAACTGCCAGGTGATACTCTCCACATATATTAAGTCCTGAAGTAAGCCCCCTTTGGACCTATTTTGCAAAAAAAAATTGGGGTGAGGGCTTATTTGAGGGAGAGGGGCTTATCTAGCAGCAACCAAAAATCTTACCAGCACTACACGTGTCTCTTTTATGAGAAACTAACAATCTGGGCCAGTACTGAAAGTTCCTTAAATTATCAGATTCTTAATGCTCGAAGTTTCTTATGAGTTTCTTAAATGTTTCATAGCAGTCTTCGTATTCACTTCCTGTTCTCTCATGAACATTTAAAAACAATGTTTTTTGAAGCTTTTCCAGTGTTTAGATATTTTAACCAAGTACCTACTGAGGAATATTAGACAGGAAACAAGCTAAAGTAAAGTAAACGGTGTTAAGGATTCTTGAGCTATATTTTCCCAGACTGGAGTTTCTCCATTTTTGTGTTCTCAGAATTGAGTTTCTTATAAGGAGTTTCTTATAAAACTAGAAATAACGATTGTCAATGAGTGCTGCGCAGCGTATTGGTTGCACAGGTCCATTCCCTGGTTCCGCAGTTTACACTCACTGAATTGTGATGCATGACAAATCGGTACATTGGCTTTGGGTCAATGAACAACAGGAGAACAAATATGTGGCGTTAATGTTCTTTTGTTGCCAATACAAGTGAATTCCAGCCATTCCGATGCCATTTCAAAAGCCGCTGACGGAATGCCCTTTGCAAATTTGTTGAAAACAGACCTGCAAGCATGGACAATCGATCGCCCACCGAAGCCACTGCGCAGGAACAGATGGCTGCTTCGCAGCAAAAATCTATGTACTCTTTCCCTTACTCGAGGCGGGTCAGTATGCGCAAACAGCAGATTTCATGGGGTTTGTTGTTTTTGAGGCAATACCCAAGACTGAGTAAGTCGAAAAAACAAGAAGAAAGTCAGCTAAAGAAGAGAATCAAATGTATTCACTAAAATAAAAAACAATTTTAACAGACAGCAGCGTTCCCCACGGGGGCTTTCTGGTTAGGAGCATATTTTAAAAAAAATACCTTCGGGTGGGGGGGGGGTCTCATTCAAGGGGCGCCTTTTTGAAGGTGGGGGCTTATTCAAGGACTTACGGTAGGATTTGCATTACAAAATGTTTCCCATGTTCACCCTGGGAATCCCTGTGTAGGTTCCCTCATAATAACTTTCTTTTCGTGTTGCAGTTGTAATCACAGACAGCCTCATGTTTCCGTAGTAGACACAGTAACTAAAGTTAGAGTTGCGAAGCCTTGATCTCTGCGGGACTTGGTCATTATATTAATAAATGTGCTCCATTGTAAATTTTAAGAATACAATCGGGATATTTCAAGGGAAAGGTATATAGCCAAGAGTCTCTTTGCTTAGATAAAGTGATTCCGGCTGAAAATGCCAACAGGCAGCAAATCCCTCCCCAAACAATTACTCGGTACGATGGCTGCGTCACACAGTTGAATCAGGAGTTGACCAGGGTGAAATCCCACTCTGAAAGCAGGGTCGCAGAGAGGCTTTTGAGGCCTGTGAACAAAAATGCGGACTGAGGCCCCTACAAGGGAAGCCAGCAGAAAATGTTTTAATCGCTTTAAAGTTGGTGTGACAAACTAACTAATATCACCTATTTACAATGTAATCTACAAGGATGTCTAAATAATGATATTACAAGCTATATAACGTAATGGCCAGGGTATTTACCAATTCTACAATTACATTTTTCACCCATCCAGGTTCTATCTTTGTTTTAAGGGGGAGCTATACGTAACCATTTGTGCTTTTTGAAATTTTTTACCAATTTTTGTTTGTAGAATCTTTCAATAAATTGAAGCCTTGACTATGCATCCAAACAATCCCTGTAACCATATTTTTCGTAAAACTCTGTAAAAAGGTACTTTTTGAGGGAGTGGTCTGAAAAATTGATTGTTTGTTGCCATGGCAACCGAATTTAAAGCCTTTTGAAATACCCCCTTTTCCCACCCCAAGTGTCCAAAAACTGGCCCTTACGTCATTCCACATATAGAGATTTCGTTTTTTCAAATTCACCCTAACAGCGGGGTAATGGGGCAAAGCGGCAAAGTCAAAGGATCGCTGGACTCCCCTTACGAAATGGAGGCTACAGAAAGCGAGGAAAGCGAGGAACGAGATAAAACAGGACTCGCTGGAATTAGTGGAAATAGTTGATAACTTGAACAATGCTGACCTAATCCTCACGAAAATTAGATACTTCACTAAATACTCTATTTCTTATAGTTTCCCCATAAGGAGGGGGAAAGGGCCAGATAAGACCTTAGGTGCCTGAACGATAGGGGATTTCCATTCCACTGGAAAGAGGGAGAAAACACAAAACACAAAACTTTATATTGTTCTTTGCTTTGCTCTTTAATCTGAAAAACTTTGCGGTGAATGGCCAGGAAACTGACTCATTCATTGCAAAGAATCAACGATTTATTTCGTCACAAAGTCAGCGCTCAACACAACAGATTTCTTTGTTAATCTGTGTATTTGAAAACAAAGGAGGGCTAACCGTCTTGACTTCCTATGGCCTTAGAAAGTCAAGGATTACCAGCCATTGAAATTTCCTATTCTTTGTATTGTCCAAATCACGCAATCAAGTGGTCATTTCTTTGGTCATTTGAATTGATCAATTTCTTATAGAGTTCCCTTACAAAGATACGTTCATTTATTCAGTTGAATAAGGCTTTGGCCGGGGTGAAATCCCACCATAAAGGTCTGTTTTTTATTTCAAAAGAAGGGAAAGAGTTCCCATTGATCTCCTATTTCCACAATTAAGTCTCAATTGTATTTTGAGTGGGCACTGAATATTTCGGGGGTAAATTCCTTAGAAATATTTTTCAAACTTAACAAAAAGGCCGAGGCTTATGGACTACAAGAATTTCTTTCTAGGAAAATGAGACTTTCAGCCTGCACTGAAAGTTTATTTAACTTATCAGATTTCTAAGGTATATTTGTATGAAATCCTAGCTCATTAGCTCGGCCTTCCATGACTGTTCTGATGGACTGACGGTGCTACTGTGCCCAGGTAGGTTACTGAAAATGGAAGTAGGCTTCACAGCTACACCAGAAAGACGGGTTGGCAACTACAAGGTGATACTCTCCACATACATTAAGTCCTGAAGTAAGCCCCCTTTGGGCCTATTTTGCAAAAAAAATTTGGGGTGAGGGCTAATTCGAGGGAGAGGGGCTTATCTAGCAGCAACCAAAAATATTACCAGCACTACACGTATCTTTTTTATGAGAAACTGAGAATCTGGGCCAGTACTGAAAGTTGCTTAAAATTATCAGATTTTTAGTACTCGAAGTTTCTTACGAGTTTCTTAAATGCTTCATAGCAGTCTTCGTGTTCACTTCCTGTTCCCTCATGAACATTTCAAAACAACGTTTTTTGAAGCTTTTCCAGTGTTTAGATACTACAGTGTAAGTGTAATCAAGTACCTTCTGAGGAATATTAGACAGGAAACAAGCGAAAGTAAAGTAAACGGTGTTAAGGATTCTTGAGTTATATTTTCCCTGACTGGAGCTTCTCCATTTTTGGTGATCTGAGAATTGAGTTTCTTACATGTATTCTTTTCCTTAATCGAGGCGGGTCAGTATGCGCAAACAGCAGATATAATGGCATTTATTGCTTTTGAGGCAATACCCAAGCCTGAGTAAGTTGAAAAAAGAAAGTCAGCTAAAGAAGAGAATCAAAGTATTCACTAAAATAAGAAACAATTTTAACAGATAGCAGCGTTCCCCACGGGGGCTTTCTGGCTGGGGGCATATTTAAATAGGGTTTGCATTACAAAACTTTTCGCATCTTCACCCTGGGAATCCCTGTGTAGGCTCGCTCATGATAACTTTCTTTTCGTGTTGCAATTGTAATCACAGACAGCCTCATGTTTCCGTACTAGACAAATTGAGTTAGAGTTGCGGAGCCTTGATCTCTACGGTAATTGGTCATTATATCTATATCAATGTACTCTGATGTAAATTTAAAGAATACAGTCGGGATATTTCACAGGAAAGGTATGTGGCCCAGAGTCTCTTTGCTCAGATGAAATGATTCCGGCTAAAAATGCCAACAGGCAGCAAATCCCTCCCCAAACAATTACTCGGTACGATTGCTGCATCACACAGTTGCATAAGGATTTGACCAGGGTGAAATCCCACTCAGAAAGCAGGGTCACCAAGAGGCTTTTGAGGCCTGCGAACAAAGATGCGGACTGAGGCCCCTATAAGGCACGCCAGCAGAAATTGTATTAATCGTCAATCAAATCACATTAAATCAAATCATAATCATGCTTTAAAGTTGGTGTGACAAACTAATTAATACCAACTATTTACAATGTAATCTACAAGGATGTCTAAAAATGATATTACAAGCTACATAACATCAAGGCCAGGCTATTTACAAATTCTACAATTACATTTTTCACCCATCGAGGTTCTATCTTTGTTTAAAACCCTTTACATTCGCCTAAAAGGCACTTCAGAACATTTCCTGAAGTCAATATGTTAAAAATCTTTGATTATGAGGGCCCCTAGACCCTGAGGCCCAGGGGCGAATTGTCCCCTCTCTCGGTGGCCCTGTCAAAAAGAACTGCTTTTTATTTAAAACAGGATGGGGAGGGTTTCCATAGATTTCTTATTTCCACTTTGAAGTGTCAATTGAAACTTTCCGGTCCGCACGTTCTTATTTGTTTGGTCATCTAAGGGTTCATGAATTCCTTATATAGTTTCCTAGACTAAGATATGTGTCCATTCATTCAATAGAGTCGATTATTGTCAGGTTTCAGGGTATCTTTTTCTAACAAAGTTTTAGTAGCACGTTGTTCTAGAACCATTTGTCACCAAGGGGATATATTCATAGGAAAGTGTTCTTTCAATGTTAATCGTTTAATTTCATATGTTTCGAGGAAATTTTTCCCGAATCTTTACAGAGTAGCAATGGCAAGACTATATTTTGGAGGAAAATCTGCAACTGGATAGAAAGATTAGTGGGCATAGCCTGCTTCGTCAAAATGAATGTCAATGAATTACAACGACTTCAGGAAAGGGTAATAGCATGTGTAGGACAGGAATTGTCGCAATGACATCCTAGAATGAAATTAAGGTGAACTTTGCCTCTGATTTACGCAGGTTGGTGGTGCGAAAAATAAGGAAGACTGGGGAGAAAGTTACAAGAAAGCGTCTTCAGAAGAGGCTTTCTTAATGTTTGGATCTCTATTCAATAAATAAACAAGGAAACGAGAAGCATAGCAACAGAGAGATTAGTGTCTGTGATTTTAGAAAGTAAAAAGAGTAGATATTTACCGGCAAACTTAGGTGATCTCTTGATGTATATATAGTAGCATTCTTATATGCCTCAATAGATTGCTGCAAGTGCTAGGATACGCAGCAGACGCCACTAAATTCATGGAATAGTAAAAGCGGCAAAGAGAAGAAAAAAGCTGTAAAGTACATGGAAGTAAAGGAAGAAATACGTCAGAAAAAGCTAAATTACCGCTAATATCAAATGAAAGCAGCAATGCGATCTACATGCAATTTAAATGGATCATATGCTGCAATGGTTTCCATAATTGAAAGCATCAAGCATGAAAAAAAAATCCACTTGCCTTTTATAACGGAGTCGCAATCAATGACTATATACAAGTCAATTAATCAGGGTTATGCGACCAACTATATTTAAAATTATAAAAGGGGTTGTCGAGCAATAGAGGGAGGAGCTGGAATCGGGAATAGTATGAAGTTATCTCGGAATAAGAACTGTCCAAACGGCAGTGGCGGAGCCAGACAAAAAATTGTGAGGGGTTAAAAGTCCAAAATTTTCCGACTGGGGGGTAAAAGGGTATACCCAGACATTTTTATTGCATTCTTCAATTACAATGTTACTCACTCTTTCAAAAGTGGGGGTGTATTTACCACCTCTTACCCTCCCCTGGCTTTTCCACTGCCAAACGGTGGCTATGATTAAAATGAAATGGAAGATGCAGCAGAACTGTGCTCCAATTGAGCACAGTCAGAGCCATGGCTTAGATACCTGAAACTGAGTGAAGAGAGTCATTTCAAAACTATTATAAGAGGAGTACAGAAGAAAATGGAAATGGTTCAATTCACAGTGAGTGCAGGATGAGAAGAATATTAAAAACTTTGCGATAGCTAAGTTTCTGAGGTAGATCACACTTAGAACTCTGCTTTCAAGGAAACGCTTTCTGAGTTAGAGGAAGCACAAGGAGAACAAAGGGGTTCATGAAAGTGGTATAGTAGAATATCTACAGAAAAAAATTCACACGACTATAGTGATTGTAGCACATTTTGCACACGAAATGTTGCAATTTGAAGGACAGCTTAAGTACGAAATATGAGAAAGTACTAATAGAATGAAGGAAAAGAACAAAAAAATTGGCATAAAAGATTTACGTTGAGTTTGGACATGTAGCAAGCAGAACGGGAAGAGGCAGAATGAAAGGGAAATGTTTACAAAGACAGCAATGAATCTTTACTCAGTATATACTTCGAAGTATTAGATAATACTTGAGTTTCCCTGAAGACTTTTCACCCATGGATTGTAGTGAATTCTAGACAACGATCCGAAAAGTTTTCGAAACCTATACTTGGTGAGCGGATGAATTTGACAAGCCAAAAAACTTGGTTGATGCATAACTATAAATACCTTTGAATAAGAAAGTATCAGCCTTTCCCTTTCCTGCTAAAAGTAATTCTACATTGTAGTGGAATCCTTTAAGACTCTGTTTCGTCAAGAACAGTGTTTTACAGAAACGAAAAAACAAAAGTACATAATATAATGTCAAGACCCCATTAAGTCCTCTTCCCCAGGACGCATATTTCACCTCTAAGTCTACAGAACGAAGCTTGAAATGCAGCGGCATTTCTATAGGAAGACCTCATCCATTGAGTCAGTTGTCAATGCTAAGAATGATAGCATTTCCTCTTTTACTGCACATTATAGCCTCCGGAATTAAAAACACTCATTGAGCGTGGTATGACTATATGCACACCAAGATTGACATTATTGTAGTTCAATAAATGTTACCTAGGGTACCAGACTCTATCTCTTAGGGAGTCTGGTACCCAAGTTACAAACGTGGGAAACATTTAGGGCGATGGTTGAGAGCCTTTTGTGTTTCATATGAGTTGAAGGAGTAAATAGAATGGGCATATCTATAATTTTGCCTTGAAAGGAAGGGGTTTATTAGGCAAGGGACGTTATAGCGCGGGACTGAACAGAGTTTCTCTTTCCTATTGTAATCGTAATGAAAGCAAAGTACGACGGCGGGCCAGCGCGGCGCCGCAGGCGACGCGCGGCAAGCCTAGTAATAATAATATTAATGATAATAACAATATGAGAAACAAAACCATCATCAAAAATTAACAGAAAAAGAAAATAAAAAGAAACACAACTGTTAAAACTCTGTACGTTTCGATTAAAAATCTTCGTCAGCAATACTTTTCTAATTGGACAACCGAGGATTTATACTCCGTGGTAAACAACTTCAATACAGTTAAAAATAAACTAAAATTACATTTCATTACAAAGAACCCTATTCTTAGTAAACATGACTGACCCCAAATTTAAGACCCAGTGGGAATTAAAATCACATTTTAAATTCAAACTTTCTTCAGCGTAAACAAGAAATAAAGTAACTGGCACATCAGCAAATGTTCCCTCCCATATGACCCTCCCGTATGTCCTTTTACCCCGTGGGATCAAATAGATCACAGAGCAAACCTCCAAGGGATGCAGCCGGCAACCCCACGGCCCTCCCACTTGACCTTTCAATGATTCGCAAATTGCTGAATCTTGAATGGCTTGATAGGGAATTCCACCCTAACGCCACATGCAAAAGAACATGAAGCCAAATAGGAAGACAGCAGAGCACTGCCAACCGAATCCCCCAGAGAAACCAGATACAATGGCAGGAATTAGGCCATGCCACACGCAAACATATCGAGTTCCACATCTGCAGCCCGTTCATTCAAACCCTTGGGAAGAAAAGTTCCCAGTCTGTATTGCCAAAATAGTTCCTTACGTCGTAATGAAAAAACATTATCAGCCCCATCGATCATTTTAACTCTAACCTCAAACTTACCATTGTGATTCCCCTCAAAGAAATGACTAAAAAAGTTTGCTTGTGGGATTAATTTACCCCTGTCCAGTGATCCCTCGTTATGTTTGCGTGCGTAAGATCTAAAATAAGATTTGTACACGTTGAATCTTTGCCGAAATTTGGTTTTGGTGCTACCTACATATTTTTTGCTGCAAACTTCACATTGTAGTAAATAAACTACGTTTTCTGAATTGCAGTTATACCTCCCCGAAAAGTTTTTGAAAGATCTGTTTTCGTCCGAATTTTCAAAACTATCCCCCTCCGTGATGACGTTGCATATCTGGCAACTTTTCCTGCCATTGCATCTGTAGGTACCCTTAGCCAACGGAGGCTCACCAACACTCGGTAATTTAGCCCTAACAAGTTGATCTTTGAGATTTTTGGCCCTCCGAAATGACAAAAAGATCTTGTTTTGGAACACTTCATTGTGCTCTTCATCTACCAAAATAAGTTTTGAATTTTCTTTTAAAATCTCATAAACTTTGTTAAGAGCTGGATGATACGTAAGTACCAGAGGTATTCTCTTGTCATCCTTAGTTTTTGGCTGCCTATCCAAAAGACTCAAACGATCGCGGCCACGGACTTTGCTGATTTGTTCAAGAACCAGCAATGATAATAATAATAATGGAAACTTTCATTCTCATAAATAAACTTACAACAAGATAAATATTTAAAATGTAAAACTTACAGTATAAAGAATTTATTCGTGACTACCACTCTCCATAAAAGGGCATGTTAGTCAAGCCTTACTGCCTTCAACAATTTTACTTCTTTACAATGTTAAAAGTTCTGGATTGGTCCATTCTTTGTCTTTCCTGCAAAATATATAGTACGTTGTCCTTATACAGACGTTTATGATGTTTCTAATAATGTTTTTTGATAGAAGTTCCGAAAGTCCAATGCTCTTTAATGCTTGCAGTATGCCATTTCCATCATCATCCTTGCATATCAATCCTAGGGCGCTCATACTGAGATTCACGAATGTTACTTTCTCGTACTTTTTCTTGAGATCAACGATGGTAGAGTTGTATTTTCCAACCTTCCTTGTACAATTTTCTTTCACGTTGGTAACAAAACCACAGGTTAACTCTAGAACGATAACTGTCTTCTCTTGATAGACCATGATGATATCTGGTCGCTTTAGTGTTCCGGTGACAACTGTGGGGCATGGGTAGCCTGGGATATCAGCAAATACTTTCAAGTCCCTCAGGCCCTCAATTTTGCTCAAAAGAGTCGCAAGGATGGAGTTGTGCCGCCACGTGTATCTGCCTTGTTGAAGGTGAACTTTACAACCCGCAACAACGTGCAATTGGGATTGACTATTATCCTTGCATGCAAGGCATGTGTCCATGGTTGCTTTTCCCCACATGACCATATTCTTTAATGTAGCTAAGGTATTATTCATGTATCTGTTGGTAAAGTTGTAGATATTCGATGGGAGAATGTCTCGTACATCTATCCATAGCTTTTTGAGTTGCTCATTACTGAGAGTCCACATCTGTTTCACGATGTACCCTTGATACTGTAGATCATTTGAAATCTTTTCGATTTGTTTGGTTCTCACAGATTTTGTCACGTCACTTGTATTTTTATATTGATCAACCTGGATGCTTTCTTGTGCGGTAGCTTGATGTAAATAATTTATATCGGGATTCGGAGATTTCTTTAGACAGTTACGCTTGGTTGTTTGACACTGCAGATACTTTGTTGAAATTTTGATGATGTTTAGACCAAATTTTTCCTTAGAGAGTGTCACTATGTCAAGTGTGCCATTTATTGGAATTTCTAGCCACTTTCTCACGAATGATGAGCTGACCGAATCCAGAGTTTGCTTTACCCAAGTGATGTTTATATCAGATATCGTAAGATCCCAGCTTATTTTTGACATCAGAAACTTCGAGTATAGTTCTATTTTATGTTTTGGGTGGAGGGGTAACCTGTCTATGTCTTCCAGTATCCTCTTGCACTTTTCGACTAGTGATGTTTTATGAGCCTCGTCATCCATATTGAAATCAAAGACTCTTCCTAGATACGTGAACCCCTCATTCATACCCACAGGTGGTATTACTGCATCATTGGTGACTAATTTAGGGGAGTATTGAACTGTTGCAGTGTTTACTTTTTGTATCCCAAAGGTCTTGCACTTATCTACTCGGATGATCATGTTAGCCCATTTCGTCCATCTTGTAAAGGCATTTAGTAAAATCTGGTTTTCGTACTGCTGTCCGGTTATGATGGCTGCATCGTCAGCAAATTGGTACCAATGTCTCGGGCTGAGATGCTGAGAATATCGATATCCCAGTTGCTCGAATTCTTTTGATTTGATGGAATTAATGAAGGTATTAAATATCATATTGAACAACAATGGGCTGAGGCAGTCTCCCTGCAATACACCTCTTTCTATTGGAATGAACGGCGTTGAATACGAAGATGTTGTCACGGAGGTTTGGAAACCAGTATAGAGATCTGAAATTAGGCTTTTCATCTCTGCTGGGATGTGATGGTATTCAAGGATACAATTTAACAAGTTGTGATGAACTTCTCCAAAAGCATTTTTCAGATCAATCAAGGTGATTACAAGTGCCCTTTGGTGTTTCTTAGCATGTCTTATGAGGTGTCCCATGTGAGCTGTATGTTCAATCGTCCCGCTACTTTTGGGGTAAAACCTTTTTGAATGTTGTTTTCCGCATATCCGTTTTGTGACAAGAATTCAAAGATCCTATTTCTTATGAATGACGTCATGACCTTCAAAGCCGTACATTGGAGCGTAATTGGGCGAAAATGAGACGGATTGTCCGTTGTATCTTTTTTATGGATCAAAATGGTAACAGCTTTTTTCCATGTGTCTGGAATTGTTTCCGCCTTCCACGCCTGTGATACTATCTCTGTCAGGTATGTCCTCAGGTAAGGTGAACGTTTAAGGGCAATAATCGAGATTTGATCCAGGGGGCATGGAGACCCGGATGTTTTCATTTTCCGTATAATGTTCGTAATTTCACGATATGTTGGAGGGCTTGTGTTGAATTGAATTGTTGGTGTAGCAAGCCTGGGTATCCAATCTGGAATTAGAAAGATTCTATTTGGGCATAGTGCTTTGAATGTTTGATAGAAACGCAAGAAGCATCTATGCACGTTAAAGGAGGGAAGTTTTTCTCTTGGTTTTTCAATGAATTCCTTGGCATATTTCCAGAAGGATTTCTTAATGAGCGAATTGTGGTCAACTGTATCGATTCTAGGGTTATCACTTGCAATACCGTGGTCAACTTTGGAGCGCAGTAATTTGGAAACGTATTTAATTTCTCTTAATGTGTTCTCATGCATAGCAGCCGATGAATCGCTTTTTAATTTCTTTAGCGCCTTTTTCAATAGATTCTTGTTGAGGCCTTCGTATTTCTCTTTGAATTCAAGATCCCGAGTGCGATTATTTTCTACACAGCCAAATCTTTCAGCAAAATAATTGTATATTGTGTTTGACATCTTTTGACAACAATGGTTCAGCGTTGATTCCTTTATTTCATCGATAAACAGCACTGATTTGAAAAAGTTATTTGCATTGTTCCATTGTTGATCACTTTTTGGTAACTTCACTCCTTTCTTTAGTATTGGATTGTTAGCTGTATCTCCCAGGAGGGAATCAATGTCGACTTCGTTTCCATCAGCTTCGCTGCTCGCCGTTTCCTCGTGATTTATATCATTTGTGGTTATGCCCTGGAGACCGTTAATCGTTCTACAGCTTCTTTGATGTTTCTTTGGTCCCCTGTGTCCTTTACATTTCTTTCCACAACAGCAAGTTATTGTTGATGAAACAACAGGATCATTGTCTGGTATTATTTCAGCAGGTTGTTGATTGACTTCTATTGTGGTCCTTCCTTGCTGCGCCCTTGCTTTACATCTCCAGCTATGGCATCCAAGAACCTTGAAATCTTCATGGCAGTAGTTACAAATAACGAGCACTGAAATTAAGCTTAACATAGACAAAGGACTCATACTTGGTTGTAGATCTCACTATCACAAGCTTATCAAGAAGTTGATTGTTGAAAGCGGTAAATTAAGAGTAAAACCGTAAGCCTAGCATGTCACGTCTGCTCGCTACAATCATAGGCTACGATAATGATAATAATAATAATAATAATAATAATAATAATAATAATAATAATAATAATAATAATAATGATAATAATAATAATAATAAAATCCGGTCACTACATTTTAATAAGTCTTTCGCTTTCTCTTGGGGCATGCTCCCTTCCGTATTTCGTGTCAGGGTGCACGTGGTGTCAGGGTGGAATTCCTTGTCTTGCCATCTAGGGATTTAGCAATTTAAGCAAATCCCACGAGGATCGTTAGGGGGCATGCTTCTGGTTTGGCTTGAGACTTCACGTACAAAGAGCTTCCATTCTGATGCCGCAAACATAAAAATTAAAGTAAGGGAGTTTGGGAGTTGGCTACAAAAAAAAAATATTTTTTTGAAATTGAAAGTTTTGGCTTTACAACTAATACCTGTTACTTTTCCTTCCTGAGTGACTCTAAAATGCCAAACAGTAATCATGATGACTCAAAACATTTTGACACATGGCTTTGGTCTGGAGAGGAGAAGAGATATCAAACTTTGAAAGTGCTAGAAAGAGATATCAATCAGCTTTGACCAAAGAAAATCTTTTGTGGCTAGATGTGAGGGACAGGAATTATGTAGGTAAAATTATTCACATATTCACGTAACACGCATCGCATGAGCTGTGACTCATGTACCCCCGTCCAAGTGGGTGGAACTGTAAAGCCAAAAATAATTTTTTTGTCAGTAATGAATCGTACGAGGGGAGAGAAAGAGCGCTGCATGATTGTAAGAAGCTAAGTAGGCAGGAAAAGGATTTATCCTGGATCGTGTACGAATGATTTTATCGATGATGTGTGTGATGTTGAAGTGAATCTTAATGAATTTTGTTTGTCACCTTCACAACGACATAGTTCTTAGGTCTGACATTTTGGTAGCAGAAGGTAGTTACCACTAATTTGTAGTAGTTAAATGATATATTCAAGAAGGCCTGAGGTTTATGATGTTGCGAGTGACTTACAGATTTGATAAAGACAAGTAGCCGTGAAAAAAATGGAAGAGCTTCAGTTGTCAATCGAGAAGAGACTGTTTGAGATCCCGTTAGAGAAACTGATATGTGTTGCAAATTATCTGAAGATTAATGTCGAGGAAGACAAATCAATGATTTCCATCATTCGGAAGATACGAGAATGCATCGAGAAAGCTTTTAAAGGCATTGCAAGAAGCAGAAGCAGAAGATGAAAAACTTGGAGAATATTTAAAGGATGTACTATTATGTCAAAGGATCCACCGCCACTGGAAGGAGAAAAAAGTGTTGCTGACGATGAGGCAGAAAGTGAAATGGCTCAAGCGAAGCAAGATCTTGAAATTTTGGAAGGAGAATTTGCATTACTACTGGCGAAATATGAGAAGAAAGTTGCGGAAGCAACAGAGCGTCTTGGTTTGTTAGAAAGTAGTAAACGTAGATCTTCCACCCAAAATTTTGCCCCAAGCCCTCGTCCTGGGGATGATATCAAGCTTGATCCTTTTCATGGTAACCTTTTTATGAAAAACGTTGTTCGAATCAAAGAATTCAAAATAACTGTCGTCATTTCAAATGAGAAAAATCGTTTGTCTTACACCAGCCTTAACAAACAAATTGAGAGTGCCATAGAGAGAGGTTACCCTGAACGGGAAATCATAGATGGTATAATTAATGCGGTTTCACCCAGCCTTCATTTGAAATCGTGTTTAGAGAGTATTAAGTCATTGAGTCTTGCGCAACTACGACAAACTCTTCGTAGTCATTATTGTGAGAAGTCTGCGAGCGAAGTGTACCACGAATTAATAAATATCGTGCAAGAAGCGAATGAATCACCTCTAACATTTTTGATGCGTGCTTTAAAATTGAGGCAGCAAGTTTTGCTAGCTAGCCAGAAGGGTGATTCTCAAATCAGATATGATCAGAATTTAGTGCAAAGTGTTTTTGTCAATGCTGTGGAGACCGGTTTGTCAGATGAGGCAATAAGGACACGTATGCACCACTTTTTGCAAACCCCAAATGTCACAGATGAAATGCTCATCAAAGAAATTAATATCCCGTTATCAACAGAGAATGAAAGGCAAAACAAGTTTGGGTCGCGAAAAAAGGCTCAAAAAATTCCAACCCAACAACAACCGCTTCAGTTAGTGCTCCGCCGACAAAAACAACAGAGCAAAAAGCAGGTAAACAAAACCCCCTGCAAGCCACTTTAGCAGCTATCAAAGCGGATGTTGATGTGTTGAAAGAAGCCATTCAGTCAAAGTCTTTCAACAAAGATGCTAAAGCAGAGTTTCAGAGACCAGCGAGGCTCCCGTCTCTTTGTGAAGCTTGCCAAAATAAAGGTGAAACCAACTGTGAGCATTGTTTTATCTGTGGATCCTCTGAGCATGTAGGGCCCAGACCCTATAGTTCATACAAGGACATTAAGGGATTACCCCCGTAAACTAGTTAGTTTTTGAGTTGGTTTTGTGAAATTCCCAGGAAACATTCCCAGGAGGGCAGGGCAATGACATAATACTTCTCTTGAGTCGCAACACCAGACTGTCTCGTGTGTTTGTCAACAGTGGAGGAGAGTTGTTGCGTTTTTCGACATAACATGGAACCTGGAAGCTTCTTCAAATTCGCACAAAACTGCTTGCTTTCTGTCGATGTTAGCCCCAATATAATGGATAAATGAGCTCAAATTGGTGCTGGAGTGAACGGTGAGTGAATTATCTTGCTCAGGCTTGTATAATTGGCCGATTCCAGGCCCAAGAATGGGTTTCTACCCAGGATGAGCGTAGGCCCATTTGCCTTGCCTGTTGGAAATCACTGAAATTTGTCAAATATTTTGAGATCTTGGGAAACCAAATGGATCTGGGTTATTGCCCAGGTTAATGTACATATTCTGTGAAATTTTCAACGATATATCTCCATTCTAACAATTTATATGAATTTTCGAAGAAAGGTCAATTTTTTGGCCGGAAAACGCTCGTAGCTCCGGCCCCAAATGAGATATTTGCCTAAACATGTAAACAACTCTGGATGGATATCTCTGCAAACGATTTATCAAAAAACATTTCAAATAACTGCAATATTTTAGCATCCATTTCAGTTTTTGTGAGGGTACTAGAAACTTCACCTCAAACGACTGATTTTGTCTCAAGGGGCTAGAAGCGGCAATGCCATTGGCTGATTTTCGTAAGGTTGGATGATTTGCGCGTGTTCTGAGAACCAGTAAGGATTTGAGCCTTATCTTACTCAATAGTGCAGATACACCCTCGACACCAAGTAAAGATAAAGCAGGAACCATTGGGAAATTCATTAGCCATTTTGACCCAACGGACCACGTAAAAATAGTCAACATAGTCGGAAAGAAATGTACTGTTCCTTGTTTGCTCAATGGTAAAAGTACTTGTTCATTGTGGGATACTTGAGCGCAGGTATCACTTATTTCCGAAGATCATCTGAAACAAATTTGTCCTGAAGCAAAGGTGCAAAATATTTCAAAATTACTCAACAGTAATCTTCGATTAACAGCGGCAAATGGTTTAGAAATTCCGTTTAGAGGCTGGACAAAACTCTCTTTTCAACTGGAAAATAACGATACCATCTTCTTAGTACCATTTCTTGTCACCAACGATTCAATGGAAATGCCACACATTGGGTACAATGTCATTAAAGAATTTGCCATACAGCCTGATTTCTCAGCCTTCAACAACCAGACCTTTCCTGGATTAACAACTGTTAGTATATCCACGGTAACAAGCATATTACAAAAGAGCCGAGATGAAGACCTCTGCATTGTCAAAACAAACAAGAGAGATAACGTGATTCCAGCAGGACAGTCCAAAACATTGCCTTTGCAAGCCAGAATAGGCCCAATTCAGCAATGTACTCCTGTTCTTTTTGAGCCAGACGAAACTACTCAAATCCCAGAAGGACTTACCGTCACAGAAGCATTATGCTTTTTGAAACAAGGCCGTTCTCCCAGAGTTAATGTTGAAGTAATCAACACAAGTTCGCGCAATGTCATGCTACCAGGTAGGACCATATTAGGAAAGTTAGATTTGGTAAGTTCTGTTACTCCAATCGAACTGAAAGATGACAGCAAAATGTGTAAGGAAAACACAACACAAAGCGCATCAGACAACAACAATGATAAGCACTCTTTCACCCCAGATCAGCTGAAAGGAATATCATTGGATGGTCTCACCGAAGAACAAAAAGCGAAGGTATTGGATCTATTAACCCATCATCAGGATGTGTTTGCAAAAGATAGTGATGACGTGGGATCGATTCCTTCCCTGAAAATGCAAATAAACCTGAAGGACGATGTTCCTGTCCAAAAGAACTATCTATCTGTTCCAAGGCACCTTTATGAAGAGGTTGAAAGTCACGTGGAAGATTTATTGCGACGCCAATTTGTTAGGAAGTCCAATTCTGCGCATAGCTCACCAATCGAATGTGTGAGAAAAAAGACATGAACCTCCGCCTATGCGTTGACTACAAAGCATTGAATGAAAAGACAATTCCAGATCGACACCCCTTACCACGAATTCAAGAGGCTCTAGACAGTCTTTGTGGAAACAGTTAATTTACTGTTTTAGATCAAGAGAAAGCATATCATCAGGGATGGATGCATGAAGACAGCATACCACTGACAGCTTTCAAAACTCCATGGGGCCTTTACGAGTGGCTTCGCATTCCATTTGGCCTCAAAAATGCTCCTGCGGCCTTCCAACGATCAATGGAAAGTTGTTCAGAAGGTTTACGCGACAAGATATGCATACCGTATCTCGATGACGTGATTGTTTACAGCAAGACTTTTGATGGTCATCTTGAAAACTTAAAGACAGTACTTGAGCGACTAAGGGAAAACGGTGTCAAGTTGAAATCTGCTAAGTGCGACTTCTTCAAAAGACAAGTTAAATTTTTGGGAAGAGTGATATCTGAAGAGGGATACAAGCTGGATACAAGCAATATCAAGCCAATATTGCAGCTTAGGGATACTGCTAGGATTACTGGGATACTAGAGGGGTATCGCCCTGGTTGAGGGTAAACGCGTTTTCACCGATTTTAGCTCTCTTGCGTTTGTTGCTGAATAACAAGCGTTTGGGCCTAAGTTAAGACCAAAAAGTGTGCAAAAATATTTTGGTGATGCCATTTGCTTAATATTTTCTTGTTTGTGTTTCTTAAAACTCCGTCCACAAACAGAGGGAGAAGTGCACAAAGAAGCTCACCTAAGATGTAACTGTAAGCATCCGCCATTTTTCCTTTCACATTTTGTTGCACAATTTTCTTTTTGCTTGGTTTCTTGACGTTGTTAAAATTTTCACAGCAAACAAATGGCCTCTTGCCAAGCTCCGCTTGTCCAGAATAAGTACTTCACGTAAAGTCAGAGATATGGCATCCGCTTCCGCCACGACGGGCTTCTTTTTGCACGCCGTCTGATTGGCCTGAAGTCGCCCTGCTTGAGGGTACTGTGGTATCTTCCTGTTCTTGAACGAAATCTGCATTGTCAACGCATGACAGGCGACTACTATTTGCTGTAAAAGGACATATTACGAGCCAAAAACAGGTTTGTTCTATCAGTTGACTGTAAAAATTATTTTTTTAAATCATAAATTGATTTAAGCATCGTTCAGTTTACCGAATGAGGAAAACTTGATGTCAGCTTGCTTGAAAAGTCTTTGGACGAAGGCGGCAACAAAGGTCAGTGTTTAGGATAACGAAACACAGCAAACACAATCAGAAAACATTTGATAACAACAAAAACTCTTTAATAGTGGATATGCTGCAAATTTTAGCGTCAAGTTATCTTAAATTTACCTGAAACCATGTGAAAATTTGGATACCCTCAACCAGGGCGACGTTGGAAATTTAGGCCCTCTTGACAACCCTGTTCTCGAGTAGCTCGCTCTTAAAGAAAGCATCACCAATGGCAAATGTAATTTATATCAACAACAGTGAAGAGTTTACGAAGGTGTTCATGGTAAGTGTCGTTCTGAAAATTTTTTCGCTCAACAGGAATATTCGACCAACGTTAAATACCCTCAATCAGGGCGACAACCCTCTACAGGAGGCACATAAAGAATTTTGCACAACGTGCTCAACCACTCTATGACCTCATCAAAGGAGAACAAGAAACAGCATGTCAAAAGAAGAGTAATGAGTAGAAAAGGCGGACACAGTTGCCATCAAACACAAGTATTCAGTGGGATGAGGAACACCAAGTCATTTTGGAAGCGTTAATAGAACATTTGATTAGTCCACCAAAGAAAAGATGGAGAGCTGAAAGTGATTGCATATGCATCGAGGTCATTAACACCTGCCGAAAAGAATTATAAGCTCTACTTTGGGAAACTCGAATTCCTTGCCCTCAAGTGGGCAGTGTCGGATAATTTTAGAGACTATTCATACTACTCACCAAAGTTCATAGTTTACACAGACAACAACCCCCTTACCTACGTTTTCACATTTGCCAAACTCAACACAACTGGACTCAGATGGGTTGGAGAACTGTCCGAGTTTGAATTTGAGATACGGTATCGCCTAGGCAGACTTAATGCAGATGCCGACACACCCTCCAGAATGCCACATAACATGGAAGGATAAATCAAGAGTTGCACCGCAAAGATATCATTGGATGAGATGAAAGCGACAGCTTCGGCAGTAAGAGAACAAGAAGCCGGACACACAACTTGGGCAAGCACTATGTTACCATAACAAGATGTGTTATCCATTGATGCAGAACAAAGTAATTCTCACCCAGGCTTGAAAGATATATCCACAGAAGAATTGTCAGACGCCCAGTTTCATGACAGAGTTACCTCAAGGCTCCTACATTTTCTCAAAAGGAAGAGACGCCCATCAGCTCAAGAACTTTGCAAAGAGCCTTTTGAAGTTAAAAATGGAATACGACAGTGGGACAAACTGAAGATCAACCACAATGGAATTTTATGCAGAAAGTCAGGCGAATTCACTCAAATTGTCCTACCAGTAGAGTATCACCATTTAGTTTTTCAAGAGCTTCATGAGAAAATGAGCCACCTGGGAACGGAGAAAGTACTAAGCCTTGCGAGACAAAGGTTCTATTGGCCAAAGATGCAAAGTGACATCGAATTCTACATCAACAACAAGTGTAGCTGTATCAAACAGAAGAAACCAGCCAAGGCAACAAGAGCACCGCTTGTACCGATCATTACTACGCAACCGATGGAATTAGTCTCTATTGACTCCTTACATTTGGAAAAATCAAAAGGCGGTTTTGAATACATCCTAGTGCTTGTAGATCACTTTACGAGATTTTTTCAAGCCTATGCAACGAAGAACAAGAGCGGGAAAACTGTTGCTGATAAATTTTCAACGACTTTATCCCAAGATTTGGTGCACCCCTGAAATTGCATCATGACAGAGGAGGTGAATTTGAAAACGAGCTGTTTTCAAGACTCCAAGAGCTATGTGGAATTTCAAAGTCGCATACCACCCCTTACCACCCAGAGGGTAATGGACAAGTTGAAAGATTCAACAGAACTTTGTTATCGATGCTACGCACATTGCCCGAGAATTTCAAGTCAAACTGGAAAGACCATCGGAATAAAGTCATCCATGCATACAATAGACCTTTTAGCTATTCTGAAGGAGAATCTCAATCGAACGATACTTTGCTACGTTTTGTAGAATTTTCGAATGTGCACAATAGTGATAGAAGCTCTAACGCCACTCGATCGAACCTCGCGTATAAAAATGTATAAAAATAACGCTCGATCCAGGCTCTTTTCCTGAATAGCTAAAAGGTCTATTGTACGCGCACGGAGTCTACTGGATACTCACCTTATTATCTGTTGTGCGGACGTGATCCTCGCCTGCCGATCGACATTGCTTTTAACATCGACTTACCTGCAGCAACAGGGAGTCATCGGGAATATGTCACCAAGTGGCAGAATGCCATGAAAGAGGCTTATAAAATCGCAAGTCAACGTTCAAATGCAGCTGGACAGACCACAAAACGATATTTCGATAAGAAAGCACATTACTCTGATCTTAAACCAAGTGATCGAGTTCTTGTGAGAAACCTCTCGGAGCGTGGTGGACCTGGAAAAATTAGAGCACATTGGGAAGATAAGGTGCACATGGTAGTTCGAAGGAAACATCAAGACTCACCTGTTTATGAGGTACGACCAGAATCAGGAGAAGGAAAGGTTCGTACTCTGCATAGAAATTTGCTCCTACCCTGTAGTTTCCTACCAATTGCAGACACTCCGGTTACTAAAACAAAAAGACGTAGCCAGAAGACACGTGAACAAGCGCCAACAGCACGAAACTCAGTTACAGATAATCCAAGTGAGGAATATGATTCAGATGAAGAAGAAAACGTCATCATTATGAGACAAACTCGATCATCTACAACACAACCACGAGAGATGCAAATGGAACATCACCAGGCAGACCCAGTTTCTTAAAGGAGGGAGGAGGTGGCTGATGATAAAGAGAACGAGTTAGGAAGCGCTGAAGATGCAGAAAGAGAGAACACTGAAGAAACCGCTGCCCATCATGAGAAGACAGCAGATGAACAGACAGATGCCAGTGAAGAATACATCTACAGGATAACGGAATGACATCAGGCAAACAAGTTTCTGAAACTGTTGTATCTGAACAGGCCGACGCACCATTGCCTTACAACGGAGAAGATGAACCAAGTGCATATGATTCACCCGATCAGACCATAGTGAGTGAGATGGAACAAACTAGCGTTAGAGAAAATCAAGACACAGCTAGACCGACTAGAAATCGCAATCCGCCAGATCGACTAACCTACATTGCACCGGGATATTCGATAAACAATGCGCAAGTTACGCAAATACCGCAAGCTGTACCGCAAGAAACGAAGTTACAGAGGCTATCCGGATCGCAATGCAGGACCATTATTCAAGTCTAATTGAACAGAATAAAAACGATCCAAAAAAGATGTGGCGAACCATTAACAAAGTATTAGATAGAGACTCCTCTAAGGTACCAGTCACTAGCTTAAACTGCGAAGGCAAACTTTTAACTAATGACAGAGAAATCTCGAGAGAAATTGCCAATGCGTTTAACGAGCACTTTGTCTCAGTCGGTCCAAAACTAGCAGAAGAAATCAGAACTGAACCGAATGATGACCCCCTTGCCCAGATAAGTGGCATAAACTCTAAGATTTTGAATTTCAAGATAATAGATATTCAGTACATCTTAAGAGCACTAAAAGAGCTGAAAAACGGCAAAGCCAGTGGACCGGATAGAATCCCTGTCGGATTAGTTAAAGATGCATCCGAATTTATCGCCCTTCCCCTTACCCTAGTCTATAACGCATCGCTCTTTACGGGAGTTTTCCCAGACATCTGGAAAGTTGCAAGGGTGACCCCAATTTTTAAGTCAGGTGCAAGGGGTGACATGAATAATTACAGGCCTATATCCGTTCTGTCCATATTTGCAAGGATTATGGAAAAGATAGTGCATCATCAGCTGATTGACTATTTCAAAGAGAAAAAGATGCTTAAAAAGAATCAGCATGCTTTTCGTAAGCTACACTCAACTATCACTTCTTTAGTAAAAAGTACTGATGAATGGCTCAATAACATTGATTCGCAAAAGGTCAATATGACAATGTTTTTGGATCTGAAAAAGGCCTTCGATACGGTGGATCACAAAATACTGCTTGAAAAACTTTCTAAGTATGGTGTGCAGGGTAAGGTGATTAGCTGGTTCCGATCCTACCTCACTGAACGAAAACAGTTTTGTAAAATCAATAATGAGTGTTCTAAGCCTCTGGGGGTAACCTGTGGCATTCCCCAGGGATCCTGCCTTGGCCCCCTTCTCTTCATCATATACCTTAACGACTTTGAAGAATGTTTACAGTTTTCTTCGGCGAGCATGTATGCTGACGATACGCACACAACAATAGCCTCGGATGACATTGGTGAACTTGCTCAGATGATGAAGGAGCTGCAGAATATTTCTGAATGGATGAGGGTTAATAAATTAAGTGCCAATCCTAAAAAGACTGAGTTTATGTTCATTGGTCATCCACGCAGAATTAATAAAATTGAGACTCTGGCTCCATTGAAACTCAATGGCACAGAAATAAAGAGAGTAAGGAAAACTAAGTCACTGGGGGTTATAGTCGACGAGAATCTCAGTTGGAAAGAGCACTTCAGATCCCTAAAAGGCAAAGTAACAAGTGGTTTGTCTGCATTGAAAAAACTTAAAAACATTCTCCCGCAATCTAAGCTATGTGAGGTTTACCATGCGCTTGTTGAAAGTCACCTCCGATATGGAAATGTTGTCTGGGGCAGCCTGCCCAATACGCAGCTGCAAACGCTTCAGCGACTGCAGAACAGAGCCTTCTCCATCATTAAAGATGCTAGACTAAAAGACCTCTGGACCAATAATGGGCTGAACGTTGATCAAATCATCCATTTTGATCGATCTGTCATGACACACAAAATAATCAATAAACAATGCCCCGAGAGCCTCTGGGACAAGTATACTCAGCGGAACGAAATCTCTAGGTATAACACAAGAAACAATAGAGATCTCGACATTCCAAAGTTTAAGCTTGAGTGTACAAAACGAGGTTTCCACCTCTCTGGGCTGAAAGCCTGGAATGAAATACCTATTGAAATAAGGGAAACCCCCTCACTCTGTCAGTTTAAAAGAAAATTAAAAACGTATTTAAAGAGCTCAGCAAACCCCTAACTAAAACACGACTCTCAGGAAGATCAGACATCAGACTGAACTCAGTCCAACTTTTAACAGCTATTTGAATTTTTTTCCTTCTTTTCTTTTCTATTTATAGAATTATAACATGTTTTATATTATTTAAAGCTGATGAGATATCTTGTAAAAATATGAATTTAATAGAAAAAAATAATAAATAAAAAATAAGCTTATTATGGACAGTATTGTTATCCGCAGTTTGGCAGCAGCAGCTTCAACAATTGGATTGTTCCACAAATGACCGTAGTAAGACCGCACCCAATGTATATTGGTGTTTTAAACTACATAACGTTATCAAGAACATTGTTCCGTTATTGCCTTTTATTATTATTTCATGAGTTCGCTGATGCTGCAAGAAGAAAGAAGAAAAAAAATGACTATGCATACATCTTTACAGTTGAATACCGATGCTCAAGAAAACGAACTACTTTGTCGTTAGAACTGACTAAATTTTCAAGGTCAGATTTCATATCAAGCAAAAGCAAGCAAAAGATTAGAGACAGACTGTCAGAAAATTTGATGAAAGTTTAAAACTTTGCTACTTCCCATGAAGTCCAAATGTTACCTTATGAGAAGAGACTCATATCGAAATTTTTGTATTTTCTTATAGGTTACAATGTCGGGGACGACATTTATTTGGTGGGGAAGTATGTAGGGCCCAGACCCTATAGTTCATACAAGGACATTAAGGGATTACCCCCGTAAACTAGTTAGTTTTTGAGTTGGTTTTGTGAAATCGTGAAGAAGAGAGAATTGCTGTATGAGAGAAGTTTTAATGTTGAGTTTTATGAAGGATTGTGTATAGGAATTGCGTTCTCACTCGTTTCACTCTATGAGAGAAAGAACCCACGAGAATCGAGGATCAAGTCAAGAGATAGAGAGTAACCAAGTCTTTCAAGCACTTTGCTCGTGGATGCAAAAAGCGTAAATCGAAGCAGGGAAACCAGAGACGGAAAAAGAACAGTCCCACAAATATCGTAACTTTTGCTGCAAAAACATTGATTCAAATTCTCCTTGTGTGAACGATGTAAAACGGTACATTATTGCAGTAAAAATTGTCAAAAGAGACATTGGAAAACTCATAAACCTTTGTGTGAAGCTTTGAACACATTATCGAAAACCAACGAAAACGAAGGTAGAAAAAATTCATTTGTTACCCACTTATCAGCGAAACAACAAATCAAAATTTCAAGTCTAGTTGGAAAGAAATGCGAAGTCTCTTGTCGATTGGGCAAAACTGAATCAATTGTCTTGTGGGATACAGGGTCCCAAGTTTCAATTTTGTCAGACAAAGTTTTACGAGAAAACTTTCAAAACCTTGAACCGCACGAGCTGTCTGAAATTCTAGACGAAGACTGTGATTTGAAACTGATGGCTGCCAACAATACCCCGGTACGGTACACTGGATACGTTGAAATTGAGTTTGAACTTTTGAATGAGAATAGCGTAGGACCTTTTCTGGTATCAAAGGCCGTGATCACCAATCCAGTTATCGGGTATAACGTTACTAAAGAAGTGATTCAACAGATGTCAAAGGGCAATACAACCGACGTAAAAAGTATCATGCCGAATGAATTGATGATAAATTCTGTTAAGAGTTCTTTTCAACAGATTAGCAAGCAAAATGCAGAAGCCCTCATAAATCTGATTTTGGACAGTTCAAATGATGAATTAGCTTGCATAAAATCTCCTAAAGCGAGCATTTCAATACCTCCAAAAACGTTAAAACGTCTGAATCGCCGTGGAAATGCTGTGATAAATGAACACAAAACACCCGTTCTTTTCACTCCGGATGAAATTCGGGCATGGCCCCCTGGACTTGAAATAAATGAAACGTTAGCCACCATTCCAAAAAAGAGTTTTCGAATAAACATCGAAATTTATAACTCTACTGACCATCCAATTTTACTCAATGGCCGAACTGTACTAAGTCGTGTTGAGCTGCTTAATTCTATAACACCCTATGAGGTTCAGTTGCAAGAAGGGTCTCGTTCCCATGTAAAGGCCAAAGTCAAAACAGACAGTGCATCAGTTTCAGTTGATGTTAAGGAGGGAATATCTGATAAGATTAAGGAGGAGAACAACGACTTTTTGAGTCAGTTTGATTTAAGTTCTTTAAATGATGATCAAAAGTCCCGTGTTTCTAATATGTTAATCGAAGAATCAGATTCGTTTTCAAAAGGCCAAGATGACATTGGGTGTGCTAAAGATTTTCAATTATCAATAAACTTATCAGATCAAACACCTGTACAAAAAACGTATAATGCTATTCCAAAGCCATTGTACCCAGAAGTAAAACATTATATCGAAGATTTACTGAATAAAGGGTTCATTACAAAGTCGCGATCAAACTATTCGAGTCCAGTTGTTTGTGTGAGAAAAAAAGATGCCAGTTTAAGATTGTGCGTGGATTATCGACAACTGAACGAGCGGCCAATCCCCGACAGACATCCCCTCCCCCAAATTAAGGACACATTTGAGAGTCTTGTGGGAACCGTTTCTTTACCCTGTTGGATCAAGGAAAAGCCTATCATCAGGGGTTTGTGCGATACGAACATCAACATTTAACCGCCTTTATTACTCCCTGGGGCCTGTACCAATGGGTTAGGGTCCCTTTTGGGCTCTCAAACGCCCCAGGGGGCTTCTAGAGATTTATGGCAGGATGCCTGGAAGGTATTAGAGACGAAATTTGCATTCCCTACTTGGATGATGTTCTTGTTTTTAGCAAAGATTTCGATTCACACCTTGAGCACCTAAGAATAGTTCTTCAACGTTTGCGTGACAATGGTATGAAATTGAAGCCTAGAAAGTGCTCTCTATATCAAGATCATGTCAAATATCTGGGACATGTCGTTTTGTCAGACGGATATTGCGTAGATACCTCTAACGTCAAGGCAGTTGAAAGTATGAGGGAATATCCACCAAAAACAGTAGGTGATGTACGTCGCATAGTAGGTCTTTTAAACTACTATTGTAAGTACATGGAGAACTTTTCTAAGTTGGCAAAACCTTTGTTTGATTTGCTACAAGCACCTCAGCAGGATTCCACCACTACAAAGCAAATTTTAAATTAAAAGAAAAACCATACTGGTAAACTAAATCAAAAAGGTCAGCCCCCATCGAATAGTCCGATTAAATGGTGTGAGATTCATCGTACTACATTAAATCGCCTGATTGATTGCCTTGTTAGTCCTCCAGTACTTGCATACCCCGACTTTAATGCCCCTTACATCCTTCACAAAGATGCAAGCAAGGAAGGGCTAGGTGCAGTGTTATACCAGAGGCAAAATGGTACAATGAGAGTCATTTCATATGCGTCAAGGACCTTGTCGCCAAGTGAAAAAAATACCACATGCACTATGGCAAATTAGAATTTCTAGCTTTGAAGTGGTCTATATTTGATGAATTTAGAGATCTATTGTATTACGCACCTTCTTTTACCGTGTATACTGACAATAACCCTTTAACGTATGTCATGACATCAGCGACATCAAGTATCGGCCAGGTAGCCATAATACAGATGCAGACATATTATCCAGGATGCCATTGGACATTGAGAAATACATTAACACATGCACGGAGGAAGCCACAAATAATGTTTTTCAGGCAACTGCAATCGCTGCTAGCAGTCAACATTCAGGTGATGCTACATGGGCTTCAGCTTTATCAACGACGGAAGAATCAGTGAAAGTTCAAGCAAACGAAAGAAACCCTCCAACCAAGCAATGATCTGCGACTCGATTTATTTGACTTAAAAAGAGCTCAACATCAAGATACTGCAATGTCGCGACTCATTGAATTGAAAACTCGAGGCTCAAAACCAAATCCTGCGGACACCGATAGAGAATTACCTGCAACCAAAGCATTACTACATATGATCAAATCGTGAGTATGATCAAATCGTGTTACCAAGTAACCTTCGAAACATCACTTATCGCGAACTTCACGATGAAATGGGACACCTTGGATCTGAAAGAGTGTTCCAGCTTGCCACGCTAAGAGTTTATTGGCCAAACATGCGTGCAGATATTGAAACTTACACAACACGAATATGTTCCTGTTTGAAGCAACGTCGTCCGCATATTCCGTCCCGAGCTCCATTATCAAGTATCGTGACAACGCAACCATTTGAATTAATTTAGGTTGATTTTGTACACCTAGAGAAGAGCGTGGGAGGATATGAATATATCCTTGTTATCATAGACCACTTTACACGTTATGCTGCTGCTTATGCAACCAAAAACAAGTCAGCTCCTACCGTGGCAGAGAAGATATATAACGATTTCGTATTGCGATTTGGATACCCCGAGCGTATTCATCACGATCAAGGTGGAGGATTCGAGAACCAGCTACTGGACAGTCTTGAGAAGCTATATGGGGTGCGTCATTCTCGTACAACACCCTGTCACCCTCAGGGGAATGGACAGGTGGAACTGTTAATCAGACTCTTTTATCCATGTTACGTACGCTTCCTGAGCATAAGAAGTCAAGATGGAGAGACTATTTGCAAAAGGTCGTTCATGCGTACAACTGTACTAGACATTCTGCTACTGGATTTTCACCTTTTTATTCACTATATGGCCGCCCTCCAAAACTACCAATCGATGTTATTATTAATAGTAAGCCAACCGTCGGAAGTAAAGGCACGGAGAGTTACCCGGAATATGTCCGAAAATAGAGAGGAGCAATGAAAGAAGCTTACGATATTGCCGCCAAAAGATCACAACCTAGCCAACAGCAGAACAAAGAGAATTATGACACGAAAGTTCGATCCACTGTATTACAAGAAGGTGATCGCGTTGTAGTACGTAATTTAACGGAAAGAGGTGGACCAGGCAAATTGCGTTCATTTTGGGAAAAAGACATTCACCGTATAGTAAAGAGGCTTGGTGATCACAGTCCGGTGTATCAGCTTGTGTCAGAACGAGATCCGACGTCAAAGGTGCGTACTCTACATCGTAACCTATTGTTGCCTTGTCACGATTTACCTTTTGAAAACCTGGAAACGACTCAGCACAAAAATCGTCATAATCAGAGGAAACGACGTACCTAATGTGTCAAATGAAAAAGCTGCAAATTCAGAACCAAAGAGTGACGACGAGCTATTATTCATTCTAGAACAGGAACCAACGCCTAATGTTGCACGACGACCCCCAACACCATATCGAGTTTCTGAAAGAGAAGAGACATCAAGTCGAGCAGCCGAAGTGGAAGCAGATAATTCACAGCCCAACGAGGATGTCTTGGATAATCCAGAGAACAATGATCCCAACGACGGAAATGATCTACAGACCAACCAAGAATCACCTGAAACGTCATTTTCAGCAGTAGATTCATCACCAGAACCATATACAAGACCTCGACATAATGTAAGACCACCAGAACATCTTCATTATCCAACTCTTGGAAATCCAAGTTCGTTTCCACTTGTGAATGTACTACAGAGTCCATATTCAAACATGCATTTTCGACCACCGTTATTGTATCAACCGATACAGCAAATTCGGATGCCTGTACCTGTATCTTGCCTATGCCGTACATTCGTTGTTAAGACTCTACAAAAACAACTTTGATTTTACTCATTTAGCCGCTTGAATTGTTTGACATTTCATTTTACATGATCAGACTTTACACGACTTATTTGTCGCATCGTATACTCGAAGATACATTTGAAGTCATTGTTCAGTTGAGATATTGACTCGAAACATATAGAAAAGTATACATAAATTTCTGTCGATTTCCAGCAGAGTTTAGACTCCTATCGTCAAAACATGTTTATCTCGTTCAAGTCATTCCTATCAAAGAATGGTTTAAAGGACAAGTCCGGGGTTGGTATAATTGTCGATAAAATGAAAGATTACGTCGTTGTGATTGGTGTGTAGTACTTTTTTCCAACATTTTCTCTCTTTTCTCTGCGATATTGCGTGTTTCAATCTGCGAGATGTGCGAAATGACGTCATAATTCATGACATCATTTCGCGCACTTCACTTTCGACCTGAACGAAAGTTTCCTGCCAGTTACATTTTTACATCCTTTGCACTTCGGCATTTTCGTCCCACTTGCGTACAAGATGTTTTCCCACAAAAAAACTTTGAAGATTTTCCGATGTCACAATACAGCCTCTAAACCGAGGCTAGTAAACCGAGGCTAACCTCCTTATCGCGCAATCATACAAAATGGCGACGACATTTAGGCCTAACTTACGAATAAAATTATGCGAAGTTACAGCCGGTAGAGATCCCAAAACTCGGAAAAAAGTCTAAATTGGCGTTCAGCAGTTGGTAAGGTTGCTTTTTGACATTCATTCATTTTCATTTCATTTGATCATATTTATCCACAAATCCCTATCAGCTGATACAACAACAAGATAATAGTTTCAAAATAACAATAGTAAAAAGAAAAATAAAAAATAAAAAGAACAACGTACTATATTATATCTACAAAGAATAATATGGAATGTAACCGTGGTAAGTGCTGCTCTTCCTAGGGATCGTGCTTTGGGTCAAATGCTAGTTTAGCAAGTAGTCCTTTAGTTTCTTTTTAAATGTGAGAACTGTGGGGCTATTCCTTATATCAAGAGGTGTATCATTCCACAGTTTAGCACCAGAGTAAAGAAAACTCTTTTTTGAAAATTCTAGGTTTCATTTTGGGATATCAATATCTCGGCAGTTTCTCGTTGTGTAAGCAGACATTTGAGATCTCATGGCGAATTTTCCTTGAAGGCTGTTCGGACATAAATTATTCATTATCTTGTATGCCATAACAGCCTTGTCATATTTGATAAGGTTAGAGACAGAGAGCCAATTGCACGTCCATCTGTCCTTTACATTGGAGCTTTCAATCAATGTGCGAGCTCTATCTTGGAGACGCTGCAAATGATTTAATTTGGTATCAGACAAACTGCCCCATAGTTCATTACCGTATCGCAGGTGGCTTTCAACCAGGGCTCTGTAGACACAAATCTTATAAACCCCGGACTTGTCCTTTAAGAACACTTGTTACACAGACAATTTCAAATTGTTGATGTTACTTTAAAGAGTGTTATCGCTGAAGAACATTAAGATATCGAAGAGACTTGTTGCAGACTGTGTCGTTCTATCAAGAAGTATCAAACGGACACGGTACCACCGATTCGAGCTTAAGAAGGCACATCGTGATAACCAAAGAGGAAAGACTGTTTCAAGGTGATTGAAGAGAACAGACTTTCGCAAGGGAGAGAAATATTCCGATGAACGCTAATAAACGTTTAATACAAATCGTTATTTTACCAGAAGCGCCGGGAAGGGGGCAAGGGGGGGACGGTCGCCCCTCCAATGTTCTCCAGGACCACTTTTCTAATTCTTCTAATTTCGGCGTAAAAATTTCCGGGGGGGGGGGGTAAGGCCGACGATCTTGGCAATTACAATGTGAATGAGTATACGTTCCTACAACCTTGCCATTTTAATTGCATTTTCCCACGATCGGCACAGCATTGACTCGAATTTTTTTCTCGTGCCGAAGCCCCCAGATCCCCGTTCTACGTACGCTCCACGATTTGCATATCTTATCAACATAGCTTCTGGAGGACGTAAATCAAGATCTTTTTCACGAAAGAGGAGAAAGAATTTTGGTAATTGGGTATAGATAAAGTAGTGCATGGTAAGAATCTTTCGGCGAAATGCAGGAAGGTTGCTGGGAGACTTGTGCTAAGCCATAGCATAAGTTGGCGTTTTGAAAACTTTATAGCTGTTGAGGCCATGGAAATTGGATTGTGAGAACTGTTCCAGGACAAAGTACATTGTGTTTGCACAAAAATTTTCCTGCGGATACAATTCATTGAAAATAGTTACAAAATTGTGAAAGTTTCTCTTTTGGTCTTGGTAAGGATGGCATGTAGGATAGGCATACTAAGCCAAAGGATATCATGTTGAAAAATTTTACGGGAGATGCTAGTTTAAGTAACTGCTGCAAAGCGTTCAACAATTCCAATGCAGCAATGGCTAAAATGTGATCGGTAAAAGTGCTCTAAGCCAAAGTAAAGAGCGTATCCACAAAAATTTTCTTGGGGCTTTGCCCCCAGACCCCTTCGGTGTATGCTGGACTTTCAAGTTTCTACTGAACCCGATGCGCCCTTTCACAAACCGCATATACTCCATATTTCTGGATCTGATAGTACACAGTAACTCGTTGACAATTCCATTACCGAGTGGAGCATGTTAGGTTGGTCGAAGAAATGTTTGGGGATCCAAAGGTTAGACGCTCGGTCCCCGGTTGGACGTTATTTTCTAATTGTGGTACCCTACTCGTGTTATTTAACAGACTCATTCATCTTAATATCAATCAATAAAAGGAGCGTTGGTCGCATTTACAGCTAAAGTAGAGGGCGTGGTCCAAGAAAAATTTTCCCCAGACCCCAGACCCCATCCTCCTTCGCCCCTCCAATCCACTGTATTTTACAAGTTCGGTTGAACTTCAATTCCAACAGGGGGAGAGTGTGAGGGACAGGAATTATGTAGGTAAAATTATTCACATATTCACGTAACACGCATCGCATGAGCTGTGACTCATGTACCCCCGTCCAAGTGGGTGGAACTGTAAAGCCAAAAATAATTTTTTTGTGAGTAATGAATCGTACGAGGGGAGAGAAAGAGCGCTGCATGATTGTAAGAAGCTAAGTAGGCAGGAAAAGGATTTATCCTAGATCGTGTACGAATTATGTTTTTATCGATGATGACGATGAAGTGAATCCTGACGAATTTTGCTTGTCACCCTCACAACGACATAGTTCTTAGGTCTGACATAGACATGTAATTATTCTTGTTAATTTTCATGCATTATCAACGTTTCCAAACCTCCAACCTTTGCGGATTAAATTCAGAAGAAGATTCAGGCTGTCTCAAAATTTGAAAGCATTGAATATTTCAATTTTGTGATAATTCCATTGCTACTACGTTACCATCTTCACATCACATGAACAAAATCATAAGTATCCATTATTACAGCACAATAAAAAGTTTCCTATACGTTGTAATGGTTTCTTCATTCAATGATTAATTTGCAACAGTGATGTTCCATCGGTTTTGCATCAGTCTTCAGGCATTGTCACAGCAAGCATTCCTGTCTTCGTTGTTGTGGGTCGTGCTTGATAACGGTAAACTTGCTCTTTTTGAGAATCCTAAAGTGGAACAAACAGAAATGTCCAGCAAATGTCTGTGCTGGATAATAAACCTCATCCAGTCTCACATGGAATTTCATGTGCAAAAGAAACTGATCAAGGACAATAACATAAATCTAGTGGCAGTAGGCTTCGCATTTATAGGCAAAATGATAAAAGCTGATGAGTTTTTCGTACAAGACAGTCTTGACAAATATTATTCCACATGTGACCTCCTATTTCAAAGCCTGAACTTCCCTATTGGTGTGACGTTCATCAGCAACGGAGAAACTTTATAATGCTTTATGATTGTTTACATTTAGGCCAAACCCAAAGAAAGTTCTCAGAATGCGAAAGTCAAAGTTTTGTTGTTATTCTTCTTGCCTTTGAGCCAAAACGGCTAGCAACGTACTCAAAAATAATCCCGTTTCCATAAACTTTAAATAAACTTCGAATGTAGTAAATTTAGTAGGGGTCAACATCTGTTTTCCGACTAAAAAGCAAACACGTTCGTGAAAGGAAGCACGTAAAGTTAACGAGGAATAAACGGTCATGGCTCTAGAGCAACAATTGCCTTTGAAACTGTGGGAAAATGGCAAAGGCTACAGGAAAACCGCGAACATTTTTAGAAACCAGATGGGTACAGCTATTGCGTTATATCTCCAAATTGAGAATTTCTGCCTTAGTTTAGGCAGTATTGCACTTTGAAACAAATTTGGGTAAATCTAGGCCAAGAAAAGTTGATTTTCTTAAAACATCGAGGCCATGTTTAAGACGAGAAAAATTCTGATATCATTTGATCAACGGTTCGTAAAAAGCGACTAAGTAGGTCAAAAAAATATCGAGGAATCCAAAATTTTAAACGAAATTGCTATGAAACCGACGACAAACGTTAAATTTACGAAAAAGTCGGCTCACCTGCTGAGCTGCGTCCCAAGTTTGTAAACAGAATTGTCCACGGCCTTTGAAAGGTTTGATAAACCAAGAAACTTTGAGTCCAAAGCTCTTAAAGAAGTTGAAAGAGCAAAGATACAGCTATTGTGTTATATCTCGATGTTTCACTTTGCGACACTTTGCGACAAAATATGGAACTATTCATCAGCGCTGTCTGCAACTGCTAATGATTTAAATATTCAAAACGAAAAACATTCTAAATCCAACATTTACGAATCAACTACTCGAAGAAAAACTGCTTCTTAGCGGACTGGACTTCATTAATAATGACAATATAAGGTATGGAAATATTTCATTTGATGGTCTTCATGTTAATGAGGGGGGTGTTAAGATGCTAGCATCCAATTACAGTAGATACATAAAATATTGCTAGGGACTTCAGGGAAATGCTAATTGCTCCGTTAATGTAACAAAAAAACGCAGAAAAGGAGTAAAAATATCGCAGTTGAACGTAGTGTCACTTAGAAAACACATGGTAGAATTAGCTAAATTAATGCACGACCATGAGTTAGATGTTCTTGGCCTCAATGAAACCAGGCTGTCAAAAGACATACGCGACAGTGAGGTTTCAGTCGAGGGATATGACATCTATAGACACGATAGGGACACCTCAGGGGGTGGCGTAGCTATTTATGTAAAAGACACCCTTTCCCATCAAAAAAGAGAGGACATCAGGGACCCCAATTTAGAGATTATAGGGATTGAAATAACCCCTAGGCATGCTAAGAGTTACATAGTGCTTTGTTGGTACCGTCCGCCAACTGAGGGTACAGACGTTTCCACCTTTGAGGCTTTAACGAACATTATAAAAATGTTAGACGCAGAAGGTAAGGAAATTATTCTTGTTGGTGACACAAATTGCGATTATAAAAAACCAAAGGACTGTAACACGAGGAAGCTGAAACTTATTTATTCAGAATTTCAGTTTGAACAGCTGATCAAGGATTTTACAAGGGTAGCTGCTACAACAAGCTCTAATAATGGAGAGATTAGTACATCCAAAACAATAATTGATCATTTCTCCACGAACAGGCCAAATTTTATTTCATACTCTGGCGTCATAAAACTTGGCATGACAGATCATTACATGATCTTGGGAATCAGAAAACTTAATGCCAAACTCCAGGTCACAAGGAAGCAGTTTAAGACCGAATTTCGCAGCATGAGAAATTATGATAGGGAAGCTTTTCTGTTCGACCTGCAAAGCGTTGATTGGGAAATGGCTACATCCACCGCCTGGGATGACCCTAATGTAATGGCAAATAATTTCTACGATCTCTTTCACTCGATCTTAGATGTGCATGCACCGTTAAAGACACGGAAAGGAATAGCGAGGCATGCACCTTCTCCCTGGATAACTCCCCGTATCAAGAACTTGATACGTGAGAGAGACCGGGCTAAGAAGAAAGCTGAAAAAGACCGTTCAATATGGCCTGAGTACAAACGTCTAAGAAACAGGGTGACCAGTGAACTCCGAAGAGCGGTCGAAGGCCACTACTGCAGCTTGATAGATGAGAATTCCAATAACCCCAAGGAGATGTGGAAAACGATTAACAAAGTCTTGAACAAAAATCAGTGTTCCACGACTCCCAGATCCGTTATGTACGAGGGTCAACTGGTTGAAAAGCAAAAGGAAATTGCGGAAGCATTCAATAACCACTTTACCACCATAGGCCCAAAACTTGCGGAAAAAATCGAAACTAAAGAATCCGATGACCCACTAAAATACCTAATTGATGAAGGGCCTTCTACAGCCCCTCGTTTCGAATTTCATCTGGTTGATCCAAGCACTATCGAAAAAGAAATCAAAGAGTTGAAGTGCTCCAAATCTGCAGGATATGATAAAGTTTCTGTAAAGCTAGTAAGAGATGCAGCAGGAATTTTATGTAAGCCTCTAACTGCCATATTCAACTCTTCATTTGAAATGGGTATTTTCCTGACATGTGGAAAATAGCAAGAGTGACCTCTATTTTCAAGTCTGGTTCGAAAAACGACATGGGCAATTACAGGCCTATATCCGTGTTATCTGTTTTCTCGAGGTTGCTAGAAAAACTAGGGCATGATCAAGTTTCAAATTACTTGAAGGTGCATAAGAAATTTTCAAAATGTCAACACGCATTTTTAAAGATGCATAGCACTTTAACGTCACTACTTAACGTAACAGATGCGTGGTTTTCTAACATTGACAAACGCAAAATTAAAATAAGCGTATTTCTAGACCTCAAAAAGGCTTTCGATACGGTGGACCACGGTATTCTCCTCTCAAAGCTTACTAAGTACGGCGTTGTAGGGACACCTCTTCGGTGGTTCACATCGTACTTGACGAATAGAAAACAATGCTGTCAAGTGAATGGCCACAAATCTAGCCTAAAAACTGTTCACTGCGGTATTCCTCAGGGTTCGTGCTTGGGGCCTCTCCTCTTCATTCTGTATGTCAATGACTTTGAGCAGTGCCTCAATAAATGCACCACAAACATGTATGCGGACGACACCAGCGTAACTTGCTCTGCTGAAGATATTGACGAACTCTGCAATGATCTAAGAACTGAGGTTGATAATATTGCAGAATGGTTACGGCAGAATAAGCTCAGTCTGAACACTGATAAAACAGAATACATGGTTGTTGGTCACAAAAGACAAACGAACCGTATCCAAGGTCCATTAGAGGTAAACATAAATGGAGGACCAATCAAACGGGTCAAAAAAGTCAAATACCTTGGAATTACAGTGGACGAAAACCTTACATGGAACGAGCAATATAAAAACCTCAAAGGTAAAATTAAAAATGCTCTCTCGTCCCTGCGGAAATTAAAGAACATACTACCGCAATCAAAATTGGATCAGGTGTACAAGGCACTGCTTGAGAGTCATCTGAGATACAGTGATGAACTATGGGGCAGTTTGTCAAACACAAAGCTTGATCATCTTCAGCGTCTGCAAACTAGAGCACGAACGCTAATAGAAGGCTCTAGATTAAAGGATGGATGGAGATGCAATTGGCTTTCAGTCCAAAACTTGATAAAATTTGACAGGGCCGTGATGATCTATAAAATAATGAATGGCCTCTGCCCGGACAACTTAAGAGGGAGACTTGTTACCAGATCTCAAATATCTAGTTATCAAACAAGAAATCAGTTAGATATTGACACTCCAAGGCAGAACCTAGAATTCTCCAAAAACAGTTTTTTCTATTCTGGTGCAAAGACGTGGAATGAAATCCCATTAGAAATCAGAACAAGTTCCACTATCACCCTATTCAAAAGGAAACTGAAGGAATTCCTACAAAATTAGCATCCTTCCCGAAGCACGATCCCTAGGAAGACCAGCAAAGTTGTAAGATTTTATATATATGTAAATAGACATTTGTATAGTTTCTCTTTTCTTTTTTTTAGCTGATAGGGTTTTGTGTTTAAATATGATAAAATGAAAATGAATGAAATGAAATATGAAAAACATTTTTACAGAGAGAAATATTCCATACAGTTTACGAAGTGAAAATCATTTGCGGTTGCCAAAAGTTAAGACAACAATGCACGGAATAGAGAATATTCAGTACAGAGGTTGCCATTTGTAGTCCTCATTACCGAGGGAAATTAAAGATTCCAACACACTCGCTGAATTCAAACGAAAAATAAATCATGGGATGGAAATACTTGCATCTGCAGATTGTGCAAAGTTTTTATCAAAGATTTAGGGTTTTTGTAGGCTTGTTTGGGACATTGTAAAGTAGGTTTTAAATTATTTCGTTGGCTTTAAATAGCTCGTTAGCTATGCATACATATATTTTTTTCCTTGCCAACGTAACATAAATTGTTAATAATAATAATAATAATAATAATAATTGGAACGCCTGCTGACGCCATTTATTACAAAATTTTACTTTCGCGCCACAGCTTTCATGCAACAGAGGCCGGAAGTGACGTCAGAACTCAGGCTTGGTGTTGTCAGGCGTGATGTACTCGGCCTTATTTATCTTTCTCAGAAGGCTCTGTAGCTTCCCTTAAGCCCAATATTCGAAATTAGGACTCGAAAGTGCCTGCTGAATTCGACAAAATTTATCACAGAAATCTGAATCAACCCCCGTAAATCTGCAAGTGCGAGCTTGATTGCGCAGATTAACGGGGGTTGATACAGATATCTGTGACAAATTTTGTCAAATTCAGCAGGTACTGTCGAGCTCGAATTTCGAATATTGGGCTTAAGGGATGCTACAGAGCCTACTGAGAAAGATAAATAAGGCCGACTACATGAGCTTTAGCAGCGAAATTTGTTGAGTTTTGATAAAACATTCAAGCAGAAAGATTTCTAAGAATGTTGCCTGATAAATAAGCAACGCTTTGATGTTTTGTTTTGCATGTTTGGACAAATATAGATGCAACGCGGGTGAAAAGAAAACAGTTGTTGCTGATCTGTTTGGAAATAACTTGCGTTCCTTTACTTATAACTACGCGTAGATACAACAGTCCAACAGTATTATCATGACGTCTTGATAGCTAGCCTTCTTCGAGGCGCTGTATTGGATTGATCGATGGCAAGGACGAAAAGCAAAAACGAAATCAATGTCATATGAGACACAGACAAGAAAATCTGACTTGCAAGCACTTTCAACGAGATATTCTACCTGAAGAAAGAAAAGATCTTGGTAAGTCATGCGTTAGAAAATTTGAGGGCCCCTCACTACAATACATTGGGCTTCCTGTGCCGGGACGATACCAATTAGCGATTTTTACATTGTGGCAGTGGTTCGCTTCTAACAATGTCATAGGAGGCGTATCAAATCTACAATTCTAGCAGCTCGATTCTGAAACTTTTGCACCGTTTCAGTGAAGTCACCCCACAGCACCCCGATAACGAAAGCAAAATCGAAAACAAGGCTCGACGATGCCACCGATACATCATACTCAAAGTGTTTTGAAGCAAAAATTTCCTGGAATATTTAAAAAAGCCAATGGCACGAGAAACCTTGCTACGGAGACTGTAAACGTGTACTTTCCAATTTAAGTTGATATCGACTATCACACCCAGATACTTCGTTCAGTCTATATTTGCAATGTGAGATTTTCCAATTAAAAACCGTGGATGATCAACAGTTTTTCGGCAATTTTCTTAATTTTAGGCTGGAAACATACAATCAGAGCTTGAGTTCTAAGAACTGGTAGCTGTCAATTACGGTCCAGTGAGCCAGAATTGTGCCATTTTCAACTTCTTAAATGCACTTTTTAGTCTCTGGGACTCCCTCTTTCCTTGAATATTCCTTTCTAGGTTTTCAATAAGGGCTCAGCAAACAGCTTTGTCATGCAAAGAACTTTGACATTGTGCAGCATGAGCAAGTGCTTTCAAAATCCTCCGAGTGTGCTTACTGTTGATATTTTTCAGATTTAAATAGGTTCTTTTGAATTCTACCTTGAAGGACAGGGTAAGATGGGGGTAATTTGGGTTTAAAATGGGCATTTTTCGAAATAAATAGAGCATCCTCACAAACTTGCTGGAAATATCTAAGATACTTTTTCGTTTTACCTACATTGAATCTTTTTTCGTTCCTCGAAACTTGTTCCCGTTCTTTAATTTGAAGTCTGAATATTTTATTTATTCTTACAATTGTAACGTATTTTTAGTAACCCTCGCACTGATATCTGATAAACCGGAACCAATTAGGAGTAGAGTATGTGTTTTAAAGCAAGTAGGAGTAGAGTATGTTTGGTAGTGGTTGTTGTGGTAGGCCTCGTGTTTTGGAAGACATTCGACACGCCACAGGTTTGAAGCTTTATTCCGAAAGAAGTTGAATTAAAAAGCGTTTTAAATCTCTCCGAAGAACCTGTTCGTGACAATTTGGTGGCCAGTTTAGGTCGAAGGAGGGAAATTCAAAACTGAGATGGATAACGGCGAAGAGGGCCTAGGCGCAGTAGGCGGTGAAGGCAGGCAAGATTTGATCCCACAGTTGTTAAGAAGATACGAAGAAGAAGGACTCCCACACAGGGGCGGACTGGCCAGTCGGGCTACTGGGCTGGGGCCCGAAGGGCCCCCCTCAGCAAAGGTCCCAATGGGCCCCTTCTGTGCTGGAAGAAACATACTTCAAATGGTTAATTTTGGATGAACTTTCTGACAGTGACAAAAAAACCAGTTTCAATCAACGAAAGATTGGTTGAAGGGCCCTGTAATGATTCTTTCAACAGTTATCTTTGTTTGTCAAACAGTTGAAAATGTCAAAAGATTGCAAGTGGGCCCCAGTTCGTAAGATAAGGGTACTGCAAAATTCCAATTGGCATAGTCTCATTTTCGACTGATAGGTGAACTGATGAATCTGCAAATGTAGAACTTGACAAAACTGGAGCAGCTTTTGCCAAAGGGGCCCAATAAAGACCTGATCGAGGAAGGCGTCTTTTATGCAGGGGCCCCTTCTCACTTTACCTCATGCCCTTGCCAGTCTGTTAATTTCAAACAATTTTTGCCTATATCTACACTCGGTTACAGTGACCTAGGAGACCATGTTAGGGGTATTTAAAATATGAATAAGGTTTTAGAAAAAAGATAGAAGCAGTGGCGTACCCAAGGTGGGAATGGGGGTCCGGACCCCCCCTTTTCAATAAAGATGGTCCTCGAGATTAGCACAAAAATGCAATAAAATTTGTGTTGGGGCTCGTCAAAGTTTCATAGAAAGGTTTTGGGTTTTTAACGAATGCTTGAACGCGGCTGGAAGAGGCATTCTCAGCCAAAGTAGAATCGTAGAATAAATATCCTCAAAAATTTTCCTGGGGGCTTGGCCCCCAGACCCACTTAATCATTTCAATATCCCAAGTTATCTCAGCCTGTCCACCATGCCACTAGCTATAGGGATCCTAATTTGCTGCTACCGTTGAAATTTGCCAAAGCTTCTTGCATAAAAGATGCCACCGGCCGACTAAACAATTATAAAGGAGCGAAAAGAGACACCTATCAAGCTCGAAGGACCAGCTCCAAATCATTTTGCAGTAAAGCAACTTTGCAATGCGTGTTTTGATATACTAGTCTGGACGTTATTGAATAATTATTCTTCTTGACTTTCCTAGAGTAACTTTCTATGATGGGTATGAACTCTCATTGCAAATCTGACAAAGCGACCTGCTGTGATAATTGTCGCCATGTTTACGATGCAAAGCATAGCTAAAAAGGGCGTTTCCTTCATTTTCCGACCGTCTAAAGGGCGTGGTTGCTAAGAATTTTCCTGGGGCTACGCCCCAGACCCCCTCCACCTTCCAGTGCTGCGTACGCCCTGGATAGAAGTATTCAACATTTAAGGATTCTGAAATGTGATCTAATAATACTTTTAAGGCATGAAATGAAAATTATACGAGAACAATGATACAAAAACATGTACAGTAATTGACTTGACAAAAAGACCTTTTGTAGACGATTTTGATGCTCTGCTTTCAAGAATTTTCCCAGTGAGGTCTTTCGTCAAACGGATTCCCTTTCGGAAGTAGTTGGATCTTGAAGTTTGAGGAACGACAAATGAAAGCATTTCTCGGCAATGAATCAGACCTTCACCAAGAAGAGCGAAGCGGGCGTGGCCCTGAAGGTCACGGTGTCCCTGAGATTTCTGGTTTCCCATTCAACTTATGCTATAAGAAATTGCATTCTTGCAACAGGCCTGCTGGAAACGGTCGGCCGAGGCGCTTCAGCCCGTAATACTTTGCTGAAATTCGTTCATTTTTAAGTAAAAGAGGCTGTGAAAGCCAAGCTCATAGAGATGAATATTTAAAGTTATTTTGTATTCCAGGAGGTTGCCAGAATCTATCACAAACTATTCCTTTGGATATTGTGCAGTTCAAAAATAATGTATCTACTCGTGAAATTGCAGTCATTTTCTTAAATTTCCCGGAATGACCCCCATCAGTCGTGATGCTCTGCTTCTTTAATGGTAAATTCTCCAAAATGGGGCGTTTTCCAACAATCTAAAGGGTGTGTCAATGAGAATTTTTCCCGGGGGTAAGCCCCCGGACCCCCAGCTTTGTTCGCTGCGCTCGCACTGAGTTTCAAAGCAGAATGCAACTCGTATAGAGAACCATTCAAATTGTTAGAAGTTAGTCCAGTATCATTTGAGGCCAATTCAGGGGGTGTGTTCACAAAAGATTTCCCAAGGGAGTGCCCTGCAAACTTTTCGCTCGCGTAGTTGCGGGCCCCCTCGTTGCCGAATCGCCCGGGCCCCAATTCTACTGCCAGTCCGCCCCTGCTCCCACAGTATCCCCAAGCTCAAGCAAGAATGCACTTACCTTACATGCAGCAGATACAACAAATGCCAGTATATCAACAGGTTGCCCTATTGATAAAGCCACGTCGATCGGTCGTAGAAATTCACAGGTTTTGTGGGGAGGAAAAGGAAGATATCACAGAGTGGCTTGAGACTTGGAACAGCAAATGCTTGGAACCAAAATGAGGAGAAGGTAATGCTACCATTATATCTTCAGGGCAGAGCCAGTCAGTATTATCGAAGCTTACCCATGCAAGTGAAAGAAATCCAATTTTTCTCAAAGGGGAGTTACAAAAACATTTCAACTCTCCCTCTCAAAGGTTACAAGCTAGGCACCTTTTGGGTGAAAGGTCTCGGCGCCAAAATGAAACAGTGGCTGATTTTTACGAAGACATTTGTAAACTGGTGCGGAGAGGATGTAACAACAAATCATCTGATTTTCAAAATGGAAAAGCCCTTAAATATTTTGTAAAGGGACTGAAACCAACAATAAAGAAAATTTTCTGGGGGGAAGAGGCCAAATTTTTGGATGATGCAAATCAAAAAGCTCGTACAAGAGAATTGTACCTCCAGTCAAAAAAGAAAAAATTTGATGTCAGAGCAGTGGAAACAAATTTTGGCCTAAAGGAAAATTCAGGGCAAACCTCCCCAAATGACCGCTCTTCTAGATAGCATGCAGGCTATCACGAAGAATCAGGAAACTCTGATTGCATTGCAAACACAAAATTTTTCACAAGGTCCCTCCTCCGCAGCACCCAGTTTCAGAAGTCGTGGGACAACAGAAAGACGGCAACGTAGGGATATTGAATGCTGGAATTGCGGTGAGAAAGGTCACTTCCAAAATAAATGTGAAAAACCCCCAAAGCAAAGATTGCCAAATTCTGGAAATGATACGGCTGACCAGGAATGACTAGGCCACACAAGGAATAACTCGGATATGATAAAGGAAGAAGAAAGGGTAAATTTAGCAAGCGACGAACTTAGCAAACAAAAACTTGTCAAGGCCGTCGTCAGTTTAACAAAATAGTTTTTACTTTCCCAGAAAGCTAGAAAGTTATATGACAAATTCTGGTTGATTGAGAATGATTTCGCAAGATTGTTGATTTCACTCCCACTTTTTACTCTCCTATCCTTGACCTCAGTCAACTCTAACCACACGATTCGTCAATAGTCCACTAAAGGGTTTCACGTGGTGGACGCACCTGGGGACATGATGTCAGTTACAGTGCTCTTCCAAAAAGAGCTTTAGGTCTCGCAATTTGTGTGCGATTCTAGAAATTTCTTTGGATATGAAAAGAGAAGAATTGGAGGAAACATTTCTGAAGGTATGTTTCAATTGAAACATCCTATTTCAACTGAAAGGTATATTGCGAGACGACACAAAATAGACATGGTGTGTGGAAACATCAAAAGAAATGTGGTGAGCTGTACTTACACCTTCGTTGCAGGTAGGTCAACTTCAAAATTTTATTGCAAGTCTTCTGAGCAAAAGAAACAGCGAAAGCGAAGAAATATCAAATAGATGACATCAGCAAACAACTTTCGCGCGCTTTTTGGAAAGCTAGGCCCAAGCTCCTTTTGATTTTAAAATTTTAATCAAGGTCGTGGCACAACACGGAATCGATGGTGGTCTAACCGGGGCGATATTACTCTAGTATCTTTTCATTTCATTCATTTTAAATTATTTATCCACGGTTACCCCGTCGATCTAAGAAGACTGCTTTTCAGGGGGCCGTACTTAAAATCTAAAAAAAGAGAAAATTGTATTTATCGTTTAAAACCCTATCCTAATTACAATGGTACATACATAATTAAATGAATGAAAAGGAAACAGCAAAATAAATCATTTTCTTAAAGCATTTTTAAATGCTTTGAAAGAGGATGCCTGCTTGACTTCCAAATCTAAATGGTTCCAGACACCAGTACCACGATATGAGAAAGCTCGTTGACCATTGCACGTTTTCATTAAAGGGACCTGGAGATCAGTTGCGGTGTTTCTCAAATTTTTCCTACTGCATGCCGAGTTTTTCGTAAAAAATTTCTGACAGATAGTCTGGCGCAAGGTCATTTACTGATTTATAAACCATGCAAGCTGTCTCAACTTTTATCATATCCGCTATCGTAGGCCAATTTAGAGTTTTTATCAAGGCACTAGCAGAAGAATCATAACGACTGTTGGTCACAATTCTAGCTGCACGGTTTTGAAGTTTTTGAAGTTTTTGAGTTTTTGAAGTTTTTGAAGCTTGACGGTCTTGAAATAAGATACTCTTTATTTTGAATAACATTATCTTGTAATAAGACAGCTAGTTTTCAAAATAACAGTATCTTGTAATAAGATATTTCTTAGAGTATCTTGCCCATCTCTGATTATAAATAAAATAAATTGCCCTGAAGGAGCTATTGGCATTAAGGTGGTCTATGGGGTTAAGGAGAGAATGTACATGAGGAAGAACAAGGGCACAACAGAAGAGTTTGGAGTGGTGAAAAGAGCAGTAAACAACTTCAAGAATGAAAATCGAATGATTGTCGAGCATAAATATGAACGGCCGCTTTGTGGAGCGAACCTTGACAAACCCATATGAGAATAATTTCCTGACATGAAGTGATTGACAGCTACAAATGTCAAAAGGCAGCAAAGTGACCCCATCAGCTACTCGGCACGACGGCGGGCCTGCGCGGCGGCGCCGTTGCATCCTGCAAGGCTAGGGTTGTCTACTTTCATGCGAAAGCATTGCTACGCACTCACTAATATCCCTATTAAAACAAACGTATTCTACTCACCTGCTTGTGTGATTGATGCTGAAAATCTCACATCACTTTCTGGAGTCCACAAAGAGTCCAGCATTACATCTGTGACATCATCAGCATCAAACATACCCTGTGAAAAGAAAGTTATCACCAACGTCAACTGAGAAGATTCATTAGAAGCATCTTATTCAATTCTCGCGGCTCATTCACTAAAGTAACACGAAAGAAGAAGAAAAAACGAATTCAAGCAAAAAAGTTTAATATGTACCATGCTACTACAAAATCTGCCCCCCCCCCCTTTGAAAATCATTGCAGCAAAGGTAAGTGCGACATAATCACAGAGATTGACCTTCCTGATGCCTAAGGGACGGAAGTATTTTCTACGTTTTTTTGGCCATTTTCACAGTAGGGGTCCCGTAGTGAATTCGAAAGATTCAACTAATTATCTTTGCAGAATAAGGAAAGAAATTTACACCCGATCTAAGCTTCAAAAGACGCTAAAGAAATATCCTCCACAGGAAAATGAAACAAAAATAAAAAACAACGAAATAAATGCGTTTCAATAAGGAAGAAGGCGATTAAAAACCATTTTAAGAATGCAACAAGCAATGGGTTGGTTTCAAACCAGGATTTCTGGGACCTCGTCAAGCCCATACCTTTGCAATAAGGGGGGGGGGGAGGGGTTGCATGGTAATGACATTACCTTAGTCAAAGAAGATAAAATTGTAACTGATGATAGAGAACTTGCCGAAGACCATTACCTACATCAACATCGTTGAAAAATCATCGGGAAAAAACCCATCAGCATTGCCGATAATGTACCCTGCTAAGATGATCGGTGTATAGTTGGACAGAGTTTTCAACAATATCACAACCACCAAAGTGTTATAGCATTTATTAAAAGTCTAGAAAATCCATTTAACACATTTTCTCTTCATGAAGATTCAACAGAACATGTTTGCCGTCTTTTACGGGCAATAAATGATAATAAATCAAACGGTGAAGATAAGATACACCACTTAGCGACGAGTGAGCTATCCGTCCCACTAACAAAGGCCATAAACATTAGCGTTCGCGAAAGCACATTTCCAGAACGCACAAGGAAGCTTCAGTAAAGTTGCTAGGTGTCATTGTCGACCATCAATTAAACTTTGACCTCCACATATCTGATCTATGCAGAAAAGCAGCAACTCACCTAAATATATAAAACGACTAAAATATTTTCTTGATCTTGCAGAGAAAAATGTACTCGTTCAAAGCTTTGTCTTTTCTAACTGTAACTACTGCCCCTTAGCACGGATTTTGTATTGTCAATCTGTGCCTTTCCTCCCATACTTGCAACTAGTGTCATTCCTCGTCTTTTACTTGTAAGATAGTAAAGAGGTCTTATGACGCAAGCCGGTCAATCGAGTTTGAACGATAAAACGTGGGACAGGAAACAAGTGAAGCTGCTGCTTGTTTTCGAAATGGCATAGATTTTCTAAATCCACTATACATTCCTTAAAGGACCTGAGTTCATATCAATACTGAACTCAATGAACGAATTGCAATTCCTGTTAAAGTCTTCATTGGCAAATTCGCAAGTTTTTATCTTTGGAAACTCTCCCTACAAAATCCCTGTGATTGAACGTAAACAAGCAAACCACAGTCAACAAATTTGACATGCTGACAATTAAACACCAATAACTCAAAATCTTAGTGCAAAAACCTAATAACATTTGACACCATTCCAAAGGGGATTCTTTAAGCTATACATATATATTCATTATTCCACTTAATTGTCGATACTACCCTTATAAGACCATAAGGTCATAAGACCTCTTGATAGAGAGAGCTTGGCGACGACAGGTGCAACTGACTTCCCTCGCCTGTGCAACTGCTTCTACTGAAATGTCTACCGAAAAGGAAATAATATTAAATGCAATCAATGATATTCGAAAGAAAGCAAAGAAAAGGCCTGATAAAGATCGCATAATATCACATGTTACAAAGAAAAATCTACTGAATGAAGATGACACTACGACGGTCTTAGATGGCCTAGCCAATGATGGATCGATCTACTTAGAGACATACGAGGATGGTACCACGGCCTATTTCATCTCAAAATCACACCATGATACTCAGCCCTGTTCTCTCACTCGATCAGTACAAACTGAATCAGTCCAGCATGTCGAAGAGGTAAATCTACTCGAGCAAATGCAAGACGATTTGATTGAATTTAAAAGTTTTGTTCACGGGGAGATCCTGTCGCTCAAAGCCCGTGTTTCGAACAGGTCGATTTCTGATGCGAACAAGTCGCCGGATAAATAATTGGATTATGAAAGACTCCTCATAAGAAGCGTCGAAGATCGAATTTTATCTTTAGAGAGGCAATTGGCCATGAAACAAAATATTATTGATCAACTTATCGAATCCTTGGTAAAAGTTAAGGCTCCCCATGTTGACAAGGCTTCTCCCCTGAGAGTGATGAATGATCAACACAAAGCTTCACACAAGAAGAGCAGTCACAACCAATTGAACCACGTACAATACCCGGCGTGGAAAAGAAGGTATCGAAGGCGAAGGAAGGCAGATCTAAGAAAAACAAGCGTAGGCCAACTGTAAACAATGCTGCTGATGAGCCCGAACGAAGAACGGAGCCTACCCCTGTTTCTGCGGTATGTCAGTCTGTAAATGTCAATGATGAGACTGGCACAATGAGTTCGCAGAGCCCCGAAACCTGCAACGCAACTCCCAATGAAATTGGCAATGCAAGTCCAAATGGAACGAGAAAGAATCTCTACAAGGATAGCTTGTTACCTTGAAGCCATTTCTCGATATTGACAAGCTCAGCGTTTAACACCATGTGCAATTCATCCAAAGTTTTGGAGGAGTATGAAATCATTGTATCGTCAGCATACATATTTGTCTCAGCCTTCTTTAGTGCAAAGGGAAGATCATTTATATAAAGCAGAAAAAGAAGTGGTCCCAAACAATACCCTTGTGGCACTCCGACATCAATACGACCGAAACCAATATACGAGAATAGAGTCTCTACAAAAGCTACAAAACAGGGCTGCTCGTATCGTTACGGGTAGTTCTTATGATGCACCTTCTGTGCCATTACGCAAAGAACTTGGCTGGTTGTCCGTCAAAGAAATGATTGTGAAAGAGACATCTACAATGATGTATAAATCTCTAAACGATCTTGCACCACAGTACCTTAGTGACCTATTCGTTAGACTATCAGATTTCCACACACGAGAGCTAAGAAACACCAAAAATGATCTTGCAGTACCGTTAATGCGAACAGTAAGTGGCCAAAAGGCATTCTCTTACCGTGGTACCAAAGTGTGGAACAAGTTTAAGAATGATATCAAAGAGGCCCCCTCGGTATACTCTTTTAAATCAAGGTTGAGACAGTTGGGGTACGAAAATCTTTAATTTTGTACATTGCTTATTGTCGCCAGATGTATATATTTTTATCCATTAATTTATTTGTAAATAGTTTATTAGGTACTTTAATTTTAACAGGGCCAAATTGTAAAACAATATCCTTATTGAATTTGTACCCTGTATAAATATGTTTAAAATATGAAATATATGAATATGAAATATATATGAAAGAGGGTTATAGTGGTAGGTGACTCAATGTTAAATGGAGTTAACGAGAAAGGGCTTTCAAGGAACCATTTTGTTAAGGTTCATGCCCACGGTGGAGCGACATCCGAGGATCTTGTTGATCATATAAAGCCTGTTGCCAGAAGAGCACCCAACCTAGTGATCATACATGTTGGGTCCAACGATCTGACCAAAGATGTTAAAACCATAGACGAGTTGCAAAAGGTTGTTGACCATATAAAGAAAGAATCTCCATCTACGGATATCACAATTTCATCGGTTATCACTAGAACAGACAAGGCGAAGTTGCAGAGCAAAGTGTCTCACTTAAAGGGTTATTGAAGAGCTTCTATTCGAGAAATGTTATTGATTATATCGATAACAACAACATTGATGCTTCATGCCTTGGTATTGAAAAGTTGCACCTTAGTAAGCGAGGCAAAGGGTACTTTGCAAATAATTTAAAAAGATATATTGATGAAAACTGACATTCTCAGTGTAATCGTGTAACAGCTCTTTCTGAGAAAGTAGACAGCAAAAAAATCGGAAATAAATCTACAGAAGTTTTAAAAAACCGAAATAGGCTTGCATCTAAAAATGGAGTCGTTATTGCCTCATTGATGAAGTCGAAACACTCTTGAAAGAGAAATTTATCCATTTTCTTGCTCTAAATGAAACAAAAATCGATGAAAATTACGTAGATGAAGCTTTAAAAATAGAGGGGTTCAAACTTTTTAGGAAGGACCGAAATCGCTACGGAGGAGGCGTTGCTATCTACTGTCAAGATGCACTTAAATGTAATAGGGGATTTGATATTCCCCACTCTAGCCTCGAAATGATATGCGTTGAAATTCAGCCTCTGAATGCTGAACCTTATTTAGTTTTGTCTTGGTACCGACCACTATCCGACACAGTAGAAACTTTCGATAAGTTTGAAGAGGTTCTCCGGTTTGTTGAAGCAGAGGGAAAGGAGGTTTTAATTATTGGAGACACAAACTGTGACTTTACTTTACTTCAAGAGGAGCAAAGGGATTCTAATGTTCCAGTCCTCAATAACGTTAAATGTATTAATGAGTTATACAATTCTTATGGATTAACTCAGCTAATCAACGATCCCACTAGAGAGACTGCTACTTCATCTACGATAATTGATCACATTGCAGTTAGAAATGTAATGAATATCATTGAGTCTGGTGTCCACAGGGTTGCTCTTAGTGACCACTACTTGGTGTACGCCGTTCGCAAATTTAGAGGAGCGGTGAAAAATAACCACAAAATAATCAAGACAAGGCAAATGAAAAACTATAACGAAGAGCTTTTTCTAATGGACCTTGCCTCATTTGATTGGAGACAGCCAATTACTGCTGACTTGGACATCGACGAAATTGTTGCTCGCTGGACAAATAAACTCAGTTCAATAATAGAGAAACATGCACCACTTATGGTGCGTCGTGTCTCAGAAAAGCTTTGTCCATGGATAACCTCTGATCTCAAGAATGTACAAAAGACTAGAGATAAGCTGAAAATTGCTGCTGTTAAGGCAAAATCTGAGTTATTAATGCAAGCATATAGAAAAGTTCGAAATAAAGTAAATTCTCTAAATACTCGTTTAAAACGGCAATACTTCACAAATAAGATTGATTCTTGTGAAGGAAATCTTAAAGAAACGTGGGCTACCATCAACAAACTAATCAACAAGAAGTCCAAAACTACGTCCATATCGGCAATAAAAAAGGGTGATTCTATCATAACTGATCCTCAGGGGATAGCAGACTCAATGAATAAATTTTTTCGTAGTATTGGAGAGAAACTTAGCAAGGAAATTCCTGATACTGGTAATGCTTTTCTAGACAGTGCCTCTGATGGTAGTACCGAGAGCGAGAGGTTCACTTTTTCGCCACTTCAACCAGACCATTTGCTGAAAGCTATAAACAAATTTAAAACATCTCATAGTTTTGGTGTAGACAACATTTCCAGCTATTTTCTTAAAGTTGGAATGCCTATTTTAGCTCCTTCATTGAGCGAAATATTCAACTTATCCATGTCTAAAGGCTTATTCCCTAATGACTGGAAAATTGCCAGGGTTGCACCAATTTACAAGGATGGTCCGACTAACGTGGATTCAAACTATCGGCCTATCTCGGTACTGCCAGTAGTCTTGCGTTTGTTTGAGAAGCTAATCTGAACCAATTCTATTCTTTCCTCAATGAACACCGTCGTCTGTTTTCAAAACAATCAGGATTTCAGAAATTTCATTCCGTGCTTACCTGTTTGTTAGGATGTACAAACGATTGGTATCTGAACCTCGATAAGGGACAATATACTTCTGTCACCTTCATTGACTTAAAGAAGGCTTTTGACACTGTTGATCACCAAATATTGATAAGAAAGCTATGTGTTTATGGAGTTGCGGGGAAAGAGCTGAATTGGTTCAGATCTTACTTGCAAAATCGTAAGCAGTGTTGCAAGGTCAATGGGCACGTTTCCAGCATGGAGTCAATTAAGTACGGGGTTCCCCAAGGTTCTTGCCTTGGGCCTTTACTATTTCTTATATATATTAATGATCTTCCCCTCTCACTTAAGTTTGGAGAAGTTAATATGTATGCAGACGATACCAGCATCTCCTACTCCTCGGGCTCGGTTACAAATATTAATGATTCAGTCAATGAAGACTTGGATCACCTTAAGAACTGGAGGGTAATAAGCTATCGCTAAATGTAGCAAAAACACAGAGCATGCTAATCGGTAGCCGAACTAGACTCAAAAAGATCGGCATGTCTGAAAACCCTGAGCCAGCCCTGAAAATAGGAGAGGAGCCTATCTCTATGGTTAAGCACACTAAATATTTAGGTGTTCAGATCGATCAGCACTTACTATGGGATGAGCATTTAAGTATTATTACCAAAAAAATTTCTCGAGGTTTAGGAATGCTGAAATGCTCAAAAAATACCTCCCATTATCCACCATTCAAAGAATGTGTAAGAGTCTTGTAGGGCCTTACTTCAGGTATTGTTTACCTGTCTGGGGTAATTGTGGTACTACGGCTCTTCAAAAAGTGCAAAAGCTGCAAAACAGAGCAGCCAGGATAGTCACAAATAGTCCCTATGACGCCTCCGCATTACCGCTAATTAAACAACTTGGCTGGCTAAATATTCAACAAATGATTGAGTTTGAAACAACTAAGATTGTTCACAAGACATTGCACAATGAAGTACCTGAATATCTACAAGGTCTGTTTACTAGGGTCTCTGATAAATGCGTCAGGGAATTACGCAATTCCAAACTAGATTTGAACCTTCCGCTGTTGAAAACATCCTTTGGACAAAAGAGCTTTTCATTCAGGGGAGCAAAGCTTTGGAACAAATTAGGATCCGAAGCCAAAACTACGAGTAGCTTTTCTGCTTTTAAGAAAGCTGTCACGCAAAACTGACTCCATATATTCTTTTACTTTTACTCTATTATTTTTTCTTATACGTTAGCTGCGACATAAAATTGTAAATAGGTTTTTTTTCAATATTATTTTCTTTAGTTGACAGGGTAAGCTGTAAAGCAGTAATTTTAGTTATTGAAGTTTTTACCCTGTATAAAGAATTAAAAATGAAATAAATGAAAATGAAAATGAACCCTGAAGAATTACGTCATCTCAGCAAAAAGACAGATGTCACCCATATGCGCCTGTAGCGTGTGGGTCTAATAGTATTGGAATGTGTTGACGTAAAGAACATTGAACAGGACAAATTAGTTGTTGTCAACGAGCAATTAGCATAAGTTGAGTAAACAGCCTTTTATGTCGTTCAAAAAAGAATTGTAGTTAGTTGTCGTCGAACTGAGATAGAGGCAAGTCACGCAAACAACAGTAGTGCTTTCTACCAAGGCTTAGGCCCGAGGGCCTTGCCTTTGTGTATCTCACCCCATCGGAAAGAGCCAATTCGTTACAACTGGTGACAGAGGGGGAGTGGAGTGCAGATACAGAGTTCGACAGAGAGAATGTATATTATTATAGAGACTATTAAAGTGACCAAGGTCTTTGAAAGAAAGAGTACGTGGCTGGACTGAGCAGCTGAGTGAATGGAACATCAAATCTGTTCTATAAACTATGATCTCACGGGCGTATCAGCCGACATTGACGAGACTGCAGACAGGAACATAACATGCCAGAAAGCTGTCAAGATAGGAACAAGTTCAAACACACGAAAGCCCTCAATAGAAAGTTGAATTAGAGTGATGTGATTTTGGACGAGAAATGTACGAGTTTAAGTTGGTATACTCGCAATCAAAAATTTGGTGCGTACGGGAATGGTAGTAGCTGAAATCAATGTTTGAGAAGAGTTCGATGACGGTCTGATCAAGCAATGATATCAACGCTGTTCAGGAGAAGTATACCTGATTTCTGAGACTGTGTGGGGGACGTGACTTTGCAGAGGTGAATAATCAACGAGCGATGTTTCACGGCGACCACCAGGCGACAGAACTTTTGGATACTGGACACTGTTTCTGGCGGAGATTCTTGCAGCGATGAGTACAGCTTTGAACGATGCTTGAAGTCTTCTGTGAACCTTCCTTTGCCAAAGCTTCCGGGCTTTTTGGAGTTACCGAGAATTTTCTTTTAGTTTTTGAGTTTAGAGGATTGTGGACAGTTCAGGGAAACGTCAAGAAATTGTGTTACGAGAATAAGTCAAAAAGGGAGGGGATGGTGTAGCGTATGAGTCTAATAGTATTGGAATGTGTTGACGTAAAGAACATTGAACAGGACTAATTAGTTGTTGTCAACGAGCAATTACCATAAGTTGAGTAAACAGCCTTTTATGTTGTTCAAAAAAGAATTGTAGTTAGTTGTCGTCGAACTGAGATAGAGGCAAGTCACGCAAACAAGAGTAGTGCTTTCTACCAAGGCTTAGGCCCGAGGGCCTTGCCTTTGTGTATCTCACCCTATCGGAAAGAGCCAATTCGTTACACGCCCATGGGGAAAGGAGACCTTGTGCGGTTGACTTCAATACTTACGGCTGACAGGGAAATATAAATGGACCAAAGAGACGACGAGTGTCTCATTTTTAGGGTGAATGAGTTGAATATAGAAGAATGATAACTTGCTAAAGAACAACATGGACATAAATTTTCCATGACTACTTCGCTTCCATAAGATTTATTAGCTTAGGATTATTTATTATTATTCACTATTATTATCAATTTCTTTATCGTTGGATTACATTAAAAATGTAGCTAAAAGTAATAAGCTAATTAATTCTAACGTTAAAAATACAAAATACAAAGATTACATAAGAAAAATAGTGGATAAAAAATTTACAAGTCATCAAAATTTATACAGCATAAAACCAATGTCTAAAAATATGTATCATAAAAAGGATCACACAAGAAATAAGTTAGCAGTGACAACAAAAATGCTATCAAGTCGGTGTGTCGGTGCAAAAGTGCTGCTTTGCTGCCGACTCCAAAGCGCTGTCCGCCTGCCAGTCGCTGCGCCGCCCGATGAATTGTTATCCTATTCTTCAAGTCAGCCAATAGAAAAACTAGCATTTGTTAGCCCAGCCAATGATAATCTGATTACTTTTCCCTTCAACAAATCACATGAAGTTTTGACATGTGACTGCCTTTGTTTCAACAACTGCCTAATGATCAAGGTATGTGCTCAGATCTCAAATTCACTCAGCTACATCTCCTTCGGCCGCAATGACGCATATTGCTGTGGAGGCGTATCTTCGTGACTGCCGTGGGGATGCCCTGGTAGGTATGAAAAGATACCTTCCCTATTGCAACTTAGGCCCAACTCATAGTTCCCTGATTTAAACTTACATTAAGACTTTGCTGTTAAAACTGCCTCAATGTACACATTTAAGACAGAAATTTTAGGAACGAAAATGTGAGTTGATGTGACTTATTTATAAGAAAATGTACTTGCGTTAAAAGAAATATTTCATCATTTTCAGGAAACATCACTCTGGTTTAAGAAAGAAAGGTTACTTTACAGAAATCATTCTCAAAACATTTTTCTTGATTCAAGATGCAAATGAATCCTTGCTGAGAAAGTTTTCTTGCTCCTGGGACGAGATAGTTTTTCTAGGCTTTTTTCCTTTTCCTAAGAAGAATTGTCTACGAAAATCATTCTTGGTTCGAGAAAATATTCCTCTGAACTAATTCTGTTTAAGTGAATCTATCCCCAAACAAGAAAATAAATCTTGACAAAAAGAAATATTTTCTGAATTTAAGGAAAAAATTCTTCAAAATTAATACTTGTTTTAAGAAAATATATCTTGAAATATATATTTTTTTCAAAGGTGCACGCCTGAGCGTCGGTCGCAATTTTGGGAGCTATCAATTAAACGATTTAAACAAGGATTCTGGTAAACTAGGACCATGGAAGACAGAATTTTTGCGAAAGCGATTCACGAAGCAATCGACAAAATCAGGACAAAGGATAGGCAAAGGCCCCATGTTGGAAATATCATCAAAGTTGCTGCGACCCAGAGTGGCCTAGCTCCGGATCAAATTCAAAAACATCTCTCGTTGCTGGTAACAAATGGTGTGGTTTATATAGAGCGTGCCTCAAAAGGCGAAGATTCCTACTACTTCGATGCGGACAAGCTTCCCAGTAATGACGGCATTTCCTCAGAAATTGACTCATCTTCGGATGATAATTCTGGTCTCGAAAAGATACTTACTTCTGAAGATATTCAAAGAGCTGCTGAGAACGATACGCCAGATACGATACCAAACCTTTCAGAGAGATTCGAATTTATGCAGTTTATGCATCTGGTTGAGAAACTCACCAATGATAATCGGGATTTACAAACGAAAATTTCCAATGGCCAAGATGAAATTGAAAAATTGATTTCAGAAAACTGTGAATTAAAATTGGAAAGTTATCAGCTGAAGTTAGATGTCAACAAGAATTCCCCAAGGGAAGTTTCTGTTAGCACCCAGACCATAGTGATCTCAGAGGACTGCCACCCTAACAAGAATGCGTCAAGCCAACATTTGAACAATGCGGGCATTGTTACTGGAAGTGAAAATTCCAAGAACCAGCAAGAAATGCAAATGAAAAGAAACGTCCAAACAAAAAGCAAAGAGCAAAAGAAACAGAAGTCCCAGGCGAGTTTAGATATCGGTGCTGCCAAAAATCGCGAAACGACAAGCAAGCTTCAAAACAATGCTGGCAAAGTTACTGAATGTGAAAAATCCAAAACTACAAATAATGTCATTGGTAGTTGTAGCGATGGCAACGACAGAGGCGTGAATGAAACTGTTCGAAATGAAAGTAGAAGCGGAAGCAATACTCACGTGACCAGTGGTAGCGAATCGAAAAGAGAAGAAACCAACAACAATTCGGTCGAGGATTCCAAGAAAAAGATATGCTCTTCGGGAAAGAAAGACGAAGATCTAACCTCGTTTGCTGCCGCCACGAAAGGAAAAGCCAGGACTGCAAACAAACGTTCAGCAGTGATAATTGGCGATTCTATGATTAAAAACATTAATGGATGGGAACTAAAGGAAAAATTGGAAATAACGGAATTGTTCATGTGAAGAAGTTTAGCGGTGCTACGATAAGAGATATGCATAGTTACAACATACCGACAATCGAAAAGAAACCGAATTTTACGTTTTACATGTCGGTACCAATGACCTACCTTCGAGGAGAGGAGAGGAAGACAAATCAGAAGTGCAAATCGCCCAAGAAATAATCGAATTGGCCAATGAAATAAAAGAAAACAACATTGAGGTTATAATCTCAGGCTTAGTTGCACGCGGTGATGATTATGAAGAAAAAAGAAGAAAAGTCAATTTCGTTCTTGCTGACTTTTGCTCAGAGAATGATTATGCATTTATTGAACATGATAATATCGACCCAAGGAAGCATCTTAACCGTAGTCGTTTACATTTAAATAAAGTAGGGGATTCTTTACTTGAAGGTATAATCTTCTACGTGCACTTCGTTTCTGATTTAATGAAACGAAGTGTTGTGAAGTAAACAATGAGTTGGATGCTGCTTGTGAACCATCAGGGGAGGATGCCGGTGATCGTGATACTGAGCCTACTGGGTCTCATCGGCCTCTTGGTTTTCAGAGGGGTATGGCAATTGCATCCCTGAATATCAACGGTCTGCGAAGTCACCATGATGAAATTAAGTTGCTTTTAAATGACAAGGGAATTCATATTCTGGTCCTAAATGAAACTAAGCTCGACGGTTCTGTGCCAAAAGAGCTGACTGAAATTTCAGGGTATCAACAACAGTTGAGTTGAAGGATATCAGGGATGCATTTGGCAAGGTTAAAACAACAAGGAGCTTTGGGGTTGACAATATCTCTAGTTACTTTTTGAAGCTTGCTTTGCCCTACATTGAAAACTCTCTGGCTTTCCTGTTTAACACATCCATTGAAACTAGCCAGTTCCCAGACTCATGGAAAGTAGCTAGAATTACTCCGATTTTCAAAGAGGGAGATAAGACTGAAAAATCCAATTATCGTCCCATATCAGTCTTGTCTGTCATCTCAAGCTCTTCGAAAAGCTTGTTTTCAACCAGCTGTATCGCTATATGAAAGAAAATAGTCTCTTTACATCTGACCAATCAGGGTTTTTGCGGCTACATTCCACACTAACTTGTTTGCTTAAAATGAGTGATGACTGGTACAACGGGCTTGATCTCAGTAAGCTTGTGGGATTGGTAATTATTGACCTAAAAAAGGCATTTGATACGGACGACCATGATATTCTCTGCAAAAAGCTCGAACTATATGGAGTTCAGCAGCGACAGTTGTCTTGGTTTAGGTCTTACCTATCCAACCGCAAACAATTCTGTAGGGTTAATGGTGTTGATTCAAATGTTGCGGAAATAGAAGTGGGAGTCCCACATGGTTCATGTCTGGGCCCTCTTCTATTCCTCATCTATATCAATGACCTTTCCCAGGCCGTCCAAGACTCCTCTGTGACTATGTATGCCGATGACATGAGTCTTTGTCATCAGTCTCACGATTTGACTCAGCTGAATGAGGCTATTAATAGCGATCTCAAGAAACTGGAGACGTGGCTGAATGGCAATAAGCTTTCATTGAATGTGGCAAAAACTCATTCAATGCTCATATCCACCAAGCAGAAAAGCAGCTCTCTTAGAAGTCGAAATGAAGCTTTGGAACTGAAGATACGCGAAAATGAGCTCGAGGTAGTTCAAAAGACAAAGTACCTCGGAGTGCAGATCGACTGCAATTTAGATTGGAAAGAGCAAATCAAGGCTGTTTCTACCAAGGTCTCAAGGGCGATCGGCTTTTTAAGACATGCTAAATCCTTTCTGCCTATGGCAAGTTTGAAAACTCTTTACACAGATATTGTCGAGCCCCACTTTCGATATTGTTGTTCTGTCTGGGGTTGTGCTGGGTCTACAGACATCAACCAGTTGCAAAAACTTCAAAATCGTGCTGCTAGGATCATAACAAACAGCAGCTTTGATACCCCAAGCAGACCACTTATTACGGAGTTGGGCTGGAAGACCGTTGAAGAACTCATTGGAAATGAGTCTGAAACAATGGTCTTCAAGTCGCTCAATGATTTGGCTCCTCAATACTTGTGTAAACTCCTTATCAAAAACTCAGCATGCTCCTCCCGCAGTCTCTGGAACACTGAGACTGATTTGAGGCTGCCAAAGAAAAGATCAGCAAATGGACAAAAATGCTTTTCTTTCCGGGGAGCTAAACTATGGAATAGCCTTCCTGCTGAGTCTAAGACGGCATCCTCCCTGGGTGGTTTCAAAAAATCAATACAGGGTTGATTACTTCCTTTTTATTGTAAATATCATATAGTTGTAAATAGGTATTTAATATTATGGGTTCTTATTTTTTTGGCATTTTAATTGTATATTGTAATTAGTTTCCTTTTTTTCTTTTATTGGAGGGCCCTTTGAAAAACAACCTCGGTGGAAGGGCAACCCTCCCTAAACAAATGAAATATGAAATATGAATATATTGATACAAGAACAAACATCTAAATGAGATTGGTGTCAAGAAATATTTTCTTGCTCCTGGGACAAGATAATTTTTCTTGTTTTTACTAGAAAATTATCTTGCTTCAAGAAAAGTATTCTTGATTTAAGAAAACATTACTCCGAGCTGATTCCTGCTTCAGGAAAATATAACTTGAATTAAGAAAAAAGATCTTGATACGAAGAAATATTTCCTGGATTTAGGAGAAAAACTCTTAAAAAGTTTTTCTTGTTCAAAGAAAATAAATCTTGAAACAAGAGAAGAAATCTTGACAAGAATTCTTGTCAAGAAACATTTTCTTGCTCCTAGGAAAAGATAATTTTGCGCAAAATTAGAAAATATTATCTCGTTTTCAGTTTTTTTCCTTGAATGAAGAACTGGGACTTTAGCAGTGGAATGGGGTCAAGCTGTCACTTCCTGGTTTGCTTCTTGAAAGGCTGCTGCAAACTTGCAAAATGGCACATAGAGAAAACATCATTGTTGTCTGAATTTTCTGGAGCGCAGAGTCCCTGTTTTAGCCGCTGCCAAATCTGCTTTTGATTTTTCGGGCTACTAGAGCCCCATCGCCCTTTTCCGATCACAGGCTGCTGTGAGTGCTTTTTGTGTACAATCGCGCGATGTTTGTTTACAAGGGGACTGGGTCTTCTAATTAAAAAAGTGCGCGAAAAAATACTTTGCTGACGCCATGAGCTTCATTTTCACACGTGGTTTACTTTTTTTCTTTTGTGTGAATCCAGCGATATGAGAAGTCGAAATAGGCCTACCTGTGATGGAATCGTAAGTAGTCGCCATTTTTCCCTTCGTCTTTCCTTGTCGCAATTATGTTTTCCCTCGTCCTCTACTGCTGCTCATCAGAGCCGCAGTCAAAACATTTGAACCTTTACTCCAACTCTCTAAGTGTATATTTACAAAAAAATTTCGATCATAATATCTCCGGCTTCTCAGCCGGGGGCAAACTTCTAACTGAAGTCAGATAGGCTGCATATCGCCCTTTTCCGATCACGATTTTTGGCTTCGAATCACAAGCGTACGAGGCGGGAAGGGGCGCGGTAGCCCCCCAAATTTGGAAAGATTTTCAAAACTCAGCCCCGCTCGGGCAAACTTGTTGGTAAACGATGGGCTTTGTGTCGGGCAGCCCCCCTAGGTCTGTTCTTCCCGTACGCTTATGCTTCGAATCCTGTGAATGGTTGCTAGTGAATGGATTCTCTCTCAATGAAGAGATGGGGTGGAAGGTGAAATAAACCAAGAAACCTCATCAGAGGGTTCCGTTGATTTTGGATGTGCCTGAGGTAGGGTCTGAATTAATTCCAGGGGGCATAAAGGAAAGTAACTTTCAATAGTAAATTCGACTATGATGTTATTGAACGAATAAAGCGGCAAAATGATACCTACCAAACGATAAGATGAGCTATAAATCTCGTGCTATCTGTATCACAGGAAGCCCAGGCAGTTAATTGAACTGAACAATAATAAGTTTACAATCTTAAAATCTTAAAATCGTTAATTGTCTAATACTTTTTTGTTTGAGTGTTATTTGTTGCACCTCTCCACAGCTGTGTTGTGTTTCATTGACTTCAGCATTGCACTGTGTAATTGTTCGAATGCGAGAGTTCGATACGATGTAACTTGCTGGTATTCTAATAGGTAAACAAGGAATGAAACTTATCTTCCAGCCAAATTCAATTAACTGTTTTGTCCTCGCTCGTAATCCGGCATCAATGCTCCAAATTCATAATGAAACATATCAAAATGTTCCATAATCATCGGACTATACATTCCGATACTTTGTTTCTTCATCTGCAGTGTCCGAAATACAAAAATTTGCAGCTTCTTGATGCAGGTCTCGTCAAATCTGCGTTCTCCCCATGCTCCGGCCATCGAACGGTAACAGAGTGATCGAATTTCGAATGTTTTCGTCAGCCAACCTCGCTCAGCTTTGCACAGAATGTACACAGGGACCCCCTGGCATACCATAGAGCGCCGTTTTTGGTTTAAATCGATCGACAGATGGACCGGGGGATTCCTGTGTACATACTGAGCAAGGAAAAGCAAGACAGGCTGACGAAAACATTCGAAATTCGATCGCTCTGTTACCGTTCGATGGCCGGAGCATGGGGAGAAAGCAGATTTGACGAGACCTGCATCAAGAAGCTGCAAATTTTTGTATTTCGGACACTGCAGATGAAGAAACAAAGTATCGGAAAGTATAGTCCGATGATTATGGAACATTTTGATATGTTTCGTTATGAATTTGGAGCATTGATGCCGGATTACGAGCGAGGACAAAACAGTTAATTGAATTTGGCTGGAAGATAAGTTTCATTCCTTGTTTACCTATTAGAATACCTGCAAGTTACATCGTATCGAACTCTCGCATTCGAACAATTACACAGTGCAATGCTGAAGTCAATGAAACACAACACAGCTGTGGAGAGGTGCAACAAATAACACTCAAACAAAAAGGTATTAGACAATTAACGATTTTAAGATTTTAAGATTGTAAACTTATTATTGTTCAGTTCAATTAACTGCCTGGGCTTCCTGTGTCTGTATGGCACCCATTTCATCTGGACACTGCGCCTTCTTGAGCCCTCTGCGGTGGTGCTGTTCGAAGTTCATGCCTGAACTTGCGTGATCGGAAAAGGGCGATGAAATGAAGATATCGCGATTTTACCGCTGTGTCTTGCGACAACAATTTTACGGAAGAGGTTGGCTAATGTTACAATAAGTGGTTTTCATATTTTAAACTATGAAATGAGGAATAATTCAACAGCAAGAACTTTTCCGCAAAAAAATTTCTTAGGCCAATTACTACAAGGTTTCTTTTTCAGTGATTGGAAAAGGGCGATGGGGTTCTACATTTATGCAGTTTTCTGGCTTAAGGTGTTCTTTCCGCACAGCATCAAGTTTCTGCTTTGGGCAACTTTTCATCTAATAAACTTTGCATTATGTTGCTCAAAACCTTGTCAATGGATGGTCCTGTTTTCCCCTGTCAAATTCAAAAGATTCAAAATTGCTTTTTTCATTGGATTTTCGAACAAACTCTGTATCTTTGTGCAAGGTAAAATTTGTAATTTGGTCAATTATACTCGCTCTGTTATCCTCTACATGACTGCATAATTTATGTAATGAATTATAGCCTCCTTCTGGAGGCGAGCACATGTAATTAGGCATTCGAAGTCGATCAAGTTAGAGAACAGTCAGAAATATCAATCGTCTTCTCTGCTTCGACCCTGATCTGGTAGTTTAATAACACTGGTGACAGGAGCCAACTAATTACTCTCAAATGTCTGCACTAAATATTGTTTTCTCCAAGTTGGAGAAATTCAGTGGTAATGGGAACCTCGATTTACGCCAATGGCTAAGAAACTTCGAACGATGCTGTGTCACTGCCGCCAAAGATGATGACCTAGTTCAAGGCCAACTTCTCATGATGTGTGTCGATGGGCGAGCAAAAGTCACATTGGACCAGTTTGAAGAAGAAAAGGGTACAGCCCAGAAGTACACAGTGCTAAAAAAGCAGTTAAGCACTGTATTTGATTCCCCGGCTGATCGTGAAGCACACATGACTGACTAAGAACGTCGTATGTAACGAGTCAATGAAAGTGAGGATGAATTTATGACCAGCTTGCTGTCACTCTACCGTGCAGCAAACCCTGATGCCAAAACCGAAGACATCAACCGGGCAGTCAAGCGGAAATTTTTACAAGGCACTGCAGATCACTTACGTCGCAATATCTTTATCTTTTGTGCCAACCCTTACGACGACAAAGTGTCTCATCAGGATATTTTGAAGGCCTGCCGTGATGCTGTTGTTCACCTCTCCACAAACAAATCTTCTCCTGATCCTTCCCTGCCTGTTCCTGATACTGTCTTAACGGTCACAAAATGGAAAATTTTTCTTCGAGGAAATAGGGAAAGTTTTAGATTATTACAGCAATAGTCATGAAAACTTCCTACTATTGGGAGATTTTTCTTTTTTTTTATGCAATATAATAGGTTACAATGATTTCTACATCTAACTATACGTTCCTAATTACTATACAACACTACAGGTACGATACCATGGGGAGCGAAAGACAATGACTACCCCATGGCCAATATAAAAAGACATGCAGCGTTCAACTAACTACGACTACACTACAAACGATTGAAAACTAAATGGATAATGTACTAGATTCTGTTCCACACCAGACGTCAGGTCAAGGTTGCGATGACTGGAAATGATGTCGCAAGCACAGCTCATTTCGGCTCATTTGTTGCAGTAGATAAAGGGCCCGAGGTTTGATGTTGAAAAGAATTTACAATGACAAATAACGTGCTACGTTAAGGGACTTGGTGGTTGCATAGTTCTCAGGTTGCAAGAATCTCAATCAAACCGACCAGTTTCATGGATAAAACTTAAAGTTAATTCTAGTATGCTTCTATTCAAGTTATTAGAAAGGTCGTTATCGCCATATAACAAGAGCTGGGTCAAAGCATCATTTGTGAGATCGGCAATTTGTACGATAGGTCGTAATAATTCAGCAACTCCACAGTGTAATGGTCCCAGAACAGAGCCCTGAGGCACCCCCGCTGAAATATCTCCCCAAGTAGAACTCTGTCCATTCAGCTCAGTCCTCTGCTTTCGATCCTTAAGAAAACTTTGGATTAGAAGAAGAAGTTGTCCCGATACACCACATCGTTTTAATTTATAGATTAGACCATCGTGCCACACCCTATCAAAGGCTTTAGAAATGTCAAGATACACAGAACGGACATCAAGGGGAGGATTACAGTCTAAAGCTTTAAATATGGTGTGTGTTATGGAGAGTAACTGGTTGACTGTCGAGTCTCCTGGACGAAAACCTGATTGATTTGGGTTAAGCAGCTCATGTGATTCTAGGTGCGAGTATAGGGAATTGTATATTAGTTTTTCAAGTATTTTCCCAAAAATTGGTAAGAGAGAAATAGGACGGTAATTTCCTTTCAGATTTTTCTCATTTTTCTTATGAACCGGCATTACATTTGCATATTTCCATATTTCAGGAAATAAGCTACGCCTCAAACAATTTGTGAAAATTATTTTCAGTGGAAGAACTAATGAGACATCGCTGAACTTTATCATCCTCACACATATTTCATCCCAGCCATGTGCTTTATTTGGGTTAAGTGATCTTATGATGTTAAGTATATTTTCCTCACAGATGGCAAAGTCACTTATCAGAGTGGTAGTTACTGGAGTATCTTGTGGAATTTCACTACCTGTGTCTATGGTCGTGCATTGAAGTATAAAACAGTCATTAAAAATCTGAGCCTTTTCGGTCAAGTCCGTCACAAACAGCCCATTTTCTAGAAGAGGTGGGATCATGGGAATCTTAACTTTGTTTAGAACGGTGTTTATCGAAGTCCAATAGTTTTTGCTGCTGTTCCCAGAATTAGCCAAAGTTTTCCCTGCCTTAAGGAAATAATTCCGTTTGGCTTCTTCAATCAGCCTTGCGCCTTCAGATGTCATCTTTTGTATACCTTCAAGCTTATCGACTGGCCTACCATTACTCACGAAACTTTTATATGCACGATTCTTTTTCCTGAGAAAGTTTTTGATGGCTTGTGTTATCCAGGGTACTTCGCGAGGCCTAATTGTTTTTACTTTATTTGGAATGAAGTTAGAGTAAATATTCAAAAGGACTTCATTGAGTAGTTTTACCTGTTCATTAGGACAAGTGATGTTACCAAGGTGTTCTTGCCAAGCAAACATTTCAATGCTTTTCCTAATGGCTATAAAGTCTGCCTTGTCATAGTACCAAATTTTACGGGTGTATGGAGGGAGTGCTATATTTGAAACAGATAATTTACCGTAAACTATTTGATGGTGGTACTGCTCATGCAGAGACGGGTGAACGCCAGACTCAATAATGAGGTTAGGTTGATCAGTAAATATCAGGTCAATGCAGGATTTAGAGTCACCCATCAAATGGGTTGGCTCTGATATCAACTGATGAAGAACATTGTCAGCTGTTATTGGCTCGAATAGTATTCCTTCGTTATTTTCAATATCATTTTCCCACCACTGAGTTGATCTACAGTTGAAATCACCAGTAATGATAACACAGAAGGGATTTTCGGCATGCATCTTGGATAACATCAACTCAAAGTTTATTGTAAAGTTATCAAACTCCTCAGGACCCTGACTTGGACTTCCATAAATAACGGAATAGATGGGAAATTTCAATTGCTTAGTAACCAGTGACACTATTAGCAATTTCATGGACTCGTATGATTTGTGTAATTTGATTGAATCACCGACATGCTTCAAGTCTGATAGCCCCAGGTGCATTGACCTCATATCAACCAACAGGAAATCTAGTTTCCAAAATTCTACAACGGTTGAAACAGGGCTGTCAGACTTCCATACGATGATATTAACTATTCTTAAAGGTGGTTTTGTTAAAAGGAGTCCCAAGATTGTGGAATACCGAGACTATAGTAAATTCAGTTATATAGATTTAAAAATGCTCTCTGGTGTAATCTTGCGGCCCAGTCCACAGAACTCATGACGTACAGTTCATTTGAATCTGTTCCCATACAAGTGTTAAACGATCATGCCCCTTTAAAGAAAAAGTATATCAGAGCAAATGATGGACCTTTTATGACCAAAGAATTAAGGAAAGCTTTTATGAAACGAACGACATTGAAAACGGTCTATAACAAGAACCGAAACCCGGTAAATCATCTGGCTTTAAAAAGCAGAGGAATAAATGTGTCAAGATGCTTCGTAATGCAAAGATACAGTACTATAAAAGCCTAGATCTGCTGAAAGACCTTACTGATAATCGGAAGTTTTGGAAAATTATCAAACCTGTTTTTTCTGATACGGTGAAAACTTGTTCGAGTATCAACCTCTATGAAAACGGGAACTTGCTCTCAGAAGAGTCGCAAGTAGCTGAAGTCCTTAACGAGCATTTCGTAAATATCACCGATTCGCTCGGAATAGTAGAAAATAAAGATATTATTATCCCAACCATTGGGATCGAGGATCCAGTTGAGGTTGCTATTAAGAAATTTGAGTCTCATCCTAGCATTCTTAAGATCAGAAGGCACATAACAAGCTCCGAAAAGTATGAGTTCCGAGCAGTCACTGAAGATGAGACGAACACCCAACTGGTAAAACTAAATCCAGAGAAAGGAGCTCCTGTTTGCTGTATCCCAGCAAAAATTCTGAAAGACAATTCAGATATTTTTTCATTTCATCTGACGAACCTCTTCAACAAATATCTGTCAGAAAGTCGCTTATGTATGTATGTATGTACATTTTCGCCAAAATAACAAAAACTATCAAATATTAATACAATAAATCTATTTAAAAAGAAAAGAAAAATCTAATAACAGGCGTGTGATATTAAAATATATACCGCTATCTAAATTAAAAACACCCTTAGGTAAAATGGCAGGGATAGCATTAAAAGGTCAGTGCGACCTTGATTCCATAATGGTCCCTCCAAAGGTGTCAATGAAAGAAAATTTTAATGGAGGAAAAGAAAATTCTAGTAGATGTTGAAATATTTTTATTTGAACCAAGTCAGTAGTAAAAGAGTGTGTGAGGTGTTAATAATACACATATACATCATCTTCCTTCCTTTGTATATCTTTGAAAAAATTTTCTTTGATCTTATGTTTAAATGCGTTGACATTGTTGGTAGATTTCAATTCTGATGCGAGACTGTTCCATATTTTTGGCCCCTGGTAAGAAAGACATTTTTGGCCTGTGCTACTCTTACAAAAAGGAACGTTTCGTCTAAACTTAGACCTTCGCGTTATTCGACTTTCGTCGGCTGGATGGAATATTTCGTCAGCATAAGCTGGGGCAGTTCCGTTGAAAAATTTCATTATATTAACACAGATATTTTGTTCTACTCTGTGCTTAGTGGGGAGCCAGTTTATAGATTTGAATTCTGTGGCCCCAACGTGTGCTGTGTTTTTTAAATTAAGATAAAATCGGATGCATTTGTTTTGAGCCACCTGGATTTTTTTGGACAGCCTCTTATTTAACATTGGGTACCATGAGCTACAAGCATAATCAAAATGAGGTTGAATTAGAGCATTTAGGAGCAACCTACGAAGGGAGGAATCCAGAAAATTTCGTTTTCTGTACAGGAATTTAAGCTTGCCATTTATTTTTCCAAGTATTTTGGTCGCCATTGACTCCCCAGAGAGATTCTCATCCAAAACAGATCCGAGATATGTGACCACTGAGTGTTGTTTGATCTCTATATCACCCCTCCTAATATTCATCTTTTTTAGGTTTTTGTATTTTTTCCGTGCAAAAAGAATGGATTTGGTTTTATCCTCACCAAAGTGTATACTTAGCTTATTTTCAACAAACCAATTGCAGAGAGAGTTAATGTTTCTATTCAAGTTGTTTTCAATACGCTCGACATCTGTGTCTCTAAAGATTAGGCAAGAATCATCCGCGTACAGAAGCAAGTCGCAGTCAACAGCCCGCGCCATGTCATTCACGTAAAGGAGGAAAATGAGTGGACCGAGAATTGACCCCTGAGGGACTCCACAAGACAAATTTCCAGGGTCTGAGTATTCCTTCCCAATGTTGACTGAGAATGATCGGTCCTGAAGGTAAGATTTAAACCATAAAATGGCAGAGTCACTAAAACCAAGACATGCTATTTTATCCAAGAAAATTTCGTGGTCAATTGTGTCAAATGCTTTTTGTAAGTCAATCAAAATCATACCTGTGAACATACCAGTTTCAAATCCTAGGAGAATCTTATTATTCAGGTAGGAGAGGCAAGTATCAGTTGAGTGATGTGCGCGAAAGCCAGATTGGTATCTATATAGAATATTATTATCATCAAGGTACTTTTGTACTTGTCCATGGATAATCTTTTCAACAATTTTAGAGAGTTGCGGAAGCAAAGAAATGGGTCGGTAGTTTTTGGGATCGCCCTTTGATCCTTTTTTAAAAAGTGGTTTCAGTTTTGCTTGTTTGCAACCATCGGGAAAAGTAGATAGAAGGATTGAGAGATTGCACAATTCGGTTATTGGCCTTGCTAAAACAGTTGCACCATCTTTGAGAAATTTCCCTGCAATATTATCCAACCCTGTCGCTTTTGAAGGGTTTATTTCTTCTAAGAGCTTCAGAACATTATCAAGAGAAGTGGGGGCAAATGAAAATGGCTCGGTAAGGTTAAGGTGTTGGTAGTACTTACGGACCTCGTCTAGCTTGTGAGGAGTCCGTTGGAGCTTCCCAGATGAACTGATGGCAGGAGATATAACAGCACTTTTCAAACAAAACGATGCTTTTGATAAGAAAACTATCGGCAAGTTACTGTTCTACCCTCAGTTTCTAAAGTTTTCGAGAGGTTAATGTACGAACAAATGTACTCATTTGTGGAGCGTTTCTTGTCGCCTCATTTATGTGGTTTTCGAAGAGGTTATAGCACCCAGCATGCACAGCTGAAATTGGTAGAGGACTGTAGGAAAGCTTTAGATAAAAAAGGGTGTGCTGGTGCTGTTATGATGGATCTCTCCAAGGCATTCGATTGCCTACATCATGAACTTCTTCTGGCAAAATTGCATACATATGGTTTCTCGAGGGCCCCCCTAGACCTCATCCACAATTATCTAACTAATAGAAAACAAAGGGTGAACGTGAATGGTTCGTTTAGCACTTGTAGTGATGTTGGACAAGGTGTACTGCAAGGATCAGTCTCGGGACCCTTTTTATTTGATATATACATTAATGATATGTTTATGGGGCTGATTGACACTGAGGTATGTAACTACGCCGACGACACGACTCTGTATGCATGTAATAAATCATTACGAAATGTAGTTAATAGCTTGGAAAGGGACATGCAGAAAATAATTACCTGGTTTCCAGACAATTACGTGAGATTAAATGAAGAAAAATGCCATTTAATGACATTCCGCACATCTAGCACTGCTACCTCCATACATGTTGGAAACGCTCGAATAAAGGAAAGTTCTGAGGAAAAATTGTTGTGGGTAACTCTTGACAAACACCTTACCTTCAAACCCCATGTGAGCAATCTTTGTAAGAAGGCCAATCAGGAAATTCATGCACTTAAGAGCATTGCGAATTGCATACAGAGACTACGAGTCTGATTTCGAAACTCTGCTGAAAAGGGACAACTCAGTGACAGTCCATCAACGAAACCTACAGTTGCTAATGGTCGAAATTTATAAGACAAAAGTAAACTTAAACCCTGAGTTTATGAAAGACATATTTGTAACTAATGATGTGCCTTACAGCCTAAAAAATGGCAATAGTCTTCTGCAACCAAGTGCAAGGACCACAAATTTTGGGATTGAAACCACACCTTTTATTGGACACAAACTTTGGCACATGCTACCAAATGATATAAAAACTGCTAACTCTTTGGCTGTTTTTAAAAACCGAATTAAATCATGGAAAGGGGAGAAGTGCAAGTGTAGGCTTTGTCGAATCTTTGTACCAAATCTAGGGTTTTTAATGTGAACTTGTAAATAGTATTTCTTCTTATTGTAAATTTATTTCTCATGATTATTTCTTGTTAGTAGGCCTTAATTAGCTTTAAATTAGCTATTTTACATTAGCCTACTTTAAATAAAGAATTAATAAAATGATAATAATAATAACGGCAGCAACTGCTCCATTCCAACCTCCTTCCAAGGATCCAACTCTCGATGCCATACTTTCCCTTTCCACCAAGTTCGAGGAGCAATCCCGTATCACGATGTCGAAGCTCGAATCACAGCAAGATCAGATCAACGCATTGAAACATAGACTTATGCCTTTTCGTCCCTTGCTTCCCTGCGTTCTTTGATTTGCTGATATCACTTGATCAATAGGGACTCATAATATTACGCTTATATAATGGGCCCACTTTTTCAAAATGGCCTAAAGAGGTGGGAGTTCTCGTACACTCAACAAAATCGCTTCAAAATTTGGTTTAAAGAGCTCGAACATTGAAAAGCGAAGTTTTAGTGCAAAGAATGATGTTGTGTTGACCTACAAAGCGCAAAATGCATACGTTTCAAGCAGTAATCTTCCTCTGCAGAAGCAAAATAGATCCATCGAAGCTGCGAGAACTCCAGGCTGCTTCAACCGTTCTTTAAGGGCAACAACAACAACATTCTGAATAGCGGCCCCTGATTGATTAAAAACTGAATTCTAGCGATTTGATTGGTGAATACGGAACCACCCTACGCGGGCCTAAAGTGGGCCCACTATTTAAGAGTAATGTTTTCAGTCCCTCTTGACCAAGGAACGCAAGGAAACAAGGGACGAAAAGGCATCAGTCTAATTGAAACAGCCATTTTTTTTTTATATTCAATCAAATTTTACAATACAAGTTACTTATCTAACGCTACTTACAAACTACTTTACTATACTACAAGGACGAATACCACGGAGAGCAAATATCTATGGCAACTCCGCAGCCTTAACATAGGAAAAAAAATTTACATATAAAGAAAAGACAAAAAAGAACTTAAAGTCTACCTCAAATTAGACGTCATAGATTTTTGTAAGAAGCAATCAAATTTGCTCCCTTGTGGCAAGTTTTCTTTGCCCTTTCACGTGTAGCGCCCAATGTAAGGTAGACTTTAACACTACAGATAATTACAAGAAACGACTGACAAACAAAGAAAAAATACGAAAAGGGACTAGGTAACGGTGGGGTAACATGGTGGTTCCGTTGCAAAAAAAACCGTATTTGAAATCATATTAATCAAATCGACCTGTGTTGTGGATATAATGCAGCGTTAGCTCGATTATCTTTCTATTTAGCTCATTAGTGAGATCTTTGCCGCCAAAAAGTAGAAGTTGTATTAAATCTTTATTTGAAAGGCTAATATATCCAAATGGTCGTACTAGGGAAAGGACGTTAGTGAGAAGATCTCGCCGATGCATCACGAAAGAAGGGCAGAGCAACAAAAAGTGCTCCGTATCCTCAATACCATCATTCGTAGGACACATAGGATTTATGGTATCTCTAAAATTGTGATTGAATTTATGACAGTTTAACTTGCTGAGACCAACTCTCAACTGAGTAAGGTAAGATAGACCTAATGGGTCATGGATGCCAAAAACTGATTTTGCAGGGGGTCGAATAATGGTTAGCAGCTTTGTTTTAAAGGTCGAGAGCGACGGTGCAAGTCTAATTTCAGGGTCAAGCTGATTCCAATCATTTAAGCAGTTAGGATAGAAACTGGACTCGAATTTTTCTGTTCTTGCTCTTATTCGCCCAATCACATCCTGATTGCGAAAGCAGTACTGCGACTGATGGAGAGGTGGTATTGGAGCTCTGGTATATTCCGGTGTTAAATCATTTATAATCTTGTAGAACAAAATAAGACGCCTGCTCCACCTTCGTAAATTTAATGATTCCCACCCAAGTTCGGCGTACAACTTTTCTCGCGATGATCCCCGCCATGTTCCCGTTACAGCTAGTGCAGCAGAATACTGAACAGACTCCAATTTTTCCATTAAACTTGACAAAGTGATATTCTGACTGAAATCACACATTTTTCCAGGAATATGGTAAATCACATCCCCATAATCTAGGTGGGGTCGTACATAAAGCTTATATAGCTTATGTGGGGTCGTACATAAAACAGCCATTTAGGCTGCCCACGCAGCAAGCACCACAACAAAGACCACAGGGTGCCTATGGACGAATCCCACCGTATCGCGTGCAGCCTAGTGCCAATCATCGTTGCAACTACTTTGGAAGAGAGACCCCTGAAGCACGGGTATCAGGACCCTCCCCCATCCGATGCTATTTCTGTGACGGTCTCAACCACGTACAGCGAGACTGTGTTGCCTACAAACAGCAAAATCGTAATCTCCAGCAGTTGGGAAACCTTTGGGAAACAAATAATCGTCCTATTTCCCTTCTACCAATCTTTGGCAAAGTACTGGAAAAGCTTATATTTGACTCCTTGTATTCACACTTAACCGCAGAGAGTTTTCTAAATCCCAACCAATCAGGCTTTCGTCCGTGTGACTCAACAATAAGGCTAGAGTTACACTATATCGGATTGCTATCGGAGCGGAGCAGAGCGGAGTGATTTTCACTCCGAAGTGATATTTGGGGTAGCAGTTACACTATATCGCTTCTCTTGCTCCCACGCCATTTTCCTACGCAATTCTGATCTTCACTGCAGGGTGCTTTTGCAGGCTGGCGCCAAAGTTTATTGTTTGCTAATCTGGAATTTCATTGTTTCAAAGCGGAGTATATCGGATTCGTGCGATTACACTACAACGCTTCGCTACGGAGTGATTCCGGAGTGATTTTCATACCACCTCCAGAGCGGAGTGATTTTCACTCCGCTAATCGGAGCGTTGTGTATCGGATTGGTACGGCGTAGTGTAACTCAAACCCCTATCCGATACGAAAGTCACTCCGCTCCGATAGCGATCCGGTATAGTGTAACTGGGGCCTAAATCAACTACTTTCTAGAACTCACTCTATTTTCGAAGCCTTCGACTGTAACCCTTCCCTAGAAGTTCGTTCTATCTATCTTGATATCTCTAAAGCATTCGATAGGGTATGGCATGAGAGAGGGTCTCATTTATAAACTAAGACGATGTGGAATCTCGGGAAACCTACTGTTACTTCTCCGAAGTTTTTTGTCCGAAAGGAAACAGAGGACAGTTTTGAATGGGCAGTCCTCAAGCTGGGGAAATATTTCTGCTGGCGTTCCTCAAGGCTCAATTTTAGGCCCCCTTCTCTTCTTAGTATACATAAATGACTTGACAGAGAACCTGAGCTGTAGGCTTTGGTCAAATTTACCAAATACATTCAAACAAGCCAGCACTTCCTATTTTCAAAAACCATATTAAATGTTGGAAGGGCGAGAGCTGCAATAGACGATTGCGCTAAAGATGGCGCCGAGGAATTTTTTACCAAGATGCACTGCGCTCTTTAGTTGAATTCCTATAGAATCATTTTAGATTTGTAATTCGAAGGCAATGCATCTCGGTAAAAAATTCCTCGCCGCCATCTTTAGCGCAATCCTCTAATGTAGACTTTGCAAAATATATATACCACAGGTTGGGTACCTAACATGACATGTATCAATCTTTATTTCTAAACGGCTGTAATATATTTTCCCTTAATTTTCAAGATAGTAGGCCTTAATTAGCAGTAATTTTGCTATTTTAAAAATTCTTTTGCCTGCTGTAAATAAATTGTTGATGATGATGATGATGATGATGATGATGATGATGATGATGATGATGATGATGATGATGATGATGATGATGATGATGATGATGATGATGATGATGATGATGATGATGATGATGATGATGATGATGAACACGTCATTCATATAAGAAGGCGCGTCTCCTATTAGGGATCTGGAAACCATTTTCTGAGATTCAAAATCAACAGTGGGCCATTGAAGCACATGAATAACTGGTAAAGCGGTCGCATCAAATGGACTGTTTGTAATTATTATCATTATTATTATTATTATTATTATTATTATTATTATTATTATTATTATTATTATTATTATTATTATTATTATTATTATTATTATTATTATTATTATTATCATCATAATTCTTTGTAGTTGGTATTTACAATAGCTCAAATACAATAGCTAATTCAAACCAACTATCTACAAAGGAAAAAATTTACAATAATATAAATTAATATAAATTTACAATAATATAAATTTACAATAATAATATACATACGTATATTTACATCGATTTACATCACCATTCGATTTACATGATTTACATAATTACTGTTTGTGGAGGGATTCCCAAGATATTGTTTCTAACTGCAATTTTTGCATGTACAATTTTCACCCTTCCATTCTTTTATAAATCTTTTGAAATATACAACAGATGGTGAGCTCCTTATAGCGTTAGGTAGGCTGTTCCAGAGAACTCTACCTCTAAAGGTCAACGAACTGGTCCCATAAGTTGTCGTTTGTGGCAGCATTAGCAGTGAACCTGATCGTAGATTATACGCAAGCTCCTTCCGCTGGAAAATATTCCACATAAAGGAGGGATTTTCGCATGATAAGCACTTGTATATTTCTACGATCAAGTTACGTAGATTTTTTACATGGACCCTAGTGTCATCAATCTTTTGTAGAAGCTCATCGAAGCTCCATGTATAGTCTTCAAGAAGTATCCTCAAGGTTCTTTTGTGAACTCTGTCTATTTCTTTTTGTGTTTTACCACAAAACATCCAGACAAGTGGACAATAATTGAACTTTGACATTATGAATGTATTGTACAGGATCCTCCCTTTCTTTTCGTCACTGTAAGGTGCGACCCTTGAGAATGCACTGACTTTCTTGCTAACTTTTTGGCACAGTGTTTTCACGTGCTTGTCAAATTTCAGCTCATCGTCAACACTTATCCCAAGTAGTTTGACAGACCTTGTCACATTAATTGATTTGTTTTCAATTTCCAAGAAAAATTCTTGATGCTGCTTTAGGCCAAGAAACATTACTTGAAATTTTTTGGGATTTGCCACCATTCTGTCATCTTTAAACCAGTCAAGAGCTCTAGAGATGTCATCCTAAAGTCTCATTGCCACTGACTCAACAGCTTTGTCACATGCATACACGGTATTATCATCTGCAAAGTTGCAGACATGGGAGGACTTCATAGCGAAGACATTGAAGAACAGTGGACCGAGAACTGAGCCCTGTGGAACTCCCGACAATATTTCTTGCCATTCACTGAATGTTGAACCTACTTTAATGCGCTGTTTTCTTTGTGAGAGATAGTTTGAGATAAGTGCAAGACTGTTTGGCCCAAACCCATAGGCTGCAAGTTTGGCTATGAGCAAATCATGTGAAAGGCAATCATATGCCTTAGATAGGTCCATTAGCACCATCCCCATTACCGCTTTTTCATCAAGTGTCTTTCGACAAGTCTCAATAAGTCGGAAAAGCGCGTGCTGTGTACTGTGCCCATTTCGAAAAGCGCATAGTAAACTAGAAACGAGTTTTGCAGCACGATTTTGGGGTTTCTGCAATTTTTCAATGACAGTAACCCCTGCAGTTCCCCAGACAGGACAGCAATATCTAAAATACGGCTCCACTAAACTCCTGTACATAGTCTTGACAGTTGATATTGGGAGGTACTGCTTGGCATAACGAAGCATACCAATACATCTAGAGATCTTATTAGTTGTTAAGGCCAGTTGAGATGTCCATTTAAGGTTGATGGTCAACCTCAACACCAAGGCATTTGACCTCCTTTACCAACTTGATATCCTCGGAACCAATCTTAAAGTGCGGTTTAGTGGAATCGACGGAGTCGATTTTTCTCAGCTTTCCATTGCTTCCTATGATCATTGCATCTGTCTTAGCTACGCTCAAAGACAACTCGTTTCCTTCAAGCCACCCCTTAAAGCTTCTAAGTCAGCATTAACTGCCTGATTAATTTCTGAAACAGATTCAGAGGCATAGTAAATGCTTGTATCATCTGCATACATGGATACAAGGGAATTTTTCAGACTATTAGGAACATCATTGATATAGACAAGAAAGAGAAATGGTAGTGCATTGAACTAAGACGTTGCACGCCGCTGCACGATTATATTTGTTTTTGTAACTCGTTTTTTTGGAAGTAGTTTACGAACTACGAAGATGGCGCTTACAGTAAGGGTTAACAAATATTTTAAGTTGTTTTCTTTGAGTTTATCGCTTGTTCTTTCGCTTATTCGTTGGTAAGTAAGCATTATTTATATTTTTCGTTTGTTTGTTTCTATTGTAGCGAAAACCGCATTCACATTGACATTCAGAGATAGTATGCATATGTTGCTAAATTAGCAGATGCAGAATATTGAATTTGTGCGTGTTCGAAGCAAGTCCCAATTTTTACTGACACTTCTAAGATGCTTGGCGCCACCTCAACCACAGTTTTGCGTCCTTACTTCACGGCGATACCAGTGCAACTGACCACCCACGGCGGAGCGTGCGCATCTCATGGTGACCCGTATGAAACATGATTTGGTAGAATGTTGCAAAAGTCAGATTTAATTCCCTGGCGCGTAATATAAATAACTAAAAGACATTGTAAAAAGTAGCAAATCCCAGCAAAAATATGAAAAAGTATTGATGGCAATCAATTTACTGGTATAAACTCCACGAAAAAATTAACACTCAAAAGATTGATTCCCGCCGAAATGACTTTAATGACACCATAAGGAACGATTTGGCTGAAGAGCAAAATAGAATTTATGGATGACGTACCTCTCTGCTCATTTCAGACTCTGTGCTCATTATGCTTATTGTGTCGTCTATAAAGAATCAACAATTAATTGCTTAGAATGTTAATGGCATATGTCAAAAAATCTCAGTAGCAACAAAATATAACAGATGCAGATAGCGTAGCATATTCTCGTTGTATTTCGATGTTTGCCGAAGTACTGTGTACTGGATTGATGAAATCAGTTGCAAGTTTTCATCTCTTAGCGTATCCAGACGCATGTCTTATACTGCTTCGACTTGTCTAAACATATAGAAAGAAACAGCGAATGCCTTTCCATGAAAGCAGCTCAATCTGAGGTCCTGGTCGCACAGAAAATATTTCTTTTTCCATGAGTTTAATAGGTCATGTTCAGATTCAGGCTTCTCTTTCTTTACTGTAACTAAAATGCAAAGCTATCAGAGCGTCGAATCTCAATAAATCATTTCTCAAAGACTGCGGCAGCGATCACAGCGTTTGTGTCTGCCATTAGCAAAGAGGAACCATCAGCCCCGATCTCTTGTTTACCTGGCGAAATTTCTTACTGACTAGTATCCAACTTCCTAAGGGCATCTTGTTGATAGGGAAACCGTGCAAGCACAGAAGAAAGGTATGAACTAACCTTCTGCATAGACGGATTCACTGTCGTCATCTACAGAGTGAAAAAGAGAGTTAAAGTGAATATGACGCGAAAATTCGAAACTGAAATCTAAAACCAAAGCGCTCTTTAGAAATCGTGATTTGAGAATTTTCTGCTCACAAATGTCCTGGGCTTCGGGTCGAGTTTTTGAATTAAGACGGTAAGTGTTTGGGGCGAGCAGAATAGATATACCAGCACATCAACAACTGTGCAGTTGTTCCAGAGGTTTTAGGGTTTCAAAGAAGCCCCGCTAAAATTATTCACACTCCGAAACTTCGAAAACCATGTCATTTATATTCTCACACTGTTTGGCAATTAGTTTGTGTCTTTGTACACCTAAATTCCACAAATTAGCACTCACTTAACGTTTTATTTGATGAAACAAGCGGTCGATGATTGGATCTTGGCAATCAGCATGACTCAGAAACAAAGAAATACAATATGGGTACCATTTGATTCGTTAACCACAACTAGCTTGCTTGGTTTCCTCGTGCTATGATTTGTGCAAACAAGACGCAGTACGGCAATCGAATAATGAAGTACTAAGGAGACTCCTACGCTTCTCTTACAATGCCTCAAATGCATAGGTTGCAGGAAGACAGGGAAAGAATGCCGGCCAAAGCCCAATGGGGGAGGGGCACGGAAAAATTGTTTATCCGGCTCCAGAATCCTTCCCTTTAAGTGGCAGCCGACTCTAGAAATATTCGGCCAAAATATAAATGTAAATGATAATATAAAAATTCGGTCCAAAACATAACATTAGGGCTGAATAACAACCCGATCTAAGCAAACTTTCCTCTTTTGACATAGAACGGAAAAAAATTGCGACGATTATCATATTCATATTCAAAGAGACATTCCAAGTTAGACAATTCCAAGGTACTGAGACATTTCCAGAGCTAAGGTATGACAAATCCAACAGTTGTTTATAGAACAAATTTATGTGTGAGTAGTCCATGGCTAAATTGTCATTATTACGTTGCGAAAAAATTTTAACATATTTTGATATGTTTTGGCAACCGGCTCCAGAAAAGTGGCCTTCTTTTGATACCCCGCTCCAGAAAAAAAGGTGAAAGCAATAACCTGAAAAACGGCACATTCCTCACTGCATAATCCAACAAACTAGCTTAGATTTCTATCATCTTTTTGAGATAACTTCTCTTAATTTAAGAAAAATTACTTTTCAAAGATTTCTTTTCTTGATAAGATCAAATCTGATTTTCAACCAAGTGCATGCTATTTCTACTTTTAGGAAATATTTTCTTGATTGAGAATGGATACTTTATTTCGTGGTCCGCATTTGGAAGGAAGCAAGAATCTGCAAAATCCCAAAAACTAGCTTAGATTTTTTCTTGTTATTGAGATAATTCTTCTTAACTTGAGAAAAATTTCTTGTTCTAAGACTTGTTCTTGTCCAAATAAGAAAACAAGAAAATTGCCTTAAAAACTAAGAAGAGAATTTTAAAATGCTACGTGTGGTCTACACTTATGTATGGATGCGAAAGCTGGACTATAAGCAAAGCAATACAGGAACGTCTAGAAGTGGCGGAAATCTGGTTTCTTAGAAGAATGCTTAGTATATCATGGTTAGACCGATTGTCAAATGAAATAGTATTAAGAAAGGCAGATACAAGAGGAGAACTTATGAAAATGATAACTGCGGGACAAATGAGATTTTTAGGCCCTGTTAACAGATAGGAGAAAATCGAATATTTAGCAATGACGGGAAAAATTGTAGGGAAACGAGCGAGAGGTAGACAAAGGATGAAATTTATGAGCAGTATAATCAGACGAATGGGAGTTTCTTGGACAGCATGTGGTTATTCATCAGAATTCAAATAACTAAGTAAGAGTGGTATGCTATACGCCAGAAAATGAGAAAATCAGAGATGCTCCTTTTTATAACATCCCTTGACTCCTAAATAAGCCTCATATAAACCTCAACAAAATTGTTACGTATTCAGCACATGAATCCAGTAGCAGATGTTTCAGAGTTCCCTCGCGTCTCTTAGCTTCAGAATGATTAATGAGACAACTTCGCCCTTCACCCCTGACCACTGTTTGAAATTCATTCAAATGTTAAAGTTGGTCCCCTCAATGTTTTTCTGAGTTCCTAAGGAGCCATTGTCACCTAGAGTTTTTTGTGTATAGGCTGCATCTTCAGAGAGTCTGTAAATCAAAGTTGGCCTAGTAAAAGATATGAGTCTCTACGGTAATAGTTGAACTGATGATGAAAATTTGACTTTAGATGACTTTTCAATCAGTTCATCTGCTGCAAAGTGAATGCATATTCCACTTCCGTAGGCCAAGTTTTATTTTCAAATAGTCTGACATTGCAACATGCCTGCAAAGGACCCTGGGTAACAATGGCTCTTTAATTGCTGCCGACCATTGATGCTCTACATCTACTATAGATAATTCATACATCTGTCTCTGAGCTGAGCCAACGACGTATCCAGGAATTCGAAAGGGGGGGGGGGGGGTCGGATGGTTGTTTCCCTTCATACAGTTTAGGTCAAACCTGGAGCCCATTGATAAGGACATGTCATGCATAGTTTCGTTTCAAATATCTAAAAAAAGTTGGCTCCCAGGGTAATTCTTTGAATGGTCAGATTTTGAGAAGAAAACCTCTCCCTTCCACGCTCCAACGTCGCTTGAAAATGTTGCTAGCTTACCCGACCAATTTCTTCTCAAATTTGAAAGAAATGAAAGTATAAATGAAAGATGAACAATATGCTTTTGAGCATATCCTTTTTATTTGCTTTTTGCAAATAAGAGCTCTTCTTTTTCACCACAGCGACTCGTCGTTTCATTGCAGTTACGATCTTACATCTTACCTAAGGACTTCTGACTTTTCAATAAAGTTTTCTGATCTTTTCGAATTTGACAAGTGGTATTCCACTCTTTCGAAAAAGCGTGCGAGATTCTTTTAGAACAGAAAAATTTTTACGGATTTTGGTGGAGCATTCGTGGAAACAAAAGGACTTTTGCGGAAGATGTACAAGAAATTTGAAATGCCTCTCGGAATTTGGGGGCAATGTCCCTAATCCCCACAATTTCTGCCTCTGTTAAAGAAGCCTACCAATATCTAAAAATTGCTCTAGTGCCTTCGCAGTAATACAGGAAACTGCGAAGGCAGTAGTAATACTTATTTTCTGTATAGATCCGCCATTTGCAGGGCTCATTATCATCAAATTTCTGAACGTTCCGCGCCCCTTTTCCAAAAGATCTCTCACGGCCGAGGCAAAAAAATATGGATGCACATTGTTTTGTTTCAGTACTTGGAGAGCACATTCTTGCCAGTTGCCATTACATCCATCCACACACTGGGCTTCGGATTTGCTCTGCCTGATAAGGGACATTCGGGATTTGTTTTCCCTCTGCAACGTTTTCGATGCATTCTCCATTTTCCATGTGCATGCAATGAGCTCCTTTAAGCTTTTATCTGATTTACCCAGTACAAATTCCGCTAAATCACATATTCCTTCTGCTTTTTGGGTGTTGGCCAAAGCTAAAAGTTCAATGTCACGCTTGATCCCATTTTTTAACAATAGCTCAGAAACATCCAAGTTGGAAAGGCGCCGTTTTTTCTTACTGACACCGGATGGCCCAGGTTTAGCTTCACTTTCCAATGATCTCCTCTGTTTTGCAGCACGACGGAGTGCCTTCGTTGATGCTTTTGTCTTCGGTGATTTTCCTGATGCCAAATTGGGGTGTCCAGGACTATGGAGCGCATCTATATCTTCTTCAGTGACATACTTGTACGCAGAATAATAGTTATCATGGCGAGTCGAGAAGTGCACTGATATGTCATAAGTATCCATAAGAAACTTTTTCGCTCCTTTCCAACGCTTCTGTGTACTTAGCTTTATAGCCATATGATAATGTTTCCCACCATCAGCATGATTTTCCATACAGCAAACCCAATGCTGAACGGTTGCTATGCTAGCACCGTTTTGGAATGCATCCACAACACAATCTGCAAAAGATTGTCTGCTTGGAAATTTCTCCAAGTTTGCCTGGCTGTGCGTGATAAGATAAGTACGTCGAACCGTACGATAGTGCATTTCGTCTCCGCTCTCTAATTCGTGCGCCATCTTCTCTATTCGCACTCTAAAACTAGTTAGCAGGGACTCGATTGATTCTATTTAAATGTTTCAGAATCGCTAAATATAACACTAAATCTGGCAGACTTGGAGCAATTATGGAGGGTCCGTCACAAGGGTCGAGTAGTCCGGAAGTCAATCCATTTCTTTGAATGGACGTTAAAATAAAGGTTCCTCATTATCAATCACGTAGTCATGCTAAGTTGTTCGAAGGAAGCGAGCCTAGAATGATGGCCATTGTGCACTAGAAACACTTGTTCAATTAGTTTTCCAACCCAAGACATCTTCACACATAATCTAGGACCATAACATGGTGCCTTGTTGGGTGGGGAAAATGATCTAAAGCATCACAAAACGTATTTTTTTTTAACGACATCTAACTTCAGACGGGCTTTTGGACGCATTTCTACTCACTCTGGAGACACTAAGTTTCTTAAATGGTAGATACTTCTCCCCTAATACACATTGATTGGTAGTCAATTATTTGTCTTTTATAAGACAATCCCGGACAAAACTCATAGGACAAACTGGCAAAATTATAATTACTGAAAGTTTTCCTCTCCCCCTCCCCCCATTTCAATGTTGTTCAACCGAAAAGCAAAGAAACAGAGTGCCCAGCAACCTGGCACTACCAAATGAAACAACATTGAATTGGGGGGTAGGGGTAATTTGATTTAAAATAAGTTTCTTTGAGAGTTATAGGAAAAAGACCGTAATTTTTAGGTTGTCTTATTGAGTTTTGTCCGGGATTGTAGCCCGTTGTTATAAACAAAACCGGCCCCTCTGAACACAATTAGAATGGATGAATATCTATGTTGAATATCCACAAATATGCACTTCTTTGCTTGATTCAAATCAGAGAAAGCAAATTTTCCATGTTTCAGTTGGAAGGCAATAAAAGTAACAGACTCAGAATAGAGGGCTATAAGGCATTTCGACCGTTAGGGTTACTCCCTTCTTTCTAGCCATTCTAATTTTTTTTAGAACAATAACAAAGAAATAAGAAAATTATATCTTAAATGCAAACATTTCTCATCCAGATCCCCAGTCACTCATGAGCACCTCCGTTGACATTTAAAATATTGGAAGTTTCAAACAAAGTCTTGTTAACCAAATACATAAAACTTTGGCCTGGGGTCGTATTGTCGTATGATCTGGGGTTGTAAGTCCCGGGTCGCAGAGTCCTCGGGTCCGGTCAAAAGAACGTCTCAGTTTTTGTGCGAATGATGAACACATTACGTGATGGGGCAGATTTTCAGTATTGCGAGTTGGCAAGCTAACGGCTGCATGCATGATACAAGTAAAAAGACTTCAGAAATGATCTGAAAGCAGAAAATCTGCCCATTGTTGGACCTTATGTGCTGAATTCTCTTTCAGAGTTCGTAAACAAGTAGTACAAAAGATGATACTGATAGATGGAAAATAGTGATGCAGTCATTTACTAACTCGTTGAAAAATAGACCCAGGACCCTTCATCATTATTTACGAACATCTACATAATTTTGAAATCATGGAAAAGCGATGAATCAGGAGAGTAGCAAAGGCAGTTACTGGACTCAAATTAAACTTTGCTTAATTCAGTGCCAAACTTGCATTATTTTCATTCAACAGCAGAACCCAAGAAATAGCTATTTCGTCATCAAATAAGAAATTTTTTTTGCCAAATTCAGACTCTGCGTACCTCAATTCTGTTACTTAGCTTAGCCCCAACGATGACTGAATTGCTGAAATGTTATTGAGGTTATTTCCAAGTCACCCCTTTTGTAATAACCGAGAACTCTCCCTCGCTGTGAAACTTTAATCATACTCTACTTTGGTAAAAAAGCTCGGTTAAGGAACAGTTTGCAATCAAACATTCTTTATACGGTAAACAGGATTTTTTTTTATTTGGCCTTGAGCCAGGGGCGCACATTCAAATTTTATTTGGGGGGTGTCAGCATGCTTTGGACCGACTATCTTTTGTCACACATGAAACTTGTTTGGTTGAGATTTTCGCATCATTTGGTCATGGATTTGGAGTTTCAAATAACGGTGTGATCTTCAATAAAACGACTTCTTTGCTGCAAAGCACAGCTAAAGCGCTGGTTTTAGCATGTTTTTTTCCTTTAAGAAAGCATTCTCTCGTGACTTTTAGTTTCTACAATGCTAGCGTTTAGTTGAAACAGATACAACGTTTGATGGATGACATTTATTACCGATTTTTCCTTTTATTTTTGAGATTTATTTAGAAGTGCCCGATTTCCTATGCTCCCACCGACACAAGGGCCGCCGAGAAGTTTTGGAGGCCAGGAACAAACCTGCCAAACATGAGGCCCCCTGCGAGCGAAGCGAGCTGAAAATTTTTGCCATCATGCTACTTTGGTTAGCTTAAAATGGCCTAAAATGCATTATAGAGCATTTCCTGCAGTCAAAATGATAACAAGTCTTCAAATACGAGGCCCCCTAGACCCTGACGCCCCAGGGGCAAATTGCATACTGCTCCCCTCTCAGCCATTACCGACACCCCAGTACTAGACTGGAAACTTTGACTATTTGCAACAGCTGGGAAAATAGCATGGCTGGGAAAATTTTTTTAAATTCCGTCCGCCTCTTTGGCTTAGAACGACTCTCCCGACCACTGTATCAAGCACTCCTTGTGAAATTGCTAACTGTCGTCATGGACCGACCTTTGCCATAAACATTCAGAAGTCGGACCAACTTGGATTCACACTATCCAAGCTTTGTCGTGGACCGACTTTTCGTTTAATGTTGGACCGACTCTGAAAATATTGGGGGGGGTGTCTCACCCCCCACACCCCCCTAATATGCGCCCCTGCCTTGAGCCAGTCATCCCGTTAACATTTGGAAATAACGACTCTGTGTTCCTAGGGTCTCACAGGTCTGATTTGTACGGTATGCCATTTTGGCCGACGTAGAGAAACTCAGGCTTTGCGTATGACCTTTAATAAAAGCGTCAAAAATCAATTTCAAGAGTTATCACTTTGTAACTTGGGCCAAATCTTCACTAAGAATTGAGTAAAGGTTCTATGCGTTGTAATCAGTAAATTCACAACCAGAAGACCTGGAAAACCACAAGGGCAGACTCTGAATTTGTAGCACTGCGACAAAACCAAAAGGAGAGCCTCTGCAAAATAGGGCAATAACTTCGTTGTATTTTTTTTTTATATAAATTCAATATAAAAATTTACAATTTACGAATTACCTACGACTACGAACGATCTACCATACAATACCACAAAACGATACCAAGGGGAGCAAAAGATCATGACTACCCCAGGGCCATCCACATTAAGAATATTAATCTAAAACTACAACTAAATATACAATTGCGAGAAACTATTACGAACAATGGAACAGAGAAACGAGACACTATGACAGGGGGAACGTTACAAAAATGAACATGGTGTGGTGGCTTAGCTACATTTGGCTTAATTTAGTCGACTGGTTGTGTGAATGTATAGTAGAGTCAACTTGAGTATATTTCTGTTGACGTCGTTTGGGAGGCCTTTATCACCAAATAATAAAAGTTGCGTGAAAACTTCATTTGAAAGATCAATATATCCAAATGGTCGAAGTAATGCAAAAACTCCAGCGAGAAGGTTTCGACGTTGAACCTCAAACGAAGGGCAAAGCAACAAAAAGTGCTCCGTACTCTCAATACCATCGTTAGAAGGGCACATTGGATTTACGGTATCCCGAAAATTGTGCTTAAATTTGTGAAGGTTTAATTTGCTAAGGCCCACTCTAAGTTGAGTGAGATAGGATAAGCCTATTGGTTCATGAATTCCAAAGACAGACTTAGCAGGGGGGCGAATTTTCGAGAGCAACTTTTTCTTGAAGATAGCAACTGATGGTGCAGTTCTAATTTCCGGACATAATTCGTTCCATTCAGACAGGCAATTTGGATAAAAGCTAGATTTGAATTTTTCTGTCCTTGCCCTTATTCGCCCAATGACATCCTGATTGCGAAGTGAGTACTGTGATTACTGAAGTTGTGGGATCGGATTCATTGTATATTTAGGCATCAGGTTATTCATCATTTTGTAAAACAGCGTAAGGCGTCTACTCCATCTTCGGGAGCTCAGTGACTCCCAACCAAGCTCAGCGTACAGCTTCTCTCGTGATGTTCCCCTCCATGTTCCCGTCACGGCAAGGGCAGCAGAATATTGAACGGACTCCAACTTTTCCATCAAGTTTGACAATATGGTATTACCGCTAGACTCGCACACTTTAGCCGGAATGTGATAGATGACGTCTCCGTATTCCAGGTGGGGTCGTACATAAAGCTTAAATAATTCGTTTAGGGTGTGCCTGGGTAGATACTTGGAGAGATATTTCAGCAAACCAACTCCCTTTCTTGTCTTAGAGATAGCTGCCATAATGTGAGCCGAAAATGATAGTTTTGAATCCAGGATAATCCCTAAATGTTTATGTTCATCTACCTTCATCACTGGTATGTTATTAAAACGAATTTCTGGATGATTCATTTCTATCCTTTTCGTGGAAAATATCAATTCAACAGCTTGCTTTTGCGGATCTGGATTAAATGACATTTTCCAATCATGAGCCCACCGCCTTATCAACTCTAGGTCGTGGTTCATATCACTGGCGGCAGAGTCTGCCTTCTACTACGGTGAACAACGATGTATCATCAGCAAAGAGTTTAAAGTTACACTTAACCTCAGCAGCTAGGTCATTGATATATACAAGGAAAAATAAGGGTCCTAGAATAGAACCCTGGGGTACTCCTGCCGAAATATCTCCCCAGTTAGAATTCTGTCCATTTAGAACTGTTCGCTGCTTTCGATCTTTGAGAAAACTTTGGATAAGTGAAAGAAGGTCTCCTGAGACGCCACAACGTTTTAGTTTATAGATCAGACCGTCATGCCATACCCTGTCGAATGCTTTAGAAATATCGAGATAAACAGAACGCATATCCAAGGTCAAAAGCTTTAAAGATCGTGTGGGTTATGGAAATCAACTGATTAATCGTTGAATCACTAGGACGAAAACCTGATTGGTTCGGATTAAGCAAATTGCATGAAACGAGATGCGAGTATAAAGAATCGTACATGAGTTTCTCCAGTATTTTCCCAAAAATTGATAAGAGAGAAATTGGTCGATAGCTCTTCTTTAGATTTTTATCGTTCTTCTTATGGACTGGTACTACATTCGCATATTTCCATATTTTGGGAAATAGACCACGTCTCAAGCAATTTTCGAATATTATTTTCAGAGGAGTAACTAGTGCAGCATCACTTAATTTTATCATTCTAACAGATATTCCGTCCCAACCATGTGCTTTATTAGGATTTAATGACCTTATAATGTTCAGTACCTTTTCGTCAGTAATAGAAAAGTCATTTATCAGGGAGGAAGGTGCTGGAAAATTAGTTGGAATTTCGCTTTCTGTATCAATCGTTGTACACTGGAGTATGAAGTAGTCATTGAACAGCTGTGCCTTTTCAGTGAAGTCAGTTACAAACAACCCATTTTCTAAGAGGGGTGGTATAATTGGAATCTTAGACTTGTTTAGGACTGTGTTAATCAAAGACCAATATCTTTTTCTGGAAGTCCCGGGGCTTGCTAAAGTATTACTAGCCTTAAGGAAGTAATTTCGTTTTGCCTCCTCAATCAGTTTCGAACCTTCGGATATCATCTTCTGTATTCCCTCTTGCTTGTTATTTGGCTGGCCACTCCTCACGAAATGTCTATAAGCACGATCCTTTTTCCTCAGAAAGTTTTTAACATTGTCCGTTATCCAGGGTGCTTGATGAGGTCTAATCGTTTTAACTTTATTCGGTATGAAATTGGAGAAAATATTTAACAGAACTTCGTTAAGTAATTCAGCCTGATCATCAGGGCATGTCATATTGTTAAGGTGTTCATGCCAGCGGAACATTTCAATGCTTTTTTTAATGGCAACAAAATCTGCCTTGTCGTAATACCAGATCCTGCGTTTGTACGGAGGGAGTTTTACGTGTGAAACAGATAATTTTCCATAAACTATTTGGTGATGGCACTGCTCATGAAGTGAAAGATGGACACCAGACTCGATAACGAGGTTAGGTTGATCAGTGAAAATCAAATCAATACACGATTTTGAATCACCCATTAAATGTGTTGCCTCTGAAATCAACTGGTGTAGGCCTAGGTCCGACGATAATGGCTCAAACAGCTTTCCCTCATTGTTCTCTATATCATTGTCCCACCACTGAGTTGATCTGCAGTTGAAATCACCAGTAATGATGACGCAAAAAGGATTTTCAGCATGCATTTTGGACAGCATCAATTCAAAACTTATAGTAGAGTTGTCAAATTGAGACTGGTCCTGGCTTGGGCTTCTGTAAACAACTGCGAAAAAGTACTTTTTCCTATTTAATTGAATTTCGTACACAATACATTCAGGAAGAGTCACAAGGTCAGAACGGTTTTTTGAAGGAAGAGAATCTTTGATGTATAGCCCAACACCACCCCTCTTCACATTATGAGGATGGTTATCTTGAATAAACGTGTATCCATCTAGTGCCAGTCTGTCTTTATCAACGGTATTGTCAAGGTGAGTTTCAACAATACCAAAAAGGTCATAATTGTAAACCGAGTTATAGGCCTCTATCAACGAGACTCGTAAAAAATCATGCGCAGTAATGCTATTCAAATTCCAGGTACAAAAATTAAGTGTTTCAGGGCCGGGATTCATTTCTATGTCACCACTAAGCAGAATTACCCTGAAAACCAACCATTGTGTGTGCAGTAAGTCACATGTCATACACCCAATGTAAAAGTAGGAATACAGAAAGAGAAATTGCTTTAAGGCTACACGTTTATACCGAACAATACTGATAACACCGACAGGAATTCGCTTGAAGAGTTCCACAGTCAAGTAAAGTACTGTCTTGGCAAAGTGATGCACGCGGGCGAACAAAGGCAAGAAACATGACTGGGTTTCCAGGGAATGCACTGCAAGAAGCTGTATTATTAGCGCAAAGGGAAGAACAAAGGTTGAGACTGCTATAAAACAATAACAAAACCAAAAAAGCCTAAAGACTCGTAACAGTATCGAAATCGGCCTAATAGGTTTGCTCCGGGGACATAATCTTTGAGTGCACAAACAGAGACACCCTATTGTTGCTCGCCATCGATTGATCTCAACAGGCATCGTCGTGCAGAAACCGTTCCGCTGGTTCCCTAGGGGAATACGCAACAATGCAACCACCACTGCCACATCCAACAACACATAACAGGAGGCGATACTTAAACGACAAATTACAAATACAAAAGACTCTACGAAGAATACTTAAAAGAGCGATTTCCATTGGCTTATGTGTCAATGCGGGAAAGTATGGGATTTTCTTTGTTCACAATTGCCTATTTATATTTGTTTCTAAATTGAACATAACTTAGTAACGAAAGTTAATTAATTCAAAATTTGTGACTATTGAGACTTTGCTCACGAAGGAAAATTGCATTCCTTTACCAGGATCAGATATTTTAGATATTGAACAATAAAGAGTGGGGATCTTAGATATTGTTTTCATCGTTGCTTTGTCAATAAATGTGTTTGCAAGGATGGACAGATAGTCCAATTCAAGTAGCAAATTTGTATAAAAATTCGAGGTAAACAAATGTATCGAGTTCAAAGGGGCCTCTAGAAACCATACCCCAATCCAACCGCAAAAGGAAACCCACAACAAAATATCTAGGGGAGAGACCACATAAAAGCCAACCCCAACACAAAATGACACGAAGAGCCAAACCCACATTCAAAACATTCGAAAAAAAATTGCATGCAAATAAGGTAATATACCAACATAGCTGCAAAAAGAATTTGAATATGAATATTTGTCACTTTTGGTCGATGGCAAGGAAAGTCTTAGGGCTCAAATCAAATTTATGGAGGGTTCTTCAGAAAAGTACAAGAAAAAGAAAATTTGGAGGGGGAGGAACAAACCTGGCAGCTATTTTGGTATAAACCCCAACGTCTTATCTACACAAAACTGGCAAAATGCAACCGTGAACCAAAAAATAAGATAAAATAATTGAATAAGTAAAAATGGATTCAAGTGGTCTCTTCCTCTTACTGCTCATCCTCTTCATTTTCAGAGCCTTCATCTCCATCCGCTTCTCCTTCTTCACTGCCATTCAGTAGCTTTTCAAACTCTTCTTTGCTTCAAACAAAAACTTCGTTGTATCCAACGTGAGCAACGAAATACTTTACCACAAGCCAGATAGATACTGCAGCTAACATAATATCAACTATTTGCAAGCTTTTACTCCCTTGGTGTTTGGAAAAAGCAGCTGCAAAACTTGGTTTAAGCTCAGATTAAGCGCTGCCATCACATTTCTATGGCTGCCATCAGCATCCACAAAGAAAGGTCGAAGGTTAAGGCCTATTGTTGAATTGAATTGAATTGCTAAAATTTGGGTACAAAACCCCTCCTCGCATTACCCCAAGATCTTGTACGAAGAAAAGTATTGGACCACCGGCAAGCCTTTATCGTCAGCTATTTTTAATCGTTTTTCTGAAATTTTTGGAGGTAAGCAGTAGGCGTGAGGAGCTGCGTGCGGGAAACTGTCACACACAGGAATGTGCGTAATAAAACTTTTTTTTTTATATATTCAATTTTAAAAGTTTACAATAACGAAATTACCTAAGACACTAACTACGAACTACTGTACCACACTACAAGGACGATACCAGGAGGAGCAAGATATCATGACTACCCCCTGGCATTTGACATAGAAGATCTAAAATACGACTAATCATACGACACACAAGAACGATCTTACAAACAAACGAAAAAGAAAAATTTTTAAGGAGAGAGGAGAGTTTACAAGTTTTCATTACCAACTTATTCAAAACGCTTTGAGGCCTGGATATATTCTAGTGTCGCTGTGAGAATTTTCGCATTTGAATCAAACGGTAACTGTTCATGGCCATATAGGATGATTTTTAACAACTCTTCATTTGAAAGATTTATCATACCATGAGGCAACAATATCGCGTTTACACTGTTGAGAAGATCAAGTCTAGCTGCAGCGTAAGTATGGCAGAGCAGGAAATAGTGTTCCGTATCCTCAACACCATCATTTGTTGGGCACAAAGGGTTCAAAGTATCCCTGAAGTTATGCTTAAATTTGTGAAAATTTAGCTTACTGAGTCCAAAACGTAGCTGCGTTAGGATGGATAAGCCTTTCGGGTCATGAATACGGTAAACTAACTTCGGAGGTGGACGAATAATTGACAATAATTTTTTCTTGAAAACATTTACGGAGCTGGAAAGTCTAATCTCAGGGTCGAGTTTTTCCCATTCCGATAAGCAATTAGGATAGAAACTTGATTTGAAACCTTGCGTTCTTGCACATATTTGCCCTATTGTAGCGCGTCTGCGAAGATCGTAATTGGATTCTTGAAGATGAGGAATTGAATGTCTTGTGTAGCCTGAAGTCAGATTGTTGACTATTTTATAGAAGAGGATAAGGCGTCTGCTCCATCGTCGGAGGTTTAATGATTCCCATCCAAGCTCGTCATACAGCTTATCACGAGAAGTACCCTTCCAAGCGCTTGTTATTGCTAATGCAGCGGAGTATTGGACAGATTCAAGCTTTTCCATTTGATTGGTTAAAACAACACTGTGACCATATTCGCAAATATTATGCGGGATGTGATATATGACGTCACCATAATCTAGATGCGGTCGAACATAGAGTTTGTACATTTCGTTGAGGGTGTGTCGCGGTAGGTACTTAGAGAGAAATCTCAACATTCCTATTCCTTGCCTGGATTTGGAAATAACGGTTTTGATGTGGCTAGCAAACGACAATTTGGAGTCTGGGACTTCATTAAAAAATATGGGTGGGTGATTTACTGGACTTCTCTTTTTGGAGAAGGTCACTTCAACTGCTTGCTTAGTAGAGTCAGGATTAAAGGACATTCTCCATTTTCGCGCCCAAACATTGATGAGGCTCAGATCATGGTTCATGTCGACAGCAGCTGTATTTGGATCATGGGCGACAGTGAAAATCGATGTATCGTCGGCAGATAGTTTTACGTTACATTTTAAACCATCTGTCACGTCATTAATGTAGATTAGAAAGAACAGGGGTCCCAAGATAGAACCCTGCGGAACTCCAGCTTCAATAGCACCCCATCCAGATGTTTTGCCATTCAGAACAGTTCGTTGTTTTCTGTTGCTAAGAAAGCTTTGCATCAGTAAAAGCAGTTTACCAGAGACGCCACATCGGCGCAATTTGTATACAAGACCCTCATGCCAGACCCAGAGGAGAAAGGAAGCTAAGGGCATGATATTTTATTTGACTCTCTAAGACCCTTTCGTAAACCTTGGATACAGACGATAAAACCGTTATTTGTCCATAGTTCATCTTGATAAATGCGTCAAGACTTTTGAAAAGAGACGAGATCTCACCAGCCTTCAACTCCTTTGTAAAGTAGCACTCCGACAAATTAGAGTTGAAGATTTTCTGAAGGAGGATGGCAAAAATGTCTGCATTTTGTTTAAGAATCTAGCAGGAATGCTGTTTAGGGGAGATGACTTTTTTGGATTCAGTTTTTGTATCTGTAAATGTATCTCATTGACAGTCACTGCCTTAAATTCAAATTAGTTCAGTTCGCAGCATTCTTTGATCTTTCTAATGTTGGGATGATTTTAATATTTCTTGATACATGATACATATGAATCACAAAAACCTAAAGCTCATCGATTATACATACATTGAGAAACCTCTAGGGTTTGAGTACCCTTGGATAGCCAATGACATAAAAAGACAGAATTGTTATCGAGTGTCAAAGCCCGGGGTAACGAACATACTTGGCCTACGAACATACGGGGAGGTGCCGAGGTCAAATTCCTGAAAATAATACGTTGTCCAGGAGTAAAATTTTCTTAAACAATACCCTGTCCATTAGTTTCTTGAGACAATATTGTGCTCTGCAAGGAAATTTGTAAGCAATCGAATCGAAAATGTGGACATATTGCCATCCAAGCGATTTGAATCGCATTCGCAGAGCGCAAATGGCCTACCACGACCTTTCGGAGTCAAAAATGACAAATATGGACCCTGTCATGGAGACGAATTGTACAATAAATGATACCCTGTCCCGGATTCGGAATCCTGAAAATGATACCCTGTTCAGCGGCACGTGAAAATGATAGCCTGGTCGAGAAAAGATCTTTAATGACAACTACATGAGCCACGGTTGTCCTCTGACTCACCGGCAAAGTAACCTGATGAAATTTCCAACCGTAACCTACCTGATTTATCTTTGATCAAATCCATGTCCATCAAGCACCTAGGAAAAATCAAACTCATGCTTTTAATATGTGAAAAAGTACCATTTCATTCAACCATATAAGTTCTTTTCATTGACGCTGCGATACAATGCGTTTATAACCTCAACTTTCAACTACTGGCCCCCTATTTGGATGTTCTCTTGGGAAGAGATTAAACAAGGAAGTTAACATGGTCCATAAACGTGGTTGAGGATTCTCCTCAACAATTAAGATATTTTTTTGACGAATTTCTTGAGAGAATCAAAGAGAAACAAAAACCACGTAAAAAATCTCCAAAACCTTTGTTAGAGATTTACAAGTCACTGATGTTTATGTGGGTTACATACATACATACATCCATACTGACATGGCCGACCTTGTGGGGACTTAGTCACTGTACATACACTGTGGGGTCACCTCTTTGTCTAAATTTATCCCAATATTACAACATGCCATTGAAAGCGGATACGTTCAGAATACTGTCTAATGGCAGTATTTTTAGGCAGGCCCATAAGTAATATTGACCCCCGAAAGCAAGCTGTTAAATTGATCTTTTCAAAGAAAAAATCGAAAACTAATCATCCCATGATCCTCTTTAATGCGTCACCCGTATCGATAGTTGATCAACATAAACATTTAGGCATATACTAGATTCTAAGCTTTCTTACTCAGCTCATATACAAGCAGCTATAAACAAGTCAAGGAAAGCGATTGGAATGCTGAAGTTCATGTCCAAATATCTCCCTAGGAATACACTGAATGAGCTATATAAATTGTATGCACGACCCCATCTAGATTACGGTGAAGTAATTTATCATATACCAGAGGGGATGGATGGTTCTAAAAATTACATGATGGAAAAGCTTGAATCTGTTCAACATTCTGCTGCCCTGCACTGACGCAGTGACAGGAACTTGGAGAGGAACATCTCGAGAAAGGCTGTATAATGAACTTGGATGGGAGTCGTTGAGCTCAAGGAGATGGAGTAGATGCCTTATTCTCCTTTATAAATTCATCAATAATTTGACCCCTGATTACACAAGGGACCCTATTCCACCCCTGCAAGAAAATAACTACCCCTTTCGGAATCCGCCAGTAGTAGGGCAAATAAAGGCAAGAACTGAAAAATTTAAATCTAGTTTCTATCCTAACTCTTTGTCTGAATGGAATAAACTTGATCCCGAAATAAGAGAATCCTCCTCTGTTAGCGTCTTAAAGAAGGAATTATTTTCTCAAATTAGACCTCCTGCTAATTCCGTATATGGTATTCATGATCCAAAAGGGATTGCTTTGTTAACTCAGTTAAGGATGGGGCTAAGCAAACTCTATTTCCACAAATTCAAACATAATTTTAAAGATACAATCAATCTAATGTGCCCAGTTAATGATGGCATAGAAGATACGGAACACTTTTTGCTGCTCTGTAATTCTTTCAGAGAGCAAAGATTCGGTCTTCTCGCTGGTGTCAACAATGTACTCGAAGCTTGTGGACATTCTGAGAGTGCAGATATCAATATTTTGCAAATTCTTCCGTACGGAAACAAACATTTGCCCTTGGAAGCCAACAAAATGATCTTCAATTTAACTATTAAGTACATTTCTGAGACAGAACGCTTTGGTTGAAGGTTACTGGAATCCCTGAAAAGAGCACCCAAATCCCTTCTATATGTGTCTGTTTTTCAGTAGTCAATGTCTTAAGGAAGCTTGCGACCAAATAATAGACGTTTTTACACAGCCTTTAATGGTTCCAAATGTTCCCAATCTTCACTCGCAATTATTTGGTTGCAAGAATCCTTAACTTGTAGCTCTGTTTGTCTTTTTACTAATCTCTTTTTATGTTTATGACCCCTGGGTAGACAAAATGTTTTGCTACTTGGGGTATCGTCTTCGTAGTAGGGTAGTGTTAGGTATAGGTATAGGAAGTAATCATGTATTGTAAATTTTTAATGGAATATATGTATGTATACATATATATGTACTCATTAGCTCAATCTCAATATGTAATAAAAAATAGATATAGAAACTCAGAAAAAACACATTCGTTTAAACGTTTCGGCCAAAGCCTTCATCAGTATGACTTTCCAAAATCCGACGGAGCATACATATAGATAAACGATAAACGTGCAGATTCACTCTCGATTGCCAAAGCACTCACGACACGGCTAGGCCTACCTGACAGCATCCTGTCGACAGCAGTTAATGAGATGAAAGCTTCTGGAAAGATTGTGGTTAAAATGTATGGCGGTAGAGAGTCATTTCATGTGTCTGATGAAGTAGATGGTCAGGATTCTGAATCAGAAGGAAGTGATTTTGTTTCACCAAATAAGGTCTCACCGATGAAATTTTCTAACGCCTTAGATTTAGAGACCAAAGAGCCCATTAGCTCAGCGTCGCAGTCTTGCCCTCCAACGTCATCGACGGAAACTGTTTCAGTTTCATCCAACATGGCATACGACCTACTTAATAAAGAGCGTCAAAGAACCCAGGTCTTATGGCAGGAAAATACTGAATTAAAGCTCCGAATCAAAGATCTGGAATTAGGAGATAGGCCCACTTCACAATGTCATCATCGAGAACCGCCATTGACCCCCAGGCGTACGCCATTTGAGACTGGTGATCAGTGCCCACTTGCTGACGATATTATTGAGTTTAAAAAGTTTATTCATGGCGAAGTTCTCTCATTGAAAGCGCAGATATCAAGTCGCTCAATATCGGACGCAGGAAGATCACTGAGCCCCCAGCCCCCCAGGTCCCCCCCAGATTATGAGAGAATGTTGATTAAGAACCTGGAAGACAGGATTCTCTCCCTAGAGAATCAGTTAGACCAGAAACAAAAGATCATTGAAAAACTAATGGAGACCCCAAAGTTCGATGTGACACCTACTCGAAATGAAAAAGAAAAGTCGCCAGGTCCCAAGACCACTAGCACCGCCAATGACTTTGTACAGCCTATTGATTTGACTTCAAAAGAAGGTGTCCAAACAAAAGCCTCTAAGAAAAAGAACAATCCGAAGGCCAACAAAAACAATGAGAGCAGCAAAAATACCGATACAAGTCGGGATCAACAAACCGTCAAAACTGGTCAACAAAAACAGGTCGAGAACGAAGTGCAGTGTGAACAAGCTGCCCGTAGTAATGAGGATGGAAAGCGTAGCAATACAGCACGAAAAGCAGCCAATGATAATACCAAGAAAAGAATCTTTCTTGTTGGTGATTCCATTGTCAACGGAATCCAAGAAAAAGGACTTTCCACGAAACACAACATCAGAATACGCAGATGCCCAGGTGATACTACGAAGGATTTGGTCGACCATGTAAAACCAATTGCCAGAAAGCAGCCTGATTTGGTACTCTTCCACTTTGGAACGAACGACATCACAAATGAAGTTAATACGGAGGAACACATGCAAAAGGCCATTGATCATTTACGTAAAGAAGCCCCTAACACGGATATTGCAGTTTCGCTGTGTACAAGACGATTTGATCAACCTGGTGTAGACAAGAAAATAGCATCATGCAACAAGGTTTTAAAGGATATATGCTCAAGGAACAATTTGAGATCAATCGACAACAGCAATATTGACGAATCATGTTTGGGGATCAAGAAATTGCACCTAAATAGAAAGGGTACGTCGCATTTGGCTAACAATCTTAAGCATTTCATACATGATATTTGACTTCCTGAAAATACAACAGACACATGTGGAGAACATTCAAATAGCACTGCTGACTCTCCAAGACATGTACTCGGTTTTCGAAAGGGAATAGTCATTGCATCACTGAACGTAAATAGTTTAATCCCTCATTTAGATGAATTAGAGGCTACTATGGTAGATCGTGGTATTCACTTCCTTGCCCTCAATGAAACCAAAATCAGTAGCGATATTCAGTGTGAAAGCTTAAAAATCAATGGGTACAAATTTGGCAGAAATGATCGAAACCGTCACGGTGGAGGAGTTGCTTTTTACTGTAAAGATACCCTTAAGTGCGAAGTTAGACATGATGTACCGGTATCCGATTTAGAAATGTTATGTGTTGAAATAACACCCCCTAAGGCAAGGCCTTACATTATTCTTCTGTGGTATAGGCCTCCCAGTGATAACAAAGATACATTTGAAAAGCTTGAGAATGTCCTACTCTTTTTGGAACATGAGGGGAAGGAGGTTATTTTACTCGGCGACACAAATTGTGATCTCAGTGATGCAAACAGTCCATGTCACGTTAAGTCTATTAAGGGCATTTATGCCACATATGGTCTAAAACAGTTGATTAAAGAGCCTACTAGAGTAACCGTTCAGTCGTCAACCTTGATTGATCACATTGCAGTTAGTAATACCGATAACATTGTGGAATCTGGTGTACTGAAAATTACACTCAGTGATCATTACCTTGTATATGCAGTTAGGAAGTTCCAAGGTGGTGTCAAACGTCAACACAAGTTCATCCGAACGAGGCAAATGAAAAATTTTAGCGAAGAGGCCTTCTTATCAGAATTAAGATCTGTTGATTGGCAGTCTATATTAAGATATTCTTCTGATGTACGAGAAATCGTACATAATTTCACAAGTGTGCTTTCTACTGTAATAGAAAAGTATGCGCCTTTGGTTGAAAAACGAGTGTCCGATAAATATTCTCCTTGGCTATCTTCTGAGCTCAAACATCTGTTTAATACGCGTGACAAGATCAAAATCGCTGCAGTCAAAAATAAATCAGAGATCTTAATGTCCGCATACCGGCAGTTACGGAATAAGGAGACCAAGCTGAATAAGGAGGCTAAGAGAGCTTATTTTACGAATAAGATTCAAGCTTCTGAAGGAAATTTGAAAGAGACTTGGGCAACGATCAATAAACTCGTCAATAAAAGGTCTAAAACTACCAATATATCGTCACTGACTGTTGATGGAAGTTCAGTCACTGATTCTGTCGGTATTGCTAACTCAATGAATGAATTTTTTTGTAATGTCGGCAATGAATTATGTAAAGATATCCCCGATACAGAAAACGGTCTCCTGAAAGGTGAATATACCATCAACCCTACTAATGCCACCTTTATTTTTTCGCCTGTGGTATCCAAACAAGTGATGCTAGCAATGAACAAATTTAAGACCTCCAACGGGTTTGGCCTTGATGAAATTTCCAGCTTTTTCTTAAAGGCCGGAATATCCATCCTGGCCGAGCCATTGAGTCAGCTCTTTAATTTGTCATTGTCGGCTGGAATTTTCCCCGATCAATGGAAAATTGCTAGGATTGCTCCTATTTACAAGGATGGTAAGAGCGATAACAGATCAAACTATCGTCCAATCTCTGTTTTGCCTGTAATCTCTAGGTTATTCGAGAAGCTTGTTTACGACCAATATTATAATTTTCTCGTGTCAGGTCGTCTGTTGTATTCACAACAGTCCAGCTTTAGATTGCTACACTCAGTATTGACATGTCTATTAAAGTGTACAAACGACTGGTATTTGAATATCGAAAACGGTACATATACCTCGGTCACATTCATAGACTTGAAGAAAGCTTTTGACACGGTGAACCACGAAATCCTAATTAACAAGCTAAAACTTTATGGAGTTGCAGGCAAAGAGCTACGCTGGTTTCAATCATACCTTTCTAATAGGAAGCAGTGCTGTAAGGTAAACGGGAAGCTTTCTGACCTGGGAGAAGTAACTTGTGGAGTTCCGCAGGGATCATGTTTAGGCCCCCTACTTTTCATCATCTATATAAATGATCTTCCCCTATCTATTAAGCACTCACAAGTTAATATGTATGCCGATGACACCAGTTTATCTTTCTCCTCAAATAGCATTTCCACAATAAATGAAAAGGTTAATGAGGACCTAGAATGTCTAAACACATGGCTTGCAGGAAATAAATTGTCACTTAACGTTGCTAAAACAAACAGCATTGTGATTGGAAGTCGGAAAAAGGTTAAGGATATTCAAAGAACATCAGCTATAAAACCGTCACTTGTCATTCGCGATGAGGAAATTTCGATGATAGAGCACACAAAATACTTAGGGGTACATGTGGACCAATACCTTAGTTGGGATGTTCACATAGCCGAAATGATAAAAAAGATTTCAAGGGCGTTAGGTATGATACGCCATGCAAAACAATATCTCCCTTTAAGCGTACTGCAGACCATGTACAGAAGTATGGTTGAGCCTTATTTCCGTTTTTGTTGCCCTGTCTGGGGTGTTTGTGGCACCACAGCACTCAACAAGCTTCAGAAGCTCCAAAATCGTGCCGCCAGAATCGTTACAAATAGCCCCTACAGAATGTCTGCACCACCCATCATCAAGCAGTTGGGATGGCTAACGGTGAACGATCTCATAGAAACTGAAACATTGAAAATGGTCTATAGGTCTATTAACCATGAAGCACCTGAGTATCTTACAGGACTGTTCCAAAGGTTATCTGAAACCAGCGCTAGACAGCTTCGTAATACCAGCACTGACCTCGATGTACCTTTTCTAAGAACTGCGTGTGGCCAAAAATGCTTCTCTTATAGAGGAGCTAAACTTTGGAATGATCTAACTAGAGAACGTAAGATGGCAAATACTTTCACCCAATTCAAATCGTCACTGAAAAATGACAAATCCTGAGCACTGTCTAACATCTCCTTTTACTTTACTTTTGTATACAAATTTTTATCTTGAAATTGTAATTTTTATAGCTTATTTTCTTTTGTAACAGGGCAGTTTGTAAATCAACTTCACTTTTTGTATTGAATACTTACCCTGTATAAATATTATAAAATGAATGTAAAATGAAATGAAATGAAAATACATATAGATTTCGAATTTCAAAAACGATACACAACAATAGCCTAAGCGGGTCCTACCTATTACAATGCGTAATATAAATGTGTTAAAGCAGCCGGTAATACAAAGGTGGCGGGAGAAAGATAAAAGAAAGCGCAGAGTTAAGAACTGCTGCAGTCGGTGGCTGTGTCTGTCTCGCCGAAGCTGAAAAAGATAGCACGTTACAACAAAACCAACAAAATAAAGATCCAAGAGCGGATGGGCAGAAAGAGATCCCTTAAAAACAGCGTGTGTCCCTAACGAAGAGCTGAGCGCAAAATTCAAAACAACACAACAACCAAAATGTAAATAAAAATGAAATCTATGTATCAACCTGCCTAGTGTTCAAACCCTTAGTGGCAAAGCAATCCAGCCGATATTGCCAGAAGCTTTCCCGCATCCTATTTCCCCCCGTTAGCCTATCGATAATCTTAACACTGATATCCTTCAGAAACCCGTGGTGGCCTTCTTCAGTAAAATGCCTGAAGAATTCCATCTGGGGAACTGAGGCCCCCAAATTAAACTTACGACTGCACGCCTTATAATTATTAAACCTAAGCTTAAAAGGCGTGCAGGTGCTAACAACATATTGTACACCACAAACAGTACATTCCAACAAATACACAACATTTGACGAGTCACAATTAAACGAATAATTTATCCTATATTCCCGGCTATCTATAATCGAATGAAAATGCTCACTATTGCTCATGACATTACAGACTTGACAACGAGATTTACCACAACGAGAACATCCCTTCTCATCAGTCCCCCGATTTCCCTCATTACTCAGCCTAGCCCTAACAAGTATATCCTTAAGGTTCTTACATCTCCTAAATGCTATCAAAGGTGGCTCAGGAAACACCTTCCTATGCTCCTCAGAATTCGTGAGCATAGGATGGAGTCTCCTGGCCACCTTCCCCAAACTATTGAGCGCTGGATGATACGTCGCAACAAGTGGAACCCTTTCCCCCCTCCCTTGGTCATTGGTCCTATTTCTCGAATTCGCTAGAAGGGTTTCCCTATCCAACCTACGTACCCTATCTATTTGCTCATTAACTAAAGACTCTTCGTAGCCCCTGTCCTTAAGCCATCCATATATATATATATATATGCTAGCTATATATACATATATATTCAGAGTAGTGTTCACTCGCGTTTCATAGGGGGCCAAAGAAACAATTAGTTCATATTCTAATGGGAATGGCTCGATCATGGTCAGCTCTGCTAGATCGATAATTAAAATTGAAATCCTATAAAAGGTAACCGAAAACACTCAGCTGTGTCAGTTAGTCAGCAAAATGCCTAACGTAAAGGTTACAAGAAGACCCAATCCAAAGGCTACTCGCTGGACATTTTCAGTCAGTAACCACGGTGACCTAGATGTTGAGTTACTCAATGCCATCTGGCAACAGCTAAGACATCCACTAAGGTATCTGTGTTATGGCAGGGATGACAACGAGATAAAAGGATACTTAGAGTTCAAAAAAGGCTCGCAAGTATACTTATCACAAATGAGGAGTCTATTCGGCGATGCTGCGGAGAGAACAATGTTCCAGCAGGCAAAAGGTTCGAAGCAACAATTGGTCAGGCAATGAAATGCAATAGGAAATTTGCAGGAAATGAAAGAAGAAACAGAGAGAGTCACCCTCGAGGAGATGGCAGAAGAGCTAAAAGTCAATGGAGAAGGCGAGACCTCACGAAAATATGGCGACGACTTTTGATCAAACTACGCTGCCATCAAGAATATTGCGGCAAGAATGAAAAACATCGAAGCCGAAGAGGTAATCAGAGAGAAAATGAAAAGTATGGAGTTGCGCCCCTGGCAAAAATGGGTTGTGTCGATGATGGAGTTCCAGGGTGATCGGAGAGTGTTGTTTGTGGTGGATGAGGCTGGTGGACTTGGCAAGACATGGCTCACTAAATGGTACCATGTGAATTTGCAGGCAGCGGGTTTATACAACAACAAAGCGTGGAGATGTCGCATATGCGTACAATGGGGAAAGTGGCGTCATTTTCGACCTAAGCCGATCACAGCTAGAGAAGATCAATTTCGATACGATCGAATCCATAAAGAATGGAATGATCTTTTCGACAAAGTATGAATCGAGACTCAAGCTGTACCAGCCACCGAGAGTCGTTGTGTTCATGAATAAGAGACCTGAACTGTACAAAAATCTCTCAAATGACCGCCTTGAAATGCTTTGGTTCAAGAAAGAAGACGGTGGCGAGAAGACAGTCGTAGCAAGGGCGTGGAATGAACGGTGCCACCAACTCGAAAATTCACTGAAATTCGTTCCCCTGGAGAGGTTGGAGGGGTGATGTCAATGAGAGTTAAAACAAAATTCTACCGTTTCTTTAACAATCAAGAGAATGATGACGAACTTGAAAGTATTGAACGATCAAGAACCCAACAACAAGAAATAATTCACGACAGCCAATGTTTATGTGAAGACTGCGTATTTGAGAACAGAATCAGAGAGAATAAAGAGACATCAACGTGTCAGTTATCAGAAAGAAGCATTTCTTTGTAGTGATATTGTTGTTCTTGAGTTGTGTCTTCGGCCTGCACCCTCTCCCAGAATCGTTGTGTGTATCTAATTTTTATGTATCTTATCTTCTCACAAGGTCTTGATTTTATAAATCAGATATACAGAATTAGATACATGACGAAATTACTGGGAATTTAATGTGTAATTGTGAAACAATAATACAATTTGGGTATTCAGTAGCATGGTTCTAAAGCCTATCATTCTTAAGGGGAATATCTCATTTTCATGTATCTTATTTTCTCACAAGGTCTTGATTGAGAAAATCAGATACACAAATAAGATACATGACGTAATTACAGGGAACCAATGTGTACTTGTAAAACAATGATGTAATCTGGAATACAAAGTCACAGGGATCTAAAGCCTATCATTCTTAAGGGGAATATCTCATTTTCATGTATCTTATTTTCTCACAAGGTCTTGATTGAGAAAATCAGATACACAAATAAGATACATGACGTAATTACAGGGAACCAATGTTTACTTGTAAAACAATGATGTAATCTGGAATACAAAGTCACAGGGATCTAAAGCCTATCATTCTTTAGGGGAATATCTCATTTTCATGTATCTTATTTTCTCACAAGGTCTTGATTGAGAAAATCAGATACACAAATAAGATGCATGACGTAATTACAGGGAACCAATGTGTACTTGTAAAACAATGATGTAACCTGGAATACAAAATCACAGGGATCTAAAGTGTACCATTCTTAAGGGGAATATCTCATTTTCATGTATCTTATTTTCTCACAAGGTCTTGATTGAGAAAATCAGATACACAAATAAGATACATGACGTAATTACAGGGAACCAATGTGTACTTGTAAAACAATGATGTAACCTAGAATACATAATCACAGGGATCTAAAGTGTACCATTCTCAAGCGGGATATCTCATTTTCAAATATCTTATTTTCTCACAAGGTCTTGATTGAGAAAATCAGATACACAAATAAGATACATGACGTAATTACAGGGAACCAATGTGTGCTTGTAAATCCATGATTTAATCTCGAATACTAAGTCACAGGGTTCTAAAGCAATCCATTGTTCAGGAGAATATCTAGTTTTGCCATGTATCTTGTGTTTCAATAAAGGACATTTCCAACAAAATCAGATACAAAAAACAAGATATCTTATCCAATAATACAAGTTCTACGTTACAAACATACCTTAGTCCCCTGAAATTATGTCATGTATCTCTTTTGCAAAATTAAAACCATTTGAGAAAATAAAATGAGATATCCCGTTTGAGAATGGTACACTTTAGATCCCTGTGATTATGTATTCCAGGTTACATCATTGTTTTACAAGTACACATTGGTTCCCTGTAATTACGTCATGTATCTTATTTGTGTACCTGATTTTCTCAATCAAAACCTTGTGAGAAAATAAGATACATGAAATTAGATACGTAGTTGACATAATCTCTTGGAACCTTGTGTGATTCTTGCAACAGTTGAAAAAGCTATGCCCTTGGAGCCCTGTACTTGCATTACGTGAGAAACTGTTTGAAGAAATCCAGCAAAAACATAAAGACCAAGTTTAAAAAATACAGCGGGAAAATGAGAATATTTTTTTATAATCCAAAATCGATGCTATTTCTTTGAATTAAAGCGTTCAAATATAGCGTGCTTTCTTCTTTTAACAAGTTATTAGTGAATCCTTCCCTGTGAAAGAAGTTTTCTTCACTTTCTTGATAATATCTCTGCACGCTTTTTGAGAGAATCTGCTGTCCTCTTTTTGTTGAATTTGAAGCGTGGATCTCGCAGCATGGCTGTCCATTTCCCAAATCAATAAATTTTTAGGCATTTTTTCAAAAAGAGGTCTTCCTCAGGAGTGAAGGGCACTCTTTGACCAACAATCGGCTTTGATTTCATTTTACTTGCTTTTCGCACTGGTGGTTGAAAACTCGTAATGCTTTCCTGTGACGAACTTGTCGGTGTACCCCTGTCCTCGCATTCAATCCTTTGGTCTGATAGAGTTTCGCCCTCAAGTGATGTCACATCCTCGGAATCGGAATGGTCGTCGCAGTCGAAAATAACTTTTCGCACTTCTTTGTTTACTTTGCTGTTCTGTAACTTTTTCATTGCCGATTTTGCAGTGGATGCTATTTCACGAGAACTTCTTTTCTGATAATATGTCCTCGCCACTTGCGAACTATGTTTCTGATCAGGAGTGACAGCATCTTCCTCCTCCAACGAAAGTTTACGAGAACTTTCGGTCTCCACAATTTGGTGATACCTTGTCGGATGGACGTACTTTCCAATTGCCTTAAATACAAGCTCCGACATCAGGTTGCTAAAGTTTTCAAACTGTGTTCCACTTCTCGTCACGAGAACATAGTCGCATTGTGGGTTCAACAGTGGTCGCACATATTGAATGTATTCGTCAAGTATTCGTGTGCTCGTTTCGTCAAAAATTAGAGAGTCAAAGCTGTACTGATTGGCAGTCTTGAATTCGGTTTGATCGACGAATCCATCACTTTCTTTTGACTTTTCAAACATCGACAACGACAAATATTGATAAGTCATCGGTCTTGACCCCTTCACCCTTGTAAACAAGTAGACAGCAACGAAACGAGTGGTGAAATTAAGATCGGCAGCTGTAACTGAGGTTAATGGGTAGTCTTTACATCTCGTTAGTACGTCCTTGTAACGCGAAAGATGAAAGGGTATTACTTTCTCCATCTCCTCCATTGTCGCCCATTGATTCGTTGCTTGTAGAACTTCAATCGAGAGGTTCTTAGTCCATTCGGCGATTTTACGTCTTGCAAGTGCTCTCTTCCCCCTGTTGATATACACCTCCGACGTTGCTAAATTCCCGAGAACTGTGCTCGAGAGTCCAGCCGACTTGCGAAAATCAATCAAGTCTGTTATCGCTTGAAGGTATCCAAACTGAGCTGAACTTCCGAGACCCCATTCCTTTCCAATGGGCTCTATGAAATTGCATACGAGTCCTGCCGAACCAATACAATAGTCTACATGTTCTTCGGTTAACTGATCGTCATCATCTTCGCTACAAAACTTCAAAAACATCATTACCCGAGTTCCATTTTGTGCGGCTTGAGTTTCTGACATTCCCCCGCCACATACTGCACACAGCCACTCGATGTACTTTTTGCCAAGACCCTCCTTGATAGAGAAACATGGTCTTTTTGTGGTATCAGCACGCTTTCTTAAACTTGCATTGCACTTTAGTCCATCACTGTTGCTTTGTTGTCGTATGGAATGTTCGATTACCCTTTCGCTTGGCTTTATGTCAAAATAGTAATACCATCTGTGCTTTGTGTCAATGTGCTTTCTGCAGCCCCTTTTGCTGAAAAACTGTCTATTCTCACAGAAATTAACTGGGCAAAGAAAGGTCTTGTCTTTGCTTTCTCGCAATATTATCGTTCGTCGCTGTTCTCTTGCGCCTTCAACCTTTGACCAGTCCATGTCGACTAGCTCGCTTACGATAAAGTTCATTTTATACCGACAATAAAAAGAGCATACCATCAAGCACGCATTTTGATATTCCTAAACAACTTTTCTTCCCCAGGGAAAAATTAAAAAGTATTTTCATGATTATCCGATTTGTTCCCCCTTCAACGATTTCTAAACAAAAAAACACAAAGTTAAACAGTCACAGAGGAATTCAACTAGCACTGTCTCCACTGCATCTCTTGGGAACCCAATGGAGACAGGGCCTCCAGAATGATTCCTTGTCTAGATCATTCTCAAAGGGAATGACTGGATCATTCTCGAGGGAACTATGAGATGCCTAGGTCTTGGTTCATCATTGTGATCTTGGCAGACATTCTGTGAGGACAGCAGTGAACGATGATCTCGTAGTTATGTCAGCTCTTGTTACCTATGGGATGAAATCCTTGTTCTCCTGCGACATTGTTAGGGCCATCAAGGACCTCTGAGTTCAATGGGGTCAAGGTCCAACTTTTTGTTCCTTCTCTGTTGAGAATTGGGGGTACCTCCTTCGACAAGCAAGGTACAATGGGTTTATAAAACTCAGATTAATAAGCGTGTATAAATTAGCAAAGTATATGTATACTTTCAACTTTCCCCCGAAAACCAATGCATAAACACGACTTAAATTCAATGAACAGTATAATGAGTTAGAGAGATATTCAGAAATACGTTCACTAGTGGATGGCTATGGGTGAAAATAGGCCAGTTCGAAGACTTTCATCGAAGACATTAACGCAGGCACTGCGAGCTTTCGTCGTACCGGAAGTAACAAGATCGCATTTGGTTGTCTCCATCAGGGCACTGTGGAGCACGAGACCCTGCGATGAGACGGTCACTGAAAATTTGCTGCCAGTCAAGCGCAGGCAATTGGAGTTGATACTTCGAGATCACAATAACATACACCTCATTGTATCATGCATAACTGGAATTGAAGTGAAGAAAACCAAGAAGAAAAGGGAGAAAAGGGACGAAAACCAAGGTCATGGAGAAGCTGGAGAGGAAGGAAATGAAGACGAAGAAGTCGAAGAGATCGATGTGAAGCCAGGGATTAGCTTTTGGATGGCCATCGATGCCCCCTCAAATTCCCTACACATGGTAGAAACTCAGGTAGGAATTGATCTTGAATTTGATTCTGCTGCCATAGAAGCCTATTTTGTAAGAATCTTTCCCACACGCCTGAATTTGACTACGCACAACCCAGCATCACCAAAATGCATCAGTTCTGATGTCGATCGATTCACTTTGTCTCGATATCACTCAGCTTCGCTTTGAAATTTGAATTCCTTATTCAACCTTGTGCACATCTTGTTAAACTCTCATCATTGCTTGTTCTTTATTCTTTCATCATGTCATTGACTCAGGTTTTTATTAATTTTGAATAACTAAATTCCTGATAAACACTTCACTTAATTGCACTATTTCAATTTTAGATAATGCAGATAATGCTGTCTGCCGGGCTTGAAATCGATGAATGCAAGCCGATATGCCCACGAGGAAAAGAAGGCACACAGGATTATGTAACAGGCTCATTGTGTATCGCTATCAAGGACCACAATAGCAACTACGCAAGGAAATTGGCTGGTGAATCGTCACAACAGTTTGCTTCCCTGTACGTGCGAGCCGTCTCTGGAGTGAACGTAGCGCCGGAAGAACTGCATAAGAGTCCTGAATTCGGCATCCATCCGGTAAGGATAACGCTAACACGTCAATGCAGCCAAAGGTTCAGGGAGTCAATAAAGGGAGCACTTGATAACATCAATTACACTGGTTTTCAATATGATCTTGTTGCAGTTGATGATCAGAAAGCCATCAGCAAGGCATCTTCAAGTTCGAATTTGCCAGAGCGACCCACGAGCAAAATATGCGTGGCTGTAGATGGCGTGAGACGGGCCATGGAGAAAATGAGCTGCAAATTACGTGGTGGTTATGTGTATACGAAAGTGCCCCAAGGGAAGTACACCTTTGTGAAATCATGCAGCGTTCATCAGTTTCTGCATTCGTTGCTAAGAAACAGCCAATTAGCGGAGCTCATTGCCCCAAATATGGCTGCCATCTCTGGAATTCTGTCCTTCAAAGGTTAGTACGTGAATTTCTTAAAGCTCTCACAACCAAATTGTCTATTACTTAGGGTTTCACAAAGGAGAGTTATGAAGTGACTTCAGTTCCATCACGAATATTTGACTTGTTTTATTGATGAACTTTTTGTTATTGGTTCAGTTATATTCTTCCAAGTAGACAGTCGATTAACAAGGATGAATAACCGTGAAAATTAATGAAAAAGGAGTGCACAAGAGACCAGAAGAGGGCACAAGGTTTACCATTACGGTGCGACCTAATCAAAAGGGAGCCCATCTTTGTTGACTCTTATCCATGCGTTGTTTACTATTGTTCGCACTTGTTACCCTTAATTCACCGAATCCGAGTAGGAGAAAATATTCTCATGTCGGTACACTTCCATTTCAGGCTGCCAGATTATCAAGCCAATAGCCATCGACTACAACCTCGTTGAGGTAAAGCCATTTGGCATGTGCTTCAGTTTCAAAGAAAAATGCTTCAAGCAGGGTGCAATTGATAGCGAAAAGATCGGCGAAGTGACACCACGAACGTTTGTGAGCTACACGGTGAAAGAAGATGAAGTTCCTCAGCCACGGCTGTTTATTGACAGCCTGAAGAATAGCATGCCAGACGAAGAGACGCTGACAAGATTCCTGCAGAAATGGTACCAGCTCGCTCTGAAAGATTTATTCCCACAGAAGACGAAGAAGCTCTGTTGCGTCGGGGAGGCCGATTCCGGGAAGACGAGCTGGTTTGCACCATACGAAGGCATCATCTCCCATGATAATCTGGCCTCGGTTACTCGGGATCGGCACTTCTCGGCAAGTATGCTAAGTGCAGAGACGGAGTGCTTGTTCGTTGATGAATGGCCTCCCGATTCAATGACAGCTGATGATGCAAAACGAGTCCTGCAAGGAGGGTACATCGCCATTCCCCAGAAGCATAAAGAAGCTGTGCAATTCGTCTACAAATCAGGAATCTACATCACCTGCAACGAGATACCAAAGTTCACTGCTATCGACGACGCAGCCATCGAAGCAAGACTGGAGATATTTCAGGCGAAATCCTTGAAAGAGAAAAACCCGACAGCAACAAACTGGCTTCGGCAGAATTGTATGCAGCGTTTCCACTGGGCAGCGGCAAAGCTACACAATGTTCCCTTGTGGACTGACGAGGACGTGAGTCTCTCAGACAGCACTAATGGAGATGAAGGAGCAATATTCAACGACTTCACGGAGCAACGAGCCGCCCAGTTGATAGATATGACAGAAATCGAGTCAATGCAATTCTCTCAAGACTTCCAAGAAGCGATTGCAGCAGCGAAGAACGACGCTCACGCGATTGACGAGGTGGTGCCAAAGGAAGTCACCGACAGAGCCATAACGGACTTTGAGGACATGGAAGAAGGCTGGAAAAGAGAAGAAAGTGAATACTTCATTGCTCATGGGAACATAAACGAGTTTCGCTACCACAAAGCAGTGTATTTGCTGACCATAAGTGAGGGGAAATGGCAGGCACTTGAACCTTCGGACGAGGACCTAGCCAGATTTCAAAGACGGCGAAGAGTTAACTGGAAAGAAGCTGACTCCATGTATGATGCGTGGCTGATGATTGAAGGAACGCCACGAGCTTCGTTTGACCTTGATGAGTTTAAAGAAACTTTTCCAGAGTGGGAAGATCAAATGAAACAGAAATATGGCAACGATAGGACCTCAAAGGTCATTGACAATGCTGATATGGACGAGGATAGTGATAACAGTAATGAGGAGATTTCGTCAGCGCAGCGACCACGACGAAGACCTCGCACAATGGTAGTGAAGAGAAGAAAACGAGTAAGACTTTTGATCAGTGACAATGAGGAAGAAAACTAAACTAAATACATCATAGCTAGTTAGTTGGTAGGATTGTGTTTATACTGCATGAAGAAAATGTTGTTATTTCTGCGTGTCATTTCTCCTTTTAGCACTCTGCAGTGTGACATCATGATTTACAGCCTTACCAACTGGAAATATAAGCTCAACAGATAGAATTTCTTTATCAACACAACCAAATTTGTCTCAACTAAAAGTAAATGAACTATGGGTAATAACTGTGAACAGCAGTGCACAACGCGTGAATAAGGGTGAACAAGGCTGTGAGATTTTGGATCGAGGCTGCACGGAAACGAGGCTTCCTTGTGCACTGTTGCACACTTCTTATACACCGTTGTTCATGCTTATTCCTTCTTATCCATCAAAGATCCAACAGGATAAAGTATCTCTCCAGCAACAGCAACAGCAATAATTGCGATTGACCTGGAAATTGTTAAGTTAGATTTGGTCACGTGCAAAATGAGGTTGAGACGTCACACACAGTTGCTGTTGTTGTCATCACAAAAACCTTTTTCTCAACTAAAGTTAAATGAATTTTGGACAGTAGCTTTTTCCTAAAAATCGCAATGGTTGGTGCAAGTCTAATCTCTGGACATAGATTATTCCAATCAGAAAAGCAACTGGGATAGAAGCTAAATTGAAATCTCCCTGTCTTGCCATACTTCGCCTAATTACCCCCTGTGTGCGAAGGCAATATTGCGACTGTTGAACTTACTGGATTGGATCTGTTGTATATACAGGGGACATGCCATTTATCATTTTATAGAACAATGTTAGGCGTCTTCTCCATCTACGGGAACAAAGTGACTCCCAACCAAGCTCAGCGTCAAGCTTTTCCCGCGAAGTTCGCCTCCATGCCCCTGTAACGGCTAGAGCTGCAGAATACTGAACGAACTCTAACTTTTCCATCAAATTTGATAATATGGTATTGCCGCTAAATTCACACACTTTAGCCGGAATATTGTAGATAACATTCCCGCAATCCATTTGGGGTCGCACATAGAGCTTAGATAATTCATTAAGAGTATTTCTGGGCAGATACTTGGAGAGATATCTCAGCAGACAAATGCCCTTTCTTGTTTTAGAGATAGCTGCTTTAATATGAGCGGAAAAAGAAAGCTTCGAGTCTAGCACAACTCCTAAATGTTTGCGTCCTTCAACCACTGCTTGTGTCAACTTTCGTCACTGGTATGTTATCAAAACGAATTACTGGATGATGAATTTCAATCTTTTTCTTAGAAAATACCAATTCGACAGCTTCTTTCTGTGGATCTGGATTAAATGACATCTTCCAATCATAGGCCCATTGACTTATCAATTCTAGGCCATGGTTCATGTCATTCGCAGCAGTATTTGAGTCTTCTACTACGGTAAACAATGAGGTATCATCAGCAAAAAGTTTAACATTACACTTTAAGGCTGCAGTTAGATCATTTATATGCACAAGGAAAAACGAGGGTTCTAAAGTAGAGCCCTGAGGTACTCCTGCTGAAATATCTCCCCAACTTAAACTCTGTCCATTCAGAACAGTTCGCTGTTTTCGATCCTTGAGGAAACTTTGAATAAAGGAAGGTAGTTCCCTTGAGACGCCACATCGCTTTTGCTTATAAATCAAACCGTCATGCCACATCCTGCAATATGATTTAGAAATATCAACGTACACGGAGCGGACATTGAGGGGAGGATCACAGTCAAATGCATTGAAGATCGTATGCGTAATGGAAATTAATTAATTGATTGTAGAGTCACTGGGACGAAAACCAAACTGATTAGGGTTAAGTGATTCATTTGTAACAAGATGTGAGTATAGTAAGAGTCGTACATAAGCTTTTCCAGTATTTTACCACAAATTGGTAATAGAGAAATTGGACGGTAGTTCCCCTTGACATTTTTTCATTTTTCTTATGAACTGGCACTACATTTGCATATTTCCAAATTTCAGGAAATAAACCACGCCTCAAGCAATTCTTGAATATCATTTTAAGTGGAATAACTAATGTAGCATCACTTAATAGACCTTTTAGCTATTCTAAAAAAGAATCTGGATCGAACGATATTTCATCACATTTGATAGAATTTTCGAATGCGCACAATACTGATAGAAGCTCTTACCCCACTCAATCGAACCTCGTGTATAAAATTGTATAAAAATATCGCTCGATCCAGACTCTTTCGTAGAATAGCTAAGAGGTCTATTTCATCACTCTGACAGATTTCATCGCAGCCATGTGCCTTACTAGGAGTAAGTGACCTTATGATGTTCAGTATCTTTTCATCCATATGGTTGTAAGTCAGGCTATCGAAAACCTGCTCAATTTCGATTTGCTTAGCCCTGAAACAGTTGAGAAATAACAGAAACGATGGCCAATGGGAATTTTACCAAAAATGGCATTTCGAGGCCTCTGGCTTCAGTTTTCGCACAAACTTGAACTTCAAAGGCTTGTAACTCCATGAAAATTTTAGCCGATTTGCAAGATTCTGGTGTCAAAAATTAATTTAAAATCTCATGAAAAGGGTCACTTGACCAAGTGTCCAATCAGCATATCATCATTTTTTAGTATTCAATAAAACTTCGAACAATTTTTTTGAGACATCCTCTTTGTATTCTTCTAAGCTCCTTCATTAAACTGTACCAAGTTCGTGTAGATGTTTAGGCGCAAACCTTCATCAGTAACTGTTCAAAACCAAACCGAGCAATACACATTAATCCTAAAACATTCTAATGATCAAAACAATAGCCTAAAGGAGATCCTACTTATTACAGTGAGTGATACCGAAGGTGCTAAAATTATGATGACCGGTGTGGCAGCGGGAACGATAAAAGAAAGCGCAGATTTGAGAACTGCTGGAGTCGGCCGCAGTGTCTGTCTCGCTGAAGTTGAAAAAAATCGTTTGTTACAACAAAAAAGACCATAGAAAGATCCAAGAGGGGATTGGCAGAACAGAAACCCCGTAAAAAAAACAGCGTGTGTCCCTAACGAAAAGCTAAGCGCTAAAATCAAGATAATACAACAACCAAAATGTAAACAAAAATTAAATCTATGTATCAACCTGCCTAGTGTTTAAACCTTTAGGAGACAAGCAATCCAGCCGATATTGCCAGAAGCTTTCCCGCATCCTATGTCCCCCCGTTAGCCTATTGATTATCTTTACGGCAATATCCTTCAGAAACCTGTGGTGGCCTTCTTCAGGAAAACGCCTGGAAAATTCCACCTGGGGTACTGAGGCCCCTGAATTAAACTTACGACTGCACCCCTTGTAATTATTAAACCTAAGCCTAAAAGGCTTGCAGGTGCTACCAACATATTGTACACCACAAACAGTGCCTTCCAACAAATACACGATATTTGACGAGTCGCAATTAAACGAATAGTTTATCCTATATTCCCGGCTATCTATGTTCGAATGAAAATGCTCACTATTACTCATGACATCACATATTTGACAACGAGATTTACCATCTATCGGGTGAGCCAGAAAAAAGTTCTCACTTTTGAAAATTCATAACGCCAAGGCTACCTCACGGATTTGAATCATTCAAATTCTAGTTAAAAGCCGACAGATCAAAGTAACTTCGTCATCTTTCTCGCTGTCCTACCAGCGCTACAAATATAGGTAAATTCAACTTTACAAAAATTTCATGGTTGATTGATTACTGAAAAATGGCCCAAAACATCGATCAATTCATAAATGACCTCTCGCACAGAATAACGAAGGAAATGCAACTTCTCATGGCTGAGAGATATCCTCTAGGCATTAATTTCCTTGGCACTGAAAATCTTTCATATTTGTTTGAAAATCGATGTTATGCAACTCTTGAGGGAAGTGAAACGCCCATGGCCTATTGTTAGATCTGAATAGAATACTTACGATTTGATCAATGTTTTAGGCCCTTTTTCCGTCATTTTGCAACCATGAAAGTTTTATAAAGTTGAATTTACCAATACTTCTAGTGCTGGTAGGGCAGTGAGAAAAATCACGAAAATACTTTGATCTTTCGACTTTTAACTAGAATTTGAATGATTCAAATCCGTGTAGTAGTCTTGGTGTTCTGAATTTTCAAAAGTGGGAACTTTTTTCTGGCTCACCCGGTATATATGGATCCATTTGAATCCAATCTAATGTAAAAGGGGCCTTGGTTGCTGATGAGGCCTAAAAAGTGAAGCGAAAGCTTTGATAATTCAAACTAAACGATAAAGTGTGGCTGTTAAAAGTAAATGGTAAGTAAACAAACCAAAACTACAATCTAGGATACAACACTCGGGATCGCATTAAAGCCTTAGCAGGTTCTGCTAAAAGAAGAAATACAAAGTCTCCCTCCACTTTAAGAAACCAATTTCTTTACCTTAAAGTTAGTTAGATTGTTGAAAAACGGCTTCTGAAAGGAGAAACTTTACTGCAGAGATTGATTACTTACTTGATGTACGAAGTACTGTTAACGAAGGCACCATAATATTTGGGACTCTCCAATAATTTAAGCACCTAAACAAGGAAGAAAAGATAAAGTTCAGGCAACCAAGGACATCTCCACGTTGTTGATAAAACATAGATAATGAATTCTTGCTGACAGCAAGCGATCTTTTTGTTTTAACATAAGTCAGTGAATGACGATGACTCCTCCCCTTTTCGGGGAATGAAAGCTACCCATATTTGGGCAAATTGACAGGGATTTGAACAGTCAATATCTGAAAATACATTTGCAAATATATCACATTCAATGGTGTCCCCCGGGGGTAACTTCAATAGGCGGGTGACGGGAGTATGCCATTTGACGTCTGCAATCGCACATAAAAATTTATAAATTTTCGTGAAAACGATACGGCAAAATTTACAGGCCATTGAAAATGTACACCCTAAAATTGTGACAGCGATCCAAAATTTTAACCAAGTCAGTGAAGTTTGATCAAAATCAATACCCTAAAGAGTTATTTTTCTAAAATGTCACCCCAAAATTTGACTACTTATGATTTTACCAAAAATGATACCCCAAAATTTATTTTCTGCTCGAAAAAAGGCACCCCGGAAAAAGCCAATCCCGTACCTGTATGTATAGTAGTTACCCCCCCCCCCCGGAATGCTGCATTGCAAATGCGTAGGCAGTGAGACATACAGCAGAAACCCGCATAAAACAACCTGCTTTTATAAGAACCTTGAGGCTGAAATTTAATCTTTTAAACTCCGTAAAGAATCCCCCAGAGGCTGAAACTGGGAGAGGTTGTTATATAATGCCACGTGAGTCAATAAAAACTCCCGGCGTTGAAAAAATCCTGCTGCCTGAATATCAAAGCAGAAAGATAGAAAACTGTTTGTTTATTCCCGATATGTCAAAGTAGCTTTAATCAACCATTCTTTCCCGTCGAAGTAGGAGATTTTCTGCAGAAAGCCCCTTTCGAAAACCTGCAAAAACGAGTGAAAACACCAAGCAACAGATCCCTTTGTTCTCCTTCCTAGCAATAATGACTTTTGGATGTATTCATGTATTTTGTCCTCGAGGGAGAATAGAATCTCTCTGAATAAGTTATTCACACCAAAGGGAAGACTTTTCAACCCGCTATGCGGAAAACACGTGCTAAAGCGCGCTGAATGTCATCCCTGCGAGGTAAACACATACACTTGCTTGTAATTTTACCACTTTTTTCAAGGTTTCTCAAAGGGATTTTTTTCAGCAAATCGCTTACAGAATCTGTACGCAGTGACCAATGTTAGTCAGGAAAATTCTACAAATAATTGAGCTCATTAACTGTTCAATCAGATACTGCAAAATATAATTGTTAAATGACTCTGAATCTTCAATTGAGAGGAAATGGAACTCGATGTCAGACAGTTTTTTCACAGAATTAGCACTCTGGAGCGGGAAAACCAGTTTTGATAAACGAGAACAAAATTTTGAAAGTACAGAATGAAGGTTTGGTTAAGGGCGATAATTTCATTGATACTAGGCCCTATTTCAAACCGTTTGATTTAAAAAAATTTACTAGTGATGAAAAAAAGGAAAAAATGAAGCCCCAAGGGATCCGGAACAAATCAAGTAAAGCCTCAAAAGGATCGAGAATAAAGATCATTAGCTACGACAACAAAAATTTCTGCAAACCGTTACTAAAGTGTGCAACAACCTAGTATGAATATGGATCAGAAGACAAATGAGAATTCCCCAAGGCAGCGAGAAGACTATTTCCAATCCAAAATCGGGCATTGCCAATAACAACAACTAACAGGTTCAATATTTTAGCCACGGGCTGTAGGAAACGCTGAATTTGGAAAAAATATTTATGTATGATACATCGAATTATTCCTGTCCAAAGTTTCAATTTCATTCATGATGTATCGACTTGTTTCCTTTTGTGTGTACTTCTATTATATGGGTAAGAACAGCTTTCGCATCTGTGGTTCACGGATCTCTCGATGCTCGAAACAAATTTCATCTTCGAAAACAATAGCGTGTCATAGGTGTGACGTCACAACTATGACACGGCATTCTCAGCTCAGTTATGAAAGCAAGAGGATTCTGGCGATATGCAAGTGGCCTAACCCTAAGCATGCCATCGTCCTAAATTTAGTTAATTTGGGCATCACAACAAACAAGATGGCTAAAGTGTTCATAACCTTGATTAGTTAAGCAAGTTGATGATACTTTCTCTTCTTCTTCTTCTCTGTTTTCCTCGGTGTATTGTTGTTGTTGTTGTATCTTTATTTTACATCGATTGAATTTTATCTAGTCTGCTATGTACATATATGCACGAAAACTAATCAAAATCGACGAATACAGTAATTAGAATAAAACAAATAAATATTTTTTCAAACGGTTTGTACATTATTTACAGTAAAACGACAGGCATTGCAGTTGCACATGGGACCATCCCATTGTGCTACCAGTCTTTTGAAAGCATCAAGGCTTTCAGCCGATTTTAACTCATTTGGTAAGCAATTCCAAATCTGCGGTCCTAGGAGCTTGAGACTGTAAGTACCGAAAGTAACCTGATTTGGTCTGTAATGAGCAAGGTTATTAGGATTACGCGATGAATAATTAGAGGATCTAACTTGAAAAGTATCTTTCATGAAGGATGGATTCAGACCATTTAGAGTCTTGAAAATTTCTATGGAGATAGCTCTAAGTCGGTGAACATGCATGGTACATCGCTGTGATTTCAGTAGAAGGTCATTATATGAACTGGCATGATCATTATGAAGGAACCTAAGTGCACGTTCTTGTACCTTCTCAACCTTATGCATTGATTTCGCTGAACAAAAATGCCATACCAAAGGACAGTAATTGAAATTAGAATAAACAAAGCTCTGAACAAGCTGGAAGATTATCAGGTCCTGCTGCTTTTGCGGGATTTACTCCCTCTAAAACTTTAAGAACATTTTTCTCAATTGTATGGTGTAGTTTGAATGCTTCATTTCCAAGATCAAGGTGCTTGTAATATATTTTTATACTTCAGTTCCAAACTTTCAGGGTGGATTTGGAAGCTTTTTATCAGTTTTTTAGCCAAATTTGTAAAGCAATTTTTGAAAATATTGGAAATAACTTTGTCATTGAAACGATGATCGCCGTCTTTCTTTTGGCAGATCTTTGACGGTTTTTTGTTTGGAAGGAAGTCCCGGCGATTTTAGGCTTTTCCATAGTTCATTAGACTGGTTCTTTAGGCTTAAATCTTATCGATGTATTGAACAGTTTGGTAAAAAAGTTATCTTTGAAAATATTTGGTCATACTCAGCATGACAAGCAATTCCTCTAACTTTGCCACTGCTGTCATTCAAAAGATAACTGTGGATTAATAGCAAGCTATTTTGGCCGAATCAATATGCCGCAAGCTTAGCAATTAGAAGTTCGTAAGGCAGGCTGTCCTACCTTGGAAAAATCCATATGTACCATCCACGCAACCCTCCTATCAGCTACAGCCTCGCGACACATCTCTGTGAGCCGGAATAGGACATGTTCTGTACTATGTCCACTTCCAATAAGGAACAGCAAGTCTGAAAGAAGCCTGTGAGCAAACGGGCAGGTTTTTTTTGAAAATCATGCTTTCCAATATCTTGGATATCGCTGATAGCACAATAATGGGCCAAAGTTCTTTTTAAAGATAGAATCGCCCAACTTGAATGTTGGTGACATGTTAGCCAGTGGGGAAGTCGCTCATTGCGAACATCTGATTTACAATAAAGTAAAATGATCTACGTGAATACCAGAAGTAGATTTAACTATGTCCGTTGATATACCCCACCAGTCTTTTTCGAACGATTTACAAGATTGATTTCATTTCAGACTTCTAAAGAACTAAGAGGCCAAAATTCAAATAATGTCTCTTCAGTCCTAACGCTATTTTTCATTCTATTAATACTAGGATGGTTCTCGCATCTTCTAACTGCGTTCAGTATGGGATCATTTAAAGGGAATTGTCATAGTTAACAGCTGGCCCGGGCTAGGTTAAAAATATAACCTATTGAATTTGATGACTTTGTCACGTGCGGTTTCATTGTGGAGCCGACGAAACAATGGATGCATAGGCGTTTTCTATAGCCTATTTATAGCGGCTACGAGATATAACTATGTCTAATTCTCCTTAATGGTACGACCCGTCAATGAATTAGGCTCATTGAGACATAAGGAGTCAGTGATGTCACTAAGGTATGAATCGAAACGATTTCAATTTGCTTATTGCCACATGACTAGAAATTGGTACACAAAACTTAATCGATCTTCTCATTTCAGCCACAAACCGTAGGGGTATTGAATTTTGAACAGATACGCCGTTTGTCCTGACAATTGCAAGTTGGCACATTTCAATACGTTTCCTACAGTGAATAAAAAAGAATACCTGCATCTGTGCAGAATCAAAGTAGGCACCACTTGGCTCTAAACTCTTTATATCTTTCACTATCTTCCTCACGTGCTGATCATCGAGAGTTATCCGAGGAGAAGCCTGCAGCAAAAATATTGACGTAAGGTGAGGAAAGATTTTGCAGATACTGTAGAAATTCCTACTCTTCTGACCCTTAGAACACTCTTTCTAGACAGAGCGGAAATGATGCACGCCTGCGCACTAAAAGTTTCCAAAATCGAAAGATCGAAGACAACATCTCATGCTGTCGAATGTCTAATCGAGGAAAAAAGACTAAATGTTTTCCAACGTAAAATGCCTACTTGCTGCCATCTATTCACTGAAAATATCGATAGCATGTTACAAATCTTGTTCAGTTTTCTTTCGTCTTTCTTTTTATGGCAAAAACATTCATGTAAACAAATTTCTTATGCAAAAATGAGGGGATGAAATGGTTGGTCACATCTCAGCAGCGACAATTTCGAGAGTCTTCATGTCACAAAAGTCCCAAAGATAAGGCCGTTTTGCAGTTGATAAGGAAGTTTATTTTTCAAGTTGTACTTAGGGGATTCCTCAACCATATATCAAGAGTTCCCGTAAATCCAAGGTTGTTCTTGCTCGCTACACTGAGACAAAATTGAAGTTTCATTAATTCCGACAGTTTCCAACGCCCTCGAAATTCCACAAAGATGTTATTTCACAGCAGCGACCAGAGTATGTCAAAATTGCTTGAAATTACTTATCAATGAATGAATTCTTGTTCGAAGTAGTTACAAATTGGTTGACAAGAGTTTTTGTCACAAACTGACCATAATTTGTGCTAAGACTGGCGATATTTACAGTAAATCAAGAACTTTTGCCTAAAATTACTTCTTTGATGATTCTAGTGGCTGGAGATACTTCAAATCGTCACCAAAACTCGACTGACGTATAAAGCATTTGAGAATGATGTAAAAGATGCAATCTGAGTATTAAAAATCAAAAGCGTGAAGTCTCTACAAAAGAGCCTGCTTCTCCACATCTTCTACTTGCCAACGCAACGCAATCGAAAATTTGCAAGAATTTCACAAGGAGAATACTCCAGATCTCTGATGTGTCACTGAATTCGAATTTTGAACAATAGAAGTTGAATTGAATATATAGAAGTTGAAATAACAGACGGATGTCATGATGAGACGGAATAGAATCTTACATTCCTGCCCAAAAATTAAGAAATACTATTTAAAAAAATTAAGAAAGTTTATACCAATTACCATTTTAGTTTCCTGAAAAGTAGTTAAGTCTACCTAGCTTTACGACCTTTCATATTTTTCCAGTGGTTCTAATAGCTTTTGGATATTAGGCACGATTATGGACTAATCAAAACAAAGCCACCATCAAAGTAAACAGTAAACGATAAATAAAAAGAAAGACTGTTTAAAAACAAACGTTTCGATCATAAAATTTTCGTCAGTGTTTAAAAAATCCCCCGAGATCCCACTTACGATACAAAACAAAACAAAAACACCAGGACAACCTTAAATTTTTCTTTGCCAACCCAAGTTTTCGAATTAAAAGAAAAGTTCATAGTAAATTCCCTAAATCCCTAGATTTCGACATTGGAATTGAAGCTCTTCGTATAAACAGTCCCAAGCAGACGCACTCCTCCCGACGACCCTCCTGGGATTTGCTTAAAGTGCTAAATCCCTGGATAGCAAGACAGGGAATTCCACCCTAACACAAAATAAGGCTCAAATCCTTACTGGTTCTCAGAACACGCGGAAATCATTCAACCTCACGAAAATCAGCCAATGACATCGTCACTTCTAAGCCCATGAGAAAAAATCAGTGGTTTGTGATGAAGTTTCTAGTACCCTCACAAAAACTGAAATGGATGCTCAAAAAATGCAGTTATTCACAATATTTTTTGATAAATCGGTTGCAGAGATATTCGTTCAGAGTTGTTTACATGTTTAGGCAAATATCTTATTTGGAGCCGGAGCTACGAGCGTTTACCGGCCAAGAAACATTGACCTTTCTTCGAAAATTCAGATAAATTGCTAGAAAGGAGATATACCGATGAAAATTTCACAGAATATGTAAATTAATCTGGGCAATAACCCAGATGCATTTGTTTTCCTAATGTCTCAAAACATGTGACAAATTTCAGTGATTTCCAACAGGCAAGGCAAATGGGCCTACGCTTATCCTGGGTAGAAACCAATTCTTGGGCCTGGAATCGGCCATTTATACAACCCTGAGCAAGATAATTCACTCACCATTGACCCCGGAACTCATTTGAGCTCATTTATCCATCAAATTGGGGCTAACTTCGACAGAAAGCAAACACATTCGAGCAAATTTGAACAAGCTTCCACGTTCCATGTTATGTCGACAAACGCAACAACTCTCCACTGTTGACAAACATATGTGCAGTCTGTGTCATGGTTGAAGAGTTTTATTACATTATGGCCCTCCTGAGAATGCTTTAAAATGTCAAAATCTTTTTACATTACAAAGCACTTTTTCAAAAACAATGGTATTTCATGTTTCAAACAATGCAAAAATACATTTTAGATATTCAGGAGCGTAATGACATAATACTACCCTTGAGTCGCAACAACAGATTGCCTTGTGTGTTTGTTAGCAGTGGAGAGCTGTTACGTTTGTTGACATAACATGGAACGTGGAAGCTTCTTCAAATTTGCACGAATCTGTTTGCTTTCTGTCACAGTTAGCCGCAATTTAATGGATAAATTAGCTCAAATGAGTGCTGGAGTCAACAGTGAGTGAATTATCTTTCTATGGATTGTACAATTGGCCGATTCCAGGCCCAAGAATGGGTTTCTATCCAGGATGAGCGTAGGCCCATTTCCCTTGCTTGTTGGAAATCACTGAAATTTGTCAAATATTTCTAGACATTAGGAAAACAAATACATCTGGGTTATTGCCCAGGTTAATATACATAATCTGTGAAATTTTCATCGATATATCTCATTTGCAGCAATTTATATGAATTGTCGAAGAAAGGTCAATGTTTTTTGGCCGGTAAACGCTCGTAGCTCCGGCTCCAAATAAGATCTTTGTCTAAACATGTAAACAACGCTGGACGGATATCTCTGCAACCGATTTATCATAAAATATTTTGAATAACTGCAATATTCGAGCATCCATTTCAGTTTTTGTGAGGGTGCTAGAAACTTCATCACAAACCACCGATTTTGTCTCAGGGGGTTAGAAGCGACGATGTCATTGGCTGATTTTCGTGAGGTTCACTGATTTCCGCGTGTTCTGAGAACCAGTAAGGATTTGAGCCTTATCTTCCCTAACACCAAGTGCACACTGACACGAAGTATGGATTATGACGAAATATTTTGGATTATGGACGAAATATTTTTAGCATGAAATTAATCGCGTCCTCGCATGATAGGCTTTGGTATGAGCCTTTTGCAGAAACTTGCTTTGAAAAAGGCATACAATTTTAGGATTGCTGTGATAGATGCCACATTGCGCAGCAATAGTGTTTTTGTGTGGCTTTTAATGTTTAAATTTTAGGGCCAATGACATTACATGGATCACCGTGACCTGGTACATTAGAGATTCAAAATTGAGGAAACTCATTAGAAATATTTGCCTGCAATAATATTTTGACACCGGAGGAACTTGCAACCTATCCTGGACCTGATTTACTGATTTCGAAAGATGTGTGGTTTGAATTATCTCCCAGCCATTGGTGCATGCCCTTGCAATTTAGCTATACTTCAAATATCCGACGAGTAGACCCATTATCCTAAAAATAATGGGTCTCGCCACATAAGCTACAGCTGAGGTGCCAACAAATTTTATTCATCGTTTGAATTGGGAAAAAGAGACAGATTTAAAAAGCGTTGGCTTCTAACACTGCTGCATATACCGGGTGACGAGCTAGATCGCACACATTTTCCTGATAGCAAACGTTGTGAGGACAAACATGGTATCAGCACGTAGCTGAAAGGCTCCGCTATCTTTTGACATTCTGCTTAGTCAGTTTAAGATATGCGTACTGTCCGAAAAAACAGTTTAGAAACATGGAAATTCATTCATTTCTCGGACCATTCCCTCGCTTTCCAGTCCATGTTTTGGAAATTGTGAAAAAAGCAGACTTCCAACTTTGCTTTGGAGCATGAAATTTGAATGAGGAACCGGGGTCGATCATTTTGCAAACGAAAAATTTCCCCAGAGGACTTCTAATCCATCGCTATGTCGAGTTTTCACAAAGTGATGACTGGAAAATGATGGCGATTATTTCACTCAAAATGAGGAATCCTGGATTCGAAATTTTCATTGAATCTGGTTTTTCGGATGGTAATCATTGCTTAAAATTATCATGCAGCATCTCAAAAGATAGCTATGCCTTTCAACTGCACTGTCTGTTCCCTGTGGATTTTGTTCATGGGCATGACATGAGTTTTAGAATGTGCCCATTTCTACCAATTTTCATGCTTGTATCACTCTTTGGAGCAATGTTACTAGAAAAACCGTTTCTGGGGCCTGGAACCTAGTACCCCTATCTAAAAATAGCACGTAGGGGCATTTTTTACTTGGGTCGGCATCCCACCGTTTTCAGCATATCAAACTGCCCATCTCTACCAATTTTCTTGCTTGTATCACTCTTTGCAGCAATATTATTCGAAAACCCGTTTCTGGGGCCTGGAACCTAGTACCGTATCTAAAAATAGCACTTTGGGCCATTTTTTCAGTTGGGTCGGCATCCGACCGCTTTCAGCATGTCAAACTGCCCATCTCTACCAATTTTCGTGCTTGTATCACCCTTTGCAGCAATATTATTCGAAAACCCGTTTCTATGGCCTGGAACCCAGTACCCCTATCTAAAAATAGCACATGGGGGCATTTTTGACTTGGGTCGGCATCCCACCGTTTTCAGCATATCAAACTGCCCACCTCTAGCAGTTTTCATCCTTGTATCATCATTTACGGCAATGTTATTAGAAAACCTTTTTAGAGGACTGGAACCTAGTAAACTAGTCTAAAAATAGCACTTGGGGGGATTTTTCAGCTGGGGTCTGCATCTTATCTTTTTCAGCGCTCAAAATTACCCCCATCACCGGAGTTTCATGCTGGTATCCGATTTTGCACAACTCTCTTGATATTTGAGACTAACAAGCCCAACTAATAGCTTTCGATTTCAGGAGGCTAGTAACGATCTAGCTCGTGAAGATTTTCTGGGTCACCAGGCTTGGGTCTTGACATTTTTTTTATCAATCTAAAATTTCAAAAGACAACAATTTAATACAAATACTGTGACATTTGTAGCGAGGGAAGACACAAGGTCACCGGGTCCTCACTACAAATGCCACTAACAATTTTCTACAAAAAATCAACGGTAAATTAAGGTGGTTGCAGGAAAAAACTTTCAGAAGATTTTACAAAATTATCAAAAAAGTTAGAGTTTTCTCCTCCAAACACCTTAATGGTAATAGAAAAAGACAAAAACAAAAACAAAAACTAAGTCGAAATTGAAGTATCCCCAAAACCCGCGCAAACAGCCCACCACCCACCAAACCACAACCAAGACAGCATCGGGAGGGAGAATGGGACTGTGGTGCAGAGATCAGACTCCGAGAGAACAAACTTCCAACTAATTATAGAACTCCCTCAGCCAACGCCCCCGCGGCAGCAGCCCGATGAGCACAGACAGCCCACGCAAAATTCTGGGAGCACTTGAGTCAAAAAAGGCTAAGGCTGCTGTTTTTCCGGAAAATTTAATTGAAGCGTCCAGAAGTTTTAAAGTGAATATGACACGAAAATGTTTATTGACGATTTTAGTTAATTCGAGTGCGCTGATTTCGAATCTAAACGCCGAACTTTCAGATTCGAACTCATTTTGTAGATACTAGCGTTCAAAAATCGGTTTTTCCATCGAAAAAGTGTCCGGGAAGTCTGGGGCTGGTTTTAGGTTGTGACGTAAAGTGTTTGGGGCCTAAAGGCTGATTTCCAGTCAGTGGAATTTTCCGAGCGGGTGGAAATTCCATTGTTTGCGGGAGAAGATGTCGCTCTGAAATTGAATGGATAGTTACGGCTGAGCAACTTTTTATTGTCTAAAATTCCGCCCGCTCGGAAAACCCCGCTGACTGGAAATTGGCCTTAATATAGCAGCCAGTCGACCAGTGAGGTACAACATTGCAGTTGTGCATAAGGTCTCGAGTTATCACGATTTTTCCAAGATGTCAGAGAGCGAATCTTCATACTCGTATGCTTCAAACTCCAAGGAAGATGATGAACAAGAACTTTTTGGAGCAATCGGTGGTATTAACCTGCCATACCAAGACGAACCATTGGTTTCTTACCCGGAAAATTCAGATGTCGAAGAGGCAGACGGAGCAATGGCGGAACATGCTGATGAGGACAGAGCTGAAGACGAAGATGGAATTCGCCCCTTGCAATTTCACAAACGTTTTGAAGGAAACATACCTTTATTATTATTATCATTCATTTATTTATTGCTGGATAGTAAAATATAGCTACAGTAGATAGCTAATAATTCCAACTCTAAAACTTTAAAATACAAAATAAGCCATTAAAATAGAAATATTATATACTCAATAAAAACGTCGATCAAATATTTACATGCCATTAAAAATATACAGTATCAAAGCAGGAATCTAAAATTTTTTGTCATAAGAAGCCCAAATTCGGATTAAATGTTCGGCATAATCTGCATGGACAATTTTCCCCGTACCAATTTTTGATCTTTGCTTTAAACTGACAAAGCGAATCCGAATTTCGTATCGTTGGTGGTAATATTTGCCACAACTGTGGACCTTTAAATCGGACGCTTTCTGTCCCTTTGCTAACAGAATTCACTCTGGGTTGTACAAATTCATTATTATTACGTAAATTGTAGTGAGTTGCATTTTCACAGAAGATTTCCTGCATAAATAAAGGGTTAAGCCCGTTTTTAGTTTCATACATATCTGTCATAAGTAATTGCAAGTTCTTTGTGTGAATAGTAACGGCACAGTCCTTCTCTAATAGTTCACTATAAGTAGATTCAGCTTAATCTTTTTGTTAGCTGCCTGCTATGAAACATCCAGATTAAAGGGCAATATTGAAAATGAATGGTGATAAAAGCCCTCATGAGAGTTCTAAGTTTGCTCTGATCCATATATGGCAAAATGCGAGCAAGTGGGTAAAGTTTATTGCTAGCCTTTTGGCACAATTTCGAGACATGATTGTCAAAGGAAAGTTTGTTATCAATTTGAACGCCTAGTAGCTTCTCTTCAGAGCTATTTACAAATTCGGAATTTCCAATTCTAATAGTAACTGGATCATCGCTACTCTGCCCAAAAACCAAAAGATGGCATTTATCTGCATTTAATTTCATGAATTTTTTGGAAAACCATTCCAAAGCTACACTGCAATCATGTTCAAGCCTATGAGTAATATCCCTCAGGTTCTTATCGCAGGTATATATTGTGGTATCATCTGCATAGTTGCATATATGCACATTTTGAATAAACAGTAAAATATCACTGATATAGTTGTTAAAATAGTAGAGGTCCTAAAACTGACCCCTGCGTAACATCACGTGTAACGTTTTTCCAAGAACTGAATGATCCATTCACTTTGACTCTTTGTTGTCTATTTGTAAGGTAATCATTAATCAGTGTTAATGCTTCGAGAGAAAAACCGTAGGCATGCAATTTTGAAATCAATAGATCATGTCTGATACAATCAAATGCTTTGGAGAGATCCATCAATACAGCACCTGCCTTACCACCTTCATCAAGGCTAAATTTGAGTTTTTCCAAAAGCCTTACAAGCGCATGCTGGGCACTATAACCTTTTCGAAAACCACAGAAAACCGACGATAAAAATGATGTAATATAAGTAACAATTTGTTTATCCAATATTCTTTCAAATAGTTTTGAGACCGTAGACAGAACGCTAATTGGCCTAAAGTTAGTCCTTGTATTGCTTGGTCCATTCTTTGGAAGAGATGTGACATCCGCGCACTTGAGTTCATTGGGAAATGATGATTTTTTTATTTTTTTCTTTAACGTAAATTCAGTAGAAAAATTAACAATTTACGAATTACCTACGACTATGAACGATCTACTGTACAATACTACAAAACGATACCAAGGGGTGCAAAAGATCATGACTACCCCAAGGCCATTCACATGAAGAATATTAATCTAAAACTACAACTAAATATACAATTGCGGGGAACTATATACGAACAATGGAACAGAGAAACGAGACTCTATGATAGGGGAACGTTACAAAAATGAACATGGCGTGGTGGCTTAGTTACATCTGGCTTAATTTAGAGCCCCGTCGCCCTTTTCCGATCACAGGCTGCTGTGAGCGCTTTTAGTGTACAATAGCGCGATGTTTTTTACAAGGGTACTGGGTTTTCTATTTAAAAAAGTGCGCGAAAAATACTTTGCTGAAACCCTGAGCTTCGTGCTCATACGTGGTTTACTTTTTTCTGGTGTGTGAATCCAACGATATGAAAAGTTGAAAAAGGCCTACGTGTGATGGAATCGTAAGTAGTCGCCATTTTTCCCTTCGCGTTTCCTTGTCGTAATTATATTTTCCCTTTTTCCTCTACTGCTGTTCATCAGAACCGCAGTCAAAACATTTCAACCTTTACTCCAACTCTCTAAACGGATATTTACAAAAAACTTTCAATCATATAATATCTCTGGCTTCCCAGCCGGGGGTAAACGTCTAACTGCAGTCAGATAGGCTACATATCGCCCTTTTCCGATCACGAGCTTTGGCTAAAAATCAGCCCCACCCGGGCAAACTATTGCCCTAGTGGGGCCAAAATTTTAGTAGACGATGTGCTTTGTGTCGGGCAGCTCCCGTATATCTTTTCTTCCCGTACGCTTATGCTTCGAATCCTGTAAATGGTTGCTAGTGAATGGATTCTCTCTCAATGAAGAGTTGGAGAGTTGGTGGTTGCTAGGCTCAAGCCTAAAATAATTAGATACCGTAGTTATAAAAGGTTTGACCCCAAAAAGTTTCTTCAAGATGTCAAGAAAACACCCTTTGAATACCATACGAATAATCCTAATAAAACCTACGATAACATAACTAGTACTTTCCGAAATTTGGTTGAAAAACAAGCGCCATTAAAATCAAAAGTTCAGAGAGGAAATTCAGCGCCTTTTATGACACCAGAATTGAATAGTGCCATTTACACTCGATCTAGATTGAAAAAGAAGTTTAACAAAAAGCCTACAAATGAAAATAAGGCAAAGTTTAAAAAGCAGCGTAATAAATGTGTTTCAATACGGAGAAAAGCAATCAAAAATCATTTCAAAAAATCTACTGAAAATGGGCTGTCATCTAATCAAGCTTTTTGGGATCTCGTTAAGCCATTTTTATCAAACAAAGGTGCTCTAGTTGGATCAGACATATCAATAGTAAAAAATGACACAATCATAACTGTTGATCAAGAATTGAGTGAACTTTTTAATGAATACTATGTAAATATTGTAGAGAACACTAGTGGGAAGAAACCTTGTGGTGTTGCTGATACAACAGACATTGATGATGATAGGCATATAGTTAAAATGATCTTAGAAAAGTACAAGAACCATCCAAGTGTTCTAGCCATAGTACAAAACCCAAATTGCAATTTTGAAACCTTTTCTGTCAACGAAGCTCGTGAGGTTGCATTATTGTTAAAAAGCTTGGATGGAAAAAAATCTACAGATGTTGATCAAATACCACCAAAACTAGTATCTCTTGCTGCCAATGAGCTTACAGTTCCGTTAACTAATACTATCAACTGCATTATAATCTGATGATAAGTTCAACAGTTTGCCAAGAGGATGCGGGGGTTGAGCCATTAATGTTCCAGTTCCATTAATTGTGACAAACAGTGTCTGTCAATGAATGCAGAATACACAAACAATACATCAACAAGGCTACATGTCAAAATCTGCAAATTTCTATGTGCCAAAGATCTTCAGAAAATATGCAGCCAAATTCATCACATATATTCCTTTGCCATGAAAGCATCAAGGTTTCAATCGTCAGAGTTTAATTCTTGGATTGCAACTGTATGACATGATATGTTGTTGATTTTCAATTTTAAAAAATCCATTTTACCAATTCTGCTCTGTTAAAGTTGTGTTTTCTTTGCCATTGTTGATAGCAACAATAATGAACTAAAGAAAAAAACCAAACAAAATATAATTACAATTGAAAGTGCAAAACTTCATGTGGCTACATGCATGACAGTGATTTTCAGTCTTAATAAAGAGTAAACAAATCCATAATTACTCAAATACCCCCATTCACATTCATAGCATGTTAAGGTAGTTTAAACTAAACCAGGTTAGCAAATGAGGCCTTCTAATTTGGTCAATTCAACAAATCGAATGCAGTTGATTGGTTGAAATGTAACTTGGTGTAGATAAAGCTGGTTCAACTGTATCAGTGTGAATGATGTAAGATTCTCAATGCTGCGATTTGACGATCAGTGCAAAATATGGTCTCTCGTTGTACAGTGAGAGACTACATCTAGACTGCCATGGCAGTATCGATTGCCATGGCAGTAGAGTCAGTGGCACGAAATTAAGAATAGCATTACCATGCTATTTACGAGAATTTTCATACACGGTCTTTTATTTGAACTGGACGTTGTTGTAAACGCAAAAGAGTTATTCACCTGTGAATAGATAAAGACATCTAAACGACTCATTTTGTGTCTCCAAGCCTACCCTTTTTGCACCCGCAACAACAAGTTAAGTTTTTATGACAGAAACAATAAGAATAGCAAATCACATTACCTTCTTATTCAGACAAATGACATTTGAAAGATAGTTTTGCCATGTTTATCTTGCTCGGACACCCGAACGAAATGAGACGTTTTGCCACTTCCATCCAGGTTCTTTGATAGTTTGAGTGAAGCTAAGTGTTCTCCAAAGTCGGGAATCGACCAAGCATTGCCACAATATGTTCTTCGAGCCATATTTAACTTGAAATTTTCCTAAAAGATGCCTGAAAGTCAGCTTGCATTTGCAGCGGGCTTATTTAGGCCACACCAATGTGTTCCTGACTGGACGTCACATGCGCTCTCGACCCAGACCCCAAATTGGCCAAAAATACCCTGAAGTGTCCACAAAAAATTGGCCAAACTCGCGACTTTGGTGGGGCATAACTCCGGAACCACGCATCGGAATTCAATTCCGTTTTCGGATTTCAACTCAGCTCAACAGCATCTATCACAATCGAGAATAAAATTTTTTGGGTTTATGGGCACTTTAAAAGAAAGACGAGAGAAAACTGAACAAGATGTGTACAATGTAATCAACCCCTTCGGTGCATAAATTGCCGCAAAGAAGCATTTTAGGATAAAAACAGTTACGTTTTTTCCTCGATCAGACTTTCGATGGCGTGACTTGTTGTCTTCCATACTCCATTTTCGAACTTTCAATGCGCATGCGCGCATCATTTACGCTCTGTCCTCTTCCTATTGAAATTGCTACTTTTGCAATGGCACAATCACTTCGGTGCGAATTTAACCCAGATCTACTAACTAAAGTCATTGCACTAACCAACTTGGAATGAGTTCACTGTCTATCTAAATTTTGTAAATAAAGAGCAATCCTAATTAAAAGCGCATAGTCCTTTAAAAAGCTTGAAAGTTACACAAACTTTGAAATCCTTCCCTGCAAATTTTTGCACAGTAAAGAAACAATCCATTTACATTCCGATCGAAATACATGCAATGGTTAACTGCAACATGCCAACTTAGGACCAGACCAGAACAGGACGAGACAAGGAAGTCGCGTTAAAGTTGAAGGTTGTAAAGTTTGAACCAAGCCTTTGCATAAAGATAGTGCTCTACAGACCAGATTGTTGAGCTGAATATCAATTTGGTATAAAGCTGCCAAACACAAAATCAACTCTTTCTTTGCAGCTAAGATTTTCAGACTGCTCTTTGGGAAACTAAAAAGGCTCATGACCGGCCTAAAGACTCATGACCGGCCTAAAGTACACGAGCCAAATATTGACGAAGCAGAAAGTGGAAACCCATATAATATTGATCTGGATGCTGATACTGACACAGTGGAATTCGATATTGAAATCTCAAGCAACTACAGCAGTAACAAGTTTTTTCTACACAGAAAAGGAAAGAAATGTCCAGTCTTACAATATCACTCCCATCGACCCCAGCCAGAAGAGACTCGAAGCCTGGCTGGCTTGCAGAACACAACAAACTTGTTCATGTTTCTCAAACCAATGGAGCTGGAGTTTTACTCATCGGAGATTCAATTATAAACAGAGATGGGCAAGATACTCTAAGAAATATCTTATTACAAGATACTGTTATTGGGGAAATAAAGTATCTTATTACAAGATACTGTTAGTCACATAAAAAAGTATCTTATTACAAGATACTAGATACTCAGTACGGAAAGTATCTTATTACAAGATACTGTTACTATTTTCAGTATCTAATTACTATCTTCAAGATAACAAGATAAGATACTGCCCATCTCTGATTATAAATGGTTTATCGAGATACCACACTGTATGGTCAAGGTTTTTCAGACCACTCAAAGCTTTGAACTTTGGGATTAAAGGAGACCGGACACAACACGTACTATGGAGAGTCAAAAATGGAGAGATCCCAAGAAACCTGAATATCTGTGTCATTCATTGTGGCACAAACAACATCGATAAAGACACACCAACTAACATCACAAACGGAATTATTTCAATTGCCTCAGCAGTTATGACAGAAAAACCTAATGCCAAAATGATTATCACTGGACTGTTACCGCGTGATGTGCATCCTGCTGGGTATCGTCGACACAAAATCTGCGCTGTGAATGACAAGCTGGAACAGTGGTGCCAGAACCCCTCTCATCAAAATATTTAAATCCTGAAGCCTGATGATGACTGGGTGCTGCCAAATGGCACATTGAACACACAGCTGTTCCACACTGACAACCTACACTTGGTCAAAGCTGGAAATGAGAAATTTGCGAAATCAATCTGTTGCAAGATTAGGGAACTAACATCAAGGCAAATCCATCCACATCCACCAATCACATCCACAAATTCACCTCCGCACCCAGAAATATCCTCAAAGCCATCTCCACCAATCATCATGGCCACACCCACAAAATCATATGCATCTGCAACCACAGCCATACCAATTCCACCAAAAACCTCACTCACAAAACCATCTCTTCATTCATCCATATCCACAAAATCATATCCATCTAAAATCACATCTACAGTACGACAACCAGCTAAGGCCACATCAGCAAGATCATCTCCACCAAAAAACAAATTCACTAAACCACCTCCACCAAAGACAACATTCACTAAACCACCTCCACCAAAGAACAAATTCACTAAACCACCTCCACCAAAGACAACATTCGCTAAACCATCTCCAGTTCACATCCCACCCCAACAAAACGCACACCCACCAAAGACCACAACTGCAAAACCATCTCCACCTAAGATCATACCTCCTAAATCACATACTTCAAAGACCATAGCAGCAAAACCATCTCCACAAAAGACCACTTTCACAAAACCACATCCACCTAAGTCATCACCAAAATCCACAAAGCCATCTCTACACCAAACCAAACCCATAAAACCACTTTCAAACACAAACAAAAAACCATACTCATACCCATGCAAAAGAAAAACCACAAAAACATCTCCATGCACAAACACATACACAAAACATCCTGGTACACAGCATACACAAAACATAATCAATCATCATCACAGGAACAGCCACATCCACTTAAACAGCCACAAAAACACACAACTTCTCATGCACAAACACACACACCAAAAGATGCAGACCCACAAAAGCTTATACAACAATTTCTAAATTTTCTTTTAACTGGGGACTTCACCGAATTAAGACGGCAAAACATAGAAAACTACGATGGAACCTCACCTCAAGACAAACACAGCAACCAACAACCAGAGAAAAACGAACACCGACACAAGAAAAAGTCAAACCAAAACCATACCCACAAAGAAAACAACAGAATCTTGGAGATGAATCCACAACACCAAAGGACGCACCAACACAAACAAAACCACGTACATATGCAGATATTTTAAAACCAAAATACAACAAAACAATACCACAGCGCACGGCAGACATAGATAACAACAGTGACCCCAGAAGACCCCCAGAAACAGCAAGAACACAAATCCAAACACCAACCCCAGCATCACTATTTCAACCCCGAAGAAACACAACCACATACAACCACTCAAAAAACGAAGTAGGCCCCCAACCAAGGAATTTGGAAGGGGGCATGCAAGAACTCCTGACCACCACAGTGCAAGCTTTCGAGCTTTTGCGAAACAACTTCGAAAGACTCGTAGACTTAAAGATGACCCAGATGGACGCATAATCAATTTAAGCAAACATAAGTTTACTTTAGATGTATCTAAATTATTAAGTAAAGGCCTTAACTTCTGCCCCCGCCCACCTAACTTTGATAAACATATATTAGAAGACGACTTAAAATCATTTTTTAGAAGAATAAGATTAAGAGCCCATTTTGGAATATCTAAGTATGAACCAACCATTTTACAATCACTCAAAGAAAAAAACAGTTCATTTACTCCAAAAAACATAGACGCAACAATCCAAACTTTTGAAATAGCAGTTAAAGAAGATATTAAAAATCACGAAAAACGACGTTTACCATTTGACAACCTGACAAAAAAGCAGCGTGAAGCCCTTACAAAACTCACAACAAGAGACGACTTAGTTATAACCAGAGCCGATAAAGGCGGAGCAATAGTTATCTGGGGTATCGAAGAGTACCTCAAAGAAGCCAATAGCCAATTAAGCAACACAGAGTTTTACCAAGAACTCTCATTCAACCCATTCGAGGATTACCAGAAATTAATAACAAATTCACTGAACGAAATGCTTTCAAACGATATCATCGACAAAGAAACATGTGATATACTAAAACCAACAAATGTTAAACCAGCCCGCTTCTATTTACTTCCAAAAATTCACAAAAAGAACAACCCTGGAAGGCCAGTAATTTCCTCAGTTAACTGCCACACCACTAAAATATCAAAATATGTTGATCATTTCATACAGCCTCTTGCTAAGAAAGTTAAGTCCTATATACGTGACACAACAGACCTCATAAATAAAATAAAACAAATAAAAAGAATACCACATAACGCAATCTTAGTTACGATGGATGTCCGTTCCTTATACTCAAACATAAAACACATTGATGGAATATCAGCCTTGAAAGAATGCCTTAATAACAGAGTATCAAAACAACCACCTACAGAAGTAATAACAACCCTAATGAACCACATATTAACACTAAATAACTTCAGCTTCAATGGAAGACATTTTCTCCAAATAAAAGGGTGTGCCATGGGCACTGTAGCAGCCCCATCATATGCCACTATTTATATGGGAAATTTTGAAGAAACCCACATCTACCCAGAAATTAACAATGACTGTATCTTCTATGCCAGATACATTGACGACATATTCCTCATATACACAGGCGGAGAAACAAAACTTGATGAATTCTTGACAAACCTTAATATGAAACACGATTCTATTAAATTTGACCATGAAAAATCAACAAAATCAGTCGCATTTTTAGACACTTTATTTTACATCGATGAAAAAAGACAACTCCAAACAACACTTTACACAAAACCTACAGATACCCATAATTATCTACACTTTAAATCTTCTCACCCTAAACATCTCAAAGAAAGCTTACCCTACTCACAAGCACTACGAATAAGAAGGATCTGCTCTAATGATAACGAACTTAATAAACACAGTGATAAATTAAAGCAACAATTCATAGCACGTGGCTACACTGAAACTTTAGTTGAGAAACAGGTAAAAAAGGCTATCGCTGTCCCAAGAGAAGATACCTTGAAGCTAACGACTAGAGACAGGACTAATCGCATCCCCCTTGTAACTACATTCAACAACACTCTCCCCCCAATAGCTAAAATCATCCAAAACCGCTGGGACATCCTAAAACTGAAACCAAACTTAAAAGATATTTTTAAGGAACCTGGTATGCTAGCCTATCGTCGGCCAAAGAACCTTAAAGAAATGGTAGGAAGCAACAACATTCTAAACAACAAGGTTATCCGTAAAACACCCTTAATAAAAAATGTTAAATTTTGTAAACCATGTAATACTAGAAACAGTCTATGCTGTAATCACCTTAAATCTACAAACTCGTTCACTAGCTTTGTAACTAACAATACATATAAAATCTACCACGAATCCAACTGCAAAAGCAGAAACGTCATATACCTGTTAGAGTGCACACGTTGCTCAAAACAATATGTAGGCAAATCCGAATGGCCTTTCAATTTTAGACTCAACAACTATAGGCATAGAATAAAATCAACAGACTATGACAAACTGCTCCCCGTAGAACAACACTTTCGCCTAGCAAACCACGACTTCTCCAGAGAAGCAAAATTTACCATCATAGAAAAGATCGAAAAGAACGTTTCTGATGAAATAACAGTAATTTTAGAATCACATGAAGATAACTGGATACTACGTCTTAAAACCCTATCCCCAAATGGCCTAAACAGCAAACTAAACCACCCAGAAAACATCAGATTATAGCTCTTAAAACAAATGGATAAGCCACATAATTATGTTCAGTTTTTTGTTATTACATTGTTCCCCTGTGGCTCGTCATTTCTCAATCATTCGTAAGTTCAATCAATTAATTTAACGTCATATTTGTAAAAGGAATTTGTAAAACCCGTTACTGTAGAAAATATTGCTCATTCTCCTGATGATGACCACACGGTCGAAACTAGTTGGGAATTGAGAGAAAATTTATATATATATATATATATATTCCTGTTCGTCTTTCTTTTTGTTCATCTTTCTTTTAACTGGGGTGTATATATTAGGATTAGTTTTTATATTTTTGGCTTTGAATTGGGAAAAAGGGGTGGGTGGGCTAGGATATTTTGAAGGGAATCAGAAATCATGGGGTGGTATGCAAGTTGTGGGAGGGAGATTAATTAGATTTAATTTTTGCAAAATGACAGGGATAGTAAATAACTCTGACCAACTGATAAGACAAGTATCTATTGATACTGGCTCCATTGCTGTTTTCCAAAACAAAACATCCCTTTCAAATAAAGTCCCAAGTTTAAGAAAGCTTTGTCAATTAGCACTGCCTATTCTTGGGTTTTTTATTCGGATTTGTAGCCGTTGGTTCTGCAGACATGTTATAGTTGGATGTAGTCTAGATAGAAATCTGAAGCATCTTTTTAAAAGAAAAAGACTAACAGGCTGGTTTCCCAAACAGAGACAGCTATGTTGGTCAAGTTTGGTGCTAACCTTTCTGATGGTCTTCACATATGAGAAAGAAAACAAAAACCCTTACCATTTCATGAAGAATCAGCAAAAATATGATCTATTTACATATGAGAGCCTATCTATGATTGGCCATATTAGATCTGACTGCATGCAGGAACAGTTATCTGTCTGGGCACTTTCTGACTTAAAATATAGAAACAACAAATCTTTTATAAAATTCCTTATGTTGCTGTCAGGTGATATTCATCTCCACCCAGGTCCCTCTAAAATCTGTCAGACCTGTAACAAATTAGTGCGAAAGGGCCTCCCATGCACACAATGTAATTTTTGGGTTCATAAAAGGTGCGATCAGATATCTGATACACAATTTGCAACTCTCTCCAGGTTAGATAAAAATGAGTACTACTACACCTGTTTATCTTGCAAGAACAACGTGAAGGTCAATCTTTGGCAAGAGCTACCATTTGCCAATGAAGGTTCTGCTGATGACCCATTGCATGATTTATTTGAGGAACAACCATCAAATACCGAAAATGGTGATGAAACCAACCAACTACCACCAGAGGACTGTATATGGAATCCATTCAGAAAAAGAGGCTTGCACTTTCTTCACCTTAACATTAATAGCTTACTGCCTAAAATTGATGAATTACGCCTTATTGCAAAGAACTCCAATGCTGCAATAATTGGAATCACAGAATCAAAACTTGACAAAACCATATTGGACAATGAAATCAAAATAAATGGTTATGAACTAAAAAGAGCTGACAGAAACAGGCAAGGTGGGGGTGTTGCTTGCTACATCAGAAAAGATTTGTCTTTCAATGTAAGAGAGAATTTTTCAGTAGATCTCGAAAATATATTTTTTGACTTACTTTTACCGAAATCAAAACCAATCCTCATTGGCATCATTTACAGGCCGCCTGACTCTAGTGGTTTCCTTGAAAAACTCAACGCAGCCATTTCAAAAACAGAAAATTTTGATAGTCAAGAAGTTTTTATCCTGGGGGACTTGAATATTGACCTGACAAACAGCAAACAGAGTAATTCAAATGGGATTAAGCGCTACAAAGAATTCTGCTCCCTCCACGGGCTGGTTCAACTGATCCAAGAACCAACCCGCATAACTGAAAAATCTCAGACTTTGTTAGACCATATAATTTCTAATTCAGGCAAAAAAGTTTCCCAGTGCGGTGTCCTAAATTTGGGTGTATCTGACCACCAGATGATCTACTGTACAAGGAAAAGTACTAGAACTAAAAGTTTTGGTCATAAATACATTAAAATCCGCTCAATGAAAAATTACACTAAAGAAGCCTTTCTGAAAAAACTCCGACTGATCAAATTTCCAAAATATCTTGAGTTTATTGATATAAACGCTGCATATTCTCATTTCATACAAGTGATTATTTCTGTAATCGATGAATTAGCTCCATCAAAAGAGATTCGTATAAGAAATAGCACTCAAGAATGGATGGATGAGGAAGTCCTTGAAGGGATCAGGATTCGAGACAAGCTGCTGTCTAAATTTAGGAAGACAAAAAGTCACACAGACCATGTCAATTTCAGAAAAGCCCGAAACAATGTTTTGTCCCTTATAAAAACGAAAAAGAAAACTTGTGTTGTAGGGAAATTAAACGAAAATATTGGCAAGCCAAAAGAATTATGGAAAAGCCTAAAATCATTGGGACTACCTTCCAAACATGACGAACCCTCAAAGATCTGCCTAAAAAAGGATGGCAAGCATTGTTTTGATGATAAAATCAACTCAAACATTTTCAAAAATTTTTTCTCAAATTTAGCTAAAGAACTAGTAAACAAGCTACCAAATCCACCCTGTAAATTTGGGACAGAAAGTGTCAAAAAATACTACAAGCACCTCAACCTTGGAAGAAAACCTTTCACACTACACCATACAACTGATGAGAATGTGCTTAAACTCTTAGAGGGAATAAATCCCTCTAAAGCAGCAGGACTGGATAATCTTGCAGGGAAATTCCTTAAGGATGGTGCATCAATTTTGGCAAAACCAATTACAGAAGTATGCAATCTTTCCATCTCCCTATCAAGTTTCCCAGATGACTGCAAGCAAGCTAAATTGAAACCACTTTTTAAAAAGGGTAACAAAGACGAACCAAAAAACTATAGGCCAATCTCACTTTTACCGCAGATCTCTAAAGTAATTGAAAAAATTGTCCACGAGCAGATACAAGAATACCTGGATTCTAACAATATTCTTTATCGATACCAGTCGGGCTTTCGTCCTTACCACTCAACGGATACATGCCTATCTTACCTGAGTGATAAAATCATAAAAGGATTTGAAAACAGGATGCTTACTGATATGATACTAATTGAGTTACAAAAAGCGTTTGACACCATCGACCATGAGATTTTCCTTCAAAAAATGAAACACATTGGCTTTGCTGATTCAGCTTTATATTGGTTAAAATCTTATCTAACAAATCGAACTTTCTTTGTAAACGTAGGGAAAGAGTCTTCATTGCCTGGCAATTTATCATGTGGAGTACCGCAAGGCTCTATTCTTGGCCCACTCATTTTCCTTTTGTATGTCAATGATATGCCTCAGGCAGTTGACTGTGACCTTCTTTTATATGCAGATGGCTCCTGCCTTGTATTCAGTGACAAAAGCATCAGTGACATAGAAGAGCAATTAAATAAAAATTTTAATTCTCTTTGTGATTGGTTTGTTGATAACAAACTAAGCATTCACTTTGGAGAGGACAAAACAAAATCTATACTTTTTGGAAAAACAAACAAGAAAAGTGGTAATAAGAAGCTAGACATCAGAAGGGGTGACATCAAGATTAAACAACACACGTCAGTGACCTATCTGGGCTGCATTCTTGATGAAGACCTGTCTGGTGAGTCAATGGCAACCAGGATCCTTGGTAAAATCAATGGCAGGCTAAGGTTCCTCTATAGAAAGCAAAATTTTCTTGACTTCCCTCTTCGTAGGCTACTTGCAAATGCACTGATCCAGCCCCACTTTGACTATGCATGCAGTGCTTGGTTCCCTTTGATAAATAAAAGATTAACCAGGAGAATTCAAACCGCCCAAAATAAATGTGTCAGATTTTGTTTAAACATGAATAATAGAGCACATATAGGAGTTAGGGAATTTAAAAACATAAATTGGCTCCCTACTAAAGAGAGATTTGAACAATGTACTGCTACAAGCGTTTTCAAATTTTTCAATAACTCGGCCCCATCCTATATGTCGGAGATGTTCTTACCAGTTGGCCAAAGCCGGGTTACTCGAAGATCAAAAAACAAATTAAACCAACCTTTTAGAAAAAGTAACAAGGGGCAAAACGGTCTCTCCTACCTAGGACCTAAAATTTGGAACAATCTACACTCTGACCTAAAGTCAGCTGAGAGCGTTAACAGTTTCAAACATAAAATTAAGAACAAATTCTTTAAGGACCTCCAAAATCAAGAAGACAACCCTTATGAATATTACTGAATTTCTAAAATTGCAAATAAAACAAGACTCCACCATACTTTCTACTTTGATACAAAATATACATTTTTTTTACACTTTCCTTTCAAGAAAACTTTTCTTTTAATGGCACCTCTGGGGGGACCATAATGGAAACAAGGTCACACTGACCTTTTAATGCTATCCCTGCCATTTTAAACTGGGGGTGTTTTTTATACTTAGGTTTTTATATCAGATCTTAGTTTTTTGCTTTTCTTTTTATCATTATTGTTTTTTCTACGCATGTAATTAGCTTTCTGTTTATTTTGCAGTAAATTTTATAATTAAGTTTTTAATTTTAATGGCATAATATTACATACATACATACATACATTAGTTTTGCAATCTTTCCTTGGGCGTCTCACCATTATTTCAACTAAAGCCTTTCCGTCATGGAGTACTCGCGGTTTTTTCAAATCCCGCGCCTCATAACTGTACGAAAGAGAAACGAAAATGAGATGCATAGAAATATGAGGACTACAATTCGTGGTAGGTCACGTGGTACAGCACAACAATTTTCGTGGATTTTGAAGTGAAGTTTTAACGATTTTATTGATAAACCGTTCTTAGCTCTTTCTTGAGCATTTCAGGTATTTTTTTTCAGGAAAATGATTATAGAAAATCAATGTGCGCAGATACAGAAATGAAACAAATACCCGATCTAAGTTGAGCATTGTATAACAGATTTATTTTAAAATCTTTATCAAATAAAACACACTTTTACTAAAATAACAGCTCAAATGGGGAAAGTTTTTTTTGTGACACCCGGTACAAAAATCGATGACCAACCATCATGCCGCATCAATCGATAAACAAAAGGTGATATGGTCAGAGCTGAATATGTCAGCGTATGAAAAATTGTCTGAAATACAATTCAGTCAAAGATATTTACAAGGGTAGGTCTAAAACACATCACATACCTTTGGGGACAAATATTCTTCGTAAATATTGGCAGCAGCTGCCCTTAACTGTTCAAAATCCAAATCAGCTCTCTGAAAATAAATAATTTAGGGTTCATATAGTCTAACTTTTATGAAAGTATTCAACTTACTAGCAAATGAGCTAAAACTACGCTACTAATGAATACGGTTTCCAAAGCCTTTTGAATTGGCAATCGCATAATTCTTTACTGATACGCTATTATCACCTGGATATTACAGCAATGATATTGGGAAGTTCTCTATTTTATGACAGACATGCATCGGAGATTTAAAACCCCTTTAAAACCCCTCTAAAACAGTTGCAATGCCTCTCAAATTTCGTCGGTTTTCCTGGCTTATACAGATGAAATCACCTATGTTAGCAAACGCTACCTACTGTGACTTCCTCCCTGAAACTTTATGAATGTTTTCGACCACAAATACCCTCGCCAGAGAACCACAGGTACATTGATTCGATACTGACAAGTAGAGGGAGGAACTTCACCAAACAGCGGCTGTTGAAAGTGGATGATATGATTTTCACAAGATGGTTTTTACACTTCTGGAATCTTGGTTTGAAAACGCCAAAGCTACTAACTACAAGACAATTATTCAAATGATACATTGTTAGAGATCGCAACTATTTTGCGTAATTACCCCAGACATCTAAGGTGAGACAGATTTCCTTTTTTCTGTTTTTTCTTCTTCTAAGAAGTTTTTTTTTTCTATGATGAATCTGTTTAATTAGTTCTTGGATCAGATTTCTACTCAGAACACCCTGTTGCGCATTCTATCACGCAGTGTTTCGTTCACGACCAGGTCCCATTAAAACGGTGATCCTGGAAAACCCCGCGCGTCAGAGTGCTGAGTGGAGGTAAGCTTCACTTTGAGGCTTTCGATATTCAAAACAAGACAAATCAATACTCTTCTGGGCATTGAGCTGAGCAGTTTTTCCGTGCAAGTTTTCCTTCTAAACTTTCATTTTCCAAAATCATCGTAAATCCCAAGTCCTTTGCTTTCAAACATTTTCTCGTGCCACCAAAATGTTCTTTTCTCCCCTGAGGATTCAAAATAGCATCTTTAAATCTAAATCTATAGAGCAGAAATTCGACAAATTAGAAAAACACCATACTCTCACAATAGAACAAATACCTGTATCACGCACAAACGAGGTGAACGATGCAAAATCTACGTTGTGCTTGGAAGTGTGATAACTTTGTGTTTTCATGTTTATTTGTATCACTCGTTATTCATTTTAGTACTCGTTCTGTGTCAAATGTTCCCCCGGCTAGGTTCATGAATCGGTTTTCGAGCGTTAGAAAATGTTTATGTAGCTATTTATGTATGAGAGGATCCGTATTTGATGATGCAGGTTGATTTAAGTCAATGGCGGACAGCAATCGGTACGTTCCATTTGTCCTCCTTCGCAACTAGACAAATGCGCAAACTTTCATTCCTCTTGATGGTGCTAATGGTCCTAAGGTTCTACCTCTTTTGCTGCTTTTTCATAATGGTGTCAGTCTGCTGTTACCCTTTCCATTATCATCCAAGTCTGTGCTGAGTACACATGTTACCCCTCTTCCAGTTTCTTGCATGTATTTGCTAGACTATACGCATATGCAAAAATAACGCTTTACACAGTGCTCGAGTTGACCAAAAGGCTTCACTTAATTATACCTGCAGCATTCAAATGCTTGATAGTCAATCGCTTACCTCGTTTGTTATGTTATGTTTTCGGATACCCCTATGCTTCGTTTGTTTTGTACTACATGTTGCATATGCAATGGATCACGTACAGGACCATATTACTAAGCGGTGACGTTGAAAGAAATCCTGGTCCAAACTTAAGTACTTTTAATCTTCGCACTTGGAACCTAAATAGCATCACTGCACATGATTCACCAGACTATCCCAAATTGAGGCGTATAACTCAGTCTATAGTTATGACCTTATAGGAATTGTTGAGACTCATCTTGATAGCACCGTTGAAGACGATAATCTGGTGGTAGGTGGTTATACGTTCATTAAAGAGAACCATCCACTAAATGTAAAACGGGGAGGTGTTCGGCCGTATATTAAAGATTCTTTTCAAGCTACAAATAGACCTGACATCGTCACACTGTCTGAATGCATTGTCTATGAAATTCAACTGAACCGGAAAAAGTACTTTTGCCACCAGTCAAAGTCCCAGTCAGAGTGCAACTGAGTTGGTTGATTTTGTGGAAAATTTTGAGCTAATGTTATCCAAGATGGCTGCTGAGAATCCTTACTGTGTCACCATTACTGGAGATTTTAATGCTCGCTCCCCTCAGTGGTGGGAAAATGACTTAGAAAATGACGCAGGAAAATCCCTCGAGCCTTTTATCGCGGATCTTGGGCTTCAACAACTAATTTCTGAACCAACTCATTTTATGGGTGATTCCAGATCATGTATCGATTTGATATTAACGGATCAGCCTAATCTTTTTATCGATTCTGGAGTTCATCCTTCGCTTCATGAACAATGCCATCATCAAATCATTTAGGGTAAGCTGACAGTAGACAACTCGACCCTTCCGCCATTCAAGTGAAAAGTCTGGTCTTACAACAAAGCTGATATAGATTCAATAAGGAAAGGTATAGACAAGTTTCGTTGGCATGAAACTCTCGGCGGAATTACTTGCCCAAACTTGAAAGTGGTAAAGCTAAATGAAGTTCTGTTGAATATCTTTTCAAATTTCATACCTAATAAAATTATCACAGTTAGGCCTCAGCAGTCTCCTTGGATAACCCAGCCTATCAAAAATTTCATTCGCAAAGAGAATCTAGCATACAAAAATTTCGTAAAAAAATGGTCAGCCACCAGATAAGTTAGAGGGTAAACGGAATATGATATCCCGAGGGTCCAAGCTTATTGAGGATGCGAAGCAGAATTATTTGACGAACATGGGGCGCACCCTGTCGAATCCTAATACTGGAAGAAAAACTTACCGGTGTCTGATCAATAAGATCTTGAACAAAGCTAAAATACCAATAATTCCCCCACTGTTAGAAAATGATATACTTGTGTTGGATTTTGTTTCTAAAGGAATTTCTTTCTTTTGAATAAGCTTTGGATGAGGTTTTGAAAAATTTTCATGTGTGATATGCTGACGATAATGTGATAAAAACTTTATCTGCAGTTAACTGTTCGATCGAATTTTCTCGTGTGCAAAATCGAATAATCGAATGTCTCTTGCCATGCACAAAACAATGTTCTTCTCTCAGGCGGAAACCTTGCCGGTTCCTTTCACTCTTTTATGCATCTTGAAATGGTGGCTAAATCAGAGTTCAAATCACAGTCTTTAGTTTGGCGATTCTTTTCTGTTGAAAAAGCTGAAGACGAGGGCGCTATTTGTAACATTTGCGACAGAGGCGGAAAGAGAGGGCAGAAAGACAAGAGCACGAAAACCTACAGCACAGCGCCCCTCCATAATCATTTAAAATGTTGGCATACAACCAAATATAATTCCGCTTATTCTGATTGCAAGAAAAAGAAAGATGAGACAAAAGGAAAGTCTGGCAGCCTTACTCCGATTGAACGAAAATTGAAGGAGATGGATAGCGTACAAAGCACTCTTCATGGAGGCTTTGCTGCAAAGAAAATTTGGGATATAAATGACCAGCGCTCTCTAGGAATGTCTACCAAGACCATCAAAATTATGGCATCTGATAATCAGCCTTTTTCAACTGTAGAAGATCAAGGTTTATTGAAGTAATTGCTCATCTTGAACCAAATTACCTTATATCTAGCATTATTATTTATTATTCATTTATTTACCGTTGGATCGTAGAAAGATAGCTACAATAGATAGCAAATTAATTAATTCAAAAACTAAAACTTTGAAATACAAAATAATCTTTTAAAATACAAGTAATACTTAATAAAAACGTGGATAGAATATTTACATGCCATTAAAAATATACAGTATCAAAGCAGGAATCTAAAATTTTTAGTCATAAAAAGCCCAAATTCGGAATAAAAGTTCGGCAAAATCTGCAAGGACAATTTTCCCCGTAACAATTTTTGATCTTTGTTTTAAACTGACAAAGCGATACCGAATTTCGCATCGTTGGTGGTAATATTTGCCACAACTTTGGACCTTTAAATCGGACCTTTTCTGTCCCTTTGCTAACAGAATTCACTCTGGGTTGTACAAATTCGTTATTATTACATAAATTGTAGTGAGTTGCATTTTCACAGGAGATTTCCTGCATAAATGAAGGGTTAAGGCCGTTTTTAGTTTTATACATCTCTGTCATAAGTAATTGCAAGTTCTTTGTGTGAATAGTAACAGCACAATCGTTCTCTAATAGTTCACTATAACTAGATTGGGCATCCTTATAAGTAATTCTCAGAGCCCTTTCCTGTATTTTGTTAATCTTTTTGTTGACCTGCTTGCTATGAAACATCCATATTAAAGGGCAATATTGAAATTGACTGATGATAAAAGCCCTCATGAGGGTTCTTAGTTTGCTATGATCCATATATGCCGATATGCGAGCAAGTGCGTAAAGTTTATTGCTAGTCTTTTGGCACAATTTCGAGACATGATTGTCAAAGGAAAGTTTGTTACCAATTTGAACGCCGAGTAGCTTCCCTTCAGAGCTATTTACAACTTCGGAATTTCCAATTCTAACAGTAACTGGATCATCGTTACTCCGCCCAAGAACCAAAAGATGGCATTTATCTGCATTTAATTTCATGAAGTTGTCGGGAAACCACTCGAAAGCTACACTACAATCATGTACAAGCCTATGAGTTATATCCCTCAGGTTCTTATCACAAGTATAGATTGTGGTATCATCTGCATAATTGCATACATCCACATTTTGAATAAACAGTAAAAGATCATTGATATAGATGTTAAATAATAGAGGTCCTAAAACGGACCCCTGGGGAACACCACGTGTAACGTTTTTCCAAGAACTGAATGACCCATTTACTTTGACTCTTTGTTGTCTATTTGTGAGGTAATCATTAATCAGTGTTGATGCTTCGTGAGAGAAACCGTAGGCATGCAATTTTGCAATCAATAGATCATGTCTGACACAATCAAATGCCTTGGAGAGATCCATCATTACAGCACCTGCCTTACCACCTTCATCAAGGCTAATTGTGAATTTTCTAAAAGCCTAACAAGGGCATGCTGGGCACTATAGCCTTTTCGAAAACCACAGAGAAGTGAAGATAGAAACGATGTAATGTAAGCAACAATTTGTTTATCCATTATTCTTTCAAAGAGCTTTGAGACCGTAGGCAGAACGCTAATTGGCCTAAAGCTAGTCCTTGTATTGCTTGGTCCATTCTTTGGAAGAGATGTGACATCCACGCATTTGAGTTCATTGGGAAAGCAGAAGATACTTTACCTAACTTGCCCTTCCAAATTTGTAGGTAAGAGGCGTAATCGCGGTAGAGTTGGACCAGGCCAAGTTCATCTTTTTTTTTTTATATATATATTCCATTAAAAATTTACAAGACGAATTACCTATTACAATACCTACTAATTACTCTACAAAACACTACAAGGACGATAATACCACGGGGAGCAATAGACTATGACAACCCCGTGGCAATTAACATAGAAAGAAATAAAAACTACCGGGTGAATCAGGAAAGATGCACCGCCCGCCCGCAAAGCCGCACCCAAGAGCCACCAACCGACTTGCACAATTCATTTCGAATTTACGATGTATTGGAGAGGCTATTTCAAAAATTATGCCCAGGCCTCAGTTGGAGAATTTGGGATTAGAATTAGGAACGAGTCGGGTGTGTGACCCTGCATCACGACTTCCCGAGCAAGCAAAGCACCTCCCCCAACCCACCCATTTTGTAAAAATACACATAAATACTACAAAAGAAATAAATCTACATCGACAAAACAGAACTTTACAGACGAGATACTTTACGATGAGGTACTTGGTGGTTGTGCGAGGTTTAACAAACTATGATGTGGTCCTAATCGAATCGACCAGTTTCATGGATGAATTCTAGAGTCAATTCGAGAATATTTTTGCTAAGGTCATTGGGAAAGTCTTTGTCACCATATAATAAAAGATGCGTTAAGGGTTCGTTTGGTATATTTACATATCCAAGTGGTCGCAGTAACGCAAAAACTCGTGCGAGAAGATTTCGGCGTTGAATCTCAAAGGAAGGGCAAAGCAACAAAAAGTGTTCCGTATTCTCAATACCGTCGTTCGTAGGGCACATTGGATTGATGGTATCCCTAAAATTGTGCTTGAAATTGTGCTTAAAATTGTACCTCAGACCTGTGGACGTGTTCCAAGTCCGATGAGTCGCTCATATGATTAACTGGGCATTGGCTTGATGAAGATTTCAGCTACAAGAGTGCTATGCTTAATGCCAAACATTTTACTGGCCGTCACACGGGCACATTAATTGAATCTAATTTCAGTCTCATGCCCAGTGAGTGGTCAATCGATTATAGCCGTATTCAGATGCTGGTTCGTGATGGTACTTCGAATATAGTACTTGGCGCACGACTGTCTGAGCTGGATAGTATTCTCTGTTTCATACATAGACTACACTTATGCATTGAAAGTTCAATCCTCAGTCAACGGTCAGTAACTGATATGTGTGCTAAAGCAAGAAAGATCGTGACACACTTCCACCATTCTAGCCAGGCATGCACAGCATTCAAGAACATACCAATTGAAAAAGGATCAAAGCAACCATTGCTTCTCATACATAAAAAGTAACTCGCAAGATGGAAACAACTCGTAACTCGTAACTCGTAAAATATAAAGTAACTCGTAAAATAAAAACAACTTTGACATTGGTAGCAATTCGTAGTTATCGCTATTGATAGGCTGATGACACTTAAACTAAGACTCATGGACTTTCAAATTGAAAATTTGGACGAAGCTTTCCCCTATCGATTTCATAAGGATAAGGAAACCATAGCAACACTGTACCAACTCCAGAAAATGGCGGATGGGTCTAACTGCCGGCTCGAATCTTCAGTGCTAAGACACTTCAAAGCGCAAGTTTTCAGTGATGCTGGCCATGAACAAAAGCTGTAAGTACCCGGATGAATGTTTCCTTAATCCAGGAATCAACAAACCTTTCACTGTGAACCAGGGGTTCCTCGTTTTTAAGAATAATTAGCTTCCATGAACTTAACCGCAGCAATGACAATTTCCAACTGCCGAGGGTGGCCTTGCTTTTGAGACTTCATACTAAGAATTGAACAGCGTTTCGAGCGGTTGTGTTTTGAGACTGAGTGAATAGATTTTCTGAATTTATCTAAGTTTCGTCGAATTGGTGTTAAAATAAGCTGTGGAAATGGAGAAGCTCGTCAGCGAACCTGAATATTCGAGAAGTAAAGAAACACAAACCAACGAAAATTGCAGTTGCGGAGCACGTCGTGATCGCAGCTCGAAAAAGTGGCCTAGGCCCATCATGCACGCTTGAGGAAGCAAATCATATTATCGACAAGTTGGTGAAAGAGAATGTGATATTTGAAAACGGAGAGGATTCTTATTTTCTTACCAGTAAATCAAAAAAGAAAGGACAAACAAAAACTTCATTGCAAGTCAAGAGCAGCGATATTTTGGAAAACGAAGTTGCAGAGGATTTGCTTGCCACGCCCTCCTCCATGCCCTCGGAGAAGTCGGACAGAGAAACACAGAGTGTTCCACATGGATCAAGTGCTAGCCTGTCCAAAAACACACGAGAAATGCTGGAAGAAAGAGTAAAGGTAATTCTTTTCATGATGATGAAGTAAAATTGCAAAAAAATGAAAAAGAACGAGAAAAAACTGTTTCAAAACAGAGTGCAAAACCACATCAAAATCAAAAAAATTTATCTACCACGTCTAACCCTGATTTTATTGTTTCATCAAGAAAACTGGACAATTTAGAGAAAAAGGTCGATGAAATTTTATTTGAATTAAAAAAGCCAAAAAAAGAAGACACTGGGAAATCAACGACAGAAAATCAGAGTATTCACAGCTTGCTGTTAAAAATCGATCAATTGGCCAATATAAACAAATCTTTGGAAAATGAAAATGCCATGCTGAAAACAAATGCAGCAAACAACGTGAAAAGTCAAGGATACCCTTCTAGAAATTCCTATTCATCAGGTTACCATAGGCTACTACCTGATTTGTATACTCAGGATCCAAACAATGAGATGACAAATATCCCCAAGAGAGCACCTGGCCCCATGGCAGCACGAAATCAATGGACCTTTCCCAAGGTAACAACAAAGAAGCCAAAACTGTTTTCAAACAATAATCCAGTGCTGACCAGTAATCGTTACACCTCCCTGCAGGTTGATGAAGAGAACTCTGAATGTGATACTTTTCTGGCAAGGAACGTCGTGCCTGGAAATGCATCCTATTCCGAATCTGTGCGAGGCAAAAACAGACAGGATCAAAATATGCGTTAAGTTTCGTTTGCTTGGCCTAATGAAAACGAAGGATCAAATGAAAGATCAGATGAAAGATTTGGATTTGGGCAAGATGGCTGCTCAAAAAAATTCGACAATCCACCACTAGCTGCCTATATCAGTCGACCTGCACCCGAACAAGAATTGCGACCTCAATCCAGACAGGAATTGCGAACTTCATCGATTCCTATAAATACTCGGCAAAGTTTTCAGGAACGGCAATATTCAAACCAAAGGAATCAACGATCACAACAAAATCCCTCTCTTAACGTTGTTGGAGATTCCATGATTCGCTCAATTAATCGTAGAGTTTTGAATGAGGAAACAGAAGGCTGGAACATAAGAGTGAAAACATTTGGAGGGGCAAAAGTGGAGGACATGGATAATTACTTGGAACCAACCCTACAGTACAAGCCAAAGGCAATTATTCTCCACTGCGGTACAAATAACCTAAGAGTGAATCGGAGAGATTCTCCTGAAGTGGTAGCAAATAAGGTAATCAGCCTTGCTGTTAAAGTAAAGAGAAGAGTTGCAAATGTCGCTGTATCTGGAATCATAATGCGAACTGACTCGAACGAACTGGAGCAAAAGAGACGAGAAGCAAATGAACTAATCAAACGTGGACTACATCAACATCACGTAGACTTTATTGATCATGAGAACATCAATTCTTATCATCTGGATAATTCAGGACTCCACTTAAACCAGTTTGGGACAAACATTCTATCCGGTAATTTTATTGATTTCCTTAAAACCTGACTGCATTTGTCTATGCAGCTAAACGTATTATCTAAAACTTCGTCGAAAGCGGTTTCGCCAGCTAACTCATGTACGACAGAAATACAATCAAATTCGTCTGCGGACTGTAGTCCTATCCAAAATATTATATCAATCCCTGACATTGAAAACTCATCACAAGAAATGTTTCGATGCTCATCTTCACCTCACATCGTGAGCACCCCAGTTAGCTCTTGGCCTTCGGTAGAGCATAGCCCACCCCTCTTTGAATCATCAACCCCATCTCCTACTTCAACAGATATTTTTTTCAGAATCTGATGATTCTTGTGACATTGACAAACTCTTTGGTCTCAGGACAGAATATCATAACCACCCACTCATAGGGTTCTTGAATATTAATAGTCTTAGAAATAAGATTATTGACTTGAGGATGCTTATGGAAAGATGCCTACCTGATGTTTTGGTCATAGAGGAAACCAAAATAAGTTCCGATTTCAAAACTGAGACTTTTCTTGTGAATAATCATCAAAAACCGATGCGTCGTGATAGGAACGAATTCGTTGGGGGTATTTTGCTGTATGCCAGGAAAGGTGTAGCATGTAACCGTGTCCCAGTATTAGAGACTCCTTCTCTTGAACTCCTTTGCTCCGAACTAATAGTAAGCAAAAAGAAATGGATTGTCTACAGTATTTACCGGCCCCCTGAATCCAACAACATTGATTCATTCTTTAACGATCTTTCTACTACCTTAAATTCTGCTTTAGACAAATACGACAACGTAATTGTAATGGGGGATATCAACATTGATACCCTAAACCGGCAGGACACTGGACACTCTAAACTAGTGTCCTTTTGTGATGTCTTTGGGCTATCAAATTTGGTGACTGCTAAAACATGTTTCACCAAGAACAGCAGTTCTTCCATTGATGTTATCCTTACAAATCGGCCGAGATCATTCCAAAAAACTTCTGTGTTTGAAACTGGCTTAAGTGACTACCACAGTCTTGTCATAACGGTTATGAAATCTCATCTCCCGAGACTTAAGCCTAAGATAATCAAGTATCGCAGCTACAAAAAGTTTGACGCCGAAAATTTTTTGTCAGATATAAAGCTGGCGAATTTTGGTGCTCCTGACGATCCTGATCAAGCTTACAATGATCTTGTCTGCACTTTTCGAAAATTGGTTGACAAACATGCACCCCTAAAAACGAAAGTACTACGAGGAAACACTGCTCCTTTCATGACCAGGGAATTAAAAAAGGGAATTTATACCAGAACGAGGCTACAAAAGAGATACAAGAAAAATCCTACGAAAGAAAATAAATTAAAATTTAAACGACAAAGAAATAAATGTGTTTCCTTGAGAAAAAAGGCAATTAAACAGCATTTCAAACAAGCAACAGAAAATGGACTTGTATCGAATCGAGCTTTCTGGAACCTTGTCAAACCTTTTCTCTCCAACAAAGGAGGCTTAGCTGGTAGTGATATTTCCTTAGTTAAAAATAATGAAATCGTAACTGACGACCAGCAACTAACCGAAATATTTAACGATCATTACATCAACATAGTAGAAAAATCTAGCGGTGTAAAACCTTGCAACATTGCAGATACGGTTGCAACCGATGATTATCGGCAAATCATTAGGCTGATTCTTGAAAAATACAAAAACCACCCAAGTATTTTAGCTATCATTCAAAATCCTGAAAACAATTTCAATTCATTTTCCTTTCATGAGGTACAAGTCTGTCAGGTTAGGGAACAACTAAGGTCTTTGGACGGTAGGAAATCAACGGGGGAAGATCAAATACCACCAAAACTTGTGCTGTTGGCTGCAGACGATCTTGCAGCCCCTTTAACAGATGCCATTAACAGCAGCATACGAAGCTATAGGTTTCCAGATAATGGAAAGCGAGCTGCGGTATGTCCCTTGGATAAAGGGGAGGCCAATCGTACGGTTGAGCGAAACTTTCGACCTGTCAGTATTCTAAATATATTCTCCAAAATCTATGAAAAGATTTTGAAAAACCAACTGGTCCCATACTTAGATGAAACCCTTTCACTTTTCATAGCTGCCTATAGAAAAGCATACGGCACACAACATGTCTTGATAAGAATGATAGAAGAATGGAGGGTTAAACTCGATAATGATAATATTGTGGGAGCTATCCTTATGGATTTATCGAAAGCTTTCGATTGTATTCCACAAGATTTACTTATAGCCAAATTACATGCCTATGGTTTTCATGAAAATGCCCTGGTCCTTATCTACTCCTACTTGAAACGGCGGAAACAGTCTGTTAGAATCAATAATACATATAGCTCTTTCCAAACAATTTTATCAGGGGTACCTCAAGGATCTGTTTTGGGTCCTATTCTTTTCAATATTTACATAAACGATCTGTTTTTGTTCATTAACCGAGCAACGTTACATAATTATGCTGACGATAACACTCTAGCTTATTTTTCCAAGACCCTATCAAATTTGATCGAAGTACTGGAAGAAGAAGCTGGAGTTGCTTTAACTTGGCTAAAACATAATCAAATGATAGCCAATCCAGAAAAATTTCATGCACTCCTCATTAGAAAGGATCAAAAAAATACTAGTGGAGAGAATTTTAACATCCAAGGCAAAATGATCAAATCAGAAGAAACTGTCAAATTGCTGGGTATTCAGCTAGATTACAGGCTAAATTTTGAACGGCATATCTCTGAACTTTGCAGAAAAGCTGCATCCCAACTCAATGTCTTGAAAAGACTCAAACACTTTATTGGTTTTAACAAAAGAAAAATCCTTGTCCAGAGTTTTGTTTATTCAAATTTTGATTATTGCCCTCTTGTGTGGTACTTCTCATCAGCTAAGGCTTTACGAAAAATTGAAAATATTCAAGAACGTGCCCTTAGATTTTTATATAATGATCACCTTTCCTCTTACAGCGACTTACTTTTGAAGTCAGAGAGGTGCACTATGCAGGTTTCTCATCTGAGAGTTCTTTGCATAGAGGTTTTCAAGACATTGAAAAACTTAAACCCATCTTTCATGCATGACATTTTCAAAAATCAAATCTTCCACTTACTCATCACGAAATCCAAATGATTTACAGCATTACAGACCAAACCAAGTCACCTTTGGATCTAATAGCCTTCGATCTTTAGGACCTCAAATATGGAATGGACTGCCGAATGAAATAAATCTGCCGAAAATTTGAATAGTTTTAAATACCTAATAAAAAAGTGGGATGGCCCCAATTGTAAATGCAATGCCTGCCAGCATGTGACAGAAAACTAATCTCTCTTTGTATCATGTAAATATCTTTATGTGCATACCTGTATTATTTATTTTTCACTTTAATTTATCGATTTAGATTAGTTCGATATGTACATATGTATATAGAGAGCTAAATAATAATTATCGATGTTAAATAAGATGACACACACACACACCTGAGCGTCATGTCAGAGCGCACACCTAAACGTGTCAAATTCCCGTCTCAAATTTTATATGAAAGTCCATAAGTCTCAGTTTGAGCAAATATCAACATGCTGTTATTGTTGCCATCGTTGCTGTTGTTGCTTTTGTTGTTGCGATAACTGGGAATATGTCGTGAGTCTTATCATCACTTTTGAGCAAACAACTTTGCATTGAATCGAATGGTCCTTACTTAATTAGTTCATCAATACACCACTTCAACGAACCGCTGTTTGCCACTGTTTGAATGCCAGTGTAAAACTTCATTTTGGCATCTGACTTGATCCTTTTCCAGGAGAAAACCTTTGCTTCTTTTCTTGCCTTGCTGACATCTCTCACTATCTTATGAGAGAGCTGCCCAACCTTCTCGTTCAATTGATCTCTTTCTAGTGATAGAGACTTTATGCCATTTACTAGAGCCCCTATAAGAGGGCTTTTCGCTTTACAATCAGCACATTCCCCCTTGGCATGGTTGGGCTCTCCATGCAACTGGACAGGATCACCTTCGATATCAGTATTTACTGCAGTTGATGTTTCAGCATCATCGGTTTGAACAAGAGAAGGCAGGTCATTAACTTGGTTGGCAGGGAATATTTCTGGATGAAGAACAACTCTCCGTGCTTTTTTGGGTGGTGGCTCGTAGCCTAGTCGCAACGACGGGTAAGGATTCTCGTCTGTTGGCATTCCATCTACGAAGTGTTCTGAGCAAACCATGTCACTGTCCCCTGGAGTCCATGCACTCTTCCTCTTCGTTGTTCACCGCATCAAACGTATCCATTCTTTCCTCTTTTCCACATTTTTGAGTACGCTTGGAAACTTGTGAAGCCAAAAAGGTTGAACACAAGGACATTCTTCGTGAGACTGGCCACTGTGCTCCTCGCAAGTTTGTTTCTTCCACTTTCTCAATCTGTAGTTACTGTTCGTACAGCCTACAACAGCGCAGTTTCCGTTCAGTGCAGTTTCGTCCAGAGCTTAGTACTTGCAAGAGCTTTTAAAAAGCTGTTCCGAAGATAGCAGGCCACAAATGACAGATGATTCGTTGTAAAAATCGAGGAAAACTTTGCAAATATTCGAGATTCAGCACAGCAACGCGAAGATCTCATGTGTAAACAAACACGCTGATCGATTCTTTCACCCCGAGCTCGTACCCAGGCCCGCACGCTAAAAAGAGGCCGCGGTTCGTTGAAGTGGTGTATTAGGAACCACAAATAATCATATGAAACTATATGAAATCTCAAACTCCAGCTATGAAGCTAGTATTTGGCTGGTTTTTAGCCTATCTTAGCCAGTTGCTTGATAGAAATCTACTTTCTTTCCTAATAGCTCAATTTCGTCAAAATTTGCACTGTTCTTGGTTGCCTAGCAACCAATTACATAAATAGAAGTTGAATGATACTATTTTTGGATTCTCTTTGTTTAATTATAGCACAGTGCAAGTTTCATTGTCATAGCTACCATCGTTGCGAAGATAATTAGGGAGCGATAAACGCCTCCCCCGGTAGAAAATCATTTTTTGTCACAAAGTAACAAATTTTGTCACAAATGATTTGAACAAAAACTAGAAATTTTTTAGGTTCAGTTCCATTGTGCTTTAATGCTGTAACAGATTCATAGAGAAGGGAAAATGCTCATAGAGAAGAGAAAATGTGACGTTGTTATGTCGTTATTGTTAATATAAATATTTATACTGTTGCTGTTGGTGTTATTCATAACCTTGGCGGACTAGACCACGCTATAAATATTTATGCTGTTGTTGTTTGTGTTATTCATAATCACGGCGGACTAGACCACATAGTTGCATCGATTCCTCTTTATTGTTGCACAACTTCATAGTTTCCCGTAGGAAATTAGGCTAAACAAGGGAATACACCGTTTTCACACAAGAATAATGTTTGTAAGAATATTCAGGCTCAGAATCATCCAATCTTTTAGAATATCATAAGAATACTGCTCAGCCTCAGCTCGCATATGTGTGTCTCTTTGCGATGCTTGTAGTCGCTTATAACAGAAAACCGCGTGGCCGACAGAGGGTGGCTATTTCCTTTGGAAACCATTGCATTGCATTCGAATGTGCTTTAAGAATACTTTAAAGTGCATATGAAGCGAAATTTTTTATTTTCTGTTTTGATAGAACTTTTCGTCCTGATTTCAATGATGCAATCAGTTTTTTCATCCACCGTATGGTTCTGGAGATATGAAGGTCTAAAGGCGGTCAAAAAGTAGTTCCACCAAAACGCGGTCAGACCGTTGCGTACCAGACCCCTGTGACGTTATAGGTTTGTCAGTTCTCAAAGGCCTCGTTGAAAGGACAAAGGATTATGCAGTGATTGCAATGGACGCAGTGCAAGTCGCTTCATGAAACTTGATTTCTTGTCGGGTTTACAGGCTCTTTATATCAAGTTTTTGCAACTGAAGATGGAATTCAGTATTTCTCAGTGATTATGAATTGGACTTCAGAGGCGAAACTTGCCGTTTGGTGTACATGAAAATGGCAAGAGAGAGATTCTGGCCTTGCATGGCCTGGCCGAGAGGCGCCTAACGAAAGCATCGAAGCAAAGTTGGGAGAAGAGAACAATCGAATCAAAGGCAAATTAAAGCAACTGATATCAATGATGATCCCTGCAATAAATCAATGCATTTGTTGGTGAAGAACTCCAGTCCTTCAGGTAACCATTTTTGCGACCAAACATCAATGTTATTTTATCATGTTTTTGGAGAAAGCGAGTTGTCCTTTGTTGTCCTCGATAGATAAACTTGATAAACAAATATTTGGGATGAACACTGCGACTGACCTGAAGACAAGCCACACGTTTTGACTAAGCTCTATCCATGGTTAGATTTAGAGAGCCATTAGAAATTGTTGTTCCTTTATCTCGAAATTCCTTCGATCTCTCAATTCCCCTGCTGATCTCCATTTTGAAGATGAAGGGGAAGTTTGAAATACGAGCCTAAACTGCTGAATGAATATCAAAACCGACCAAAACATTGTAACACCCTCCATGCTTTCATGTTTAGCGTTGATTTTTCGGAATTTATCGTAGAAATAGATGGAATTCATACAGCTAATTTATATTTCTCTAATCAGTGTTTATTGCATGCTTGTATCAGTTCTGCCAGGGAAGTTGATAGAGGAGTAATCTTTCTTTTCTAAACTCCCGCTGCCCTGCAGTTAAAACGGACATTATGTTCAATGTTTCATTTGAAGCTCAAAAGCTCAATGCCTTCAAAGTTCATCGAAAATCAGACTCAAAAAAGAAACTATTTTCTTTCAGGACATAGTCATGAACCCATGAAAACTGACTGACCAGACAACGGCACAGTCGTGAAATCTTCGGGACACATGCAGAAACTACCAAGAAACAAACAAGACATTCGTTGCTGTTGCATTTTGAGGATCATACACTTGAAAACTCGCACACTTAGCAAAGACATTAGGCCTATTCTAATAATGTTTGGCCAAGGTTGTCAAAGTAGTTGAAACCGTCTCTGTATCTTGAAACAAGTGATGAAAGTAGGAGCTTGGAATGAATTTGAAACCATCAAGGTCGTCACTAGTACTCTTCTAAGTTTAGTGTATGCAACAGATGACAACAACTAGAATCCAGTCATTTTTTGCATCTGATGATACTATTACAAAAAGAAATGTCCGTAAAGTTCTGTAAGCGTTGCACATCCACCAGGAAATTCCTTGCAGCCACCTTCGCCATTTTTATCGTATTTTGATTTGCAAACATCTACAATTTCATCAATGGTCGGAGTCTGGGATAGCTTTGAGTGTTCTAAGGAATAGGAATGAAAATGATATTTATAAGTAAGTTACACATAATTTATTTCGGTTGCCTAATGTGTTTGAAGGCGACATTATATTGATGAAAATAATGTTTTGCAAACTGTTGTCTCTTTCCTCACGTAATTCTACCTGTCTCCTGTGGATCATCAAACTTCGAAATAACAACTTTTCTCAGTCTTTTCTCATGGGAAAAATTATGCGATTGCACGGTTTAAATCAAGAAACTAAAGGTGATAATAGCCTAATTTGAGCCTTATCCTTCACTGCAATATGAACAAGGAAACATTCCCAGAAGAACTGAGCAACAACGGAAGTCTTTCAGGACGAGAGGTGTTTACAAATCGACTGTCTCGCGCAAATAACTGTGTTGCTTCCATCGCGAGTTGCAGAAACTCTTATGACCTCGCGTAATGCGAAGAAAAAATATTGGGCAGTTCTACATTAGTTGGATGACAGTCTCATTCACTGTTCTACATCTTAGCAATCAAACTATGCACTAAGATGAACTTACCCTTTGCTAGGTGCTGCAAGCAAGTCACTTCGACATTTTGTTCAAATTGGCCTAGGTGTTGTTATGACCAGGCACTTCAATGGATGAATATCCAGTTAATGAAGCCAACAGCTCATGTTAAAAGACTCTAAAGCCAACCATCAAGAGTCGAAGGCAATTCTTCCATAAAGTACCATTGTCTGGATACTCTTGATATCGAAACTTTGCCTCTGAAAGCCTCAGAAAACTTCTTGAGAACGTCGAAGTGCAACAGGCCATCGACCGGCAATGCTGCGGAATGCCTTTGTTTCGCGATGTGCTTTTGTGGACTGTCAAACCTATTACGTCAAAACGCAACGCCCGGCCCAGACCCCCGAACCACCTTAATCGGACTTTCGAGGGGTAATTACGTCGCTTTTAGACGTTTCTCGAAGGTTTCATCGCTATGTTCGTGATCAGCGACATCGAATGTACCAAAATCAAGAATAAAAAATTTCGCTTCATATGCACTTTAAGAAGATATTCTAGCTCTGAGCGAAAATTTCTTAAGAATATCGAGGCTGGAAAAAGTCTCTAGTATATTCTTGTAAAAAAGAGTGTAACTAACTTAGATTAAGTAACGCCCTTCGCCCTCAGTAGGCACTACGGGCATACTTCAAGGGCGACTGTTAAATAAAATTAGAAGGATTTATGTGCGCAGTTTCCGTTAGTCTACCAAGGCAGTCAAGGCAGGGACTGGGAACTCTCCGAACTTCGATACTACGTAAATATGCATGTTAATTGTTTCTTATCGGTTAGGCCATATTTGGATTCAATCGGGTTTCGTCATTATCCTTCGCTATTACTCACTACATATGCTTTAAAAATGAATCATTGCTATCGTAAACATTGCACACAGAGCAGAAATTGAAAATAGAGCGTGATTTGGGATCTACTTTCATGTAAAAAAGATGGCAATCTTCGTTTGTGCAATCTTCCAAGATCTGGACACACGACCTCTCAAATGAAAAAGAGCACCAATAAGACGCTATTCGAGATGTCAAAGTCGGAAAATCGTTGCAGGATGCCTGCATCGTAGCTGGATTCAACTCCCCTGCATTCAGTAAAGAACTCTCAAAGCTAGAAATAGCTAGTTTGGCCCATTAATACATACGCTCTGTGTTCCATTTTCGTGTGCTTTAAGTGTTTCCTCCGCAAATATAGACAATTGCTGCACAGCAGTTGCACGGAATCCCTGCAAATTGAACAGACTGATGAGGTAAAAAAAAACAGGCAGTGGTAAATGGATGCTGTTATTAAAAGAACGGGAACAAACTGGAATGCAGCCGCAACCTTGCTACCCACAACCGTTCAATACGATTTCAATCATCTAAACTTCAACATAACAACTAATCTTTCGCTCTATCAACCTGCGATCATGGAGGGTACTTCTCTGACGGGATATGCCCCTTTCTTTGGGTATCATTTTTGGAAATCTGTTCTGACGCCAGGTATCTGTTAACCAATATGGTGTAAAGCCGGTAATTCAAATTTCTTGAGAGATGATTCTTGAGAGATAAACAGCTTGGGTGAGGCAAATCGTATTTGCAACTAAAGAAATCTACCTTTAGGAATGTGTTCTTGGAGTTAGTAAAAGATTCTATTGCTGGATATCATTTGGCTGTTTTCTAATACTAGTTCACAAAAATAATCATAGCACCACCATAACCCAATCCTTTCGTTGCCCAAGAATCCCCCGCCACCAACACAGTCTGATTTCGCTCCTCTTGTGCTTCTGGGTGCTTGATCACGCGGCTGCTGTGACCCTTCTTCAGCAAATAGAGTGGTCTGTGCCACTAGCGCCATCAGGTAGGCGCTAACGTGTCGATCTATTGTCTAAATTCTGGTGACAGCATCTGTGCACGCAAAATTTCTCAAGTGGCGATCGGCCCTCTATTTTCATTGATTTGGACTCCCGGAAAATTGCCTGGCTTTTCTAAAACTTGCTCCTTGCAGACAATTTTGGATTTAAAAGACTGGACATAGCATAACAAATCCTATCTGAGAAACGACTTAACTCACTGGCATTGTTTCAGTGTTAAATGAGAAATCACTTCTAGATTTGCTTATGAATGACTGAAGTGTTATATCCAGGGCCTCAATTTCAATATCAATAGTTTAGTCAGCAAAGCCACGCCGAACCTAGTAACCTCAAGCAATCTCAGTAACAACGTTACGAATAGAATGCTCATCTTACAATGAAGTCTGCCTAAACTGTTCTATAAGGTCGGCGGGAGATAAAAAATCAATTCATATTTCTAAGTTTCACGAAGTATCCAGACGCTTGTAAACGCATAACGACATTGAAAATTGCCGAATCAGTCCCCTTGTAAGTTGGCAGTAAGAACTGGTAATCTGCTTTGATACATCCACCATGATGAAATAAAGGGGCCCTGTACCTACGTACCAAGAGCCCTGGTACACGGCGAAGCTTAAAATAGCTCAGGGAGGAAGCTTCCAAGTAGCCACTGTAAACAGGACAAAACACATGCTGACCTTATCACATATGGCCGCATTCAGCTCAAACTCTTCTGGGTGAGAGCAAGCAGCTCCTTCAAAGCTAATTCAATATCGATAAGTTCCAGTTAAAAGACTACTTCCGGGATTTGTATGATTTATGATGAGTGAAAGATCTAATTGTTAAGAATTGTCCACAATACTATTTCCAACTTTTTCTGACTTTTCACTGGGAAATTACAAATTAAAATCTTTCACAACTGCTTGGTGACGTCACTAAGCACCATGTCAGAGCAAGTAGGGCTATGATCAGAGCGTCCTGACGTCATGTTGAAGGCGAACGAGGCTGCCTACCTTGGAGTCCTTGCAAATTATGCCGCATCTTCATTCTAAACTTGGGCTATTATGATTGCTTTAGATATCCGTTATAAATAGTGTATTTTAATGACTTGTAAATATTTTATCTACCGCTTATTATGTGATACTGTATATACATCTTTCAACATTGGAATCAATTAGCTACTTTTTCATTTTAGCTATCGCATTTTATAATCCAACAATGAATAAATTGATAATAACAACAATAATCATGCGAAATGACGACCAGGGCTGGCCAAACTGACCAAACTGAAAAGTTGTTCGCTCTTGCAAGCTACATCTCTTGGTGGCAATGCTACCTTTTTCTGCTATCAGACAATTCACAATGCCTTTCAAATATTTTCGTACTTAACGGAATTGAGGTTTGATAATTTTTGAAAGAGCTGAAGTTTTCACTGAATCGCTAGATTGCAGTAGCTGACAAAATTGTGTGTATCTAAAGTAGATTACCTCGACTGTCAAATAGAAGAAAACATAATATTCTGCATTGTGTCCACCCATAAACTCTAGAAAAAAAACATGTTATCAATATAACTCCTTCCTTGCTAGAAAAGACTTTTGAATTCCCTGTCCGAATTTGGAAAAGTTTAGGAAGGGAAACGAAAGTTCTCGTTCTTGACACAGTCCCTGTCAGATCTCTTTAGGTCAAATTCATCGATGTCGACAAGTTGATCTTTAACCTTGTCGTCAATCTTAGTCTCATTTATTGCAAAAATATCAATTTTCTCATTTTCTGCAAGCTGTCGAAATCGGGTGATGTCTCGCTCTAATCGCTCTAACAAATTGACAGATAAACCACTCTTTTCAATAGATAGGGCGTTTTCCGGCAATCCTATTGCGACAGATTTCGACAGCTTGCAAAAAATGAGAAAATTGATATTTTTGCAATAAATGTGACTAAGATCGACGGCAAGGTTAAAGATCAACTTGTCGATATCGACGAATTTGACCTAAAGAGATCTGACAGGGATAGACATGGGGGTGGGGTTGCACTGTATATCAGGAACACGGTAAGCTTTAAGCTCCGTGATGACCTCCCCAATAAATCTTTAGAATTAATATCAATTGAAACTGAACCTCCAAACGCAAGTCCTTTCATCATTGTCGCATGGTACGGACCTCCTAACGTACCAATTTCTTGTTTTGAAAGCCTGGAGGAAAATCTCTGTTTTCTTGACAGAGAAAACAAAGAGATTATCATACTAGGTGATACGAACTGTGATTTCAGCCTTCCTAGACCTAGCGATGTAAATCATAGCTCACATTTACAAGAAATATATGACTTATTTGGTCTTAGGCAACTTCTTGAAGAGCCAACAAGAATCACCCTGCATTCATCTTCCCTAATTGATCACAAAGCCACTTCAGAGTACAAAAATATTTCAGAGAGCGGGGTGATTAAAACTATCCTCAGTGATCAATTTTTGATTTACTGTATCAGGAAGCTTCGTGGAGGGGTTAAACGTCAACATAAATATATCACATCAAGACAACTTAAATTTTGATAAGACAGCTTTTCTCTCTGATTTTCTCAACAATCTCAATCTGCGAGTCACCTATAGCAAAGGAGGGGGACTGAACATTTCCTTCAGAGATCTTTTTAAGATTAGGTCGAGATATAACAACCATGGCTTGAGCCTTAATAACATTTAAAGACAGTTTATTTCCTTGAAGCCACTGCTTCAGGCAGTTCAAGTCTCTATTTGGTTATCGTTGAGATCATCGATGTTATTGGATGAATATGATATGGTGGTATCGTCTGCATACATGGTAACCTGACTATTTTGAAGAGAAAATGGCAGATCATTGATATATATCAAAGACAGAAGAGGACCAAGACAAGGGCCTTGTGGCCAGAATTGCATTCTGTTTTTCAGATAGAAGCAAACCAGGTATTCACAAGACCTAAAGAGTATATCACCTTCAAAAACCATTTTGTACCCTTGCATTTGAGGTAACAGAATCTGACTTACATCACAAGGAAGTGCAGATCCTAAGCTTTTAACTTGTCTATGGGATCTTTTAAATTTTTTCTCCCTTTTAAACCACATGCTGTCAAAAATTGGCTTATGATGTTTCTGCCCTCCAACAGTTGTTGAAAGATGGACCAGAAGACATACAATGAATTTAGGATACACTTTCCAAGCTCCAAGTCTGTCCTGGCCATGTGCAAATTGCGAGCAATTCGATCGGTTGAAAGGGTACAAAATAGCTTTTTCGTGCATGTACCTCGTGGGTTTGTGAGTCCTGAGAAAATGGAATGTTACTGATCCGCACGGGCAAACTACACATCAGGATCACATAAACCTCACTAATGCCGGGTCAAGCCAGTTAGGCTTAAAACTCAATTTATCATCAAGATCATCATAATCATAATCATCATCATCATCATAATCATAATCATCATCATCACCATCACCATCACCATCACCATCACCATCACCATCACCACCACCACCACCACCACCACCACCACCACCACCACCACCACCACCACCACCACCACCACCACCACCGCGACCGCGACCGCGACCGCCACCACCACCACCACCGCCACCACCGCCACCACCACCACCACCGCCACCACTGCCACCACCACCACCACCGCCACCACCGCCACAATTTGGAAGCCATTATGCATATCACCTTTGGCTAGGCAACGCCAATCGACGGAAAATGACCGTTGCTCTGGCGCTTATTCTGTAGAAGATGAATGGAGAAATTGAGAACAAAGACTTTGGTGACCGTACTTGAACCTTTTTGCAGGTATTTAAACAATAATCTGGAGTCGGCAAATGTGTTTAATGTGAAAATAAGCACTGCTTTTTTGGAGCGAAAATGGGCCTAAGTTACAAACTCGGGAAACTTTCACCGCAGCTTCAAAAATGAAATGGCTTGTTATTCTTCGAATTTCGGAAATAATTGGCAAATGATGGTCGGAATAGGTAAAGAATGTGGTTTTATCTCGAATTTTGACATGCCGAGGTCGTTTACCCCGCGCAAATCGGAGTTACGGTCCAAAATGGCGAACAGCCAATCAGATTGCCGAACGGCCTCTTCTATCCCAGAGTTGAGGTAGAGCAACGAACTCACTCTGGGGACTAGATTGTGTTGATATTAGATCGAATGGCCAAATGAATTTGGTGACCTTATACACCAGAGGAGCAGGGGTGAATTTTGTAACAATAGAATTTTCAGTTTGTTTACATTTTGCACAATAGCCAATCAACAAGCTCCATTTTAATCACGTGATCAACAACTTCGCGCATCGAGAGTTGTAGCTGTGGGGAAAACCATAAGTAAACTACCCTCTCAACTTTTGGTCACTGCGAGAATATACTTTTGAAGAACCCTTAGAAATTTTAAATCTGAGCTGTCATATAAATTTCCTAACCAGGGTTGCTTGCCCATTTGTCTGCTGTACCTGGTTTTTGTGAATAATTTCTTGATACTTCGTCATTTCACAGACCTCTCGTTTCCTTTGAAGAACCTGAGGTCCAGCGCAAAAAAGCTAATCTTTGCCTTTAGGAACGACCAAATGGCACTCTTGACGGCTAAAATCAGTTCCAGACTGAACACTAAAGTTACAATACCTTTAATTCTGATTCACCCGAACTAAGTGTTGCAGCAGCTTATCCTAAATGGTCGTTAATTGGCCGTGGCAACAAACTTTGCAGAACAAGAAAAATCAGCATGTAAGGGATTCTCTTCTGGATATTTTGGCGGGTGTTTTTGTCAATTCGTCGACTGATCAGAGAGTAAAATGAAGAATCATTTGCTGGTTTCTTCAGAAATTAAACACTAGTGTTTAATTTCTGAAGAAACCAGCAAATGATTCCTAGGACAACACTAAGCAAGACTTTGGCCGGTGAACTGAAAGAGTAGACTAAGAAATAGTTACACAACAAAGGTGTACAACAAAGTTTTGTGTTATTTAAATCTGGATTCTCCAAATTCAATGATTACGATAAAGTTTCCTCTCGATGAGTGTTGAAAGAATACACAAATATTCGTAAGAGACTATTAATTTCATCAAAATTATCAGATTTTCGGTCAAGAATCGAGTTTTTTACGAGTTCCATAAAAATCACTTGTACCATCGCCAACATCTCAAAACAGTACTTTTATGTTTAGACATTCATTCAAGTAGATACCTTCCGAATAATATGAGACAGGAAACAAGTGAAATAAATAAAGTAAACAATGCTAAGGCTTTCCTTGACTAAACTGGAAATTTCTTAATGATTTTTGCCAGTTCTGGAGTTGCTTAGCCTTTTAGTGATCTTCTGAGGGTTGAATTTCTCCATATAAAACATAAGTGTAAAACGTAAAAGGAAATTTAAGGACTCCGTTCCAAGGTAGGAACATTTTGAACTTCAATTCTATCATGTAACATAAATCTTTGTAGCTTGAATGCAGACCCAGGTGTGTAAATTATACTTCATAAATTCAGAAACATTGATAAAAGTTCTTCATTCTCCAATTTGATTTGAAGGAGAAGTTAAATCCGAAGTTTATCAAGACATAAGTTATGTGATTCCTCTTTTGCAAATTAATCCACTTATCTTTCAAGACTGACTGCTTTCAATTTTTCTGCTCCCTTCTTTTATGCCACTCGTTGGAGAAACCTTCGTTTCATTTCATTTTCATTTTCATTTTTTCATTTTAATTCTTTTAAGGAGGGCTGCCCTTCAACAAGTTGATTTTCAAGGGGCCCTCCAATAAAAACATTAATTACAATCTAAGATAAAAAGTAAAAAGCTATTGATTAAATTAAACTATAAAACCTTATTTCCAATATCCAAATCCTATTTACAATAATGTTTAAAATTTACAATCAAAACGAAAGAAAACAGTTTCTATATAGTTTTCTTAAAACTATACAGAGAGGTTGCCTGCTTTGACTCGGCAGAGAGGTTATTCCATAATTTTGCACCTCTATAAGAGAAACATCTCTGGCCATTTGCTGACCTTTTCATGGGTAACCTCAGGTCGGTCCTCGTATCACGAAGGCTATATGATGAGCAGGACGAATTTCGGGTGAAAAGGTCACACAAGTATTGTGGAGCCAGCTCATTCAGGGACTTGAAGACCATTGTCCTAGATTCACCAGCGGCAAGTTCCTCAACGGTCTTCCATCCCAGTCCCTTAATGAGAGGTCTGCTTGGGGCATCGAAGCTGCTATTCGTTATAATCCTAGCAGCACGATTTTGAAGTTTTTGCAACTGATTAATTTCAGTTAAACCAGAGCAGCCCCAGACAGAACAGCAGATTCGAAAGTGGGGCTCCACGATACCTGTGTAGAGAGATTGCAAAGTTTCTTTCGGGAGAAAAGACTTGGCATGTCTTAAGAAGCCAACTGCTCTCGAGACCTTGCTAGAGACTGCCTTGATTTGCTCTTTCCAATCCAAGGAGCAGTCGATTTGCACACCAAGGTATTTTGTTTTTTTGACTACTTCAAGCTCATTATTGAAAGATTAACGCCCCAGGCCCCAATAAGTATACTAGGCCCAGTCCCCCTTATGTCTGGATTTGTAGCCATAGGCATGTCTTCACTCATGCGTCTCGTTAATCATTCGTTCACATTCTTGGTCGGAGTCAGTCACAGAAGTTCTTACTCATATCATTTGCTCGCCGTCAATTCACTTTACTTGTTATTTAATGATGGCATCACTCGACAAAAGTTCGTCTGCAGTCCGTCCAAGAGATCGTAGAGATGCTCGTCGTACGCTAGCAGGATGGAAGAACCTTTCGAAGACGGAGTTAAGAGCCAAGGCCCAAATGTATGGTGTCGAACAGACAGGCAAGAAAGAAACGATCGCCTTGCGACTTTACAGTCTTTTCGACGTTGTGGCAACCGATAACGAATCGAGTGAACCTGAAGCAGATCCCGTAGCGGGACCTTCATCTGCTGGCGAACGTGAGGATTTACATTCAAACCAGCCCCAAACTTCGAACCCAGGAGGTTCAATGGTAACGTTTAGCCTGGAAGACCTGAAGAAGCTAATGCAGGAAGTAACCGGAAAAGCAAACCAAACGCGTGCAGGGAATGATCCTTACTCTGGTGTTCTTCAGCTCTCGCCGACATCCACCATCTCCCACCCTCAAGCCTCAGAGACCCCCCAGCCAGCCGTCCAGCCAGCCGTCCAGCCAACCGCCCAGCCGGCCACCCAGCCACATCCACCCCCAGTAGCCGTCCCCGAGCCTCCAACAGCCACTACAGCCACGACAGCCGCCGCAGTCCCACAAACCTCATTACATCAAGGTAACATTGAATCTCTTTTTCATTCACCACTTAGCTCTCTGCCTCCACTATCCCCAAAGTTGATAAAAGCAATGAAAGCGAAAGAGTACATTGATCTAAACACTTTACTACCTAACTCTCTGTATGATACAAATGCCAACCAATCTTACAGCCTTCAAGTCCAACCAGGGGCAAGTGGGGATGAAACTGTGTCATTGACGCAAACTCGCCGCACCAACCAAAAAATCACTAACTTCATATCATGGTTGGAAGCCTGGAATGTTTTTATAAGAGGCATGGTGCACTTTCATCCTCACCTCGCCCCCGATTTATTAGCATACCAAGAATCCTTCTCCGCCCTAAGCCGCAATTACCAGTTTCAATCTTGCTACAAATACGACATAGCATTTCGAATGAATGTGGCAAGGAATCAGTATCTGCCCTGGTCTCGGCTCGATGAATATGCTTTCAACCGTTTCTTACGTTGTGCACCACCCTCCCAGCCCCTAGCATGTTTCAGATGTCACATGTCTGGCCATTTTGCTGCAGATTGCCCATCCCTCAAGGAACGGGTTGGTGTATCGCACCTCGGGCAGAGCATGCCCACCCAAGCCTATTCTTTCAACGGCCAGCCGCCCTTTCGTACAAAACAGCCCTTTTATCAAGCCCCTTGCCGGCATTTCAACGCCAACAATTGCCGTGACCAAAGCTGCCGTTGGCCCCACATTTGCAATCGATGCCGCGGCCCTCACCCCGCAACAAATTGCCCAAGGCTTAAACAATAACTTCAACCCATTACCCGCCTTTTCAAAGACTCCAGTAAATGCAAACCTTTTACGTAAGGAATTAACGGCTTATCCTGACCAATTCTTTGTTGACAATTTGATTATCAGTTTTCAGCACGGTTTTTCAATTGGCTATTCAGGCCCGGAATTTTGTAATATCGCACCTAATTTGCAGTCTGCCTCTTCAAATCCTACAGCGATTTTCAATTGCCTACATGAGGAGCTAAAGCAGAAACGGATGTCGGGCCCCTTTACCAGCCCACCATTACCAAACTTTCGTACGTCACCCATTGGTGTGGTTCCCAAAAAAGACAGCAATAAATTTCGTATGATTACTGACCTATCCTCGCCAAAGGGCATTTCGATCAACGACTTTATAAATGATTCTGAAGCTTCCGTATCTTTCAACAATTTTGATTCAGCTGTTTCCATTGTGTCCAGCCTGGGAAGGGGGGCACTCATGGCCAAATTGGACATAAAGAGCGCATTTCGTATCTGTCCAGTAAGACAAGAGGACTGGCATTATTTAGGTTTCTCGTTTATGGGTTTCTATTTCGTCGACTTATGCCTCCCGTTTGGCCTCCGCTCCTCTGTGGAGCGCTTCACACAGTTATCGGACACTCTCCTTTGGATCATGAAAAACAACCACAAAATAGTAAACTGCACTCATTATTTGGACGATTTTTTCTTGGCTGGACCCCCGTCTTCACCTCAGTGCTATGAAGAATTGCGAAAGACAATATCTCTGTTTAACAACTTGGGCGTACCCTTAGCTCCTGAAAAAATTGTAGGCCCACTAACTAAGCTCACATTTCTGGGGATAGAAATAGACTCGCAAACAATGTCACTAAGGTTACCAGAAGACAAGCTATCCGCCCTCGTGGCAATGCTACAGAAATGGTCGAATTTGAAAAAATGTACTAAAAGAGATCTGCTTTCCTTGATCGGAAAACTTTCGTTTGCCTCCAAAGTGATCCCATCCGGTCGAATGTTTATCAGACGCCTCATAGACTTATCAACAACTGTCGAAAGATTATCCCATCGAATTTCCTTAAATTCTGAGGCAAGAAAGGACATTTCTTGGTGGGCGAAATTCCTACCAACCTGGAATGGAAGGTATAAAATTCTCGATTCGCCAACCACACCCTGCCACCTTTTGCGTGTTTGTGCTGACGCTTCAGGGGAAATAGGGTTTGGTATCTATAACAAGGGTCAATGGGTGTCTAAAACATGGCCGACTGAATACAAACAAAAATCTATCCAATGGAAAGAGATCTTTCCCGTCTACGTTTGTTGTTACTTGTGGGGCAAAGAATTTCACGGAAAACGTTTACTTTTTCACTGCGATAACCTTGCTGTCGTGAACATTTGGTCCGCCCAGTCATGCAAATCGCCAGAAATTATGGCTGTTTTGAGAAAACGTTTCTTCATAGCAGCACAGCACGAATTCACTGTTCATATAAAACACATACCAGGAGTAAACAATGTCTTAGCAGACTGCCTTTCTCGTTCCCAGATAAGCAAATTTTTCACTCTGGCCCCCTCGGCGCAATCCTACCCAGCAGAAGTCCCAGACGAAATCTGGAAAGTTTAGAACAGGACAGTCGATTCCTGCAATTTATGTCTATTGCCAATTCGTCGAGAAGAGTATACGCCCAAGGTCAGTCTAGCTTCAGTTCATTTTGTCTCGATTTGCGAATTCGACCTTATCCTCTGTCACAACACAATCTGTGCCTTTTTACCACCTACCTGGCACGGACTTTGAGTTACTCGACAATCCGGACATACTTAGCCGCTGTCCGCTTTCGAAACATAGAGTTAGGTTTCTACTCAAACTTCGAACCCATGCAAAATTTGCAGATGCTGCTGCGTGGGATTAAACGCGTCAAAGGCATGTCACTAAGGCCCAGCCGCCTCCCAGTAACGTTGAACATCATGAAAATCTTGAAGTCGAATTTGAGAAAAACACCCCTCTGCGAGCAAGACAAACTCATGCTCTGGGCTGCGTTCACAACAGCCTTTTTTGGCCTATTGCGTTCATCTGAATTTTGTTGCGAAAGCAAATCCACTTTTAACCCGGATGCAACCCTACTTCAAAGGGATGTCAACCTAAGTGAAAACGTAGCAAGGATACAAATTAAGGTTTCAAAAGCCGATCCTTTTCGGAATGGTCACAAAGTGCGCCTTGCAGCATCACAATCATCTGTCTGTGCATTCCGAGCACTTAGTAAATACATGACATTTTGCTCTTGTCCAACTGCCCCGTTGTTTGTCTTCAGTGACTCAACGTATCTCACTCGTCAAAGAGTGACGAAGACATTACAAAGCCTTTTAGGCCCAAGTTTTCCTGACGTTGATCGATACTCATCACACAGCTTCAGGATTGGTGGTGCAACATCCGCAGCAGCAGCAGACTTACCAGACTGGCTGATTAAAACTCTTGGCCGTTGGTCAAGCAACTGCTACGAACGTTATATCCGTAACCCTACAAACATCATAGATAATGTTCCATATATTCTAGCTCATCGTTAGGTTGTTAAGTTAAATAGGCCCCCCCCCCCTAAGGTTAAATAGGGTTATTCAGCTCCGGGGCGTATCTCGGCGTATCTTGGCGTATCTTGGCGGTTAGGCCACCAAATCTGGTGGCGTAAGGTAGTTTAGTAATACTTAGGCCCGATAATCTCATCGCCTAATTTAGGCCAGTTTCTGTATTTCCGTAATTTTTCCGTGGCTCACGATGAGTCGCCACCGTTAAAGCAGTGTTTATTATTGAGCCATATCTTAGAGCCTTCAGTGCAGGACTTCAGAGGACCTGAGGGCAGGCAACCCCCTGCAGCTGGCCTCTCAAGTACCTGCAGTGGGGGACCAAAAGTGAATTTAGCGTTAAAAGTTGGGGTCATGGATACCTCGGGTACTTCATGGCAGGACTAAACGTACCTCTCATGCTGACCCAGGGGATCACAGTTACAAATGATAGCTTAGTACATTTGATGCCTGATACGACCCCAAGAGCTGCCAACGAAAAGTTTGTCTGATATTTTCTGAGTCTATCTGTGGTTCGAGCTTGTACGGGTTTTGGGGGCCGCAGGGGAGTTAATCCACGATTTACGGAGTAAACGCGAATTTTCAGAACCAAGGCTTTATTTTGACTTTTGAGAATGTTGTGTTTCTGCTTGGTAGAAATAGGCATAGAATGACTTTTCGCAACATTCAAGGAAAGCTTGTTGCCTTGTAGCCACGTGCCCAGTTTTCTAAGGTCACTATTAATAGCCTCATTTAGCCGAGTCAAATCGTGAGACTGGTAGCACAAACTGGTTCCGATTGGAAAACTGTTTCCGATTGGAAAGGTAGGATTTAAACCAAGAGAGTTCACGTTGCCGTAAACCGTAGAGCTCAAGCTTTTTGCAGAGAATGTTATGATCTACAGTGTCAAACGCCTTTTTAAGGTCAATGAACACTAGACCTACATGCCTACAAAGATCCATTCCATTGTACCAGTCATCCGCATTTTTAAGTAAACATGTTACTGTAGAATGAAGGCGCAAAAAGCCGGATTGGCCAGATGAAAAATGCCCGTTGTCATTCATGTACTGGTACAGCTGGTTTGTTACTAACTTTTCGAGAAGCCTTGAGACTACAGGCAAGACTGATATTGGTCGATTGGTCGATAAGACTTGATACGATTGGTCGATAAGACTTGTCAGTCTTATCTCCATCTTTGAAAATAGGAGTGACTCTACCAACTTTCCATGAGTCAAGAAAACGACTTGTTTCAGTGGATGTATTAAACAAGAAAGCAAGCGAATTTTTCAATAAAGGGCAGGGCAAGCTTCAGAAAGTTGCTAGAGATATTGTCAGTCCCAAAGCTCTTTGCAGTCTTAACGGTGGCAAATGCATCCCTGATCTCCTGCACTTCAATAGTCCTGAAGCGGAATGTTGCCTTGTGTTTGTTAATTTCATAGTCACCAGCAAGAAGGGGATTTGGGGCTGGATCTATTTTGTCAGCAAGATCCTTACCTACGTAGCAAAAGAAACTGTTCATTGCATTAGAAATATCCTTTTTGTGAACAGTTTCAGAACCAGATTCTCTAAGACAATCGATGTTGCTGGACTTTGATCTCTTATTAAGGAGTTCATTAATAACTTTCCATGATTCTTTCATGTTACCTTGACAATCAGAGATCTTATTAGTATAATACTGCTTCTTTAGTTGGATGTTAAGGACATTGACCTTGTTACGGATGTGTCTGTAAGAGTCCATAAGAAATGAGGACTTTCTTTTGGCTGCAGCCTTTTTTAGCTTATCCCTGGTCTGCATTAATTTTTCAGGTCCTTGTCAATCCAGGGGCAGTACTTCTCTGAGACATGCATTGCGGTCATCGGGGCATGCTTTTCTATGATCAAAGAAACAGGTTAGACCAATTGCTCACAAGAACATCAATGTCATCTGTACCAGTAAGCATTTGCTCCCAACATATAGCAGAAACATCAGCCAGGAATGAGTCTTCATTCAAATTTTTCATCTTCCGAGTTTTGATCATTTTATGGCCTTTCTCTAATGCTCCATTAAAATTCCGAACGCAGCAGACCATATAATGGTCACTCAAGAAGATCTCATGCACTCCAGATTTTACAATGTTTCTGGCACACGTTGTAGCAATATGGTCAATAATAGAAGAAGTACTCAGAGTGACCTTTGTTGGTTTCTCAATAAGCTGTTTGAAGCTGAACAGCCCATAGAGATCAAGCATGTGCTTTGAATAATTGTCTATTGGTTGTTCAGCTTGTTTTGGATTCCAGGTCATCAGTGGAGACATCAAGACGACGTTTGTACTTGATGGAGTCCCGGACATAGATAGAAACGCCACCACCATTTCCTGTCCTATCCAGACGTTCTTGCTGGTAGCCAGCCACCCTAGTTAGCTCCTTTCGGTAGCCAGGATCGAGCCTAGTTTCATTTAAGGCAAGGATCTGAATCCCAAAGTCCCTCATTAATAGCTGAACCTCATCTAGGTGACTGCGAACACCGTTAATATTCAGGGATGCAATTGCCATACCCTTCTTAAATCCTAGATGCTGATGAGACCCGCTCGACGCAACACTCTCACTGGTGGGCGTTAAATTTTCTGATGGAAAACCACAGGCAACCTCTCTGAAATTCAAATGGTCGGATACCATGCTAAATACACCGGATTTTCTCATTTAGGTTCTTAGTTAATTGAAAATTTCCTTGAACATTTAAATGTGAACCTCTCATACCTAGGTGTTCGACTGAAATGTTCTGCTGCTGCAAGATATCCACATTTTCATCGATTTCAGTGATTTGTTAAATTCGGCGATTTTCTTCGCTATGGCTTGGTTTTCATCTCCATTTTTCATCTTTCGTTTGATAATTTCAGAAATTACAATATGACAATCTGGGAGGCTTTCAGTGATCTGTTCCATGATACGCTTGATGTTTTTCAGGATGTCAGCTACAGGTCGATGCTGTATGTCATTTGTTCCCATGACAAGAATGATTTTGTCTGGTTTTTTTCGCAAAAGTGGTTTCAAGTAATCCTCGAGGTCTGAGCAAGAGGCAGAAATGTTTTTTATGCGCGCGCATGTGGCCACGGCCAGAAAGAGAGTTTACATGTCATATCTTGAATCAATGGATACAAATGGGAGATGTTCTCGAACGCCATGACACATAACTGTACACTTCCCGGAAAAGAAATAATGCCGACTCTCAGCTGCGGTGTAAACAAATGAATTGGAAGCAGAAAAACAAACAAATAAATGTTGGAAGCAGTTTTGGATTTATTAAAACATTAAAATAAATGTTATTTGCACTTTTTCCCTTCTACTCTTTCTTGCATATAGCCGTTTCAAAAACGCACGAAATTAGGCCCTTCATCACGAAGAGGAGGGAAAGAGAAACTTTGGAAAGAAATTGGTCACTTCTACGGTATAATGATTTAAAACTACACTCATTTCCCAGAGAAGCTTGGGCCAAGGGCTGGTAGGTGGTTGCTCGACTTTTGAGACACTTGCTACCAAAAGTTTCTTACGAACTTCTTATACGGTATGTTTATTACCCAGAGTGTATTTTTTATTTTCCTGTTATGAGTATTGATCCATCCTGCCGACAAGTGCTTGTCCAAGGGCCAATAGTAATAACGTTCATGCCAAATTCTCTTTGTCATGCACAAGCCATTTATAAGAAAACGTTGGCTCAATGTTTCAAAAATGAGAAGCCCTTGTTGCCCACATTGAAAAGATAAGGAGCTTTTGTAACTTGGAAGTTTTCTTTTCCCAGGTCATTCTAAAATGTTTTGATGTTATTACTTGCATTGAGAATTTGCTAGAGTGGAATCCTTTCCAACAAAAACAGTTCCAATAAATACTCTTATCCCAGCCAAAAACTCTTTGAGACTTTTTGCTTAAAAGGAGAAAATTTTCAAGGGAAACCCCCCTGCCATCATTGCAATGAAGCTGATGAAAAATATCATAGACGAGTTCACAAATCCGTTTTTAATCAATCAACACTGAAATTGGGTGAGGGGTTTTAGCATTGGAAGGTAGTGGTTTACAGCAGGCAGAGAAAGTATGAAATGCTTAGGTCTCAACAAGTTTTGGCCAGAATTGTAGCATTTCTAGGACACTCTTTTTTCCTAAACCACATGAATTGGCATTAGGAATATGCAGATGATGAGATTTCTATTGCAGAAGACAGGAGAAATACAAATATCCCATCTAAAATAAATGCAATGACCTAGTATAGAATCAAATTTTTAAGCACAAGAAGAACAGAATTCAGAAAACCAATGTGTTGTTGCATATGCAAAAAAGTGTCTCTCAATAAGAGCTTAACAACAAATTCTTGAATTCATAAGATATTTACATTCATGCTGCTAAGAAATGTAGCTCCATGGTTGATAAAAAGTTTGTCAATCTAGTCCAGATTAGGGGGCACCAGACACCTTTCTAAGCTATAACAGCCTACATTCAATGCTGAGCAATGGTTGATTGATCTCATCATCTAGAAGAGAAGAAAAAAGGAAGAAAGATACAATAAAGTTATGTCTTTAAAAACCCATTTTTGCCCTGCCAAATTTTCTCAGTTAAATAGCCTATGAGATTACAGTTCTCACAAAAATTTAGGGTCCATGTTTCTTGCACAGATGCTCATGTATTATTCTGGCAGATACCAGTGCAGCAGTCATATCTATACCCTAACATTATTTGTCCAGGTGCATTAGCAAGGGACCTTAGATGTATTCATGTGAATGTTTTCCAGACTGAAAGTTTACCTTCCATGAAGTACAGGTTCCCCGTGCAATCTTTATGGATACAATAGTCTACTGTTTATAAACAAAGGAATCCACACAAATTCCCCATGCAGAAATAAACAGAAAGTTTTTTTTAAAACATGTACACTTGTTTCTTATATATATAATGTTACATTGAAGGTACTCACAGACATGAACAAGCAAATCTCAGCCAGTTACTGTTAACTCTTTCTGAGAAGCAGCTTATAAGAAATGGTTATGTGAACTTAGAAAGCTAAGACTTTGTAGTTTGTAGTTTTAATTTTCCCAGGATATCAAAAGTGTTTTGACAATGTACAGTAATAGCAACTGTTTTGGAATTACTTTGAGTGCAAACTACATTTGCTTACTTGCTTTGAGATCTTCTGAGTAGACTGGGAGCCCTCCTTACAAAACTGAATAAACTCTACACTTTGAGCATAGAATCACTTAAAGAAACACTTTAAAAACTGTTGGCAGCAAAATGGAACAAAACTTTAAGAAACTGCCTACTAGCCCCATACATTACTTTCTTATAAAAATATGTGAAGTAGTAGGTAAAACCTCTACCTTGATGTAATGTAGGGGAAGAATCACACACCTTAATAGGGTTTTGGTAGGGTTTCACTGAGGATCGTTAGAATCAGTATAGGCACAGTGTGCAGTACTAGCACCACTATTTCTCATGTATGCAGCAACTATGGCTTTACATTTGATCAGAATTTGAAGGAAACACTGGATTGTACCCTGCCTTTCCTTGTAAGTTACAGTTTGAAGCTGACACTGCCACTAGCCTAGCTGGCATTCAACCATTGAGGTATGGCCTAAGCAATGGAGGCCCGAAGCAGTGGTGAGAACAAAGTTTTCACATCTGAAGAAATTAATTATCCCGTTTGAACGCAATTTTTCCGAAGCATAACGACAACATATTCTTTATCATCAATCTGTTAGAAACAGATGATTAAAGTTTCGTTATGAGGCATGGTCCTTATTTTCCGTAAAATTTTGTTGAACTGACGGTATTTTGGGCTTAGTGTTTTTGTCAAAATTTCACCGAAGATCGGAAAATAACCATCTACCAAGGTAAAATGGCACAGATAGTCTGATCATCAAAGAATTATATAATCAGTATGATGAAGTTTCAAGTAAAACAAATGGAAAGCTGTTCCAGAACCATTTGACCCTCTGGTCGTCGGTTACTCTTGACCTGCAAATGCTAGCACATTTTCGACGAGCCAAGAGTGGGGTGCACCTTCGAAGGAACAGCAACCAAACGCAATTTTTGCAAAACAACTCACCAACACCGCCATGTTGACCATATGCTGGGCTGCAACTCCAGATAAAATGGTGATGAGGCATGGCCTCATTTTCTAGAAAATCAGATTTTTCTTTTCCAGCGATTTCCACGAATTCCTGTATGGATCCTGTTGATAAAGAAAGTGATTTCCAGACGTTGATGTCCATAAAAAAGCTTTTACTTCACCATCGTGGCACGTCGAAAGTCGTTGAAATAAAATTCCACGTGTGGTTTGGAAGGACAGAGACGAAATGAGTGCGATCGGGGCAAATAAACCGCGACCCCCAAGTTTAGGCCCGTAGCCGCGCTCCAAAACATTCTGTTCCAGTGCAGACGCAAAGTGCGCATGGTCAGCGGTATCAAAACAAATTTGCCTCTTGCTTGAGGTCTGTCGTAGTTGCGTCTGAGCTGAAAAGCAGTACTTTTGTTTGATACCTTTTGCCAAGTTGCCTTTCATCGACGTTATTAATCATACTGTCGCCAACAACTAATACCGTATTCTTATTCCAAATTCCTGCTTTTCGTTGCTTGTCTGGTTGTGAATTTAAAGGGTTGTCATTACCCCTTTCAGCTGGCTCATTCCGCTTTACATTACGCTTTCGCTTGTTCTTTTTCTTGCCAGACTTGTTTGTTTTGCTGTTACTGTTAACGCGTTCATTTTGTTCCAGTTCAATGCTTTCAGTTACGATGGGAACCCCTTTGTTTTGATTCGTATGGGTCTTTTGATTACAATTGTTTGGCTTTTCAGTCTTTTGAAAGGAGCTTTTGTTATGTGCATTGTTTTGATCATCAGAAACAATGGCTTTATTGTCCTTTGAAATAATACCAGAGGTGCAAAGCTGCAATTTCAGAGCAAAATTTTCGTCGTTTAATAAACTATTTTTAATTCGTTCTTCATGGAGTTGTTTGCTCAGATCAGCAAACGATGATGCCAGTTGGCTGTAGGCAAGGTAAATATCATTACCCAACTGGTTCCCCTGATTGTTTGAATCTATCGGTGAGGTTGTTTCCGATGCTTTAGGCGCCATTTTCTGAAAAGTTGGATTGTCCAGCATTTTCAAAGCATTAAAAATGTCACTTTCTTGCAAATTTGAATCACATATTTCCACACATTCAGAGGGAAATTCGGCTGAGACATCGAGATGGCCGTAGTTATTTTGATTAATGGGATTTGAAAAGTCGTCGTCGTCCGAAATTTGGTCAGTGATGGAAGACTGGTTTATTGTGGCATTTTCCATAAATTCCTCCTCGTTTTCGGAACTACAGGCTATTGACTCATCATGTGAAGTGGATGCAACATTTTCCAAATTCTTGACAAAGTACGAATCTTTATTTTTCGCTGTTTTTTCAATGTGTAACTGTCCACTTTCAACCATGCTGTCCAGTTCAGTCAGAATGTCTGTCACGCTTAGGCCACTGCGCTTCGAAGCAAGAGTCGAAAATTAATTCTTTGCCAGGAACTTTTCTCTTGATCTTTCTGATTTCATTGATGGCATTGATAATCGCATTACTGATTGAGGCTGACTTGTCGAAGGGCTGAGTCATAGTACGTTTGGTACGAGCCATAAAGAGAGGAGAGGATTCTTTCTGATGATCATACAAGAGGCCGTTTGGCAATCTGATTGGCTGTTCGCCATTTTGGGCCGCAACTCCGATTTGCGTGGGGTAAACGACATCGTCATGTCAAAATTCGAGGTAAAACCAAATTCTTTACCTATTTCCACCATAATTTACAACTTATTTTCGAAATTCGAAGAATAACGAGCCATTTCATTTTTGAAGCTGCGGTGAAAGTTTCCCGAGTTTGTAACTTAGGCCAATTTTCGCTCCAAACAAACAGTGCTTATTTTCACATTAAACACACTTGCCGACTCCAGATTATTGTTTAAATACCTGCAAAAAGGTCCAAGTAAGGTCACCAAAGTCTTTGTTTTCAATTTCTCCATTCATCTTCTATAGAATAAGCGCCAGAGCAACGGTCATTTTCCATCGATTGGCGTTGCCTAGCCAACGGTGAAATGCATAATGGCTTCCAAATTTGCCCATTTTCTGGGCAAATTTTAACGAAGTGCACCAGGGTGCTCATTCGACATCGTGATCAGCGTATGACGTAAGAACACCCTGGGAACGAGATTGCCGTCTTGTATGTTAATGCAAGAACTCTGACCTGAATTAGTTTGACAAAACTCGGGTTCGTACGTCGTCTGCTTTGAAGTTGAGTTTAAAATGTTTTTTTGCAACTTTGAGATTTTATACGTGCTTAGACCTTTTTGCAAAGAGTTTCAATCAAACGATACTTTTGTACATTTTGTAGGGTCTTTAAATGATTAGAAAAATGATGGGTAACATTTCCGGTTCCAGAGTGAACCAATCAAAGTAATACCTGATGTGAACCAAGTTTTATTGCTCCAGTTTGATCAAAACAGCTCTTTTGACTTGAGACGGGCTACAGTCGAAACATCGTGCTTAACTGAAGATAACCTAGCTTTACTCATTGGGATGCAAAAATTTTGGTAGTTCCTATATGCGAATGTAGGTTATAGAATAAAGAAAGTCAGAAAATAAAAGCAAGTCCTTCCGCCATCGGGGACCATATCAGCCAATCAGGTCATGCCGCGTCGTTGGAGGATTTCTCAGTGTTGGACAGAGCTAACAATGAATTTGATTTACTTATCCACGAAAGTCTACTTATTTTACGCGATCGTCCTTCACTTAACTCCCAACAGTCTTCTATCCCCCTAGCTCTGTTTTAATTATTAATCCTTTGGGCTTGCCCTTTCGGTTTTTTTATACGTAGGAGCTGTAAACATGCACTTTTAGTTGTTTATCGTTATGAGTATAAATAGAGCCTCGTGCTATTGAACATTTAATTCTGATGATGAAGCACGGGGAATTGCTTCGAAACGTCAATATAATAAACATGGACTAGTCAAACATAAACCTTATTTTAACTATCTTCTAACTATCGGATTGTCTTTACTGTAATATACTTGGAATTGTCAAACTTGGAATGTCTTTTTTGAATATCAACATGATTATCGTCGCAATTCTTGTACTCCGTTTTTTGGTGAAGCTTCGATTTCCTGCCAATACTCCGATTTCAAGAATAAAGAAACTGAAGCAGCGTGGAACAGAATTTGATTTTGTTAAGCCAGACCATCAGCGAGTGAGAACTCTCTAAGGAAAGTTGTGGATTTGAATCTGTTTTTCATTAAAGTGAGCTTCTGATTTACGTAGGCAATTGGTTGCAAGTTATTGCAAATCCCTAGAGGGCTTGAAAACTTTTCTTAGGTCCAAAAGTAGCTGGTAGGCTACCGTTGAAGTTGAAGCAGTTCCATCGAAGTAAGTTTATAAAAACTCATCTTTTAAATGTATTGCAAAAGTGTACAAAATAATATAGAACACCCCATTTTGAAGGGCCAATCACTCCCTCAAACAAATGTACACGATTTAAAAAACCAAAGGACTTCTAGGGATGTTTCTCAAACGACAGGATTATTACCAAAGGCGTACGAGATTTTAAGGAGTGATATGCCCCTTGCCCCGTACGACGGTTAATATTAACTATATGACCTCATACAGGATAGGGATCTGATACTGGGAACTGTCGATGTGTTTTCAAGATTCATCGTGGAGCTTGTTCTAGGTTCGGTTCTTTTCAAGAAGTGGTCAAAATATGCATCGAGACTGAGTTCCAGAACACAAATAGTGCTTTAGTTATAGAGAGAGAGACCTCATACAGGGTTGGGACGAAGTATCCCATCATAAAACGATCTTTTCAGGGCATTTTTGAATGGGGTCTGTTCCTCACGTCGAAATGTGTAAGAATGCTGAGTATATAGAAAAGGTAGATTTTCTACCTGTAAAAGATGTCCGAAGCCCCTTAAAGGTGCCCCACTCTAAACATGGGGCATCTGGGACATGTTTTGAGTTCGGTCTGTTTTTCATCGTATGAAGCATGTCAAAAAGTGTAAGAACACCGAGTTTCACGTGTATAGGACAAGCAGCGCTTTTCTACTCGCAAAGGAACGAGGGCTGGGGCAAAGTACCCCATACTAAAAATAGCTTTTGGGGACACTTTCTGAATGGGGTCCGTCTCTCATTGTATTCAGCATGTCAAAATGTGTAAGAATACCGATTTTCAAGTATATGGGACAAGTACTTTTCTATCTGTAAAGGGAAGCCTTTAGAGGGCTGGGGCAAAGTACTCCATTCTAAAAATAGTTTTGGGGGAATTTTTTAAAGGTCAGATAAAGGCAAATGCGATTTTTTTATATTCATAATTTTAAACTATGGATAAGCCAATGGCATTAATGTTTTTTATATTTGCGATGCAAAAGGATAGGTTTGGGGCTTTTGAAAACGGGCACTCTTTCAAAAAACCGCGTGATGATAGAGGCCTGGAACCAGCTAAGTCGTGACGTGGAATGAGTCATCAGAAATTCATCACTTGAGAGGCCCAAAAAACTTGAAGAACACACCCCGCGTTGCAGATAACCATCGAACAGTAAACAAAATAAATTTCGGATGGCGGCCAATAGCTTCTCTGATATTTCCAAAGATCGAGTATTGAGCGGCACACCCTCAGAGTATTCCATCGATGCAGAAGAACGAATCGAACACAGTCAGGTCAAGCTTCCTGTATTCTGCTCTCCTCAACTGGGACCGACTCTGCAATGGAAACATATAAAGATCACTTGAAATATTTTGATGCAAATTAGCAATTAAATATTTATTGTCCTTAGCTGTGAATGGCTGGATTAATCCATGGTCTTGATCAAACATTTAACTATTGTGTTCCTTGAAAAGACTACAGAAAAACAAGCGGTGATCTCCTCAGGCTTTGATTGTTACTATCAGTATTCATTCTCATTAGACCGACAAGCGCCTATCGAAGGCACATTTGCATGGCTTCACGAATGATCTGTAAATACAAATTATATTGTGTGAGGCAATACACTGGTCACCTAAAAAAGTTCGCAAAGAACCAGAGCGTTATCGAAGAAAAGGAAACATAAATATGGAGAAAGAACTTGCACCTACCTATCCATGAGTGTGATCACATGGCCTAGTCCTGATATGGCAAAATCCGGTGTCATCATGTTCGAAGAATGGGTCAGTGTGTCATTCGATTTCAGCTATAACTTTTCTTTTTTTATATACATATTCATTAAAAATTTACAATACATGATTACTACCATACCTATACCTAACGCTACCCTACTACGGAGACGATACCCCAAGGAGCAAAACATTTTGTCTACCCAGGGGTCATAACATAAAGAAAAAGACACAGAGCTACAACTACAAGTTAAGGATTCTTGCAACCAAATAATTGCCAGTGAAGATTTAAAAGGTTTGGAACCATGAAAGGTAGTGAAAAAAAACATTATTTGGTTGCAAGCTTCCTTAAGACATTACATAATTACTGAAAACAGACTCATACAGAAGGGATTTGGGTGCTCTTTTTGGGGATTCCAATAACTTTCAACCAAAGCGTTCTGTCTCAGAAATGTACTTAATAGTTAAATTTAAGATCATTTTATTGGCTTCAAAGGGCAAATTTTTATTTCCGTACAGAAGAAGTTGCAGCATATTGATATCTGCACTCTCAGGATGTCCACAAGCTCTGAGTACATCGTTGACAAGAGCGAGAAGACTGCATCTCTGCTGTCTGAAAGAATTGCACAGCAGCAAGAAGTGTTCCGTATCTTCTATGCCATCGTTAACTGGGCACATTGGATTGATTGTATCTTTAAAATTATGTTTGAATTTGTGGAAATTGAGTTTGCTTAGCCCCATCCTTAACTGAGTTAAATATGCAATCCCTTTCGGATTATGAATGCCATATACGGAATTAGCAGGAGGTCTAATTTGAGAAAATAATTTCTTCTCTAGGACGCAAACAGAGGAGGATTCTCTTATTTCGGGATCAAGTTTATTCCGTTCAGTCAAAGAGTGGAAGCTATAAACGCTATAACTTCAAGCTATAACTATGAATAAAATATAGAACTTGATGTTCAGCACATTGAAGAGTTCTGAGAAAGGTGCTCTGGAAGCCAGCTAATGCACTTGTAGCAGCCAATGAATGTTTAAAGTCGTCAGGATTGAAATATCTTGTGCAGACCCACAATGTTTTCTTTGTTGCAAGTCTGAAGGGTTCCCTCTCCACCTCTCCAAGTCAGTCAACAGCTCACTGCTGCAACACGTCGGTCTGCGTCAAAGTTCGGAATAATGTGCACATAAATTCTTCTCTGATCAAGCTGACTAGCCACGATGACAAACTACCTACTTTCTCGGCGTTTTGGTTTGAGATAGTTAAAATAAGTAGTCGTTTCTAACTTTCGTGACTTGACAATCGGTGAGTGCAAAAAGACTCCTCCATTCCCTCGCAGCTTTGCAATGACTCCTTCGACTCATTCCACGTCACGCCTCTGCTAGTTCCAGGCTCTTTTGCTTGCGCGGTATTTTTGGAAAATTTGACTGAAAAACGGAATTCGATAGGCGATTTCGATAGTTCTCTATTTGTGAAGGGAAACCGTTTAGAGGGTTGGGGCAAAGTACCCCATTCAAAAATAGCTTTTGGGGGCATTTTCTGAATGGCGTCCGTCTCTCACCTTACTCAGCATGTCAAAATGTGTAAGAATACTGATTTATAAGTACACGGGACAAGTAGTTTTCCATTTGTAAACGGAAGCCCTTCGGAAGGCTGGGGCAAAGTACCCCATTCTAAAAATAGTTTTGGGGGCAGTTTTTGAGTAGGGTCTGTTTTCAATCGTATTCAGCATGTCAAATGTGTAAGAAGAGCCAATTTCAAGTGAATAACACAGATAGTTTTCTATTTGTGAAGGGAAACCGTTGAGAGGGTTGGGACAGAGCACCCCATTCTAAGAATAGCTTTTGGGAGCATTTTCTGAATGGCGTCCGTCTCTCATCTTCCTCAGCATGTCAAAGTGTGTAAGAATACTGATATCTTCATATCATTGATAGAATTTGAATGAAATGAGAATAATATAGTCATATAAAGTGTCACAGCGACAGTTACTCATCCGCGTAAAGAAAAACGTCGTAAAACATGAAAAAACAATTGTTCAAAAAACGTAACATTGAATCCTCCTTTTCCCTCACGCAATTTTTTTTCATGATTTTCAAACAATCCTGGACAAAACTGTTGAGAAAAATTGACGTCGTCATGGATATCAAACGCCTCGTGACAGCACTTAGAAGTGATGCCTCGCTATTGGCCCCCCTCCCCCCATTCAATGTTGGGTAATTTCTGGAGCACAGCAGCAAATGTCAGCTCAACATAACCAACATTGAACGGGGGGGGGAAGGGGGGCACAGATTTTCTCAACATATTATGTCTCGGATTGTAGGCCCATTCTTGAAAACAGAAATGTAAACAAAGCTTCCACCGAAATAAAGTCAAAAGAAATGAATCCTTGCATCCTGAAACCAACTAAAACATGAATGAAAAAGTGTACATGATGCTGTTTTCGATGTATAGTTCCATTTTCTTGCAATAATTATTTCCATTTTTGCTTTGATTTGGGAGCAACCGCCAATTCTTGCATAACACGATTCATAACAAAATCCCTGTAGACCCAAATTACCCCACCTTGGAAAATAATCAAAATAAAATGTACTGAGTCACAAAGGAATTCCGGAAAACTTTTAGCACCTTTCCAAATGATTGAACATGAGACTGATAATGATTTGTTTACGATAAGAAGTCGCAAGTTGGCATAAATCGAAAGTTTTCTATGGTATCAGATCATGATAAAAGTTTAGGCCGTGAAAAATCTTGAAATTGAAGAACTAGAAATTATTAAATAATTCTTCGACAGAACTTAAACTACTCCTAAAGCATAGATTTTAACACCCACGGAGTCATGAATCGAAATTTTCAAATTGCGATCAGTTTTAAAGCGAAAAAGCAAAAAACCCAAATTACCACGTAGACACAAATTACCCCCACCTTACCCTACAAGGCATGGCAGTCAGGACACTGAAACTCGTAAATAAGAGATGAGCACATGAGAATAGTAACCTACTCCACTGGATACGTTACTCCTCCTAACATGACACCTTGGATATGGAGTGTGCTTCGGAGGGAGCTCCTTGCCAACTGGCTATTCAAGTCACGGAAAAGACAGAAAGAAGCACTAAAGGGTCAAACTGAGCTTTATGATTTGATATACTATCAAAAACCCAAGAACAGGAGGGGAAATGAGGCCATTGGTGGAAACTGGCGACACTACTCTAACAAAAAAGAACTTAAAATGTTCAGCAAACTTCGGGAACACTTCTGTATCGCAGCAATTATCAGAACAAGTTGACAGAAAACACCACGAAAATCAAAGCTGAAGAACACAACATACCTATGAAGTACGACAGGGCTGTGTTGTCCTCTAATATCACTTTAATTGGTAGCTTTGGCACCTGTTTTGTTGCAATCAAGTTCAGTAATTCCGGCTCTGATTCTGATTCTGGCTCCTATGAAAAAAGGAACTTTGATAATGGAACCATAGATATATGCACTGATCCATGGCGAAAAAAATCACTCACACTGCAAAACTTCCAATTCTTAATTCAAGGAAAAAAACTTAAAGGCACTATACCGCGAGAAAATGGGCGTGGTAAAGTTGTGAGGGTTGTTTGGGTGAAACACCAAACTCTGAATGGGTGATTGTATCGGGGAACTTTGCTTCAAAGTATCCGCTCTCATCGAACACAGAATCCAATGTTTGATGTAATTTTTGGTGTAAATGTTACAGAAGCCATTTGCTGATATCTTTACAACATTATTTTGGACAAAAACGGATGGAATTACCCGAGAAAAAGAGAATGATTTGAACGACTGCGGCAGCCAATGGACAGAAACCTGACTGTAGAGGTTTGGCAAAATCTCACTACAGAATCTATACAAACAAGATTTGTTAGCAGATGTGTTCTTTTAGATGAGCAAGCATTTCAAGATGATTCTTATCTGGCTGCCTTCCTTATTAATTAAGAGAGAGAGGTATGTTTTTGAACTATTTAGGCCATATGATGTCAGTGCGCTTTTCAAGAACAATGACTCATTTCACAAAGAGAACTACGGACCAATAACAGTATTATCGTCAGTGTCAAGTTTTGAGAGACTTTTGGTAAATCAAATGCTACCTTTTGTCAACAAATCTCTCTCGCCTAACCTTTGCGCCTATCGACAGGGTTACAATACCCAGCATGCCCTGCTGAAATTGGTGAAGACTTTTTTAGAAAACCTTACACAATAGGGGTTTTGTCGAAGCAGTCCTGATGGACTTATCCAAGGCTTTCGATTGTCTCAACCATGAACTCCTGCTTGCTAAACTGAACGCATACGGCTTTGGTAAAAACGCCATAAAGATGGTTCACAGTTATCAAGCAGGTAGAAGGGAAAGGAGTCAAAATAAGGGCAACGAGTCAAAATAAATGGGTCGTTCAGCTCTTGGAAAGAAATGAAATTAGGTGCCCCACAAGGATTAGACCTAGGGCCACTCCTTTTCAATTTTTTAATTAATGATAATTTCCTTTTGTTGGATGAGACTGAAATCTGTAAATATGCAGACGATACGACAATTTACTGTTCTCATAAAGAGTTACAGGAAGTTATTTTAAAGGTAGAAAATGATACAGTTGAACTAAGCAATTGGTTCGCACAAAACTGTATGAAATTAAATGAAGGGGAATGCCATCTCCTTTTATTTGGCGAGAAAGAAACAGATATCTCAATAAGATGTCCACGGCCCCCTGAAAAGCAGTTCTCATGGACTGACGGCGCTACCGTGCCTAAATAAATAAAAATGAATGAATGAATGAATGAATGAATGAATGAATGAATGAATGAATGAATGAATGAATGAATGTCTTATCATACGTGTTCTGATTGCCTGCTATTGCGCTGCCATTATTGTGTCCTCTGTAGCTTTCTTTAGATCACCAGTTCTTAACCGTTCCCAGCTACGCGTATCTCTGAAGTCCATTTGTTGAAAAAGACGCGATGCATACTTTTTTCCATCAAACTTTCTTTCCTTGATCTTTTGACCTCATTTTTATGGCTTCCGTTTTTAATTGTTCCTTCTTTAGCAACTTCCTTCAAAAAAGGCTCTGTCCTATTCGAGATGTATACAAACAAGCTATTACTTTACATTAAGATACAATCTTCCACACTAATCAGTCCTCACCCTCCTTCTTTTCTACTCATGTAGAGTCTATCAACATCTCCCTTTTTTGCAAATATGTAATGGAGTGTTAACATCTTTCTGGTCTTTCTATCAAGTTCTTTCATTTCATCAACATTCCAGCTGACTATTCCAGCAGAGTACCTTATGACTGAAATTGCCTGTGAGTTAATAGCACTTATCGTGTTTCTGCTATTGAGGGATGACTTCAATATCAATTTCAATCGCCTTAAATATTCTTTTTTGATGTTGGTTTTTGGTTCAGATGATTTACTGCCATCAGCTTCTAGAATCCCTAAGTATTTGTAACCTTTATCTTTACCAATCTCCTCTATCTTTTCACCTGTTGGCACTGTAATGCCGTCTATTTTGGCCAATTTCCCTCTTTTCATCAATAAGATTCCACATTTAGATATTCCAAATTCCATTTTAATATCTTGGCTGTATATGTGAACCGTGTTTAAAAGTGCATCAAGCTGACTTTCTGTTTTACCAAATAACCTTAAATCATCCATAAACAGTGGATGATTAATTACAGGAGAAGATCTGCTAAATTGGTACCCGGCTTTGACTTTTCGCAGCACAAACGAGAGGGGAATTAATGCTATTATGAATAAGAGAGGGGATAGACAGTCTCCTTGGAATCTTCCTCGTTTGATCTTAACACTTCCTAATTTTTCATTACCAGATGTCAGTTCTGTCTTCCAGCCTAACATAGACTGTCTCATCAACCTTTTGATATTGTCCGCCACTTAAAAGATATCAAGACATTTGAGGATCCAGGAATGTGGAATCATGTCAAATGCCTTTTCATAATCTATCCATCCCATTGCTAATCCACAGTTTCGTCGTTTACAATTTTTTATGATTGTTTTATCTATCAAAAGTTGATCTTTTGTTCATCTGCTTCTCTTTCTACAACCCTTTTGCTCCTCAGGTAGCAAGTTATTACTATCAAGATGATTATAAATCGCTTCAGAGAGGATACCAGTAAGCAGTTTCCATATTAACGACAGGCATGTTATGGTCCTATAATTAGTAACTTCCTTTCCTTTAGTTTTGTCTTTCATTATGAGGATTGTTTTCCCTTAGTTAGCCAATTGGGAACATTTCCTGAACTTAGAAAATCGTTAAACAAAGTTGCTAAACGTTCATGGAGTGTTATTGTGTTATTGCGGCCGAAGGGCGCTTACTAATCTGTATGTAGCTGAGTGAATTTGAGATTTGAGCGCATACCTTGCTAATAAGGCAATTGTTAAAACAATGGCAGTCACATGCTAAGACTTTATGTGATTGGTTGAAGGGAAGAATGAGAAGGTTATCATTGGCCGGGCTAACAATTTATAGGGTTTTTATTGGGTGACTCGAAGAAAAGAATAACCAACGATCGATCAAACGACACTGCGATTGCGACTGACCATGGTTGGAAAATTGCAGCGAAGGTGGAAAGAGTTTGAAAGTTCATTTTAAGTTACGAACAGACACTTGGAAATTGCCGACTTGGAAGGTTGGATGCTTTTTTGGGACCTAGTAAACAACAACAAAGATCCAAAACTTACAGTGATACGAAGCACCCACGAAGCAGTGCTCGACACACCAGTGGTTAACATAAGAAACCAGAAGATCCGCGGATCAAACCGAAATTCCATATGGGCTCAATATAAGAAGCAAACTCTCAACCAAAAAAGTTTATTACGTCAAATTAACTGTATCACTCTCTCTGTAGAACATGGTAAGAAGCTCAAGAAGTCCACCTTCGAATTTCTAACCACTGCAAAGTCACAAATACTCGGTAAACTTACTTCGAGATGCATCCTAAAATCAACTTCCTCCAACGCATTCCTTCCTTTCAACACAAGTCAATGAAAACAAATTTGAATAACAATGCTATTCATTTCCATGGTTGCAATGTTAAAGTACTAAAGACAAATTCTATACTCCTTTCAAATGTTCGTTCCATTATTTGACCTCATACTTCTCTCCAAATCTGAAGAAGGGTTACAGTCAATGCTTGACAAGCTCCAAGAATTTTGCGAGTCTTGGGAGCTATCTATAAACTTGAAAAAAACAAAATGTCTCATCTTCCAAAAGAAAAATAAAGTCCGTCATACTTCAACTTTCTATGTCCAAAATACAGCATTAGAAAACGTTGCTGAATACACGTACTTGGGAATTACTATCAATTGTAATGGATCTTTCCGTACTGCCCTTGTGGACCTAAGAAATAAAGCGAATCGTGCTTTCTTTTCTCTTAATAGCAAATTCCAATTCAAGAAACTGCCAATCCGAATATGTCTAAAACTTTTTGATTCCCTGTTATCTCCAATCCTTTTGTATTGCTCTGAAGTTTGGGCTTCTTTCGATTACATGGACCTTAACAAATGGGATGCATGCGAAATATAAAAAATGCATCTCAATTTCTGCAAGAGAATCCTTGGAGTTAACAGATCTACAAGCAACATCCTAGTAAGAGGAGAACTAGGAAGATACCCCCTTAAACTTGCAGCTGATAACCGTTTCATCTCCTTCTACCGCCATACTGAAAATATGCCCCAAAATAGCCTTGTCTACCAATCTCTTCTCATGAATAAAGAACTTCCACAAAACTTGAGCTGCATAGCCCATCTGAGCAATATAGAACACTTCACGTCCACCTCTTCCGTGTCAAATCTCTCTAAAGCTGCCATGAAACAGTCTTTAAGACAAGCCTACAAATTCTTCTGGAAATCTAAGATTTACGAAACGCCAAAAGGATCTTTCTTGGCTGAAATCAATAAAGACTTTGCTTATGAAACTTACCTCGATTGTCCGATCAGAAAAGCAAGAATACCAACAACCAAACTGCGCACTAGCGATCACAATTTAGCCATCGAAAAGGGTAGACATTCAAGACTCGTGGTCCCCAGAGAGAAACGACTATGTGAATTTTGCAACCTTAATTCTGTCGAAACCGAACTCCACTTTCTAAGTGATTGTTCAGCTTACAGTGACCTTCGAGTGACATTCCTGTCAAAAATAATGAAACAGTTTCCAAGTTGTAAACTATTGAAACCAAATAACCTCTTTCAGTACCTTTTTATCAATAAAGAGGTAGTCCAAGATCTCTTGTCATTTGTTCTGACCATACATGATAAAAGGAACGAAATTAACATTAACTTAAACCCCACGTCTCACAGTATCTAATTCTGATTTTATTCTCGTTTCTTTCGCTTGTTATTTTAGTTCTGTTTAATAGATTTGTTTGTAGATTTAGTTGTAGGTATTTACCTGTATAACGTTAATGAATCTACAAATGGAAAAAAAAAATTATTTGAAATCCTTCACTGAAAAAATCCTCTTGGGGCGACTGCCCCCCCCCCTTCACGACGAAAACTCAGTTTTGGCGGCCCTCTTTTCGCTAGAATAGCGCCCCTTATCCTGACCCAAATGCGCCCTTTTTCAGTGGTTCGTTTTGAATACAAATATACATATAAAGGCATTGTTCAATAGAAAGCCTGAGAATTTTCTTGAATAAAATCCCAAAAATTTTGCCCTCTTCAACTTCGGGCAGGATCCGCCCCTGCTCTTGAAAGAGCCCGAAAGAGCCCCTTGCAGTTAAACAGCACTTTTGGTAGACTTGCCCCACGTTTTTTTCGTCATCTGTAATAAAGTCAGAGTGAAAGACTTACGGCAAGTCTACACTTTTGGGGAGGATCATCCTGATTCGAAATCATTTTATATCCAACAATACTATTATTCAGCTACCCGGCCGCATGCTTGTAATTTACAAGTTACTAGTTATTATTATCTGCTTTTACACGGTATTGATCTAGCAACCGGCTAATTGTCTGAATTATGTTTCGCATCGAACCACTACCCGTGGTCTAGGATGGGAAGCACTTCTGTCCTTCTTCTTATTATTTTCCTTCTGTACAGTACTCCTTTGTTCTTTACTTTGTATCGAGGACCTTCCGTAGAACTCGCGCTGTCCCTAGAAGACATGTTTTTTGAATAGCATCAACCCCCAGGTGCAGGTCTACCTTGTCAAGGTTCTTTCTTAAATTATTTGTCACACTTCCCAAAGCCCCTATGACGATTGGTAGGATCATGACTTTATCTACTTCTTTGTTCCAACATTTCAAAATTTCGTATTTCAAGTCGTTGTAGTATTCTATCTTTTCTTGCTCTTTTTTCTTGATTCTGGTGTCAAACGGGCATGCAACATCAATGATGAGGTACAACTTCTGCTTCTTATCTAGGACCACAATATCTGGCTTCTTATGCTCTATTCTCTTTTCAGTTTGTATAGAAAAATCCCATAACAGCTTAACTTCATCGTTTTCAAGGACTTTCATCTTTGTTTCCACAAAATGATCATAGTATTTCTCCGTGCATGCAAAACCGAATTTCTTGCAATAGTTCCAATGGATTGTTGCGGCAATTCTATCATGTCTGCACTTCTTGTAATCATTTGGGCTAACCGTGAGCATTCAGATACAATGTGTACTACAGTCTCGTCTCGTTCATCGCACATTCTGCATTTGGTTGAACAGTCTTGTTTATCTATCATTTTCTTGATCGAACTTGCCCGTAATGCCTGCTCCTGTGCTGCTAGTACTAATCCTTCTGTCTCTTTCTTTAATACCCCTTTCTGTAACCAAAGCCAGCTATCCTTGTCATCCCTAACCTCTTTTGTTTCTTTGAAAAACACTGAATAGAGCTTCTTTTCGTCAAAGTTTGCTTTCCGTCTTTTCATGATTTCCTGTTTTTTCCTTTTTGGTTCTACTGACTTTGTAAACAACCCATCTCTCACCATCTCTCACCACCTCCTTAAGTAGAGTTTCTTCTGTTTGTCCCAGGTAATGGCCAAGACTTGCTTTCTCTAATTCTACACTCTTAAGTCCCCGCCCTCCTTCAGCCCTTTTCCAGTACAAACGGTACACATCAGATTGGGGGTGCATGCTTCTGTACATTGTAAACAACTTTCTGTCAATATCCTTCAGTTCATCTTTTCTCCAATCAATGATTCCAGCCCCATATCGTATTAGTGATACTGCCCTTGAATTGATCGCTTGTATTATATTTCCTGCATTCAGTTTGGATCTCAAGATCTCCTTAACTCTATGGAAGTATTCTTGCCTGAGTATGTCCTTCATTTCTGTGCTTTTGATTTTATCATTCTCCAATACTCCAAGGTATTTATAAGCTTCTTCATCTTGCAAGGATTTTATTTTCTGGCCTTCAGGTAGATCTAATCCATCATTATCACTCAATTTTCCTCTCTTCATCTCCACCATAGCACATTTCTCAATACCGAATGACATCCCGATGTCACTACTAAATATTCGCACTGTTTGCACCAAAGAGTCCAATTGATTCTTGTCTTTTCATATAGCTTTAAATCGTCCATGAAAAGGAGGTGATTCAATTTAGCCCTATCCTTTGCTAGAGAATATCCTTCTTTAGCTTTATTTAGTATAGTAGACAAATGAATCAATGCTAACAAAAATAAGATAGGCGATAGACTGTCCCCTTGAAAGATACCTCTTTTTATCTGTACATCTGCCAATCTTTCTCCTCCTGATGTTAACTCTACTCTCCACTGCGGCATTGCATATTCTAACAGATATCTAACTTTTCCTGACATTTTGCAAAATTTGAGACAACGCTTGATCCACGACTGCGGAACTAGGTCATATGCCTTTTTATAATCGATCCAGTCTGTAAAGGGAAGTCCCATAAAATCTTGCAATCCTCTGATTCAAGTACTCTCTCCGGCTGATGCATGTACCATTTCTCGGCCTTTTCAAACCCCCACTTTTGGCACAGTTTCCAGTGAATTACCTTGGTTACATTGTCATGCCTCAAATTCTTATACTCCTTCTGTGCTAGCTTCGGACATTCTGAGACAATGTGTGCCACTGTCTCATCTTCCGTGCCACACATTCGACATAACGGAGACAAATCTTCTCCATACACTACTTTCCTCATGTTATTTGTGCATGCTGCCTGATCTCGAGCTGCTATGATTGTGCTCTCTGTCTCTTTCTTCAAATATCCTTTCTTTAACCAATCCCATGATCTACCTCCTCTAATATCATCGGTCCCTTTTCTAAACTGCCCGTGTAGTGTCTTCTCTTTATACGCAGTTTCGTGTTCCTTTTGTACTGCGTCTTTTCCTTTTCCACATTTGTTGACCCCAAATGCATCATTTCAGTTCACTGCTGTTAGTAGTTCGTCCTTAGAATTCTGTAGATACAAACTGTCAATTTCTATTCTTACGCAACCTTCTACTCCAATTAAACCTCGTCCTCCTTCAGCTCGCCTCAAATGCATTCTATCTACATCTGCTTTTGGATGGTGTGCTTTATACATTGTTAACATTTTCCTAGTTGTTCTGTCTAATGCTTGCAACTCGGCCTTTGTCCATCCTGTTACTATTATTATTATTATTATTAATATTATTATTATCATCATTATTACTATTATTATTATTATCATTATCATTATTATTATTATTATTATTATTATTATTATTATTATTATCATTATTATTATTATTATTATTATTATTATTATTATTATTATTATTATTATTATTATTAATCGAAGGATGAGGACGACGATAAGAAAAGACATTTTGTTGCTTTCGGTTACTTTGACACTAAAGAGATATTTGACAGTCCATGATTAGAGAAAGTTCGACAGTCCAGTTGAGCAAAAAAATTAATTAACTAGTTATTATGACATAATTCAGAAAGTTTCGACTCTGGCTAGAGTCATCTTCAGCAAAGAAATATGTGCACGAGGGCTTTTTAAACTAAAACGAAACACGGCATGCAAAAAGGGAGAAATACCTAATAAGGTAAAATAAACAACAAAACAAAGAAGAAAAAAACCAGTGATAAATGTGAGATAAAAAACAAGGCCTAATAAGGCAAAATCAGAATAAGACCATGGGAATAGATGACGTTTGGGAGTTCAAAGAGGGCGTGTCTCGTTTTATTAAAAGACTCTCGTGAATAAGAAGGTCAAAATGAGTGTCTGTTTTGCTAATAATTTCAAAGTCATCAAAAGAGATTGAACACTGTAGACCTGACATAGTCATTCGATGTAATGAAAGCAGGAAATGTTACATTGTGGACGTCGCTTGCCCATTTGATACGAGGGTACAAGATAAGGAGAGGGAAAAGGTTGAAAAATACCAAGATTTAAAACGGGAATTGAAGAGAATTTGGCAAAGTCAAGAAATAGTCACAATTCCAATCATCATAGGAACGCTACGCACAGTAAGCAAAAACTTCGAACACTGGTTAAGGAAGTTAGACATCATGGTGAATTTCAGCACATTACAGAAAGCTTGTTTATTGGGATCAGCAAGAGTCATTAGAAAGGTTCTGGATACCTAAGGCCGTGGGAGATGGCTCGGTAATCAGTAGATTCAACCAGCAAAAACATCACATGCTGTGATAACTTCAGACATAATAATAATAATAATAATAATAATAATAATAATAATAATAATAATAATAATAATAATATTATTATTATTATTATTGTTATTATTGTTGTTGTTGTTGTTATTATTGCCCTTTATCTAAACACAGCTTCTAGCTGGATGTTGATACCAAAGTCTAGACATCAAGTAGCTCCCAGTCACTTCAGGTGTCCAGTACTTTCCTGAGTATTCTTCCTGTACCGAGTAGGCTTGCTTGTTGTACTTGTCTAATACTACAATTGATATCGATGCTCTTTAACCATTCTCCAAGCTTTGCATTAACAGTGCCTAGCGCCCCAATAATTATCGGTATTATCTTTACGCTTCTACAATTCCAAATCTTCTTCAGTTCCCATTTCAAAGCTTGGTATCTCTCTAATTTGACTTCCTCAACTTCATTGATGTTCTTATCGAATGGGCAAGACACTTCAATTAGTAGGCACTCGTTGTTTTTCTTCTTATTATTATTATTATAATTATTATTATCATTATTGTTATTATTATTATTTATTATTATTATTATTATTATTATTATTATTATTATTATTATTATTATTATTATTATTATTATTATTATTATTATTATCATCATTATTCAAAGAGCCTTGAGATGACAGGCAAGACTGATATTGGTCGATAGTTAGACTTTTCAGCCTTGTCTCCATCTTTGAAAATCGGAGTAACTCTAGCAACTTTCCATGAGTCGGGAAAACGACTCGTTTCAATGGATGTATTGAACAAGAAAGCAAGCGAGTTTTCAATGAAAGGCAGCGCAAGCTTCAGAAAGTAGCTAGAGATGTTGTCAGTCCCAAAGCTCTTTGCTGTCTTAACTGTGGCAAATGCATCCCTGATCTCCTGCACTTCAATAGTCCTGAAGTGGAACGTTGCCTTATGCTTGTTAATTTCATAGTCACCTGCAAGAAAGGGATTTGGAGCTGGATCTATTTTGTCAGCAAGATCCTTACCCACTGAGCAAAAGAAACTGCTCATTGCATTGGAAATATCTTTTTTATGAACAGTTTCGGAACCAGACTCTTTAAGACAATCAATGTTGCTGGACTTTGATCTCTTATTGAGGAGTTCATTGATTGCCTTCCATGACTCTTTCATGTTACCTTGACATGCAGAGATCTTATTAGTACAGTACTGCTTCTTTAGCTGGTTATTTAGGACATTGACCTTGTTACGGACCTGTCTATAAGAGTCCATAAGGAATTCCCAGGGGGGGCACTTGTGAAAATTTTGATAGGGATGCTCGTGTCATTTTTTTGGGGTTGAAATTTACGAAAATGTCATTTTTTTGGGTTTCGCTAAGTTGGCGTCATTTTTTTGGGGTTGAAAAAATTGGCGTCATTTTTTTGGGTTCATTGAAAATTTGCGTCATTTTTTTGGGTTACTGAACTTTGTATTTAGAAAATTATAATCTCAATTAATTAATGGAAGTGCTATAGGTTGTTGAATAATTCTTTCTTCCCAATTATGCTGAATCAGAAGTTTTACCTACTCTATGTGTCAATTCATTGATATAGTTTTTGGAAAGAATAGTTGGTTATTAACATGATGATTTAGGCAAATCATGAGAGTTGCTGTGATGGTCTCCAAATTCAATATCAGTTTTGCTATCTCGTGCAGAATTGTGAGGTGCAATTTTCTCAGTTTAACTTGTTGTAAAACAAGGATAGTTATGGGGGCTCGAGAATAATTCCGTCATTTTTTTGGGTTTGAAAATTTTGGGCCTGTCATTTTTTTGGGTAGATTAAAAATCTGTCCAAATGAGCATCCCTATCTTAAATTTCATGGAGTGCCCCCCCCCCTGGGAAGGAATTGAGACTTTCTTTTGGCTGCAGCCTTTTTTAGCTTATCCCTGGTCTGCATTAGTTTCTTCAGGTTCTTGTCAATCCTGGGGCAGTACTTCTCTGAAACACGCATTACAGTCGTTGGGGCATGTTTCTCTATGATAAAAGAAAATAAGTTTGACCAATTGCTTACAAGAACATCTATTTCATCCGTTTCAGTAAGCATTTGCTCCCAACATGGCCTTTTTCCACTGCTCCGTTAAATTTCCGAATGCAGTAGACCATATAATGGTCACTCAAAGAAACTTCATACACTTCGGATTTTACAATGTTTCTCGCACGTGTTGTAGCAATATGGTCAATAATGGAAGAGGTAGTTAGAGTGACCCTGGTTCGTTCATCAATAAGCTGTTTGAAGCTGAACAACTCGTAGAGATCAAGCATGTGCTTAGAATTGTTATATATGGGCTGCTCAGCTTGTTTTGGAGTGAGATCACAATTATTGTCCCCAAAGAGGATTGTTTCTTTACCCTCTTTGTCCAAAACAGAGAGAACTTTTTCCAGCTTATTGAAAGATCCAACAGGGTCGCTGGGTGGGCGGTACCAAGCAAGAACGAGAAAGGACTTGCTTTTTGGCGGTTCAACCTCAATGCAGATGAATTCCAAGTCATCAGTAGGGATATCAAGACGACGTTTGTACTTGATAGAGTCCCTTATATATATGGAAACACCCCCACCATTGCATGTCCTATCTAGACGTTCTTGCTGCTATCCAGCCACACTAGTGAGCTCCTTTGGGAATTCTGGATCGAGCTTAGTCTCATTCAAGGCAAGAATGTGAATCCCAAGGTCCTTAATTAATAGCTGAACCTCATCTAGGTGACTGCGAAGACCGTGGACTTGCTCCAAATCTCGCTCTTGATCAATAAACAAACGGGAGGGAAGAAGAAGGAAAAGTGGAAGGAGAGCGAGACTTGTGGACTACGCGTTCCCAAAACGAGGCTCGGCATTCACCTGCTCAATTCTAATTGGCTCTTACGCTAAGATGAAAGAAAGTCGCCGGTCAAGATCTTGACCGGTCTCGTTTTTGGAACGCGTAGTTAACAAGTCTCGCTCTCCTTCCCCTTTCCTTTTCTTCTTCCTCTTCCCTCCCGCTTGTTTATTGATCAAGAGCGAGACTTGGAGCAAGTCCACGAAGACCGTTGATATTCAGGGATGCAATTGCCATACCCTTTTTAAATCCTAAATGCTGATGAAACCTGCCAGATGCCACAGTATCACTAGTGGGTGTCAAACTTTTAGGTGAAGAGCCAGTATGGCAGGCATCTTCGCTGTTAAAAGATTGAGGTGGGTATGGGTCAACTACTTCCACCTCATCAATGTCATGCTGTCAGTCTAACGTGACTATATTTGATTTATGGTCTGTTGGATGTTAAAGTGAGGTTGTTGGATGTAAAAGTTTCCCTGGTACCTCGGTCAATTAGCATCTGAAATCCAAAAAGATCATAGACTACTAACAATCTAGACGAGTGCGTAGGAAGGTTAGCACAGGCACTAGCGCAACCCCCTTTCCTCAAATTAGGCAAGATATCGCAATTTGTATCTCCCAAAAGAATTATTTCTTTGTTCTCATTGTTTAAAAATTTTAAGTTGAGTTAAGATGAGTTTTGTGATTCTTCCAAATCCTTTGAGAAACTAAAGATGGGAGGGGGGAAAGCTGCATTTTACTCCAACACAGCAGCGTGGTTTGTCAATGTTACAAAGGATACAGGAATGAAATGCTTGAGCTAATAAATGACATCTTAGCAAGATTTAGCCAACAAAAGTATCAAGCATTTTCTGCTCGCTTCGCTCGCACTCCATACGTGCGTCACTGTATCATCTCTGTGCCGCCTGGCCTGCTATCATAGGCACCCCTTTAACTTGATATGTGTAGAAGTCTATTTGACACAGAACATAAAATCAAATTAATCACATTTCACTAATTTTTCTCGCTTCGCTCGTACTTCTATCAAGACTTATTGAGAGATGCAAGATATCTTCAGCAACCTCAAAAAAGGTTCCTGTATAGTTCGTTTGTTATGTCAAACTTTAAATACTGCCCCTTAATTTGGATGTTCTGTGGAAAAGGTGCCAATAATAAGATCAATAAGATCCACAAACGAGCATTACGAGTTTTGTTTGATGACTATGATGCACCATTTGCTGATCTTCTTGTTAGAAGCAATGAGAAAACTGTCCATGTTCAGAATTTACAAAGACTAATGGTAGAGATCTACAAAACACTAAATCATGAGCACCCTCTATTTTTGTCTGAACTATTCCAGAGAAGAGAGATAAGATATTATCTCAGAATAAAGGACACTCCAGAATAAAGGACACTGTTTTACTTCCAAGCACATCCACCGTGGCATTTGGCATGAAGTCCATATGTTTTAGGGGTAGCATACTCTGGAACAGCATACCAGATGTGATAAAGAGCAGAGAAACGGTCGCTTCCTTTTGCAAAAAAATCAAAACATGGGCTGGGGAAGGATGCAATTGTAAATTATGCTGCCTATTGTAAATATTATGGTTTTGCTGTATTTAGGTTAAATAGTTGGTTTTTATTAGCTCACTCTTCTTAAGAGTATGAGCTATTATTAGTTTTATACCAACTGTAAATAAGAAGTTTATTATTATCATTATTATTATTATTTGAACTAAAAGGCCACCATCCGGAATAAAAACAGAAAATAAAACATAAAAACACAACTGTTTTTTTAAAAACGTTTCGATTGAAAAATCTCCGTTTAACTAAACCTAGGACAGTAGAGCAACTTAATATCCACCTAATTTGCATTACAAAAGCTGTTTACTGTTCATCAAAAATTCATTTACAATAGCAAGGCATGCAAAAAGATTACTAATTCAAATGAAAAGAAGGCAGAGCGGCGCAGCGAGACAAACAAACAAACACAAAATGTTTTACTATTTGTCCATTTGTCCCACCACGCCGTGCTACCCCTCCCCCCCCACCAGAAACCTCACCTACAAAGATAAAATCCTTTGAAAATTAAATCCCCTTCCTCTTCTTTTACCCTTACCAGTCGGTACCTTTGGGACTGGAAACTTTCCGCTAATCTTATGGGAGCCCAGAATAACCGAGAACAGCATCCAACCAATGACCCTCCAAGGATTTGCAAAACAGCTAAAAACTATTATAGCCACTGCTAAATCCCGGATGGCAAGATAGGGAATTCCACCCTACCACCATGTTTTCAAACAAAGACAAAGGTCGGAGTGCCACGCCAGAAAAACCAGACTCCAAAGTGCAAAGGCAGAATTCATGCCACCCCACACGCAAACATATCGAGCTCAACATCCGCTGCCCTTTCATTTAGGCCTGCAGGCGCAAACGTCCCAAGTTTGTATTGCCAAAATAACTCCTTCCTACGAAGTGAAAAGACATCCTCTGCTTTATCGATGATTTTGATTGTAATAGAAAAATTGCCCCCGTGTTGTTCGTCGAAAAAATGACTGAAAAAGTGGCTTGTGGAACAGGTTTACCTGTCCCAAGACTGCCCTCGGTATGTTTGCGTGCGTATGTCCTGAAATACGATTTATAAACATTACATCTTTGCCTAAATTTGTTTTTGTGCTGCCTACATACTTTTTGTTACAACAGCTACATTGCAACATATAAACCACACTTTCTGTGTTGCAATGAAGAGGCCCTGAAAATATTTTAAATGTCCTAGAATCATTTGCATCTTTAAACGTATCCCCCTCTCGTATCAGAGGACAGATTTGACAACTCTTTCTGCCATTACACCTTCTCTTGACGCCCAAAATCGCCCAAAATCTTGACTATACGGTATACCCTTTTTACGAAATCGTCGCTGCCATTTTAAAAACGGCGCCGAAAGTTTTGTCTGCTATTTAGTTAGGGTGCATTCTTGTTTTCCAGTGGCGTACCTAAGAGGGAATACGGGGTCTTAAAGAAATTCTTGAACGATGTTGGAAGAGGTATTCCAATCCACACTGGACCCATCCATTTCAAGGACCGCGGAGCACTTTTTGGATTGGGGGGCTAAAAAGCAATGGAGAATCTGAGGGGCCCTGGGGGCGAAGCCCCCAGAAAAATTTTTTATGACCACGCCCTCTACTTTGGCTATAACTGCGACCAACGCCCCTTTCCATAAGCCAACTCGCCTTGGAAAAGACAGTTATCGTCAGCATATCCAATCACTAAGTCACCTTAAAAAAATCATTTATAGAGATGTGCTGTATTACGTTTTTATATTTAATAGCGAAAAGACCCAGCCTGGAATGAAAGGGCTAAAGTTAAAAAGCCTTTCACAATCTCGTGGAATTATTATCTCCGAAAAATAATGATATGGAAACACAGTCTCTCTGCTTTCATCAGCAAACATTTTAAACATAGAGAACCTAATGACGCAAACTTCAATTTTCAACTTTGTAGGACTAAAAAATCCAATAATTTTTTTCAAACTCTTGAAAATTGTGCATGCTGTTGTTGGGTCGTTTGATGAAAATTAGTTGGAACGTCGATAGAGTTTATATTTTCTGTGCTCTTCAATATAAGTATGAAGAACTGCTAAATTATACTTGTTTGGACATTCCAGAGAGCGATGTCGAGTCCATAGACGTTTTGCTAAAAAATTATCGTCACACTCGTTGCCGGGCTAACGTTTCTGCGACTTACAGGTTTGGAGAACTCCCCTCATCAGAAATCTTTCAGGAATCGAAATTCGCTTTAAAATAGCCACATATCATGAAAGCATTTTACTTATCGCTTTCTAAAACTCTGGGTATTTGAAGCTGTGCTGACGATGATGAAACTGTTATATCTTGGCATAATGCTATTGGACGCATTTCATTTGAGACAAAACCTTTTAAAACATTCTGCTTAGCTTGATTTCTGATAAATGCACGAGAAACGGTATGGTGGGGGTATACAGACACTCGCAAATAAGGGTGTTAACAATCTAATAAAGCAAATGGCGATATTTAATTATAAAAACAAAATTTGTTGGAAAGCTAAAAACTATCTCTTGAAAATTATTGGGGGGCTAAAGCCCCCCAGTCCCCCCGGCTCCGCGGTCCCTGATCCATTTCAATTTCATTTTCATTTCATTTTCATTTTCATTTCATTTTCATTTATTTCAACAGGGTAAATACATTCAGTAACTATGGATATCTACTGTTTTACAATGTGCCCTGCTTTAAAACCCTAACTTACTTAATTACATGAATAATTATCGGCATTAAAATCCAATATATAAGAAAAAGAAAATTTTCAAAAAGAAAGGGGACTCTGAAGTCAAAGTATGTGGCTGAAGTAGATTTCGATCATCAACCTCTTTGATCTTTCAAAAAAGATTTTAATTTCGTTTTGAAAGCAGCTAGCGAAGGAGCAGTTGTGATTTCAAGGCTCAATATCCCCATTTGTCTTAGCCTGCAAAAGTTTCTTGCAAAAGATGCTGGAGACTGACTAGACAATGATAAAGTAGGGATACGAGACAGTTCCTTGAATATCAAGATCGATCGACCAGCACCAAATCATTTTGCGGCAAAGCTAAGAAAATCCATGTCGTATTTCGTAAGATAAGGCTCAAATTCTTACTGGTTCTCAGAACACGCGGAAATCAGTGAACCTCACGAAAATCAGCCGATGACATCGTCGCTTCTAACCCCCTGAGACTTATTGAAAATATTTCTTGATAAATCGGTTGCAGAGATATTCGTTCAGAGTTTTTTACATGTTTAGGCAAATATCTTACTTGGAGCCGGAGCTACGAGCGTTTACCGGCTAAGAAACATTGACATTTCTTCTAAAATTCAGATAAATTGCTAGGAAGGAGATATATCAATGAAAATTTCACAGAATATGTAAATTTATCTGGGCAATAACCCAGATGCATTTGTTTTCCTAATGTCTCAAAATATTTGACAAATTTCAGTGGTTTCCAACAGGCTAGGGAAATGGGCCTACGCTCATCCTGGGTAGAAACCCATTCTTGGGCCTGGAATCGGCCAATCATACAACCCTGAGCAAGATAATTCACTCACCGTTGACTCCAGCACTCATTTGAGCTAATCTATCCATTAAATTGAGTCTAACTTCGACAGAAAGCAACAGATTCGTGCAAATTTGAAGAAGCTTCCGCGTTCCATGTTATGTCGACAAACGCAACAACTCTCCACTGTTGACAAACAAACGATGCAGTCTGGTGTCATGGTTGAAGAGTTTTATGAGTAGTTGAAGAGAAAATGTCAAAATCTTTTTACCTTACAAAGCACTTTTTCAAAAACAATGGTATTTCATGTTTGAAACAATGTAAAAATACATTTTAAATACTCAGGAGGGTAACGACATAATACTACCCTTGAGTCGCAACACCAGATTGCCTCGTGTGTTTGTCAACAGTGGAGAGTTGTTGCGTTTGTCGACATAACATGGTACGTGGAAGCTTCTTCAAATTTGCACGAATCTGTTTGCTTTCTGTCTCAGTTAGCCCCAATTTAATGGATAAATTAGCTCAAATGAGTGCTGGGGTCAACGGTGAGTTAATTATCTTTCTAAGGATTGTATAATTGGCCGAGTCCAGGCCCAAGAATGGGTTTCTTTCCAGGATGAGCGTAGGCCCATTTCCCTTGCTTGTTGGAAATCACTGAAATTTGTTAAATGTTCCAGACATTAGGAAAACAAATGCATCTGGGTTATTGCCCAGGTTAATATACATAATCTGTGAAATTTTCATCGATATATCTCATTTGAAGCAATTTATATGAATTGTCGAAGAAAGGTCAATGTTTCTTGGCCGGTAAACGCTCGTAGATCCGGCTCCAAATAAGATTTTTGTCTAAACATGTAAACAACGCTGAACGGATATCTCTGCAACTGATTTATCATAAAATATTTTAAATAACTGCAATATTCGAGCATCCATTTCAGTTTTTGTGAGGGAACTAGAAACTTCAGCTCATACAACCGATTTTGTCTCAGGGGGTGAGAAGCGACGATGTCATTGGCTGATTTTCGTGAGGTTCACTGATTTCCGCGTGTTCTGAGAACAAGTAAGGATTTCAGCCTTATCTTGTATTTCGTATTTGATATGTTGGACCGCTTGTAATTGAATAAGACTTCTCCCTTTGCTATCTTAAAGTAACTTGCCATAGCATAAATTCTTGATCCAATATTAACTAAACATCCTGCCTATTTTGTGTTCAATGTTGTCACGTTTGCGATGCAGAATACAACTGAAAAGGGTGTTTCCCTCGATTTCCGAGCGTCTGAAGGGCGTGGCCCCAAAGAATAATCCCGGGGGCAAGCTCCCGCACCCCAATCTTTACTCGCTACGCTCGCATTTTGCCCCCCCCCCAAAAAGCAAGATCCTGGCTACGCCACTGCTCGTGGAGCCTATTGATTTTATTACTCATCTCTCCGTTGTGGAGCATCCATACCAAACGACAATATTGGAACTGGCTAATAACAAATATTTTCATCAAAAGTCTTAATTTATCAGTTCCTAGATATGCAGACATAAGTGATCATGCAAATAATTTGTTGCCAGCCTTTCTACAAATATTGCTCACGTGCTTTTCAAAGCTGAGATTGGCATCAATTAAAACCCCTAACAGTTTCTCCTCTTGTGAATTTTTAACGGTACAATTGCCAATTTCTATGCTGACCTTTTGATCAGTTTTTACACCAAATACCATAACATGGCATTTTTCTTCGTTAAGTTTCATATAGTTATTTGAGAACCATTCAATTATAATTTGGGAGTCATTTGCTAACCTGGAGATTACATTTTCAAGGTGCATATCACATGTATAGATTGTTGTGTCATCGGCATAGCTACATAACTCCGTCTCTTGAATCGATAATAGAAGATCATTGATGTAGATATTGAAAAAAAGAGGTCCAAGAACGGATCCATGGGAAACACCAAGCTGAAGGTGTTTGTAGTCATTGAGGGATCCATTGATTTTTACTCTCTGTTGCCGGTTTTCCAGATAGCTATGGACTAGCAATAAAGCCTCACGGTTAAACCCGTACGCATGTAACTTAGCAATCAATAGGTCATGTCGAATGGAGTCAAAAGCCTTTGAATGGTCGACGAAGATAGCTCCAACTTTCCCACCTTTGTCAAGACATTTTCTCCACTTTTTCAACTGTCCGTATCAATGCATGTTGGGTACTATAGCCTTTACGAAATCCGGAAAGCAGGGATGATAAATACTGAGACATATGTGCTGAAATTTGAGAACCCATGAGCCTTTCAAACACTTTTGACACCGCTGGGAGCATACTAATAGGTCTATAATTACCCTTGAATGCTTTTACCTCCTTTTTAAAAAGAGAAGCTACATCGGCTAATTTCAATTCATCGGGAAAGGTAGAATGTTCTACTGTGTTATTAAATATGACTTGCAAAGGTGCAGAAACGAGCTCTGATTGAGATTTTAACAATTTTTTAGGAATATTCCTAAAAGTGCTTGCCTTAGAGGGGTTTAATTCACTAATTTCGTTTTTAATATTTTCATTTCAAACTTTTTCAAATGAGAAATAATCAGCGTTCTCTTTGAGAGAATGTTTTGAATACTTGGGTGCCTAGAGAACTTGAATAGTACTTGATAAATGGGATCAGTAATATCGTCAGAATCAAGAATAATATCTTCATTTTCAACGATTCCAAGAGAGTCAGTGATTGTGACAAAAAAACTTAAACGTTTCAGCGACATCAGACTCCTTCGACACAATTTTTCCTTCCTCAATCAATCTTATTCGTGATTTAGAGGAGCTCTTATCCGAATGAAAGGTTTCACAGTGTTCCAAAATTTTTTGTTGTCTGTGACTGTTGAAACGTCATGTTGTTTATAAAGTCCCTTTTTTGCTTTGCAGGATATTTTAACACAAAGATTACGTTGTCTGCGGAAAGCTTCCCAGTTATCAGCAGTTCTATTCTTGTTGTATCTATTTTTCAGCCTAGTGCGTTGCATGAAAGCTTTACGAAGAGTTCAGTTCATAAATGGGCTGTTGTTAGCACGAATGTACCTCTTTCTCAATGGTGCATGTTTATCTAGCATACGCAGATAGGCATCCTGAAATGATGTGTAAGTCAAGCGTTGTAAGTCGAGGTCAGCAAGTTCTGTCTGAAGATCCTATCGAAAAACATCGTCTCGAAAGTTTCTATAGTCTCCGTAATTAACTACTGTTGGCCTTTTCTTTTCAAAAGAGGCTTTCAAAACTGTAACAACCGTTTTGTGAACACCTGTTGTTTGTTGAAAGTTCCTTCCTCTATGGGTCAATATCAAATGCACCTAGGGCTACTTTACTTAAAACACGTAGGCTCTCAAACGAGGTTCTTCAGGTCAAAAAGATTCATGAAATCATTAATCTCTTGTTCCGTTTCAACAGCATTGAAGTCGCCAACAAACATAAAATTTTCATACTTTAGCTATAATGGTCTATTGCTTTGCTTAACTCATCGACGTAAGAACTGCTCTTGCGTTGGTGGTCGATATATGCAGAAAAGGGCCCATTTCTTTTTACGAAGATTTATTTCAAAGCAAATGCACTCAATATCATCTTTAAAGCTGAAAGATTTCAGGTGAAACGAAAGAATATCGTCTCTTACATAGACTAAGAGACCACCGCCGTTAATGTTTCGATCTAATCGAAATGGTTTACAGTAGCCATGCATGGAAAATTGTTCGTCAGGAAATGAAGAATAGAGTTTTGTTTCCACTATCATCAACATGTCGAAATTACCATTAACAATCTCCACTAAACCTTGAAATTTGTTTCTTATCGAATTCACATTAACGTATCCTATTACTAAGCGTCCTACATTGTTTGCTCTTAATTTTCCCAGGACACATTTTCGATCCATGTCTCCTGCCTCGAAATAAAAAAGTTGTTTCTGGTTGCTGGAAAAATCATCATTAATCAAAAGGGAATCATAATCTATGGGCAGTTGCTCGAAAGGGGGAGATTGTCTTGTCCTGTCTTAGCCCACGTGCTGTAAAACAGAGTTGCTATAATTCACTTGCAAGACCAATTTTGGAATATTCCTCCACAGTATGGGACCCTTATGGCAAGAAAAATGTCGATAAAATAGAGATGTTACAAAGAAGGGCTGCTAGGTTCGTTGAATCGACGGAAATACATAAAGCTCCATAGTAAAAAATTCCTGTACAACGAAAGATTGGTTGGAGAAGTCACCTATCTTCCATTGTCTGATTTCGGAGAAACTACAGGTATTTAATCACATCCCTATCAAATACGATGCAGAACTGGACGCATGGGTCTAATTTCTTGGCTTCAGCATTGACATTAGCGGAGAATGAAGAAGATAGATCAAAACATATCAAGTAAAGATTCACATCAATGAATGATATATACTAAGACTAAAACTGTGATAAAAAAGTACTGGGTGCCTCAAAAAAATTTCTCATTTTGACTGAATAAGGGAACGAAACGATAAAATATTGGGACTTGTTGACTTCATAGGCATATTTTTTTATCTTCAACTTAAATGCACATACCTTTTAAAATCGTCCACCGAACACCGGAGACATGAGTTCACAAAGTCGAATTTTGGAGTGCACTTGAAACCAGCGGTTTTTTGAAAGGGCCTAGCCACGATTTGATAGCACAGGCATATTGCGAAAGATATCCAACAATGACTTTTAGCTTTCTCTTTTGAAAAAAATTATACTTTGAAATGCTTCAATTGTCCTACAGATAAATATTCTTTTGAGGAATCAATCTGTGCATTGCATTCCATCCCAAGCGTCAAAGAGGACAAGGTGCACATGCACGCTCATTTTGGAGATGTTATTCTAAAAAATTTACAATTTAACAAAATATATTTACATCAACGATACCATTGGGAGCATGATAGGCATGGCTACCTTAAATGATCTGTAACAAAAAACAATACAGATACTAAAGGCTATACCAAAGTTCTGGTCCCTTCATAGGAAGAAACAGATCGCAGAGATTAGATAACACTTTTGCCGGATCAAAATTTAAAGTTGACAGGTTTTGGTATAGTCTTTAGTAACAAAGATATATTTACAATACATTTATGATTTTATAACAACATTAAAGATAAATAGAGAAGGACGAGATAAAAGATTAATGTCCCTAGGTTTGCACTGGTTGTGCTACAAAAAAACGCTCTGATGAGTGAATGAATTTTTGCGCTGATTCCAAAATTTGTCTGCTTTGGTCATGAGCAAAACTTTTATCACCATACAACATCATTTGCACAAGGGTTTGACTTGGCAGGTTTGAAATGTTGTGTAGTTGGAATACTTCGTTAACGGTGCCAAGGAGATCACGCCTCTGATATTCATATGCATGGCATTGCAGCAAGAAGTGTTCAGTATCCTCAATTCCGTCATTAATTAGACACATTGGGTCAACTGTGTCTCGAAAGTTATGGTTGAATTTGTGAGAAATTAGCTTACCGAGGCCTACGCGTAGCTGGGTGAGGATGGCAACACCTTTTGGATCATAAATTCCATAAATAGGCTTTTGGGTGGGGCGGATGAGGGAGGAAAGTCTGTTTTTGAATGAGCTTACTATAGGTAATTCTCTAATCTCAGAAGCAAGACTGTTCCATTCTTTTAGGCAGTTTGGACAACTTTAGAGGAAGGCTAAGCTATCATCACACATTCTAATCATACGAACAGATATATCATCCCAACCATGTGCTTTATGTGGGTTTAAAGAACGAATTATGTTATGTACTTTCTCCTCCGATATTATAAATTCGGTCAAATGGAGGTGCATTTGACGAAGGCTGACCCGGTGCTTCGTTTCCAGTATCTATTGTGGTACATTGGAGTACAAAGTAGTCGTTAAAAATTTGCGCTTTGGACTCAAAATCCAACACAAAAATGTCATTTTCCAAGAGAGGGGGAATTACTGGTATTTTTGCTTTGCTTAAGATTTTGTTAATCAAGGACCAGTTATGTTCTCTGACCTGTTTCAGGATTCGAAAGAGTTTTGCCCGTTTTTGTAAAATACTGACTTTTAGCATCCTCGATGATTTTGGAACTTAGTGCTATCATGTTCTGCATGTCCTTCAGTTTGTTATTGGGTCTACCATTCTTGAAAAAAATTTGGTACGCTCGATTTTTCTTTCGGATGAAGTTTTTGATCGACTTTGCTATCCAGGGTTCCTGTCGAGGCCGAACTGTTTTGGTTTCGTTCGGGATGAAGTTCGAAAAAATGTTTGCTAAGAGTTCATTCAGCGTTCTTACCTGCAAATTTGGACACTGGAGTTCCTAAAATATTTCCTGCCAATCATACAGTTCGATGCTTCTTCTAATTGCTAGAACATTTTCTCGATCATAATACCAAAATTTTCGATTGCAAGGAGGTGGCTCTAAGTTATTTGCAGTAATTTTGGCAAATACGATATGGTGATGACATTGCTCATGTAACGTTGGGTGGAAAACAGTTTCTAGGGACAAACTGGGCTGGTTTGTGAATATGAGGTCAATGCAGGATTTGGACTCGCCAGTGCAATGGGTTGGTTCACAAATCAACTGTTGCAAGCCAAGTTCAGACGTAAGTGGTTCGAAAAGTCTACCTTCGTCATTTTCACGCTCGTTCTCCCACCATTGTGGAGAACGGCAGTCGAAGTCACCTGTTGTGATTACATAGTATGGCTCTTCCGCAGACATCCTGGATAGCATGAGTTCAAAATTTTCCATGAAAGTATCGAATTCATCTGATGTTTGGCTTGGACTTCTATAGATCAACGAAATATTTCCTTCGGTTTAACTGAATTTCGCAAACAATAGATTCTGGAAGTGTCACCAGGTCAGGTATTTCCTTAGCAGGGAAGGTTTCCTTTATATAAAGCCCAACACCTCCCCGTTTTGTATTTGATGGATAATTTCTCTTGACAAAGGTGCAACTAGGAAGAATTAGTTTGCTGTCACCAACAGAGCTGTCAAGGTGTGTCTCAACTTTATGCCAAGTAGGTCGTAGTTATATAAAGAGTTGTAAGCCTCGATCAATGGTATTCTTACGAAGTCATGTGTACAAATACTGTTTAGATTCCAAGAGCAAAAGCTGAACATAGAAGTGTTAGGCCCCGGGTTAGGCTCTACATCGCCACTCAGTAAAATGGAGCTGAACGTAATCCATTGGAAACAAACAAAGCAAGTAGCATGTTTGACATACTACATAAGCATACCCGTAACCATGAGTGAGTTCTATTAAGATGTGACCGTTTTGTAACAACGTAACATTAGCTATTCCAGGAAGGCTTACAATCATTTCCGAAGCAAAGTAGATAAGAAACGGAGCATGAAAATAAATATTGGTGAAGAGATGCAAGAAACAAAGCTTCTCCGAATGGAAAAATTGAGCCGCAAGAAAATGGAGAGTAGCCGTAAGAGGGAGTATTGGACCTGAGATCAAGACAAACATGGAGCAAAAGAGACATGATTTTACCAGTGACAAGAAGAGGGGAACAAATCCTATATGATGGAAGATTTTTAGGTAAGTTTTGCTTGGAAGAGAAAGACTGAAAACTCCAATTGCTGCCCACCATTGATTTAAATCAACCAGCATCGAAAGGGAAGGATCTACCTGGCACGTTAACATGTGTGTATCACGTGGGACAACTTTACAGAATAATACAAGTCTATTTCTCAATACCTTCCTTACGGACAAAAAGCAACAAATTCTAATAAAACATAAACGCAGAGTTATCATAAGGCTTAATTTAGAGAAGATTCTAACGTCTTTGCAGCGAGACAGCAGCGCATACAATGAGACCATTAATCAATTTCAATATAGAAACTTTTGGCAAGATCACAAATGTAGATTATTGTTGAAAGTGGTTTGGCTAAAGTTAGCAAGATTTTAACTTTCACTGAGAACAAAATTTGTGGTGCTTTGGCAATAAAAGGGAGTCCTAAACTTACGATAATGAAAAAACAACGACATTGCTAAGAAAAGGCGTGATGTTTTGGGAATACAACATGAAGATTCAGCCTTCCGTTCCCTTGACAATCAAAACAACCAAGATTCCTTTAGATTTAACCACATAAATCAAAATTCTGGAGACGTGGCATGACTTTATCACTCTTACCACATTTCTATCATATTTTTTAATCACAGCGATGTCCACGAGTCTTTTATTTTCAAAGGTGAAAAACTCAAAGTTAAAGTTTAAAACAGGTACTTCGGAAAATATCTACGATACAAATCATGGTTAGGCCCATTCTCAAAACCTTGGGTTTCGGGTGCACTGTAAATTTTAACTTAACAACCTTGTATCTTCGGTGTTTGGAGGACCATTTTTAAATGCAAGGTATGTGAATCTAAGTTGACGATTGATACATTTGGCTGTCCAGTCGGAGAGTAATGATATCCTATCACTTCGTTCCTATTTCCAGTCGAAAGGGGGAGAGTGTAATCTTTGAGGCACCTCGTAGTGATAGCATTTTAGCATAAATGAATCCTATGGTGATATGTATACAAAATAGAAGAAGTAACATGTGCACATGCAAAGGAAAAAGATACCTACAGCAAAAGGGGTACGCCCTACTTCACCAGCTTTGACACGACGAGTTTGAGTGCCACAAAGCTTGCGGACATACATCAAACTACCAAGCCTCTTTTTGATGTTTACTTCTGAGTCATTCGAGCCTGAAAGGAAAACTGTATGATTATAACAGATTCACTTTCAACTCAGTTAGTTGGGGCAATTTTCTGTTCAAGTGCTCGTAAGTCCCCTCATATGGCTTTCTTAAGACATTTAAACTGTCAATTTTCTACTAAGCAGAGAATCTGGAGACAGGAGTCAGCTAAAATGTAATTGGCCTGAATGTCAGCTATACATCCTGTCCTATTTCACGGTAGCAACAAATCTGCGTACAGTGTTTAAAACATCCTCAAAATCAGAAACAGGACTTTCCCGTGTTACGTAAGTAATTGTGTTAACCTGCGGTTTGCCTCGGGTTTTCAATGGATGATGTCAATAACATTGAAGAACGAAGGACATGTTAATCCTGGATTTTATTTGGTTCAATTTCAATAGCGATAAAATTGCAGCTTTTGTTTTATGATGGAAATGTCCAATTGCCTGCATGAAAGACTCAACTGTGGTTGTCAGACTGTTTTTGATTCATTGCCAGTCGAGAGCAGATACTTGGAGTTGGGCCCCACCTAATTGCAGCGAAGCAGTGCGAAGTGCCTGCAAAGTCATAATCATAACCATAATCATAATCATAAAAACTTATTCAAAGTTGGTTTACTTAATAGCTAACAATAGCTAATTTACATCAACCCTCTACACAATATACAATACAAAAAATATATAAAAGCCCTAAATTAAGTGCAAATGTAGCACGTGCAGTTGTTGCCATCCCAGCAACGTATTTCTTTTTTGAATTTCACGAGAGAAGTTGTCAATTTTAGGTCATCACTTAGAGCATTCCACAATAGACTCCCTCTCAAGGATAGGGAATTCATTCCGTAGCGCTGCGAACTCACCGAGGGGAGCTTGTACAGTTCCTTAGTCCAAGGGTTGTAAGGAACATCTTTCTTGAAAAAGAAATCCCACATGTACTCAGGATTGAGATGGTTCATTGATTTGTAGATTTCCACCATAAGGTTTTGTAGATTCTTTTTATGTGTTGTCTTTGTATCACCCCTATCTAAAAGTTCCTCAAACGTCGATTCATAGTCTCTGTATAAAGTTCTCAGTGCACGTTTGTGGGTCCTATCAATTTCATTGTTTGCAACTTTGCTACAAAATAGCCAGATCAGAGGGAATAGGAAGGATTCGACATTACCACGGAGTTTAAAAGTAACTTTGACTTTTGTTCTCCTAAATATGGTCTTAACCTTCCAAATGCATACACTTTTTGGTTTACCTTCTTTCATATCTCTTTCACATGCGTTTCAAACTTCAGTGAGTTGTCAATGTTTACACCCAGAAGCTTTACATGTTCGCTTGATGGAATCAGTTGGCCGTTCATGTTAAGGCATAGTTTCTTTGCTCCCTTTAGCCCCAAAAACATTATTCGGAATTTTGAAGGTTTGGCACTCATGTCGTTATTACTAAACCATTCATTAATCCCTGTAGGTCACCCTCTAATCTAATCATGACTGCTTCCATATCTGTATCGCACGCGTAAATTGTCGTATCGTCAGCAAAGTTACATATCTCGGATTCCAGTTCCATATAAAACAGGTCGTTTATAAAGATTTTGAAAGTAAGGGCCCAAGAATAGACCCCTGTGGTACCAAAATTGAGATATGCTGTGGTGAGCTATATGTGGAGCCTATTTTGACTATTATTTTAGTAATTATTATTATTATTATTATTATTATTATTATTATTATTATTATTATTATTATTATTATTATTATTATTATTATTATTATTGTCAAAATTGTTTCTGTTACTTTTTCTTGAGTCCGCTATACTGCTGGCTGATGCCTAGGCAGATTATTTTTGTTTTGTTACTTTTTTTTCCCCCATTTCTAAGATCACATATCATCATTTTTCCCATAGTTCTATTATTATTATTATTATTATTATTATTATTATTATTATTATTATTATTATTATTATTATTATTATTATTAAAAAAAAGAAACACAACTGCAATTTTGCTAAAAACGTTTCGATTTGAAATCTTCGTCAGTTTACTTACAATTGGGGACAAGCCAGGTTTTATACGTTGTAAACAAAATTAAAATTAACATAAAATTTCCATAAAATCAAAATTAGAATACCCTTGATACAACTCGAATTATGAACATAAAATACATTACAACGTAAACAAAATTAACAGAAACCTAGGCCTGATTCACACTGGGTCCTCCGGGCCACTGGTTCGCGCTGGGTTTTTTGGGTCTGTTGGGGTCGTGCGGGGGGACCCGAGAGACAGAGACTTAAACTCCAGTTCTTTGTCTTTCGGGTTTTTTTGCGCTGCCCTGGTGGCCCGGGGGACCCAGTGTGAATCAGGCCTAGGTTTCTGTTAATACGTTGTAATGTATTTTATGTTCATAATTCGAGTTGTATCAAGGGTATTCTAATTTTGATTTTATGGAAATTTTATGTTAATTTTAATTCTGTTTACAACGTATAAAACCTGGCTTGTCCCCAATTGTAAGTAAACTGGCGAAGATTTCAAATCGAAACGTTTTTAGCAAAATTGCAGTTGTGTTTCTTTATTTTAATTTTCTGTTATTTTTAGATGGTGCTTTTTGTTTCTTTATTATTATTATTATTATCATTATTATTATTATTATTATTATTATTACTGTTATTGTGTCTTTCAGTTTTTGTGCGTTTCTATTCGAGGCCAAGACCAAACCATGGTCCTGAGGCTTTAAGTCCAGTCTTTTCTCAGGTTATAAATAGAGCTCTCCTCAGGATGTGTGATGTTCCTAGCAAGACAATCTTCTGGATTTCTTCGATGCAGATCCTTCCAGGGATCTTTGACACGTGATCATTCATTCGCTTTCTGATAAGGCCAAGGGCTCCAACGATAACAGGGACAGTAGTCGTTTTCATGTTCCACATTTTGTTTACTTCTATTTCCAAGTCTTTGTACTTTGACAGTTTTTCTGTTTCTTTATTACCGACATTCCGTTCAGATGGCACAGACATATCAATGAAAATACATTTGTTTTCTTTCTTGTCTTTAATCACTATATCGGGCCTGTTTGCAGTAATCTCTTTGTCAGTATGGATTGGCATATCCCATAGTATGACTACATCTTTCCCTTCCATTACTGTGCTTGGCTTATGTTCATACCATCTAGAGGGCACTGCGATAGCATAGTGTTTGCAGATTTTCCAGTGCATGTAAATTAGAGCTTTGTCATGTCTTTCAAGGTATTCCTTTTTTGCCAGAACTGGACATCCTGATATAATGTGATCTATGGTTTCATCATGTTCGTGACATAATCTGCATTTTGGGTTCGTCCCGTCTTTAATGATCTTATTCCGATAGTTATTTGTAGCAAGGCTCTGGTCCTGTGCTGCGACAATAAATCCTTCAGTTTCCCCTTTCAAACTGGCACTTTTTAGCCATTTATTGGTGCCTTCCTTATCCACATCCACTTTGTTAACTCTCACGGGATACTGTCCATGCATCGGCTTCGCTTCCCAGTTTTCTTTCATTATTTCCATAATTCTTTTCTTGGCGCATTTCTTTGCTTCTCTAGCGCACTTTGTAGGTGACGCATTTTCCTCTACTTCAATATCATGCATTTGAATTTCTCTCCTAAACTTATTTGCTTCTTTTTGGACTGAGTACAATTTCTTCCGTTCTTCATGGTAGTAAAGTTGTCGCAATAGTTTCTCATTTTTCCCTCTGAGATATGTATCTAGGCCTATGGTAGTAGTCTTGAATGTGCACTCTAATTGGATCAATCCACGCCCTCCTTCTTTTCTACTGATGTAAATCCTATCAACATCTGCTTTGGGGTGGTTCATCCTATACGTAGTTAGCATCTTTCTTGTTTTCCTATCAAGTTTCCTTATTTCTTGTAATGTCCAATTAACGACATTGAAACTGTAAGTAAGAACTGGTACGGCAAGTGTGTTTATGGCAGTTATTTTGTTATCAGCATTCAGCTCACTTTTTAGGACTAGTTTAACCCTCCGACAGTATTCCTTTCGAATTTTCTCTTTCATTACAGAATGCTGGATCCCATCTCCCTCATTTATTCCCAAGTATTTGTAAGTGCCTTCTTGATCTATTTCTTGAATACTGGTGGCCTCATCTATTTCGATTGATGATGTTTCTGTCAGCTTACCTCGCTTGAACGTTGCCTCGGCACACTTATCTAACCCGAACTGCATATTTATGTCATCACTAAACATCTTCACAGTGTGGAGCAGACCTTCAAGTTCTTCATCATTTTTTGCGTAGAGTTTCAGGTCGTCCATGTAGAATAAGTGATTTAATCTTTCTTCATAAACAGTATAACCCATATTTGTGTTGTTGAGCAAATTAGAGAGTGGTGCAAGAGCTAAACAAAATAACAAGGGAGACAGCGAATCACCTTGAAAAATTCCATTTTTAATACTGATAGGGTTTGTCACTATTTTGCCGGTGGAGTAATTTAAAATCATCGTTGTTTTCCATGTGCTCATGCCGTGACTCAGGAAATTTATTAAGGTTGGTGACACCTTATACATATGCATGGTTTTCAAAATCCACGAATGGGGGACACTGTCAAACGCCTTTCTGTAGTCTATCCAAGCGGTGCTTAGACTTCGTTTCATTTTTCTGCAATGCTCCAAAATCATTTTATTAATAAGTAACTGATCTTTACAACCATATGATCCTTTCTTGCAGCCCTTCTGTTCCATTGGTAGTAACTCATTTTCATCGAGATGCTTGTAAGTTCTATCTGTGATAATTGATGTTAAGATCTTGTATAATGTAGGTAAGCATGTGATGGGCCGGTAATTCTTAGGTTTTGCTGTTTCTTCTGTCTTGGAGAGCAAGTATGTTACTCCTTCTGTTAGCCACTGAGGACTTTCTTCTGGTTGCTTTAGAATCTTTGAGTAGCTGCGGGCTATATCTTCATGAAAGCATGTCAAGTTTTTCAACCAGAAATTTGGTATTTTATCTTGGCCAGGTGATTTCCAATTATTTGTTTTCTTTATTGCTGATGTTACTTCTTCTTTCTCTATGTCTTGCCATTCCTGTTCTGGGAGATTTTGACTTAATTCTTCCTGTTCCCTTAGCCATTCAGCTACTTCATTATGATGTCCTTCATCCTCCCAAATTAGCTTCCAGAACTGTTCCGTTTCCTCAGCTGTTGGTGGTTTATCAACCTCAATTTGTTTCTTTCCTAATTCTCTGTAGAATCTCTTGGTGTCAGTTGCAAACGTTCTATTTTGTTTGAACTGTTTCTCTCTTTTCTCAAACCTCCTAACTCTTTGCGCCTTTGCTTGTATTAGTTGTCTAACTTTTTCTTTTGCGATATCGATGTCATTTTCATTCTTTACTGAATACTTTCTCCTGATTTTTCTTCTTTTCCTTTCAGTCATTCCATTATCTTTAGTCAATTCTGTAAGCATTGATAGGTCGATCCTTAGTTCTTTAATTTCTTTCTCGATCTTTACTTTCCAAAACGGCTGCTTTCTTTTCCTCTGCTGTCTTTTTGTGATCTTTTTACCGATGCTTTCGGTTGTTACATAAGCTGTCGCGTAGATCAGTTCGTTTACTTCATTGATATCCAAGCTCTTTTCCCTAGATTCTTTTATCATTAATATTGCTTTACTTGAAATTCTGATTAATTCCTTAGCTTTTCTGTTTAAATGTATCTTAGGTAATGAATTTCTATCTTTTAAATCTGTTTCTTATTATTATTATTATTATTATTATTATTATTATTATTATTATTATTATTATTATTATTATTATTATTATTATCATTATTATCATTATTATTATTATTATCATTATTGAAAGATAACGCACATTGTTCTAGTCAATGGATTGTTCTTCTTGGGGTTTGATGTCAACAAGACTCATCAAACCTCAAGGACCTTTCTAAGGATCCTTGCTGTATGCAGGATAACAGTTTTCTGTAGTTCACCGATTCTGGTCTCAATGCCTATGTCCTTCATTCTTTTCTGCAGCGTCTTTGGGGTAGTTCCAAGTGCCCCCAATACTATAGGAATGACCACTACCTTCATGTCCCACAGTCTCTTCAGTTCTCGTACGAGATCTTGGTACTTCTCAATCTTCTCCATCTTTTTGCTGTCCACCCTCCTGTCATATGGGATAGCAAAGTCTATTACCTGAGCCTTGTTTGTCTCTTTATCAATGACTATCATGTCTGGACGCCTTGCTTGGATGATATGGTCTGTCTGCACTGTAAAATCCCATAAAACCTTACATTTGTCGTTCTCTATCACTGAACCTGGCTCGTGTTGATACCATTTATCATTTACTACGATGCCATACTTTTTACAAACATCCCAGTGCACCCTCCTACCAACCCAATCGTGTCTTCTCTTGTACTCTCTCTGTGCCATCTTACTACACTCACTTATTAAGTGGTTCACTGTCTCGTCCTTTTCTCCGCACATTCTGCACTTACTTTGTTCCTGAGTATTATCAATTTTCGCCTTGATCACATTTGTACGGATTGCTTGCTCTTATTATTATTATTATTATTATTATTATTATTATTATTATTATTATTATTATTATTATTATCAATATTATCATTATTATTATTATTATTATTATTATTATTATTATTATTATTATTATTATTGTTATTATTATTATTATTATTATTATTGTTATTATTATTATTATTATTATTATTATTATTATTATTATTATTATTTATTATTATTGATGAAGTGACTGATGAAGATTTTATAATCGAAACGTCTGACATAGAACAGTTGTGTTTCTCCTATTATTATTATTATTATTATTATTATTATTATTATTATTATTATTATTATTATTATTATTATTATTATGGAGAAAGAATTGATCGAGATGCCTTGCTTGCTAATAGTTAACAACGAATAAAAACAAGACTGCTTGTGTGAAAATTTTCGATCTTACGTAGATCTTCTTGAGTCACTAAATACGTGTGTTCTTTAAATCGAATAGTTAATAAACATTCAACGAGAGAATGTAACGTTCTATTATAGAAGAAGAGTTAAACGTTCTGCTGAGTTATAGAATTTAAGTTTCTAATAATGTGGCGTTATGAAATACACTTTAATTTCGTTTTGCTAAATAATTTGCAATGAATCCGTCCTAGTTCATTACAGCTACTATTTAGGCCCATTGGTTCGTGAGTTCCAAGCCTGGACATCCATTGACTCTCTCTGTGCATGAGAGCATCAATGCCCCCTTCAACAATTTCCAAGACGTGCACACGTAAGTCCCTATCAAAGCTGCACGAGTTACTGTCGTAAAAATGTTTGCTCAATTCCGTCGCTGTTGGGTCGTGCTTCGCGTCACTCCGATGTTTGTTGAAACGCTGGCTCAATGTCGTTGACGTAAAGCCAACATAGAGCAAGTTATGCTTTTCGCACTCTGCTGCATAAACAACGTTCTTCGACTGACAAGAACCCCCCGAAATTCGACATGTCCTCTTTGAATTTGAATTTACTAACTGGTCTGTTTGTCCCATGTGATTACATAACTTACAGGGACGACCTCTCTTCTTTGTATTCTTCTGAGTGCATCTTACGCTAGGTCCCGAGGATCTTCTTACCCTTGGCTGACAGGAAACTAAAATGGAACGAAGGTTTGGATTGCGGCGATAAGATACAATCGGTGGTTTTGGAAAGATTTGGGCGAGTCTGGGATGATCTTCAAGCATTGTTTGGTAGTTCCTGTGTAAGATTGAGGCTAGCCCTTTGAATCTTGTATGCCAATTAATGACAAGAGGTACCCTGTCCATAGCACTATCGTTTGATGTCTTCACTGCATTTTCCGGATTGCAAGTCAAAAGATCTTGACGATTTTTCTTTTCCACGTCATTAGCTATTCTAACGAGTTTACTTTTTGAATATCCTCTGTTGACATAAAAGTTTATAAAGTTCAATGCGTGTTTACGGTAGTCTACGACGAGAGCGCAAATTCTTCGAATTCTGATAAACTGCGGGAGTGGGTTAGATCTAATAGTATGGTCTGGATGATCGGAGAGTCTGTGTGAGTAAGTGTGTGTAGCTGTCGGTTTACAGTGTAATTCTGTGATCAGTGATTGTTGTTCATGAATTTTTACCCTTGTATCTAGAAAAAGATTCTTAAAAAGAATCTTTTTCTAGATACAAGGGTAAAAAAAATTACAAAGATTCTACTAAAAATCCTAACAGGGGGTCTATTATAGTGTGGCGGTTAGGCGGATTCGGCCCTATTTTGGATGCGGAATACGGTTGCTGCAAAAAATCAGTGCGGTATACGGTTTTTGTGTTGCTAAGCGGTTGCAGAAAATTGGAATTTAAACGAACGGTTTACGGTTTTTCACTTACTTCCTAGAAACTTCTACTCGATAATCTATCACTACCAGGCCTTCTCATAGTTGTAGCATTATGGTCATCGTAATCATTAATCATCATCATTATCATCATCATCATCATCATCATCATCATCATCATCATCATCATCATCATCATCATCATCATCATCATCATCATCATCATCATCATCATCATCATCATCATCATCATCATCATCATCATCATCATCATCATCATCATCATCATCATCATCATCATCATCATCATCATCATCATCATCATCATCATCATCATCATCATCATCATCATCATCATCATCATCATCATCATCATCATCATCATCATCATCATCATCATCATCATCATCATCATCATCATCATCATCATCATCATCATCATCATCATCATCATCATCATCATCATCATCATCATCATCATCATCATCATCATCATCATCATCATCATCATCATCATTAATTTATTTTCAGTAGGCTATAATAAAATTTAAAACAAATAGCTAAATAACAGCTAATTGAAGCCTACTTTATACAGTGTTTACAATTTCTAAAAAGATTAAGAAAAAATAAATAAAAAAGTCGTAAATTGTAGATTCAGACAAGTTACCATGGGATTCCTGCTTCATTTACATGAAATAGCTATCCTGAAAAGAATATTTATCGTACTGTAGAAGACTGGCAGCGGTCTGTCCTTTGGATAAGGGGGAACCAAATCGCACAGTGGAAAGGAATTTCCGCCCAGTTAGTTTTCTAAATACCTTTTCTAAGATATATGAAAAAGTCCTGAAGCAACAACTGAATCAACATTTAGATAACACACTTTCTGTTTTTATTTGAGTCTGTAGACGAGCATATAGCACTCAGCATGTCTTAATTCAGCATGTCTCCAAAGCTGCTATAATGATTTGCTCTTGAGATCGAGTAAATGCACGATGCATTGCATATTAGAGAGTTTACGAAACCAGGACGGCAACGCCAGCTAAAACGTCGTCTGGAATTCCGCAATGCAAGTCTTGTTTCCGTACGCTACCTTTAATATATCATCCAGAAGGCCAAAATAAGGCCCCTTATAACTCAGAAACAAGGACCGAGATACAACTTTTTACTTGAGGGGGCCATGCACGGGGGGGGGGTTCTCGGCTAAATTTCGGTTAGGGGGGTGCCGCCCACAGTTTCAAAATGTAACCGTTGGCTAGACCAATTTTTGTGAAAATGATACCCTTGGCTAGACTAATTTTTCCTTCAGAACTGCTCTGAATTGGCATTTTCTAGGCAAATTCGCATTTTCTGGACCAAAATTTTTAAAGGTTGGGTTTTTTTTACAAAAATTACCGAATTTTGACATCTCTTTTACCACAGTTCTCAAAAAGCATACCCTTGCCTAGACTTAACTCGACTAAAGTTGCCAAAAAGTACACCCTTGGCTAGACTAGAAGTCCGAAAAAGTATACCCTTGCGGGCGGCACATCCCCAGGTACCTTTACTATGGAAGAAACCCCCCCCCCCCGTGGGGCCATGGGCAAACCGGGTGAGGAGCGAAGCGAACCAGTTCCTCAATACAGATTGGTGTTACAGGCAAATCTATGTGGAGATGTACATGTCCCTAAAAAACAAAAAAAAAACTTGATTTACCCAAAGACTATTGTAGTTTCTGGTGTTAGCATCATGTTTCTGGTGTAAGACTACTTTGTTAGCTTGTAAATACCTCCAAAGGGCTTCCTATACTAATGAAAGGTAGAAATTTAACGAGGTATGCACAAGAACGCACAGTCCTGTCTAATATTCTGAAACACTAAAATGGTAAAATAATAAAGATTTACTGCAGCAACTACTGAAAATTTTTGAGGGGGCCATGGCCCCCTTGGACCCCCCTGTATCTCGGTCCTTGCTCAGAAATGCGTGAAAATGATATTCTTACTTTGAAGACAAACATTTAAAACGATGGAGTTTTACTTCGCAGGCCTAGAGGGGTATCGCCCTGGTTGAGGGTAATTGCGTTTTGACCGATTTTAACTCTCTTGCGTTTGTTGCTGAATAACAGGCGTTTGGGCCTAGTTAAAACCAAAAAGTGTGCAAAAATATTTTGGTGACTCCATTTGCTTAACATTTTCTTGTTTGTGTTTCTTAAAACTCCGTCCACAAACAGAGGGAGAAGTGCACAAAGAAGCTCATCTATGATGTAACTGTAAGCATCCGCCATTTTCCTTTCACATTTTGTTGCACAATTTTCTTTTTGCTTGGTTTCTTGACGTTGTTAAAACTTTCACAGCAAACAAATGGCCTCTTGCCAAGCTCCACTTGTTCAGAATAAGTACTTAACGTAAATTCAGAGATATGGCATCCGCTTCCGCCACGACGGGCTTCTTTTTGCACTCCGTCTGATTGGCCTAAAGTCGCCCTGGTTGAGGGTACTGTGGTATCTTCCGGTTCTTGAACGAAATCTACATTTTCAACGCATGACATGCGACTACTATTTGCTGTAAAAGGACATATTACGGGGCAAAAACAGGTTAGTTCTATCCGTGGACTGTAAAAACTAATTTTTTTAAAATCATAGATTGATTTAAGCATCGTTCAGTTCACCGAAGGAGGAAAACTTGATGTCAGCTTGCTTGAAAAGTCTTTGAACGAAGGCGGCAACGAATGTCAGTGTTTAGGATAACGAAACACAGCTAACACAATCAGAAAGCATTTGATAACAACAAAAACTCTTTAATCGTTGATATGCTGCTAATTTTCGCATCAAGTTATCTTAAATTTACCTGAAACCATGTGAAAATTTGGATACCCTCAACCAGGGCGACGTTGGAAATTTATGCCCTCTCGACCACTCTGTTCTCGAGTAGCTCGCTCTTAAAAACAGCATCACCAATGGCAAATATATTTTATATCAACAACAGTAAAGAGTTTACGAAGGTGTTCATGGTAAGTTTCGTTCTGAAAATTTTTTCGTTCAACAGGAATATTCTGACCAACGTGAAATACCCTCAATCAGGGCGACACCCCTCTAGATCTGCAGTACAGAGCGCCAGAAATGCAGTTTCCAAGTTAGTCTCTCATGGGAAGCAAAATTCGAACGAAAAACAAGGAATCTTTAGAATCTAAAGTTCTGAAACAAAAGCAACTTTGCGTTACAGTCGCCGTTGCCGTCGTGGTTTCGTAAACTCCCTATTGCTCGCCAGAGACTCCTTTGCATAGAAATACTCAAAACACTGAATCATTCGAATCCACCATTGATGCAGAGCATTTTGAATTACGGTCTTCAAATTATTCTTTAAGAAATGCAAATAATTTGGCCCATTTTAGGCCTAATCAAACTACTTTTGGGTCCAAAAGTCTTAAGTGCATTGGGCCACAGATTTGGAATGGCTTACATTATGAACTAAAATCAGCAAAAAATCTGAAAAGTTTTGATAAAAAAATGGGACGTTCCCAACTGCAAATGCAGTGCCTGTACTTGCTTACCAAACGTTTTTGCAAATTTAGAAAATATCAATTTTCTTTCTCTGCTTTGTATATTCGATTTTGATTAGTTAACATGTATATATTTAAAAAGTATGTATGTTATTAGCCATTTTATATGTATGATCGAATCAAAATAAAATTACAACAACACAACAACAACAACGACAACTGACGGTTGCGGTTTATGAGAGGAAATTGCTTGCGGTTGACGGGTTAAGAGCGCAAATTTTGGCGGTTTTGCGGTTTTGAGGCACCCTATAATAGACCCCCCTAACAGGGCGCATACGGAACAAGCTTAGACCTGAAATTGCAGAGGAACAGAATGGATTTGTAGAGGATAAAGGAACAAGAAATGCAATTTTTTGCCTTAGTACATTGATAGAACGATCAATGCAAGTCCAAAGAAACCTTTACTTGTGTTTTATTGACTATTCAAAAGCTTTTGATTGCGTAAAACACAGAGATCTATTCTCTATCTTGCACAACTTAAACATTGAAGGGAAAGATCTTAGAATAATCAGAAATCTATATTGGGATCAAAAAGCGGCTATGCGAGTTGAAGGTGAATTAAGTCCCTTCACTGAAATTAAAAGAGGAGTTAGACAAGGATGTGTTATGTCTCCTGACTTATTCAATATCTATAGTGAAATGATCTTGAGGGAAATAAGTGACATAGAAGGAATCCGAGTAGGGGGCTACAACATGAATAACTTGAGATATGCAGACGATACAGTTTTGATAAGTGACTCTCAAGAAGGGCTCCAGGCCCTGATCGACAAAGTAGGAACAGAAAGTGAAAAGAAAGGCCTTTTGCTAAATGTTAAAAAAACTGAGTGCATGCTAATTACAAAAAAGAGCAACAACACTATTATTGATCTAAAGTACAAAGGAATGAGCATCAAACAGGTCCATAAATTTAAATATCTAGGATGTGAAATAACATCAGATGGTCGATGGCATACTGAAATCATCAAACGTATAGCATTAGCAAAAAATACCTTTAGAAAGATGTCTCCACTACTTACAAATAACAGTATTAGCTGGGAGACAAAGTCACGTGTGTTAAGGTGCTATGTGTGGTCAACACTTTTATATGGATCGGAATGCTGGACAATTACAAAAGAACTGCAGAACAAACTAGAAGCTGCAGAAATGTGGTTTTGGAGAAGAATTTTGAAGATATCCTGGACGCATAAAGTCAGCAATAAAGATGTACTGATCAGAGCAAAAACTCAAAGAACATTGATGGAAACAATTAGGAAAAAACAACTTGAGTTTTTAGGACATTTGTGCAGAAAGAAAGGTTTGGAACACCAGCTGTTGACAGGAAAAATCGAAGGTAAAAGAGACAGGGGGAGGCAAAGAACAACATACATGGATAGTTTGAAGCTGCTGACCAATGAGAAGAATGCTGGAACTTTGCTTCAAAAAACTGATGATAGGGAAAACTGGAAGACACTGATCGTCAACGTCTGCAATCAGATACGACACAACAATTGAATTGAATTGAATCTAGAAAAACAACCTCTTTTTTGGAAAATTCAGATGTGAATTTGATTTTTGATTTGTAACCTTTCTTTTCAGCAAAAGTATTGCAGTATGAAAGGAAGTTTTGCAAACTGACTAGATCTCCCTTCCATATGAAAAATAATAACTATTATTATTATCATTATTATTATTATTATTATTATTATTATTATTATTATTATTATTATTATTATTAACAATTTGTTTACAGTTGGCAACATAAAAAATAGCTTAAGCTAATTTACAATTTTCGAAAAAATTAAAGATATTCATAAAAACCCTAAGTCTTTGACAAAAGTTTTGCACAATCTGCAGACGCAAGAACTCCCATCCCATAGTTTATTTTTTGTTTGAATTCAGAGAGTGTGTTTGAGTCTTTGATTCCTTTTGGCAAAGTGGACCACAAAAGGCAACCTCTGTATTGAATATTTTCTATTCCATATGTTGTTGTCTTTGCCATTGGCAGTTGCAAATGATTTTCACTTCTTAACTTGTAATGATTATTTTTCTCGGTAAAAACATCCCGCATAAAGGATGGATTCAAATTATTTTCTGTCTTGTATATCTCAATCATTAACAACTGCAGATTGTGCTGATGAGTGGTTAAAGTATTTTTCATCAGCTTTTCAAACTCAGTATCACTACCTTTGCATACCAGTAGCAATGCTCTTTCTTGGATGTGATTTATTTTTGAGTTTAACACCCTGTCATGGAACATCCACACAAGTGGACAGTAATTAAACTGTGACTTGATAAAAGAATTCATTAAGATTTCAGATTTAATAGGATCGATATAGGCGGATAAGCGAGCAAGTGCGTGGAGCTTCCGGTTGGCCTTTTTGCACAAATCTTCAACATGGTTTCTGAAGCTTAGTTTCTTATCAAAAGTTACGCCTAACAGTTTTTCATAATCGCTTTCATCAATTGTAGAATTTCCGATTGTAACTGTTGCTCTTTGTGTTCGGTTTTCGGAGCCTATTTTAACCCTTTGTGTTCGGTTTGTCAGGAACTATAAACCAGTTTCAGAACATTTTTATTGAACCAATATGCCTCTAACTTTGCAATTAGTAGATCGTGGGGTATACAATCGCATGCTTTTGAAATATCCATTAGGGTTGTTCCTACTATACCCGACGTATCTAGACACTTTTTCCAAGTCTCCACTACTCGAAACAGAGCATGTTGTGTGCTATATAACCTTGTCGAAGTCCAGAAAGCAATGAAGATAATGTACCCACAAAAACTGATTTATTTGCTCACTCATGATCCGTTCAAAAATTTTGGAGATGGCTGATAAGACGCTGATAGGTCTGTAATTAACTTTTTGGCATGTATCATCCTTTTGATGGATTGCACAAACGTCTGCTTCTTTTAGTTTGTCTGGAAAGCAACAGTTGTCCATAGTTCCATTAATGTAATCAGTTAAGTATGGGCAAATTACCTCTTTCGCCTCCTGCATAATTTTTGTTGCAATGTTACCACTGTTTGACCTACTAGTGTCTAAGGCTTCTATTTTAATCATGACGTTTAACAAGTTAACATTACTAAATTCAATTTTTTTCTCAATCTGGACATTACTTTTTATAGCAACAATACTTGGGTGGTTTTTGCATTTTTCTGTAGCTATGTCTACCTTATTTTCTAATTCATATAATTCAATCGAAAATAACTTTATTTATTACTGATACAAAGATCTAAAGATACTTATACCAAGGAAGGATACAAGGAACTGTATAAGCCCCTTGTTCCCTGTTGTAGTGTGCGTCAGTCTAGCAAGTTTTGTGGCGACACTTTGAGCAAACAAGAGCGATACTACAGGGGTGCCATACAAAGCACATTCCTACTTCTTTCTTGGGAGAAGTAAGTAAAAGAAAGTTCCTGAAAAATTCAAAGACAAAATTTTTTAATGATGTTTCTTGTACGAAATACGCAATTAAAGTTGTTTGACTCTCTGTAAATGAAATACAAAATTGTAGCGGTTGAGGATGGACACCTCAAGGAGGTTAATTTGAAGATATTCTTTATGTCTGTGTCAGCAAAGGGGGATTGGATTCGTCATACGCTCTTTAAATAGAGAATTGAAGTAGTCTGCATAATATTGCTTGACCCTGAGAGGGGGAGGGGGTGGGGTGGGATAACACGTTAGAGAACTTGCTATCGACGTGTGACCACACCTGTCATTCTTACGCTTTTTATACTAATAAGAAACTTTTTGATTCGTGGCACGCTTTTTCAAAGCGTGCAGTACTTGCGGATTGAAAGCCGAAACTTTTAGTCCTTTGTTCCCTTAATGAATTCATTTATTTTCTAATTCATATAATTCAATCGGAAATAACTTTATTTATTACTGATACAAAGATCTAAAGATACTTATACCAAGGAAGGAAACAAGGAACTGTATAAGCCCCTTGTTCCCTGTTGCAGTATGCGTCAGTCTAGCAAGTTTTTGTGCTCGTAAAGAGAGGGCAATATCATTCAGAATCATGTGGAAACTCAAGAAACACAAAAATCAACGCAATCGACTTTAAATCTAAAGTCCAAGGTTTAACGATACAGAAAGGAGGTGATCAATGTCATCTCTCACATAAGTGTCTTTGATGTTTTCGGTTTTCCATCGCCCATGCCTTTTGAATAGTCTATCTTGGACGCCATTGTTCGCTGCTGCTGATGCCCCACCTGATCTTAGACTATGCAAACCAAATTCCTTTCGATTCAATCCAATTCTTTCCAACAGCTTTAGCACACCCTCTCTAATCGTTGTGTAGGATGCTGGCTTATCCGTGTTTCTTAGTTTGTATTTGTCCGATTTCTTGAAGTATGTCATTGAACGGAATAGAAATTCGTCAGAATCATCTGGTATGTTCGCTCTCTGTAAATAAGATTGAAGGGTAGATACTGGACATAAACTTGAATTTGATTTCGCAATATAGGACCATTTACCATCCCTGTAGACATCTGTCTTACTTTTGGTTATGAAAATTTTCATAAATGTTGTGGAGAATTCTACATTGCTTCGTCTAATATTTGCAATTTCGTTAAAACGTAAAAATCCAGCAAAACCAAGCAAAATAATGACATAGTTTCGTCAATCCAACAGATTTGCTGTATCTCTACCGATCAACGTATAAACTTTTTGGATAGATTCAATGGTAATTGGTTCTTTTCTCTGTGCAGGCTTCTTGCACAAGCGTTTTGCAGCTTCTAGAATGTTAACACATAAAAATGATTATGTTGGGTCTTCAAGACCAGCGCTCTTATGATACCATTTTATTGCATAAAAAGAGCTTTCAATGACAGACAGCGAACTATTTTCTTGAATGAAATTCACTATATATAACGCAAAGTGTGAAGAAATTGCTGGAAAGGCAGACACATCAGGAAACTTTGTGGTCCATTTAAACCAATTATTAAATCCAACTTCATATCTCTTTTTAGTGTTACATGATCTAGAGTGGCCAATAATGGCTGGCAGTTTAGTGCATAACTCTTTCAGTGTGTCATTTGTTACTTGTTTTTGCAGCTTTTCTTTAATTAATGCTAGTTGTAAAAGGAGAAAGGAAAAACAAGGGTTAAGGTATTGAAAAATAAACCGTCCTTAACACATGCTCTAACTGTACGTCAGCCGCATGCCTTTGCATCCTTGCAGTTACATGACTATCTGGTTACTGGATAGTTCAGTTACATGTTATTCAATATTCAGTTAGTATCACTTCGCCAGCTTGTAATTTTGTGAATGATATGGTACCCCAAGCGCCTACCCTTGCAGCATTGCGGCGTACCTAGCTTCTGAAGCTTCTCTCTCCCTCTCTTTTCTTTTTGTCATGAAAAAATCTGCATAGCTATCAGAGCTCCTCGAAAATTCTCTGAACCTACCAAATTTAATGGACAATGGCCAGGCACGATGAGGGAGTCTGAATCGTCAAAAATCAAGAAATCCTTGACAAAATGATAAAACTGACCTTTCGTTTTGCATAGCAAAGGCCAAAATGTCGCAGACTCCCAAAAGGGCACAACTAAAACACCTGTAACCTTATTACCCCTTATGTATTGAATCACTGCTGGAATTAAATTAATCGGTGGTATCAACAGATTATTTTCACCTTCCCAATTCTGGGAAAGTGCGTCAACTGCTTCACTGCCTGGGCAGGAATATTTTGAATTAAATCTCTGAAGTTTCTTGTTTTGAAAATTGGCGAATCTGTCTACTGTAAAGGCCCCCAGAGTGAATTCAAATAATTAAAGAATGTGGAAGTTATTTCCCAGTCATCAATATCAATTATTCTAGAGACTCGGTCCGCTTCTTTGTTTTGAATCCTGGGTACCCAAACAGGTTTCAATGTTATCTGGTTTTGAAAACATAAATCGAATATCTCTAATGAAATTTCATGCAAATCAGCAACAGGGCTTCCAACCTTTATTATGTTTGCAGCGGCATAATTGTCCATTCTCCAAATAACTTTCGAAGATTTCAGAATGTTCGAGAAACTCCTCAGGGAAAACAAAACGGCCATCATTTCTCGCCAAGTTGAACTTTTCCCTTGTTCTTGTGAAGTAAAATTTCTATGACAAAAGTTTCCATTTTCAATGACCGCCCCCATCCCCACTGAACTGGCATCGGAAGATACTATTACTTGTGGATTCAAGGGGCACTTAATAAGTCTTCGGTTGTAAGAGTGAATGTTTTGAATCCAAAATAAGATTTCCCTATGGGCCTTCGGAAAGTTTAAGATATTGAGAGTTGCATCCCAAGAGGTTCTATTTTCAATAAGCGAGTGAAAATATCTCGTTTTTAACCTGACAATGTCGCCCACAACGTATTTTGCAGAAACAATCTTCCCAACTATTTTTGCTATTTTTCTGGAAGAGGTGTAAGGAGTTTTCAACAAAGTATGAATTTCTTCTGTTAGTGCGTAGACACGCTCATCAGTTATAAAGAGGAAATTTTTCTCCAAATTCAACGAAATCCCAAGCCAAGTTAGAGCTGTTGTGGGGTCCCAAATAGATTTTGCACTGTTTGCTACGAATCCTGACATTTCTAGCGACTTACGAACAAAAGAGGAACTCTCAATAGCTTTGATGTGACTTTTTTCGACGCCTGGGCCATCATCAAGATAGACGCAAATTTTTATTCCGTTAGAGCGCCAATACTTTACTAAGGGTCGTATCACTTTAGTAAAAACATAAGGTGCGGTAGAAATTCCAAAAGGAAGGACAGTAAAAACAAAATATTTTTTCTTTCCGTCAATAAGCCATGAAAGACCTAAGTATTTTCGATGATCGTGAAAAAGATCAACATGATGATACCCCTGCTTTAAATCAAATTTATATGCGAATGAATCTTCTTCTAGATAATTTTCCATCGCAGACCAATCATCAAACTTAATGTATTCCTTATACAAATGAGAATTTATATATCTTAAATCCAGAATCAAGCGTTTTTTCCCCGAAGAACGAATTGAAACAGACAAGGGACTTACAACTAAAGGAACATCATCCTTTTCGACAGCTGTTCCTAATTTTACCAAATTCTGGATGCTTTCAATTACAAAATCGCTGTTTTCAATTGCCGACTTGTTATTTTCGAATACAACACTATTTGGAGTTTCAACAAAAGGAATTTTGTAACCATTTTCAATAATATTGCAAACTTTTTCATTTGCATTAATAGATCTCCAAAATTTAATATTCCGCTTCAAATTTCCATTAACACGATTATCTTGGGCACTATCAGCTGCATTTTCTGAGGATATCTCATCGTAACTTGAAAAACAACTCGAAAAAAGAGGAATAAATGTAAAATTTGACTTATCTGGATTTAGGCAGGTTGTCTTGGCTGCGACCAAAGGTCTGAGGGTTGGTTGCATTGGGGCAATTTCTCCGCCAGTGACCCGCTGCTCCGCACGAAAGGCAGATGTCTGTTGGCTTTGGAATCTTTCCGAATTGGGGGCCTTGCTTTGAGAAGGCTGGCCTCATGGAGGGTTGGGCAGGAAAGGGCTGAGTGCTTGTGAAGTGCTGGACGCTCTGAAATGGCTGAAATGGCGGAGGTCTGGAATAAGTGGCGCTTGCTGGAAGTTTTCTGCCTGTGGAATACTGGTTTTTAGTTGTTTTCCTCTTTGCCAGGGCTCTTTTTTCGGCTTCTCGCATCGCTTCTCATCTTCACTATCGCTGGCAAGATCATCTGACATGTATTCATCAACTGTTGCCCACCCCGCTGGCGACCTGTCTGCAATTCGGATCAATTTGTTTCTCTTTTCGAGCTCCTCTTTTATTTGTACTATTTTCTTCTTCACCTTCCTCCTTGACTGGTCCTCGAGCAACTCGAGTGCTCTTTCAGCTTTGTCACAAATGGATTGGTTGAATTCGTACTACATTTTATTGGATTTATATTTGAATTCGCGGTTCTCTTCAGCTTTCAGTTTCTTGTGGGCCATTTCTGCAGCGTCAGTTGAGAGCTCTCTTTTCAGTGACAAAAATTTTTTGTCGAAATAGTTGCACATAAGAGTCATCGACTCTGCATTTGAAAGATTTGCGCTGTCTGTAGCGTGACTTTCTCCAGCGTGGGAAGTCCCTCTATCTCCGCTCTCGAGTTGGCCTAAATCTTGCTCAGAAGTCATGATGCCACCGCCACGTTAGAGAACTTGCTATCGACGTGTGACCACACCTGTCATTCTTACGCTTTTTATACTAATAAGAAACTTTTTGATTCGTGGCACGCTTTTTCAAAGCGTGCAGTACTTGCGGATTGAAAGCCGAAACTTTTAGTCCTTTGTTCCCTTAATAAATTCATTTATTTTCCATACTCATATCAATCCCATCATCATCCTTACATGAGGGATCTAGACCAAGGGAGTCTGTGATGTTAACAAAGTGAGGATTTAAGCATTCAGTAATCACTTTATCATCTGATATAACCTCGCCTACTTCGATAAGAAATGATTCAAGACAAACAACATTGACTTGGGGGGAAGGGGGTTTACAGAATACTTCAGTTTAATTAGTAGGCACTGTGATTTTTTTCGAAAAATGCTGAAAATCTTTGTTTGTGAGAAGAGGTTTTGGCGAGGATTGTAGGCTAGGCCTTCATATACCTGCAAAAATAATCATATACCGTGCCGCATGTCACCGGCAGGGCATGGATCAAGGGACAATGTTCAAAATTTAGCCGACGAGTTGCACGGAGCTCCAGGGTTAGGCCAAATAACAGCGAAAGTCTCTGTGTTTCAAATTTTGCAACGATTTTCTTTTAAATCCGGGCAGAGGAGATATCGAAGTGAGACTACAATCTTGGTCAAAATTCTTGGGACAAGTCACAAAATTGCACTATTTCAGTCTTTGATTCAGTGCCCCCCGCTCCCCCCGTTTCAATGTTGGTTGAATCAAACGCCATTCGACCATCCCAACATTGAATTAGGGGGGAAGGGGGATGAGAAGGTTCTAAACGTATGTTTTCACCTCGATATTTTAGGAAAAATGACGAAAACACAGAAATTTGCCAGTGTCCCAATTTATTTTGTCCAGGATTGTAGAACCGACACGATGCTTATTTCACTTTCACACAGAAGATTGTGTGCATTTATTGTGACAGAAGATGTGACTATCACGTAGTGGCAGCGTCAAGATGGCAGCCTGAGACAATTGATAAAATTATTCACATTTGCTGATTCACAGCGCTTGCATTCCGTGCAATGTTTTGTATTTAGTCAATTACTTGTTACAAAGAGTGCCAACGTTTCTTGATGTTCTGATCAGTGACACTTTCAAGAATATCTCGAACATACCGGGTCTCCCCAGAAAAATGCAACTGATTGAAAAATTCTGACCCAATTGTTTCAAATTAATGATTAAATAATTATTTTTCTCTAAATCTGCAATGATTAGTTTAAATTCTGACATATTTTTCAGAATTTTTGGTGACTTGGTTGCAGAATTATAAATCAACAAACTTTCAATTTGATGTCAGGGCAAAACTAGAGCTGCCAGCATTCGTGCAAAGTATACTGCAAAAGTACAAGCATGGCATACATGCAACTTCACAAGATTACAGACAAGCCCCAAAATTTGATCTAGAAGCTGTGACAAAGGGAGCCCTTGCTGATTCTGGAGATATCTAATTTTGAGGGAGCTTTCAGTGTTAATTTCCAATTAAAGGTATAACCCTAATGATGTCCTAGTTATTTTAGAGAAAGTTACTATGTCTTGACCGAAATCTTCATAAAAAGTATCTGTTAAATATTCAGATAACTTGTGTGTTGCGTGCTTGTCAGCAGTCTTCAGTAATTGCTGGGACTGTCACGTTTTATAATTTGACATTATAATTCACTTTTGCTAATGCAGCAGCTCTGGTTTTGACTTAAGGGCAATTTTGAAGTTAGTTGATTTTTAACTTTACAACCAAGCCTTCAAAAATGGAGAAAAGTTGCCAAAAATTGTTCTAATTATTGCAGATTTCTAAGCATAGGGCTCAAATCTTTCAAATCTTTAAAAAGGTGGGTGTAAAATTGAATCACACTTTTCTGTGAATTAAAGTGCAGGAAAGAAACTTTGGATAATTTGCTGTAAATTTGTCGTGGCAATTTTTTGATATCTTGATTATTTTCAAAATGGCGGACAAACGTCCATCGTAACTAGGAAAAATCCTTTATTTGCAAATGCTCTTATATCAATTTTTTCGATGTGCTTAATAAAGTCTGTAGTGTCCTTGATATACGAGTTAGTCTTCATAGCAGCCGGTTTGATAAAACTGTCAACCCATTCTGAAACTTTCGCTGTACAGGAATTATATCCGCTGCAGATCGGTCGCAAAGGAGGTAGTGTATTGAATTGTTTGTGGATCTTTGGCAGACCATAAAAGCAAGGGGTTCTGTTACCTTATCTTAGCTTGATATCCTCAATTTCTGTGATGTAACCTTTGTTTTTCATCTCATTAATCATCGAATCCAAATTTTTAATTATCATAATTATCATAAAGGTGATAGGTCGAATTATAGGCCTATATCGGTGCTACCCGTTGTCTCTCGTTTATTTGAAAAGCTTGTCTATAACCAGCTGTACGACTACCTTGACAAAAACAAGATGATTTTTTCTGATCAGTCTGGTTTTCGAGCCCTTCATTCGGTCCTGACGTCTCTGTTGAATTGTACGAATGACTGGTACCTAAACATTGATAAAGGTAAATACACGGCTGTTGTTTACATAGACCTCAAGAAAGCTTTTGACACAGTCGATCATGTTATTCTATTGAGGAAGCTCAACTTCTGTGGCCTAAAAGGAAAAGAACTAAGCTGGTTTCGTTCGTATCTCACCGATAGACGACAATGCTGCAAGGTAAACGGTCGAATTTCTGCTACAGACAGTATAACTTGTGGGGTACCACAAGGATCTTGTCTTGGTCCACTTTTCTTTCTTGTCGATATCAATGATCTTCCTAGTTGTTTGAAAAATTCTCTTGTATCCATGTATGCAGATGACACAAGCATTTACTATGCCTTTGAATCTGTCTCAGAAATTAATCAGGCAGTTAATGCTGACTTAGAAGCTTTGAAGGGCTGGCTTGAAGGAAACAAGTTGTCTCTGAACGTAGCTAAGACAGATGCAATGATCATAGGAAGCAATGGAAAGCTTAGAAAAATCGACTCTATCGATTCCACTAAACCGCAATTTAAGATTGGTTCCCAGGATATCAAGTTGGTAAAGGAGATCAAATACCTTGGTGTCCAGGTTGACCATCAACCAAAATGGACATCTCAATTAGCCTTAACAACTAATAAGATCTCTAGAGGTATTGGTATGCTTCGTTATGCCAAGCAGTACCTTCCATTATCAACCGTCAAGACTATGTATAACAGTTTAGTGGAGCCGTACTTTAGATATTGCTGTCCTGTCTGGGGGAAATGCTGGGGTGACTGTCATTGAAAAATTGCAGAAACTCCAAAATCGTGCTGCAAAACTCGTTACCAACAGTCCATTTGATGCGACCGCTTTACCAGTTATTCGTGCGCTTCAATGGCCCACTGTTAGGGAACTTATTGATTTTGAATCTCAGAAAATGGTTTTCAGATCCCTTAAAGGAGACGCGCCTTCCTACATGAAAGACATGTTCACGAGAGTCAACAATTCCACTGCTCGTTCTCTTAGGAATGCCGAAGTCGACCTCAGGTTGCCATTGTTAAAATCAGCAGGGGGGCAGAAATGCTTCTCGTACCGAGGCGCTAAGCTTTGGAACAGTCTTGGTACTGACGCTAAAAACTCTTCAACCCTGACAGCCTTCAAGAGAGAGGTGGAAAAATGAACACTTAAATCTTTTAATTTTTTTTGTTGATTTTTGAACAATTGTAATTTTAATTTAAATCGAAATACTGGTTTTTATTGTAAATTATTAATTATTGTAAGTTTTTAGCATGGCCCCCTGTAAATCAGTTATTCTAACTGAGGGGCTACCATGGGTAAAAAATATAAAATCAAATCAAATCATAATAATTATCATAGGTGATAGCTAATATTATCGGGTCCTATAACTTCTATGTAAAACTATTACTGTTGACGTTATCAGTAAACCATGTTTCTTCTTGTGCTTCTAAATCCGACATGACTTCATCAGGGTCCAGTGAACTCTCATCTAAATTAAATGGAGGAGGGAATTCTTCATCTTCCTCTTGTACGTATCTTGCTTCTTTTATCATACTATTGGCACCTTGTGGATCAAGGCTCATCGCCCAAGAGAAGTTTATTTGTGCCAAATGGACTTGGCCTCGTTTTCGGTAGATCTTACCAAACAAAAAGTATACTAATGCTTCTCTTGGAACGAGCTTTCGAAGTTCTTCTAGTTCATTCAGCGCTTTGTCATATCTTTCAAGAGTGCATAAGAATGATGCTTTATGGTATTTGCATAATGCATTCTTTGCCATCAAATGAATTGCTTTGTTTACAGTTTGTAAAGATTGTATATCCTTCCTCATTGCATGTTGTGTCACAGCTAAATGACAAAGAAGAACAGAATTCTTGGGATTAATCTGCAGCGCTTTCAAGAAATGTGTTTCTGCAATCGGAAAATGTTCTTGTTTATAATAAATCACTGCAATTCCATACCAAGCATTGTAATGTCTGCTGTCTAAAAGAATTGAAGTTCTAAAACATGATAGTCCTTTATCAAGCTCTTCTGTGAGAACATATTCATAACCAGGTAATGTGTAAGCGTAGGTGAAATCAGGATCTAATTGAATAGTTCGTTGTAGGAATTTGATTGCACAGTCATGCTCTTTTTACAAACTAAAACAATTTCCCATTGCACTCCAAGCATAAGGGGATAAGCGATCAAGTTCCACTAAATCCAAAGCGATTGATGAAAGAGAACCTTCTTTCTTCATAAACCAAAGTAGTGTTGAATATACATCCATGCCACCCATATGAAATTTATCAAGCGATCGAAGATCTACAAACTTTTGCTCTGCCTGGTGGTAATCAGTCATTTCGAAATAGGCAGTTGCAATTTGTTGCAGTACCCAGCAGGTATTAAGTTGGTGAGAAGGCAATGCCTCGAATAAGGCGACGGCTTTCTTGCAATCATATGATGCCAATGCAAAGTATGCCTTACCAATATCTTGCAGAAGTTGCATTAAACCATCTGTGCTAGATTTGATTGGTGAAATTGCTAATTTTTCTTCTCTTCTTTCAGATTTCGCTTCCTCTTCATCCTGTTCTTTTGTTACTGAACCTGGCTGAATATTTTCAGTTGTTGGAGTTAGAGGTTGCGGTGTTGAAATTCGAGTTCTTCGTGTCTTAGTTTTTCTGGTTTTACTAGCTTCAGAAATTTTCGTTGTCTTCTTGATTCCTTAGAACCACTGTTCGACCCACTTGCATTTGATCCAAACAATCTACTACTGCGTCTTAAGCCCATTCCGCCGATTCCAATTGACGTTGTGGTCGGTGATGGTGTCATGACCGCTGTTGATGTATTCGTAGTCTTTAGCTTACTAGGTCCGGCTATTATACCTGTGAAACTTGACCTTGTGGTTCTGCCTTCAATTTTTCTAGGAGCATGCTTTTTAGCCAGGGCTGACGGCATTCTGTTATCTATGATTGCAGTTGGTGAAGGAGTAACGAAGTCTGAAGACAATGCCTCCGCAGGGGGTGTATCTTGCGGGAAAACACCAAAGTTTGGTGTTAAAGGACTATTAGACGATGCAGTAGCTCCTAGCAAATTTCTTCCAACTTTCGATCTTGCTTGTTCTCTATTTGGCGCAGTCACTGAAGATTTCACTGTCTCCTGAAGATTTGGACATCTGGTTCTGTCCTGGCTTCGAGACAACTGTTGACGTCATCAATGGTGCTGACGTCATGGCTACGTCATGAGATGGATCAAGATTTTCAGAAGACACAGAGTCACATTGACAGTTCGTCTTTGCGTCTGACAAAACAGTTTGTGTTTTCGTTGATGAATTGCTCGAGATTCGAATTGGGTGAGGAAGTAATCCATGACTGTGTTAATTCCTGATGTTGATGTTTTGAAATAGTCTTGGGCATCAACTTTTTCACCCATTTGACAAAGACTTTCAAAAGAAGTCCAAAGAAATTGATTTGATTTGAGACTGGCCTTGTAACATTCTGCAGCTTTACTCAGTTGATCTGATTTCCTATAAACATTTCCTAAAAGCTGAAGGGCATAACCAGCAACATTTCCATGTTCATTGGTGATATTTTCAATTACTTTTGAGTTGAACAATGTGCATGCACTGCCAATAAGTAAGTGCTCAACTTCTGAGTGTTTATTCAAGTCAGAGCAGCACTTTGCCATGAGATATTATTATTATTATTATTATCATTATTATTATTATTATTATTATTATTATTATTATCATTATTATTATTATTGTTATTATTATTGGTTAATACATGCTAATATACTTAGCAGAGATGTTCCCTTGAGGTTTGGTGACAACAAGGCTCCTCAAACCTCAAGGACTTTTCTTAGGATCCTTGCAGAACAAAGGATGGCACCTTTCTGCAAGTCCACAATACGGGTCTCTATTCCGATGTCTTTCAGTCTCTTCGGTAGCAGCCTTGGCGTGGTACCAAGGGCACCAACTACAACTGGGATGATTTTCACTTGCGTGTTCCACAGTCTCTTTATCTCTCTGCCTAAATCTTGATACTTTTCGATCTTCTCAGCTTCCTTGTTGTCTACTCTATTGTCATACGGAACTGCAAAGTCAATGATCTTGCAATGACTGTTCCTTCTATCCTCCACAATCATATCTGGTCTTCTTGCTTCGATAGTATGGTCAGTCTCTATGGAGAAATCCCATAAAATTCTATAGTCATCATTCACCATGACAACCTCAGGCTCATGCTCATACCATTTATCTTTTACCTTAAATCCACAGACTTTGCTTACATCCCAATGCACTCTCTTACCCACCCAGTCATGTCTGCGCTTGTATTCTTTTTGGACTAATTTACTACACTCACTAAGTACATGGTTGATACTTTCGTCCACTTTTCCACACATTCTGCATTTGCTGTCGATCTGGGTCTTATCGATCTTTGCTTTTATTACATTAGTTCTGATAGCTTGTTCCTGAGCGGATATTATTAATGATCCAGTCTCCCTTTTCAAATTTCCATCTCTCAACCACAACCAGCGTTCAGGACCTGCCACTTCTTCGGTTTGTCTCAAATACTGACCATGTAATTCTTTCTCCTTCCAGCTGTTTTTTCTTTCATTCTTCATTCTTTTCTTGAAGCCTTTCGCTGTTTCAGTAACTTCCTCGATGTTTCTCGCTGCAGATAATATTCGTTCAGTGCTGTCAACAACATATTCTTCCAAGCCCAAAATGGCTGTGTTTACGGTATCTTCTACATTTAAAGGGTTTGTGCAAGGATATCAGCCTGCATTTGCACAGAGCAGAAAAATCTAAATATAGCCCATTGAAATTGATGGTCCGCACGTGTTGTTAATGATCGATAGCTGAAGAAACAATGCTGTGTTTGCGCATTCTCTTTGTTCTATTTATAGAGAAGCATATTTAACATTGCACACTCCCTTTAACGAGCCTCTACCTCCTTCCTTTCTCGGTATGTAGATCCTCTCAACATTACTCTTAGGGTGGTGTGCGTTATGCATTGTAAGAAGTTTTCTTGTTCTTATTTTATTAGTTTATTATTATTATTATCATTATTATTATTATTATTATTATTATTATTATTATTATTATTATTATTATTATTATAATCATTATTATTATTCATCTGACGATTCCCTAACAATAAAGCCAGCTGATAAAGGCAACGGAATTGTCATCATGGACAAAAATGTCTATCATGAAGCATGTCTAGAAATATTAAGTAATAGTAGCTACTATGAAGAAGTTCCAGAAGATCCCAACCCTAAGTACCGTAAAGAATTAGATAAAATAATTAGTGAGATGAACACTACATTGGAAAAACGGAAGAGACAAGACTTAGAGAAGGATCAAGAACACCCTGTTTTTATGGCTTACCAAAAATCCACAAGAGTTATAGCAAAATTCCACCTTTACGACCGATTTGTAGTGGTTTTAAGTCATGCACAGCTAGATTATCGGAATGGGTGGACAGTTTCTTAAAGCCAGCTGCTATGAAGACGGAATCATATATCAGAGACACAACAGACTTTGTTTTGCATATTGAAAGTTTGAACGATAAAGAAATCAATCTCACTGACGCGCTTCTCGTAACGATGGACGTTGTTTCCCTTTATCCCAACATATCACACCAAGAAGGAATATCTGCTTGTGAAAAGGCTCTTGAACAGCGGAAAGTCAAATCAATCCCCTCTTCCTAAATAACAAAGCTGATCAGTTTCATATTGACAAGCAACACGATGCGATTTTTGGACAAGTATTACCATCAAATAAAAGGAACTGCGATGGGAACGCCGATGGCAGTGAATTATGCTAATTTATTCATGTCAGCATTTGAAGACCAAATGATTGATGCCTACAAAAAAGAACATGGCTGTGTGCCACTTTCATGGGTCCGATATATAGACGACATATTCTTTCTCTGGAATGATGACATTTGAAAATTATAAAATTGAGAGATGTGACAGAAATCGAGAAGGGGGTGAAATTGCTCTCTATATAAAAGATAGCATAAAGTACCATGTACGCAAAGATTTGCCCGAGAAATCGCTTGAATTGTTGTGCATTGAGGTCGAGCCTTTAAAAGCCAGACCATTTTTCGTTATTTCATGGTACCGACCCCCTAGTGACACTGTAGAAACTTTTGATAAACTTGATCGAATTTTGCAGTTTCTTGAGACCGAGGGTAAAGAGCTTATACTCCTTGGTGATACAAATTGTGACTTCCTTAAGTTTTCAAGCACGTCAGATGTGTCCTGTCTGAATAATCCAAGCAAGCACATGCAACAAATCTACTGTTCTTATGAGCTAAAACAACTCATAAACAAACCTACGAGGGAAACTTCTCTACAGTCTACCCTTATCGACCACATTGCAACAAGTCACATCAACAATATTACATCTTCCGGCGTTCTAGAAATCGGTCTTAGCGATCACTACTTGGTCTACGGTGTAAGAAAGTTCCGGGGAGCCCTCAAGACTAAACATAAAGTAGTAACAACTCGCCAGATGAAAAAATTCAACGAGAGTGCATTTTTGCAGGACCTTGCATTAATTGACTGGTCGTTGATTTTGCAAAATGGTACTGATCTCAATGAGCAGGTAAGGAACTGGTGCGAAGTGCTCTCGATGATAATTGAAAAACATGCTCCTTTAAGAAAACGGAGGGTTGCCGAAAGATACACTCCTTGGTACACTTCAGAGCTAAGTAAGCTCTCGCAAGTAAGAGACAGAATAAAGAAAACTGCAGTTAAAAACCAATCTGATTTGTTATTTGCTGCATATAAACAAATCAGAAATAAAGTTACTAATATGAACCAAAAGCTAAAAAGGGATTTTTTCTCTGATAAAATAAATGCCTTTGAGGGTAACATGAAAGAAACTTGGAAAACCATCAACCAGATGATAAATAAGAGATCCAAAACTACTCATATTTCTTCTCTCGAGGATGGTGACAAAGATATTACTGACTCTCAACAAATTGCCGACGCTATGAACCAGTATTTTTGTAACATAGGAGAAAAGCTCAGCAGCAAAATTCCAACAAGGAGAAATCCCCTGTTATCTGGGGATGTTAAGATAAATCAGCATTCTAAAATCTTTAGGTTCAAGAACGTTGATGAAATGCAGATATGCACGGCAATGAAACGCCTTAAAAAATCTAATGGATTTGGTTTAGATGGTATTTCAAGCTATTTTTTGAAAGCCGGCATGCCTGTCCTAGCTAGCTCATTGAGTGCCATTTTTAATAATTCTTTGAGGCAGGGTGTATTTCCTGATTGTTGGAAAACAGCTAGGATTGCACCTATCTTCAAAGATGGCCCTGAAAAAAATTAAATCTAACTACCGTCCAATTTCGGTCCTACCAACGGTTTCGCGTTTATTTGAGAAAGTTTTGTATGGCCAACTTTACCAATACCTGGATGAAAATAAGTTGCTTTACTTGCACCAATCTGGGTTCCGATCATTGCACTCTTGTGTCACATGTTTACTCAAGAGCACGAATGATTGGTACACAGACATCGACAGAGGCAATGTCAATGCGGTCGTTTTCATCGACCTTGAAAAGGCTTTCGACACTGTAGACCATAGTATCCTGCTAGAAAAGTTGTCACTTTATGGCATAAGGGGTATTGAGCTTGAGTGGTTCAGATCCTATCTTAGTGGGAGAAAACAGTGTTGTAAGGTGAATGGGCACATATCGAACATTGAAAGTATTCGATATGGAGTTCCCCAAGGGTCTTGCTTGGGACCACTTCTCTTTTTGATATATATTAATGACCTTCCACTTGCACTTGATAATGCCAAAGTTACTATGTATGCAGATGATACCAGCATCTCTTATTCCTCTAAATCAGTTGATGAAATCAATTCAGCAATCAATGATGATTTGTCCAATCTCAAATTATGGTAAGAAGGCAATAAGTTGTCTCCAAATGTTACGAAAACTCAAGCTATGCTTATCGGTAGCAGGGCAAAACTCCAGAACATTTCTAACAGTGATGTCATTAGCCCTAAGTTTGTTATTGATGACGAAGTTGTCCCGATGATAAATGAAGCTAAGTACCTTGGAATACAAATTGACAAAACATTGGGTTGGAAGGAACATATCAACATTGTTGCTGCGAAGATTTCGCGAGGGATAGGGATGCTGAGATATGCAAAGAGGTACGTCCCACTCAGTACAGTAAAAACCATGTACAGAAGTATAGTCGAACCCTATCTACGATACTGTTGCACGGTATGGGGATGTTGCACTGAGGCAGACTTAAAAAGATTGCAAATTCTCCAAAATCGCGCTGCCCGTATTGTGACAAATGGTGCTTATGATGCACACTCCTTGCCCCTTATTAAAGGTCTGGGCTGGCTAACAGTTAAAGAGCTGATCAGGTTTGAAACGGCAACTACTGTTTTCAAATCTGTTAACCAACTTTGCCCAGACTATATGGCCCAAATGTTTCAAAGACAGCGTGAACAGGCAATGAGGACGCAAAGAAACACCGAAACTGACTTGAGACTTCCTTTGTTTAGAACAAACAATGGACAAAAGTCATTTGCATGTCGAGGGGCTACCGTTTGGAATAGTCTAGATCACCAAATCAAACTGTCTCCCTCGCTATCAAACTTCAAATTTAAACTAAAGGAAGGATTATAAAGCAAACTTTACGTACTTCCTTCCATCAAGAACATATATTAATTTTTCCTCTCTGTTGCAATTTAATTTCCTTTCTTCGTTTGGATAGGAATAATTAAAATTAGGTTTTTTTTTAGGGAATTTATCTGACAATGCATTAAGTGGTATTAGGAATTTCTTGAGTAATTAATTTTTTCTTTTTGTTTTTCTTTTCTGTTTTAACAGGGCACATTGTAAAGCAGTTTTTTTCCCGTATGAACTGAATGTTTTTTTACCCTGTATGAATAATTTAAAATGAAATGAAAATGAAACGAAATGCACACTCCTACACAAAGGGTCCTTTCACCCAAACAATTGCAAAAATAGCGTCATTTTCAGCCAAGCCCTGAGGTACAGACGAGTCATAACAGCAGATGAGAACCTAAAACTGAACCTGGACAAACTCAAATCCAACCTCATCAGAAGAGGATACACACTATTAGAAATAAACAAACAATTTGAAAAAGTTTCTAAACTCTCCCAAAGAGATGTTCTTTTTAAACAATCCATTGCGAAAGAGACAGGAAACCTCCTCCCTTTCGTAATACCTTACGATGAAAACACTGTAAAAATTAACAATATCTTGAAAAGACACTGGAATATGATAGAACAAGATGAAACATTGAAAAAGATTTGGCCAGAAAAACCCTTCTTGGCATTACAACGACATAAAAATTTAGCCGATCTCTTGGTACACACATCTTTGAGTAACAAACATAATACTCCTGAGAGCACAAGGTATGTCTAAAACTTTTGACTAAAAACTTGACTAATTACAAACCTACTGTCATGCAAAGGAGGTTAGAGAGTAACTTTGGAAACGAGGTTACTGGATGCTCTGCGGACCACATCGCGTCCCGACCGTAAAATGCATCCGAAACGCGGGTCCGCAGTTGGTTGGCTTGATGACTCATACGCCTCCAGCATGACAGTTTAGGTTTAAATTGGCATACTCGAGACTTTACAACATGTCTCCAAATCCATCAACACGGGAAAATGTTTTCCGTAATGACATACTCTACATGGGTGATCATCCGTGCGGCGCTGGGTTGGCGACTAGTCACATTTCATATTGTTATTCATTTTTTATCATTTAAAAATAAACATTTATAATTCTTCCCTTTATCGTTATAGTACACTCTTGTAATTCACTCACATTGTGACTGAAGAAGATCTACATAAGATCGAAATATTTCACTGAAAAGTTCTTGTTTTTCTTGAATCTATTATTATTATTATTATTATTATCATTATTATTATTATTATTATTATTATTATTATTATTATTATTATTATTATTATTATTATTATTATTATTATTATTATTATTATTATTATTATTATTATTAAAGCGAACTAAACCATCTTTCAAAGCCAAACAGAAAATAAAATATAAAAAACAAACACTGTTGGATTCGTAAACGTTTCGATTAAAATCTTCATCAGTAATTTTACAGCCTGATATTATTATTATTATTATTATTATTATTATTATTATTATTATTATTATTATTATTATTATTATTATTATTATTATTATTATTATTATTATTATTATTATTATTATTACTATTATTATTCTTATAGTATGGCAACGAGCCTTTTTGCAAGGAAGAAACAGGCAGGATCTGATTTTCAGTTTAAAAACGGCTTTAGATGACTTCAAACATATCAGTACAAAGTTGCACGTCCTGTTTATTGACTTCGCAGATGCCTATGGTAGCATCAAGCATGATAAAATGATACAGACACTGAGCGAGTATGATATTCCTGCTACGTATTGTAAGATCATCAAGAACATTTATGAAGGAGCATGTTTTCAAGTCATATGTGGGAACACTTTATCAAAAAAGATTTACATCACGAGGGGCACAAAAACAGGAGACCCACCAAGTGTTATCATCTTTCTGATGGTATTAAATAGAGTTTTACAGCCTGCTTTCAATTATTCCTTGATAGCTCTTAGTATTCAAAATGAAAGAAAAATTAACCCCCTACCTATTCAAGCATATGCAGATGATATCGCAATGGTTTCTTATGATTTCAGAATGCTCAAGAACATGTTAGAAATAAGTGAGCCACTATTTAATGGTGCTGGATTAAAAGTGAAGGGACCAAAATGTGCATTATTCTATGAAAGGAGTTCAGGCAATAACTGGTATAAAGGAAAGAATGATAGACAACCAGTCATAGAGATTCAAGGAGAAAAGATTGAAACATATAAGAGATCGCAGGCATACAAATATCTTGGTAAATCTCTCAGCATTTGTGGTGAAGACCCAAAGCAAGTTGAAGCCTTTATCGAAGAATTCAAAGAAACTTTGAATAAGATTGACGCTAGCTCCCTTCCAATCCCTCTAAAACTTAGTGCGTTTAACAACATGGCTCTAGCCAAAATATTACATCACTTTGACAACACAAGAATAGAGGAACAACAACTAGGAGAGATGGACAGTAAAGTTAGCTGTGTCGTAAGAAATATGTTTGGGTTGTACCCTAAAACAACCGATAAAGTGTTTTTCATTGGCAGGCTACAAGGGGGGCTTGGTATAAAAAAGCCATCCAACGTTTACAGAGCTACACGAATCTCAAATCTAGTCAACATGCTAAACCACGGAGAAGAAAATATAAGGTATATAGCAAGAGAATCGTTAAGTTTGGATATGAGAGCGCGGGGTGTAAGAGCTACAAACGGTGAAAAGAACTTTTTAGGCTATGAATTAGATGATAACGACAGACCGGTGAAAAACAAAACTTACGGTGGAAATTCAGATTGGCCAGATCTTCTTTTCCAAGTGAATAAGTTGAAAGGGTGTGTCATATACGAGGATAATTTGGCGAAAGTTGTTGTCAATGGAAAGAAACTTAGTCATAAAAATCTGAAGCAAGAGATCGAGAGAGAATTGGAAAAACTTGATGTAGCAAAGTGCTCAGAACTCAGGTTTCAAGGGAAATTCATAGGAATAGATGCCATTGATCGGAAAATATCACATCAAATATACTACGGTTGGAAGCTTTCAGATAGTTTAGTAAAATTTGTGTTACGAGCAAGGATGAACCAAATACCCTGCAACCAGCTGATCAATTTTTGGAATAAAGATCACGACAAAAAATGCTCGTTGTGCAACCATCACACAGAGACGGTAGCCCATTTAATGAACTCTTGCAACAGATTTAAAGATCTTTACTCAAAACGACACGATAGGATAGTAGAAGCCATCTATCAAAAGATTCGTCGGTACAGTGAAACGTCAGTCAAGTTTGTTAACAGGATGGCAGAAATAGCATTGCCAAATTTACGAACTGAACTACAGCAAATCAACAACCGGAAGCCTGATTTGCTAGAGATAAAGTCTAACGAAAAAGAATGCGAGATCATAGAAGTAACTGTATGCTTCGATTTGTACATGTCAGAGTCATATGAAAGTAAAGCTAGGAAGTACCAACAACTCAAAAACATATTGAATCGGAACGGGATAAAGACAAATATAAGAATATTGTGCTTTGGATCACTTGGAACTGTTCACCAAGACGCAAGAAAGAACTTAAGAGGATTAGGACTGTCGAGTGAGGAGGCAAAGTCTACAATGAAATGGTGCAGTGTATCTAATATGATATGTGGAAACATGATATGGCGAAACCGATGCAAATGGATTCACGGACAGACTGGAATTTGATGTTATGAGTATGCTGGACAAACATTTGACGTTGAGACATCTTAGTTAGCTCTCGTTAGTCAAATCATATCAGAATTTATTATTATTATTATTATTATTATTATTATTATTATTATTATTATTATTATTATTATTATTATTATTATTATTATTATTATTATTATTATTATTATTATTATTTCAGTAATTATCACAGTGTAACTGGCAATGCATTGTCCACTTTCAGGTTACATCCCGTAACTTAAGAAAGTGTGCGTACTGTCTGTATCGAAAACATAAAAAGTCTTCCTGCTATTCATTCTCTTATGTCCAGTACTTTCCTCACAATCCTGGCCGTGCCTATGAGGCATGCTTTCTGCAATGGTTGTACTCCTGGGTCAAAGTCTAATGCTGCAATGTAACTCTTGAATCGTTTTGAGACTACCCCAAGTGCGCCTATAACAACTGGTATTATTGCAACTTTCTTTACTTCGTCCTTCCACATTTTCAAAATTTGATACTTTAATTCGTTGTAGTGGTCCAGCTTCTCCTCCTCTTTCTGCTTCACTCGAGTGTCAAATGGGCATGCCACATCGATTATTTGGCAGGTCTTTTCTTTCTTGTTCTTTAACATGATGTCTGGTTTGTTATGATCAATGCGGGTTTCAGTCTGAATAGAGAAATCCCACAGTAATAATACTTCATCATTTTCAAGTACCCTATTTTCTCTTGTCACTATATGGTTGTAGTACTTGTCGTCGCACTCAAATCCGAATTTCTTGCACAGGTACCAATGAATGACGGCTGCCACTTTATCATGTCTCCAGCTTTTGTATTCTCTTTGTGCTAATTTTTGGCATTCAGATACAATATGTGCAATTGTCTCTTCCCTTTCCCCGCACATTCTGCATTTTGATGATATATTTTCTTTATCAACATTGCTCTTTACCCAATTCGTTCTCAGGGCTTGGTCTTGTGCCGCTAAAATTGTCCCCTCCGTTTCTTTCTTTAGGTACCCGTTCTTAAGCCAGTTCCATGAATTCTCTTCATCTCTTACGTCCATTGTCTCTTTGTAGAATACTGGATGAAGTTTCTTTTGGAGATATTTATGCTTCCTTGCCTCTGTTAGCTCTTTCTTCTTATCTTTCGGGTCACCTTCATCAGATACAATACCCTCTCTACCTACTTCAGCCAATAACATTTCGCTGCTGTTGTAGATGTAATAGCCAATATTAGTTTGCTCGATTTTGACACATTCTTCAACACTTAACAATCCTCTTCCTCCCTCTGCTCGCTTCCAGTATAATCGGTCTACATCAGCTTGAGGATGTAACGCTCTACATATGTTTAACAGCTTCCTCGTTTGCCTGTCCAGTTCTTGTAATTCTAATTTTGTCCAATCCAATATTCCTGCACTGTACCGTATTATGGAAACCGCCCGCGCATTTATAGCTTGGATGACATTTCCACCATTCAGATGTGATTTTAGTATTTTCCTCACTCTTCTGACATATTCTTTCTTTAACTTCTCTTTCATTTCTCTGTGCTTTATATCATCAAATTGAAGAATTCCTAAATACTTGTAGCCCTCTTGGTTATCTAGTGATCTTATCTTCTTGCCATTTGGCAATTCAATTCCTTCACTTATTACAAATTTTCCTCTCTTCATCTGAATCATCGCACATTTTTCGATCCCAAAGTCCATTCCTATGTCCTTACTGAACACCCTGACTGTCTGGATAAGAGTGTCTAACTCTTTTTTATCTTTTGCATAGAGCTTCAAGTCGTCCATGTAAAGCAAATGATTCACTTTTGGCCTATTCTTTCCTAGATGGTAGCCATCTTTCATATCATTAAGCAGCTTTGACAGTGGAATCAATGCTAAAACAAATAAGATCGGTGACAAACTGTCACCTTGGAAAATGCCTCTTCTGATATTTATTTCCCCTAGTGTCCTTCCTCCTGCGGTAAGTGATGTCTTCCAGTGTTTCATAGATTTAGTGAGAACTTCAATCACATTCGGTGTAATGTTATACAAACGGAGACATTCTAACAGCCACGAATGTGGCACCATATCAAACGCCTTCTTATAGTCTATCCATGCCAGACACAAATTGGTCATTCTCTTCTTGCAGTTCTTCAGTATCATCTTCTATGATTAGCTGATCTTTGGTCCCCCGACTCTTTTTTCTGCAGCCCTTCTGCTCTACTGGTAGTATGTTGTTTGATTCTAAGTGGCTGTATATTTCCTCGGCAATTATTCCAGTAAACAACTTCCACATCATGGGCAAGCACGTTATTGGCCTAAAATTTGACACCAAATTTCCTTTAGTCTTATCTTTTACGATCAAAGTCGTTCTGCCACTAATTCCTTTATTATTATTATTATTATATTATTATTATTATTATTATTATTATTATTATTATTATTATTATTATTATTATTATTATTATTATTATAGTATGCTTCGATTTGTACATGTCAGAGTCATATGAAAGTAAAGCTAGGAAGTACCAACAACTCAAAAACATATTGAATCGGAATGGGATAAAGACAAATATAAAAATATTGTGCTTTGGATCGCTTGGAACTGTTCATGAAGACGTAAGAAAGAACTTAAGGGGATTAGGACTGTCGAGTGAGGAGGCAAAGTCTACAATGAAATGGTGCAGTGTATCTAATATGATATGTGGAAACATGATATGGCGAAACCGATGCAAATGGATTCACGGACAGACTGGAATTTGATGTTATGAGTATGCTGGACAAACATTTGACGTTGAGACATCTTAGTTAGCTCTCGTTAGTCAAATCATATCAGAATTTATTATTATTATTATTATTATTATTATTATTATTATTATTATTATTATTATTATTATTATTATTATTATTATTATTATTATTTCAGTAATTATCACAGTGTAACTGGCAATGCATTGTCCACTTTCAGGTTACATCCCGTAACTTAAGAAAGTGTGCGTACTGTCTGTATCGAAAACATAAAAAGTCTTCCTGCTATTCATTCTCTTATGTCCAGTACTTTCCTCACAATCCTGGCCGTGCCTATGAGGCATGCTTTCTGCAATGGTTGTACTCCTGGGTCAAAGTCTAATGCTGCAATGTAACTCTTGAATCGTTTTGAGACTACCCCAAGTGCGCCTATAACAACTGGTATTATTGCAACTTTCTTTACTTCGTCCTTCCACATTTTCAAAATTTGATACTTTAATTCGTTGTAGTGGTCCAGCTTCTCCTCCTCTTTCTGCTTCACTCGAGTGTCAAATGGGCATGCCACATCGATTATTTGGCAGGTCTTTTCTTTCTTGTTCTTTAACATGATGTCTGGTTTGTTATGATCAATGCGGGTTTCAGTCTGAATAGAGAAATCCCACAGTAATAATACTTCATCATTTTCAAGTACCCTATTTTCTCTTGTCACTATATGGTTGTAGTACTTGTCGTCGCACTCAAATCCGAATTTCTTGCACAGGTACCAATGAATGACGGCTGCCACTTTATCATGTCTCCAGCTTTTGTATTCTCTTTGTGCTAATTTTTGGCATTCAGATACAATATGTGCAATTGTCTCTTCCCTTTCCCCGCACATTCTGCATTTTGATGATATATTTTCTTTATCAACATTGCTCTTTACCCAATTCGTTCTCAGGGCTTGGTCTTGTGCCGCTAAAATTGTCCCCTCCGTTTCTTTCTTTAGGTACCCGTTCTTAAGCCAGTTCCATGAATTCTCTTCATCTCTTACGTCCATTGTCTCTTTGTAGAATACTGGATGAAGTTTCTTTTGGAGATATTTATGCTTCCTTGCCTCTGTTAGCTCTTTCTTCTTATCTTTCGGGTCACCTTCATCAGATACAATACCCTCTCTACCTACTTCAGCCAATAACATTTCGCTGCTGTTGTAGATGTAATAGCCAATATTAGTTTGCTCGATTTTGACACATTCTTCAACACTTAACAATCCTCTTCCTCCCTCTGCTCGCTTCCAGTATAATCGGTCTACATCAGCTTGAGGATGTAACGCTCTACATATGTTTAACAGCTTCCTCGTTTGCCTGTCCAGTTCTTGTAATTCTAATTTTGTCCAATCCAATATTCCTGCACTGTACCGTATTATGGAAACCGCCCGCGCATTTATAGCTTGGATGACATTTCCACCATTCAGATGTGATTTTAGTATTTTCCTCACTCTTCTGACATATTCTTTCTTTAACTTCTCTTTCATTTCTCTGTGCTTTATATCATCAAATTGAAGAATTCCTAAATACTTGTAGCCCTCTTGGTTATCTAGTGATCTTATCTTCTTGCCATTTGGCAATTCAATTCCTTCACTTATTACAAATTTTCCTCTCTTCATCTGAATCATCGCACATTTTTCGATCCCAAAGTCCATTCCTATGTCCTTACTGAACACCCTGACTGTCTGGATAAGAGTGTCTAACTCTTTTTTATCTTTTGCATAGAGCTTCAAGTCGTCCATGTAAAGCAAATGATTCACTTTTGGCCTATTCTTTCCTAGATGGTAGCCATCTTTCATATCATTAAGCAGCTTTGACAGTGGAATCAATGCTAAAACAAATAAGATCGGTGACAAACTGTCACCTTGGAAAATGCCTCTTCTGATATTTATTTCCCCTAGTGTCCTTCCTCCTGCGGTAAGTGATGTCTTCCAGTGTTTCATAGATTTAGTGAGAACTTCAATCACATTCGGTGTAATGTTATACAAACGGAGACATTCTAACAGCCACGAATGTGGCACCATATCAAACGCCTTCTTATAGTCTATCCATGCCAGACACAAATTGGTCATTCTCTTCTTGCAGTTCTTCAGTATCATCTTCTATGATTAGCTGATCTTTGGTCCCCCGACTCTTTTTTCTGCAGCCCTTCTGCTCTACTGGTAGTATGTTGTTTGATTCTAAGTGGCTGTATATTTCCTCGGCAATTATTCCAGTAAACAACTTCCACATCATGGGCAAGCACGTTATTGGCCTAAAATTTGACACCAAATTTCCTTTAGTCTTATCTTTTACGATCAAAGTCGTTCTGCCACTAATTCCTTTATTATTATTATTATTATATTATTATTATTATTATTATTATTATTATTATTATTATTATTATTATTATTATTATTATTATTATTATTATTATAGTATGCTTCGATTTGTACATGTCAGAGTCATATGAAAGTAAAGCTAGGAAGTACCAACAACTCAAAAACATATTGAATCGGAATGGGATAAAGACAAATATAAAAATATTGTGCTTTGGATCGCTTGGAACTGTTCATGAAGACGTAAGAAAGAACTTAAGGGGATTAGGACTGTCGAGTGAGGAGGCAAAGTCTACAATGAAATGGTGCAGTGTATCTAATATGATATGTGGAAACATGATATGGCGAAACCGATGCAAATGGATTCACGGACAGACTGGAATTTGATGTTATGAGTATGCTGGACAAACATTTGACGTTGAGACATCTTAGTTAGCTCTCGTTAGTCAAATCATATCAGAATTTATTATTATCATTATTATCATTATTATTATTATTGTTATTATTATTGTTCAGCAATCATTATTATTGATGATGGCCAACAGGATGGACGTGTCGTGAGACGCTCCTTCTTCTTGTGATTCATTTAAGCCGAAAATACTGCCTTGTATATCACCAGAATCTTAGCATCAAATGCAATTGATACAGAAACTGAAGAATTACGCCTAAATGACCTGAAAGGATAAATGACCATGAGTGGATGGAATTTGAAAAACAAGAAAGGGCCTTTCGTCAGTCTTTGAGCAGTAGGGGAGTATTTTATGATAAATTTATCTGCAAGGGTGATTTTAGCAAATGGAAAAGGGTCTTGAAAGTCATCACTGGAATATTCGTGAAAGGTGGGGAATTTCAACAACAAAATTTCAATGGCAAGCCATGGAACTTGAATCTTTGCAAATATTGTTTACGTATTTTGAAATCGTTACCAAGGGAACCGTTCCTTGGTGATTACAGAGATGAGTCAATATTGTTGCAGTTAGAAAAGCAGTTGTCTTATGTTAGTAAAACAGTACAGCCATTCTTTTCACTCAAACAAGGCGTGTTCACGGATGATCCAGTTTCCCGAAGTAAACTAACAGATCTTTGGCCGCATAAAAGAAAGAAGGCAATTCAGATTATAAAGAACGTTTCAGTTTCAGTTTCATATCTTTAAATTCCACTACATACAATTTATATATAATTAACTATACTTAACAAATAACTAAACTACAGGGAAATAAGACAACATTACAGAAAATTAATACATTGATACGGGAAATTAATACAATATACAAATAAGGAGAAACGAAATAAATTGTATGGAGGGAATTACTTAGAGGAGGAGCTCTCTCAATAGGTAAACTAATCGAGGAGAGAGCCCCCCCCTTCAACTGTGATTATCTGAAATTAGTAATTTTGGTCGGATTTAAATGATTCCAAACAATGTAAGCAGTTGATTTTTCTAAATAGAAATCGTGCAAATAGCAAGGGTAGCTTAGAATTATACATTGACAGTGTTCAATAAGTGAAGCTTCAGTTGTTTTTTGAAGGATACTTTCGATGGGGCATTTCGGAGGTCCACTGGTAATGTATTCCAAAGTTTAGCACCAAGATATCGAATTGACTTTAGACCATATTGAAGACTGTTCATACGGTATAAGTACAGATCACCTTGACTGGCCTGTCTTGTGGAATATTGATGAACTGATGAGCTGAATAGGAAGAAGTCATGAAAGCAACAAGGTGAAGTTTTATTAACAGAGTCATAAACAAAGGTTAACAGGCGGAGTTCAAAAATCTCAGAAAGCTTAAGAAGTTTAAGATCTTTAAAGATTGGAAAAGAGGCTGAAATGAGATAGCTCTAACAGCTTTTTTCTGCAATTTAAAAATTGGATCTATGTATGATGCAAAGGTTTGGCCCCAAACAATAAGACCATATTGTAGGAAGGACAAAAACAAAGCATTGTACAAACAAAGTAAAACATCTAATGGAAGTAGGTTTCTTATTTTGAAAAAGATTCCACAAGTTCTAGCTAATTTTTTAGAAAGTTCACTGAGATGGTATTTCCAGCTTAGATGCTCATCCAAGAGAAGCCCTAAGAATTTAACAAACTTAACTCTTTTAATTTGTTTTTTCCCAATTTTTATTGTAGAATCAGAAGGAACATTCCTAGAAGAGGAGTGAAAGATAATATAGTTTGTCTTATCAATGTTTAATGATAATTTGTTAGCATCAAGCCATCTTTTTATTGATCTAAGTTCTTTGTTAACAATTTTGAGTAAATTAGATAAATCTTTGGATTCACAGTAGATATTTGTATCATCAGCAAAGAGATAAAAATTAAGTTTCTTAGAAGCATTTGGTAGATCATTGATGTAGACAAGGAAAAGTAATGGGCCTAGTACAGAACCTTGTGGTACACCACAGGTAATTGAAAGCAAGTTAGAATTACTTCCATTGACAGAAACATATTGCTTTCTATCAGATAAATAAGATCTAAACCACTCAAGGGCACAACCACGCACACCATAGTGTTCCAATTTTGACAGTAAAATTTCATGATTGACAGTATCAAAAGACTTTTGTAAATCAATAAAAATGCCACAACCAAATCTTTTATTATCAAGTGTATTTCTAATAGCTTCTGTCAAACTCACTAGGGCATGATCAATCGAGTGGTTTTCTTGAAATCCAAATTGCAAAGAATAAAGAACATTATGTACCTCAAGGAATCTAAACAGTCGTCTGTACATTAATTTCTCAAATATCTTACTGAAGATGGGTAAAAGAGAAATAGGCCTATAATTAGATGGTAGCTCAGGATTCCCTTTTTTGAATAGAGTTATCACTTTGGCTATCTTGAGTTTATCAGGAAAAACACCGGACTGGAAAGACTGATTCACAAGGAGAGCAACAAGGGGGGAGACTGAGGATCCAAGGATTTTTAGCAATTTCATGGGTATACTGTTAGGACCAACAGATTTAGATGGATTTAGAGTATTGATTAGGTCATTAACTTCTATGAAAGTAACTGGAGTAAGGAAAAGAGAATTAGAAGTTCTGTTAGATAGATAGTCAAGAGGAGATTTGGGAGTCTTTGGGATTGTCTTTGTTATTTCATCAGCAACATTTACAAAGAAGTCGTTGAATATATTTGAAATTTTGCTTGGTTCTGATGTTACATTTCCTTCCATGTCTTTGATTTTGTTAGTTGTAGAAGAGGTAGACGATTTATGAGAGATGATTGTCTTTATACCTGACCATAATTTCTTCATATTTTGAGTGTTAGTAGAAAAAAAATTATGAAAATAATTTTCTTTGCTTTTTTTTATTTCATTAGATACACGATTTCTAAATTTCTTATACAGTGTAAGATTATCATTAGTTGACTTTTTCTTTAATTTCAGCAAAATTCTGTCACGGATTCTCATCATCTTTTGAATTTTATTATTTATCCATGGTTTATCCTTCAATTTCATTTCCTTTCGGCTCCTTTTTATGATAGGTGCATGCTTATTTGTCAAAGTGCTAAGGTCTTTCAAAAATCTGTCAAATTTTTTGTTCACATCCATGTCACTAGTTTCAAAATAAGTAAAGTTAGTCTGGTTAAACTCCTCAAGAAATTTGTCTTCCTTAAATTTAGAATAATCATATTTGAATGATTCAGATTTGTTACGACTGACCTGAGCATTTTTCAAAATCAAGAACTGGGGAAAATGATCAGTAATTTGCATCAAAATGTTGCCACTTGTAATGTTGGCATTAGTAGCATTGGTGTAAATGTTATCAATAACAGAGGCTCTATGTTCTGAAACTCTTGTTGGATGATGAATACAAGGAAGAAGGTTGTGTGAAAAAAAGTTATTGACAAAGTCTGTTGTTGGTGTATGGGAAGCATAATCAAGTAGATTGACATTGAAATCACCCATAATAAATACCAATTTGTTTGAAGATATCTTTGATAGAAGATTATGAAAGTGAGATGTGAGGTTATCAACTTTTGAACTTGGGTGTCTATAAACACAGCAAATAAGGAAATCTTTGTCTTTTTTATTTTCAATCTCCACCCAAACTGTTTCAAAATCATCCGTGCAAGAATCTAAGTCAATTCTAGGCTTAGAAGTAAGTGAATTTCTAATATACAAACCAACACCACCGTTCTGGGTATGTGATGAAGTTTTAAAGAAGGTAAAGCCAGGAATATCAACATTAGATGAAATAGGATTGTCATTAGAATCCCATATTTCAGACACCCCAATGACATCAAGATTCAGCTTAGTGTGAGCAGACAAGGAAACTAGTTCATCATGATGAGGGGACAAGCTTCTTATATTGGAGTGAAGAATAGAGAAATCGCCAGAGGATGACTGTAAGGAGGACAGCTCAGGTAGAGTGAAGTAGCGAGAATCAATAGTTTGAGGCATATGTTCATCAATATCAAAATCACTAAGATTAGGCAAGTCCATAAGGTTAGATGTAATTTCAAACATAGGGGCAGAGTCAATGAAAGAGGGCAGGTCAAAATCACCGATGCCTAATAATTCTTCATTAGGTAATGAGCCAAATGGAAACATATCAATGGTACACTTTTTACAAAACCAAGAAACATCATCAGGTTCTTTCTCAAGTTCTTTGTATTCTGATGTAGAGATGTCATTGCATTTGATATGGACATAGAAATTGCAGTTATTGCAAAAAACTGCCTTTTGGTTGGCATGAATATTTTTGTGGCAAATACCACATGGAAAATTAGTTGTACTTGCCATGATTCGTGATCAAATTTAGAACTGATCTGAAAAAAAAATAAAATAAAAGGTTCATATGCAAAGTTAAACAAAAAGTTAATTTTTAATGTGACTAATTTGGTAGTTCACAATACCATATACTTAGCTGAAAGAAATTTCATGGTCACTGTTACTGGGCTCATTAACTCTTTCACTTTCATTGTTGATGGACTCACTGACAGTTTCATTCTCATCTGGTGGCTTTGCTTTACGAAAGTGAGGATTTCCATTTTTTATGACCAATTTGTCCATGACAAAATAGGCAATTTTGCCTCGTTTTCTTGCTTCAATGAGTTCTGGAATTCGTTCCTTTCTCCTGAGAAGGGTTCTTCTGGACAGGTCTTGAACAAATCTGACACCCTCAGGCTTTGTTTGCCTTGCAAGTTTCAAAACTTCTTCTTTGTCTTTCCAGCGAAGAAATTTAGCAACAATGGGGCGTGGCTCATTACTTCTTCCAAACTGATTGAGGTGAGATCGATCATGAGATGATTTGCCTGGATACCCTACTCGATGACATCTCTCTTTTTCAAAACTTTTACTTGACCCCAGATTATCCTTGATCAGATTTTGTACAAGCTCTTCAGTGTCATCCCATGACTTTTCTTTGTCTGGGTCTTCTTCCATTCCAAGAATCTTTACGTTATTACGCCTATTTTGGTTCTCCATGTACTCCACATTGTCTTCCATTGCTTCAATGTAATCAAATGACTGGTTAACAGACTGTTCATTGGCATTGGCTTTCTTCTCAAGGAAATCAACCTTTTTTGCCATTTCATCATGCTTGGCTTGAGTGAATTGCAAGCTAATCTTTAAATCCGATACTTCTTTGCGCAATTCCCTTATTTCATTCTTCAAATCTCCAGTCATAAGCTCAATTGTTGTCTTAAAGTTCATGGCTTGATTGTCAAGGAGACTCTGGACCACTGACATCAATACTGGTTTATCCATAATTTTGCACTTGCTGAACACCTCGGCTAGGCCAAGAACTTCCGATCAAACCAATTCCAATGAAAACAAATTCGTGTGGTTGTACTTTGTAAATTCCATTCAATGACTGATAACTGAAAGAATATAATTTAAAACGAGTATTGAAGCATTCCCAAGCCCTAACGATGATTTTGAGGATCACTAATTTTGTCTCTGTATTGCCGCGCTCTGCACGTGTCATCCTCATCATCCGCCATCTTGGACTCGAAAATAAAATCGAGCGATTGTAAATGGCCAACAAAGCACAAGTAGAAATTGATCAAGCGCGAACAGAAACGTTCTATCGAAATGAAAAATTGTTTCTTTTAGAAAGTGATACAACAAGCGAGGAAGAAATATCCCTTGCTGGCGACAACGAAAATGATATCGAAGAAGTTAGGCCAATTAATTAAAAAGAAATTGAGGATGTTGTGAAAATATTGCCCAATGGAAAATCAGCAGGGCTGGATGGAGTTGTGTATAAAGACATAAAGAGAGAGTTTAGTTCAATTAAAACTGATATTGTGGGCATATTTAATACAAGTTTAAAGAATAGGAAAGTACCCTCCGAAAGGAAGCATGATATTGTGCAAAGAATCCCGAAAAAGAATTATAACCCCGAAGACCTAACGACCAGTCATGCCCTGGTTAGTATGAATATAGAAAATGAAAGGAAAATTAGGCCAATTCCAATTCAAGCATATGCAGACGACATTGCAATGGTAGCATATGACTTAAAACTGCTTAAAGAGATGATAATGAAATGTGAGCCACTCTTTGATCAAGCTGGTTTGAAAGTAAAGGCATCTCAGTGTGCGTTATTTTATGAAGGAAGGTCTGGTAACAATTGGTATAAGGGAAAAGGTGACAAAAAGCCAGCCATTAAAGTTCAAGGAGAATCAATAGAAACGTACAAGAGATCCAAATCGTATAAATATCCAGGCAAATCGTTTACCATAGCAGGGGAAGACGAAAAACAAGTCAAGGACTTCATTAAAGAATTCAAAGGTATAATTGATAAAATCAAGGAATGTACGCTCCCTATTCCTTTAAAACTCAATGCTTTCAATAACATGGCTTTAGCAAACATTTTACACCACTTTGAAAACACAAAGATAGAAAAAAACAGCTTGAGGAACTGGATACAAAGATTACGAACACTGTTAAAGAAATGTTTGATTTATATCCCAAGAGCAGTGACAAGATATTTTTCGTCAACAGACTACTTTGGGGGCTTGGGATAAAAAGACCATCAAATGTATATAGGGCAACACGTTTATCTAATTTGATCAAAATGCTGAATCACGATGAGGAGAGCATACGGTATCTGGCAAGAGAATTTTTGGAATTAGACATGAAATCACGTGGGGTTAGACAGACAGATAGCGAAATCAATTTTCTAGGTTATGCATTAGATGCTAACAGGATACTAGCCAAGACAAAAACATATGGAGGCAACTCTGATTGGCCGGATCTACTTTTTCATGCTAATAAGTTTAATGGATCAATTATCTACAAGGATTTTTTGCCGTGGTTGTCGTTAATGGCAAGGAGCTGAATAGGAAAGATTTAAAAAGAGAAATTGAGGGAGAATTAGAGCAACAGGATATCATTAAGAGCTTTGAGCTCCAAATGCAGGGAAACGTTATAGGAATGGAGAATATAGACAAAAAGATTTCGCATCAAGTTTATTACGGATGGAAGCTGTCTGACAGCTTAGTCAAGTTTGTTCTACGTGCACGTATGAATCAAATCCCTTGTAACCAGCTAATTCATATGTGGAATAAGGATCACGATAAAAGATGCTCAATGTGCAATGAAAGGACTGAATCAATGGCACATTTGATGAATCCCTGCAGAAACTACAAAGATTTATATTCGCGAAGGCACGATCGGGTCGTAGAATTCCTTGGTCGAAAAATCCAAAAAAAGAATTCAACATCAACGTTATTTGTCAACAAAATGGTAGAAACAGCTTTCCCACATATCAAAAACGCATTGCAACAGCTAAACCAAAGGAAGCCTGATATATTAGAGATAAAAGTGAACGGGAGAGAATGTGAAATTGTTGAAGTCATTGTCTGCTTTGATTTGTATATGGATACATCTTATCAAGAGAAAAGAAATAAGTATCAACCACTGATAAATTTACTGAATCGACATGGAATTGCAACAAGTATCAATGTTATGTGCTTCGGATCACTTGGGACCGTACATAAGAATGTGAGAAGAAACTTGAAAAGGCTAGGACTGTCAGGGGAAGAGGTAAAAGAGACAATGAAGTGGTGCTGTGTATCAAACATGATTTGTGGTAGCATCATATGGCGAAATAGGTGCAAAAAAGTGCATGGACAGTAGGACTGCTTATTTCTGGTGATGTGCAAGGAACATATTTGGCTATAAGACGTTTATTACAGTTTGTTTTTAATTTGTCAAATCATATCCGATATTGTTCAGTAACACAGCATCATAGATGTAGTACTGGAGTTCTTTGCCGGATATCAAGTTACGACCTGTAACCTTAGATATCAAGCACATATCTCAAAATCCTGGCTGTTCCTAACAAACAAGCTTTCTGCATCATTCCAAACTAGACATTGGTGCTAACTTTTTCCAACCAATCAAAATGTTTCTTTGAGATGGTACCCAGTGCTCCTATAACTATAGGTATCACTTCTATCTCTTGACAATTCCATATTCGTCTCAGCTCCCACTTTAGGTCTTGGTAGTTTGTTATTTTTTCATTCTCTTTTTACAGTACTCGAGTATCAAATGGGCATGCAATGTCTATAATCTGGACCTTTCTCTTAATCTTATTCATCAGCAAAATGTCTGGCTTATTATGTTTAAGCGTCTTATCCGTCTGTATTCGCATATCCCACAACAGCTTTATCTCTTCATTTTCTACCACCGTTTCTGGTCTGTGATCATACCATTTATCAGCATGGTCTAGTCCGTAATTAATGCACATTCGCCAGTGGATAACTCTACAGATAGCATCGTGTCGCCATTCCTTGTATTGTTTTTGGGCTAGCTTTGTACACTCTGATACTAAGTGTGCTACTGTCTCATTCTGTTCTCCATACATTCTGCAAAGGGGAGATACATTTTCTTTATCTATGGTGTGTCTTATCATACGTGTTCTAATTGCCTGCTCTTGCGCTGCCATTATTATGCCCTCTGTAGCTTTCCTTAGATCACCAGTTCTTAACCATTCCCAGCTACGCGTATCTCTCCGTCCGTTTTGTTGAAAAAGACGCTATGCATACTTTTTTCCATCAAACTTTCTTTCCTTGATCTTTTAACCTCATTCTTGTGGCTTCCGTCTTTAATTGTTCCTTCTTTAGCAACTTCCTTCAAAAAAGGCTCTGTCCTATTCGAGATGTATACAAACAAGCTATTACTTTCCATTAAGATACAATCTTCCACACTAATCAGTCCTCGCCCTCCTTCTTTTCTACTCATGTAGAGTCTATCAACATCTCCCTTTTTTGCAAATATGTAATGGAGTGTTAACATCTTTCTGGTCTTTCTATCAAGTTCTTTCATTTCATCAACATTCCAGCTGACTATTCCAGCAGAGTACCTTATGACTGAAATTGCTTGTGAGTTAATAGCACTTATGGTGTTTCTGCTATTGAGGGATGACTTCAATATCAATTTCAATCGTCTTAAACATTCTTTTTTGATGTTGGTTTTGATTTCAGATGGTTTAATGCCATCAGCTTCTAGAATCCCTAAGTATTTGTAACCTTTATCTTTATCAATCTCCTCTATCTTTTCATCTGTTGGTACTGTAATGCCGTCTATTTTGGCCAATTTCCCTCTTTTCATCAATAAAATTCCACATTTAGATATTCCAAATTCCATTTTAATATCTTGGCTGAATATGTGAACCGTGTTTAGAAGTGTATCAAGCTGACTTTCTGTTTCACCAAATAATTTTAAATCATCCATAAACAGTGGATGATTAATTACAGGAGAAGATCTGCTAAATTGGCACCCGGCTTTGACTTTTCGCAGCACAAACGAGAGGGGAATTAATGCTATTATAAATAAGAGAGGGGATAGACTGTCTCCTTGGAATATTCCTCGTTTGATCTTAACACTTCCTAATTTTTCATTACCAGATGTCAGTTCTGTCTCCCAGCCTAACATAGACTGTCTCATCAACCTTTGATATTTTCCGCCACTTTAAAGATATCAAGACATTTGAGGATCCAGGAATGTGGAATCATGTCAAATGCCTTTTTATACTCTATCCATCCCATTGCTAATCCACAGTTTCGTCGTTTACAACCTTTTATGATTGTTTTATCAATTAAAAGTTGATCTTTTGTTCCTCTGCTTCTCTTTCTACAACCCTTTTGCTCCTCAGGTAGCAAGTTATTACTATCAAGGTGACTATAAATCTCTTCATAGAGGATACCAGTAAGCAGTTTCCATATTAACGACAGGCATGCTATGGGTCTATAATTAGTAACTTCGTTTCCCTTAGTTTTGTCTTTCATGATGATGATTGTTTTTCCCTTAGTTAGCCAATAGACGATTACGCTAAAGATGGCGGCGAGGAACTTTTTACCAAGATGCATTGCGTTCGAATTACGAATCCTTCACGATTCTATAGGAATTCGATTAAAGAACGCAGTGCATCTTGGTAAAAAGTTCCTCGCCGCCATCTTTAGCGTAATCGTCTATTGGGAACATTTCCTGAACTTAGACGATCGTTAAACAAAGTTGCTAGACGTTCATGGAGTGTTGTCAGGTGTTTAATCCAATAGCCTTGAACTCCATCTGGGCCAGGAGATTTCCAGTTTGATAGCTTCTTGAAAATTACTCATTCTTTCAACTTCTGAATTAACTTCTTTAATCCACTCAGCTTTATTATTATGCTTCACATCCTTTTCCCAAATACCCTTCCAAAAAATAGCAGTTGGTTCAGCTTCTGGAGGCTCATCATTACCCCTTTCAACATCTTCTAATTGCTCGAATAGTTTCTTTTGGTTATTTTGGAATAGTCTATTTTGTTGGTATTGTTTACACCGTTTCTGATACCTTTTTATTTTTTCACTGTTGGCAGTTATTCTTTGCTTCAACTCCTCTATGACACAATTGGTACCCTTCTTGCGGATATGATATTTTTCCTTCAAAGTATCTCTAACCCTGTCCTTTTTTAGTTCTCCACTCTTGATCTTTTCTATTCTACTCAAATCTTTTCTCAGCTGATTGATTTTCAACTGAATCCTCTTTTTCCACCAAGGCTCGGCCTGCTCATTCTTTTTCCTTCTTACTCTCAATCCAGCCAGTCGTGCGACAACATTTGCTGCTGCTTTCATTATATTATTGCAATCTGAGAGAGAATCTGCACGCAGGCAAGGGATGACGTTGTTTACCATGGCAGTGAGATTTCTTAGTTTCTTTCTGTCAAGAAACCGGAGATTTATTGGGTTTTCAAGTGGAACTTTCTGAAGTTCTTCCTGTAGCATGTTTAAAATTTGTAAATCATTATCATTCAGTCCTTCAGTGTTTTGATCTATCGCTAAATGTTGATTCTCCTCATTGATAAGTACTTCAGGATTTTCATGCTCACGGTTTGAGAAATCTGGTGCGACAGAGCGGTCAGTTTCTCTTCCATCAATGTAGCTTTCAGCTTCTTCATTCGGATCTGTAGAGAGCTCCTTATCAACCTCAGATTTAATTCCTTCTAACTCAAGATCCGATAACCATTTGTTTGTTTTAATAGCTCTAGCTTGCCCTGCTAATTTCTGTTCACTCAGTTCAAATAGACCTATTTCATTCCAGATGTTTAACATTCTTTTCCTATAGTTCCGTTTGGGTAGATGAGGAGCTGTACTCTTGTAAAAACATTTCAGCACCAATTTGTTCAATTCTTTAGTCCATTTCGTCCTGGCAGTAGTAGGATGACGGTCGGGCCTGCGCTGCTCTTCCACAGGACACCTACCGGACGTGGCACCTTCACTTGATGCTCCAGTACCATTCACGTCGTTGTTTCTAACGTTATTTAAATTCATTTTCACTTATATATGAGGGTGGTTGGTATAGGGTTTGCCTTCCCTAGTATTTTTATCGTGACACCATCACTAGAAGAAATACCAGCCAAGGCTTAAAGGTCATATCCAGCCTTTTGCGATTTTTTCATATTTGTGACTTTCAAGCCCGAGGATTTCAATTCTGCAAAGGAAAATTGAAAATGAGATTCGCAACCTATCGAAATCGCTCTCTGAATTCCGGTTTTCACTCAAATTTTTCAAAAATGGCGCGCAATCAAAAAGGCCTGGAACTAGCAGAAACGTGACGCAAACCGAGTCGGAGAGATTCCTGCTTTGTGTGCGGGCCTACGCAGGAGAGGAAGGAGGACACGTTTGCAGGTGTTGTTCAAGATGCTGGTTATGGATGTGATACGTCTGCTTGTGTGGCGGAAACTGTAGGTGGATATGATATCATTGTTGCATGCTTGGACGATGTCTGTAGATCCTGTGTAGATCGAAAAAAGATGGCCTGGAGGGCCTCTTTCAACTCCCTTTGAGCGAGCAGAGCTGAAGACGAACATCAGCATATAGGCCACTCGATCAATCATCCTAATTCATCAGCCTAAATGTGTTTGCAGCCCTTCAATGCCGATGGTTTCGAGCAGTTCCCTATTTTACCAGGCGTCGACTATGCCTCATCTGATCTCTAGCTACAAAAGCTACTGGATACAAGCAGAGGAGTGGTGACATCGGTGGCACTCATGGACGATATACAGACAGGTAAGATAGACGTGATGTCTTTGCTCCCACCCAGACTGTAGATAACCTCGCGTCTCATTTTGATTTTGCACTGCATTTCATAACTTTTAGTTGGCCTCAATGATTGAGATGGTGTATCTCACACCCTAAATCTTTCTTTTAATTCTTAGAATCCAATTGCTGTTGAGGAGTTAAGAGAGCTGTATCCAAAGAAAACACTTCATCACTGGGTCATCACTGCATCCAGGGAGTCTACTTGTGAACAGCTACGGCTCAGTTTTTGCTAGATTGTCAGAAAACATAAACAACCATAGATAATAAATACAATTTTATAACTGTGTGAACAGTTCATTCCAAAATTGTTGCTAGGGGCAAGCTTTTATCAGTCATACATTAAATGATTGATTCATTATCTTTGCCCATCAATGCTTATCATTGCTACATTTTGGAACAAGATGAGAAACCAAAAGCACACATTCTAATTTGTCACATTTTGGATCAAGATGTGAAACCAAAAATAGATGCTTTGGATTGCTATATCATTATATCTTAGATCAAGGTGGGGAGGAAACAAAAAGCAAACAGTTTAGTTTGCTACATTTTGGAACAAGATGCTGGTAGCCAGCCACCGCAGTGAGTTCCTTAGGGTATTGAGGATCAAGCTTGGTCTCATTCAAAGCAAGGATATGAATACCTGAGCTCTGTAAAAACAATTGAAGCTCGTCAAAGTGCCCTCTAAGCCCATTTATATTCAGAGATGCAATGGCCAGGCCTTTCTTAGAACTCAATGGATGATGATAATAGCCTCTGCCTTGCTATAGAGATTGCTATATATCATATCAGCTTGCAATGGTGGAGGTGTCTCTCTTTATGTTAGGGACTCCGTAAAATTCAAACCCAGGGATGATGTACCCACTGACAGTCTTGATTTAATTTGTGTAGAGATTCAGCCACCCAGAAGTAAGCCTTGTCTTGTCGTTTCCTGGTATAGGCCACCAAGTGACCCCGTTAGTTCCTTCAGTAAGATGGAAAAAGTTCTTTCCTATCTGGATAAGCAGGGCAAAGAAATTATTCTTCTCGGAGACACAAACTGTGATCTCACAATAACAGCCCCAGACCAGCCTGCTGAGAATAATTCCAAGCACATTTGCAGTCTCTATGAGCTCTTTAGCCTAAACCAACTTATTGACGAGCCAACCAGGGTCACACTTACTTCATCTTCCATCATTGATCATATTGCTACAACATCTGCCAGAAACATCATTGAATCTGGAGTGCACAAGGTTTCTATGAGTGATCACTATATGGTCTTTTGTGTCCGCAAGTTTGAGGGGGCATTAAAGAAGGACCATAAAGTGGTCACAACCAGATCCATGAAAAACTTTGACAAAGATGCATTCCTTGCTGATGTTGCTGATGTTCCTGTTTTACCACCATAGGACCCAAACTTGCTAGCAAGTGAGAGTCCAGGTCTGATGATGATTCTCTCAAACATATCAATGCTCAGCAAAACAAAATGATGTTTGTACCTGTCGATGAAACGTATGTGCTAAATGCCATTAAGCAACTAAAAAATGGCAAAGCACCAGGACCAGATAAGATCTCCACTAAGCTAATTAAAGATGCAGCTGACTTCATTTGGAAGCCACTAACCATGGTTTTCAACTCATCATTGAAGTATGGCGTCTTCCCAGATATCTGGAAATTAGCAAGAGTCACACCAATTTTTAAGACAGGCTCAAAAAAAGATGCAAATAATTATAGACCCATCTCTGTCATTTCAGTCTTTTCAAGGATGTTGGAAAAGATAGTTCACGATCAGCTTATTGAATATCTCGTAACTAACAAATTATTGACGCCAAATCAATCTGCTTTTCGAAAATTATATTCCACCGTAACATCCCTGATAAATGGTACTGACTACTGGTATGACAACATGGATAAAAAGCAACTCAACTTAGCCATATTTCTTGATCTGAAGAAGGCATTTGATACCGTGGATCATAGAATATTGATAAAAAAGTTAGGTGCATACGGTATCAGGGGAATCTCGGGAGCATGGTTCTCAACTTTCTTAAGTAATAGAAAACAATTTTGTTCAGTTAATGGACAAAAGTCAGGGGCTAGATTGGTAACATGTGGCATACCGCAAGGGTCGTGCTTGGGACCACTCCTATTTATCATCTATCTAAATGACTTCGAAAAATGTTTAGAGTTCTCTAGGGCTAGTATGTATGCAGATGACACGCATGTCACTTTAACATCTAACAACGTTGATGATTTGATTACAAATGCCCACAGAGAATTAAGAAACATCTCGGAATGGATGAGAGTAAACGAGCTAAGTGCCAACCCTAAAAAAACCGAATACATGATTATTGGCCATCCACGGAGAATCAATGACGTTGAAGTCTCGGAACCACTGAATCTTAATGATTCAGAAATAAAGCGTGTCGCAAAGACAAAATCACTAGGGGTTGTTGTGGATGAAGGATTAAATTGGGATAACCAACTCAGCAAAGTGAAGGGGAAGATGAGTGGTGGTCTAAGGTCACTAAGAAAACTGAAATACCTTATTCCACAATCTCAGCTTGACCATGTATACCGCGCCCTTGTTGAAAGTCATCTGCGATATGCTAATGTTATTTGGGGGAGTCTTTCAAAATCAAAAATAAATACTCTCCAACGTCTGCAGGATAGAGCACGTTCTATCATTGATAACGCCAGACAAAAGGATGGCTGGTCTCATAACTGGTTGACCGTTGAACAACTGATAAAATTCGATCGATCAGTTATGACATACAAAATAATCAACAGGCAATGTCCCGAGAGCCTTTGGGATAAATACCATCAAAGGACCCAGCTCTCCAACCACATAACAAGGAATTGCAGGGACCTTCAAATCCCAAGAAACAATCTTGAATACGTCAAGAAAGGCTTTCATTATTCGGCACTGAAAGCTTGGAACGACATTCCCATTGGCATCAGAGAACTCCCTACACTTAGTAGGTTCAAAAAGCAACTAAAATGTTATTTCAAGAGCTGAAAGAATACAAAAACACGACTCCCTGGAAGAGCAGCTGCTTCATAATAGGTTTTAGATAGATACACTGTAAATATGTATATATTATAATGTATTATTGTAATTAGGTTCTTTTTTCTTTTGTTACTTTGTATTGCTGAAGGGATTTTGTGTTTAAATAATTTAAAATGAAATGAATGTTAATTGCAACCAAACCAAAGCATCGAACTCTAAACAATGCTGCAGAAAAATTGCATCTTAAAATTCTTGGTAGTGAATTGGACGTTGTCAATAAGACCAAATACCTTGGTGTTCACATTGACAATAGTCTAGATTGGAAAGAACATATTATAATGGTATCCACCAAAGTATCACGAGCCATCGGATTTTTAAAACATGCAAAGAATATTCTTCCAATTGCTTCTTTGAAAACATTGTACTCGAGTATTGTGGAGCCCCATTTTCGATACTGCTGCTCTGTATGGGGTTGTTGTGGCACTACTGATATTGATCAGCTCCAAAAGCTTCAAAACAGAGCCGCCAGAATTGTAACGAACAGCAGCTTTGATGCTCCAAGTAGGCCTCTCATCGAGAGTCTTGGTTGGAAACCGTTCGCGAGCTTGTTGACCAGGATTCTAGACTGATGGTATATAAATCTTTTAATGGGCTGGCTCCGCAGTACATGAGCAATCTTTTCACAAGAAACTCCGCCTGCAGCTCTCGCAACCTTCGAAATACGAAAACAGACTTGAGGCTGCCAAGGAAAACATCCGCAAATGGGCAGAAATGTTTTTCTTATCGAGGTGCAAAACTATGGAACAACCTCTCAGCTGAGATCAAACAGGCACCCTCCTTTGCCGTCTTCAAACAGAACATTCAATAGACTGGGGGACTTTTCTTGCGGTTGGGTGGCTGGCCGCGGCCCGCGGTCTCTGTGCTTGATTCGCTGCTGGATCGGCGATGGAGATCTGTCTTGGGGTTTCCGTTGTCGGTTTGGCGGGGGTCGGGCGCGGGGACAGTGGGTGCCCTGGCTGCTCGATCGTTGGAGAAGTTTTCCCAGTCTATTGGTGTTTATGTACATTTCTTTTAATTTAGCAAATTAGGGTTTACTTTTTAGTTTTGTACATATATTGTAAGTAGTTTTAAATGTTTTTAACCGATTATTTATTGTATTGTAAGTTTTTATGTGGAGGGCCCCTTGAAAACCACCCAATTGGGTGAAGGGCAACCCTCCTTAATATATTGAAGTGAAGAAATGAAAATGAAATCAAAAATGTTCGTATGTGGAACCGCTTGAATCCGGTCGTTGCATTTGAATAAGTCTTGGGCTTTATCCGGGGGGCATGCTTCCTTTTATACTTCGTGTCAGTGTGCACGTGGTGTCAGGGTGGAATTCCCTGTCTTGCCATCTAGGGATTTAGCAATTTAAGTAAATCCCAGAGGGGTCGTTAGGAGGCGTGCCTCCCCTTCTGCTTGGGACTGTTTACGAAGAGCTTCCATTCCAATGTCGAAATCTAAAGGCTTGGGGTATTTACTGTGAACTTTTATTTGAATTCGTAAAACCTGGGCTGGCAAAGAAAATTTAAATGGTCTGGGTGTTTTTGTTTGGTATTGTATTGTAAGAGGGATCTCGGGGAATTTTTTGATCGTGATTTTATGAAGATAGGAATCAAATGTTTTGGCCGATTTTGCTGGTGGCCATTGGCCGGGAACCTTCAAAGCCTCATTTTCACGGACCAATCAGGCGGCAAATAAGCGAAGAAGACAGAAGAAACGTGTGCAAATTTTTCTAAATTTTAGCTACCTTCGTAAAACGCAACCAGGACAAAAAACTGCTGGAAATATTACGAATTTTTTTTAAGATATCTATTCGCCAGATGTTTGAGTGTCCAGGTTTGGATGGCAGTTTAAATACCTCACGGTTTGGTGGAGATATAGCGATTCCAATCGACGAAACCCGTAGAATCTTTTTGAGGCTTGTTTACGCCACTTCAAATCAGGTGATAAAACCTCTTGATAAAACCTTCTTTCAATTTTATAACTTATTTCGCACTATGAAAAATTGTGCCATCAATGCAAAAAGTAACATAATACAGAAATTTCCCAAGAGCATTTCCATATGACTTGAAATGTGAGAACTACCGTATGAGTTTACAAAGAAATTGAAGAGGCATCGAGAGAAATCTTGAACCAAAGGAACTGTGGTGGAAGGACAATGGCAAGAACAATTGGATACAAAGATATTTGGCGTTCTGGGATCGTTCTTACAACAATCACTATTGTTACTGTCATTGTCTCTCGCCCAGAATTTCTATTGTTCAACACTTACTGCCTCATCGGTCTTGAAAAGGCCACAACTCCTAGAAACCATGTGTTATTTTAACCGGCATCCAAACCTGGATACCCAAACATCTGACAAGCAGATATATTCAAAAAAATTCGGAAAACTTCCAACTGTTTTTTGTCCTGGTTGCGTTTTATGAAGGTAGGTAAAAGTTAGAAAAATTTTCACACGTTTCTTCTGTCTTCTTCGCTTATTCGCCGTCTGATTGGTCCGTGAAAATGAGGCTTTGAAGGTTTCCGGCCATGGGCCACGAGCAAAAATCGGCTAAAACATTTGATTCCTATCTTGATTTTATGTAATTGTTAGTCTGTAACTTTTACCATATAAATACTTAGCTGTCCTGGCAATGTAAACAATGACGAATATTATTATTACTATTACTATTACTATTACTATTACTATTACTATTACTATTACTATTACTATTACTATTACTATTACTATTACTATTACTATTACTATTACTATTACTATTACTATTATTATTATTATTATTATTATTATTATTATTATTATTCTCATCTACGAGTCTACTCAAACAAGCTAATGGAGACAATATTCACAGAGTATCGCGAGGAACTGCTGTTGATTGAACATCGCAAACCAGACATTCTTTTAATTGATCATGTATCACAGAAGTGCACCATTGTCGAAGTAGCTGTGTGTTATGATTTGTACTTTGATTACGTGTTTCGAGAGAAGTTGGGGCGTTACGAGAGCGTTTGCTGTCTATTACGAGGTCATGGATGGAATGTTGAATTAAAGGTTATGTGTTTTGGCTCGCTTGGTTGCATAAAGAAGGATATTTGGAGAGAACTGAGATCTTTGTCGGTTGACAAATTAGTTGCAAAGCAGATGTTACAATGGTGTTCAATATCAAATGTTATTATGGCAAATTATATTTGGAGGCACAGGGTGCGGAAGTTATTCCCATAGTCTAGGCCTACATTTAGCACTTTTGAAATTCGAGGGCATTGCTCTCTTTCTCGTTTGAGAATGAGTCAGCTAAATGTCTGCCTGTGCTTGGATAGACTCCCCCCCCCCCTTTGCTGAGGTAATTTCATGTGATACTGTTTGTAGTAGCTAACATAAACCTAGTATAGCGTATTCATACGTTAACTGAGCTGTTAGCTCAGGCACTAGGGCAGATACGAATTATTATTATTATTATCATTATTATTATTATTATTATTATTATTATTATTATTATTATTATTATTATTATTATTATTATTATTATTATTATTATTATTAAACAACGAAGCACGTTCTCTCTGGCTGCTCGTCTTGCTTAGACAGATACACATGGCGTCACAATTCAGTTCTCTTAAACCTTGCAAACGTGTTACAACCATTCGTCAAGAAGACTTTCGTTGACTTACCTGGAAGATTCTCAACTCCAGACATCATCACTGGACCTAGTCTAAGACCTGACATGATTGTAATTGATAAAAGTAATAGGATGTACATCATAGAACTAACTGTTGGTCACGAATCGAACGCTGAACCTAACGCAAAGCGTAAAGCAGAGGAATACAGTCAATTACTTCATGATGAAGTATTATGTAGGACATATAAGAGCATTGAGTTCATTAACCTGGTAATGACAACCGGAGGCGTCTTCTCTAAAGATACAAGATCATTTTTCACAATGCAGAACACTCTCAAAATTGACAGTTCTTTGATCAAATACACAGCAGTTAAAGTTACATGTATCTGCATCAGAACATCGTACTACATATTTTGTATGAGAGATAAGGACTGGTCATCACCTGAACTTATGGAATTTTGAATCAAACTTTCATTTTTACGCGCATTAACTCTAGATTTCATACTGTGTATGCAATTCAGCCATGCCTACTTATTTAGAGAGTGGTTGTATTGAATAGGCATAAATAGAGTCTTTTTACTTTTTTATAGCATTTTAGAAACATATGTACTAGGATATATTCAATGAAAAGTTTCCATTATTATTATTATTATTATTATTATTATTATTATTATTATTATTATTATTATTATTATTATTATTATTATTATTATTATTGGTTAATACATGCTAATATACTTAGCAGAGATGTTCCCTTGAGGTTTGGTGACGACAAGTCTCCTCAAACCTCAAGGACTTTTCTTAGGATCCTTGCAGAACAAAGGATGGCACTTTTCTGCAAGTCCACAATACGGGTTTCTATTCCAATGTCTTTCAGTCTCTTCGGTAGCAGCCTTGGCGTGGTGCCAAGGGCACCAACTACAACTGGGATGATTTTCACTTGCGTGTTCCACAGTCTCTTTATCTCTCTGGCTAAATCTTGATACTTTTCGATTTTCTCAGCTTCCTTGTTGTCAACTCTATTGTCATACGGAACTGCAAAGTCAATGATCTTGCAATGACTGTTCCTTCTATCCTCCACAATCATATCTGGTCTTCTTGCTTCGATAGTATGGTCAGTCTCTATGGAGAAATCCCATAAAATCCTATAGTCATCATTCACCATGACAGCCTCAGGCTCATGTTCATACCATTTATCTTTTACCTTAAATCCACAGACTTTGCTTACATCCCAATGCACTCTCTTACCCACCCAGTCATGTCTGCGCTTGTATTCTTTTTGGACTAATTTACTACACTCACTAAGTACATGGTTGATACTTTCGTCCACTTTTCCACACATTCTGCATTTGCTGTCGATCTGGGTCTTACCGATCTTTGCTTTTATTACATTAGTTCTGATAGCTTGTTCCTGAGCGGATATTATTAATGATTCAGTCTCCCTTTTCAAATTTCCATCTCTCAACCACAACCAGCGTTCAGGACCTGCCACTTCTTCGGTTTGTCTCAAATACTGACCATGTAATTCTTTCTCCTTCCAGCTGTTTTTTCTTTCATTCTTCTTTCTTTTCTTGAAGCCTTTCGCTGTTTCAGTAACTTCCTCGATGTTTCTCGCTGCAGATAATATTCGTTCAGTGCTGTCAACAACATACTCTTCCAAGCCCAAAATGGCTGTGTTTACGGTATCTTCTACATTTAACAAGCCTCTACCTCCTTCCTTTCTCGGTATGTAGATCCTCTCAACATTACTCTTAGGGTGGTGTGCGTTATGCATTGTAAGAAGTTTTCTTGTTCTTCGATCTAGTTCTTGTAGCTCTGTCTTTCTCCACTTCAAAAAAGGAGCAGAGTATCTCAGTACTGGAATCGCCCATGAGTTAATAGCCTTTATGATATTACCTCCATTTAGTTTGGTTTCAAGCACCTTTCTAACCCTTCTTTTGTACTCCTTTGTGACCACCTCTTTCATCTCTTTTTCCATCACCTCATCATTCTGCAGCACCCCTAAATACTTGTACCCATCATTCTCCTGAAGTGACTTGATGACATTACTTCCTGGTATCTTTACTCCTTCTGATTTAATCTGTCGACCCCTCTTCATAATCAACACTGCACATTTTTTCACCCCAAACTGCATACCAATGTCCTTGCTAAAGACCCTCACTGACTGAATAAGAGAATCAAGGTCTCTTTCATTTCTGGCATACAACTTAAGGTCGTCCATGTATAGTAGATGGTTTATTTTCTCTCCGTTCTTAGCAAACTCATATCCAGGTCTAGACTTTCGTAATATGTAAGTTAAAGGTATCAGTGCGATCACGAAAAGCAATGGAGACAGCGAGTCTCCCTGAAATTATTATTATTATTATTATTATTATTATTGGTAGACCAAACCAAACCAGACCAAACCAAAATGTGTTATTGGTAGACATGGAACACAAGGAAGTTTTTAAGGACAAAATATTTGTAACGTTTAGGAGGGCAAAAAGCTTGAAAGACAAACTCGTGCGAGCTAAGCTGCCAAGTATCGATGAAGAGTTGATGGAAAAAGGCACTTTCAGGTGCAATGGTAGAAGGAGTTGCCAAATTTGCCCTTTGATGAAGGAGGGGGATACGTTTCAAAATTCTGACTCTACGAGGTCTTTCAAAAACTTCTCGGGGCGATTTGATTGCAACTCTGATCATGTGGTTTATCTATTGCAATGTGAGTCATGCAACATGAAGTATGTCGGGAGTACTAAGACGAAATTTCGGCAAAGGTTCAATGTTTACAAATCCTATTTTAGAACATATGCACGCAAACACAACGAAAACTCTCTTGATAAGGGGAAACCTGTCCCACAGGCAAGTTTTTTCAGTCATTTTTTTGAAAACGGACACAACGGAAATTTTCGGGTTGGGATTAAAATCATAGATGGGGCTGATGATGTTTTTTCGCTTCGTAGGAGGGAGTTGTTTTGGCAATATCGACTTGAAACTTTTGCGCCAAAGGGTCTCAATGAAAGAGCTGCAGATGTAGAATTAGACGTGTTTGCATGCGGAACGGCTTAGATTCTGCCATTGTATCTGATTGTCCCAAGAGGTTATACTGGCGTAAATTAATAATGTTTTGTGTTTGCCCTTTGTGGCTTCTCGTGGGATTCAGCTATTGCTAAAAGAAGAGTTAAGCAGTGTGCTGTTCTCTCGGGGGGTCACTTGGGGTAGCTGCAAGGTTGCCAGTGTAACCTAAAAAGATCCAGTATGAGTTCAAGGAGCTTCCAGTCTTTCTCAAATTCACAAAGGAAAAAAGTTTTTTGTATAATCATCTGGGATTCAGCTACTGCTAAAAGAAGAGTTAAGCAGTATTCGAATTTTTCGGAGGGTCACTTGCGGGAGTAGAAAAGTTTCCAGTATAAGTTTAAGAGCTCCCAGTCCCTTTTCTAACTCACAAAGGACACTAGAAAATATTTTAACTTGTGCAAAGCAGCAAAAATTCTATTGTTTGTTATAAGATTTTTCAGATAGACCAATTGTAAATTTAGCATTATCACCATGTAAATAATTTTAGGTGTAAACAACGTAATGTCTATAAATGCTCGGCTGCCATGTAAAGTTTTTTATACTGATGAAGATTTTAATCGAAACGTTTACGTAATCCAACAGTGTTTGTTTTTATATTTTATTTTCTGTTTGGCTTTGAAAGATGGTTTAGTTCGCTTTTTATTATTATTATTATTATTATTATTATTATTATTATTATTATTATTATTATTATTATTATTATTATTATTATTATCATTATTATTATTATTATTATTATTATTACTCGATTGCACAGTGTTGTTCTTAATAAATACTGGTTCTTCTATAGTCAAACTGTCAAGCCTTAACAAAAGGCCTTAGACAGAAAGTACTTTCCTAAGAATATGTGCTGTTCCAAGGAGGGCAGATTTTTGAAGTACTCACATGTCTGTCCGGATATCAAGTTGCTCCAGGAAGTATGTCAGCTTCTTTGGAATTGATCCTAATGCTCCAATAATAATGGGTACAACCTTAACTTTTGCAGCTGAGCATCCCCACATTCTTGATATTTCTATTTTCAGTTCGGCATATTTAGTTATTTATTTTTTTTATAATCAATAAAAATTAAAATACATTAAACAGATAAACTAAACATAAGATACATTGTGCTATTCACAGCGGAAATGGACACATGGTCATCGAGCTCCCACTGTGAATAGCACTTAAAATAGATATACAATAACTAGAATAGTTTATCAACAAAACTTTACCACAAAAAAACACTACAATACTAAGGACGGAAAGAGTAGGTGCTGCGATTTACTCCAATAATTTAAGGCAACTCTGCCGTCCACCCCGATGAGCACGGAAAGCCACCCCAAGGGATCATAGAAAGTCTTTATGAGTAGAGCTTGATTCGGATCGTGAGGAATTAGCCCCCTAAAGAATACGACCACGCACCCGAAAAGCGACACAACACATTAAGTGTTATATTGCGTTTCGAGCGCAAAGCCGCCAGAGGAACCAACTCCCCAGTAATCACCCCCGGAAAAACGACTCCCCGCACCCACAACAGCAGAAAGCAGAGCCACCCTAACTAAATCTTTTTGTTGCTTTCATGTATGCCATCGTCGCTTCTAAGACGATACGATTTTCAACAACGTTTAAATTGGTACTTCCAAACAGCAACAATTGGCATAAGGATTTTGAATCCATTAACGTAATATCAATCCCTGGAATGTGCGAAAGTTGACGAAGGAGATCTCCACGCATCATCCCAAAGCGAGGGCAGTGCAGGAGAAAATGTTCGTTATCCTCTATCCCTTCACCGCAGGTGCAACAGGGGTTTAAACAATCAAATTTATGTCTGAATTTGTGTTCATTAAGAGCACTGAACTTCAAACGGATTTTAGTCAGGTATTTAATACCATCTATATCAGAAATGTTGTACATGGAGTTTTTCACAGGTTTTATAATCTGAAGAAGTTTTCGCTTAAACTCAGAAATGGACCTAGAATTTTTTGTCTCGTCGTCGAGTAAGTTCCACTCATGAAGTGCGTTTTGGAAATACGTGTTTGAAAAGCGAACAGTTCGTACAATATTTTCATCGTAAACCCTCGGCTTTCTAAGATTGTACATAACTTGACGCTCTGGAGGGATTTCAGAAAACAAATATTCGGGTGAATGAGACCTTATTAATTTAAAGAAATGACACAAACGTCTATACCACCGCCTATGGTAAAGGGTTTCCCAGCCTAGTTCATCATAGAGCCTTTGCCTACTTGTACCTCTCCAAGCTCCAGTCACAGCTAATGCAGCCGAATACTGGGTCTGCTCAAGTCTCTGGGTAAAGTTCAGTTGCATTTGAGGATCATCTCTATGGTAGATGATATCACCATAGTCCAAGTGGGGCCTCACATATAACTTATAAATCTGATCCAGTACATCTCTAGAAACATATTTGGATAGATATCTTATCATACCAATACCTCGCCTTGCCCTGACAATAGCCGCTTTGGTATGACTCCGAAAATCTAGCTTAGAATCGAGGATCATGCCTAGATGCTTATGCTCTTCTTTTCCAGTCACCTCATTGCCCCCTAGGAATAGAGGAGGGTGAGTAGACTGGAGCCTTTTTGAAGAGAAAATAACTTCTTCTGTTTTATCTGCATTGAATTTCATCTTCCATTGCCATGCCCAAAGTCGAACCCTTTCAAGATCACTATTTATTTCATCAGCAGTTTTGTTTTCATCCTTCACGACAGAAAAAAGAGATGTGTCATCGGCAAAAATTTTGACGTCACAATTTAAGTTTTCCACAATGTCATTTATGTATACAAGGAAAAACAAAGGACCCAAGACTTACCCTTGCGGTACTCCAGCAGATATTGGTGCCCATTGCGAGCATTTGCCATTCAATACAACCCGCTGCCTACGATTTTGTAGAAAGTTACCAAGTAATGACAAAAGATGCCCAGAGATTCCGTTGCATTGCAGTTTGTATAGTAAGCCATCGTGCCAGACTCTATCAAAAGCCTTCGAAAGATCGAGGAAGACTGCTGGGGATTTCTTCAAAAGCAGTATAAATTTTGTGAGTTATTGCTAACAATTGATTTATTGTGGAGTCACCAGGGCGAAAGCCTGATTGATGTGGAGTTAAGAGTCCATTGTTGCAAAGGTGTTCATATATGACATCAAAAATCAACTTTTCAAATAATTTTCCAAAGATTGGTAGGAGTGAAATTGGTCGATAATTACTTTTACACTGCCGGCTACCTTTTTTGTGGATAGGAATTATATTCGCTTTCTTCCAGATTGAAGGGTAGATTCCTACCTCAAGGCATTTTTCAAAGATTTGGCACAATGGCTCTACTACAGAAACATCGCCTATCTTTATCATAAAGATCGATATATCATCGCAGCCATGGGCTTTACTAGTGTCGAGAGGACGAATCAATCGAAGAACTTTTGCTCTGTCTATGACAAGGTTTTGCAGAAGCACATTGCAAAGAGGTAGAAAGTTTGGAAGGGTACTCCCAGTCGATACCGCACAACACTGTTCCACGAAGTAATCATTTAAAACGTTAGCCTTTTCTTGTACGTTGGTTAGGAATAAACCATTTTCTAACAACGGCGGTATGTTAAACGTCTTCTTTTTGTTGATCAATCTGTTTAGAGTAGACCAATACTCTTTTAAACCTTTATTTGGATCAGACAATTTTCTACCTAATTTAAAAAATAATTTTCCTTGGCCTGGACAATAAGTTTTGAAGTAGCATTGCGTACATTTTTTACTCTTTCCCAATCCTCTTCCCTCCTCCCACGTCGAACAAAATTTCTATAAGTTCTCTGCTTGCGTTTAATTGATCTTTTGAGTTGTGGCGTTATCCATGGAGGATCCTTGTCATTACATGTAACTACTTTGTTGGGGATATTTGAAGAGAAGATGGAGTACAGGTTGTTGGTGAATACTTCCGTCATTTCCTCCGGTCCTAGCCCACTAAAATGAGAGTGCCAGTCAAGCTCGTTAATCGTATTCCGGATTGATTGTGAATAAGCTTTTGAGCAATCCCAAAGAGTTCTTTTGTAGGGCGGTGGGCGAGGCACAGATATGTTAAGTTTTCCATATATTATTTGATGCTGACATCGATTGTCCAAGGACGAGTGGACGCCAGATTCCACAAATAAGTTAGGTTTGTCAGTAATGATTAGGTCAATGCAGGACATTCCTTCACACCTGATATTCGTTGGTTCGTCAATCAGCTGCGATAAATTATTTGTCTCGATTATTTCATCAAGCGCAGTCCCCTCTGGACTTTCCACATCTGCTGCCCACCATTGGGACGATCTACACTCACAGAAAAAAGGTGGTTTTCAGGGGTACTACATAGTACCCTAGGGTACTTCAGCACCTAGAGTACCCTTAGGTAATCTAGAGTACCATGTAAGGTACTTTGAGGGTACTCTGGAATACCCTAGGGTACTTTGAGGGTATTCTGGAATACCCTAGGGTACTTCAGGCCAGAAAAGGTACTCCAGAGTTCCCCTACGACTGAAAATATCACGTGACTTACGCAAAGTGTTCGAAAATGGAATGTATTTGCGTTATCTTCTTCTCTTGATCACGGTTGAATGTTGAATCGGTTGAATATGAATTTTGAAGTTTCGTTGCTGCGGCGAAGGTTTGAAGGAAAGAAAGGAAAGAATATCGCGGAGAAGGTAAGCTTTAATGAATTTATTTCATCCGAATTGACAAAATATGATTGATAAGTAGGATGATGCATTTTACTGGCATACAATTGTTTCATTAACTTTATCCCGAGAAAGTTAGCTACGCGTTGTAGGTTTATTGACTTGCCAAAATGCGTCTCCCACTGAATTGAGAGCAAATTCAGCCTGGCTGTGTTTAGTTATTTCACCTTACTGAAATTTTACCCACAAAGAAGCATTGGGTTTTGTTCATATCGCCTCTTTCAAAAGATTATCTGGCCTACGAATCGGTTGACTACCTACCGTTGTTATGACATACTGTACATGACCTACATGGAATAGGCCTAAAGGCAGCAAGAACTGCAAGAAATACTTCTTGCCCTTCTGCTTGTTTAGGAAATAGTATTCTCGACCTGAACCCCAACTTGCTTGCATTTTGTAGTAGTAGGTCAGTTTCTTGACCAAAATTTTACGCAAGCCTGCTGCCTTAGCATTTTCAACATGGTACCTACAGTTTCTTCGAATTTTTCGAGACTTTTTTAATATCTTTTATTCACATCCAATTCATGTTTTGATGGCGATTAGGTCTTTTAGTTCCAAGAATTTTCAAGTCTTCCAAAGACTGTACCTATAACAAAGTTTATTTCTGAGAACCCTTATTTTCCTGAACTTTCTTGTCAGGTCTGGCACCTGTGGTGATGCTATGGAATTGAATTTATCTTTGCTGTTTTCAAGAAACTGACAATCTAGACTTGGTAAAGACAGAAATCAAAGTAGGTCAAGGCAAGCAAAAGATGCCACACAAAAATTACATGAAAATGGAGAAATGTTGGAATGACTGTCAAAGCTGTGAAACGTTCTGTGTTTTGAAAATTGGAACGAAACAATCGTAATCTTAGGCATAAGGGTAGCGGATAATAAAATTTAGGGTGGGGGCTGCCCGATAAAAGATCCATTGTTTACGAAAATTTTGCCCGACTTTAGGCTGATTTTCTGCCCGATTATGGCTGATTTTTGCAAATTTTTCCAAAGCTGGGAGGGCTGCAACCCCCTAGCTCCCTGTCTCCTACGCCTATGATCTTTTAGGGATGAATGACTGCCTGAAACTTAAAATGAAGACAAGACTGTTAAATCAAGATGGTAAAAACGTAGGACTTGTGGCCAGAGAGGTGTAATAGGATGGACTGATGATATGAAATTGAAGAATGTAGTGATTAGGGTGAAATGAAGGGATGAAACTGTAAGACAGAAGGATGAAATTGAATGATGAATGGAGTGCTCAATGGAAGGAGGAATATGAATGATCGAGAAGAATGGATAAGATATACAGTTTTTCAAGGAGCTCAACATTGCAGAAACAGTTTCGTCTTCATTAAGATGATTTTCTTCTTTTTCATGTGCAGTAAAATGCCACCGTTAACCCTTTCTTGCCTATTGGTTAATACCTAAAGGGTTGGCTTTGAATGCCAAGAAAAATATTTGCACCAGTGTTGCAGACCACATTGATAATTTGTGCATTAAAAGAATAAGAAACCAATTAAGGAACTATTAGTATTAAAATGAACAAAATTTCATGTTAAAGCAAGAAACTTTTAGTATGCCTGAGCTAAGTTTCTTATTATAAAAAAGTGCAATATCTGAAAGAATTGAAAAAATCTATACAATGTTTGCTGACTAAAAAGTATGTTGACAACGATATGAATTGAATGACAACAATTGAATGACAACAATAGCAGATAAGAAATCTGAAATCAAATCTCAAGCATTTTACGAAAGATCACTGTAAGGGGACCAGTCTATTAGGTTGTTTTTAGCAAGAAGACGCGAGTCAAGAAGACGCCAGCATAATTCTTTTGTTCGAGGATGTAAATTACAAAGCGAAATCAACTTCAAAACTTTTGCGAGTCTCGAGAGACTTATCGTAAGTTCTATTCTGAAACTGACAACCTGAAAAATATACTTTTGAAGGCCGCACTGCAAAAATAGGACGTCGAGAAGGGAAGCAAAATGCAATGTGAGCATATTCGCAAATGATAGAAATGCGAGAATGCAAACTGTTCTTAGGGAATTTGTCTGTATGTGAGCAGCTTTCTGGGAGGGAAAAGACTGGAAAATTAGGATGCTCTAAAAACTATGCAAAAACACAAAAAAGTAGCTGCGTTTTCAAAGAAAACCTCGTTTTGCTGCTAAAACAGCCTAATGTCGGGTAGGAGGCCGGAAGATATTTTTAGGAGTAATAAACATGTTTCATAACCCCTTCAAATTCTTATTAAGATTTTCAAGGGCCCCTGATTATTTAGCTGTAATTTGTGGTGGCCCCTCTCTGTATCAAATTTGATGAAATATTCCCAAGCATGTTTTCTGATGGCAAGTGAATCAAAAATGACATAGGAATGCTTTCAAGAGAAAAGGTGGCAGAGCACCTGGAGATTTTATGTAAAATATGATACTTTGCGTAAAAACGCAAGGCATAAACAAAGATCATAAAAGGGTGACGTTTTAGCGTTTCAATAGCTGGGATCAACTTTGTTAAGTTTTCATGGCCCCTTATTTTACACTGAAGTTTCTTTACAGAGCAAATATTATTTTGACATAGAATACAATGAAATTGGTCCAATGTCCTTAGTGCTTTTTGTTTCCTCATAATCAACGATTGAACATATTTAGTATTGAACCCTATTGACTTTGAAACTTGAACAATGTGATGTCATGGAAAGATCACGTGATATATCTAAAAATAGATTTCATCTTTTCGTTCACCATAAGATGTTGTATACACATGCAAAGTTTCAAGGCTCTAGGTTGTCCAGAACAGAAACAAATTAAGGGGGCGAATCAGCTCCCCATAGGCTGCGTAGAGCATCAAATACCCTAGGCCTGATAGGGTTAAAGACCCATTGCTAACCATGATCCTTTGTGCGCCGATTGAACAGCAAGACAAAGAGGATTTAGGCCAAAAAGGACTTTCAGATAACACGAAAGTCGCCTTTGGTGCCACAAAGGATCATGGTTAGCAATGGGACTTTAAAGTTTGGCCCAAGTTAGCTGTAAAGTAGCTATTGTTCCTTTTAATGTTGCCTACACTAGATAAATCTATGATGATGATGAAGATGATAATGATGCTCATTAAGTCACTTGACTGGTGATATGATGTGAAAACAAGTGCTTATTACCGGAGTACTGGTGAACATCACACAAAGATTTTTTAATGTAAAATATTTTGGACAATTCTGCAAGATAACAGCGTTTTTTCGTATAAGAAACACATTTATAAAACAAATGAGGCTCAAATCAGGTCAAGAATAAGAAACATTCAAGAAACACAGGGAGGCTGAGCTTCGAAAGTAAACTTGAAAAGAGCTGGTTTCACTCTAAGCAAAATACAAACATCATTCCAAAAAGTACTCCCGTTTGAAAACTCACTAAAATTTGATTAACCGGGGAAAATAGTAAGGACACAATCAGGATCTTTTTCACTTGATGCAGGAAAAGAAACATCTCGTTTCCTGTCATCCATTGTCATGATCAGTTGTTGGAAATTTAATTGATTTTAAGAAAAAATGAAGAAACATTTATGAAACGTGTAAGGCCGGATTTGACAAAATATTAAGAAACACCCAGATTGAAGGCAGAAAGATTGTTTCTCGTAAGAAGAAAAAGTGCACTCAGGTCATTGTTTATTAATTTTTATAAATGATTCAGTGTCATACCTAAATGGCAGGGGTGGCGTCAAAGACCTTCCGATGGAGGAGTTGGAACTTCCGACAGCGAGGCTGAAGTGGCTAGAAAATGCAGTTTTCGTACATCATTTTGTTTGATTTTGCCAAATTTCCTCTGACAGAAACACAAAATTTCCTCCGACAGGGGAGCTAGATGCTTCCAACAGGGGGCTGTAGCCCCCCTCTAGCCTTCCCTGGCGCCACTACTACTAAATGGAAGTGTGTGTGCTTCTAGCCTTCTGTAATTCTGTAACTAGTAACTCGTTTGTAGCTTTAATTCATCTTGCAAAGAAGCAACCAGGCATTTTATAGCAAGCTGAAGTTTTAGCGTTCTGTATAGCCTGAGATCCCAAAATTTCCATCAACAAAAGGCCTGTTAACAGGCTACGTTCTGTACAGCATTCGTATATCAATTAGCTAACGTTGAACAACGCGAAATATTTTTGTTATACATTTTCATGTGAAGCCAGTCAAGGTCATGATAGCAAGACAATGATTATGTTTTTCTCTTTGTTACTGACTCCCGTTGATTCTTTCCAAAGGAAATAATAATTTAGACTGCGTTCACACGATGCCGGCACATTTTGAAAACGGTGAAAAATGTGATGGATAGGCCTCCCGTTCTCACGAAAACGGCACATTTTTTGCCGGCACATTTTGAAAAGGGTAGATTTTGAAAATTGAACTCTAACCGGCACATTTTGGAAACGGCATCGTGTAAACATCTAAAATTGATGAAAACAGAAAATCTTTAGACACTTTTGGAACGAGACTAATCGACTCTTAGGGTGTAGGTAAGCTTCTTTGGCATCAAAGTGTTGCAACGAGTTTTTGCCGTCTAAGTTCCTACCGTTTTCAAATTATTCCGGTATCGTGTGAACGCTAGCTTAAATTTTGCAGCCGTCACATTTTTCACCGTTTTCAAAATGTGCCGGCATCGTGTCAACGCAGTCTTGGATACATTCTGAACTACCCTTAAGGGTCTTTCTGAAGTGCCTTTAACTGTACTCTAGAGTACCTTTAGGGGTACTCTGGAGTACCTTTACGGGTACTCTAGAGTACCTTTACGGGTACTCCGAAGTACCTTTAGAGGCACTCTGGAGTACCTTTAGGGTTACTCTAGAGTACCTTTAGTGCTTCTCTGGAGTGCCTTTAGAGACACTCTGGAGTACCTTTAGCGATACCCTCGAGTACCTTTAGGGATACACTGGATTACCTTTAGTATACTCTGGAGTACATTCAGGGGTACTCTGGAGTACCTTCAGGGGTACTCTGGAGTACCATCAGGAGAACTCTGCAGTACCATTAGAGGAATTCTGAGGTACCATTAGGGGAACTCTGAAGTACCATTAAAGGAACTTTGGAGTACCATTAGGGGTACTTTGGAGTACCATTAGGGGCACTCTAGAGTACCATTAGGGGAACTCTGGAGTACCATTAGGGGAACTCTGGAGTACTATTAGGGGAACTATGGAGTACCATTAGGGGAACTCTGAAGTACCATTAAAGGAACTCTGAAGTACCATTAGAGGAACTCTGAACTACCATTAAAGGAACTCTGAAGTACCATTAGAGGAACTCTGAAGTACCATTAGGGGAACTCTGGAGTACCATTAGAGGAACTCTGGAGTACCATTAGGGGAACTCTGGAGTACCATTAGGGGAACTCTGAAGTACCATTAGAGGAACTCTGGAGTACCATTAGGGGAACTCTGGAGTACCATTAAAGGAACTCTGAAGTACCATTAGAGGCACTCTGAAGTACCATTAGAGTAACTTTGAAGTACCATTAGGGGAACTATGGAGTACCATTAGGGGAACTCTGAAGTACCATCCCTAGGGTACTCCAGAGTACCCTCACTAAGGGGTACTCCAGAGTACCCTAAAGGGTACCATATTTGTACCCGGCTGGAGTACCCTAAAGGGTACTCCAGAAACCACCTTTTTACTGTGAGTGTACAGTTAAAATCCCCAGTAATGATTAGAGTGTGAGGCCTTTCCCTTTGAAGCTGGTTTAATGTCATCTGCAAACTTGCAATAAAATGTTCAAATTGCTCACTGCTTTGACTCGGGCTGCGATAGACAGTGATGAAAAATATTTTCTTGCGAGCAATTGTTATTTCTGTAACAATAATCTCTTGCACCAGTTCAAGATCTGTCCTTCGTTTGATTGGCAAACCCTCTCGAAAATACAAGCACACGCCCCCCTTTGTGGTGTTACTAGGGTGGTCATTTCGATAGATTTCCTTGCTAAAACCCTCGATGAATATATCTTCATTTCTGATGGAACTATTTAACATGGACTCGGAAAGCGCAATAACGTCAAATCGATGAATGGAATTATATGCTTCAATTAGTGAGATTTTAATGTTGTCCCTGGCACATAAGCTATTCAAATTCCAATGAAAAAATTTTAGACAGTTATCGGTTTGAGGACCTGGATTGGTCTCGATATCACCTGCAAGAAGCAATAGAAAATTAAGAGAAAAAACGTCTTCAAAAGAAACACAGGCCAAGTAGGTCATGACGAATGCAAAGTGCGTAATACGCTGTGCTTGGCCCACAACTCTCTTACGAAACACCGGACACTTTTGAGAGATGGTGATGAAATCACGGAAAGAAAAGAGAGAATGTGAAATCGCAAAGCAAACCGTAACTTGAGTGTATAACGTTATATTAATGAAAATTGAAATAGGATCCTGCAGCGCAACCAAGTTTTTTCCGAAGACATCAGATAAAAATGAGAGAGATGACGTAACAAGGACGGACAGAGGGAGAGTTAAAACTGATAACCAGATAAAGACGTACAAGTAGGCAAGGCAGTAGACGGAGGACAAACAATTACCACCTGGGAAATTGACGCTGACCCTTGTTAGAAAGCCATACCTGCAAAACGCTATGCCTGCACGCCATTCATCAATTCCTACTGGCATTTGAGACGAACTGCAAGATCTCCTGGATCACACTTTGCTCGGGATTTGTTTAAACTACGCCTTCTCTTGAGAGAACACATTTGGAATATATCGCAGCCACTTAAACGGAAAATACATTTAACTATACAATTGAAAGAAAAACGTATATAAATGAAGGTAAACATGGTGGGTAGAATAGATGCAAGACGGAATCCTCTAGGGGTATCAAACATTGCCAGTCGCAAATCGGTTTCGAGATTTCTGTGGGCTGGCCTTTCTGCTGGCAAAAACATCTTTGGGGAATGAAACTAGCTTATATTTCATCATATTGAAATAATCATGATAGGTTGCAAGGGTCACCTTTGAAAAAAAGACCTTTGGGAATTTCAGTTATTTAATCGCTGACAAAAGCAATATCAAAACGGTACTTTCTCTTGTGAAAACAATGGAGAAAGCACAGTCGATAAAAAAACAGGCAAGGCAGTTTTCATTTGGAAAGAGACATCCTGAATTTCAAATAGGGGACCTGATAGGGGACATTCTGAGTTGTAATTCAAGTTACCGAAAAACTATCGTGATACAAACCACTACAAAAAGAACCAACATCTCCAATAAAAGTAAACCCCATAAATCCTACTCGCGAACAAAACAAAAGCAAAATTTGCAATAAGATCACCAATTTCTGAAATTATTTAGAAAACATCGAAAACGGAAACTGAGACCACAAAAACCTGTTTTTGTTTTGATCGCGAAAAGGAAAAAAAAACCTAATTCGAAAACCTTACGAAAGTCATTCGTGAAAACTGACTAAAACACAACAAGACATAAAGACTTGGATTTCACTCCTCACTAACACTATCAACATCATCTTCACGTTGCTCTTCGGCTCCAGGCTCTCCATTTTCACTGTCCATATCTTCAATATTAATATTCAGTTGTGCAAGGAGGCCTTTGAAATCCTCTTCATCTGAGAAATAGTGAAACTAACTTATCACCAATCTTCGCACAAAGTCTACAGTTGACGTCAGCGAAAGAAAAGCCAAGTTTCTTAGCTTGGAGAACATCATTTGTCGCAATGACAGTGCTGAGCCGCTTTTTCGTCAGATCCAGTCGAATTTTGTAGGGAGATTCAGGCTTCTTTCTTGCACGGTACGCCAGTGTCCTATGTCGCCAGGTCGTAAATCTGACGATCATCTGGTGACGATTTCCCGAGCGATTTCCAATCCTGTGAGCCCTATCTATAACAGTGTCAGGTACGTTGACATTCAATTTCTTAAACATTTGTTTCACTTTCGTTAAGCACTGTTCACCGGACTCACTTTTACCTGGTGCTGCAGCTGGTATTCCGTCAATTCGGAGGCATAATCTGCGGTGGTATTGCTCTTGATCATCCACGCTTTGCTCCAGTTTTCTTATGTAATTTTCCATGACAGCAACCTTTGCTTCCAGAATATCGATCTTTTCGTTCTGCTGATTAATTTTGTCAGACAACTGCTTTATGCAATCCTTAGTTGCCATCGATTCATGCAATTTGCCCAGCTTTTCATAGAGTAATTGCTGGAACCTGTCTTCACACAAAGGCTGTGAAGCTGGCGCTTCAATTTTTCGAGGCATGGCGGCCTACTTGTCAGTGCCGTGTCCACAAAAAAAATATCGAAAAAGGAGTCGAATTGCCAATTGAGGACGACAGAAACCTTCGCAAACTTAAACCATTATCGTCAGTTGAATTCCCAGTAACATCCCATATTAAAACGCATCCATTTAGGCAAGAAAAGTAGCCCACAAAATCTCACAACAAATTACGTGACCACCTCGTAGGACGCCATCAGCGAAAAAGCAACTAAAAACTAAGCTTACAAGGCTCTTTAAACAATGTTACCCTACTGTTAAGCTAAAGGTTATTTTCAATTCTCCCAAGCGTTTGGCATCTTAGTTTAGTTTTAAGGACCGCCTCCCGATTCTCATGTGCTCTTTTGTAGTTTACTCACATAAGAGTCCTGGATGCCATGCCTTGTACTATGGAAAAACAACCCGTAATTTAGAGCATAGCGGACAAATCTTTTCTTTTGTCCAAAGATCCCGAGGGATTGTCAGTCACGCTCTGGTCAGATCACAGTTTCTCCTAATATTGACCAATCAGGTGCCGTCGTTGTGTTTATTTCCGCGTTTTGCGACGAAGCTTAGGCCATTTTTGACCGTTTTGACCACCATCCCGAAAGAAAACATTGCACGCTCGGCTATGTCGATTTTCATCAACATTTCAACGGGAGAATATTCTCCATACCTCGGACCATATGTGTTTTCGGCATCGCTATGCGATCTCTAAAATTAGCCGATTTATGGCATTTTGAAAATCATTGCAGCCATTTTTGCGTAGCAAATCCTACAAAATTGAGCAAAAGGCGAGCACAAACTGATAATTTAAAGTCTATAAACCTACCTCAACTGTTTTCAAGACAAATATCCACATCTCTACTGCAATCCACTCCCAGTTGCACCCATTGCACCATAAATCGCTCCCATGGCTATGCGCCTTTTTCGATAAACTGTACAACAATCCTCCTCCCAACTCCTGCAATGATTACAAGTCTGTAGGAGTAGAAACCGGCAATTTCAACCAAAATTTCAGAAAGTTATGAATCACTTCTTGCATAAGAGCAAAAGTGATGATAGTGTCGTTTTACAGTAAAGCGTGTATTTGAAATAGAATGAACTGAAGCTGTGTTTAAACGGAGGAAATGTACATTTTGTTTTCATCACGAAAAACTATTTAGCACTTTAATACTACTATTCAAAGCCCCTCAAAATCAATTTCACATTTTGTGCAGGTATCATAGACGATCTCTTTAGCCCTCCAGCATGTATTAGGAAATCACCCCTTGGCAGTCAAACAACAAGGCAGCATGAAAGCAAACATAGATATCAGTGTTACCTTCAGTAAACTCATGGAGGTACACATGTATTTTATGAGATACTAAAACTTTGATCTAGTATTGAAAGCTTCTCAGAAATCTTATTTTATCATCTCAGTTGAGAGAGTTTCTTATAAGTAAGGGTTTCTTATAAGTTCTTTCAAATTTCCATTGATAGGGGCCCCTCAGATTTCCATTGGTAATGATGGTCCAGATTTCCATGTAGGATCTCTAGGATCGGGATCACGCAAGAAACTTGGAGTAAAGGAAACAGGCTAAAGATGAAATGATTTTGTTCTGTAAATAATGATCTGTAAGGAACTGCCTGTAAGAAACTCTGTGTCATAAGACTCTGAAGGTTGAATGATGTCCAAACACTGACCTCAAAAACTTTGTTTAGAACAGTTCACAGCAGGGCAGGCACAAGAGGCAAACCCTTAAGAATCTTTCCTTACTCAGACAGCAACAAAAATTTTGAGAAGCAATCGATACCAGATCATATTTTTAGTATCTCAAACAATGCATGTGCACTTCCATAAGTTTACAAAATGTAACACTGATATCTATGTTTGCTTTGATCCTGTTTTTTTGTTTCAATGCCAAGGGGTGATTTCCTAATACGTTCTGGAGGACTAAAGATATCTTCTATGATACCCTCACAAAATGTGAAATTGATTTTGAGGAGCTTTGAAAAGTAGTATTAAAATGCTAAATAGTTTTTCGTGATGAAAACAAAATGTACATTTCCTCCGTTTAAACACAGCTTCAGTTCATTCCTATTTCAAATACACGCTCTACTATAAAACGACACTATCATCACTTGTGCTCTGATGCAAGAAGTGATTCATAACTTTCTGAAATTTTGGTTGAAATTGCCGGTTTCTACTCCTACAGACTTGTAATCATTGCAGGAGTTGGGAGGAGGATTGTTGTACAGTTTATCGAAAAAGGCGCATAGCCATGGGAGCGATTTATGGTGCAATGGGTGCAACTGGGAGTAGATTGCAGTAGAGATGTGGATATTTGTCTTGAAAACAGTTGAGGTAGGTTTATAGACTTTAAATTATCAGTTTGTGCTCACTTTTTGCTCAATTTTGTAGGATTTGCTACGCAAAAATGGCTGCAGTGATTTTCAAAATGCCACAAATCGGCTAATTTTTGCGATCGCATGGCGATGCCGAAAACACTTATGGTCCGAGGTATGGAGAATCTTCTCCCGTTGAAATTTTGATGAAAATCGACATAGCCGAGCGTGCAATGCTTTTTTCGGGATGGTGGTCAAAACGGTCAAAAATGGCCTAAGCTTCGCCGCAAAACGCGGAAGTAAACACAACGACGGCACCTGATTGGTCAATATTAGGAGAAACTGTGATCTGACCAGAGCGTGAGTGACAACCCCTCGGGATCTTTGGACAAAAGAAAAGATTTGTCCGCTATGCTGTAATTTAGCTAACCGCTGCAGAGAGCACTTGGGAATCAACAAAGCAGGTCAAAAGATAAAAAGTAACTGTTCCGCCATTGGGGACCACATTTCTAAGTCCGGCCACAATGAATCCCTCGATGATTTTGATATTCTCAGTAAAATTGAGAATTCTTTTGACCTCCTTATTCACGAAAGCCTCTTAATCCTTCGGGACCATCCTTCCCTTAATTCGCAGCAATCCTCAGTCCCCCTGGTACTGTTCTGAGTTGTTCGTCTCCGTTTTTCTACCAGCATTACACGTTATTTTTTATAAGAAACTGGTTTATAAGAAACTAGGGTAAGGTGGGGTAATTTGGGTCTACGGGGTAATTTGGGTCTATTTGCTTTTTCGCTTTTATAGCGATCGTAAGCGATCGTAATTTCGATTCATGATTCCATGGACGTGTTGAAATCCATACTTTCAGGAGTTGTTTAAGTGGTGTCAAAGAATTATTTGATAATTTCTAGTTCTTCAGTTTCCTGATTTTCACCGGCCTAAACTTTTATCATGATTTGACAGCCTAGAAAACTTTCGATTTATGCCAACTTGCGACTTCTTTTCGTCAACAAATCATTATCAATCTCATCTACAATCATTTGGAAAGGTGCTAAAAGTTTTTCGGAATTTGTTACGACTCGGTAGATTTTATTTCGATTATTTTGCAAGGTGGGGTAATTTGGGTATATTGGGATTTCATTGGATTTTGTTATGAGTCGCGTTGTGAAAGAATTTGCAAGGGCTCCCGAATCAAAACAAAAATCGACATGATACTGCAAGCTAATGGATGATACATCGAAAACAGCATAAGGTACACGTTTTTGTTCATGTTTTAGTGGTTTCAGAACAAGAGACAAGGATTCACTTCTTTTAGATATCATTTCAACAGAAACTTTGTTTACATTTCCATCTTCAAGAATGGGCCTAAATATGCGCCGATGGTGGTACGATTTATTTTCAATTTTCTCTGAGAAAGTTTTCAAGTCTTTGGCTGCGAAACTCTGAAGATTCAATCACAATTATCCATAAAAGAATCCTAAAATTTTATTTTTGTGAATTCACATTACTCCTGACGAAATAGATACCGTTTTTCTCGAATAGACCCCAATTTGCCACCGACAGGTTGAAATTGCACGCAAAAGTGAGGAAAGTAAAAAATTCTTAAAAAATATTTACACTTCAAATTAAAGAAAGGGAACAAGTTTCCAAGAATGACAAAAGATTCAATGTAGGAAAAACGAAATAAGTTCTTCAGTATTTCCAACGACTTTGTGAGGATACCCCATCTGTTTCGAAAAATGCCCAATTTAGACCCAAATTACCCCACCTTACCCTAGTACTAAGATGGCCAAAATTTTAAGAAACTCTAGTACTATGTCTGAGAAGTACTAAGAAACTTTTCAAAGTTAAAAGCATGAATTTTATAGCAAATAGATCGTTGAACCTTTATCATTGGGCATTATTATCTAACCATTTGTGTTTTCAACATAACAGAACACTGTTTATTCCTGTATGATGTTTTAAATATCAAGAAACATGTCTGCAGCAGTGTTAGCGACCACATTGTCAATTCATGCATTCAAAAAATAAGAAACCAATTAAGAAACTTTGGGTACTAAAATGGACAAAATTTCATGTTAAATTAAGATACATTTAGTACTATGGCCTGATCCTAGTTTCTCATAAAAAAAACGTGTACTGGTTTTACCGGTTTCCTTAGTTGTTTTTCTCCCCTTTTGTACTTAGTTACTCTTTGTATGGCAATTTTGCCCTTTTTTGGACTACTCCCAATTCTCATCCGCGTGTACCCAATCTAGTATTTAATCGTAATTCCACAACCTCGTCCCCAGGGCCTTTTGTCATATTGGGACGGAGACGAAAAGGCCCTGGCATCGGCTGGTCACCTAAGTAATCTGATTGGCTGTTGCTTTTCACATAAATTATATACAATTCAAATCAATGACTTACCGGTTTGTTGTTGTGAATGTCAAAATCACTTCCGTTTGTGATCGAAGTTTCGAAATTCATTTCTTTCAAAATTAAGGATAATCCAACCTCGTCCCCAGGGCCTTTTGTCATATTGGGACGGAGACGTCCCAACATGACAAGAGGCCCTTGGGACGAGGTTGAGAACAAAACCTTGCAATTCCTTGGGCTGGCAAGATTCGTTGTCAAACTTCCTGCGGCATTTTAGTACATTTGGTTTGATAAGGAAACTTCCCTGAGACTGAATGAAAGTAATTTAAAAATAACATTTTGATTATTTTCGTGTTACTCGGAGATGCATGACCGAAAAACCTTTGTACAAACAATTCAAGTAACTCTCAACTCGAAATGTATTTGAAATCTGGTCAAATGGCAAGTTTCCCTGAAGTCATGGAGAAAATATGGAGAACTTGCAAGCCATCAGTGATCAAATTCAGGGGAGTAACGACCAACACAATATTGCCTGTCGTCTTCGTTGGAAGGATATCGGGCAGAAGCTGGAAGAGGAACGACTTCCCATAACCAGTTGGCAAAACTGTAATTACATCTGAGCCATCGATCAGACTTTCAAAACACTGCACCTGCTTTGGCTTCAGACAAAAACATTGATCATGATTCGATAGTGCGATTGACAACCTTTGGAAAACTGACAGAAACTTTGGCTGTCTGCTGCTACCTGTCCCCGCCATGGTATAGCGGGTATAGCAGCAGTGTAGCTGTGGCCTAAAATCTTGCATACATTATAATTTCTATAATTTATGACACCCACTGAGAGAGGGTGTTTTGATGGTCATGTGACCAGCCGATGCCAGGGCCTTTTCGTCTCCGTCCCAATATGACAAAAGGCCCTGGGGACGAGGTTGGTAATTCCACCCAGTCTACTTGCTGAGGATGGACCAAGGAAGGTTCGAAACGTTCTAATTATTATGGCTTACCCACTCGATTTGTGTCTTATGACTTTAACATGGACTTGTCTTCTGATTTGTCACTTATTTAACATGGACTTGTGTTCTGATTTGTCACTAATTTAAAATTCAACATGGTCAACTTTATCGACATATCTTGAAATATGAGCAAAAGAACTATATAACTATAAAAGAACTATATAGAAAGAAACATGAGCAAAAGATGTTTTTCGTCGTCGTACTCGCCCTTAGATTCGTCATCAAGCTGCGTCTTCCAAATGATGATCCAATTTCAGCAATAATCCAACGACGATATCATTATTATTATTGTTGTCTTAGGTTATAAATGCTCGGTTGCTTATTTCCAAAGTTAGGCTGATGAAGATTTTTAATCGAAAAGTACGACAATTTTAACAGTGTGGTCTCATTATTATTATTATTATTGTACTCATTCACAGTGTTGTTGTAATTTACTGGTTTGCGTCCTACCAGCAGGCTACTTCCCGTAGCTTTAGCAGGTAGGCTTCTACTGTTCAACTAATCTTTTCTTGATGTTATCTCCTGTTCTTCTACTTTGTGTCCAAAACTTTCCTCAGTATTCTTGCTGATCCCAGAAGGCAGGTTCTTTGCACTACTTCCAAGTGAACATCGCACTTCAGCTGCTCTAGGTAACTTTTGAATCTTTTGGTCACTGAGCCTAACGCTCCGATGATAATTGGAATGATAAAAACTTTGTTGACTTCACCTTTATATACTTTGAATATCTCGTACTTCAGATCACCGTAAGCATCTTTCTTTTCCATTTCTTTTTTCTCAATTCTGGTATCGAAGGGACATGCCACGTCTATTATATAACATGTTTTTGACTTTTTCTCAATGACAACTATATCTGGCCTGTTATGTTCGATTTTAGACTCAGTCTGCATGGAGAAATCCCATAGAAGTTTAACTGCTTCATTTTCTAGTACAGCAATTGTGTTATCTACAAAGTGTTCATAGTTCTTTGATCCGCAAGAAAATCCAAACTTGTGACACAGATGCCAATGTATCACGGCAGCCACCTTATCATGACGCCATTTCTTGTACTCATTTTGTGCCAGCTTTTTACACTCCGAGAGAATGTGGCTTATATTATTATTATTATTATTATTATTATTATTATTATTATTATTATTATCATTATTATTATTATTATTATTTTTATTATCATTATTATTGTTATTATTATTATTATTATTACTATTATTATTACCACCACCATTATTATCATTATCATTATCATTAAATAAAAACAAAAACTGTTAAAAGCATACGTTTCGATCATAAAATCTTCGTCAGTGTATTATTGTTATCATTACTATTATTATTAGCGATGCCTGGACATAGGAAAGTCTTCAATAAACGTTGTTTTGAAATTTTCAGGAGGTCACAGGTAGTCAACATGAAGATCGTAGAAAGCCTTTAAGAAACTCAGAAGAAACTCTGAATACTCAAAATCTGATAATTTTTAGAAACTTTCAGTACTGGCCCAAATTCTTGGTTTCTTATACAAAAATAGGTGTAAATTTCAATGGTTGGATTTCAATGAAAACATTTCAAGCAAATATCCCCTATCCAAAATAAATGTTATTCATGCGAAGCATGAATCTAATTAATTTTGCGAGGGAGCGCATTTTAAAACCATTGATCAATTTCTCTACTGGCTGTCAATGCAAAACAAATCTCAAACGAAATCTCATCTGCAGATTCAATAGCTTTGAAACGCCTTGCAAATGAAGGTCGTACATCACAAAGGAAGGAAATATTTTCCCAGGCATCAGTATTCTGCCTACAAAGGATGGTTGAAGGGTATTACGAAAGAAGCGAATAAAAATTATCCAGAAATGGCTATTTCTGGCAGACTTAATTGCCTGTAGCGCACCCCTTGACAACTATTCATTCAACCTGTCGATGAAATCTCGCAAGTAACTTGAAATTCCAAGCTATTGAATGTATCATCCAACCAACATCGAAGGCGGAAAAATGTAGCTCGCCTCTGTCCAATCAGTCATCAGGGCGGGAAAATTTAGCCAATCAGAGCCCCCATTCTTCCTCACAATGCATCACTTATCAGATTTCGAGAAGGTCTAAATGTTGAAGCAAGCAAGCCAACTTCGCTCTTGCTTCGAATCTGCAAAACATGCCGCCAATTCGAAGAAGCAGGAGAGATTCGACGAGAGCGAACACTCTCGCAAGCGGTGCCACCAATAATGAAAATCCCAAATCCCTCCCACCAGAGCAATAAATGTGAAGGTTAGGGTATTTGATTCGTGTAATTGCATTTAGTTTTTTCAAATACATTCATAAACGATTTGTAATTAATAGTAGTTTTGATCTTAACGTTGATGTTGCGGCTTGTTAGATTTTCGTCGTTGATATGCTTGAGGCCGGCCTCGGTGGCAATTGTCCTAAGATAGGCCTAATTTTGCCTAGACTTCAAAAATTCACACATAATTCTGCAGTCATTCTGTTTTACTCGAGTTGAATGACTTTTACCATTTTATCAAAATCCTCCCGGATAGGCCCTTAACTGTCAGGGGGATTTACAGGCCCACCGTGAATAGACCCTTATCTATTCCGGACTCCGCCTGAAAAAATAGTTATACCGTTTTCTGAAACCCCATCTGAGAGACCCATACCTCGACGATGGGGCAGGCCCACCGTGAATGGACCATTACCCGTTCCGGACTCCGCCTGAAAAATATTTAGACTGTTTTCTGAAACCCTATCTGAGAGACCCATACCTTGACGATGGGGTAGGCCCACCGTAAATGGACCCGTACCCATTCGGGACTCCGCCTGAAAATTTCTGCTGCGATGTATAGACAGACCCGAACCTGTCCTGCAAGGTCGGCAACCTATGGGACAATTGCCGCCTTCGTTGCGTCTATAATACCGCCATTCAACTAGAATGTAGACTTGTGTATAAGTAGGACTTTAGAATGTTAGTTAAAGTTGGGAATGACAATGCTTATCCCTTGGCTTGTTCTGCTCGAAATACACATCGGAAAACCCTTGGAGTAAAATTCAAAACCAGACATAGGCCATTCTGCAAATTTTTCGCGACCAAGACCAAATTAACTCCATATTTGTTGCCATTGTGAACTGTAGGAAACTTTCAAATTGTTGCTACCGTGTTCAAGCCGTTCGGCTTCTTGTTTATCAAAAAGAGAGAGACTTAGCAATGCATCCCACCTCTGATGCAAAAGAATTTACATATGTGACTGAAAAGGATTTATCGTTTTCAAAACAGTTTGCTCTAAAAGCTCCAATATGACATCAAGATCTGCATTATCCATGTATTCCTCATCGCTCGCCATACCTGGGAGCAAAAGTCTGCACTTTCGCTATCATCCAGTGGTCACATTCAACATCAAATGAGAGAGCAACTGGTTTCCTGAAAGCTTTCTCATCTAAGGGGACCATTATGGAAAAAAGGTCAGCCTGATCCTTAAATGCTATCTCTGCCACTGTAATTAGGGGTGTTTTCCCTTTACATTTTTAACTTTAAAGTTTGTATCGTATTGTACAATATCTATTTGTTTATATTCATTATAATAACTTTTAAATGCCTTCATTGTTGCGAAACGATATATACATATCCACTTTCAGTTTGCTCATATGGTTTGCTTTTCAACCATCCGATGAACAATCATCTGGGATTCGAACCTTGAAATTCTTATCGGAAAGTGGAGCAACTTTCAAAGAAACTTGATAAGTAAACATCTGCCTTGAATAATGCGCGATAATTTTAATTACGGCCTCAACAACTTGTATCATCTCCCTTGCAATCTTGATGCATTTCACCACGACTAACATATAGTCTTTCGAAACGTTAATTGCTATAACAATGACAAATCAACAAACAACATAAGACAGCAGGAAACAAACGCTAAAAACAAGAAGCACGTAGGAAAACCCCTTAAAATGAATTACTTACCAAACGTTTCCGAATCGAGTGAGCGTAGTTTAGCAATCTCGTTGTCGACTTTTTTCTTGGTTTCTTCCAGGTCATCCAAATCATCACACATCCTGCGGTGCAAGATGCGAGAAGTACCTGAATCAATCATCATCAATGCAAACACATGAAGCTAGGGGGGGGCATCGCCCTAAATGGTCGGGGTTTCAAACAAAATCAATTCAAAAATAAGGAAATGTGCCAGGAATGGGAAACCACAATAAGAATGTTCAAAAACCCTTTCTCAAAGCTGACTTCGAATGTAGCGGCTATCCACTTGTTCGTCTTGGTAAATTTTCGTCTTAAATGCAAGCCGGTCTGAAAGGCCTAATCTTCGACGTGACGCCTAATTTGGATGCAAAAAAGCACGACGTCAAAGTACGCGCACATTCTGGAGCTACCTCAGGGGACCTGATTGACCACATCAACCCAGTCGCACGGCGCAAGCCTAACCTAGTTGTCGTCCATGTCGGTACTAATGCAGGGGGGGATGGAAAGGTCCCCCGCGAAGCTTTTGAGCGCTATTCTTCGAAATTTTGCAAATAGCGGAAAATTTTTCGTCCTCTTCTACACTGGGTCTAAAGTTGGCATTGCAGAGACGGACTATTCAATTCGGGTAGGTGTTTTGATTCGAATATGATTACCTGAGCATTTACACACAGTTTTATTGCGAATTTCAGTCACTGTCGGTTAGTGATAAGGTTCAATCGACTGTTTTTGTGGGAAGTTTCTGTGGGCCTAAGCACCGTACTTCGACCAAAATTTGTCAGAGTTGTTCTTCGTTTTCCGACAGACGGGGACGGGACTTAGCAATGTTTTGCTTTCATTTACACTTCAAAGGGCTTTGACTGCTAGAAAACCATTTAAGTCCTGCTAAGTCCCAACATCTAAAGCTTTATTTCACCTGAAAACAAGATGTGGTTCTCGTCCAATGTGACCGATGAAACTATGCGTGCCCCACAGCAACACCGAACAATATTCTCGTCAGATTTTCACTGCAATCTCTTCTCCTGGTAGTTAGCCAATGCATTAAAGCTGTTGGGTGCTTTTATTTTGTTTCAAAATCAGCGAATCGACATCTTGCAAAGCTTCCGTTATTTTAGGCCAACGTCACAGCTTCGTCCTTCCCGTTCGTGCTAAACTTCCGACTGATCAAATTTCAATGCGCAACTCCGATAATATGAATGGTACGCAAAGCATTGTGGGATACCATTCCATCCCCCCCTGGTACTAATGATATCACAAATAATGTTGATACTGCAGAAATGCTGCAAACACTGGTCAATGATGTGAACAAAGAATCACCGGATAAGGAAATTGCCATCTCAGGGCTGGTTACTCGGAAAGACAAACCCGGAATAGAGAAGAAAGTTTCCAACTTGAATTCCCCCTTGAAGAATCTCTGCGCAAGAAATCAGTTATACTTCATTGAGAATGACCGGGTCGACGCTTCGTGTCTTGATTTCATTATTATTATTATTATTCATTTATTCATTGTTGGATAGTAAAAGATAGCTACAGTATATAGCTAATTAATTCCAACTCTAAAAATTAAAATACAAAATAATCCTTTAAAATACAAATGCTCAATAAAAACGTGGATAAAATATTTACATTCCATCAAAAATATATAGTATAAAAGCAGAAATCTAAAATTGTTTTATCATAAAAAGCCCAAATTCAAAATAAAAGTTCGGCATAATCTGCATGGACAATTTTCCCCGTACCAATTTTTGATCTTTGTTTTAAACTGACAAAGCGAATCCGAATTTCGTATCGTTGGTGGTAACATTTGCCACAACTGCGGACCTTTAAATCGGACGCTTTCTGTCCCGTTGTTAACAGATTTCACTCTGGGTTGTACAAATTCGTTATTATTACGTAAATTGTAGTGAATTGCATTTTCACAGAAGATTTCCTGCATAAATAAAGGGTTAAGCCCGCTTTTAGCTTTATACATCTCTGTCATAAGTAATTGCAAGTTCTTTGTGTGAATAGTAACGGCACAGTCGTTCTCTAATAGTTCACTATGAGTAGATTCGGCATCCTTATAAGTAATTCTCAGAGCCCTTTCCTGTACTTTGTTAATCTTTTTGTTGAGCTGCCTGCTATGAAACATCCAGATTAAAGGGCAATATTGAAATTGACTAGTGATAAAAGCTCTCATGAGGGTTCTTAGTTTGCTCTGATCCATATATGCCGATATGCGAGCAAGTGCGTAAAGTTTATTGCTAGTCTTTGGCACAATTTCGAGACATGATTGTCAAAGGAAAGTTTGTTATCAATTTGAACGCCGAGTAGCTTCTCTTCAGAGCTATTTACAACTTCGGAATTTCCAATTCTAACAGTAACTGGATCATCGCTACTCTGCCCAAGAACCAAAAGATGGCATTTATCTGCATTTAATTTCATGAAGTTGTCGGAAAACCATTTCAAAGCTACACTACAATCATGTTCAAGCCTATGAGCTATATTCCTCAGGTTCTTATCGCAAGTATAGATTGTGGTATCATCTGCATAGTTGCATACATCTACAGGGTGTCTCAAAAAAAATTATTCGACGTTTGATTAAATACTAAAAAATAACGATACGCTGAATGGACCTTTGGTCAATTCACCCTTGTCCTGAGATTTTAAATTAATTTTTGACACAAGAATCTTGCAAATCCGATAAAAATTCATGGGGTTACAAGCTTTTGAAGTTCAAGTTTGTGCGACAGCCGAAACCAGAGGCCTCGAAATAGCATTTTTGGTAAAAGTCCCATAGGCCGTCGTTTCTGTTATTTCTCTATTGTTTCAGGGCGAACCAAGTGGGATTCAAACAGGTATTCGATAACCTAACTGTCAAGCATATGGATGCTTTGAGGAAACAGATTCAGTTTCTTGCCGATTTTGTTTTGAACCACTGTTTTTGGACCTGTGCAATGTTAAGGAATTTTGAGAATGATTGCAAGAAATAATTTACTTTAGAAGTCGCATTTGGTTTGCTCTGATATCAACGAGAGGTATGACATTGGATAACCTTCTCTTACCTCCATCTTCGAGCTTTTTGCAATACAGGTAATCTGGGGGGTCTCTGGTTTCAGCTATCGCATATTTTTGATCTTCGAGAGCTCGTAACTCAGTGAATTTTCAACCGATTTGCTTGATTCTGGTCTCTAAAATTATTTCATAATCTTAGGAACAGGGTTATCTTTCCACGAGCCTGTTCATGTTGTCTTTATTTTTCAATATTTAATCAAAGGTCGAACAACTTTTTTGAGACACCCTGTACATTTTGAATAAATAGTAAAAGATCATTGATATAGATGTTAAATAATAGAGGTCCTAAAACTGACCCCTGGGGAACACCACGTGTAACGTTTTTCCAAGAACTGAATGACCCATTTACTTTGACTCTTTGTTGTCTATTTGTGAGGTAATCATTAATCAGTGTTAATGCTTCGTGAGAGAAACCGTAGGCATGCAATTTTGCAATCAATAGATCATGTCTGATACAATCAAATGCCTTGGAGAGATCCATCATTACAGCACCTGCCTTACCACCTTCATCAAGACTAATCTTGAATTTTTCTAAAAGCCTTACAAGCGCATGCTGGGCACTATAACCTTTTCGAAAACCACAGAGAAATGACGATAAAAAGGATGTAATATAAGCAACAATTTGTTTATCCATTATTCTTTCAAAGAGCTTTGAGACCGTAGGCAGAACGCTAATTGGCCTAAAGTTAGTCCTTGTATTACTTGGTCCATTCTTTGGAAGAGATGTGACATCCGCGCACTTGAGTTCATTGGGAAAAGACGATTGTTCAATGCAATCATTAAAGATTTGTGTCAAAGGTTCTACGCACACATCAGAATTAGATTTAAGAATTTTAGGTGGGATGTTTTTATGCGTTGTAGCTTTCTTAGGATTTAGATCTCTAACCTCTCTGTCAACAGCATCAGGGGTAACTTTCTGAAAATGAAAGGAACCGACATTTTGACAGTGATCTTTGATTTTTAGAATGCTAGGATGATTAGAAAATTTATATAATGCCTTATCAACAGGATCAGTAATCCCTTCTTTTGTGTTTTCGTAATTAGAGTTTTCATTTATGCCAAGGGAGTCCGTTACAGTGACGAAAAATTCGTTCATAGTTTCTGCTACCTCAACATCATTGGAAATAATAGTTTCATCTTCAATCAAAACTATCTTATTATTTGTTTGCAATTTGTCCGAGAAGAAAGGTTTTACAGTTTTCCAAAATTCCTTATTGTCAGTAACAAGTGAAATGTCTAGGTTATTGTAATAATTTCTTTTTTCCCTTCGAAATAACTTAACACAAGAATTTCGATGTTTGCGAAATTTGTTCCAATTCTCAACAGTTTGGTCTTTATTATATCTATTACGTAATCTGGTACGCAACATGACCGCTTTGCGCAGAGCACGAGTCATGAATGGTTTGTCATTTGACCGCACATATTTCTGTTTAATTGGAACATGTTTGTCTAATACTTTATCAAAAGTAGTTTCGAATGAACTGTAATTCAAATCTGATGGTTCTATTCTCCTTAGTTCCTCTCGAAGGTCATTTCTAAAAACAGTTTCCGTGAAATTTTTGTAATTTCTGTAATTCTTGGTAATCTGTAATTTTTGGTAAGAAGAAGCTTCACCTTAACATGAAAGGTAACGCTGCCTTAGTAAAAAACTTTGTAAATTATTTTGATAACATCTGACACTCTAACATATCTGAAAATTTTCTTACTAATGTAACTGGGCATATAGACTGCGACCATATATCCTTGGATGAACCCCCTAGTACTTGCGAATCTTCGATTCCTCGTGATATGGGAGTGCGGCAGTTGGGATGCAGGAAGGGGCTGGCAATTGCGTCACTGAATGTTAATAGTTTGCTCCTGCACATAGATGAAATAAAAAATCTAATAAAAGAGAAATCTCTTCATGTTTTGGCACTTAACGAGACAAAATTGGATGGCAAAATTGCCAGTGACTTGTTGCAAATTGACGGGTACACCCTCTACAGATCGAGCATTACTAACAAGGTAACTTTGTTGTCATCCATATCAGACAGAATGTCCGAAGTTACTTTCAACAATGCAGTCTCTGCACTGCAGTTCTTCGTGTAAGCCGACTGGCAAACCGGCAAGGGACAGTTTAGGCTAATGTGTGATAGGACCTGTTCAGACGAGCAACGCTCAACCAACTTCGAAACGAACGGTAGATTACTCACTGGTCGGAAATTCGGAAATACTATGTCCAAAGTAGAGTTTTTCAGTAATGGAGATAAAAGTGCTTCTTTCCAAGCATCCGCAAAGTGACCAGTCTGTAATGACAAATTAACAGTATGAGCAAGGAATGGCAGTATTATATCAAGACATTCTTTGAGCATCCAAGTAGGGATAGGATCCGCAGCACATTGTTTGTTAGGTGATTTCATAATGAGCTTTTTGACTTGGTCTTCTGATAACCTTTCAAAGACCGAAAACTCTTTGACTTGCTTGTAATCCATCAAATACTCTGCAGGGCGTGTGTCCATCTCTATCTCATCAAGCTTTTCTCTAATTAGGTCGATCTTCGTGATAAAGTATTCATTAAATTCATTAGTAAGATTTTCCATAGAACTAGAGACTGGATACTTAACGTTTTCTTCTGGCTTCATAATCGATTTGACTAATTTGAAAAGTTTCCTCTGGTCTCCCTGTGATTCTTCAATTTTATCAGAGTAATATTTCTGTTTCGCTGTATTTAGCAGATACAAATACTCGTTCCTTTTAGATTTGAAATGTTCTTTGTCGCTTTCATCCTTAGAACTACGCCATTTTTTCTCCGCCCTCTTTTTTGCTTTTTTGGCTTCTTTAATACTACCGTTAAACCATGGTAATTTTGGTCTTACAACAAATGACCTGGTTTTGAGGGGGGCGTGCTTGTCCAACAGTCAGGTTGCCATGTATGCAGACGATACCACCATATCATATTCGTCCAATAACATCGATGATCTCAACGATAACCTAAATAGAGACTTGAACTGCCTGAAGCAATGGCTTCAAGGAAATAAACTGTCTTTAAATGTTATTAAGACTCAAGCCATGGTTGTAGGATCTCGACCTAATGTTAAAAAGATCTCTTTTTTTTTCTTTACCATATAAGATTTAAAAAAAAAACAAACTACAAAGCTGATTTACAATTTTCTATGGCTGCCATAGCTGGAAAGGACATGATGTCAGCGAGTCCCAACTACGACAGGAAATGTTCAGTCCCCCTCCTTTGCTATAGGTGACTCGCAGATTGAGATTGTCGAGAAAACTAAGTATCTGGGAATTCAGCTAGATCAACACCTTGTTTGGGATGAACACACTAGATTCTTGCGTGCTAAGGTCTCTCGTGCCATAGGGTTTTTAAAGTATGCCAAGACAATACTGCCCCAAGAAACTCTTAGCCAAATATATAGAGGAATCGTAGAACCGCATTTCCGCTACTGTTGCTCTGTGTAGGAAAGCTGTGGGGAATCCAGAAGGCTTCACTGCAGAAGTTACAAAATCGGGCTGCCAGAATTGTAACAAACAGTAGCTATTGCACCTGCTGATGCCCTTATACAACGGTTAAAGTGGCCAAATATTGCCGAAATCATAAAACGAGAGACAGCGACGATCGTTTACAAATCTTTAAATGGTCTTGCACCGATATATCTCTCAAACATCTTTTCAAGGAACACATCACGGCGCACTGTCAAGTTGAGAAACTCGGAGACTGACTTACGCATTCCGCTTTATAAAACCAGTAATGGGCAAAAATCATTCTCATATCGTGGTGTACATCTGTGGAACAGCCTTGAACCTGAGGTTAAGCAAGCGCCCTCTTTATATGCTTTTAAACATCGTCTTTAATTTGATCGTGGGTGGCGGGATGCGGTTGGATTGGACTGGGGTCAGTCGGATTCTTCGCCTGCCATGAGGTGCTGTAAATGGTGTCTTATTTCAGGGTGGGCATGGGGTCCGGTTTGCTCTGGTCCGGTCTGATTGTGTCCTGCCACTCACGATATGACGATATGATAATTATGTAAATATTAGTTGGTTGTATCGGTTGTCTCTTGTTTACTGAACTGTACAAATGATTGGTACGTAAATATTGACAGAGGGAAATTTACCGCCATGATTTTCATTGATCTAAAGAAAGCCTTTGATACAGTCGACCATCAAATTCTTCTGAATAAGATGAGTAATTACGGAATCAACGGTCTTGAACACCAGTGGTTTAGCTCATACTTAGATAATCGCAGGCAGTTCTGCAAGGTCAACGGCGTCTGCTCCGATCTTGCTGAAATCAACATAGGGGTACCTCAAGGTTCTTGCCTTGGACCGCTTCTATTTTTGATTTACATTAATGACCTACCTTTTGCATTAAAACGTGCAAAGGCAACGATGTATGCGGATGATACAGCAATTTCGTTTTCTTCAGATAATATAGAAGAGATTGACGCTGTTGTCAATGCTGAACTTGCCTGCCTAGAGAAATGGTTACAGGGAAATAAGCTTTCCTTGAATGTTGTCAAGACTCAGGCCATGATCATAGGATCGTCGCAAAAGTTGAGGAAGATTGATACACCAATGGTACCGATTCCTCATTTTCAAGTAAATGGAAAGGATATCGATCTTGTGAAGGAAACTAAATATCTTGGTCTCATGATTGACGACAATCTTAAGTGGGAGAGCAATGTTGTGTGTACACAGAAGAAGATCTCCAGAGCTATAGGACTTTTGAAGAATGCAAAACACTGTGTGCAAGAGGATACATTAAGGAACATGTATCTTAGCACTGTTCAACCACATTTCAGTTATTGTTGCTCCGTTTGGGGATGTTGCGGGGCAACTAAACTGAAAACTTTGCAGAAATTACAGAACAGAGCTGCTAGAATTGTTACAGGTAGCCCGTTTGACACTCCGGCCGCTCCTCTATTGCAGAGGCTTGGCTGGCCGTCAATTGATAAACTAATCAATCGAGAAACTTGTACAATGGTGTTCAAATCTTTGAATGACCTCGCACCTGAAAACCTAGGTAACATTTTCTCCAAGTTGTCTGATGTTCATGCCAGGGTTCTACGTAATACCAAATGCAATCTTGCTCTACCAAAAATGAGAACAGCTTATGGCCAAAAATCATTTGCGTTTCGTGGAGCCAACGCATGGAATAAACTCGACTCGGAAATGAAATTAGCCCCTTCGATTCAGTCATTTAAAAGTAAACTAAAAGCTTCGAATTGAGAACATTCAAGGAAAGCTGATCTGCATCGAATCGTATCGAATGAGTTACCTTTTTTTCCTTTTACGTTTTTATAGCTATTTAAGTATAAATTATTGTAAATAGGCTTAGATCTTATTAATATTTTTTTCCTTTGCTGGGACAATTGGAAAGCAGTTGCTACATTATTTTTTAACTGAATTGTATCCCAGGATAAATATTTTTAAAATGAAAATGAAAAAAATTGATTTTAATTTTACTTTAACTTTGTAATCAGATTATTTACTTTTCGCTTGTTAATATATTTTACTTGTAAATATTAGATTTTAAGTTTTTGTCACGGCCCCCTGAAAAGCGGCCTTTGCCGACGGGGTTACTGTGTATAAAGAATATAAAATGAAATGAAAAAATGAAATGAAATTTATAGGTCAGGCCAATCAGTTTCCGTTCCAACCTTTTATGCTCTCTCACGGTTCATAAGTGTTCTCTTGGCCTACCGTTCATGTATATATCATCCGCCACCTTACATATAAAATATGAAAATCCTAAATTGTGTAAGTCGTAATGTCATATTTTGGAAATCCAGTCCTGTGACAAGAAATTTCTCTTCCCGAAGCGGCTCGTCGACATGCTTGATGTTGGAAAAGTTGTGCCAAATAAGGGTGAACCAATACCATATATGGGGCTTACCAGAAGAATTTATGACCGGTCTTCAAAAAAACTTGATAGCCGACCATTTGAACTTTTGGAATGAAAACAAATTTCCGGTGAACAAAATCTCTGATAAATTTTCTGCAAGTTTTGCTCAGGTTGGTTGACACAGGTCATATTTGTCCGTCGCCAAAATCAGGCTATCCTGCGTGCAGACTTTGGCTACTGGGGAGGAGAGAAAAAGAAAGAAACTACAAAGTCTGCGCAACGGCGTGAGTTTTCTTGTTTGGAAACTTTCAATGTGATTGCGCAAGCGAGCATCCTTTTTGTTTTCTTTTGTTATTAAAGCCAATCAATATCGAGTCCTCAAAACCCAGGACCCAATAGATTTAGCGGATTACAATCGATATTGTCTTTTTAAAAAGCGAGACAAATGGTTGATTGTAGTCGAAGTGCTCAGTCGTCGAACAAATTAGCGGATTATGAAGGGGAAGTTGAGAAGATTGTCGTGTAAATATGTGATGAAAAAGGAAGAATTAAAATTTTCAGAGAGGCCAATATCACGCCCAACTGATTTTCAACGTAAACAAGATCCTTGGTGGGTCCTTGATGAGCACAAAACCGTGATGAAGAAATTTTTCAAGGAAACTACATGTACTGCAGTGCTCCGACCGATTTTTCTTGGTGTTGATGAGCAAGAAACAGGTCCTGACTGGTCCTCAAAAGGTTTGTTCTGAACGAATTCTTTTCGGCCACGATTTTTTCTACTGAATTCGCACAATCCACTCCCTTTTCTTGGTCGTTCCTGTGGGTTGTTTGATTAGGTCTACAAGAATGACAAGTCATTGTTTTGTTGACGTTTGCGTTGTGGAATGAATCGAGTGGAATGAACACAGCAAAACAAATCGTCCATAAATGTTCGTGACAATGACCCTAAATCAGTTTTGTCCCTACATTAACACTAAATTGTCCCTAATTTGTCCGTAAAATTTATGGACAATCGATGTTGTTACTTATTTAGGGTCACCCTTGCACCTTATCCCAAAATCTTTCTAAATCCAAATGACCTTCTTCCCTAAATTGTCCCGAAATGATCCCGAAATTTTTCGTCCATAAAATCATATTCATAGAATCGTCTATAAAATCATAAGTGCTTTACAGAAATTTGTCTATAAATCGTCCCGAAATTACTAAACAGATCTGAAGTGGAGTCAAACTCACAATGCGTTGTGTTCGAATCATAGAATATCGATTTCGAAATGTCGTATTACGATTTGAAAATTGCTTGTCAACGGTTTGCCAACTAACTTGCTTCATCATTGATGTTGTGTGTTTTGAAAGACATTCACGAAAATTGTAAAACAACTGCAACATGTCGTCTTCGACCACTGACTACTACACTAACTTCTGTAAATGACTAATGTTTCATGGAGGGTGCAAACAACCACAACAAACATGAACAGTAAAATTCATGGTTTGGCGAAAAAGATAAAGAAATCTCCCAACTGTCCTCGTCACCCTTGCTCCCGGCAGCTGCAGGCCAATTCATGCGAGTCCCAATTGATTGTTCAGCACCACATTCTTCGCAATCTTGGACAAGTAACGACAACTTTCAAGGTTGAATTTTGAAAATCATCAAGAGCCCTCGCAACAGGATGGCCGCCTCATTACAAGTGACCAAAGCAACCAAAGCCAATTCATGTTAGGCACAATCTTGGCGCAATACATTATTCAACCCCAGTTTCTTCACGAATCTCTGCGCAGGTAACGAAATCGTTTAATGATTGTTAACTGTAATTCATATGGGCTTTCTTCAAGCTGGGTACTATTGACTTTTCATGGAGGGAGCTTCCTTCCATTTAACTCCCTTTGAAAACTACCTTTATCTGATTCAGTAACATTACGCAGTCCTACAGAACAAGTAGGATTCGGGACATGTAACCAAGGGAGGGGGGTACATTGGTTCTTTTTGGTGCCGGGACGTCCCATCTTCAAAGGCACCTTTTTCAAATCGTCACAGAATGATGTGTATCAGCATTTTCAGACATTCTAACGGAACTGTGGGTAGGGTAAACCGGGGTAATTTGGGACAATTTTGTCATTTTTGAGGTATGACTGCTTCATTGCATATTTGAATAAGACCAATTCAGCTTTTTGTATACATCTGAGTTGTAAATAATTGATATTGAGTAAAAGATTCTCTTAATTTATGTTGTTGCTGATGCATTACTGTGTAAAATGATGCTGTCCCAAATTACCCCTAAATGGGGTAATTTGGGACAGCACCGAGTTCCACCTGCAAAAGATACACATTCAAACATAATGGCAAATTTGGATAAGAAAATAGTGTATCTACCACAGTTCACTCCAATTTCATCAAAAATGGCCGTTTTCATAAATGTAGAGTAACGTAGCCATAATCAAATCATTGCTTCAAAATATCAAAAAAGTACTCAACATAAATGCAAATGTTGAAAAATTTGCTTAAAAGAGTAAATGCAATAAATGCAAATTGCAATAAGAGATATCTATGCAATTTAAAGCAATGTCCCAAATTACCCCACGGCTGTCCCAAATTTCCCTTGTCCCAAATTATCCCGGTTTACACTATGCTTTTCAGAAAATCTTTCATAATTTCCGAAGTTATGGTCCAAATTTTTATTTGACCTGCGGAATTATGACCTTAAATTCCTACAGATGTTACAGAACTATGGGTACCTATCTTTGGGGCAAAATGGCACCTCCCCTTCAGATGATAGGTCAAAATACCCCCCCCCCCCCAATACTGTGATGTCATCAAGTTGACAATTGGCGAAGATCAGGTTTCTAAGTTACCTTTGAGTTTAGAGAAGAACTCATGAACTTGATGCATTGCTTCTGTCTGATTTGTCAGCATATTTTTGGAAAGTATTACTTTATTGTAAATATCAATTTTGGAATGGTATTTTGGTAAAAATTAACCAATAGAACTATTTCACAATTAAGTCCAATTCGAGGTAAAAGAAGTGACTTCCTGTTCAGCAAGAAATCTCTGTCATATTATGTAATGGCCCCTGGCCTAGCAAACACCTACAGTCTACGGTAACACAACATATTAGCCTGAAGACACGCCTCCACTTTGGGCCTACTTCTTTGCAACTCCTCGTGCAGCTCTTGATCTTGATTTTACTATTATTTCTGATCTTCTGATTTCATCAAAGAGCTTTTGTGATATTACATTACATTGAGCCCTGTGTCTATCTTGAAACTGGTTATTTTCCCATTTATGGTTATGTTAGCATTCCATTGTGAAGCTTTGCCCTCATTATTAATTGCGCCAATAAACATTTCTTCACTTTCATCTGTAGAACCTGGAATATGTTTAGGGAATCGCAGCCAGAATATAAATTTTATTGCAAGTGTCACGACGAACAGTTTCATTTTTATTAACTCTCAGGATGCTCAGGATGACATGATAAAAAGACGACAAATCCAGTAGAAAATTGACAATCCAGTGATTACGACATATCCAAGTTAGTGACAATCCAGTAGTTACATTATTAAATAAATTAAGACATGATCAATTATTTAGAACGTTTCGGCACTCAAACTCGTGCCATCCTCAGCTAATAAATCAAAATACACGTGCTGTTTATATAGCACTGATTATAAAACCTGTTTAACTGGTCAGTCAAGACAACTTAGAAAAACAAGTGAGTGGTAAACAAGCCAAATACCCCAGGGATCAGAACAAAACGAGGGGTATTGATGAGTTTTGAGCGTTGAGGGACGGTCTGTCACGCAAAATTAATAAACTCTCAAAAATCAATAGATCATATTCATTGTTGGCCTTCTCCAGAATAGTAAAATTTTCTAAATTCGCACAATGGCCTGTTTGTTTAATGTGTTCACTTATGGCCGAAGGTGATGTCTTGATAGGCTGACCTTTTTTACCTATTCCCAAATGTTCCCTACTTCTAATTAACAAGTGGCGAGATGTTTTACCTATGTAACAGGCCTGGCAGCCTGAGCACGAATACTTATAAACCACATGGGAGCAAACATTCTTAGGAATACGATCTTTAAATGGGAAAAAGTTTTCAATACGTCTTCCTGATCGAAAAACAACTCGAAAGTCTACGCAGGGGTAAGCTTTGCGTAATAATCTGGAAATCTTGCGCCTAAGTTGAAGGCTGATTTGACCTAAATAGGGCATATAAAAGCACAAGGGCATTTTCTGGACCGTAGTAGACTTAGGCCTAGGGTCAAATTGTTTATTCAAAAACCTCTTAATAAAACGGTCAATTAAATATTTAGGGTAACAATTACATCTGTAGAACTTTCATCAACATAATGAACTTTAGATCTATGACCTCTATTCCCTTTTGACTTTTTGGGTTGGTTACTTTTATCGTTGGGTTTGGATTTACAAACTGATTTGAAATGATTTGGTTTACCACAAGCATGAAAATCTTTTCCAAAAGCTGGACACTGATTTTTTCTGTGTACAGTCCCAAAATTGTAACAAGTTTGCCTGGATTTATTTTGTTTCTGCACAAAATCAACCTTCTCTTCAAGCACTTTGCTAGATTCACTAAGATACTGAGCCTGGGTTTTTGACACTTCAGATGCTCTGCAGATATCTATTGCTTTAGTGAGACTTAACTCAGGCTCACGAAGTAGTCGTTCTCTTAAATAATTTGACTGTATACCACAAACAATTCTGTCTCTGATTAAACTATCGCAAAGATCACCAAATTCACATTGTTTGGATAAACCTTTCAGCTCAGTTATGTAAACATCAATAGCTTTTGATCCCTGAACATGTGTGAAAAATTTATAGCGTTCATACGTAACATTCTTTCTAGGACTGCAATAAGCTTCAAACTGCTCACAAACTGGTTTTATTTTCTTCTCGTCGTCTTCTGCCGTGAACTGAATAGTATTAAATACCTCAAGAGCTTCTTCACCGACCAGATGAAGTAATGAAGCGACTTGTATTTCTTCATTCAAACCTGATGCAATACTGTAAATTTCAAAACGTTGTTTGAACTTCCTCCAGTTTTCTCTGAGATTTCCTGTTAACTGCAAGCCAGTTGGCGGTTTTAACTGTGATGTAGCCATCGATTCATATGTAACCAAACTCTGTAAACTTTACACCTGACACCATGTCATATTACGTAATGGCCCCTGGCCTAGCAAACACCTACGGTCTACGGTAACACAACATATTAGCCTGAAGACACGCCTCCACTTTAGGCCTACTTCTTTGCAACTCCTCGTGCAGCTACCAACTACAACAACAACTATTACGTCAATCATAAATCCATGACAATCTAAACCACATCGTTACGTTGCAACTACAAGTACAAAACTATTGCTGAGAGCAATGCACGTTTTTGAGATTTAGGTCCACATGATGTCGGGACAAGTGATCTTCCTGGAAGCATTTCAAAAGAATTGATGACTTCATTGTGAAAGTGGTCTATTCTAATGACGTGATTTGTGTCACAAATTTTTCCATGTAAAAAAGACCAAATCACAGACCATCCTTTTATTAGGATTTTGACATAGTCCACCCACTCTATTCATTCCAATCCTTATCCCCATCTGTTCCGGGCTCAAGAGGGGCATAAGTCTAAAAACAGAAATTTTCTTTTCTTAAAAAATTCTTGGAAAAACTTTAAAGACCCATTGCTAACCATGATCCTTCGTGTCGCCAAAGTCGACTTTCGTATTATCTGAAAGTTCTTTTTGGCCTAAATTTCCTTTGCCTTGCTTTTCATTCGGCGCACAAAGGATCTTGGTTAGCAATGGGTCTTTAATTCCTTGCATTAACTGCTGGGCCACGACAGTTATACATTTTGATTATGTCTTCGATTGAAGTTCGACTTGACTGTAGCTATGCAGTTGCTGATAAACTGTGTACTTTTCTCCGTCATGAACCCATCCCTCTTATTTTAACAGATAGTGATACTGAATGCATTGATAAACTGCATCATTCAAAAAGAAATAAGATATGAGATGGGTTGCCATGTGTTCAAGATGTCACAAAAGAAGGTGAAGGCAGGATGAAAGATCTGGGCGGTACGTCATGTCGAAAGCAAGCTACCAGCACCTGCTTTGAAAATTCTAAACATAGCATAAACTGTTTTCAATGTGCACCATAATGCAAATCCGTTGCCACCATGCGATGTTTTGGAGAGAGTGTGGCAAAAGGAAAAGCTAAGTCACCTTTCACACATGACTGACATTTCATTGAAGAAAGATAACATATTGAATTGACGTTAAAACTATTTTGAACTACATAACATTAACTTTTGCGACTGCTGATTACTTTAACATTTGATATCGCTTAAACAAAACAAAGTTTTAGTGAGGGATCTTCGTGATCCACCAGAGCTTTAATGTTGCAAATTCAAATGTTTGTAGTATGACTGCCATGCTGCAAAGCAGAAAGTGACAGCCAATTCAAGGCTAGGAGTGATCTACTTTTATTACTAAGCATTCCGTGTAGCTTTGCTGCAGATTCCTTCTTTTTGGCGAAAAATGATCAGGCACACAAACATCCTATTACAGGCCACATCAACCTTTTGATTCGACCGGTACTTTTTACTGGAAATACAGATAAAGTTTTTGTGTATTATGTTTTAATGTAGATGGTTTGCATTTCTCAGCTTCATGTCTGGAAAAAGTTTGATCTTTACAAAGTGGTGAATTCTTCTTGTCTTGGCTCCTTTTTACACGTGGTGTGCTCAAGGTTTGTCCAGTGGACAATTTTAGGAAGAGCGACATCCAAAATTTTTTTGTGGGCGTCACTGGTTGGTCCTAGAATCTAGGGTCAATGTCCTTGAAATTTAGTGACAGCATCATTGATTATTTAGTGTCAATGTCCTAAACTTTGTGGACGATGTCACCAAAAATGAATTCTCATTTGGCATTAATGTCACTAATATTTAGTGACAACAGCCCTAAAAAACATACCCAGCAAAGATGTTTTGTCCTAAGATTTAAGGGTTAAAACACGAAACTTTAGGGATCCATTCTTCTATTTAGGGAGAATTTAGGGACAATTTACGGACGATTCCTGCATGACAAGGGTCAAGTTCTTAAAACTTGATGGACAATTGAACATAAAATCTGTGGACGATTTATGGACGATTTGTGGACAATTTATGGACGATTTATGGACGATTTGGGGTACATTTATGGACATAAAATGGTCATAGTTCAGTGTCAAAAAATGCGATTGTCCATGAAATTTAGGGATGGAATGTTTTGCAGTGTAACTTTCTTCGCTTCTTGAACAAATCTTTGCAACAGCGAAAACATATTTTTATAACGACTTTACGACTCGATGAGCCAAGGTCATCTACGAGATTCCTATCAGCCTTGATGTATAGTTGTCTCAGAGATCGTGTCGTGCAAGACACAATTTTGTGTAAAGTTTCTTGAATGGGCGACGATCTCTCAAAATTACGCAATATTTTGGCAAATAGGACATAGCGGTCATGTGATCTAAAGCAAGAAAACTCACGCCGTTGCGCAGACTTTGTAGTTTCTTTCCAGGGAGCGCCGAAGGCGCGGGAGGGGAAACGGCTAATGTTTTGAAAATTGATGATCGATGCGCAGCTTGAAAACGAGGTCGAACGCTCTCGAAGCAAAATGCCAGAATGTTGAAAAGTTGTGGTGTGGGTGGCCAAATAGTGATGCAAGAGAATTCAGCAGTTCCTCCAAGTTCTGTTATCAACCCATCTGATGTAGGTGAAACAAGATAAGCAGATGACGCCATCCTTAGTTCTGAAAGACGCCGAATTTATTTCATCGCTGCATGCAGCGAAGCTACTCTCATTCTCAAGTGAAGTTGTTGACCTGAAGCTTTTTTTTGTATTTGGACTCGAAGAAACTCAGACTATTGTGTAGAGTTATGCCGTTTCGTCCCTTGTTTCCCTGCGTTCTTTGATTTGCTGATATCACTTGGTCAATAGGGACTCATAATATTACGCTTATATAATGGGCCCACTTTTTCAAAATGGCCTAAAGAGGTGGGAGTTCTCGTACACTCAACAAAATCGCTTCAAAATCTGGTTTAAAGAGCTCGAACATTGAAAAGGAAACTTTTAGTACAAAGAACGATGTTGTCTTGACGTACAAAACGCAAAATGCCTACCTTCCAGACAGTAATCTTCCTTTGTAGAAGCAAAATAGATCCATCGAAGCTGCGAGAACTCCAGGCTTCTTCAACCGTTCTTTAACAGCAACAACAACAACATTCTGAATAGCGGCCCCTGATTGGTTAAAAACTGAATTCTAGCGATTTGATTGGTGAATACGGAACCACCCTACGCGGGCCTAAAGTGGGCCCACTATTTCAGAGTAATGTTATTAGTCCCTCTTGACCAAGGAACGCAGGGAAACAAGGGACGAAAAGGCATCAGTCTAACTATTGTGTTGCTCAGCGCTGCTTGGACGTTATGCAAGCCATCAAGTCATTTCTGAAAAGAGTCAATGGACACTACGGTGCATGCAGGCATGCTCTCTTTTGAAAGTTAAAGTAATTAAGGACCAATTGCAAGTAACATTCTAGTGGATCAGGCTACGTGTTGATGGCATTGGCCTTTGCTGTTACGTGAAGGAATTGTAATCAAGAGAGACATTTGGTTTATGCAGTGAACTTGCTCCTGCCAGTGAAAATTGCAAATAAATGACTACTAGTAAAAAATAACAGAAACTTCATCTTTGAAAATGAAACAAAGTATACACAACAAATTTCATAATGGGAAATTAAGGAGTTTCAATTGGCAACTTGAACTTGAACCAAGGAACGATTTTTTTTTATTCTTTGACTGCTTGAAATAAATTTCGGAAATAATGTCGCTTCAGGAATCAATTTTTTGTGGTTGTTTATTGTACAAGAGTTTAGTTCTTAAAAAGGGTTTCCTGTAACAGGGTCCTACCATGTGGCCCTTTTTTGTCAAACACAGAATTCAGCACATACTCCACAACTAAATAATCAGGGGGTTTGGCAATGGTTTGATAGGGTCAGGCTGGATAAATCTGGCGTAAAGTGGGTATGGTGAGAATGTACATGAATTTTGCCAAGATCAATGTTCACGGTTTTTCTCAAGCTATAACACATCAAACTACCCTCCTGAGCATAGTGAAAGTTGATTTATCAGTTGCAGGTCTACTGTCTTCCAGTAATCAAAACTACCAATTTTACCCCCAGCCTGCCCATTTTACCCCATTAGACCCTATGATATTAATTGGGTCTTGGAACAATCAGGGTGCTGATCGGAAAAATAGAATATGTATAGTTGTTTTCTTAGTAAAAACATTCTGTTATCTTTTCAATATCTACGAAAACAGATTAAAAAATTATGCTCACCTTCATCACAAATTTTCAACAACTTATAAAAGGGGATTGGAATAAAACTGGGTAGGGCTGAAAAAATTGATACTCAAGAGTTCAAACATCTCCATTTTGTGAAAGTCATTTAAAAACTTTTGCAGTTTTTGCCACCTCACAAAAGTTTTTTCCCAATGTCCAAACTAGAAACAATGGATGGGTTTTGGCTGTTTATTATCAGAAATCTTATGTGACATCTGATTTAAGATGGACTTAAAACCAGTTTGGTTCTTAAGATTGTGGATCATTCGCTTTGTGAACTGTGCAATTAATGATTCATGGCATATACTTCACTATTGCAAGGCAATAGTTGATAATCTAAGTAGGTGACCATTGCACATATTTTCAAACTGATTTTGACATTGTAGCACACAATAAACAATTAATATTTAGAATCCCTCATGTCAATCTTAAAATACTGCCAACACAACATCGGAAATACTGATATGAAAGCATCTAAAAAAATAAATGAAAAAATTCAAATTTGTTCAAACTGTTATCCTCCATCATCTAATATCCTTGTTCTTATCACACTCTTTATTGCTCATGGTGAAAAGGTGTTGAACATTACAAATTAGCAGTCCAATAAATTATCTTTAGCCTTAGTTCTAGACATTTTATAAGATATATTGCATTTTTACTCTGTAACTTCCACATCTTCAATGTTATGCCCAGATCTTGTAAAAAGAGCTGATACTTGAATAGGCGATAGTATATCACTGACATTATATGCATACGAATAACCTCTAGTGTTAGGATAACCACAGCCTGTGTCCGTAAGCGTAGGGGGTAATAAAATTTAGGGGGGCTGCCCTATAAAAGATCCATTGTTTACATAAATTATGCCCGACTTTAGGCCGATTTTCTGACCTATTATGGCTGATTTTTGCAAAATTTTCTAAAGATGGGAGGGCAGCAGCCCCCCTGTCTCCTACGCCTATGAGTGCTGAAGGCAGAAGAATGACTCCACTATAAATTCAGTAAGTCCATGAGATTCCCCTGGAGTAATGCACACATTTTTCATAAGAAACTTAGAATTTGGGCCACTACTTTTTATTTCTATTTCAGTTTATCAGAAGGACAATACATACACTAAACTGAACATAATTAAAAAGATACATCTCTAACTGAAAGCTCTTTAAAATTGTCAGATTTTGAATACTTGGAGTTTTTTGCAAGTTTCTGAAAGGTTTCATAACAATCCTCATGTTCTTAAACATATTCTTCCGATATTAGAGTTTCTTCAATTGTAGGCAGTCTGAGAGTTGAGTTTCTTGTAAGCAGTTTCTTATAAAAAAAAATATGTGTATGCAACCAGTTCTTGCAAGCATGAAGTAGGTAGCTGTGGAGGAAAATAAACATAAATTTTATGTGACTTCTTGCTTAGGGGAACAGAATATTTCAAGAAGCCCTAGGGCTTCATAACACATGCTAAAACTGGCCTCATTAGTTCATACTGTATTCTAATTTGAAAATCCAAAACAAGTATTACTACAGTATGTTTGTATGTCAATTTGAGATCAGTAATATATCCTGTTAGGCTAGCCAAAGGAACTAGATCATTGAAAAGAGGAAAAACTTCATCCTTGTCAAAGGCAAACCAGTAAAAAACAACCAGTAATCTTTCAATTGTAACTTGCAAATCAAACATGGTCTCCCAGCTGACAAAATGGGATGGTATATCTTTCATCGTTTTGAACTTTTCTGAGCTCCTCTTTCCAGTCAATAAAATAATTGCCAGAAAAATTTAGTTAATGCAATCGTGCAGACTGCCTCTCACAGGCAAAGGCACACTTGCCAATGCCAGTCGCGAAGCAATCGATATCAAATTGGAATCGAAATCGAACATGAAAGAATTTCACAATTTCAACCCCTCTCTCCATATCAAGCGATATCTCCGATATGTTATAATATGTAAATTAGCTTTTTACAGGGGTACTTCCTTGCACTCACTGAAAATGCTAAAAACGACAATTTGCTCGATTTTTATTTTGAGAAAATTAGATGCCGCCGCAGTGAAGCTTTGATCAGCCCTTGCACTAGGCCCATTGCAACAGCAAACGAATGCATTATTTTTGGGGTAAATTGTAGTCCGATCGCTCTGATATTTCATGAAAACAAGGAAAGGTCTATTGTGAAGAGTCAAAATGTAAACAACTGAACTTACCAAATACTCATCTCAAAATTTCAGCTCGTTTTCGCGTGCAGCTCTTGCATTTCGACCAGCTCCTTCAACTTGGAAAATTTTGCAACTCGAGCGCAACCTCGATCACATGCGCATCATACATCATTCACACAAGTGACTGCGCGTTTCCCCTCCCGCGCCTTCGGCGCTCCCTGTTTCTTTCTTTCCTCTCCTCCCCAGTAGCCAAAGTCTGCACGCAGGCTAAATCAGGCCAATGTTCGAAAAAAAATTATGCTCCTATAGAAACACTATTAACATCAGAACGAGGCTACAAAAGTCGAATCATGGGTTGTCGGGCGTGCCTAAATTCGACTTTACGCTAGTGGCCTAAAATTTTGATTATTTTGCATAAAGTCAACTCTAGAGGATCAAGTAACCATGATGCAACCAGCTAGACTTATGACGATGAGTCTCTTGTTTCCCTGTACTCTTTGACTTGATGATGACGCTTCGGTCAATAGAGACTCATAGTATTACTATGAAAAACGTGGCCTTATTTAGGCCCAAACTGTGCAATTTCTTCAGTACCAATCAGATTGCAAGATTTGTGAATTACTGTTGTTACCCTAAGATTTGACTATTTCTTAGTGTCGAGGCGAAAGCGACATGCAATCATGTCGGCACCATACCGGCATGGTCCGTTTACACGATGTCGTTATCATGCCGGCATGAACCCGTACCGATATGGCTATCGACATGGTTTTAATCCGGATTAACACCTTCGCATACCGGCATGGTACCGACATCGTGTAAACGGGTGGCCTAAAAACAAAAGATATCATGCTATCAGAAAAATCTAATTATCGCCCCATATAAGTCTTGCCTGTCATCTCAAAGCTCTTTGAAAAACTTGTTTTCAACCAGTTGTACCAGTATATGAAAGAAAATGGTCTCTTTACATCTGACCAATCAGGTTTCTTGCGCCTTCATTCCACACTAACATGTTTGCTTAAAATGAGCGATGACTGGTACAACGGGCTTGATCTAGGTAAGCTCGTGGGATTAGTATTTATTGACCTGAAAAAGGCATTTAATACGGTCCAACGAAAATAATGTTCAAGACAAAACTAAAAATTCATTTATTGAACAAGGTCGACCGTTGAATCTAAGCTATTTTGGTGCTGTGAATGCACAATATTATTCTAAACTGACATGAATTCATTTGATTATATCTCAGGATAGGGGGGGCTCTCTCCTCGATTAGTTTACCTGCTGAGAGAGCTCCTCCTTTAAGTAATTCCCTGCATACAATTTATTTAGACCTCCTAGTATTTGTATATTGTATTAATTTTCTGTATCATTGTATTAATTTTTTGTGACATTATTTTTTAATCTTCGTAGTTTAGTTATTTGTTTGTATTGTTAGGATAAATTGTATGTAGAGAATTTAAATAAAATGAAAACTGAAACTGAAACTGAAACTGAAACTGGTCGACCATGATATTCTCTGTAAAAAGCTCGAACTTTATGGTGTTCAACAGCGAGAGCTGTCTTGGTTTAGGTCTTACCTGTCGAACCGCAAACAATTTTGTAGGGTTAATGGCGTTGATTCGGATGTCGGGGAAATAGAAGTGGGAGTCCCACAGGGCTCATGCCTTGGCCCGCTTCTCTTCCTCATCTATATCAATGATCTTCCTCAGACTGTTCAAGTTTCATCTGTGACTATGTATGCTGATGACACCAGTCTTTGTCATCAGTCTCACAATTTGACTCAGTTGAATGAGGCTATAAATAGCGACCTCACGAAACTTGAGACTTGGCTGCAAGGCAATAAGATTTCGTTGAATGTGGCAAAAACTCATTCAATGCTCATTTCCACCAAGCAGAAACACAACTCTCTCAAAAGTCGAAGTGAAGCCTTGGAACTGAATATACATGACAATGAACTCGAAGTAGTTCAAAAGACAAAGTACCTTGGAGTGAAAATCGATTGCTCTTTAGATTGGAAAGAGCAAATTAAGGCAGTTTCTACCAAAGTCTCCAGGGCGATCGGCTTTTTGAGACATGCTAAATCCTTTCTGCCTATGACAAGTTTGAAAACTCTCTACACAGGTATTGTTTAGCCCCATTTTCGATACTGTTGCTCTGTCTGGGGCTGTGCTGGTTCTACAGAAATCAACCAGCTGCAAAAGCTCCAAAATCGTGCTGCTAGAATCATTACAAATGGCAGCCTTGATACCCCAAGCAGACCACTTATTGTGGAGTTGGGCTGGAAGACCATTGAAGAACTCATTGGTAATGAGTCTAAAACAATGGTCTTCAAGTCACTCAATGATTTGGCTCCGCAATACCTGTGCAATCTCTTCACCAGAAACTCAGCATGCGCCTCCCGAACCCTCCGGAACACTGAGACTGATTTAAGGTTGCCAAAGAAAAATTCAGCAAATGGGCAAAAATGCTTCTCTTTCCGGGGAGCTACACTATGGAATAGCCTTCCTGCTGAGTCTAAGACGGCATCCTCCCTAAATGGTTTTAAGAAATCAATAAAGGGTTAACTTTTTCTTTCCATTGTAAATACTGTATTATTGAAAATAGACTTTTAAATTATGGTTTTTTATATTCTAGTTTTATTATTAACTGTTTATTGTAATTAAGTTTTTATCGGAGGGCCCCTTGAAAAACGGCTTCGGCCGAAGGGCAACCCTCCTTAAAAGATTCAAATATGAAATATATGCCCGTGTCATGTCATGCCGGCATGCTACCGACATCCTGTAAACGGGGTCTAAATGTGATAGAATTTTCGATTCGATTGAAGAATTGAAAACACTTCCATGGGATAGAGATTCGAAGCAGTGATTCTTTCCTAATTCCATTGATGATTGAAGAAAATAGGGCCAAGTTTGTTACTGTTTCATGATGAGTCCCTCTTGAGCAAGGTTTACCGCAGGGATACAAGGGACTCATCGTCATCAGTCTAGTAACCGGCCGCATGGCGGCTAGCGTTCGCAGCATCACCGAAGGTCGAAGGACCCCTTCAATTTCATTTTTTCATTTAATCCTTTTTATACATGGTACTCCATCAGCTAAAATATATATATATATATATATATATATATATATATATATATATATATATATATATATATATATATATATATATATATATATATATATATATATATATATATAGACACTCAAAGAAAAACACTTCTGGTAAACGTTTCGGCGTAAGCCTTCATCAGTAATAACTTTTCCAAATCCAACAGAGCATACATATAGATTACGAAATTTAAAACAATAGCCTAGGCGGGATCTTACCTATTACAATACGCATTGAAAAAGTGTTAAAGTAGCGGTAATGACAAAGGTGGCAGGAGAACGATCACAAGAAAGCGCAGAGTAAAGAGCTGCCGAAGTCGGTGTTTGTGTCTGTCTCGCAGGAGCTGGAAAAAATGTCTATTAAAACAAAACAAACGATAGAAAGATCCCAGAGTGGATGGGCAGAAAGAAATCCCTAATAAAACAGCGTGTGTCCCTAACGAAAAGCTGAGTGCAAAAAATCAAAACAACACAACAACCAAAAAGTAAACAAAAATGAAATCTATGTATCTACCTGCCTAGTGTTTAAACCCTTAGGGGCAAAGCAATCTAGCCGATATTGCCAGAAGCTTTCCCGCATCCTATTACCCCCCGTTAGCCTATCAATTATCTTTACGCTAATATCCTTCAGCATGGGAGGGTGTTTCCTGAGCCACCTTTAATAGCTTTTAGGAGATGTAAGAACCTTAAGGATATACTTGTTAGGGCTAGGCTCAGTAGTGAGGGAAATGGGGGGACTGATAAGAAGGGATGTTCTCGTTGTGGTAAATCTCGTTGTCAAGTGTGTCATGTAATGAGCAATAGTGAACATTTTCATTCTAACGTAGATAGCCGGGAATATAGGATAAACTATTCGTTTAATTGTGACTCGTCAAATGTCGTGTATTTGTTGGAATGTACTGTTTGTGGTGTACAATATGTTGGTAGCACATGCACGCCTTTTAGGCTTAGGTTTAATAATTACAAGGCGTGCAGTCGTAAGTTTAATTCGGGGGCCTCAGTACCCCAGGCGGAATTCTTCAGACATTTCACTGAAGAAGGCCACCGGGGGTTTCTGAAGGATATTAGCGTAAAGATAATTGATAGGCTAACGGGGGGTAATAGGATGCGGGAAAGCTTCTGGCAATATCGGCTAGATTGCTTTGCCCCTAAGGGTTTAAACACTAGGCAGGTAGATACATAGATTTCATTTTTGTTTACTTTTTGGTTGTTGTGTTGTTTTGATTTTTTGCACTCAGCTTTTCGTTAGGGACACACGCTGTTTTATTAGGGATTTCTTTCTGCCCATCCACTCTGGGATCTTTCTATCGTTTGTTTTGTTTTAATAGACATTTTTTCCAGCTCCTGCGAGACAGACACAAACACCGACTTCGGCAGCTCTTTACTCTGCGCTTTCTTGTGATCGTTCTCCTGCCACCTTTGTCATTACCGCTACTTTAACACTTTTTCAATGCGTATTGTAATAGGTAAGATCCCGCCTAGGCTATTGTTTTAAATTTCGTAATCTATATGTATGCTCTGTTGGATTTGGAAAAGTTATTACTGATGAAGGCTTACGCCGAAACGTTTACCAGAAGTGTTTTTCTTTGAGTGTCTATACTATTTTTAAAGCATCTTTTAGAATGAGCTTTTGAGAATATATATATATATATATATATATATATATATATATATATATATATATATATATATATATATATATATATATATATATACATATATATAAAGATAAAGATAAAGATAAAGATAAAGATGAATGTATATCAAATCACAGTATTCTTCCAGGAGGTCATGTTTCAAAGTGTCTTCGATGCCTTACTTGCCCAAAAAATAGTTTCTAGTCTGCTTTTTGAAAAGTGCAGCCGATTCCACATCTCTAATACTGTTTGGGATATCATTCCACACCTTGGCACCTTTGTACGAAAAGCTCTTTTTAGTTATCTCTAGCCTAGGTCTTGGTACCTGCAGGTCATTCGCTCTCCGGTTTTCATATTTTGAAGCCTGAGATCTTTTTGTGAACATTTGCTTAAGGATTTCTGGACATTGCTCATTTGGAATTTTATGCACCATCATCGCTTGGTCAAGCTCAATAAGTTCATTTACACTTAGTATTTCAGATGGTATTCTGTCTTTAATAGGCGCAGACTGGTTTCAGTTTCAGTTTCAGTTTCAGTTTCATATCTTAAATTCTCTACATACAATTTATGAAATAACAGACAAATAACTAAACTACATGAATACAAGATACAAAAAATCAATACATCTGCAAGCAAAATTAATGCAATATAAATTGAACAAAACAAAGAGAAAAGATAAATTGTATGGAGACTAATCGAGGAGAGAGCACATTTGATGACTTTCATGGAGATTAAATGACCGGGGCGGAGGAGACCTAATTGTGCCTACTATTCTAAGATCAACTGTGATAACTATTTTCAAAGAGGAAAGCCTTGAGTTAACGACGAAAACTGATTGTAGAGGACGATTTTCTTATATCCATGGGAATGTCATTCCAGCACTTAGCTCCAAAGTAACGAACTGGTCGAAGACCATATTGAGAAGTATTTTTCTGAGTTGAAAATGTTATTTTTGAGGCTTGCCGTGTACCATGTCGATGAACGGATTGAACTAAATAAAAAAAAGCATGAAAACAAGAAGGAGAGATCCTATCTACACAATCGTATACAAAAGAAAGCAGTTTCAGCTGAAATAGATCACGCAACTTTAGAGTCCTTAAATCAGAAAAAAGAGGTGTAGCAGGAGAAGTAAAGTGATCAAAAGCTTAGCCCTTATGACCCTTTTTGTGACAAAAATACTGGATTGATATGAGTCTCATAGGTAAGGCCCCAAACTAAAATTCCATATTGTAGAAATGGTGAGAATAAAGAGTTGTAAAGACAGACTAAAATATTGATGGGCAAGAAGCGTCTACTTTGAGAAACATACCACAAGTTCTAGCCAGTTTTTTGGATAGTTCTGTTAAATGATACTTCCATCAAAGATTTTCGTCCAGCAGAACACCAAGAAGTTTTACATAATAAGTTTGCTTAAAAGGAAACTTTCCAATTTTGATGCAGATAGTTTCAGGTGAAGAATGTTGAGGTGACTTAAAAATTATGAAATTAGTTTTATCAATATTGAGTGACAATTTGTTAACATCAAGCCACATTTTCCCTTTTTTTAATTCCCTGTTAACCTCACTTTGAAGCTGATCAAGACTTTCAGATTCACAATAGATATTAATATCATCTGCAAATAAGTAAAAGGCTAGTTTTGAGGATGAGAGAGGTAAATCATTACTGTACATTAAGAATAGAAGAGGACCAAGAACAGAACCTTGTGGAGCCCCACAGGTAACAATGGGATAACAATAGTGGGATCCATTCACTGAAACACATTGTTTCCTATCTGAGAGATAGGATTCAAACCTATCTAATGAAGTACCCCTGATTCCATAATGTTCAAGCTTCATCAAGAGAATATGATGATTTACTGTATCAAATGCCTTCTGCAAATCGATGAATATTCCACAACCAAATTTTCTGTTGACTAGTGAATTTTAGATGGCTTCTGTTAAACTAACCATGATGATGATGATGATAATGATGATGATGATGATGATGATGATGATGATGATGATGATGATGATGATGATGATGATGATGATGATGATGATGATGATGATGATGATGATGATGATGATGATGATGATGATGATGATGATGATGATGATGATGATGATGATGATGATGATGATGATGATGATGATGATGATGATGATGATGATGATGATGATGATGATGATGACGATGATGATGATGATGATGATGATGATGATGATGATGATGATGATGATGATGATGATGATAATGATGATGATGATGATGATGATGATGATGATGATGATGATGATGATGATGATGATGATGATGATGATGACGATGATGATGATGATGATGATGATGATGATGATGATGATGATATGAGAAATTCGTATCTCAAATAAAAGCTCTCGTTATGGTCGATCAAATGATGAAAATTTCACGCTACTCAGAAAAGAAACAAATGCATTAAGTACGTTTTCAGCTCCTTATGTTGATCGCTCACCAAATATGGTACAGTGCTTTTGTAACCACTGGATCGGATCAAGAACACTGAAATATTGAAATTGCCATTGCATCGAAATTTAACTTGAATTTATTAATGTCTTGCTTTTACACCTTGTGCCGTTCACCTGCAATAAAGCAAAGCATTGTTGGGCGGGGGGGGGGATGAAAAACTCCGCCATTTCCTGTGAAATCTTGATAGAGTCGTGTGTCCTGCTTTCCAGCATTCAACGATGCCTTACCATTTCGTGTAACATTACCTGTATTGCTAGAACATAATGACAAAAAATACCTCTATTGCTACAACATAATGATAAACAACTTACTTGATTGTTGTGAGGAAGTGCTCGACAGTCCAGGATGCTTCTCTCGAACACTAAAAAATATGATAAGATATTCTGTTAACTGTCAAATTTTTATGCAGCTGAGCAATTTTCCAATACCAAACCGACTGTGTAAATAAATCGTCGTGTTAAAACATTTAATAACGCACTTTTGTCGACAACGTTTCAATTAGATGTTTTCCATTAGATGTTTTACTCTAGTTCTAGTCATGTGACACAGTCAAGTGATACTAATGGTCAGGTGACATAACGTCACAAAAATCACCCTAGCGTCCTTGCTATCATTCAAAATCCAGAACAAGTATTGAACACCTTTTCGTTTCATGAAATAGGCAATCAAGAAGTTATCGAACTATTAAAATCCCTGGATAGAAAAAATCTACTGGTGAGGATCAAATACCGCCTAAGCTCGTACCTCTAGCTCCTAATGAACTCTCATCCGCGTTAACTATGGCAACAAACAGTAGCATTCGAAATTCTAGATTCCCAGAAGATACGAAAAAGGCAGCGGTCTGTCCTTTAGATAAGGGGGAACCATATCGCATAGTGGAAGGAATTTCCAATTTCCGTCCAGTTAGTATTCTAAATACCTCTTCTAAGATACATGAAAAAGTCCTGAAGCAACAACTGAATCAACATTTAGATAACACACTTTCTGTTTTTATTGCTGTGAGTCCGCATGCGCGAACAGCCATTTATACGAGTTTGATAACAAATTTCCATGTCGGTTTGTTTGGGTGAACGGACTATATGCAAGTGAGGGACGAAAACCGAACAGCAACAACAACAGATTTCATGCCATCATACCGTCTTTATGTGCGAAGAATGCGCACATTATGTGGAGGGGGAGATTTTGTATAGGAAGGAAGGAAGGTATCTACGGACGTTTTTTGTGCCGAAAGTGTAACAGTAGGTAGGCATACCTGAAATAGTTTGACCATTGAAGTTGTCATCAGAGCCTCAATTAGGCTAGATAATTTCGAACTTTTATCTGGTAACTTGACAACGACATTTATGATGAAAATTAACTGTCAACAAAGTTAAGTGAGTGCACCTCTGAACAGCAAGATGGATAAGACAGTCGTCTGCCAACCTGTACTCACTACCATTCACCGGGGAATTTGAATGATTCTACTCACTGGAAGTTATATGCAAGTCTAATTGTTTCATTCCGGATTCATCAAGTGGTTTTACAAAGCAAGCGTTTGAAAATTCGACCCCTCCTCCCAGCCCTTGAAAAGGGCGGAAATTGATCTGCAGGAGGAGACTGTTTATGAGTTGATCAAGGCTTCAGTCTTAAAAAAACACGAAGGCCAGCGTATCTCTTCGATGAAATTCCTGATGAACGCAATGTTTCATACAACTTGCGACGTCGGCGTGAATACCAACCAACTGGAAGAACCGCGCGTTTTGCAAGTACCTATTTCCAAAACGTCCTTTTTGAATGAAATTTGCTAGATCAAAATATCAAAGACTCCAATGCTCTTGCGGAATTTAAACGAAAATTACTTGCAGTTATCAGACCAGTTAAAAAATCTGTGTACAATGTCTATAACATGACAGGTACTAGGAACCTAACGAAATTGCGGGTGAAATTCAGCCCACTCAATGAGCATAGGTTTCGACACAACTTTGACTGCCTAAGCCCTCTTTGCGTATGTGGTACGGGAAACGAAGATAGCGAGCATTTTCTCCTGCATTGCCCTCAGTTTGACTTGATGCGCACGGATCTCTTCAGTCAACTAGCGGATGTACCTGGGTTAGACATAACAAGTATGGTTTCAAAAGATTTGTGTGAACTACTATTGTACGGAACTTCCGATTTGAATGTTGTCGAGAAAAGAATCATTATTGAAGCAACAACATCCTTCATTGAACGATCCAAGAGATTTTGCTAAAAACTCTTTTAAGTAATTTTATAGCAGCAACCCTCCTCTATTTCCCTATTCTTTCTTTGCTTTTTTTCTAGTGTTTTTGTTTCATTATCATTTTATTATTTGTTATTATATTTTTTGTTCTCGTTGTTTTCGATTGTTTGTTGATTTTCTTTTTGGACATTGTGAGCCTTGATTTGTAAGTCCCATCTACAGTGGGAACTAGGTGACCTCGTGTCTTTTCCCGCTGTGGATGGGACAAATAATGTATAATATGTTTAGATTAGGGTTTTGCTTGATAAAAAAAAGAAGTTGATCAAGGGGGCTTAGGCCGGTTTTTGAAGCATGTCAGAGTAAAGAATTCTCTGGAAATTATATTCTTACTAAACCCGATATTTTGGGGTAGAAGTTTAGCTCCCAATGTAATATACAACGATAAGTAACTAGCGGAGACAGAAAAAAACAACTGATTTGTCTCACATCCTAATGTTCACTTTTTGTCAAAGAATTCCATCTGTACATTCCAATTAGCCCTCTTCTAGTTCTCAGATTCATAGCTTTCACGTTCCAGACTTCTCCCTCTTCATTATCGATTACCGAAAGAATACAAAATACAACAGCAACAAACAAACTGTCCCTCTGTGACAACACCACTGTGTGAACAACGCAGAAATTCATTCTCGCCCCAATATTTTACATACACCGGAATTCTTCGCACATCCCCATAGGGTCCCTATTTTTGGAAGATAGATGCTGGTTCACGCACACTGCAGGAAGAAGACAAATTTCTACGAATACTGGTACGTATAAAAGCGTTTTTATCCCAAATTTTACACCAAAAATGAAGAAATTTCTCGCTGTTGCGTTGACCGTTTGTTCTTATGCAGCGGACAGGTTTCAGAAGTGGCAGGAGGATGTCACCTACGAGGATGTCACCACCTAGGCGTTGCTCACGAGTTCACCGATTAAACGCCAGGAAGCACTGCTTGCCACCGGCAGAAGGTGGATAAAGAACCAATTTTCAAAATTCAAAGGGAGAGTTGAAAGGAGCTGGGTAGTGTTTTAGGTTTCCCCATGTTTTTTCTTTTGCTCTTGCAGGTTTTTTTTTTGCACGTGATAGGGGATTGTGATTGGCTACTTGATTAAGTTTTCCTCTCCCTTAGCATAAAGTTTTGTTGTCATTATATTTCCGTATTCTGTACTTCTGTTTTCTTGTTTCTACTATATTTCTGTTGCAATGCAGTGGTGGCGCCACGGGGGGAGGGACTGGGGGGATTTGTCCCCCCAAAGCCCAAAAGTCGGCAAAAATTGTCAAAGAAAATTTTCTCGTACATAAAAGAAAATAGATCTCGTACATAAAAGCTCATTTCATTTCATTTCATTTTTAATTCTTTATACAGGGTAAAAGCTTCAATAACTAAAATTACTGCTTTACAGCTTGCCCTGTCAACTAAACAAAAAGAATATTGAAAAAAAAACCTATTTACAATTTTATGTCGCAGCGAACGTATAAGAAAATATAGAGTAAAAGTAAAAGAAATACAGAGTCAATTTTGCGTGACAGCTTTCTTAAAAGCAGAAAAGCTACTCGTAGTTTTGGCTTCGGATCCTAATTTGTTCCAAAGCTTTGCACCCCTGAATGAAAAGCTCTTTTGTCCAAAGGATGTTTTCAACAGCGGAAGGTTCAAATCTAGTTTGGAATTGCGTAATTCCCTGACGCATTTATCAGAGACCCTAGTAAACAGACCTTGTAGATATTCAGGTACTTCATTGTGCAATGTCTTGTGAACAATCTTTGTTGTTTCAAACTCAATCATTTGTTGAATATTTAACCAGCCAAGTTGTTCAATTATTGGTAATGCGGAGGCGTCATAGGGACTATTTGTGACTATCCTGGCTGCTCTGTTTTGCAGCTTTTGCAATTTTTGAAGAGCCGTAGTGCCACAGTTACCCCAGACAGGTAAACAATACCTGAAGTAAGGCTCTACAAGACTCTTACACATCCTTTGAATGGTGGATAATGGGAGGTACGTTTTTGAGTATTTCAGCATTCCTACAACTCGAGAATTTTTTTGGTAATAACACTTAAATGCTCATCCCATAGCAAGTGCTGATCAATCTGAACACCTAAATATTTAGTGTGCTTAACCATAGAGATAGGCTCCTCTCCTATTTTCAGTGCTGGATCTGGGTTCTCAGACATGCCGATCCTTTTTAGTCTGGTTCGGCTACCGATTAGCATGCTCTGTGTTTTTGCTACATTTAGCGATAGCTTATTACTCTCCAACCAGTTCTTAAGGTGAACCAAGTCTTCATTGACTGAGTCATTAATATTTGTAACCGAGTTCGAGGAGTAGGAGATGCTGGTGTCGTCTGCATACATATTAACTTCTCCAAACTTTAGTGAGAGGGGAAGATCAATAATATATATCAGAAATAGTAAGGCCCAAGGCAAGAACCTTGGAGAACGCCGTACTTAATTGACTCCATGCTGGAAACGTGCCCATTGACCTTGCAACACTGCTTACGATTTTGCAAGTAAGATCTGAACCAACTCAACTCTTTCCCCGCAACTTCATAAACACATAACTTTCTTATCAATATTTGGTGATCAACAGTGTCAAAAGCCCTCTTTAAGTCAATGAAGGTGACAGAAGTATATTGTCCCTTATCGAGGTTCAGACACCAATCGTTTGTACATCCTAACAAACAGGTAAGCACGGAATGAAATTTCGGAAATCCTGATTGTCTTGAAAACAGACGACGGTGTTGATTGAGGAAAGAATAGAATTGGTCACAGATAAGCTTCTCAAACAGGCGCGAGACTACTGCCAGTACCGAGATAGGCCGATAGTTTGAATCCATGTCAGTCGGACCATCCTTGTAAATTGGTGAAACCCTGGCAATTTTTTAGTCATTAGGGAATAAGCCTTTAGACATGGATACGTTGAATATTTCGCTCAATGAAGGAGCCAAAATAGGCATTCCAACTTTTCCTGCAGCGGCACTGCTTAGAAAAGCATTACTAGTATCAGGAATTTCCTTGCTAAGTTTCTCTCCAATACTACAAAAGAATTTATTCATTGAGTCTGCTATCCCTGAGGATCAGTTATGATGGAATCACCCTTTTCTATTGCCTTATCTCCTCATGTAATTTGTTGCAGGAGTAAAAGTCAAGTTATAAATTTGCCCAGGGGGGGGGGGGTACTTCCTAACTTTCAATACGGGGGGGGGGTCCGTGCCACTATTTCTTTGCTGACCCCTTAAATATTAAGCCTAATGTCTTGGGGACCCCAACTATTGGGTCTAATATTTTGGAGACCCCTAATATTCTTATCTGTTTCTGGGACCCCTATAATGTTTTTTAATGGTTTCAATTTGAGCTTCTTGATCTTTCTAAGTTTTCAAATAATACCAAAACATTTGTTTCATGATTTGCAACTTGCTCCATGCTCCGCTTGTATATTGGTATTGTCAATAAAATAAAGATCCTGAGAAACGCATAGTTGCTTCAGAAACTTATTTACCTCCATAGCTTTATTGTGCCACTGGTTTCCTCTATGTACAAGTCCAGAAATGATTACTTTGTTTTCGTTTGTTTTCATTGAGTTTCCTAAATCAATTATCTCTTCTGCGATCTCCTTTGGTGTAGCCTTCGAGCAAAGATCATTGGTTCTTCAATGAAGGATGATTCTTCCTGGGTCCCGTTTGATAGTTGGACAAACGTGGCTATTCATGCAGTTGACAGTTGCACCAGAGAATGACCTGACAAAAATTTTCTCATCCGTATTTCCAGCAGCTTCGTTCATCTTGTATGACTGGATATCCTTTACCAGCGAGTCCCCGGCAATTTCTACCGTTTTTCTGGTCGTCTTGCCTTCCACTGGAAACGTATTTCGTCGAATATTGTTCACAGTATTGCTTGCAGCAGCAGGTCGTAATTCAAATGTTTTCCATCTAACACTGCCATTGTTGGTTTTGCTTGACCACTCCTTGAGTACTTTTTGGTCCTGTGGGAGTCCTCCTGCTTGCTTCCAAGGGCGTGCAGTTGCACCGGTAGTTTCTCCTGTTAATTCTTCTTTTCTCCTCCGATCTTTTAAGTTTCCTGTGTAGCGTTTTGATTGAATCTTAGTTGTATCATGTATCCCAAACTGCATTTCCTCCTCGTCCGATTCTGACGGTGCAATTGGAGAGAATCTGTTCCTGTCACAGATGAAAGGCTCCTATGTGGGCTTTGGTGACTCACTGGTGGCATGCTTTTTCTTTACTAGCCTGAAGTTAGGTTCAGGAAGAACAAGAAAAGAATCATGCTTTCCACACTCGTTGTTTGGATTTTTATCAACTGTCTGAAGACTCTCAATAATCAAATCTTTTCTTCGAATCTCATTCCTGAGTGATTCGTTTTCCTTCTTCAAAAGAGCGATTTCCTCCTTCAGTTCCAGATCCCTATTCCTACTAATGTTGCTTATTGCGACTCCATTTCTATCTTCGACTACTTTCCTCAATGATTCCACTTGTTGTTTTAATGATAGAAAATCTGATAATGGAGTGTACTTGACGGTTTCAACTGCAATTGTATCATTTGTTTTATCACTGGTATTCTCTTTTCTTGGTAATTCAGGCCATTCAGAGATATCAAGCACAAAGTAGGAGTCCTCGCCATCTTCTCCTCGGTTTTCGATCCGTTTTCGTTGCACGAGACCTCTGAGTGCTTCGTCAATCTCATTGGGTGTGCAAGTAAATTTCTTTTTCCCCAGTTTTGTGGTAATCGTGCTACAATATGGCCTTTTCCTATCTTTTGATCTTATTTCGTTGATTGCAGTAATGATTTCAGTGTCCATATCCCATGATTTTGTTTCCTTTGCCATCTCGACGAATGGGCCTAATCTTCGGCTCGCCTTTCACGTGCTGCAGAAATCCGCTTCCAAATTGGCTGTAATATCCAGTCAACTCCACGGAGAAATCTTGATTTATCGAAGAATGAGTGAATAAATGGTACAATGTAAAATAAATAACAAGATATGTTTATTTAAAAGAACTTAATAGATAAAATCAGCCTGACATCGGAGCAACTCGAAAACACGTCTGGCTCCCGACAATGCCAACAAACCCGACATAGCCGCGAAACCCGACAATGCCGGGAAACCCACTTCATTCATTTCATTCATTCATTTATTTTATTTATCCACAACATCCACTCAGTAAACTTTAAAATTACTTATTTCCAGATGAAAGTAATAGATATTTCTAACAAACCTAATAAACCTATATTAAAAGCCAGTACTGTTCTTCCATGGATTCGTGCGTAAATATATATATATATATATATAACCTGCACACATATAGATACACATATAAAAATATATATGTACACCCATACACATATATACATATATATACATATATATATAATTTGTTGTTTTTTTCAGCTTAGAAAATGATTCTTTAGCCCATTTTTAAACTGGTGAGTGTATTAGACTCTCTTAATTGTGTTGGGATAGCGTTCCATGTTTTTAGACCGGTGTAGTGAAAACTCTTTCTACTGTAGTCTAAATTTAGTCTTGGAATTTGGAGATCAGTCTTATTTCTCGTATTATACTTGCTTGTCGAGGATCTTTCAGCAAATTTACCGTGCAGACTCTCAGGACACATCTTGTTAATTATCTTAAACATCTGAACCGACCGATCAAATTGGAATATCTGATCGATGCTAAATGTTGGTCTAATCCAAGAGTCCTTTATCTTTGAAGCTTGAATATATTCAAATGCACGATTTTGCAGTCTCTGAAGGGCTGTTATTTTAGTGTTCGATAAGCTCCCCCACACTACGTCAGCATAACGAAAATGACTCTCAACAAAGGCTTTGTACACTTGAAAAAGCATTGATTGTGGGAGGATGCCCTTAAGTTTTTTCATTGCCACGAGGCCCCCAGCAACCTTTTTCTTCACTGATTCATACTGTTCTTCCCAACCTAAAGTATCGTCAACTATTACCCCGAGATATTTTGTTTTGTGAACCTGTTTAATTATTTCTCGGTTTATAAATAATTGCGGTAATGATTCTCCTTTTTTTCTTCTACGAGGATGGTCTATTATCATGTATTCTGTTTTGGTGGGATTGAGACTGAGTTTGTTAATCCTCATCCATTCCGCGATATTTAGTAGCTCAGCTTGTGCTGTCTCTATAAGCTCTGCTTGGTTGTTTGAGGATATTGTTATCTCAGTATCATCCGCATACATGTTGGCTCTTGAGTGTTCGAGACAGTGCTCAAAATCATTCAAGTAAATGATGAAGAGCAGCGGTCCCAAGCATGACCCTTGGGGAATTCCACACTCTATTTCCATAATATCAGATACTTGACCATCAATAGAACAATACTGGCTTCTATTAGTTAAGTATGATTTAAGCCAGTTGTTCTCTCTACCTTTTACCCCGTATTTGGCTAATTTACTGATCAGAATCTCATGATCCACGGTATCAAATGCCTTTTTTAAGTCAAGAAAAAGAGCGAAGTTAGCTTTTTTGTTATCGATATTTGAGTACCAATGATCTGAGACACCAATCAGCGAGGTAATTGTAGAGTGAAGCTTACGGAAAGCGAACTGATTCTTCGTTAGTTTTTTGTTAGACTGGAGGAAGTCAATAAGTTGGTCATGTGCAATTTTTTCGTATAGCTTAGATAACACTGACAAGATTGAAATTGGCCTATAGTTATTCGTATCATCTTTGGCGCCAGATTTATAAATTGGGGTTATTCGTGCTATTTTCCAACGGTCTGGGAAAGTCCCTAGCCTGAAAGAGCTGTTAAAGATCATCGTTAATGGTTTACATATACAGTCAGCAGCATCTTTCAAAATTACTGTTGGTATATTGTCAGGACCAGCAGATTTTCCTTGTTTTAGATTTTGAATGTATTTCATAACTGTGTTTTCATTTACTTGTTTGAATTGAAAGATTGTTTCTTCTATGCAAGTATCAAGATGATAAAGAGGGTCATCGCCTGGTTTATTGTCAATTCTACTAGCAAGTCTCGGACCAACATTAACAAAATGGCTATTTAGGGCATTTGCAATTTGTTTAGAATCCGAAACCGTTTTGTTGCCATCCTTAACTTGCATGATCGTTGTTGAGTTAAGGCCCTTATCTAGCACTTTATTTATGGTTTTCCACATGTTTTTTGGATTGTTCTTGTTCTCATTGATCAAAGATTGATAGTGCAACCTTCTAGAAAATCTAATACTGTTAGTCACCTTGTTTCTCAAAGATTTATATGAATTGAGAAGTTTGGGGTATTTTATTGAGTTTTTCTTCGCCCTGTCTCTCTCTTCCATAAGTCTTTTTATTTCTGGTGTAATCCACGGTGCAGGTTGATTTCTGACCTTTTTTCTCCTAATTGGTGCGTGTGTGTTTAGTAGACCATCAAAAATCTCGTGGAATTTATCAACCATTAGATTTGGTGATTCAGAGAACGGAGATAGCGCTACCTCCCAATTCACTTCTTTTAAGTCGTTTATGAATTTCATTTTATCATAATTTCTTAAACTTCGTGTTTCAAGAATTTTTGGTTTTTTTGACCTAATCCTCCACGCGTTCACTTTCCGTATGGCATATATCATATAATGATCTACCATGCCCGATTTTAAAACCCCAGAACTAAGAATATACTTTGGTGTTTGTTTGTCGAGAAATGGTCAATAAGCGTCTTACTGGTATGGTGTTCATTCTCTTTAGTAGCTCTTACAGCAACCCTTGTGTAATCTTTTATAAGTTGCTCAAGTTGATACTCATTGTAAAGTTGTTTTAACAGCTTAGTATTTTTATTTTTGGGATCCTTAAGGTCACAGTTGGTATCTCCGCACAAAATAATTTCCTTATCCTCCCTTTCAAGCTGCCTTAAAATTTCCCTAAGACTATTAAAGGCCGTTTTATCTGTGTCTGATGTCGGTGGTCTATACCAGCTCAATAGAAACATGCTTTTTGCATTGCGCGGGGTTATTTCTAAACAAAGAAGCTCAAGCTCATCGCATTTTAACTTTACTCCTACGTCTGGCAAGCTGTCCTTTACATAAAAAGCTACCCCTCCCCCATCTATGTTCCTATCGTTTCTAAAAATTTGATATCCATCGATTTGTATTTCTTGATCTTTAATAGTTTGGTCTAGCCTAGTTTCATTTAACCCAATAATATCAATTTGATTTTCATTGAGCATCAAGGAAAGTTGATCCTTATATTTCCTAAGAGAAACAATGTTGTAAGAAGCTATCTTAAGACCATTTCTCTTTCTAGTTTCAAAGGGGTTGTTTGTAGAAGTGGAATTTTGTATTTTAGAGTTTTCCTTGAATTTATTCCCTAAGCTGACTGAATCCTAACAGTATCTAAAATAACTACTTAAATTACCAGCAAACTTTCTGATTCCGCCATCATTGATGTGAAGTCCGTCCTTCCAGAGGTTGCAAAAGAGAATGTTCGAGTTGTTGATGAAATCAAAACCATGGAGATTTAGCTTTTCTTCAATGATCTTATTTACCTCTGTGACCTTTCTGTTGGGGGTAAGGTCGTTCTTATCATTTCTGCGAAAGATCGACGAATATGCAATTTGTGATGAAGGATTGTTTTGTTGGATTTTGTTCAATGTTTCGATGATCGCATCGCTCAGCGCTTCTGGATTGCTGCTCTTTATGTCATTTGTTCCTGCGTGGACCACGATAATGTCGCTTTCAGATTTACCGACTTGTTGTGTTGCCTATCTAATTCTGGATCCACCTTTAGCTATTATTTCGACTTGATGATGATGATTGCTGAGTTTGGTTTCATCCAATCGTTTTAGTTGTGAGTCTCCAACAATGGTTATTTTGACCCTTTGCGACGTTGTTTCTCTTTGCTGACCCCCTTTTCTCTCGGAATTTTTTGCTTCCTCGGTTCCCTCGCATTGAGATCTATCATTCAAATTGACTTTGTTCTTTCTGTTTCCCTTTCTCTGTGCACTTTTGTCTCTATTGTTTTGCAAGTTCTTACTTTTGCTTTTGTTTGTTTGTGATGCTTGTTGCTGATCTTTTCTTTCAGTGTTTTCCAAGATTTCGCTGTTGATGTTATTGGGGTTGGATGACTTTTGAGTTTTGGCTGCGACGAACATATACTTTCGTAAAAATAAAGATATTTTGACATGACTTTAACACATATCTTTTCGAAAGAACTTTCCAAGGGCTAAGTCCTGACACCAATAGTTTTCTTGCAATGGCCACAGCAAATTCATGTTTCTCTCCCCTTCAGAAAGGTACAGAGATGCCTAGGCCCATTCGAGATTTATCAAGGAGGATCACAAACACTGAAAACATACTTTGGACATCCCATTTCTGCCGAATCTAGCGTTATTCAAAGGGTAAAGTACAATATTCCAACCTTTTTGAAATATTTAGACCAGCTTTGAGCCTCCGCCCGCCCACCACCAAAAAAATTGTTTGTGTTGGTTAACTAGGCTTCCTTCACTGCGCGGATCGCGACGCAATATGACAATCTTTCCCTGATGAAGACAAAGAAATCACCGTGTGGTAACTGGTACAAGTTTGAATCATAGTGGGAAGGAAAAACAGTTCAATGCAAGCCTTCTCTTCGATACCCACCGGATTAGGATGGAAGATCGTTGCATTGCACTTTCTTAAGCGCAAACTTCTTCACAAGATTTGAAAAATACCACTTGGAATTGTCTCTCAACAGTTTGTAAGATTGTCTGGGCCTTGATATAAGACAGATGTTGATTTTCTGGCTTTTAAGTGAATTAATTGTTGGCCTACTATGGCAAGGAGCCTCTCCTGAAGTTGCCCTGTTTCACAGGATCATAGGTAAGTCAAGGGGAGACCCCTTTATCTTTTCCCCAGTGACAAGGGTGGCCAATGAATAATGACCAGTGGGGTTTCTTTGTCTTGAGGAGCGTTTTAGAACGAAATTTGTGCGTTTTGGCGAGAAAACCAGGTTCTCCTCCAAACTTTTTTGCAGCTCCTTTCTGTCAGTGTAACATTTCTTCTTGACGATGTTGGTTTAAGAATTGAAATATTTCATACTGAGTTTTGTTACTATATGCAGATTTGAGATGGGGAGATTTAATAAGACATGTTGCAACCCACTTCATAAAGTTGAAATTATCGTAGCTTGAAATCATCGTGGCCTGAAATCATGGTAGGCAAACTGAAAATCCTGCAACCACGTGATCTGACGTAGGTGTAAGCTAACTGAAACAATTTTCTTCAGAAACCCTCAAAGAGGTGCAACTTCGATTTATACTTCATTCACGCTGGCAAGTTAAACTAACCTAAACTAAAACAGGTGACGAGATGTTGCACTCTAATTTGTCTATCCAACGAATCAAATTCATTTGATTGGTTGAAGTCAACCTGGTTTAGATAAAGCTGGTTCAACTGCGTCAGACATAAATTACCTCCAATGTCAGGCAATGGTCGGCTTAGCTATTGGATAGCCTGTTTTTAATGCTATCCCTGCCACTGTAATTAGGGGTGTTTTTATTTTACGTTTTTAACCTTAAAGTATTGTATTGTATCTATCTTTCTATTTATTATAATAGCTTGGAAAGATGAACAAAAAGAAAGACGAACAGGAATATATATATATACAAATTTTCTCTCAATTCCCAACTAGTTTCGACCGTGTGGTCATCATCAGGAGAATGAGCAATATTTTCTACAGTAACGGGTTTTACAAATTCCTTTTACAAATATGACGTTAAATTAATTGATTGAACTTACGAATGATTGAGAAATGACGAGCCACAGGGGAACAATGTAATAACAAAAAACTGAACATAATTATGTGGCTTATCCATTTGTTTTAAGAGCTATAATCTGATGTTTTCTGGGTGGTTTAGTTTGCTGTTTAGGCCATTTGGGGATAGGGTTTTAAGACGTAGTATCCAGTTATCTTCATGTGATTCTAAAATTACTGTTATTTCATCAGAAACGTTCTTTTCGATCTTTTCTATGATGGTAAATTTTGCTTCTCTGGAGAAGTCGTGGTTTGCTAGGCGAAAGTGTTGTTCTACGGGGAGCAGTTTGTCATAGTCTGTTGATTTTATTCTATGCCTATAGTTGTTGAGTCTAAAATTGAAAGGCCATTCGGATTTGCCTACATATTGTTTTGAGCAACGTGTGCACTCTAACAGGTATATGACGTTTCTGCTTTTGCAGTTGGATTCGTGGTAGATTTTATATGTATTGTCAGTTATATGTATTATAATAGCTTGTATATATTTTTTATGCGGCAAATGATACATACATACATACACACATACTGACATGACTATGGTTGTGGGGACTTTGCCATCCTGCATACATTGTGGGGACAACTGATATTTGAATGTAACTTGACAACAGTAAGTAGCAACCGAGAGCTGGTCAAAGGAAAACAAAGACCTTGACCTTGCACTCATTTCAATGCTAGTACACTCGTAAACAAAATTTGTGTATCTACATTGTGGGGACTGTTAGTTTTACACCAACGTTGTGGGGACACATTTTCAGTTTAGCATTCATTGGTCACAAATACCATACTACAGACCACTTAATTGAATTATCCTGAGAGTTAACCCAATTTTTGCTTCCATGATGGTCACTGAACATCAGATATGTGAACTCTCAATGTACACACTTTCTGGGGACATCCAATGTACACACTTTCTGGGGACATTCGATGTACACACTTTCTGGGGACATTATGTACACACTTTCTGGGGACAGCCAATGTACACACTTTCTGGGGACATTCAATGTACACACTATCTGGGGACATCCAATGTACACACTTTCTGGGGACATTCAATGCACACACTTTCTGGGGACATTCATTGTACACACTTTCTGGGGACATTATGTACACACTTTCTGGGGACATTCAATGTATCAACAATTAGCTCTGGGATATTTAAGCTTGACCATTGCCAGTGGCATTTACATGATGCATTGTATCTCAGAAACATTTCAGGAGTCCCTGAAATTAATCTACATTGAGAGAACTTCAAATGATGTATTGCTTTTAAAACAATCCGTTTTTGAAAGGTCATAAAATCATGACTCAAAATGCCTAAAAACCAACACTTTAATTTGTCACTGGTCAAACTTTTATTTAAATAATTTCAATCCAAGATCAGCGATCTACACCAAAGAGCGCTTGAGTGATGTATTACTTCTACATGTACCCATTTTTGAAAGGCCTTAAAATCATCACTAAAAATGCATAAAACCTATTTTTCAATTTTTCACCAGTGAAAGTCTCCAATTGGATGATTTCAATCCAATAGTATCTATACCAAAAGAGCTTTCAAAAGATGTATAACTACACTTCAAAAACAAAGTATTGAATGGCCTAAAATAATCGCTCAAAATGCGTCAGAGCAAATGATTCAATTCCTCACCCATATGAGTCTCTAATTGAATGATGTCAATCCAATATTATTAATTGAGCTAACAAATGATGTACTATTCTTATAAAGTTTTCTTCCCATTCCTGAAAGAGCTAACCATCACGTTTTTACATGTAAAAAGCTTAAGTTCTCTCCTCTCAAATTTATGATTGAATAATTCCAGGCCAAAATCATTCATCTACACAAAACAGAGTCAGAACAGTTTTGGAATAATGTACTACTTCCATAAAATTGCTTTTCCAAAATCAATCACTGGCATTATTTAGAAAACCTTTTCAATTTCAGCAATTTATGTTGAACTTTCTCTGAAAATTTTCAAGAAACTTTCAACTGCATTGCCTATTCCCAGTGTGAAAAAACACGTTCCTCATTGTTTTTAAGATCTCAAATGGCTTTAAATTGTTCCCCTGCCTTTGACGACTTTTTCAGGATTTTGAGCCTGTCCTTTTCCTCAAAATCCTTAATTCAGGAACTTTACCATGTCAAAAAAAATGGTGAAAAATGCTTAAAATGTAAGATAAGTTTTTCGTTTCGTTTCGTTTCATTTCAATCAACCCCTTACTATTTTACAAAAATAAATTACCTGGGGTCACTTTTTTGGGTCACTTGATGTGGAGTTCAGTAATGTGTGATTATAGCCATAGCATGTCTTCGTGATATGGTAAAGTGCGAGTTGCGAGTTGCAAATGCGAGTTGCGAGTTGCTTATATTTTGCGAGTTACGAGTTACGAGTTGCACTTATTGTGCGAGTTACGAGTTGCGAGTTGCACTTATTATGCGAGTCGCGAGTTGCGAGTTGAACGAAAGGTGCGAGTTGGAAACTCAAAAGTGCGAGTTGAAACAAAATGTGCGAGTTGCCTGTTTTCTTTTGTAGAAAGACCTTTTTCGTCAAATAGAAAAGGTATTCTAAAGTCGCATTTCAATTTGCAACTTTTTTTTGGGTTTTCGTCATTGAAAAGCATTCTTATGCCATCGTAACTTTCCTTATCAGAAGCCATCTATAAAATACTAAGGCCTATTCTTCAAACGTTAAGAAACTTCTACAATTTGCAGCCTTTACTCCCCCTGTCGTTCAAAGACATTACTGCAATACTGTAAACTGGGAACTTGCTTAAAAGGTGTCTTGAAAGAAAATCAAAGGGGAATTCGTTATCGTTCAAGACGACTTGGCAAGTCAATGTTAATTGTTGAGCTCAAAACTTGCAGTGAATTATGTATGACCCTTTCGCTTCCCAAATTTTGAGGTATTGTTACCATCCTGTCCGAAGTAGTTTCTTCAGCCTGACTTGTTGCATTTACCTCAGTCAAAGAATTGCACTCTGGCCTTGGTTATGTGTTGCAGATTGTTTTTAACATAAAGCATGTAACTAGCTCATATGATATCAAAGAAAATAATTTGCTTATGTGATTTCATCCCTTTGGGAATTATGCTAAAATCTGAAATTCGATAATGAACATTAAGAAACTTTTCTGTAAATCCCTGATTTCATAAAGGCTGTCCAAAAATCGCAGTTTTTTAGCTGCAAAATATGAAAATTTGAAGTTTTTTTAAGGAACTTGCAACTCGCGTTTTGAATGTACCAACTCGCACTTTTCACTACTAACTCGCAACTCGCAACTCGCAAAACAGGAGCAACTCGTAACTCGCAACTCGCACTTTACCAATCCACATGTCTTCAAAGTAAAACCAGTCAGCAATGAAGTCTAGCCAAATAATGCCTTACAAATAAAACCCTCTATGACACTCAACAATGTGTTTATAGCTAAGACATATCATGTAACTGAAACACATTTATGTATGCAAGTCCCACAAATTGCACACACCTCAATTATGTGTTGCATGTAAAACATGCATGAAATCTAACTATCAATTACTTACAAATTGCACATAGGCTAATCCTCACAAATTGCACAATGCACATCCTGACTTAGGAAAATATGCATATGATGAGGTCTCCACCTAAATTTGTAGAGCCAGGTCAGGACTTGGAGAAAGAACTTCTGTATGGAATTTAGCTTGTAAGGAATGTTAATGATTTGGCCCCAATGACCAAACTGCCTTACACTATTCTCTTATTCAAATTCACCTTGCATCAATCAAAAAAGGGAAAACAATTTTCCTTAAAACAACAATCTTTCCAGTAATGACAGCTATCTTGAAAGCAAGCTGTTGATGTAAAAGCAACACTTTTGCACATTCTTACGTCGCTCAATCCCAACAATTACAAGAACAGTTTCATTTCAGCCAACCCCTGTAGTACAGATAAGTCATAACATCAAATGAGAACCTACACCAGAATCTTGATCAATTCAAACCTAACCTCATCAGCAGAAGCTATGCTGTGCATATGAAACAAATAGAAAATTGACAAAGCTTCTAAATTCTCCCAAGAAGAGATTCTTTTAAGAGCCTCATGCACGAAACAGATAGTAATAGCAGAATTTTGAAAAATGGTATGTTACTTCCTCACATAACTAGTTACAAACATATTGTCATGCAGAGGAGGGCAGAGAGCATCATTGGAGACAAGGTAACTGGATGCATTGAAACTTATAGTGTCTGGAGTGAAAGGGATCCAGAATGCAAGGTTGCAATTTCTTGGCATGATGATCCATGTGCATGCTCCACTCCATTGTATGTTTAATTAGTGCACCCAAAGTTTTACAACACATTTTTACATGCAATTAGACTATGCAAAATGTTTCCTGTATTTCACAAACTCTTCACAAGTGTTCATCTGTGCAACACTAGGCTGCCAATTAGTCACATGTCATATTGTCATTCATTTTTATGATTTAAGCATGAAATGAAAACATGTAAAGAAATTTCACACAGAAATTACGGGGTAAGTGGCCCAATGGCTTAAACAGTTTTCATCAGGTAACTACAGTTAAGCACGATTTCCGGATGGATGACTTCAGAGGCCTGACATCACAACTCACCTTACCCTCCTTCACAAGGGACTTTACACTAGGGGTCCAATGCCTGGATGCGGAATGCAAAGTGGGCCCAAATTAGCTTTCAGTAGCTAGAAATCCTGAAAAGCCCATTCAAAGCAAATTGAAAAACACAAACAAATAAATTTCAATACGCCTTTCTCTCAAATTGGCATTGCTAAAGCATATCATAAAAATAAAAATATATGTGCATGTGTACATTGTGGCAGTATGCTTCAATGTTGGTCTAAATCTGATAGAATGAGGGTGTTATTTCTAAGTTGCCATGTGACATAATTGGGGTTATCAATATCTCGTTTAGCATGCTCTTTCATTGCCCAATATGTTTGTGGCAGGCTAATGCCCTTTCCTTCTGTTTTTGTGCTTTGATATTGAACTAATTTCAGAACAATTAACAATAAACAATAACATGAACAACAATAATATAAACAATTCGGACTTCAAAGTTTGTAGCCAAGTAGTGTTTTTCAAACAATGACTATGACACTTTAGCAACAAGTTCTCAGGAATTGGATATAGGCTGATCATTACTTCATAAAATATGTGCATATTGTACATGAATTGTCCAAAAATTTGCATTTACATCCATTTCTGAACAAACTTAAAAGAGTAAGAGAGTTACCTATTTCTTTGTCTTGACTTGAAGCATGAGAAATCTCTTTTTAGCCAGTCTTTATGAATGGAGTCTGATTCTTCTGACACATTCTAAAACGCCTTTCTGAAAGGCAGGAGATGTGCAAAAGTTATTTGAACACATCTGGGCAGAACCATGTAAAGTGCACAAGTAGTTAATCCAATTTACTATGTTTGCATCCCTTATTTAAGTACAACAATGTATAAAACTGGTAAAGAACAATACAGTTGTAAAATCTTTCACCGCAAGGTGCATTCTATGTCAAATTCACTCCTTATGTAACTCAACTGAGAGGAAATCAATTTTCAGTTTACATGTTTTAATGGAATTTTTGTGGTTACATTGTAGCCTCTACTTCCACTTCAACTTAACAGCCCTCTGCCAACAGTGCTTGAATTTGATAATTCTATTTCCTTAATCATAGCCACTGAAAAAAGTTATTTCCTTTCAACAGTCTAATGTAGTTCAATATCTAGCAATGTAAGGGTTATCCCTCCTGATGTTGATGCCAAATATCTATAACCTTTCTGCTCTGTGCGATTTTGTTTCCTTTAAAGATAGTGCCATTTGTGTGTTCATAGTAACATAACCTTTTTGTGCCTCCCCCTGCCCTTTAAGGACTTCCCAACAAGGGGAAGGTCAGATCATAATGATTCAACTGGATACAAGTAACATTAATCTCCAAACAAACTGAAGGACCTGAGCTTTTTGACAGTCAACTAGCCTATACATAAAACAAAATGAAACATCAGTAAATTACAGCAAGTATTACTTGAAAACTTTATCCGTGGCTAAGTGTATAGGACATGATGAACAAAAGTACATCAATGTGTGTGGTCTTACAGATATACAATACAGTTGACATGCAGTTTAATGCTGCTGGCCTACTACTGGCCTGGCAAGAAAGAGTGTAAGCTCCACCCTTTTCTTTAATCTTCGTCCCCCTTGGTCACAAACATCACTATTTGCAACATATAATTCCCACGTTTAACAAAAATTTTATTGGCTCCTACAAGTAGGGCTAATTTTCATCATTGGCGAGATAGAAGAGGAAAGGGTGTAGGCCTACTAGACCAATTGATGATAGAACAACCAATAAATCAACAAAAACAAGTCAAAAGGCCTTGCCTTGAGATAAACGTACTGCTTACCTGTGTTGTCAACACTGAAACAGGGATCTTAAGTTAGCTTGTCATCTTCTGCTTATCTCTAGTAGAGTTGCTAGCTGTTTTCATACCACAACCCTCGCGCCAAAGTGAAGAAGTACAAAAGAAACAAAAGAAAACGCGCCAAACCTACCTGCAAACGAGGCTACACATTTAGCCTCATTCATAAACTAGGGTTAGGGTCAGGGTTAGGGTTAGGGTTATTTTCCTGGAAATCTTCCCTCAAAATGCTCAAAATACTTTCTAATTGAATTATTTCGATCCAATACTATCAATCTACACCCAAAGAGCTTTCAAATGGTGTGTACTTTTTTTGATAAAGACCTGTTTCTGAAAGGCCTGGATGAATGTGATCGATCAAAATGCGTAAAAACACATAATTCAATTTTTCACCTGTCAAATTTTCTAATTGAATAATTTCAATCAAATGTCATTAATCTACACCAAAAGAGCTTTCAAATGGTGTATAACTTTTATAAAAACCCGCTTCTGAAAGGCCTGAAAATCATCTCTCAAAATACGCAAAAACCAATCTTTTCAAATTTTCATTCGCGAAATTTTCTAATTTAATAATTTGGATCAAATATTGTTAATCTACACCAAAAGAGCTTTCAAATGGTGTATAACTTTTATAAAAACCCGTTTCTGAAAGGCCTGAAAATCATCTCTCAAAATACGCAAAAACCAACGTTTCAAATTTTCATTCGCGAAATTTTCTAATTTAATAGTTTGGATCAAATATCGTTAATCTACACCAAAAGAGCTTTCAAATGGTGTATGACTTTTATAAAAACCCGTTTCTGAAAGGCCTGAAAATCATCTCTCAAAATACGCAAAAACCAATCTTTTCAAATTTTCATTCGCGAAATTTTCTAATTTAATAGTTTGGATCAAATATCGTTAATCTACACCAAAAGAGCTTTCAAATGGTGTATAACTTTTATAAAAACCCGTTTTTGAAAGGCCTGAAAATCATCTCTCAAAATACGCAAAAACCAATCTTTTCAAATTTTCATGCGTGAAATTTTCTAATTTGATACTTTGGATCAAATATCATTAATCTACGCCAAAAGAGCTTTCAAATGGTGTATGACTTTTATGAAAACCCGTTTCTGAAAGGCCTGAAAATCATCTCTCAAAATACGCAAAAACCAATCTTTTCAAATTTTCATGCGTGAAATTTTCTAATTTGATACTTTGGATCAAATATCATTAATCTACACCAAAAGAGCTTTCAAATGGTGTATGACTTTTATGAAAACCCGTTTCTGAAAGGCCTGAAAATCATCTCTCAAAATACGCAAAAACCAACTTTTCAAATTCTCATTCGTGAAATTTTCTAATTTAATACTTTGGATCAAATATCGTTAATTTACAGCAAAAGAGCTTTCAAATGGTGTATAACTTTTATAAAAACTCGTTTCTGAAAGGCCTGAAAATCATCTCTCAAAATACGCAAAAACCAATCTTTTCAAATTTTCATTCGCGAAATTTTCTAATTCAATAGTTTGGATCAAATATCATTAATCCACAGCAAAAGAGCTTTCAAATGGTGTATAACTTTTATAAAAACCTAGAAAAAATAGGTCAACATTCTTTCAGACAAGCAATCTTAATTGGTGACCTAAACATAGACTTACTTAAATGCAACAACAGTAAGCACAAAAGCGTTAAAACATATTTGGAACTTCTCGTCTCTCGTGGCTTCTTGCCTCAAACTGTACTACCTTCTAGAGTCACTAGTAATAGTGGACTGACGGAGCTCGGTCTTGGCAACATGTCCAGGGTAAAGAGCGTCGACGTTCGAGATTCGTCAGAATTTCGGTGAAAATCTTGAAGGTGATCCCCCGGATTTGCCTTGTTGGTCTTTTACGAAACAAGACGCAAACAATATCCGGGGGACTTTTCACCGAAAATCTGACAAATATTGAACGTCGGCGCTCTTTGCCCCGGACATGCTGCCAAGACCGATCTTCGTCAGACTTCAAACCGCTGTGGAGATATGTTTCATTTCGCGTTTGTTCACATCATTTCACGGAGGAAAGTGAGAACAAATGCATTGAGTACAAAGTTTAACATTTTTATGCAAAGAACTGGGCGTTTGATGCAAAGTTCGCAGAGATGGAATTGGAGCGAGGACAAAACTGTTGTTAGATCTTTGGAGGTAAACAAACTTCATTCCTTGTTACTTATAATACTTACAATACAACACAACAAACACAGGCAACAATGTTGCGTCATTGTAGTACAACAACTGCAACAGGACCAATGTTGCCATGGCAGGATGTTGCGATGATGCTGAAGCAAGAAGAAAGACACAGAGATAAACAGTCAACCATTCTACGGTACGAACTTCAATTTACCTCGATTCAAAGAACAAGTAGTGTTACTTATTTTGCAGTTAGGAAAACAACGCAGCACAGCATAATAAATTGCCTCAGTTATAGCTAGGCCCCACAATATACGCTATTGGGCCTCCTGTGGATGGGTTAGAATGTTTGAAGAAGTTTTGTCTCAAATATATAAAATCCAATATCTCAATTTTTGACAGCACCAATTTCATAATTTCTTGATTTCGACCCAATAACATGAATTCTCGTCACAAGAGCTTTCAAACTATATATAGCACGATGGCGAACCTGTACGTACTACTGTGGTGGATACGCCGTACAGAGGCGGGGTATTATGCTTGATGTGGTGGATACGCCATACAGAGGCGGGGTATTATGCTTACGTGGTGGGGCATTATGCTCCGCCTCTGTATGGCGTATCCACCACATCAAGCATAATACCCCGCCTCTGTATGGTGTATCCACCACAGTAATGCGTATATGTTCGCTATCGTGTATAGCCTTAATGAAATGCTTAGTGAGAGGGGTTAGAATGTTTGAAGAAATGTTGTCAGAAACGGGTTTTTATAAAAGTTATACACCATTTGAAAGCTCTTTTGCTGTAGATTAACGATATTTGATCCAAATTATTAAATTAGAAAATTTCGCGAATGAAGATTTGAAAAGATTGGTATTTGCGTATTTTGAGAGATGATTTTCAGGCCTTTCAGAAACGGGTTTTTATAAAAGTTATACACCATTTGAAAGCTCTTTTGCTGTAGAATAACGATATTTGATCCAAACTATTAAATTAGAAAATTTCGCAAATGAAAATTTGAAAAGATTGGTTTTTGCGTATTTTGAGAGATGATTTGCAGGCCTTTCAGAAACGGGTTTTTATAAAAGTTATACACCATTTGAAAGCTCTTTTGCTGTAGATTAACGATATTTGATCCAAATTATTAAATTAGAAAATTTCGCAAATGAAAATTTGAAAAGATTGGTTTTTGCGTATTTTGAGAGATGATTTTCAGGCCTTTCAGAAACGGGTTTTTATAAAAGTTATACACCATTTGAAAGCTCTTTTGCTGTAGATTAACGATATTTGATCCAAATTATTAAATTAGAAAATTTCGCGAATGAAAATTTGAAAAGATTGGTTTTTGCGTATTTTGAGAGATGATTTTCAGGCCTTTCAGAAACGGGTTTTTATAAAAGTTATACACCATTTGAAAGCTCTTTTGCTGTAGAATAACGATATTTGATCCAAACTATTAAATTAGAAAATTTCGCGAATGAAAATTTGAAAAGATTGGTTTTTGCGTATTTTGAGAGATGATTTGCAGGCCTTTCAGAAACGGGTTTTTATAAAAGTTATACACCATTTGAAAGCTCTTTTGGTGTAGATTAACAATATTTGATCAAAATTATTAAATTAGAAAATTTCGCGCATGAAAATTTGAAAAGATTGGTTTTTGCGTATTTTGAGAGATGATTTTCAGGCCTTTCAGAAACGGGTTTTTATAAAAGTTATACACCATTTGAAAGCTCTTTTGCTGTAGAATAACGATATTTGATCCAAACAATTAAATTAGAAAATTTCGCGAATGAAAATTTGAAAAGATTGGTTTTTGCGTATTTTGAGAGATGATTTGCAGGCCTTTCAGAAACGGGTTTTTATAAAAGTTATACACCATTTGAAAGCTCTTTTGCTGTAGATTAACGATATTTGATCCAAATTATTAAATTAGAAAATTTCGCGAATGAAAATTTGAAAAGATTGGTTTTTGCGTATTTTGAGAGATGATTTGCAGGCCTTTCAGAAACGGGTTTTTATAAAAGTTATACACCATTTGAAAGCTCTTTTGGTGTAGATTAATGATATTTGATCCAAAGTATCAAATTAGAAAATTTCACGCATGAATATTTGAAACGTTGGTTTTTGCGTATTTTGAGAGATGATTTTCAGGCCTTTCAGAAACGGGTTTTTATAAAAGTTATACACCATTTGAAAGCTCTTTTGCTGTAGAATAACGATATTTGATCCAAACTATTAAATTAGAAAATTTCGTGAATGAAAATTTGAAAAGATTGGTTTTTGCGTATTTTGAGAGATGATTTGCAGGCCTTTCAGAAACGGGTTTTTATAAAAGTTATACACCATTTGAAAGCTCTTTTGCTGTAGATTAACGATATTTGATCCAAATTATTAAATTAGAAAATTTCGCGAATGAAAATTTGAAAAGATTGGTTTTTGCGTATTTTGAGAGATGATTTTCAGGCCTTTCAGAAACGGGTTTTTATAAAAGTTATACACCATTTGAAAGCTCTTTTGCTGTAGAATAACGATATTTGATCCAAACTATTAAATTAGAAAATTTCGCGAATGAAAATTTGAAAAGATTGGTTTTTGCGTATTTTGAGAGATGATTTGCAGGCCTTTCAGAAACGGGTTTTTATAAAAGTTATACACCATTTGAAAGCTCTTTTGCTGTAGATTAACGATATTTGATCCAAATTATTAAATTAGAAAATTTCGCGAATGAAAATTTGAAAAGATTGGTTTTTGCGTATTTTGAGAGATGATTTTCAGGCCTTTCAGAAACGGGTTTTTATAAAAGTTATACACCATTTGAAAGCTCTTTTGCTGTAGAATAACGATATTTGATCCAAACTATTAAATTAGAAAATTTCGCGAATGAAAATTTGAAAAGATTGGTTTTTGCGTATTTTGAGAGATGATTTGCAGGCCTTTCAGAAACGGGTTTTTATAAAAGTTATACACCATTTGAAAGCTCTTTTGGTGTAGATTAATGATATTTGATCCAAAGTATCAAATTAGAAAATTTCACGCATGAATATTTGAAACGTTGGTTTTTGCGTATTTTGAGAGATGATTTTCAGGCCTTTCAGAAACGGGTTTTTATAAAAGTTATACACCATTTGAAAGCTCTTTTGCTGTAGAATAACGATATTTGATCCAAACTATTAAATTAGAAAATTTCGTGAATGAAAATTTGAAAAGATTGGTTTTTGCGTATTTTGAGAGATGATTTGCAGGCCTTTCAGAAACGGGTTTTTATAAAAGTTATACACCATTTGAAAGCTCTTTTGCTGTAGATTAACGATATTTGATCCAAATTATTAAATTAGAAAATTTCGCGAATGAAAATTTGAAAAGATTGGTTTTTGCGTATTTTGAGAGATGATTTTCAGGCCTTTCAGAAACGGGTTTTTATAAAAGTTATACACCATTTGAAAGCTCTTTTGCTGTAGAATAACGATATTTGATCCAAACTATTAAATTAGAAAATTTCGCGAATGAAAATTTGAAAAGATTGGTTTTTGCGTATTTTGAGAGATGATTTGCAGGCCTTTCAGAAACGGGTTTTTATAAAAGTTATACACCATTTGAAAGCTCTTTTGCTGTAGAATAACGATATTTGATCCAAACTATTAAATTAGAAAATTTCGCGAATGAAAATTTGAAAAGATTGGTTTTTGCGTATTTTGAGAGATGATTTGCAGGCCTTTCAGAAATGGGTTTTTATAAAAGTTTTACACCATTTGAAAGCTCTTTTGCTGTAGAATAACGATATTTGATCCAAACTATTAAATTAGAAAATTTCGCGAATGAAAATTTGAAAAGATTGGTTTTTGCGTATTTTGAGAGATGATTTGCAGGCCTTTCAGAAACGGGTTTTTATAAAAGTTATACACCATTTGAAAGCTCTTTTGCTGTAGATTAACGATATTTGATCCAAATTATTAAATTAGAAAATTTCGCGAATGAAAATTTGAAAAGATTGGTTTTTGCGTATTTTGAGAGATGATTTTCAGGCCTTTCAGAAACGGGTTTTTATAAAAGTTATACACCATTTGAAAGCTCTTTTGCTGTAGAATAACGATATTTGATCCAAACTATTAAATTAGAAAATTTCGCGAATGAAAATTTGAAAAGATTGGTTTTTGCGTATTTTGAGAGATGATTTGCAGGCCTTTCAGAAACGGGTTTTTATAAAAGTTATACACCATTTGAAAGCTCTTTTGGTGTAGATTAACAATATTTGATCCAAATTATTAAATTAGAAAATTTCGCGCATGAAAATTTGAAAAGTTGGTTTTTGCGTATTTTGAGAGATGATTTTCAGGCCTTTCAGAAACGGGTTTTTATAAAAGTTATACACCATTTGAAAGCTCTTTTGGTGTAGATTAATGATATTTGATCCAAAGTATCAAATTAGAAAATTTCACGCATGAATATTTGAAACGTTGGTTTTTGCGTATTTTGAGAGATGATTTTCAGGCCTTTCAGAAGCGGGTTTTTATAAAAGTCATACACCATTTGAAAGCTCTTTTGGTGTAGATTAACGATATTTGATCCAAACTATTAAATTAGAAAATTTCGCGCATGAAAATTTGAAAAGTTGGTTTTTGCGTATTTTGAGAGATGATTTTCAGGCCTTTCAGAAACGGGTTTTTATAAAAGTTATACACCATTTGAAAGCTCTTTTGGTGTAGATTAATGATATTTGATCCAAAGTATCAAATTAGAAAATTTCGCGCATGAAAATTTGAAAAGTTGGTTTTTGCGTATTTTGAGAGATGATTTGCAGGCCTTTCAGAAACGGGTTTTTATAAAAGTTATACACCATTTGAAAGCTCTTTTGCTGTAGAATAACGATATTTGATCCAAACTATTAAATTAGAAAATTTCGCGAATGAAAATTTGAAAAGATTGGTTTTTGCGTATTTTGAGAGATGATTTGCAGGCCTTTCAGAAATGGGTTTTTATAAAAGTTTTACACCATTTGAAAGCTCTTTTGCTGTAGAATAACGATATTTGATCCAAAGTATTAAATTAGAAAATTTCGCGAATGAAAATTTGAAAAGATTGGTTTTTGCGTATTTTGAGAGATGATTTGCAGGCCTTTCAGAAACGGGTTTTTATAAAAGTTATACACCATTTGAAAGCTCTTTTGCTGTAGATTAACGATATTTGATCCAAATTATTAAATTAGAAAATTTCGCGAATGAAAATTTGAAAAGATTGGTTTTTGCGTATTTTGAGAGATGATTTTCAGGCCTTTCAGAAACGGGTTTTTATAAAAGTTATACACCATTTGAAAGCTCTTTTGCTGTAGAATAACGATATTTGATCCAAACTATTAAATTAGAAAATTTCGCGAATGAAAATTTGAAAAGATTGGTTTTTGCGTATTTTGAGAGATGATTTGCAGGCCTTTCAGAAACGGGTTTTTATAAAAGTTATACACCATTTGAAAGCTCTTTTGGTGTAGATTAACAATATTTGATCCAAATTATTAAATTAGAAAATTTCGCGCATGAAAATTTGAAAAGTTGGTTTTTGCGTATTTTGAGAGATGATTTTCAGGCCTTTCAGAAACGGGTTTTTATAAAAGTTATACACCATTTGAAAGCTCTTTTGGTGTAGATTAATGATATTTGATCCAAAGTATCAAATTAGAAAATTTCACGCATGAATATTTGAAACGTTGGTTTTTGCGTATTTTGAGAGATGATTTTCAGGCCTTTCAGAAACGGGTTTTTATAAAAGTCATACACCATTTGAAAGCTCTTTTGGTGTAGATTAACGATATTTGATCCAAACTATTAAATTAGAAAATTTCGCGCATGAAAATTTGAAAAGTTGGTTTTTGCGTATTTTGAGAGATGATTTTCAGGCCTTTCAGAAACGTGTTTTTATAAAAGTTATACACCATTTGAAAGCTCTTTTGGTGTAGATTAATGATATTTGATCCAAACTATTAAATTAGAAAATTTCGCGAATGAAAATTTGAAAAGATTGGTTTTTGCGTATTTTGAGAGATGATTTTCAGGCCTTTCAGAAACGGGTTTTTATAAAAGTTATACACCATTTGAAAGCTCTTTTGGTGTAGATTAATGATATTTGATCCAAAGTATCAAATTAGAAAATTTCACGCATGAATATTTGAAACGTTGGTTTTTGCGTATTTTGAGAGATGATTTTCAGGCCTTTCAGAAACGGGTTTTTATAAAAGTCATACACCATTTGAAAGCTCTTTTGGTGTAGATTAACGATATTTGATCCAAACTATTAAATTAGAAAATTTCGCGCATGAAAATTTGAAAAGTTGGTTTTTGCGTATTTTGAGAGATGATTTTCAGGCCTTTCAGAAACGTGTTTTTATAAAAGTTATACACCATTTGAAAGCTCTTTTGGTGTAGATTAATGATATTTGATCCAAACTATTAAATTAGAAAATTTCGCGAATGAAAATTTGAAAAGATTGGTTTTTGCGTATTTTGAGAGATGATTTGCAGGCCTTTCAGAAACGGGTTTTTATAAAAGTTATACACCATTTGAAAGCTCTTTTGCTGTAGATTAACGATATTTGATCCAAATTATTAAATTAGAAAATTTCGCGAATGAAAATTTGAAAAGATTGGTTTTTGCGTATTTTGAGAGATGATTTTCAGGCCTTTCAGAAGCGGGTTTTTATAAAAGCTATACACCATTTGAAAGCTCTTTTGGTGTAGATTAATGATATTTGATTGAAATTATTCAATTAGAAAATTTGACAGGTGAAAAATTGAATTATGTGTTTTTACGCATTTTGAGCGATCACATTCATCCAGGCCTTTCAGAAACAGGTCTTTATCAAAAAAAGTACACACCATTTGAAAGCTATTTGGGTGTAGATTGATAGTATTGGATCGAAATAATTCAATTAGAAAGTATTTTGTGCATTTTGAGGGAAGATTTCCAGGAAAATAACCCTAACCCTAACCCTGACCCTAACCCTAGTTTATGAATGAGGCTAAATGTGTAGCCTCGTTTGCAGGTAGGTTTGGCGCGTTTTCTTTTGTTTCTTTTGTACTTCTTCACTTTGGCGCGAGGGTTGTGGTATGAAAACAGCTAGCAACTCTACTAGAGATAAGCAGAAGATGACAAGCTAACTTAAGATCCCTGTTTCAGTGTTGACAACACAGGTAAGCAGTACGTTTATCTCAAGGCAAGGCCTTTTGACTTGTTTTTGTTGATTTATTGGTTGTTCTATCATCAATTGGTCTAGTAGGCCTACACCCTTTCCTCTTCTATCTCGCCAATGATGAAAATTAGCCCTACTTGTAGGAGCCAATAAAATTTTTGTTAAACGTGGGAATTATATGTTGCAAATAGTGATGTTTGTGACCAAGGGGGACGAAGATTAATGAAAAGAGTGGAGCTTACACTCTTCTTGCCAGGCCAGTAGTAGTAGGCCAGCAGCATTAAACTGCATGTCAACTGTATTGTATATCTGTAAGACCACACACATTGATGTACTTTTGTTCATCATGTCCTATACACTTAGCCACGGATAAAGTTTTCAAGTAATACTTGCTGTAATTTACTGATGTTTCATTTTGTTTTATGTATAGGCTAGTTGACTGTCAAAAAGCTCAGGTCCTTCAGTTTGTTTGGAGATTAATGTTACTTGTATCCAGTTGAATCATTATGATCTGACCTTCCCCTTGTTGGGAAGTCCTTAAAGGGCAGGGGGAGGCACAAAAAGGTTATGTTACTATGAACACACAAATGGCACTATCTTTAAAGGAAACAAAATCGCACAGAGCAGAAAGGTTATAGATATTTGGCATCAACATCAGGAGGGATAACCCTTACATTGCTAGATATTGAACTACATTAGACTGTTGAAAGGAAATAACTTTTTTCAGTGGCTATGATTAAGGAAATAGAATTATCAAATTCAAGCACTGTTGGCAGAGGGCTGTTAAGTTGAAGTGGAAGTAGAGGCTACAATGTAACCACAAAAATTCCATTAAAACATGTAAACTGAAAATTGATTTCCTCTCAGTTGAGTTACATAAGGAGTGAATTTGACATAGAATGCACCTTGCGGTGAAAGATTTTACAACTGTATTGTTCTTTACCAGTTTTATACATTGTTGTACTTAAATAAGGGATGCAAACATAGTAAATTGGATTAACTACTTGTGCACTTTACATGGTTCTGCCCAGGTGTGTTCAAATAACTTTTGCACATATCCTGCCTTTCAGAAAGGCGTTTTAGAATGTGTCAGAAGAATCAGACTCCATTCATAAAGACTGGCTGAAAAGAGATTTCTCATGCTTCAAGTCAAGACAAAGAAATAGGTAACTCTCTTACTCTTTTAAGTTTGTTCAGAAATGGATGTAAATGCAAATTTTTGGACAATTCATGTACAATATGCACATATTTTATGAAGTAATGATCAGCCTATATCCAATTCCTGAGAACTTGTTGCTAAAGTGTCATAGTCATTGTTTGAAAAACACTACTTGGCTACAAACTTTGAAGTCCGAATTGTTTATATTATTGTTGTTTATTTTACTGTTTATTTTTAATTGTTCTGAAATTAGTTCAATATCAAAGCACAAAAACAGAAGGAAAGGGCATTAGCCTGCCACAAACATATTGGGCAATGAAAGAGCATGCTAAACGAGATATTGATAACCCCAAGTATGTCGCATGGCAACTTAGAAACAACACCCTCATTCTATCAGATTTAGACCAACTTTGAAGCATACTGCCTCAATGTACGCATGCACATATGTGTTTTAGTTTTATGATATGCTTTAGCAATGCCAATTAGAGAGAAAGTCATAATGAAATTTATTTGTTTTTGTTTTTCAATTTGCTTTGAATGGGCTTTTCAGGATTTCTAGCTACTGAAAGCTAATTTGGGCCCAGTTTGCATGCAGCATCCAGGCATTGCACCCCCAGTTTAACATCCCTTCTGAAGGAGGGTAAGGTGAGGTCAGGCCTCTGTGGTCAGCCATCCGGAAATCTATTGGGGGGATCTATTGTGGGGGCACGGTAGTCAACTTTCATTTCCGTTTTATCTTTAAGATATTCATTTGCAATACAAACATTGTTGGGACTTCATTGTTAATGTTTATTCTCAATATCTTTCAAAGATTATCTTTTTGGATACACATATATTGTGGGGACATGATAGTTAAACTTCAATCCCGTTTTCTCTTGAAGAGATTCATTGGCAATACTCACATTGTGGGGACTTCATTATTAATGTTTATTCTCAATATCTTTCAAAGATTATCTTTTTTGATGCACATATATTGTGGGGACATGATAGTTAAACTTCAATCCCGTTTTCTCTTGAAGAGATTCATTGGCAATACTCACATTGTGGGGACTTCACTATTGATGTATATTCTCAATATCTTTCAAAGATTATCTTTTTTGATACACATATATTGTGGGGACATGATAGTTAAAATTCATTCCCATTTTCTCTTGAAGAGATTCATTGGCAATACACACATTGTGGGGACTTCATTATTGATTTTTATTCTCAATATCTTTCAAAGATTATCTTTTTGGATACACATATATTGTGGGGACATGATAGTTAAATGTCATTCCCGTTTTATCTTCAAGAGATTCAATGCCAATACACACATTGTGGGGACTTCACTAGTAATGTTTATGCTCAATATCTTTCAAAGATGATCTTTTTTGATACACATATATTCTGGGGACATGATAGTTAAACTTCAATCCTGTTTTCTCTTGAAGAGATTCATTGGCAATACTCACATTGTGGGGACTTCACTATTGATGTATATTCTCAATATCTTTCAAAGATTATCTTTTTTGATCCACATATATTGTGGGGACATGATAGTTAAAATACATTCCCATTTTCTCTTGAAGAGATTCATTGGCAATACACACATTGTGGGGACTTCATTATTGATTTTTATTCTCAATATCTTTCAAAGATTATCTTTTTTGATACACATATATTGTGGGGACATGATAGTTCAAATTCATTCCCATTTTCTCTTGAAGAGATTCATTGGCAATACACACATTGTGGGGACTTCATTATTGTTGTATATTCTTAATATCTTTCAAAGATTATCTTTTTTGATACACATACATTGTGGGGACATGATATTTACATTTCTTTCCTGTTTTCTCTTCAAGAGATTCATTGGCAATACACACATTGTGGGGACTTCATTATTGATGTTTATTCTCAACATCTTTCCAATATAATTTTTTGATACACATATGTTATGGGGACATGATAGTTAAATTTCACTCCCGTTTTCTTTTGAAGAGATTCATTGGCAATACACACATTGTGGGGACTTCATTATTGATGTATATTCTCAATATCTTTCAAATATTATCTTTTTTGATACACATACATTGTGGGGACATGATAATTAAATTTCACTCCCGTTTTCTCTTGAAGAGATTCATTGGCAATACACACATTGTGGGGACTTCATTATTAATGTATATTTTCAATATCTTTCAAAGATTATCTTTTTTGATACATACATATTGTGGGGACATGACAATTAAATTTCACTCCCGTTTTCTCTTGAAGAGATTCATTGGCAATACACACATTGTGGGGACTTCATTAGTAATGTTTATCTTCAAGAAAGATGATCTTTTTCGATACACATATATTGTGGGGACATGATAGTTAAATTTAATTCCCGTTTAATCTTTAAGAGATTCATTGGCAATACAAACATTGTGTGGACTTAATTATTGATGTTTATTCTCAATATCTTTCAAAGATTATTTCGTTGATACACATATATTGTGGGAACATGATAGTTAAATGTCATTCCCGTTTTATCTTCAAGAGATTCAATGCCAATACGCACATTGTGGGGACTTCACTAGTAATGTTTATGCTCAATATCTTTCAAAGATGATCTTTTTCGATACACATATATTGTGGGGACATGATAGTTAAATTTCATTCCCGTTTTATCTTCAAGAGATTCATTGGCAATACACACATTGTGGGGACTTCATTATTGATGTTTATTCTCAATATCTTTTAAAGATTATTTTTTTGATACACATATATTGTGGGAACATGATAGTTAAATTTCATTCCCGTTTTATCTTCAAGAGATTCAATGCCAATACACACATTTTGGGGACTTCATTAGTAATGTTTATGCTTAATATCTTTCAAAGATGATCGTTTTCGATACACATGTATTGTGGGGACATGATAGTTAAATTTCATTCCCGTTTTATCTTCAAGAGATTCATTGGCAATACACACATTGTGGGGACTTCATTATTGATGTTTATTCTCAATATCTTTTAAAGATTATTTTTTTGATACACATATATTGTGGGAACATGATAGTTAAATTTCATTCCCGTTTTATCTTCAAGAGATTCAATGCCAATACACACATTTTGGGGACTTCATTAGTAATGTTTATGCTTAATATCTTTCAAAGATGATCGTTTTCGATACACATGTATTGTGGGGACATGATAGTTAAATTTCATTCCCGTTTTATCTTCAAGAGATTCATTGGCAATACACACATTGTGGGGACTTCATTATTGATGTTTATTCTCAATATCTTTTAAAGATTATTTTTTTGATACACATATATTGTGGGAACATGATAGTTAAATTTCATTCCCGTTTTATCTTCAAGAGATTCAATGCCAATACACACATTTTGGGGACTTCATTAGTAATGTTTATGCTTAATATCTTTCAAAGATGATCGTTTTCGATACACATGTATTGTGGGGACATGATAGTTAAATTTCATTCCCGTTTTATCTTCAAGAGATTCATTGGCAATACACACATTGTGGGGACTTCATTATTGATGTTTATTCTTAATATCTTTTAAAGATTATTTTTTTGATACACATATATTGTGGGAACATGATAGTTAAATTTCATTCCCGTTTTATCTTCAAGAGATTGATTGGCAATACACACGTTGTGGGGACTTCATTATTGATGTTTATTCTCAATATCTTTTAAAGATTATTTTTTTGATACACATATATTGTGGGGACATGATAATTAAATTTCATTCCCGTTTTCTTTTGAAGAGAATCATTGGCAATACACACATTGTGGGGACGTAATTATTGATGTTTATTGTCAATATCTTTCCAATATAATTTTTTTGATACACATATATTGTAGGGATATGATAGTTAAATTTCATTCCCGTTTTATCTTCAAGAGATTCATTGGCAATACACACATTGTGGGGACTTCATTATTGATGTTTATTCTTAACATCTTTTAAAGATTATTTTTTTGATACACATATATTGTGGGAACATGATAGTTAAATGTCATTCCCGTTTTATCTTCAAGAGATTCAATGCCAATACACACATTTTGGGGACTTCATTAGTAATGTTTATGCTCAATATCTTTCAAAGATGATCTTTTTCGATACACATATATTGTGGGGACATGATAGTTAAATTTCATTCCCGTTTAATCTTTAAGAGATTCATTGGCAATACACACATTGTGGGGACTTAATTATTGATGTTTATTCTCAATATCTTTCAAAGATTATTTCGTTGATACACATATATTGTGGGAACATGATAGTTAAATTTCATTCCCGTTTTATCTTCAAGAGATTCAATGCCAATACACACATTGTGGGGACTTCACTAGTAATGTTTATGCTCAATATCTTTCAAAGATGATCTTTTTCGATACACATATATTGTGGGGACATGATAGTTAAATCTCATTCCCGTTTTATCTTCAAGAGATTCATTGGCAATACACACATTGTGGGGACTTCATTATTGATGTTTATTCTCAATATCTTTTAAAGATTATTTTTTTGATACACATATATTGTGGGAACATGATAGTTCAAATTCATTCCCATTTTCTCTTGAAGAGATTCATTGGCAATACACACATTGTGGGGACTTCATTATTGATGTATATTCTTAATATCTTTCAAAGATTATCTTTTTTGATACGCATACATTGTGGGGACATGATATTTAAATTTCATTCCTGTTTTCTCTTCAAGAGATTCATTGGCAATACACACATTGTTTGGACTTCATTATTGATGTTTATTCTCAACATCTTTCCAATATAATTTTTTGATACACATATGTTATGGGGACATGATAGTTAAATTTCACTCCCGTTTTCTTTTGAAGAGATTCATTGGCAATACACACATTGTGGGGACTTCATTATTGATGTATATTCTCAATATCTTTCAAATATTATCTTTTTTGATACACATACATTGTGGGGACATGATAATTAAATTTCACTCCCGTTTTCTCTTGAAGAGATTCATTGGCAATACACACATTGTGGGGACTTCATTATTAATGTATATTCTCAATATCTTTCAAAGATTATCTTTTTTGATACATACATATTGTGGGGACATGATAATTAAATTTCACTCCCGTTTTCTCTTGAAGAGATTCATTGGCAATACACACATTGTGGGGACTTCATTAGTAATGTTTATCTTCAAGAAAGATGATCTTTTTCGATACACATATATTGTGGGGACATGATTGTTAAATTTAATTCCCGTTTAATCTTTAAGAGATTCATTGGCAATGCACACATTGTGGGGACTTAATTATTGATGTTTATTCTCAATATCTTTCAAAGATTATTTCGTTGATACACATATATTGTGGGAACATGATAGTTAAATGTCATTCCCGTTTTATCTTCAAGAGATTCAATGCCAATACACACATTGTGGGGACTTCACTAGTAATGTTTATGCTCAATATCTTTCAAAGATTATCTTTTTCGATACACATATATTGTGGGGACATGATAGTTAAATTTCTATATTTCTTTGCCTATATTTCATCGTTAAAGCGCATTCCACTTCTATGTCCAAGACATACTTTGAATATAAATCCAAAAAGTTGAGACTTGATTGTTAAATCTAATGTTAGTTTTTTGTTGAACACTTTCTTCGTGTATGAACGCAGCTGCTCCAACATGCAAGTTAATTTTCATCCTACTTCTATTTGCGAGGTATGTTCTATACCTACAAACACGAGTTGCAGCGAAATTCAAGTTAAATTTAATTCCACTTCTAAATCCTTAAGATACTTTGGCCATATTTGATATTTTTCGAAGTTTATTGTTAAATCTCTTTTTGGTTTTTCCAAGGTATGCTTTCGATATAATGCAAACTGTGGCGACTTCATCGCATGATTTAATTTCACTTCTACTTCAAAGAGTTGTTTCCCCTGTAAACCGAAACTTTCGTGAGTTCATCGCTCAAATTCTTCTGTCTCGAAGATATGCTTTTCCTACAAATGGCTCAGACTCCATCATTAGATTTTGTTCCACCTCTACTTTGAAGATTGGCTGTGCCTATTATAAGAAATTGTAGGGTCTTGATCAACAACTTTCATTCCACCCCTATTTCGAAGATATGATTTGCACACAAACACAAATTTTGACGAATTTATCCTTGAATATCAGCTTAGCTCTCATTCAAAGTATGCTACGCTTGCAGACACATATTCTGGCGACTTCATTACTACATTTGGTGCTGGTTTATAATTATATGAAAGAGGTTTTTTGGCCATAATACAAATTGTTTCTACTTCATCGTTAAAGGTCATTCTAGCTCTATCTCGACAATTTCCTTTATCTATGGACACAAATTATTGGATTTCCTTATTAAATCTCATTGCAGATCTCATTCAAAAACATGCTTGGCCTATGAACACATATTGTGGTGACTTTATTGTTACATTTGGTTCTACTTCTATTTCAAAGGGTTGCTCCGCCTAGAAACATTTGTGGCGCTTTACTGTTGACCTTTATTTCGTTTCTTTTTCCAAGAGAGGCTTTAGCTGTAAACAGAAGCTGTTGGAACTTTATTGTTACGGTTTGTTATGCCTCTACTTTAAAGACATGCTCTGCCTATAGGCGCAAATTCTGATGACTCATCATTAAATTTCAATTTTCTTCTATTTCCAATGATTCCTTTTTGCCTATAAACACTAATTGTTGGCCGATACAATTAACTCTCACATTAGTTTTATTTCAAAGACAAACTGGGCTATATACTCATATTGTGGCAACTTTATCGTCATTTCCTTGAAGTATTATTTGAGAGAGATCCTTTGACCATAAACACAAATTGTCGCATTTTCATTGCTAAATTTCAGTTTTATTTGCACGACATGATTTCACTATAAACTGAAATTGTTGGAATATCTCATTTTAGTTCTATTTTGAAGATGAGCGTAACCTATGAAAACATATTGCGGAAAATCCATTGTTGCATGCTGCTTTAGTTCTATTTGAAAGAGTTCTTTTTCTATAAACGCAAATTGTAGTGACTTTATTGTTAGATTTCATTCTACTTCTATTTCCAAGATGTGATTTGATTATAAGTAGAAATTGCTGGAGCTTCATTGTTAAATCTCAGTTTAGTTCTATTTCGAAATATTCTTTGCATGGATAGAAATTGTGGCGATTTCATTGTCAAAGTTCATTCAACTTTTATGGTGAAGATATTATTTGCCTATAAACAGAAATTTTTGCGGCTTGATCGTTAAATTTCATCCTAGTTCTTCTTTGAACACTTGCTTTGTCTATAAACGCAACTGTTGGAACGTTCTCGTTAAATTTCACTTCCATTTCTGTTTGTTAGACTCTTTTTGCCGTCAAGCACAAATTGTGATGATGTCATTCTTAAATTTCATTCTGCTTCTATTTCTAAGATATTCGTTGCCCATAAACACAAATTATGGCGATTTCATCGTTAAAGTTCATTTAACTTCTATTTCCAAGACATACTTTGCCTATGAACACAAAATAATGAGCCTTGATCGTTAAATTTCATTCCATCTATTTTGTCAAGACTTTCTTTGGCTTGAAACGTAACTGTTGGAAAATTCTAGTTGAATTCCATTCCACTTCTATTTGCGAGATATGCTCAATGCCTAAAATCACAAATTGTGGTGACTTTATTGCTAAGTTTAATTCCACTTCTGTTTCCAAAAGATACATTAGCCATAAAAGATATATGTTGTTTCCAGTTCATTGTTAACCCTGTTGTGGTTGGGCTATTTGATAGTCCTATTTTGGTTTGGGGGGGGCAAAAAGCCCCCTACTGAACTCTTGACTGGTAATATACAGAGCGACCAAATTTGGTGTGCTAATAGCCTCAGGCATGAACTTTCTGTGAATATAAAAATTAACCTAAGAATGGCCGTCATTTTTGCTCACGTCAGCATGTTCCTTTGTGTGGTCAAGAAAAGCGGTAGAATTGGCCAAAATCAGGAAAATCACGATAAAGTTACATTTGGAGCACATGTTGCATCCAAACATGATAATTGTGATAGGATGCATCAAATAACACTACACTACGGAAGAAATGTGCAATATATTCAACTTATGCTCTTTTTTTCGCGATGATTGAGATCTGAGAATTTGCGATTTTTCCAGGGTCAGTCCCAGAAAATTGTCTCCCGCTCCCTCATTTTCAAAATATTTCAATGAAACTTTTCGAGAAAGTTGCACAATAAGTAGTTGCAAAACGTCAAGAAGTTTTATCTCTATAAATGTCTTCCTGGCAGAGTTATTTAAAAGAGTCTACTAGGGGCCGGGGGTCAAATTTGTCCCCCAACCAAAATAGGCTTAAATCTCATTTAACTTCTTTTTCCATGTTATGCTTTACATGTAAACGCAATTTGTGGCTACTTAATCTCAAAATTTCATTTTACATCTAATACGATTAGGTGCTTTGCCTGCAAAGAGACACTTATGTGAGTTATTCGTTAACCTTTGGGACTTCCTTTTTAAATTTCACTCCACCTTTACTACAAATACTTGCCTTGCAGTAAATCCCTGCATATAAGAACCAACCAAAATAAGAACCTAGAGGCTGTTTTTCCTAAATTATGCACCTTGCAATTAAGAACCTGATTCAGTTTGATGAAACATAGGTTTTTATGGTAGGGGTAGCAAAGTTGATTTTTGACTATGATTACCCGGTTAATGTTGGTCCCATTTGGCTGTTAAATGTTGATTATCCTCTCCAATTAGTTTTAATGTCCATGTGAACCCTTCTGAAACAAATAACAGGGCTGAACATCTTTTGTAAGACTCTGAACGGCTTGCACGAGTCACCCTTCAAATAAGAACCTCTATGCCCTGATATTAGTAATTAGTGTCTTTGAAATAAGAACCTATTTCAGCCTGGCTCTCAAAAAAGTTAGTTGTTATAGGCGGGGATTTCTATGCGGGGATTTACTGTACATAGGAGTTGTGGAACATGATCAATAACTTTCATTTCACTTCTACTTTGAAGATGTGCTTTGCATATCAACCAAAGTCTGGTGTTTTCATCCTTAAATCCCAGTTTAGCTCTCATTCAAAATATGCTTGGCCTATAAACACACATTGTGGCGACTTCATGCTTACATTTGGTTCTACTTCTATTTCAAAGGGTTGCTTTTTGCATAAACATAAACTGTGACGCATCATTGTTAAATTTTATTTCACTTCTATTTCCAAGAAAGGCTTTGGCTTTAAACAGAAATTGTGCAGACTTTATTGTTAAAGTTAATTCTGTTTGTACTTCGAAGACATGCTCTGCCTATAGACGCAAATTGGGTGACCTTATCGTTAAATCTCTATTTACTTCTATTTTGAAGCTTTCCTTTGCCTATGAACACTAATTGTTGGACGCAATAATTAACTCAAACGTTAGTTTTATTTCGAAGATATATTGAGGCATAAAGACATATTGTGGCAAATTCATTGTCACTTCTGCTTCAAGTGTTATTTGAAAGGGACCTTTTGACCATAAACACAAATTGTATCGACTTCATTTTTAAATTTCAGTTTCATTTGCAAGACATGATTTTACTATAAACAGAAGTCGTTGGAACTTAATAATTAAATCTCATTTTATCTCTATTTTGAAGATATGCTTGTCCTAGGAGCACATGTTGTGGGGAATTCACCATTGCATTTGGTTTTAGTTCTATTTGAAAGAGCTCCAAAACGCAAATTGCAGCTACTTCATTGTTGAATTTCATTCACTTCTATTTCCAAGACGTGATTTGATTATAAGCAGAAATTACTGGAGCTTCACTGTTAAATCTCATTGTAGTTCTGCTTCGAAATATGCTTTACCACAAACAGAAATTGTGGTGATTTCGTCGTTGCCGTTCATTCCATTCCTATGTTCCAGATATTCTTTGCTATGTCGAAGACATACTTTGTCCATAAACACAACTGTTGGAACATTTCTAGTTATTCCAATTCTGTTTATGAGACATGCTTTGCCTTCAAATACAGATCGTAGTGCATCATTCTTAAATTTCATTTCACTTTTTTTGAAGATATGCTATGTTTGTATACTATAATTGTGGCGATTTTATCATTCAAGTTCATTCCACCTCCATGTCAAAGACATTCTTTTCCTATGATCACAATCTGTAAATAATCGTTAAGTCTCATGTTAGTTTTATATCGAAGATATGCTCGACCTGTGAACATATAATGTAGTGACTTGTAAGAATAGGTTGTTGTTCTATTTCAAAGGGCTGTCTTGCCCATAAACATTAACGTTGGCTACACCATGCTTAAATTTAACTCCACTGCTGTATCAAAGACATGCTTTGTTTTTACAAACAAATTGTCGGTACTTCATTGTTAAAGCTCATTCTAGTTCTATGTCGAAGATTTTCGTGGCCTATAAACACAAATGATGGTGACTTCATCTTTGCATTTTATTCCAGTTGCAGTCCATAGACATTCTTTGACTATAAACGCAAATAGTCGGGCTTTCATCGTCGAAATTTGTTCCAATGCTATGTTGAAGATATGCATTTGCTATAAACATGAATTGTGGCAATGTGATCATTGAATTTCTTTTGAGTTCTATTTCGAAGACATTCTTTGTCCTTAAACTGACATTGCTAAGACTTCCTAACTTAATTTCATTCCACTGTGATTTCGAAGGCATGCTTTACCAGTCAACAGAAAGTGTTGGGAATTCTATGGCAAAGGTCATTGCAGTTCCATTTTTAAGATGTGCTTTGCTTATTGGCAAAAATCATGGGACTTCGTTGTTAAATTTTATTCCGGGACTTTTTCTATATCAAAGACTTTCTTTATCTATTAGTAAATCGATGCGACTTCTTATTTAGCTCATAAAAGCAAATTGCAGCAAATTGATAGTTAAATTTCATTACGGTTTTTTGAAGATTTGATTTGCCTATAAACGAAAATTGTTGGGCCATCATAGTAACATTTCACTTTACTTCTATGTCAAGGATATGCTTTGCCTATGAACACGAACTGTGGTGACCTCATTCCAGTTCTATTTCAAAGACATTCTTGCCTATAAACACAGCTTTTGTAGTTATATGTAGTTATTTCAGTTCAGTTCTATTTTCAAGACATGCTTTGCTTAGAAACACAAACTGTTGAAACTTTATAGTTAGATTTAATCCCACTTCTATTTCTGAGACATGCTTTGCCAACAAACACTAATTGTTGGGACTCCTTCACCATATTTATTTTAGTTCTATTTCGAAGATATGGTTTGCCTATAAACACAAATGGAGGCGACTTCACTGTTAAATTTCATTCTAGTTCTATTTTGATGGCATTCTTCGCCCTATGAGAACAAATTGTGGCGACTTAATTGGCTTCATGGTTAAGTGTCATTAGAGTTTCTTGGGAAGATATGCTTTGTCTTTAGAGAACGTGTTTGGGGATCCCATAACTAAATCTCATTTTGATTTGACTCCGTAGATAAGCTTAGTGTGCATTTTAACTGTTGCGACATAATGGTTAAATGTCATTCCAGTTCTATTTTAAAGACATTCTTTGTTATAATCTAAAATCATGGGGTTTTAATAGTTAAATTTTACTCCAGGTTTATTTCGCACGTACAATTTTTCTATAAACAGCAAAATTGTTTGTAGTAAAGAGTGAATTTTATTGAAAATTCCTTTGTGAAGATTTACTGTGCCTTTGTTCGGACTTTATCGTTAAATTTTATTCCCGTTTGATCTCTAAGAGATTCATTGGGAATACTTACATTGTGGGGACTTCCTTATCCATGTTTATTCCCTATATCTTTCTTAGATTATCTTTTTTGATACACATATATTGTTGGGACATGATAGTTAAATTTCACTCCCGTTTTCTCTTGAAGAGATTCATTGGCAATACACACATTGTGGGGACTTCCTTATGCTTGTTTATTCTCAATATCTTTCAAAGATCATCTTTTTTGATACACATATATTGTGGGGACATGATAGTTAAATTTCATTCCCGTTTTCTCTTTAAGAGATTCGTTGGCAATACACACATTGTGGGGACTTCATTATTGATGTTTATTCTCAATATCTTTCAAAGATTATCTTTTTTGATACATATATATTGTAGGGACATGATAGTTAAATTTTACTCCCGTTTTCTCTTGAAGAGATTCATTGGCAATACACACATTGTGGGGACTTCATTATTGATGTTTATTCTCAATATCTTTCCAATATAATTTTTTTTGATACACATATATTGTGGGGACATGATAGTTAAATTTCACTCCCGTTTTCTCTTGAAGAGATTCATTGGCAATACACACATTGTGGGGACTTCATTATTTATGTTTATTCTCAATATCTTTCAAAGATTATCTTTTTGGATAAACATATATTGTGGGGACATGATAGTTAAATTTCATTCCCGTTTGATCTTTAAGAGATTCATTCGCAATACACACATTATGGGGACTTCATTATTGATATTTATTCTCAATATCTTTCAAAGATCATCTTTTTTGATACGCATATATTGTGGGGACATGATAGTTAAATTTCACTCCCGTTTTCTCTTGAGGAGATTCATTGGCAATACACACATTGTTTGGACTTCATACTTAAGTTTCATTCTTAATCTATTTCGAATATATTCATTTTCTATACACATAGGTTGTGGAGAGATTATATAGAGGGGTATCACCATGGTTGAGGGTAAACCCGGTTTGACCGATTTTAACTGTCCTGCGTATGTTGCTACATTACAGGAGTTTGAGTGTAGTTAGAACCAAAAAACGTGCAAATATATTTTGGTGACGCCATGTGCTAAATCTTTTCTTGTTTGTGTTTCTTAAAATCTCTTCCACCAACAGAGGGAAAAGTGCATAAAGAAGCTCACCTGAGATGTAGCTGTAACTATCGCGCATCTTTCCTTTCACTTTTTGTTGCACAGTTTTCTTTTTGCTTTGTTTCTCGACGTTGTTAAAACTTTTACAGCAAACAAAAGGCCTCTCACTAAGCTCTGTTTGTCCAGAATAAGTATTTCATGTAGCTTCAGAGATATGAAATGCGCTTCCGCCACGACAGGCTTCTTGTTGCAAGCCATCTGAGTGGCCTAAAGTCGCTCTGGTTGAGGGTACTGTGGTATATTCCGGTTCTTGAAGGAAATCTTAGCTGCCAACGCATGACAGGCGATTACTTTTTCTTGTAAAAGGACACATTGCGGCGCAAAAACAGGTTTGTTCTATCAAAAATATATTTTTATATCATAAATTGATTGAAGCACGTTCAGTTCACGGAAACAGGAAAACTTGATGTCAGCTGGCTTGAAAAGTCTTTGACCGAATGCTGCAACTAAGTTCAGTGTTTAGGATAACGAAACATAGTCAACACAATCAGAAAAAATTTGATAGCAGCAAAAATTCTTTAATCATTCATATGCTGATAATTTTCGCAGCAAGTTATCGTAAATTTACCTGAAACCATGGGAGAAGTTTTGACACCGGCAACCAGGACGATGTTGGGAATTTAGGCCCTCTCGACCACTATGTTCTCGAGTAGCTCGCTCTTAAAGACAAATATATTTTATATCAACAACAGGGAAGAATTTACGAAGGTGTTTATGGTAAGTTTCGTTCTGAGATTTTTTTCATTCAGCAGGAATATTTCGCCAACGTAAAATTCCCTCAATAAGGGCGACACCCCTCTAGTTAGATTTCATTCCCGTTTTATCTTTGAGGCACTCATTTGCAATACACACATTGTAGGGACATCATAGTTAAGCCTCATTTTTATTGTCTTTCCAATTCATTTTCAATACACATGCATTGTGGGGACATGATACTTAAAGTTCATTCCCGTTTGATTTTTAAGACACTCATTTGCAATGCACACATCATGGGGACTCCATAGTTAAGTTCCCTTCTATACACATGCATTGTGAGAACATGATAGTTGAACTTCATTCCCATTTTATTTTAAGATACTCATTTGCAATACACACATTATGGGGACTCCATAGTTAAGTATTCTTAATCTCTTTCGAAGATATTCTTTTAAAATACACATACAACATATGAACCATGATGGTTCTTTATTTTTCTGATTTACTTAAAAGACATTCATTTGCAATACACACATTGTTGGGGCTTCACTGTGGAGTTCATCCTTAATTTCGTTCGAAGATATTCTTTTGTTATTCACAAACTTTGTGGAGACCTCATATTTAGCCTCATTGCTGTTTTATTTCCAAGAAGTTCATTGACAATACACACATTGTCGAAACTTGATAGTTGAACTTCATTGCTGTTTATTTGGAAGACAGACATTGGCAATACCACATTCTGGGAACTTAATAATTAAGTTTCATTCTTAATCTCTGTCTAAGATTTTCCCCTTCCATACACATGCATTGTGGGGATATGATAGTTGAATTTCATTCCTGTTTTATTTTCAAGACACTCTTTTGCAATATACACATCATTGGGACTCCATTGTTAAGTTTCATTCTTAGAAATATCTTAGAAATATCTCTTTCTAAGATATTCCTCTTCCTTACAAATGCATTGTAGGGACATAACAGTTGAATTTCATTCCCGTTTTATTTTTAAGACACTCATTTGCAATATAAACATTATGGGGACTCCATAGTTAAGTTTCATTCTTAATCTGTTTCTAAGATATTCCCCTTCCATACACATGCATTGTTGGGACATGATCGTTGGACTTCATTCCCGTTTTATTTTTAAGGCATTCATTGGCAGTAGATAAATTTCAATACAGTTCTATTTTGAACACATGCTCATCTCATAAACACAAGTGGTCGGGATTTCTTATCTCAATTTCATACCAGTTCTATTTCTAAGACATGCTTTACCAATAAACATAAATCGTTTATCATTCATAGTTAATTTCTTTCTAGCTGTACTCCGAGCGCATGCTTTGCTTATAACTAAATTGTTGGACCTTCCGAGCTAAATTTCATTCTACTGCTATAACATCCAACAATTTGTGTATTGTGCACAGATTTTTGGTCATTTCATCGTTGAATTTGATTTTACTTCTATTCTCAAGAATGTGTTGCCTGTGAACTTGGTTGATTTATGTTTATTCAATATTTTTGTCAGTTCACAGCATTTTTTTCCAAAAACTAAGAAGCAAATATCTGCAAATTATTTGTCGGGGGGGGGGGGGGTGCTGTATAGTTAGATTTAATCCAACTTCTTTTTCCAAAACATGTTTTTCCTACAAACGCAATTTTTTGAGAACATATTCTTGACTTCATTCCACTTCTACTTCCGAGACATGCTCTGCCTACAAACACAGATTGCAGCGACTTCATCGTTAAATTTCATTCCACTTCTATTGCCAAGAGATTATTTGGCTATAGCAGATACTGTTAGAAGCTCAATCTTAAACCTCTGTTTCATTGTATTTCTAAGATATTCTTTCGGCACAAACACAAATTGTTGCAACTTCATTGTTAAAATTTGTTTCACTTCCACTTTCACTCCACTTCTACTTTGAAGAAATGCTTTGCCTATAGAGTACCATCGCCCTGAATCGGCACCTTTCAGATAAATAACCTATCATGAGCGTTAGATAGGGACTTAAAACAATAATTTTCCATCAGAAGATTCTTCACTTCATGGTGTTTACTGTATCACTTCATCTACTTAATCTTCTCACTTTTTGAAGTACAGCCAGAACTTAAAGGAGCAACGGTAAAAATCAGCCTAAATGAATAATATCGCCCTGAACCGGCACCCCTCATTTTATCGCAATCAGCTACCCCGAAAGAACATTGTACTATACTGTCAAAGTAGCTATTTTCTAGGGTCACATCCCCTATGTAATTAATATTCATTGCATTTTGATCGGATGTAAAATTAAAGCTTTTCGTTGCTTCCCAGTTTTAACATCTCATACATACTACCGTCATTACGTTATTCCAAAAATGCTCCTCTTCCTACTCCACGAAAGGTTACCAAATCAGAAATGTGTTCCTAGAATCAAATATTATTTACCACCTGTTTTCATTCATAAAGTCGTCCAGCGGAAAGGGGGGAGATCACTATTCACAACACGAGACTATTTTCACACACTATGCCGGTTCAGGGCGATTTTTAGCCAATCCACCCGCTTTGGAATAGAAACCCCCGGAACAAAAATGGAAATCGACAACTTGAAGGAATTTTCAAATATTCCATTCAAAGGAGCAGAACAAACTATTGAAACAAGTTATTTGACCTTTGCCAGTATTTTATCAATGAAAATGAATCAAAATAAATTTGCAGCTTGGAAAAATAAATGAAGAAATGAACGAACGCTTACCGTAACTTTACGTTGAAAACTTCTTAGTAGCATGTAAACAAAGCCAAGGAAACAAGCAAGAGCAGTCAGAGAGCAAGAATATGGCGTCAAGAAACCATTTTCCTGCTTTCTTTTCATTTACTAGTCCCAGACTGTTCCATTTTTAAAGTTTTGCCTATAAACAGAAGTTGTGGAGACTTCATCCTTAAATCTCCGTTCAATTGTATTTCACAGATTTCCTTTGCCTATATACACAAAATTGTTGCACTTCATCGTTAAATCTCAGTTTAGTTCTCATTCGACAATATCCTTTAAAATATAAGCACTTTGATGCGAATTGAAAGTAGCGACGTTTCGAGCATAGCCCGTTATCAAGCAAAGAAAAATTAATAGAACCGACACTAATCAAGCAAAAAGAAGGACAGATTCGAAGGATAAAGATAGTGCTCAAGGGAATCGATGTGACGTAGGAAAGAATGTTATTGAAGATACGTAAAGTGCTTGTTGAGTCCTGAAGGATACAAAGTTCCAAGTGCAAAAATGATCCGTTTTTCCAATGTTTTTCTTTTTGTGCTTTCTGTAGATGCATATAGAAGCCCAAGAATCGACATGTCATCGGTAGAATGGTTTGGTAGATTGAAATGGTGTGAAATGTTACTGTCCGGATCGTTTTCGTGTTGCTCATCTAAATGTGTCCTGTTCCTAACATTCCTCAAATGTTCACCGAATCTGTTGTTTATTTGTCTTGACGTCTCTCCAATATACAGGATGTTGCATTTGGTGCAGGTGATGCAATAAACTACGGATGATGAGGCACATGTGAATGCAGATCGGATGGTAAAAGTTCTGTTTCCAATAGTGACGGTTGTGGAATTGTTGATGTGCTTACATGTTTGGCAAAGATGATGGTTACATGGAAAGGTACCAGGTGGGTCGTTGGTCTTGAGGTTTGTGCGGACGAGTGTGTCTTTGATGTTCTTATCTCTGCGAAAGGCCATAAGAGGAGGTGCTTCAAATATATCCTTGGTATGAGAGTCTTCTTGTAATATTCGAAAATTGTTGTAGATGATCTTTTTGATCCTGTCGTTGAGTGGATGGTAGGTGAGGGTGAAAGGAATGCGACTGTTTGTTTGGCTTCTGTCAACAGGCAATAAGGCATCTTCTTGCGATAGTTTTTTTACTCTCTTAAGGGCTGAATCAGTCACGGTCTCCGGATAGTTGTTTTGGTGGAAGAAAGAGGACATCTCCTTTGCTTTGGCATCAAAATCTTCTTCGGCAGTACAAATGCGACGGAGACGGCGTAGCTGAGAATAAGGGATTGAATCTTTGCATTTTTTTGGGTGCGAAGAACCATAATCCAGGAAGCTGTGTGCATCAGTTTCTTTGTAGTAAATTGTGGTAGAAATAGTGTCATCCTTAATTGTGAGCCGGAGATCCAGGAAAGGTAGGCTATCTTCAGTGATATTGTGGGTAAACTGTAGAGCGGGGTGGAAATTGTTGGTGTAATTGATGAATTCTTGCAGTGACTCGAGTGGAAGGGAAGTGGCACCAATAATGTCATCCATGTATCTTTTGATGAGGCAAGGAAATGGGCCACGGTAGGAATTCATGATCAGGTATTCTTGATATCCGACAAAAAGGCATGCATAGCTAGGACCAAGTTTACTACCCATTGCAACTCCAGATGTTTGTAGATAGAAACTACCATTGAAGGAGAATGTATTTGTGGTAAGAACGAGTTCAGCGAGGCGCAGAAGAGTGTTAGTTGGCGGATACTGTTTTGATCGTTGTTCCAGGAAGAATTTTAATGCTATCAATCCATCTGCATGTGGAATGCATGTGTACAGCGACTTGACGTCCATAGTGAACAGGAACCGGTTTGGGCCATTGAATCTGAACTCTTTAAACAAGCGTAGGGCATGAGATGTATCCTTAACATAGGTCGGCAGTTGTTGGTTGATTGGTGTGAAAATGCTATCGAGGTAGGAGGCGATTTGTGATGTAGGGCAGGAGACAGCTGATACAATAGGACGACCAGGGTTATTGAGTTTAGTTGGCTTGATAACGGGCTATGCTCGAAACGTCGCTACTTTCAATTCGCATCAAAGTGCTTATATTTTATGTTATTTACTTGTTTGTCTTTGTATTGTGGCACTACACGCAGCAAGAAGATTTTTTTGATTATTTTTTTTTTTTATTATTTTTTATTTTTTTATTTTTTATTTTTTTATTTTTTTTTGATTATTTTTTTTTTGATTATTTTTTATTTTTTTATTTTTTATTTTTTTATTTTTTTTTGATTATTTTTTTTTTTATTATTTTTTATTTTTTTATTTTTTATTTTTTTATTTTTTTTTGATTATTTTTATCGCAAGAAGATGCCTTATTGCCTGTTGACAGAAGCCAAACAAACAGTCGTATTCCTTTCACCCTCACCTACCATCCACTCAACGACAGGATCAAAAAGATCATCTACAACAATTTTCGAATATTACAAGAAGACTCTCATACCAAGGATATATTTGAAGCACCTCCTCTTATGGCCATTCGTAGAGATAAGAACATCAAAGACACACTCGTCCGCACAAACCTCAAGACCAACGACCCACCTGGTACCTTTCCATGTAACCATCATCTTTGCCAAACATGTAAGCACATCAACAATTCCACAACCGTCACTAATGGAAACAGAACTTTTACCATCCGATCTGCATTCACATGTGCCTCATCATCCGTAGTTTATTGCATCACCTGCACCAAATGCAACATCCTGTATATTGGAGAGACGTCAAGACAAATAAACAACAGATTCGGTGAACATTTGAGGAATGTTAGGAACAGGACACATTTAGATGAGCAACACGAAAACGATCCGGACAGTAACATTTCACACCATTTCAATCTACCAAACCATTCTACCGATGACATGTCGATTCTTGGGCTTCTATATGCATCTACAGAAAGCACAAAAAGAAAAACATTGGAAAAACGGATCATTTTTGCACTTGGAACTTTGTATCCTTCAGGTAGACTGACGACGTGATTCCTTGTATTCGTTCAACATTTATAATCTGATGTTTTAATTTCACTCATACAAAGGACTCACGACCAAACAGATTCTAAACAGGGACTAAAATCTTATGAAAACTCAGAAGAAACTTAGAACATCTTCCATCCTACGAACGTCGAAAGAAAATTCGAACGTCTCTTCGAACGTCACTTCGAACGTTGCTTCGCTTCGAGAAATCGAACGTTGAACTAATGAGCCAATCAAACGCTACAAATAGGCACGTGGGTTGACCATATTAAGAAAGTAGCGATCTGATTGGTCGCGCCGTGAACGCGGCGGACTTGGCCTAATTAGTCCCTATTCTGAAGCGTAAGGACATAAGTCCCTCAACTGAAGCGATGACAACAACAACAACGAGCGTAAGTTAGAGGGGCTTATGTAATGTAGTCTATCCTTCAGGACTCAACAAGCACTTTACGTTTCTTCAATAACATTCTTTCCTACGTCACATCGATTCCCTTGAGCACTATCTTTATCCTTCGAATCTGTCCTTCTTTTTGCTTGATTAGTGTCGGTTCTATTAATTTTTCTTTGCTTGATAACGGGCTATGCTCGAAACGTCGCTACTTTCAATTCGCATCAAAGTGCTTATATTTTATGTTATTTACTTGTTTGTCTTTGTATTGTGGCACTACACGCAGCAAGAAGATTTTTTTGATCATTTAACGTTTAACAGCGTGACACAAGACCTTTACTAAGACTTACTTACTTGTTGCTGTCGTCTTGACTCATGCCGTCACTCAAGCATTCAAGTATTCAAGTATTCAAGAGATTCGACGTGACCTCAACCAGTTTACTCAACATTTCTCGGAGGACATCATCAACACATCGTATGAGCTCTCTACTTCAACATTTAAGAAGACCAGATTCACAAGCCATGTCCATTTCCTTAGCAGATGTTTACGATCAAAAATCATACCAAACGGATTCAGAATCAAATTTCATTCATCGTCTCAATCACACACCATCCAGAAACACTTAAACTCCTGCTCAAGAAACCTCATACGTTCTACACTACGAGATTACCAAGGCATCATCAAGGACCATTCAGCTAAGTTACCTAATTTAGTTAATCGTCTTCATTACTTTTGTAATGATCATGACATATTTCTTTCCATACGTAGGAAAATACATGAGCTCAACCAAACTCTATACAACAATCTTAAGGAAACTAAGGACCACAAATTTGAGGAACTTCAAAACACTTTTAATACTAACAGAAATGTCATTTCTAGCAATAATCAAACAAAATACATCGTTCAAACAATACCAGAAGATTTAATTCTGACGCAAGAAGAAAGAAATGTTTTAAAGAAAGGACTTAAATTCATCCCACTGAAGCAGAATGTAGATGAATTTCAAGCTAAGCATGATACAGAACTTTTCTTCCGCCGCCTTCGCCTTAAGGCACATTTTCACAGCAAAGACTCAGAAGAATCATCCCAAGAGTCCACAGATTCCACAGCTTCCAATGCCGAGACAGATGAAAGCACTACCATTAATAGCCTTTTCCCAACTAAATCAGTCTGGACCCCCAAGCCTGGCAAGTATTCAGCTCTGGACCTCTACATAGACAAATGCAGATATGAGATCTCACAAATAGATTTTAAAGCAAAATGTAAAAGGTCTAATTTAACTCCACAAGAATGGGCTGCTCTTAAGCACCTGAAATCAAGGGATGACATCGTCATTAAGCCTGCAGACAAAGGTGGACGCGTTGTTGTCTGGAGAAAGGACCTGTACATTGAAGAAGGCAATTCACAGCTACTAACGCAATCATACAAACATCTTCCGAAAAATGTAACCAAATCCTTCAACAAGACAATCATTAACTCCGTCAAAGAAGAAATGCACCTTGGAAACTTACCAACAAATGCAGATAAGCTGTACCTTCAGCATCCTCGAACATCAGCGTTTTACATGCTCCCAAAGATTCATAAACTCAATAACCCTGGTCGTCCTATTGTATCAGCTGTCTCCTGCCCTACATCACAAATCGCCTCCTACCTCGATAGCATTTTCACACCAATCAACCAACAACTGCCGACCTATGTTAAGGATACATCTCATGCCCTACGCTTGTTTAAAGAGTTCAGATTCAATGGCCCAAACCGGTTCCTGTTCACTATGGACGTCAAGTCGCTGTACACATGCATTCCACATGCAGATGGATTGATAGCATTAAAATTCTTCCTGGAACAACGATCAAAACAGTATCCGCCAACTAACACTCTTCTGCGCCTCGCTGAACTCGTTCTTACCACAAATACATTCTCCTTCAATGGTAGTTTCTATCTACAAACATCTGGAGTTGCAATGGGTAGTAAACTTGGTCCTAGCTATGCATGCCTTTTTGTCGGATATCAAGAATACCTGATCATGAATTCCTACCGTGGCCCATTTCCTTGCCTCATCAAAAGATACATGGATGACATTATTGGTGCCACTTCCCTTCCACTCGAGTCACTGCAAGAATTCATCAATTACACCAACAATTTCCACCCCGCTCTACAGTTTACCCACAATATCACTGAAGATAGCCTACCTTTCCTGGATCTCCGGCTCACAATTAAGGATGACACTATTTCTACCACAATTTACTACAAAGAAACTGATGCACACAGCTTCCTGGATTATGGTTCTTCGCACCCAAAAAAATGCAAAGATTCAATCCCTTATTCTCAGCTACGCCGTCTCCGTCGCATTTGTACTGCCGAAGAAGATTTTGATGCCAAAGCAAAGGAGATGTCCTCTTTCTTCCACCAAAACAACTATCCGGAGACCGTGACTGATTCAGCCCTTAAGAGAGTAAAAAAACTATCGCAAGAAGATGCCTTATTGCCTGTTGACAGAAGCCAAACAAACAGTCGCATTCCTTTCACCCTCACCTACCATCCACTCAACGACAGGATCAAAAAGATCATCTACAACAATTTTCGAATATTACAAGAAGACTCTCATACCAAGGATATATTTGAAGCACCTCCTCTTATGGCCTTTCGCAGAGATAAGAACATCAAAGACACACTCGTCCGCACAAACCTCAAGACCAACGACCCACCTGGTACCTTTCCATGTAACCATCATCTTTGCCAAACATGTAAGCACATCAACAATTCCACAACCGTCACTAATGAAAACAGAACTTTTACCATCCGATCTGCATTCACATGTGCCTCATCATCCGTAGTTTATTGCATCACCTGCACCAAATGCAACATCCTGTATATTGGAGAGACGTCAAGACAAATAAACAACAGATTCGGTGAACATTTGAGGAATGTTAGGAACAGGACACATTTAGATGAGCAACACGAAAACGATCCGGACAGTAACATTTCACACCATTTCAATCTACCAAACCATTCTACCGATGACATGTCGATTCTTGGGCTTCTATATGCATCTACAGAAAGCACAAAAAGAAAAACATTGGAAAAACGGATCATTTTTGCACTTGGAACTTTGTATCCTTCAGGACTCAACAAGCACTTTACGTATCTTCAATAACATTCTTTCCTACGTCACATCGATTCCCTTGAGCACTATCTTTATCCTTCGAATCTGTCCTTCTTTTTGCTTGATTAGTGTCGGTTCTATTAATTTTTCTTTGCTTGATAACGGGCTATGCTCGAAACGTCGCTACTTTCAATTCGCATCAAAGTGCTTATATTTTATGTTATTTACTTGTTTGTCTTTGTATTGTGGCACTACACGCAGCAAGAAGATTTTTTTGACAATATCCTTTGTCTACGAAAATAAACTGTGGCGACTTCATCCTTTAGTTTCATTCCACTTTTATTTCAAAAGATACTTTGGCCATGACAGATAGTGTTGAAAGTTCAGCGTTAAATCTCATTTTTGTTCTATTTTTAAGACATGCTTTCGGTATAAACGCAAATTGTGGCCACTTTATTGTTAAACTTTCATTTCACTTCCATTTTGTTGATGTGCTTTGCCTGCAAACAGGCATGTTTATGAGTTCATCGTTAAAGTTCATTCCTCTTCTATTTCGAAGATATTCTTTTCCTATAAACAAAGATTGTTGGGTCCTGATCATTGAATTTAATTCAACATCCATTTTGAAGATATGCTTTGCATTTAAACATAAATTGTAGCAACGATATCATCAAATTTATTCCATATTTATTTCGAGGATATGCTTTGTCTATAAACACAATTTGTGCCGTCTTCATTGTTAAACTTGATTCCACTTCTATTTCCAAAACATACTTTGAATATGAACACAAATTAATGAGACTTGATCATTAAATTTCATTCCACTTCTTTTTTGAGCACTTCCTTTGGCTGTAAACATAACTACTGGAAAATTCTAGTAAAATTGCATTCCACTTCTATTTGCGAGACATGCCGTCCCTACGAACACAAATTGCGTCAACTTCATCGTTAAATTTCATACAACTTCTACTTCAAAGATATGCCTTGCCAATATAAACCATTGGTGGCGATTCATCGTTAAAGTTTATTACATTCTATGTCCAAGACATGATTTGCCCATGAACACAAATTAATGAGACTTGATCGTTGAATTTCATTCCAGTTATTTTATGAACACTTCCTTTGACTTGAAACATAACTGTTGGAAACTTCTCGTTAAATGTCATCCCACTTCTATTTCCGAGACGTGCTCTTCCTACAAACACTAATTGTGTCGATGTCATTGTTAAATTTCATTCCACTACTACTTCGAAAATATGCTTTGCCTATAAACACAAATTGTGGCCATTTCATCATTAAAGTTTATTACGTTCAATTTCCAAGACATGCTGTTCTCATGAGACACAAATTAATGAGAATCGATCGTTAAGTTTCATTCTAGTTCTTTTTTGAACACTTCCTTGGTCTATAAACACAACTATTGGATCATTCTACGTAATTTTCATTCCACTTCTATTTGCAAGACATGTTGTGCCTACAAACACAAGCTAGCACGACATCATCGTTGAATTTCATCCTACTTCTATGTCGAAGATATTCGTTCCCTATAAACACAAACTATGGCGATTTCATTGTTAAAGTTCATTCCACTTCTATGTCCAAGACATACTTTTCCCTTGAACACAAATTAATGAAACTTGATCGTTAAATTTCATTTTATTTCTTGTTGAACACTTCTTTAGTCTATAAAGACAACTGTTGGAATATCTTAGTTAATTTTCATTCCACTTCAATTTGCGAGACATGCTGTGCCTACAAACACAAATTGTGTTCACGTCATTGTAAAATTTCATTCCACTTCTACTTCGAAGATATGCTTTGCCTATAATTCATCCTTAAAGATCCACTTCTATGTCCAAGACATACTTTGCATATAAACACAAACCATTTGAACATGATTGTTAAGCTTTATTTAAGTTCTTTTGAGAACATTTTCTTTGTCTATAAACGCAACTCTTGAAACCTGCTAGTTAATTTTCACTCTACTTCTATTTGCAAGATATGCTCTATACCTACGAACACGAGTTGCAGCGAAATTTTAGTTAAATTTCATTCCACTTCTAATTCCCAGAGATACTTTGGCAATAACAGCTACTGTTGGAAGCTCGTTGTTAAAATCTCTTTTAAGTTGTTTTTCGAATGTATACTTTCGATATAAATGCAAACTGTGGCGACTGCATCATAATATTTAATTTCACTTCTACTTCAAAGAGTTTTTTTTCGCCTGTAAACAGATACTTTTGTGAGTTGATCGTTTAAACTCTTCTGTTTCGAAGATACGCTTTCCTGGGAACACAAATCGCTCGGACTTCATCATTAAATTTTGTTCCACTTATACTCGAAGATATACTTTGCCTATTATAAGAAATTGTTGGGTCTTAATCAACAACTTTCATTCCAATACTATTTCGAAGATATGATTTGCACACAAACATAGATTTTGATGATTTCATCCTTAAATCTCAGTTTAGCTCTCATTCAAAGTATGCTTGGCCTTCAGACACATTCTGGCGACTTCATTATTACATTTGGTTCTGGTTTATATGAAGAGATCCTTTGACTATAAATACAAATTGTTGGTACTTCATTGTTAAAGGTCATTCTAGTTCTATCTCAACCATTTCCTTTGCCTATAAACACAAATTATTGGATTTCATCATTAAAGCTAATTTCAGCTCTCATTCAAAATATGCTTGGCCTATAAACATATATTGTGGCGAGTTCATTGTTACATTTGGTTCTACTTCTATTTCAAAGGGTTGCTTTTTCCGTAAACATAAATTGTGGCGCATCAATGTTGAATTTATTTCACTTCTGTTTCCAAGAAAGGCTTTGGCTGTAAACAGAAACTGTTGGATGCTATGATTAACTCTTACATTAGTTTTATTTCGAAGATATACCTAGCCAGAAACACATAATGTGGCAACTTCATGGTCACTTCTGTTTCAAGCATTACTTGAAAGAGATCCTTTGACGATAAACACAATGCTTTGACCATAATTGTAGGGACTTAATTGTTAAATTTCAGTTTCATTGGCAAGACTTAATTTACTATGAACAGAAGTTGTTGGAACTTCATTGTTAAATCTCATTCAATTTTGAAGCCATACTTGGCATAGGAACACATATTGCAACGACTTCATCGTTGCATTTGGCTTTAGTTCTATCGGAAAGAGTTCCTTTTCCTATTAATGCAAATTTTTTTAACGACTTCATGTTGATTTCATTCAACTTCTATTTGCAAAACATGATTTGACAATGAACAGAAATCGCTGGAACGTCATTGTTAAATCTCATTTTACTTCTTTCTCCAAGGTAAACTTTACATAAAAACGCAAATTGTGGCGACATCATCTTGGGGTTTCATTTCACTTCTACTTGAAGTAGGTGCTTTGCCTGTAAACAGACACTTTTGTGAGTTCATCGTTTAATCTCTTCTAATTCGAAGATATTCTTTTCCTGGAAACGCGAATCGTTGGGACTTCATTATTAGATTTTATTCCATCTCATATCTACTTCAAAGACTTGCTTTGCCTATAAAAACAGAAATTGTGGATCTTGATCAATAACTTTCATTCCACTTCTATTTTGAAGATATGCTTTGCATATGAGCTAAATTTTGGTGATTTCATCCTTAAATCTCAGTTTAGCTCTCATTCAAAATATGCTTGGCCTATAAACATATATTGTGGCGACTTCATTGTTACATTTGGTTCTCCTTCTATTTCAAAGGGTTGCTTTTTCTGTAAACATAAATTGTGGCGCATCATTGTTAAATTTCATTCCACTTCTATTTCCAAGAAGGGCTTTGACTATAGACAGAACTGTTGGAATTTTATTGTTTCAGTTCATTCTGCTTCTACTTCGAAGACATGCTCTGCCTGTAGAATCAAATTGTGGTGACTTCATCGTTAAATCTCAATTCACCTCTATTTCGAAGCTTTCCTTTACCAATAAACGCCAATTGTTGGACGCTATAATTAACTCTCACTTTAGTTTTATTTCGAAAGTATACTTGGCCATCAACACATATTGCGGCAACTTCATGGTCACTTCTGTTTCAAGTATTATTTGAAAGAGATCCTTTGACCATAAGCACAATGCTTTGACCATAATTGTGGCGACTTCATTGTTAAATTACAGTTATATTTGCAAGACATGATTTTACTATGAACAGAAATTGTTGGAACTTCATTGTTAAATCTCATTGAATTTTGATTGAGTCAAACTTGGCATATGAACACATATTACAACGACTTCATCGCTGCATTTGATTTAGTTCATTGGAAAGACTTCCTTTTCTTATAAACGCAAATTGTAGCGACTTCATTGTTGTATTTCATTCCACTTCTATTTTCAAGACGTGATTTGATTATAAGCAGAAATTGCTGGAACTTCATTGGTAAGTCTCGTTTTAGTTGTACTTTCATGATATGCTTGGCATATCGACACGTATTGTGACGACTTCATCGTTGCATTTGTTTTAGTTCTATTGGAAAGAGATCCTTTTCTTATGAACGCAAATTGCAGCGACTTCACTTTTGTATTTTTTGCCACTGCTGTTTCCAAGACGTGATGTAATTATCAGCAGAAATTGCTGGAACTTCACTGTAAAATATCATTTCATCTCTACTTCGAAATAAGTTTTGCCATAAATAGAAATTGTGTCGATTTCATTGTTAGAGTTCATTCCACTTCTATGTACCAGACATACGTTACCTACCGGGTGTCCCAGAAAAAAGGTAACAGATTTGATCACGACTAGCGCTAAGAATTTGGCTCGAATCAGCCGGAAATAACGTTTAAACTAATCCTCGATAGTTAAATTGAAGATACATACCTTGTTTGTTGACCTTGGAGCATTAAGAGTAGAAATTTTAGTCTTGAAAGTCTAGATTTGCCTCTATCTCCAAACCAGAGCTTTTGGGTTATGGCCTAAGCTGTCAACGCGCTTGTTGTGGAATCTCCTGAATCATAGCCAAGTACACACAAGATGCCTCGTGCTTCGGAAAAATTCTTAGTAGAAATCCAAATCGAACTTGACAATCAAACTCAAGAATATTTTCCCGAAGGGATATCTCTGTTCATTCTACGAAAGCTGTGAATTGCCGCTGCCAAATAAAACTTACCCTACAGGGAAATGATTCCCTTGAGTGTGGAAAAATCTTCCTTCGAATAAAATACATTTTTTGATCATTGAAATTATTACGAAAAGAGAATTCGTCACTTATACCCAATGGATTAAACATCCACGAGGGTAAGATCATTGAAAGCGCTCTCTCGTGCTTAAGTTGCTTCTTCTTTGTAAATTCATTTTCATTTTGGCTGAGTAAAGATATTCCTTAGTGACTTGTTCAGTTTTCAGTTTTTACATTTGTACTCAAATGTGCATGTACAAAGTAAAGGTCCTTCTTTGGACTTTCTACATTGTGCCTATCCTTGAGGAGATTCCCCACAACAGCGTGTTTGTAGTTTAGGCCAAAGTCTAAAAGCTCTGATTTGGAGGTGAAAGCAAATTTGGACTTTCAAGATAAAAATGTCTACTCTAAATGCTCCAATATCAACCAACAAGGTGTCTATCTTCAAGTAAACTATCGAGGAATAGTTTAAAGATTATTTCCGATTGATTCAAGCTAAATTCTTAGCGATAGCCCTGATCAAATCTGTTACCTTTTTTGGGACACCCGGTATAAACACAAATTGTTGTCTTGCTATTTAACTTTCATTCTAGGTCGTTTCTTTGTCTATAAACACAACTGTTAGAACATTCTAATTAAATTTCATTTCCATTTATATTTGGAAGACATGCTTTTCCTTCAAACCAAACACAAATTATGGTGATGTCATTCTTCAATTTCATTCCACTTCTATTTCGAAGATACGCTTTACCTGTAAACACCAATTGTGGCGATATTATCATTATAGTTCATTCCACCTCTATGCTATGTTCAATACATGCTTTTCCTATAAACATGAACTGTTGGGGCTTGATTGTTCAATTTCATTCTTGTTCTTCTTTCAAGAGTTCCTTTGTCAATGAACACAACTGTTGTAACATTCTAGTTATATCTCATTCCACTTCTATTTCGAAGATACGCTTTACCTGTAAACACCAATTGTGGCGATATTATCATTATAGTTCATTCCACCTCTATGCTATGTTCAATACATGCTTTTCCTATAAACATGAACTGTTGGGGCTTGATTGTTCAATTTCATTCTTGTTCTTCTTTCAAGAGTTCCTTTGTCAATGAACACAACTGTTGTAACATTCTAGTTAAATCTCATCCCACTTCTATTTCGAAGATACGCTTTACCTGTAAACACCAATTGTGGCGATATTATCATTATAGTTCATTCCACCTCTATGCTATGTTCCATACATGCTTTTCCTATAAACATGAACTGTTGGGGCTTGATTGTTCAATTTCATCCTTGTTCTTCTTTCAAGAGTTCCTTTGTCAATGAACACAACTGTTGTAACATTCTAATTAAATTTCATTTCCATTTCTATTTGCGAGATATGCTCTGTGCCTACAAACACAAACTGCGGCGACTTGATTGTTGAATTTAATTCAAATTCTGTTTTGAAGAGATACTTTGGCCATATCAGATATTGCTGGAGGATCATTTTTTAATCTCATTTTAGTTTTTTTTTCAAGGTATGCTTTAGATAGAAACGCAGATTGTGGCGACTTCATCTTCAAATGTCATTTCACTTGTACTTCGAGGAGGTGCTTTACCTGTAAACAGACACTTGTGAGTTCATCGTTTAACTTTGCTATTTCGAAGATACGCTTCTCTTGGGAATGCAAATCATCGGGACTTCATTATCAAATTTTATTCCACCTCTACTTCGAAGATTTGTTTTGCCTATATACAGAAATTGTGGATATTGATCAATAACTTTCATTCCACTTCTACTTTGAAGACATGCTTTCCATATAAACTAAATTTTGGTGATTTCATTCTTTAAATCTCACTTTAGCTCTCATTCAAAATATGCTTGGTTTGCAGACACATATTGTGGTGACGTCATTGTTGCATTTGGTTCTGGTTTTATAAGAAAGAGATGCTTTGCCTATAAATACAAATTGTTGGTACTTTATCGTTAAAGGTCACTCTATCTCTATCTCGACAATTTCGTTTTCCTATAAACGCAAATCATCGGATTTCTTTATTAAATCTCATTTCGGCTCTCATTCAAAAATATGCTTGGCCTATAAACATAAATTATGGCGACTTCATTAAATTTCATTCCACTTCTACTTCCAAGAAAGGCTTTGGCTTTAAACAGAAACTGTTGTAACTTTATCAAAGCTCATTCTGCTTTACTTCGAAGGCATGCTCTGCCTATAGACACAAATTGTGGTGACTTCATTTTTAGATCTCAATCTCAATTTACTTCTATTTCGAAGCTTTCCTTTGCTTACAAACACTAATTGTTGGACGTAATAATTACTCTCACTTTAATTTCATTTTGAAGATATTCTAGGCCAAAATCACGTATTGTGTCATCGTCACTATTGGTTCCAGTAGCATTTGAAAGAGATCCTTTGACCATAAACAAAAATTGTAGCAACTTCATTGTTAAATTTCTTCCCACTCTTATTTTCAAGACATGATTTAACATAAACAGAGATTGTTGGAACTTCATTGTTAAATCTTATTCTAGTTCTATTTTGAAGATATGCTTGGCATATGAGCACATATTGCGACGACTTCATCCTTGCATTTGGTTTTTGTTTCATTGAAAAGAGTTCCTGTCCGATAAACGCAAATCGCATCGACTTCATTGTTGAATTTCATGCCACTTCTATTTGTAAGACAAGGTTTGACAATAAAAAGAAATTTCTGGACCTTCATTGTTAAATCTCATCTTAGTTCTGCTTCGAAACATGCTTTGCTACCAACAGATTGTGTGTCGATTTAAAGGTTGCCGTTCATTCCACTTATGTGTCCAAGATAGTCTTTGCCTGTGAACACCCCATCGTTGAAGTTCATTTCAAGTCTAGCTCCAAGATGTACTTTTTCTATAAACACAACTGTATGAACATTTCTAGTTAAATTTCATTCCAATTCTGTTTGTGAGACATGCTTTGCCTTCAGACACAAATCGTGGCGACGTCAGTCTTAAATTTCCTTTTACTTTGTGTTCAAAGATAAGCTCTGCAAGTAAACTCAAATTGTGGCGATTTCGTCGTTACATTTGGTTCTAGTTCTTTTTCAAAGGGCTGCTCTGCCTATAGGGATAAATTTTGGCAATTCTATGCTTAAATTTGACTCTGCAGCTGTATCCCAGACTTGCTTTGCCAATAAAAACATTTTGTTGGTACTTCATTGTTAAATCTCAATCTACTTCTACTTCAAAGATTTCCTTTGCCTGTAAACACAAATGGTGGCGACTTCATTGTTGCATTTTATTCCAGTTGCAGTCCGAAGATATGCTCTGACTATAAACACAAATAGTTGGGCCTTCATCATTAACGTTTGTTCCAATTCTATGTCGAAGACATGGATTTGTTATTAACGCAAATTGTGGCAACGTCATCATTGAATTTCCGTTCGATTCGAAGACATTCTTTGTCCATAAACTGACATTGCTAAGACTTCATAGCTTAATCTCTTCCACTATGATTTCAAAGGCATGCTTTGCCTGTCAACAGAAATTGTTGGGACTTCCATGGTAAAGATTCTTCCAGTTCTATCTTTAAGAGGTCCTTTGCTTATTAGCAAAAATCACGGGATTTCGTTGTTAGATTAATTCCGGTACTATACTGTATCAAAGACATTATTTGTCTATAAGTAAATCGATGGGACTTCATAGTTGCATTTATCCTAGTTTTATTTCGAATACATGCTTAGCCTGCCTATTTTACTCTCATGGAGTTTGTTTGGAACAACTTTCCATGTACAGGGAGTCCTGAAAAAATTGTGCCCCGTTTGAAAACGGCCGAAGATCCTCGCCAAAATTTTACATGATGTTGCTCTTCAGATGTTCAATCAAAGTTTGTTGGTCATTTTATCTTACTATTTTGCAGCGGTAAACAGCTTCATGGATGGACTGAAACAGCAGAGTCCAATGTCCAATGTGAAAGCCCTACTATTTCTTACTCACTATCTCATATGGAATGTCAAAAGGAGGACAAGAATCCCAAAGATAGTAAACTATATATTTCACGTTTCGTTTCGAATTTTTCCAACTTTTGTGCATCGATTTCTTCCTTCATTATTACAAACTATTGTTGATTGACTATCAAAGACAATCAACTCAAATAAACGAAGTTGACCAAAATTGTTTGAGCTGCATTTTGAAGTTATCCATAAACTAAATACTTTCAGGGAAGAAACTTTCGCGGGAAGGAAGTGTTATGAGCTGGAACAAACGCAAAATGATTTCAAATTAACTTTCGCGAATCGACAACGATGGGAAACGTCGTGAGAATAAGCTTTTGCGAATTAGGTTTCTTATCAAAGTTTTATAATGTCTCAACTGTTCCTTGCACAGTGATGCAGATTGTGCAAATCATGGAGGAAATGCCAAGACACAAAACTTAGCAAATACAAACACTTTCAAATATATCATATAAAGAACACTTTAAGCTATTCAGAACAAAGATCCATATGAAAATCGGACCAATGAGTGCAAAGAAACTGCGGTTTGAGTTTTACCAAAATTGTTAGGCATTGTTTTTGTTTACATTTCCTTTACATAACTTTTTACATGAGCGTAAACCAAATATTTCAAATTTTCATTTCTCCAGTTGTACTCATCCGATTTCAATGAAATTTGTTTTAAATTAGACCTCAATGTCTTAGCAATTGAGCAACGTATCATTTCAATGAAATTACATCAATTCGTGTGTTCATTTGACATATGTTTATCAAGGAGCAGTTTCAGCAGCATAGTCGAACATATGACCCCTAAATTTCTTCTTTTCTGGTGCAAACAAAAAAGTGAGGAAACAAGAATCTTGAAAACTCATTTTGTACTAAACTTTAGGTATCGATGAAGATTTCCGCCAAACGGTTTGTCCAGGTTCATACAGGTAAAAGTTTTATAGCTGATATAGAAAATCAAGTCTTTTAGGCCCATATGTGCTATTTTTTGTGATTCTCAGTTAACAAGATGAGTTATTATACTTTTAGGTGGTTTTACAGCATAAGTTTTGTTTTTGATTGCTCAAATGTAATTGCAAAGCATTGATTTCTAAATGAATAAAGCGAGAATTATTTCATTACTTAACACGTAAATTGAGAATTAAATGACTTGCATTGTACTTGGGTTTGACGTGGTTTAAAAATTAAGCCAACAAGCATTTTACGTCTGTGAATTTTAGGATACATAGCTTGGGATTGATTTCCATTTTTTCGATCGTGAGAACTTTGCTATCGGGTTATACGAGTAGGAAGGTGTGCTTCAGAAAGATTTCTTTGACCCAATCCCAGAATTTATAGAAACTTAAAACTTGAAGGCCTTCTTGAAAAGGAACAAAATTTTGTCCTACGCTTAGGCCCCTTTTGCCAAGAATCTAAAACTGACAGATAAATTTGAGGGCTGATCATTGATTTTTCTGCGAGATAGAAGCTTTTAGTTGGTACCATTGGACTCGCAACCACTTCAATAGACTAAAATTTGAAAGACCTGCATGAAAAAGTTTGCAATTTTGAACTACGGACAGTTGAAAGTTCCACTTAAGCTTTTTCGACCTACAATCTAATACTTGGCTAATAAATTTCAGAGGTGATCAGTTGTTTTTTCTTCAAGGTAGAAACTTTCAATTGGTACTATTGGAGTAAGAACCACTTCAGGAGTCTAAAACTAGAAAGGCCTGCGTGAGAAAAGTTCAAAATTTCGGACTACGAACACTTGAAAGTTCCACTTAGGCCCATTTCTGGTTGACAGTCTAACACTGAACACCAGTTGACAGGTGGCCACTTTGCTTTTCTATAGGATAGAGATTCTTGATTGGCACCATTGGACTCAGAACCACTTCAATAGAATAGAGCTTGCAGGGCCTTAATGAAAAGTTTGAAACCTCATACACTTGGCCAAAAGTGTGACATTGGATTAATAAATTTGAGGGATGATCAGTTGTTTTTCTGTGAGATAGGAACTTTAATTGACACAATTGGACTCAGAACCAATTCAATAGAATAAAAGTTCAAAGTCCTGTGCGAAAAAGTTCGAAATTTTGGACTACAGACACTGAAGTTTCTACTTAGCCCCATCTCTGGGAAACAATCTAATACTGGACTAATAAATGAACGCACAAATTGATGTAATTTCACTGAAATGATACGTCCGTCGTTCAATTGCTCAGACATTGAGATCTAATTTAAACAAATTTAGTTTATTAGTTGTGGCTGTTATTGTATGATTTTCTACACTTTTAGTATGGTGTGTATGATTTGTCCCCAGAAAGATTTTTTTCTAAATTTGACATGAGGATACATATGTCCTCACAATGTCACACATACATTTATACATCAGCATTGTGGGGACAGCCTAGAAACGAGCCAGAAACACTAAAATGGCGTTTTTAAAGGAAATGATCGAATGTACGTTGTGGGGACAGCTTTTCTGTCCCCACAATGTTGACAGTCCCCACAATGCGAGTATGTAAACGGATTTTTGTCCCCACAACGTCCCTCATGTACGTACATACATACATACATACATACATACATACATACATACATACATACATACATACATACATACATACATACATACATACATACATACATACATACATACATACATACATACATACTTATATATGTCTTACATCTGCAGTACATGGTACCTCCATATTGCTTGAAAGGTCAGTTGAGCAAATACTTGAGCACTTCTACCACTGCCTCTTCATTGAAGTTTCTCAACGCACACATATAAAATTCATTAAGAACTAAGAGACGGCATACTTACCAACCAGGATACAGTTTGGTTAATGTAGTCCGGATCACAAACAAGCTCAGCAGTAGGTAGCAGCACACTAACAGCGATGATCTCCTGAAAAAATCCGAATCAAGGTCTCCAATTTAGTCAATAGAAACAAACAGTTTTAGGAACGTCATATTAATAATGGAATAGAGCGAAAAACACACAGATTGAGACCAAAAGAAATCTTAACTGCAATGATCCAATCAATTGAAGAGTAAACATCTGTATAAACCAAGGATGAGGCAACTTTATCCAATAAAATCAAATAAATCAAATGCAGCAGTTTCATGTCAAAAGAGGAAGGAAATTCCATCTGTAAAGAAGGCTTAGAAACACATTTTTACTATCTAATGTCATATTGACGCTGACTTACCCGCAGAAAGTATCTGATATTTTTGTTTTCAAAATCCTCTATTGGAAGTAGGAGATAAAGTAGTACTTCGGATATGTCTTGTAAGTAACCTGTGTAACAATATTACTTTAATAATGGTAGCTGAAAAGTGATGCAAACTAGCCAGAATTACTCATTACTCAGGATTAATCCTAACTTTGTGGGTTAGGATTACTCATTATGCAGATTAGCGCCTGCCGCGCCAACCGTCAATTGGCTACTTAGTATACTGTCTTAGCAATACGACACGAGTCAAGAAGACGTAGTGAAGATAGATTTGGAGGGCAAGAACGACAACAAAAAAATCATGTTCGTGTAATATTTTAAGCCGTTTTCAGCATATCATACTTTTTTACTGGTCCGTTTTCAAAGATGACAATGTAAGGTAATCGTTAAGACAAATCTATGAAATAATCAAGACAAATCCATGCGACAAATCTAAGTGGCTACGCCATAATGTAATTAGTACGAACGTTTCGGACCAAATCCAAGGTCCATCATCATCGTGTAAACTAGGGAACATCATCTCTATCATCGGGAATAAGGTCCATCATCAGCGTGTAAGATAGATTTGTTGGGGCACCTACAACGCAAAGGGGGACCTATAGGACTCAACCTTGCAGGGCCACTTGCACAAGAATTTATGCTGTGGTGGGATAAAGAACTCACAAGAATGGAAAATCTTAAAATAGAGTGATGTACAAAAGATACTTAGATGACATCAATATGGGTATCGAAATTACTCCACCAGGAATGACGTATAAGCTATCTGTAGACAAGAGTGCCATCAACGAAGATCAAACAGTGAGTGCAGATAAATGAACAATGTTGCTGCTACAAGAAATTGGGAATGATATTCACCTATCCATTCAATAGACCCACCTACGGAGAGAAAAGCATCATGGGTAATAGCGGCATAATTTGTTTGTTCGAACGCATGTTTCAAGAAATTATTTAATGCCTTTCATCTCGGCGCACCATCCAATTCTGGCTCTTATTCGCTCAAAATTTCATCAAAGTTCATGGAAACAACACAGCACTTACCTGAAACACAGGGCTTTCAAATTTCAATTGCCTTTTCTGCATGGCCTTTGCTAAATTTACGTGCTTCCTTCACAAACTGCGACCTTCTTCGTGTTTCATACTCAATCACAGGTCTTTACTGGTAGACCTCGGCTCCTCTTTTCGATTGCCAGAACCATATACAACACTGCATTTGCTTGATTTCCAAAATGAAGGCCCCTCGCATCCTTATTTCAAGTTACAAAAGTCTCCTTGCCGCATCTATCATCATTCATAAAAAAATACGGTTGTAATGTTTCATTTGCTGTGTTTGAGATTCTGCAACTTCTCAAATCGATTCCAACGCACCTGAAACCATTCTGAAACTGTCTAGAAATATTGTCAAACGTGTCACGGGGTGAGCCAAAGGGTAACCAAAGAAAGGGACAACGGGGGTAAATTTTCTGAAACAGATCTTATATATACGTCGCTACTTTTTTCTATGGTTTCTTAGTTTTTTAGAGAAAGTGCTTACAAGAAACTCAACTTAGATGACCGATCATTTAGGAAATTTCAGTAGTAGAAAATACATTCAGTAAGCTTTGCTTTATTTTATCATTTCATCTTTTTCCACTATCTTTGTACATTCGTCTGTCAGCAATTACTTTTGGTGGTAGATGCTCGGATCAGTTTATTGTAAAGAGAGGTGGGTTTCTATACATACTCCAACTCCGACATGAAGGTACACGTTCATTCATAAAAAACTGGCTTTTAAGAAACTGGTACCAAGATAGCGAAAATTTCAAGAAACTCTAGTACTATGGCTGAGAAGTAGTAAGAAACTTTTGAAATAAATAATTTGAAGTAAATGAACATAAACATTTAGGTATTATCTTAGACTCAAAGCTTTCCTTCTCGACTCATAAAATGTGCTATCTCTAGAACGAGAAAGGGCATTGGCTTGCAGAAATATCTCCAAATATCTACCCAGACATACCCTAAGCGAACTACATAAGCTCTACGTGCGACCACACCTGGACTATGGGGATGTTATCTATCACATTCCAGATAAAGTATGTGAATTCAGTCAAACCATCAGCTTATCAAATTTAATGGAAAAATTAGAATCTGTTCAGTATTCTGCTGCCCGTGCCGTAACAGGAACTTGGAGGGAAACATCACGCGAAAAGCTGTACATTGAGCTTGGCTGGGAGTCGCTGAGCTCCCGAAGATGGAGTAGACGCCCTACTTTGTTCTACAAGATTATGAATAATCTCACACCCCTGTACACAAAGGAGCCGATCCCACAACCTCATCAGTCAAATTACTCTCTTCGCAACCAGGGTGTCGTTGGGCGGATGAGGGCAAGAACCGAACAGTTTCAATTTGGTTTTTATCCTAACTGCATATCTGAATGGAACAAGCTCGATCCAGAAATCAGGCTTGCACCGTCTTTTGCTGTTTTTAAGAAAAAGCTTTTGTCAATAATTCGCCCCCTGCAAAATCTGTATTTGGTATTCATGACCCGATAGGCTTATCGTATCTTACCCAAATAAGGGTCGGTCTCAGTAAATTAAAATTTCACAAATTCAGTCATAATTTCCGAGATACCATAGACCCAATGTGCCCAACGAATGATGGCATTGAGGATACGGAGCACTTTTTGTTGCTCTGCCCTTCATTTGACATTCCACGACGAGATCTTCTCGCTGGAGTTTCGGAATTATTGCGGCCATATGTTCGAATAAACAGCCTTCCAAATAACGCGCTGATCCAAATTTTATTGTATGGTGGCAAAGACTTTTCTATTGATGTTAATAAAAACGTACTCAAATTAACCCTAAATTTCATTCATAAAACAGGCCGGTTCAATTGAAGTGATTTGAAGCAGCTGTTACGCCCCCCCCCCCCGATCGCAAAGTCTTTTTCCTCCTTTTATTTGTTCTTTCCCGTTGTTTAAGTCTGTTTCGTATTGGATGTAGGGTTTGAAATTCATCTACACTTAAGTTCAAACTATTAACATTTATGGGGTGAGTGGCCGAGTGGCTTATACAGCCTTCGTCAGGTGACTGAAGTTAAGCTTGGTCGAGTGAGGTCACTACCAAAACATTGATTGACTTGATAATAGTAAAAGATGATAGTAAAATTTATAAGCATGGAGTTTTTGAGCCTGGGATATCTGATCACAAACTAATATTTTGCACCTTGAATATCAAAAGAAAGTACCCAAAGGCACAGTTCAGGGATGTCAGGGTTAAGAAAACATTTGATTAAGAAAGATTCAAGCAGTTATTGGATGAGACCCCTTTCTGGGTTGCTGATATCTTTGATGATGTTGATGATGTTTGCTACACATGGGAAAAGCTGTATAAAGACATATTAAATGAGTTTACAAAAACTAGAAGAGCAAAGGTAATGACGCACAAACATCCATGGATTGACAGGGAGATAAAAAAGCTAATGAATAAGAGATACAAGGCACTTGTACAGTGGCAGAAAGATAGAACAGACAGCAGGCTTAGAAAAATATACCAAGAGTTGAGAAACAAAGTAAACAAAAGCCTTACAAAAGCAGAAGCAAATTACTGGAAAGATCAGTTTGCAAATGCATCAAGCTCAAAAGAATTTTGGCAAATAGTGGGAAAGTTAAGGAAAAAAACAAAGAATGCAAACATCATTGCCCTTAAAGATGATGATGGGATGCTTAGGACATTGGATACAGAGAAAGTAGAAATCTTGAATGATTTCTTTGCAGATGTAGGTGAAAATCTGGCCAAGAAATTTGGTGAATCTGATAGATGTGGCAATAGTTTCATCAACAGAGTAACTCCAGTCTGTGATGAGATTAAAATAAATGAGGAAAAACTATTGCACCAGATTCTTAGCTTGAAACCAAATAAAGCAATTGGTGATGACATGATATCAGGAAAAGAACTTAGATCTGGGGGTAAATCTGTGATGCCAGGTCTCAAGGGAATTTTTAGGAAAAGCTTTGAGACTGGGAAGTTTCCAAATACTTGGAAAATAGCTAAACTTAGAAGTGCTTATAAAAAAGGAAAGCAGATTGAAAGGGAAAATTATAGGCCACTATCACTTTTGAGTATACCAGGGAAGATCCTGGAAGGTCAAATATGCATAAATTTGGACAGCCACTTAAAAATAAATGGAGCTCAAACCCCAAAACAATGGGGATTCCAAGAAGGCAAGTCAACAGAATACCTATTACTTCATATGACAGAATCATGGAAGAAAGCTATCGATGAAGGCCTCACCGTAGGAGTACTCTTGATAGATTTTAGAAAAGCCTTTGATTCCATAAACCATGATATACTGAAGAAGAAGTTTCTTGGGTGTGGTGTTAGTGGTAACATGTTTGACATGCTCTGTGATTATTTACACAATCGATCACAGTATGTTGAACTTAATGGCGCAAAGTCAAGACATCGCGTAATCAAATTTGGGGTACCTCAAGGGTCGCTATTGGGACCGAGGCTATTCACAATGTATATAAATGACCTCCCAGATAACATCAAGCAAGGAGAAACGTACTTGTATGCTGATGATACATTTTACTATGCGGGAAAGAATATCGAAGAGGTTGTGGATAACTTAAATATGATTGGAAAGCAAGTGAATGATTGGTGTCAGGAAAATCAACTAACAATTCACACTGGAAAGTCGGAAGTCTTGATCATAACAAATCGCGATTTCGTAGGACCATTGCGTCCAGTAAGAATAGGCAATGAGATAATAAAATATGTAAAAACAACATCATTACTTGGAATAGAGGTGGATAATAAATTGACATGGAATACACAAGTAAAAAAGGTCATCAAGTCTTATAGTGCAAAAGTTGGGCAATTGAAAAGAATGGCGTACTTGCCAATACATGTTCAAGAGGAAATCTATTTTAAAACAATCATCGCGGCTGTAGCATATGGTATGACTGTTTGGTGGACCTGCTCACCTTCTCATACAGAAGATCTAGAGAGAATACATGTACGAGCAGCTAGAGTCATTCATAGGTTACCCAGAGACATTTCGGATGACGAGATTCTGCGCTTAGCCAAGTGGGACAGACTAGATTATATACATAAAAGAAAGATATTGAGTATGATGCACAAAATCTACCAGCAAACAGCCCCCAAAGAGCTTGTAAACCATTTCTGTAGAAAATTGACACGCTCAAGAGACAAGATGTCATTCGAGTTACCAAGGTGCTCCAGAGAAATCGGAAGGACGTCAGTAGGATGGAGAGGTCCATTGTTATGGAATACATTACCCATCAACTTAAGAAGTATCAAAGGAATAAACTCTTTCAAGAACGAGTTGAAAAGTGTAAAGGAACTTATAAATTCAGTGTCATTCAACAAAGAAGCCTGTTTGATACAGAAAAAACAGAGGGATTTTATTTATTATTAGATTTATACTGCTCTTATTTTAGCAAGAGTAGTTTAATTTAAAGATTTGAAAAGTTCTCTTAAAACGGATTTAAAATTTTTGTAAAACGTTTTATTTATTTTAGTAGACAGCAGGTCCACATCAGCTTAATGGCTGCGTTTTTAGGCAACCTGCTTAAACAAATAGCAAATGTATGTATGTATGTATGTATGTATGTATGTACTCTGGATGGGTGACCTCGGAGGCCTGACCTCACAACTCACCTCGTCGTCCTTCGGAAGGGACGTTAAGCTAGGGGTCCCATGCCTGGATGCGGTATGCACAGTGGGCCTAAATTAGCTTTCAGTAGCTAGAAATCCAGACAAGCCCACTCAAAATAAATTGAAAACAAACAAACGTTATTGTGATTCATAAACCCTGACAACTTCAAAAGGCGCAATGTCTTGAACTGTGGGACTCTGGAGAGAGTCAGGAACGGCAGCAATTGTTGCTGTTGTTGGTTGCTCTCTCAGCCAGGGTTTCCGGCGCCTCCGTCGATGACCTTGCATGCCAATGTGAAACAGATTCCAGCATCTATCAGTATCGTATCGTATCGTATCGTATCGTATCGTATCGTATCGTATCGTATCGTATCGTATCGTATCGTATCGTATCGTATGTGTACCATTTGTAGGTGTTTATTTAGTTGCTGATATAGTTGTATATTTTTATGTGTTGGCCATGGGGTAGTCATTGTCCTTTGCTCCTTATGGTATCGTCCTTGTAGTGTTGCATAGTAGTTAAAGTATAGTAGAATGTAGCATCTATTGTAATATTTTATATTGATATAAAAAACTTTTGAAAGTAAAATGCAAGGAAATTGTCGCTAAACCATTTGCACGCATTTTTATGAGGAAGATCGCCAAAAAATTAGGAAACTCTAGTACTGGGAAAATATAACTGAAGCAACCATTTATTTTTACGTGGGAAATCCTCGACATATTTTTGCTTTATTTCACTTGTTTCCTCTACCATAAATACTCAGAATGTACTTGAGTAACGCCTGAATATTGGAAAGGCTTTAATAGACATTGTTCTGCAATGGTCATGAGGGCATAAGCAATGAATATGAAGATTGTTATGAAACCTTTAATAAACTAGTAAGAAACCCAAAGTACTCAAAATCTGCTAATTCAAGAAACTTTCAGTACTTGCTCAAATTATTGGTTTGTTATAAAAAATGCGAGTATTTGTTTGAGCATAACAGAACACTGGCTTTAATGTCCAGTAACATATCTGGCATATCTGTAGCAGTGTTAGTAAATAGTGTTAGTAGAGACCACATTAATAATGAGGCCCCCCCAAGGGGTCTGTGTTCCCGTGTTCCCTAAAAAATTCTGAAAAATCTGTCTTGTTCCCAATAACTCTTTTTGAATGCTCCCCAAAAAGAAATGCCGCATGTTCCCCATTTCCTCGAAAAGTATTCCTTTGATCCCTTGTTCCCTATGGAAATTGCGAGATGTTCCTATGTTCCCATAAATGAAAATAGCAAGTACCCTTGTTCCCCATAGCCCCTGACGGGCCTCAATAATTCATGCATTCAAAAAAAATAAGAAACAAATTAAGAAACGTTTAGTACTAAAATCAACCAATGTTCACGCTGAACAATTAAGAAACTTTCAGTACTATGGCCTGATCCAAGTTTCTTGTATAAAAACGTGTATGACATTCAACACAAATGGAAGATGCTCTTGCTTCCCTTGTATCCCCATAATTCACCCGTGCAATACCCTCATCAGCCTCATCATCTGAAGCAGATATGCAGCAGTCTCGTGTCTAGAGTCTGGTACACAGGCAGAAGTCACTCAAAAATGAAAAAGAACATATTAAAGGCGGTCAATGCTAGGATCTACTTTGAAGATGTGGTCTGACGATTGAAAAAATGAGAATTTTGAATAATGGCCCATCAGCTTTACTCTTGCATATTTTGTAGCAGAATTTCGGGGACCGAGATACAGGGAAGTCCATGGGGGCCATGGCCCCCTCAAAAAATTTTCAGTAGTTGCTGCAGTAAATCTTTATTCTTTTCCTTTTTAGTATTTCAGAATACTCCATGTTCTTATTAGCCTGACTCAGGCTATGTTCTTATGTATATATCGTTCAATTTCTACCTTTTATTAGTCTAGGAAGCCCTTTGGGGGTGCTTACAAACTAACTAACTTGTCTCACTCACAGGAATACATTTTCTGTTCACTCACAGGAAACTAAAAATTTAATCCCACTGAAGTTTTCGAAAATTGTCATATTTTGAGTTTCCATAAGTTTCTTAAACGCTTTCTAAATGCTCCATAAACAATTGTGATATCTACTTTCGATACAAAACTTCAAAGCCTTTCCAGTGTTTGGACACTGCTCAAGTACGGTTGAATAATTTTTGATACAGAATGAAAATAAAGAAAAAACGCACCAAGAATTACCTCTAAAATAAATAGTTTGTTAAAATGTGTTTTCCGTCACTGAAATTTACTAAATGCTTGGCGATCTGGTGGTTGGGTTTCTTATACGCGGCTTCTCTAAAAAAACTAATTGCAGCGTTAGCTGCATTATATATCAAAACAATTAGCAAGATGCGATATCTCTGTCTCTTTCTTTCTTTCTGTCGATTTGTGGTCAAATCAATTCAGTGCCAGTCTCGTCTCCAGAGTGAGTTCGTTGCTCTGCCTCTACTCTGTGATCTGCGCGGAAATTCCGCGCGGAGTCAACCCCGCACGGTTTTGCGCGTAGTAAATGGCTTCGGGGTGTCAAAATTCGATGTAAAACCACATACTTTACCTATTTTGATCATCATTTGCAATTTATTTCCGACATTCGAAGAATAACGAGCCATTTCATGTTGGAAGCTGCTATGAGAAAGCTCCTCTGTTTGGAACTTAGGCCCATTTTCGCCCTAAACAAACCGTGCTTTTTTCACATTACCACTCTTGCTAACCCCAGATTATTGTTCAGATACCTTCAAAAAAGCTTAAATAAGGTCCTTAAAGTGTTAATGCAACGAAATTTTCGAACCTCATTTTTTGGCTTTAAAAGAAACTTCAATCTTTGCTGAGCAATATGGTATAAAGATAGGCAAAAGGAAAACATTAAATCGTCTTAAAATAGCCCGCTAAAGTAACGAGGTCAGGGCGAATTTTTCATATCGGGCGTGACGTAACAAGTAGAACGCATTGAATTCATCATCTGCATTGTGCAACAACAACAAAGCCCACTCCGGTGGCAGTCTCTGGCTGTTTCTCGAAAGCAGATTCATTTTAATATCAATTTTACCAAATCGACATAAGATGTCAGCGAATACAGCAGCGATGAGAGTTTGCCGCATCAAGTGATGAAGGTCATTGTGCTGTGAGCTACTAGCTCACGCGCCTTATGAAGAGGACGGCTAGGCCAATGAGGTCAAGCATGAGCATGATGTCCGAGGGAGGTATTCCTCGTCAAGAATTGGAAGCCACATTTGGGAAGAAAGTCGCTGCTAATGACTGGTACGTGATCTTAGTTGAATAGGAAGGTTTTGGTGAATTCATTCCTGAGCGATTCAGTCACATTTAGGGCCTAAAATCTTAAATAGCCTGTGTAGGCCCTGTCGACCATGGGGAAGGCCTACCGATATTGTCGGGGCGCAAAAAGTGACTGAATCATTCATCCCGAATGAACATTGCTTTGTACGAAACATTCATGCGCGATTTGTGCAATTTTTGAAAGGCAAATCGAATTTGTACAATGGTTCACTCGTATTTTCATATCTCGTTCTTCCTTCTTTTCACTAAAAATATGAAAACTTTTTCAAAAATGCAAATTGATAAAGGTGCTTTTCTCTGCAGAACAAGGATGAACGGTTGGTTGTTTCACACAGGTACAGATGCTGCAGGGATGTTCCCTGCACAATGAAAGGCAATGTTTTATGGCACTATAGATCAAATAAATTACATTACTCCGCATCAAGATTACAATGCATTGATAAACAGTCCTACAAATGTTTGGACCTATATCAAATGACTTGCAAGTGTGACTGTACCCCAGCAAAAAAGCAGGACAATGCAGAAATGAGCAAGACAACTGTTTGCAACGAATTCTTTATGATCTTTGCTCTTTCAAGTCCAAAATCTCAGAGAAAATCAAATTTGTTTGAATACACACTTTGTTATTTTGTTTACAATAGCTGACCATGTCTCAGCTTAGAGCATTACACAGCTGATAAGCCTTAACCATTGTTGGACACTTTGGGGAAAAGCGGGGGGGGGGGTGACTGGGTGCAATAACTCCAACATTGGCCAGAACAAAGACCTTTTTTTAAAATAATGCAAACTATACTTTCAACTGAAACAATAGCTTTGCCCCAATAATATCTGGCAGTGTACAACACTGGCCTGAACCAGCAATTCAAAGACAAATTCAATTTCACTTGGAAAACACAAATTCAATTTCACTTAGAAGAACCACACAATAAGTTGAAATATAACTTTTTCTGCGCCAAGATTAGCCATTTTACAATATGCAAAGTGCAATGTTGGCAATGGGCATCTTAGACAACTCTGAAACATCTAATTTGCATCCATTTGGTCACTTGCTAATTACAGTATATGACAACCATCCTGCTGTGTAAAGTGAATAAAATGGATTTGCCTTAGCCATGGATCTGGAATATTGACTTCTATTTTTCGATACACTTTCTTTGTTCAGGAACTGTGGAGCGGAATCGTCAACAGATGACTGGTTTGTTGGTTCTCTGGCTACACTGGTTGGGACAACAGACAATGACTGCCAGCCTGTAAATACCACCAGATAAGGACATAGTTCCCCTTGATACTGGCTACGCAAATGCTGATTAAAACCGTAAACATTACAATATTTGAGAGTAAATGTTTTCACCAGACTTCTTTTCAATGAACAGCCTTGCCAGAAATTTGAGCGTGCATCAAAACATGAAAATGAGAGTCCTATAAAAGTTATGCAAAATGAGTGGTTGAGTTTTGATTTCTCCTCCAATTTGAGTAAACTAGCATTTTGTCCAAAACATTTGCTCTCAAAATATCCATAAATGTTCAAAAGCATTGAGTATTTTCAATTGTTTTCAATGTTTTTAGCTTATACTGTAAATATTGAAATGAAGGTATTTGTCAATTATAGCAACTGTCAGTGCTCTGCAATAAACAGTTATTTTTCAATGTTTGTGCCTCTTTTTTGGCTGTGCATGGCAGTGGTATTCAGCCCTTTCCCTCCTTGTATCGGTACTTAATCCAGTCTGCTCCACTGTACCTTGCTTACAGCATTCTTGTTCACTTTCTGTGGACAAAGTAGATAAATGTGAAGCCAATAACATAGTCAGTAAGGCAAAGAAAAACAATGTTCGCTAAAAAAAAACTTTTATTTTGATACCAAGATTATCTAGCTTGAGGAAACAGGAGATATTTCAAATAGATGTCACAACAGAAAAGGGGTGTCATTACATTTTATTTTGGGGTAACAGAGTATGGAGTTGGATGATCCTATGTAGCTTTATATAACTGGAAACCTTCGCAATCATCAGTCCGAACTTTGGAACTTTCGTAAGCCTTCTGTGAGCTTCATGTTAATCTTCGTCAGTTTTGTGCTGTCATCCAGGTATTACTAATTCTCAACAGGACGTAAAAGGGTGACACGATATTCTGTTAAGTTGTTATCGAAACTGAGAAATTCGTGGATGTCATGCGACCATTCTGCGACGACATCAATCTGAGGTTTGAAGAACAACGAAGACATGATTGGCCTAAGTGGCCTAAATCGGCGCTCACCTGTCTGTCTTTCCTTATCTTTTTCTGCTTCGAAAAATGAATGAATTGGTACGCCATCGGTGTACTGGCTATTTCCATTACTTGTCAAGTTAGGGCTGACACTAGCAACACAGCCCTTTCCTCACTGCGAACTCTCCTGCCCTCGGCCTTTCTCCATGCGAATTTGTAGTGATGTGAAAGAAACAGATAGCGCGCGCCTTTGTTCTATTCAAATTGGCGTTCTACTTCCTACGTCATCGGCTTGCAAGGAAAATTCGCACGCGATCTGCCAAAATCTCGAACTTTGGCTTGCAATAAAAAAACATTCACGCATCCGATTTTAAATCGGTTTTCAGGATGATAATCAGTGCATAAAGATGCGTTACATTAGACCAAAAAAAGAGATTCGAAAATTTCGTTGCATTAGCACTTTAAAGTGTTTGTTTTGAGCTTCTCGATATATCAACAGCAAAGATTCGATTATAGCAAACCGTGTTCGGCATCTTGATCAGAGCATGACGTAAGAACACATAATATTTCAAAAGAATCAGAAAGCTGTGAAGTCTCCCTTTGTGTCGGTTTGTGAAAACATCACAATCCTGCTATTTGATTTGCTCCAAATGACCTATTTTTATCACAAAATAACAAAAACATCAGAGGCGCTGTTATCAAGAATGAATGAATCATTATCTAGAATGAATGCGTGTTTGTGTGACTTCGTCATGGTCTTCAGACAGTGGGCAGGAAGAGTGGCAAAAACAGACTGAACTGGTTGCGTACACAGGGGAGGGGGGCAAAGGCATCTCGCAATATCAGCAGAATGAGAAAGGCTATTTCTGTTATTCCATTTTATATGATGGTGCAGTTTGTTCGCATTTCCCAAAACGCTGCACTCACTAACTAACGTTATTGCTAGTTATACAATAAGAAGGTGGCGACATAAATATAGGATCTGTTTCGGAAAATTTACCCCCACTGTCCCTCTCTTGGGTTACTTTTTGGCTCACCCCGTGATACGTTTGGCAATATTTCTAGACAGTTTCAGAAGGGTTTCAGGTGCGTTCGAATCGATTTGAGAAGTTGCAGAATCTCAAACACAGCAAATGAAATAATACAACCGTATTTTTTTATGAACGATGATAGATGCGGCAAGGAGACTTTTGTAACTTGAAACAAGGATGCGAGGGACCTTCATTTTGGAAATCAAGCAAATGCAGTGTTGTGTATGGTTCTGGCAATCGAAAAGAGGAGCCGAGGTCTACCAGTGAAGACTTGTGATTGAGTATGAAAAACGAAGAAGGGCGCAGTTTGTGAAGGAAGCACATAAATTTAGCAAAGTCCATGCAGAAAGGCAATCAAAATTTCACAGCCCTTTGTTTCAGGTAAGTGCTGTGTTGTTTCCATGAACTTTGATGAAATTTTGAGCGAATAAGAGCCAGAATTGGATGGTACGCCGAGCTGAGAGGCATGAAATAATTTCTTGAAACATGCGCTGGAACAAATAAAATATGCCCCTATTACCCATGATGCTTTTCTCTCCGTAAATGGGTCTATTAGAATTTGATTTTCTACAAACCACGAGGATGGTAAAATGCCTATACTAGACCTTAAGGCATGGACAGAACAAAAAGAGAACAAAAAAGTCATTATGCATGAGTTCTACTCCAAGGACGTCTCATTTAAGGCTTTTATCAATGCCAAGTCGACCATACCGTGGAGCACAAAGCGGACAGTATCAACACAAGAAGTACTACATGGTCTACTGAATTGCAGTAAAGAGCACCCTTGGAGTGTTCCAACACTGTATGTTAATGAAATGGTGTTAAAGATGCCATACTCAGGATATAGTAAGAATTTCCATAAGAAGTGGTGAATTCTGCCTTGAACTTATATGATAAGAGGATATGCCCTGAAAGCCTTTGGGATACATACAAAACAAGAAATATGTACTCAAGTTATAGAACAAGAAACTGCACGGACATTCAACTTCCGAGATACAATCTTGAGTACTCGAAGAAAAGCTTTCACTATTCGGGTCTAAAAGCTTGGAACGAAATCCCCAATACCATCAGGGAACTCTCTACCTTACAACAATTCAAAAAACACCTCAAGATACATTTGAGGAGCTGAATTAAACTCAAACACGACTCCCTGGAAGATCAGCCCCATCCATTGAATTTTTATATATCTATTTTTTATGCTTATGTATTTTAAGGTTTTTGCTGAAGGGATGGATTCCTCGTGTATAAATAATGTATATAATACTGGAAGCTCTGGAAGACTGGAAGACTGGAAGCTCTTCGGGTTGCCCTGAATGGTCGTGAAGATCAGTCGGTTTCAACAAGCTCTCTCGTAGAACTAGCAGACTTAGTGCTTAAGAACAATCTTTTCGAGTTTAATGGGTCGTATTTTCAACAACTTAGGGGAACGGCAATAGGTACTAAATGTGCACCATCCTATGCAATTTTGTTCTTGGCTGCATTAGAGGAAAAGTTACTCGAAGAAGCCCAATACAAACCGCTTATTTGGTGGCGTTTCATAGACGACATATTTTTGGTTTGGTTACACGGGGAAGAAAAACTTTCAGAATTTATCAATTTTCTCAATTAGGCACATCATTCCATAAAATTTACCGCTGAATGGTCCAAAGAAAAGATCAACTTCCTAGACGTACAGGTTATTAGAGAGGGTACAAAACTTATGACGGATTTATATTCTAAACCGACCGACACACACCAACTCCTCCATCGTACTTCATGTCATCCGAATCATACTAAAAAGGGGATACCGTATAGTCAAGCCCTTAGGATGCGGCGTATTTGTTCAGAAGATAGGTTTTTCGAAAACAGGGTTGCAGACCTAAAAACGTGGCTCTTGGATAGGGGGTATACAGAGGGGGACATAGATGAACAGGTTGACAGGGTTAAGGGGTTGGATCGCGTTTCCTTACTTTCTCGGCAACAACAACCAAAGGATGGCACACGGATACCATTAGTTTTCACATATCATCCAGCTTTGCATAGGGTATATGAAGTTTTACGGCAATCTCAGAATATCCTTTTGGTGGATACGGAACACAGGAATCTTTTCAAAGACAAAATCTTTGTATCTTTTAGGAAAGCAAAAAGTCTCAAGGATAATTTGGTTAGGGCAAAACTGCAACCATTGGAGGAGGAGTTGGTGGAAAGGGGAACCTTTAAGTGTAACGGTAGAAGAAATTGCCAAATCTGTCCTTTGATACGAGAGGGGGATACTTTTGCCAATGCAAATGATTCGAGGACATTCAAAATATTTTCGGGGCCCTTTCATTGCAATACAGAAAGTGTGGTTTATATGTTGCAATGTGACTGCTGTAATAAAAAATATATTGGCAGCACCAAAAACAAGTTTCGACAAAGGTTCAATGTTTATAAATCGTATTTTAGGACATACGCACGCAAACATAACGAGGGCAGTTTGGCAACAGGAAAGCCTGTTCCACAGGCTAGTTTCTTTAGCCACTTTTTTGATGAACAACATGGGGGTAATTTTTCGGTCAGTATTAGGATAATCGATGGGGCGGATAATGTCTATTCACTTCGTAGGAAAGAGCTATTTTGGCAGTACAAACTTGGAACGTTTTCACCTGCTGGCCTAAACGAAAGAGCAGCAGACATTGAACTCGATATGTTTGCTTGTGGGTCGGCATAAATTCTATCGTTACATTTAAGAGTTGGGACCTGCATGGGTGGGGCACTTCAACCTTTGGCTTTGTGTTTTCTGCACATGGTGGAAGGGTGGAATCCCCTTCCTTGCCATCTGGGATTTAGCATTGGCTAAAATAGTTCTTAGCTGTTTTGCAAATCCTTAGAGGGTCACTGGGCGGGTGTTCTTTCTTAAAGGTCTTGACTCCAACAACAGAAGAGTTTCCAGTCCTAAGTGCATTAATAAACGGTGCCACGCATGGATTTCAATATGGTTGTTTACTGGGATGGGAGTCATAAAAACTTTAAAATACTTTGAGACTTGGTTCGCGCTGGGTCTTTCGGGTCGTTGGGTTCGTGCGGGGGGACCCGAGAGACAAAGCACTGAGACTTTGGCTCTTTGTCTTGTGGTTCTTTCTGCGCGGTCTTGGCGGCCCCGGGGGGCCCAGTGTGAGCCAGTTTCAAACATCTTCTTTTAAATTTTGTGCGAGTTAATGCTTTTTCATTGTTAGCAATTTCATTTTGGAATAATTTTAGCTTAGGTTTTGTTTTCAACATGTATAAATACTCGGCTGTCCTCTGGTTTAGTTTGACTGAAGAAGATTTTATCATCGAAACGTATTTTATAAACAGTTGTGTTTTTATATTCTTTTTTCTGTTTATTTTTGATGGTGGTTTTTGTTAACATAATGTATATAATAATGATAATAATAATAATAATAATAATAATAATAATAATAATAATAATAATAATAATAATAATAATAATAATAATAATAATAATAATAATAATATCGGCTGATGAATGTGGAACAAGACCTTTGTACAGACCGAAACGGTGGAAAACCAGAGAAGAGCAATAGACAAGCAAAAAAGAAAATAGGCTGGTACAAAACAGGTGATAATTCAGTTATCTTTGTACCTGCCACGCCAGGATCTGAGCTACAGAGAAGATATACGAAAGAGATAAAAGCAAAGGGATTCCAGATCAAAGTTGTCGAAAAAGCCAGGCGTCTCCTTAAAGAAACTCCTGCAAAGATCGAGCCCCTTTAAAAGAGTATACTGCGAGAATTATGACTGTATGGTGTGCTGTGATTCTGCACGTTTTGAATTTAGAATGATTAGCCCAGACGATCTGGTTAATGTGATGGCGAAGTTTAAAAAATCCAATGGCTTTGGTGTTCATGGCATCTCAAGTTTCTTTCTCAAGACTGGGATGCCTGTTCTAGCCTGCGTGCAGACAATACCCAATGGAAAGGTATAGTCTGCGCAACGCCGCTCAGTCTCGTGTATTGTATGCGTCAGCATTCCATTTCGATAGCAGTTTGAATGGCCTTTTCTCCTTAGCGTCTGCCTATTGTCTGCCGCTGGGTACTTGAAATTCCAGAGCATTGTGTTGCTAATTAAGTTTGCTTAGAAAACAAAGTGAAACCTGAGATTTAATCACATGATAGCCGTTCTCAAATCTGATTGCTTCCTCGTTTCACAGGAAAGCAATGTTATTGGCTGTTACAACAATACGTTTTTTTTGTTATCAAATAAATGCTGAAGCACGCACTACACAAAAGTGGGCGGCGTTACGCAGACTATACCTTTTCCTTGGGTATAGTCTGCACGCAGGCTATGCCTGTTCTTGCACCAGTATTATGTGATATATTTAATTGGTCGCTAGCATCAGGAACTTTTCCACAAAGCTGGAAGATTGCAAGGGTTTCGCCTATCTACAAGGATGGCAATATAGAAGATAGATCTAATTATAGGCCTATTTCTGTACTTCCTGTTATCTCACGTTTGTTTGAGAAGATTATTTTTGATTTGATCAAATGTATACGTACTTTGTTGCAAATAAATTATTCTTCTCAGACCAATCGGGATTCAGGGCTTTGCACTCTGTACTGACATGCTTGCTGAAATGTACCAATGATTGGTATATGAACTTTGACAAAGACCTCTATACAGGGGTTATATTCATTGACTTGAAGAAAGCGTTCGACACTGTTGATCATGATATTCTGATTGCGAAGCTAAGTCATTATGGAGTTGCCGGCAAGGAGCTCGATTGGTTTAAATCATATATGAGTAATCGAAAACAATGTTGCAAGGTAAACGGAGCATACAAGTCAAATCTTTCAATAGGGCACAGGGAAACCCATAAATCTTCCGATTTCGCGCTTATCAGCCAATGGTGTTGCCGTATTTTCGTCACATGACCGAAAATAAGTTCTTTGAGACGAATTTTTGAGTACCCTTACGAAAATCAAAATGGACATTCGAGTAATAAAGATACAGAGCTGCTTTTGCCACGAGTCGATTCTACAGGCCCTACTCCATATTTTACACCTTGCATTTCAAGAAAATCTCATCAGGGATCAGCACTACATCGAATTTCATGCAACCAAACATAGGCCTATATTCAAATATCATTTGCGAACGCAACAAATATGATATAGCTTCCAAAATTTCACACCTTACGTGAATTATAGCAAGGAATAAGCTGAAGATGTTTCTTTGCTTCAGTTTCCCAAATCCTTGACGAGTCTCAGCTATTTGCGACGAAGAAAGCTATTGGGCCTACCTTCATCCACTGCATAATGCCATTATTCTGTTTCAAATCGGCTTCTTTGCTGTAGCAAGGTAGCAGAGCTATTCACCAACAACATAACACCAATTTCCACTATTCTCCGCTGAAAAATTGCCATCAACTTTGGTAAAACGCGCTGAACTTTCAACAGCTCTTCACCACACTATCTATTCCAAGTTTTGAAACAGTGTGCTCACGTGGAAAAAGTTTTGTTATTATCAAAGCGCTCATGATGTCATGGTCAAGAGGTAGGCCTCGTATCATCCTCTCTCTACAAAGACTTGGCCTTTGTTTTAGTATGAAAAAGTGGAAGGGATTGAGGCCAGGCTTTCAAAATTATCTGTATTTCTTAAAAAAGGAAAATGGTGAACGCATATTTCAAAATAATTTTGAAACATTCAAATGATAGGGGGCCTAGGTATCTTCGCAAGCTCCAATACCCTTTAACTTCCATGAAAAAAACTCTCATATTCATGCAACTTATCTTGAAACATGCATTCACCATTTTCCTTTTTTTAAAGAAATACAGATAATTCTTAAATCGTAAGGGTACTCAAAAATTCGTCTCAAAGAGCTTATTTTCGGTCATGTGACGAGAGTACGGCAACACCATTGGCTGATAAGCGTGAAATTGGAAGATTTATGGGTTTCCCTGTGCCCTATTGAAAGATTTGACTTGTATGCTGGTAAACGGCCATGTTTCTAAACTACAAGATATCAAATGTAGCTCAGGGGTACCTCAGGGCTCTTGCCTTGGTCCACTCCTATTCTTGATATACGTTAATGACTTGCCGTTTGCCTTGGACAGAACTAAGGCCACAATGTATGCGGATGATACGAGCATTTCTTACTCCTCGAGATCTGTAACTGATCTGACCCAAGTCATAAATACTGATCTTGATAGCATTCGCTTATGGTTAGAGGGTAATAAACTTTCTCTAAATGTTACCAAAACACAAAGCATCATTCTGGGTTCTAGAGTACGATTGCGGAGTCTTGGACTAAACGATGATATGGCTAGTCCCGACTTTCAAATCAATGAGGATAGGATAGCCTATAAAAGTAATGTGAAATATCTTGGCGTACAAATTGATTCCCAACTAAGTTGGAAAGAACATATCACTGTCGCACTCAGTAAGATATCACGAGGAGTAGGAATGCTGAAGTATTCCAAGAAATTTCTATCTTTAGAGACTGTCCAGAAAATGTATTTAGGCATAGTGGAACCACATATTAGATATTGTTGCTCGGCCTGGGGTTGCGCTGGCGATACAATCCTTCAAAAGCTCCAAAAGATACAGAATCGGGCTGCTCGCATCGTTACAAAGCATCACTGCCCTTGATTTCTCAACTTGGGTGGCTAAATATAAGAGAAATGATTCATTTCGAAACTGCTACCATGGTTTATAAGTCGTTCCATGAACTTGCTCCTCCTTACATGCAGGACATGTTTCACAAACTGTCCGATTGTAGGAAACGAGTCCTACGGAGTACTGAAACAGATCTTGAGATCCCACGATATAAGACATCTAATAGACAACGTAGCTTTTCGTATCGCGGAGTTACTGTTTGGAACCAATTGAGCCCCGAAATCAAAACTGCCCCATCACTGGCGATTTTCAAAAACAGACTCAAGACCTTTTAGAAAAATCATAGATGCATCCCCGGATGAGGGCTATTTACATCGAAACCAGTATATTTTTGGTCAATTTTCTTTTTATTTTCCTTCAAATTGAGATTTGTTTTCCTTTGATCTTATTGTAGAGTTTATATTATAGATACATCCTGTAATTAGGTTAGATTTTATCTTTTTCTTTAAGCAGGGCACAATGTAAAACAGTTTTCTTAAACACAAACTGAATGTATTACCCTGGATAAATAATTAAAAATGAAAATGAAATGTACTGACGGAGAGGGACCCTGTGAAGCTCATGGGGTAACGTACAGTATCACTTGTACGGAATGTATTAATGATAATGAAAAAGAGATTTTCGCATCACCCCAATCAGTCCTTTCGGCACCTGATAGCGATGTTTTTCAAACTACTTCACCTCAATTAAATACAGAAACCTCCCTGTCAATTTCTAGCAATGCGTCACAACAGGCTTGCAATGATATTGATCTTTTATTTAGTCTAAGGGTTGAATTCTCCAGAAATTTGCTTATCGGATTTTTAAACATAAACAGTCTCCGAAACAAAATTATAGATTTGAGAATGATTGCTGAAAGATGCCTCCCAGATATTTTACTCGTTGAAGAAACAAAGTTGAATTCCGATTTTAAGACCGATTTGTTTCTTATCAACAATTATAAAAGCCCCATACGCCTTGACAGGTCTGAATTTGGAGGTGGTCTTCTGCAATACTCAAGGAATGGCATCATCTGCAATCGTATGACTGCATTTGAAGTTCCCTCCCTGGAGCTTCTGTGTTCTGAATTAACGGTTGCAAAAAAGAAATGGATTATTTACAGCATTTACCGTCCACTAAATTCAAATATAGAAACTTTTCTTTCAGACTTATTTTCCTCCGTAAATCGAGCATTGGATAGTTATGATAACATCATCATTATGGGTGATATCAACATCGATACTCACGACAGAGCTGATCCGGGCTTTGAAAAATTGATGTCCTTTTGTGACGTCTTCGATCTGACCAACATAGTCAAGTCAAAAACTTGCTTCACCAAAAATCACAGCTCCTCCATTGATGTCATTCTTACCAGTCGACCGAGATCTTTTCAGAAAACGTCTGTTTTTGAAACTGGTCTAAGTGATTACCATAATCCTGTAGTCACAACTATGAAATTCTTTGTCTTGGTAAATGCTGTAAATAATCCATTTCTTCTTTGTCCCAGAGAAGTTCTTAAAGGATGTTAAGCAGGCAAAATTTGAATGTGATGATCACGATTCGGATAAATCATATGACCATCTGACTAAAACTTTCCGAGACCTTGTTGAAAAACATGCACCTATCAAAACAAAGTTTCTGAGGGGAAATAACGCACCCTTTATGAACCCACAATCTTGGTCAAAATTCTTGGGACAAGTCACAAAATTGCACTACTTCGGTCTTTGATTCGGTGCCCCCCGCTCCCCCCGTTTCAACGTTGGTTGAATCAAACGCCATTCGACCATCCCAACATTGAATTAGGGGGGAAGGGGGATGAGAAGGTTCTAAACGTATGTTTTCACCTCGATATTTTAGGAAACATGACGAAAACACAGAAATTTGCCAGTGTCCCAATTTATTTTGACCAGGATTGTCTGAAAATGGTTGTTAACAAATAAAGACTCAGAGCTTGAGAACCCATCGAGATTTTTGCGTGAAATTTTACCACCATCATCCCTGACACAAGAAGTAACTTCTCAGCCATTTATGCCGAAGTAGGCGTTGTTCGCTAATTTCGCTGAGCACTATCTTAAATGTGGGCGTGGCAAAATTGTTGCGCTTTACACAAGCTTACAGATTCCTTTATGAAATGTGAGAAACATTCGGGTTCTGAGCGTTCTTCCACTGTCATCGGATTGCATAGTCTGCTGCTCTTTTGAATGTGAGTAATCGTTGCAAGAAAAGCTTTTGGGGCATTGTCTGAGGGCCGGTTTCTTGTGAATTCCTCGGTTCTCCCAACGGCGCTCCACAGAAAACGCCCCATAATTTTGGGATAAGTTACGCTTTTTCGGTAAATTCGCTGGATTCCAGATTGGAACATCAAAGTATTCCTACTCATGCAGAAAAACCAGGTAAAAATCGCCTGGAAGGGCGAAATCCAACGGTTCTCCAAAAATAAAATACTTAAAATAAACAATTCCGGATAAGTCTTTTATGAAATTGACGGAGAACCGTGGAAAATCGTACTTCATGAAATCTTACAGCAAAGATTGATTGTAAGCTAATAAAGCTTATTCTGCACAGCAGAATGAGACAAAATTCGTCAAGATAGCTCGAGCGAAGCCAAAGTTATTAATGTTTAAGTAAGGGAGAAGCGTTGAAGATTTGATCACTTTCTCAAAATTCCAGTCATTGCCTAAAACCGCCTTGTCGGCACGCGACCTCGGCATTCTTCTTCAACAAAGAGTTCTGCATGACCATTTGTCGAGCACAATGGAAGATTAAATCCCCTCCAAGGGTGAATGAAAGTTTGCTGGAGTGGAGTTAATTTCATTGAAAGTAAATGAATAAGTAGAAATTTGAGAAAGGGCACATTTGAAAAGAAGACAATTGCGCTATGGAGGCGCATGATTGGCACTTTCTCGAAATAAAACTTTGTTTTCGAATCGTCTTTCCCAGTTGTGCTGTTTTCAAACGAAATCCATTGGTAGATTTCATACACAAAAGGAGTTTTGCAAAACGCAATGGGAAAATCGTTCATAATTCGATGACGTCATAGTTCTAATAAATAAACCATTAACTATAAAAACTTTAAACTCTGAAGTATTCTGGAGTTTAGCCCACACTAAGTGGCTATCGGGTCATAGTAAAAGGGGTTGTCGGATACAAGTAGATTTGGATTTATTTTAACATTTACAATAAGCAGTAATGGCAGTTTTTCAGACAATCTTGGTCAAAATTCTTGGGACAAGTCACAAAATTGCACTACTTCGGTCTTTGATTCGGTGCCCCCCGCTCCCCCCGTTTCAACGTTGGTTGAATCAAACGCCATTCGACCATCCCAACATTGAATTAGGGGGGAAGGGGGATGAGAAGGTTCTAAACGTATGTTTTCACCTCGATATTTTAGGAAACATGACGAAAACACAGAAATTTGCCAGTGTCCCAATTTATTTTGACCAGGATTGTCTGAAAATGGTTGTTAACAAATAAAGACTCAGAGCTTGAGAACCCATCGAGATTTTTGCGTGAAATTTTACCACCATCATCCCTGACACAAGAAGTAACTTCTCAGCCATTTATGCCGAAGTAGGCGTTGTTCGCTAATTTCGCTGAGCACTATCTTAAATGTGGGCGTGGCAAAATTGTTGCGCTTTACACAAGCTTACAGATTCCTTTATGAAATGTGAGAAACATTCGGGTTCTGAGCGTTCTTCCACTGTCATCGGATTGCATAGTCTGCTGCTCTTTTGAATGTGAGTAATCGTTGCAAGAAAAGCTTTTGGGGCATTGTCTGAGGGCCGGTTTCTTGTGAATTCCTCGGTTCTCCCAACGGCGCTCCACAGAAAACGCCCCATAATTTTGGGATAAGTTACGCTTTTTCGGTAAATTCGCTGGATTCCAGATTGGAACATCAAAGTATTCCTACTCATGCAGAAAAACCAGGTAAAAATCGCCTGGAAGGGCGAAATCCAACGGTTCTCCAAAAATAAAATACTTAAAATAAACAATTCCGGATAAGTCTTTTATGAAATTGACGGAGAACCGTGGAAAATCGTACTTCATGAAATCTTACAGCAAAGATTGATTGTAAGCTAATAAAGCTTATTCTGCACAGCAGAATGAGACAAAATTCGTCAAGATAGCTCGAGCGAAGCCAAAGTTATTAATGTTTAAGTAAGGGAGAAGCGTTGAAGATTTGATCACTTTCTCAAAATTCCAGTCATTGCCTAAAACCGCCTTGTCGGCACGCGACCTCGGCATTCTTCTTCAACAAAGAGTTCTGCATGACCATTTGTCGAGCACAATGGAAGATTAAATCCCCTCCAAGGGTGAATGAAAGTTTGCTGGAGTGGAGTTAATTTCATTGAAAGTAAATGAATAAGTAGAAATTTGAGAAAGGGCACATTTGAAAAGAAGACAATTGCGCTATGGAGGCGCATGATTGGCACTTTCTCGAAATAAAACTTTGTTTTCGAATCGTCTTTCCCAGTTGTGCTGTTTTCAAACGAAATCCATTGGTAGATTTCATACACAAAAGGAGTTTTGCAAAACGCAATGGGAAAATCGTTCATAATTCGATGACGTCATAGTTCTAATAAATAAACCATTAACTATAAAAACTTTAAACTCTGAAGTATTCTGGAGTTTAGCCCACACTAAGTGGCTATCGGGTCATAGTAAAAGGGGTTGTCGGATACAAGTAGATTTGGATTTATTTTAACATTTACAATAAGCAGTAATGGCAGTTTTTCAGACAATCTTGGTCAAAATTCTTGGGACAAGTCACAAAATTGCACTACTTCGGTCTTTGATTCGGTGCCCCCCGCTCCCCCCGTTTCAACGTTGGTTGAATCAAACGCCATTCGACCATCCCAACATTGAATTAGGGGGGAAGGGGGATGAGAAGGTTCTAAACGTATGTTTTCACCTCGATATTTTAGGAAACATGACGAAAACACAGAAATTTGCCAGTGTCCCAATTTATTTTGACCAGGATTGTCTGAAAATGGTTGTTAACAAATAAAGACTCAGAGCTTGAGAACCCATCGAGATTTTTGCGTGAAATTTTACCACCATCATCCCTGACACAAGAAGTAACTTCTCAGCCATTTATGCCGAAGTAGGCGTTGTTCGCTAATTTCGCTGAGCACTATCTTAAATGTGGGCGTGGCAAAATTGTTGCGCTTTACACAAGCTTACAGATTCCTTTATGAAATGTGAGAAACATTCGGGTTCTGAGCGTTCTTCCACTGTCATCGGATTGCATAGTCTGCTGCTCTTTTGAATGTGAGTAATCGTTGCAAGAAAAGCTTTTGGGGCATTGTCTGAGGGCCGGTTTCTTGTGAATTCCTCGGTTCTCCCAACGGCGCTCCACAGAAAACGCCCCATAATTTTGGGATAAGTTACGCTTTTTCGGTAAATTCGCTGGATTCCAGATTGGAACATCAAAGTATTCCTACTCATGCAGAAAAACCAGGTAAAAATCGCCTGGAAGGGCGAAATCCAACGGTTCTCCAAAAATAAAATACTTAAAATAAACAATTCCGGATAAGTCTTTTATGAAATTGACGGAGAACCGTGGAAAATCGTACTTCATGAAATCTTACAGCAAAGATTGATTGTAAGCTAATAAAGCTTATTCTGCACAGCAGAATGAGACAAAATTCGTCAAGATAGCTCGAGCGAAGCCAAAGTTATTAATGTTTAAGTAAGGGAGAAGCGTTGAAGATTTGATCACTTTCTCAAAATTCCAGTCATTGCCTAAAACCGCCTTGTCGGCACGCGACCTCGGCATTCTTCTTCAACAAAGAGTTCTGCATGACCATTTGTCGAGCACAATGGAAGATTAAATCCCCTCCAAGGGTGAATGAAAGTTTGCTGGAGTGGAGTTAATTTCATTGAAAGTAAATGAATAAGTAGAAATTTGAGAAAGGGCACATTTGAAAAGAAGACAATTGCGCTATGGAGGCGCATGATTGGCACTTTCTCGAAATAAAACTTTGTTTTCGAATCGTCTTTCCCAGTTGTGCTGTTTTCAAACGAAATCCATTGGTAGATTTCATACACAAAAGGAGTTTTGCAAAACGCAATGGGAAAATCGTTCATAATTCGATGACGTCATAGTTCTAATAAATAAACCATTAACTATAAAAACTTTAAACTCTGAAGTATTCTGGAGTTTAGCCCACACTAAGTGGCTATCGGGTCATAGTAAAAGGGGTTGTCGGATACAAGTAGATTTGGATTTATTTTAACATTTACAATAAGCAGTAATGGCAGTTTTTCAGACAATCTTGGTCAAAATTCTTGGGACAAGTCACAAAATTGCACTACTTCGGTCTTTGATTCGGTGCCCCCCGCTCCCCCCGTTTCAACGTTGGTTGAATCAAACGCCATTCGACCATCCCAACATTGAATTAGGGGGGAAGGGGGATGAGAAGGTTCTAAACGTATGTTTTCACCTCGATATTTTAGGAAACATGACGAAAACACAGAAATTTGCCAGTGTCCCAATTTATTTTGACCAGGATTGTCTGAAAATGGTTGTTAACAAATAAAGACTCAGAGCTTGAGAACCCATCGAGATTTTTGCGTGAAATTTTACCACCATCATCCCTGACACAAGAAGTAACTTCTCAGCCATTTATGCCGAAGTAGGCGTTGTTCGCTAATTTCGCTGAGCACTATCTTAAATGTGGGCGTGGCAAAATTGTTGCGCTTTACACAAGCTTACAGATTCCTTTATGAAATGTGAGAAACATTCGGGTTCTGAGCGTTCTTCCACTGTCATCGGATTGCATAGTCTGCTGCTCTTTTGAATGTGAGTAATCGTTGCAAGAAAAGCTTTTGGGGCATTGTCTGAGGGCCGGTTTCTTGTGAATTCCTCGGTTCTCCCAACGGCGCTCCACAGAAAACGCCCCATAATTTTGGGATAAGTTACGCTTTTTCGGTAAATTCGCTGGATTCCAGATTGGAACATCAAAGTATTCCTACTCATGCAGAAAAACCAGGTAAAAATCGCCTGGAAGGGCGAAATCCAACGGTTCTCCAAAAATAAAATACTTAAAATAAACAATTCCGGATAAGTCTTTTATGAAATTGACGGAGAACCGTGGAAAATCGTACTTCATGAAATCTTACAGCAAAGATTGATTGTAAGCTAATAAAGCTTATTCTGCACAGCAGAATGAGACAAAATTCGTCAAGATAGCTCGAGCGAAGCCAAAGTTATTAATGTTTAAGTAAGGGAGAAGCGTTGAAGATTTGATCACTTTCTCAAAATTCCAGTCATTGCCTAAAACCGCCTTGTCGGCACGCGACCTCGGCATTCTTCTTCAACAAAGAGTTCTGCATGACCATTTGTCGAGCACAATGGAAGATTAAATCCCCTCCAAGGGTGAATGAAAGTTTGCTGGAGTGGAGTTAATTTCATTGAAAGTAAATGAATAAGTAGAAATTTGAGAAAGGGCACATTTGAAAAGAAGACAATTGCGCTATGGAGGCGCATGATTGGCACTTTCTCGAAATAAAACTTTGTTTTCGAATCGTCTTTCCCAGTTGTGCTGTTTTCAAACGAAATCCATTGGTAGATTTCATACACAAAAGGAGTTTTGCAAAACGCAATGGGAAAATCGTTCATAATTCGATGACGTCATAGTTCTAATAAATAAACCATTAACTATAAAAACTTTAAACTCTGAAGTATTCTGGAGTTTAGCCCACACTAAGTGGCTATCGGGTCATAGTAAAAGGGGTTGTCGGATACAAGTAGATTTGGATTTATTTTAACATTTACAATAAGCAGTAATGGCAGTTTTTCAGACAATCTTGGTCAAAATTCTTGGGACAAGTCACAAAATTGCACTACTTCGGTCTTTGATTCGGTGCCCCCCGCTCCCCCCGTTTCAACGTTGGTTGAATCAAACGCCATTCGACCATCCCAACATTGAATTAGGGGGGAAGGGGGATGAGAAGGTTCTAAACGTATGTTTTCACCTCGATATTTTAGGAAACATGACGAAAACACAGAAATTTGCCAGTGTCCCAATTTATTTTGACCAGGATTGCAGAACTGAAAAAAGGTATCTATACCGGCACAAGGCTAAAAAATAGGTTGAACAAACACCCTTCAAAGGAAAACGAAATAGCTTTCAAAAAACAGCGAAACCGATGTGTTACTCTACGTAAAAAGGCTATTAAGAATCATTTCAAAAAAGTTACAAGTGACGGTCTCATGTCATATAAAGCCTTCTGGGATCTCGTAAAACCGTTTCTTTCAAATAAGGGTGGCATGACTGGTAACGAAATTTCCCTAGTAAATGGCGACAGAATTGTTACAGATGATCTTGAGTTGTGTGAAGTCTTCAATTATTATTACATAAATATTGTGGAAAATATTTCTGGAAAGAAACCATGCAAAATAGACCTTTTAGCTATTCTACGAAAGAGCCTGGATCGAGCGATATTTTTATACAATTTTATACACGACGTTCGATCGAGTGGCGCTAGAGCTTCGATCGCAATTTTGCACATTCGAAAATTCTACAAATTGTAATGACATATCGTTCGATCCACATTCGTTTTCAGAATAGCTAAAAGGTCTATTGACGAAGCTAATTCTATTGATGACGATCGAGAAATTGTTAGGTTAATTCTTGATAAGTACAAGAATCATCCAAGCATAGTAGCTATAGTGCAAAACACTGAACGCACTTTTCAAACCTTTTTCTTCAACGAGGTTTCTACCAAGGATGTATGGCTACAACTAAAAATCCTCGATGGTAGAAAATCAAATGGTGTGCACCAAATCCCACCAAAACTTGTTCGTCTGGCCAGTGATGAACTAGCTTCCCCTTTGACAAGAGCCATAAATTGCAGCATTCGAAATTCTGTATTTCCCCAGAACGCAAAGACTGCTGCGGTTTGTCCTTTGGACAAAGGGGAACCTATTCGTACTGTCGAGAAAAATTATCGTCCAGTCAGTGTACTCAACACATTGTCAAAGATTTTTGAAAAAATTCTCAAGGAACAACTTACTTCTTTCTTAGATGAAACACTGTCGAACATGTGTTGATTAGACTCGTAGAAGAGAACAGGACGGAAAATTGTCTACGCATGCGCCAAAGCAGCGAAATAAAGTTTCGCGCCTTTCTGAATTCTGATGCATGTGTGCTGAGTTGCTGTGGTGTTGGACCGTCCTTTTTCCTTCACGAGAAACGATCAGTTTTAAGTTGTTTTCTGAAGCATATTCGTGTGCATGAATCAAGAAGAGATCATTCGTTTGCAGTAGCAGAAGAAATGAGTTCATTTTCAACGGTGAAACTCATCGATTACATCCACAGTGGACTGATTCACTTGCTGCAGCCGTAGTGGTACGCCAATCAGAGAGGAGAGAGGACCACACCACTTAGAAATGAAAAGCCTTATAGAGAAAAGAGAGAAGTCAAGTATGATGCTGCCATTCAAGAAAATGACTGAATTCAGAATTGCTCATCATGAGAACAAAGGTACCAATTTTCTACTTTTAAAAAAGCGCATCTACTGTATGCCTTCACAACACTTACATTACAACGTATTACACACAACCAGTCAAACAACTGAAACAAACACAAATCTTGTGAAAAAACTAGTCTATGCTACAGAAAGATTTTTTCATAATTGTTTTCTACTAGGATTGAACTATTTTTTGATGTATAGTACTACTTTTGAATTTTGTCAAGGCTATGAGAATATTTTCCTTGAAAATAGGCAAGTTTAGGACATTTTGGTAAAGAATCACAACAGGAAACCCCCTTAACTACTGAAACAAACATGAATCTTAATCATACATTTCAACAAGTATTAAGTTGCAGCCATTTAGCTGAACTCCAAAGTAATGGGTAAGCATTTTCTCTACATACACACACAGTTCATGCAATCTTTCAATGCTGCTGCAGGCGATCAGTGCTCCATTGGCGCCATGACAATGACTGTCATACACATACACTTTGCCATATAGAATTGAAAGTGCAATGCTGATGTTGGGATACATGATCAAAACACAATTGGTATTGATTCACCATGAACAGTAGGATATGAGCTTTGATGTCAGGTCATCAGCATCCACAATTGGTTGCATGCCATTTGGAAGATAAATTGGCAAACTGGCTTGTTCCAAGAATTCTTCCACTGCAAAGTTTGGTTGCCCATCAGGTAGTGCTAGTAGTTTGTACCTGTGAATGACTTTATTTTAATTTCAAGAGAAATTGATTATTGGGTTGGACATGCAAAGGGAGTGAGTTAAGAATGGGGACCTAGGGGCATGCTCTAAGAGAATTTGAAATTTTAACCACACCTGCTAGAACATTGGAAAACACCCTTTTGCCATGTATGATTATTGTGTTCATCTTGGTTTAACATGATAGACCTTTTTTGCTAGCCCTAATTCATCTCAAGGCATAAACGAGAAAGCAAAATGTTGAATCTGACATCTATCTCAGAATTACCTTCTTTGGTATACACTGTAGATATGATTATTCTAGAGATTAGTAGAATCCTATGGTTGCTAGCCACAGAAAGCAAATAATGTTTATGACTGATCACTGAAGTATAAATGAGAAGAAACAAGTACATGTCTTTGAGAAGGAAGACTTTAACCCCCCCCCCCCCCTCCTGAAACTTTTTTCAATGAGATTAGATGAAAAGTTTTCATTTTAAACTATATGGGCTAGAGCATCTATGAGAAAATTACTGAACACAAAATTTCTGGATCATGGTGATAGGTGTAAAAGACCTGTCAGTAGGAAGGGCTTGTCAGATGTAAGTATTCCTTCAGACTTGTGCGGGTATCCAACTTTTGCAAGTTTAATGACACTAAGTGTAACTTTTTGGCACTTATTGTGAAACTGACCATGTGCACATGAACATGACAAGAAATCTAAAGAATTCTACATTTGATTATAAGAATTCTTGCTGTAAGTTGTATGAAGGCCTGTAAAACAGTTTAAGCAATGGTGCCATAGTGAGAAATCAGTTAAGAATTATGCTGGAAGTCATGTTAATGTGTGCATGGCCTTAGCTGTAGAAGTGTGATTCAAACAAACCTACCTAAGATTGCCAATCTTCATGATATTGCAATATCTCTCTACTAATTCGCTATTTTCATTGAGAATTTCTTCTCTTGATAAACATCCTCTGTATGCGTACATACAAACAAGTGTAGATATCACTGTGCAACAGTTGATTGGCTCCCCTGCAAGACCAGACTGTGATGCTCTGACTGGAAGAAGAATTTCCTTGACATATTCATTTCGCTGTGTCACATAGTAACCACGATGGGCGTCCTGCATCTGGTCTTTCCCGGAGTCCTGGTGCCATTCGCATGAGCACTTTGAGGTCTTTCCTGCAGTGCTACAGATGTCTTGTGGGCACATCTGGCACGATGTTTTGATACCTTTTTCTTTGTAACGTCTGTGTCCTTTTGTGCTATGGAGGCAAGTTTTGCAGTGAGGTGGCTTTGCTTTTTCTTTATGGAAAGACTTTCCGTCATTTAGGGAGGAAGACACATCTGTTGTTTCATTTTTTCATTTTTTTTTTCATTTTATTAAGGAGGATAGCCCTTCAACCAGAGTTGTTTTACAAGGGGCCCTCCACTTAAAAACCTTAATATACAATTACATACTAAAAAGAATAATTACAATATAAAAACCATAATATAAAAACCTAATACAATATTTAAAAAATCTAACATAAAAGAAAGGGAAAAAGAAAAATTCCAAAATAGATCTTTTAAAACTATTCAGGGAAGATGCCTGTTTGGTATCGGCAGGAACAGGTAACAGTTGGGGCAGAAGGGCTAAGCTGAGCTAGCTTATCAGCAAGTTGTTCAATGCCTTGCTTTATGCTATCCTCAGAAATTTTTTCAAATTGTGGAGGTGCCTCATCCTCTTTTTCTTCATTTATCTTTTTTCCTTTCTTTTTGCCAGCTCCAAAGACTGCATTTTGCGGTGGAGGCCAATTTTCTAACGGATTTCTTTATATGATCACGGCAGATGGGACAATATGTTTGGTGGTCAAGACAAATGACATGGAAAGAGTGTGCACATGCTTCAAAAAGAATCCAGTTCAGAACTTCATGCATCCTGAAGCAGCCTGGCATATCACATGGCCTTCTTGGATCAGGTTTTGAGCAGGTATGATACCCCAAAGGATAAGCATTTACTGGGCAATTTTCAGGGAGGAAATCCTGGAGCATCTTGTCAAGACCGTCGCTCCCTAACAAGGTATTGTTGTCGAGGTCGAAGGAAGAGATTCTGGAGAAGATTTCAGAGATGACGTTGGCAGACTGAAATTTCAATTCTTTTAGCTGGTTGTGAGAAAAGACATAATTTTTAGGAGGAGAGAACTGAGATCTAAAAGAGTGCTGGGTGTTCTTTGATTGGAAGATTGCCTTTACTTTCTTTTGCATCATTTCGGGCGTGTCACCATCATTAGTTTCCGCTCGTATGATAGAATGTGCATTTTCCACTCCATACTCGTCGGTGGTATTCAGGAAGTTGTGGAAGGTGTTATACATTTCATCGTTATTTCGTCTCCAGAACAGCACATTCGAGATCCAAATGAGGGGAGCTTTATCGTAATGATGTCTTTTGAAGCAAAAGAACATGAGCCAAGCAAACTTCATCGCGTTCAGATACTCTGGAAAATTGTTCCTTCGAAAAGTTATGCTGTAAATTGAAAGGACAAGTGGCAGGTAGGAATCAAGCAGGTTCAGGAACATAGCGTAAAGAGGGTGTTTGCAACGAGAAAAAGAAGACCTTACAGCATCGCGAATCAACGTCCATCCTCCATACGTCAATTCCAAAACTAAGGACGTTCGCCATGGTTTTGGTTTGTCTGCAAGCTTACTCTCTTTGAAAATACATTCGTAAATGTACTTGAAAAAGCTGTGAAAGTTGATCATCACATCTTCCCTTGCGTTTAATGATATGTGAAGAGGGCCAAGGGATGGAACAATTGCTTGCAGGGGCTGCGTAAACATTCTACTTTCGCTACCAATATTGTTGTGACTCCATGATATTGTAGAAACATATTCATGTAGGACTGGCCGAGCATGCTGATCTGTGCCTTGATCTGAACTGCCTTGGGGCTGCCCATTCTCGTCATAGCAAAGGGAATACGCATTCTGGCGAACGTAAAACTGTGCAGGCCAGTCACCCGGCATTATTACTGCAAACCGTTCCATGTATTGCTGCATTGCTGTACCCTCCAGACAACGAAGTGCTGTTCCGAAATTTTCTTTGCTTTTTAGAGGGAGCTCCATAAACTCGACGAGATGGAGGTCGTTTAAGCAGCGCATCTGTCTTACATTTTGTGAATGATGGTAAGCATGCACATCCAGGCGATTTCTTACGTACTCTGGGTCGAAAAATGTCCTACGAATCCATCCTGGCATGGTATTTGTGTATACATTTGCAAATGCGTTCATTGTTTGGAAACTGGACATTTCTTCTGTAATTGATGTTACATCAATTGCAGATGGGCAGTGAAGGCAGACTCGCTGAACAAAGGAATCGTGGACAAAGGAATGGCTGGTATACCAGGGAAGATTTGGCAGACTATCGTGCACATCACACAAGCTGCTGAAGCTTTTGCACCATCTGGGCAATGTCTAGAATGGATTGTAGTATAGTCGTCGATGATTGCTACGACAAGCCACTCCTTTTCAATTGCTTCGATAATTGCACGATCCAGATCTTCCTTGTTTTGGAGTGCCAACCTTTCAATTTCGTTGCTCACAGTACGGCTGCAAACTGTTGTACCAAGTCGACGTTCAGCATCGATGCCTACAGAAACAAATCAGTGAATTTTTTTCAAAAAAATGTTGATGCTAATGCTGGCTGTAAAAGGAGAGGCTCTCTCTACTCCAGAGGGTGCTTCCTAAGGCCCTGCTTATATGAGGAAAAACACTTCACCTGCCAGACCCGGGGCTGAGAGGCGAGGTAAAGTTCAGTAATCGTTCATATGAGATTTTTCACCTCACCTGTCAGCCCAGGGGCTGAGAGGCAAGGTGGAGTAAATTCTCTCTTCCGTGAAATCAGGATGAACTGACCAATGAGAATCGACGAATGAATTCTATTGACCTCACCATACCGGTGGTGTTTCGTTCATATGGAAAGTTTTCACCTCACCCAGGCGAAATTCCACCTCTAGTGAGGTGGGACTTCACTATACCGGTGATGTTGCGTTCGTCATGTAAACGCGAAATGAAAAAACAAAGGATTTTATAGGAAGGTGGAATCTCACCTCTCAGCCCCGGGCCTGGCAAGTGAGGTGTTTTCCTCATATAAACAGGCCCTAACTTTCAGGACTGGAGGTTCATGCCACTATTTTTTTTGCTGGACCCCAAAATATTGAGTCTAAAATGACTTGGAGAGCCAAATATTGTTATATATTTCTGGAGGTCGTACACTGAACGTCTTTCAGTGAATGGTTTACTGTAATGAATAGCACCAAAGATTCTTCCTTTCTGCATGTTTGTGCATCCAAAATATCGAATTTTTGTCTATGTTGTTCCTCACAGATCCCAAGTATTGATTTAACTTAAAGTTTCGGACCTCAAATATTTGCACAGACCCCCACCATGTATTGAAAGTTAATAAGTACTCCTGGGCCACACTGAATATCAGAGTTCGTCGGCATTTTATAAGTAGGGTATTGATTTTTATGCAAATTTCGCCCAAAATCGCAATTTAGGTATTGTCAAAGACATAATGATATGTACCATAAGTATATGTACCATAAGTAGATGTACCATAATCTGGATCATCATTTTGAAGGTCTTTTACATTGTTGAAGAAATTTTTGGTGAATTTTGGAGGTGGATTGTCATGGACAGCTGCACCATATACAGTACAGGTAGATTCGCTTTTGATGACAGAATTTTCGTTTGTTTTCAATTGAGTTGATACGCGATTGTATTCCGCGCTGGCTGAGAAGGATGATTGCCATACTGAATAAGAATTTTGCTTTATAGCTACCCTTTTTCAACGAGATTAATGATGAGAGTGGTGTCATATCTTTATTAACATTGCAAAGGTTTTGACTAATCGATTGGGTTCCGCTTATTCAGCTGTTTGTTTTTTGAATGGAAGAAGATGGAAAACGAAGATAAAGTGGCGTACTGAGCAATTTATAAAATGTGCTGAAACTTTAAGGAAGTATATGTACCGTCAAAGGAAACATGGTTCATCTTTAAGAAGAATCCATGGGCTTTTTGGAAAAAGTTGCACTGTTGGTTCCTTCCGTAACACATCTTGTATATAATCTCTACTACTTTGTTCTCGTTAAATTTGCTCCTTCTTTCTGAATGGCGACTATCGGTCATTCCTCGCAACAGATTATCAAATATTGTGTTGGCTCCGTTCTTGGCACAGAATTCTCGTAGGGCATCTGGTGTCATAATTGGCTCTGCTCCACGTACATTAAATTCCAAATGCATGGCTCTTCGTAGTCGGTCAATTTCTTGTGCAAGGTCGGTTCCTGGTTGAGGAAGAAAGCTGCACAGTTATACGATCATGTCCCCCGGGGGGGGGGGGGGGGGTAACTTCAATAGGCGGGTGACGGGGGTGTGCCATTTGACGTCTGAAACCGCACCCTAAAATTTATAAATTTTCGCGAAAACGATACCCCAAAATTTACAAGCCATTGAGAATGTATACCCTAAAATTAGTGAAATTTGATCAAAATCAATGCCCTAAAGAATTAATTTCTAAAATGACACCCCAAAGTTTATGAATACTTGTGATTTTAGCAAAAATAATACCCCAAAGTTTATTTTCTGCTCGAAAAAGGCACCCCAAAAAGTGGCACATCCCGTACCTCCATATATGCTAGTTACCCCCGGGGATAATGTTTTATAAGAAACGAAGAATTTAACCCAAATCTTAAACTTTCTTGAAACTTATCTTTAATTTAGCTATCAAAATGTATACGCCTTGCGAAAGGTTCCTAAATAGGTAGCATTTATAGCATTGTAATATAACTATATATGAATGAGCCCCATCTGTAATAAGTCTCCTCTCGTTTAAGTCCTCTCTAGAGCATCCGATGGGAATGTAAATGGAGCTTTTACAGTACACTCCAAAGGACGTTGGAGATAAATTTCGGTCATGAGCAACTGCAATGCAGATTTCTTACATGGATTGGCAACGATTTAGATTGTTCCAAGGGGAAACCAAAATCATCCAGAATCAAATAAGCCGATGGGAATGTTAGTGCACTCAAATTTTTTATAAGAAACTGCTTATATGAAACGGTAGGCTTGATTTTTTGAGCCTTAGGAAGCTACCTTACCTGAATTGAAAAATCTTAGAAACTTGCAATTTGTATCTTCAAAAATCCCAGGTCATTGAAAGGTGTTTTGACACTGCACAGCACAGCAACTCTTTTGATACTGATTTTGAGTGCGAACTGTTATTTCTTGCTCGGATCGGAGATCAAACTAAATAATTAGGGAGGAAGATATGAAATAAGTCTACAGCCTTGGCAGCGCAAATATGAGAAACTCATTTGGAAAATTTTGGTAGCAGCCCCGGCCCTTAGTCTCTTATAGAAAGAATGAATGTACTAAGCAAGTCTGAGTGATAATTTTCAATCGGCAAAGGAAACAATATCAAATATTTCGCCTGGCACCTTTCACAGCAAATACTGCCAACCAATTTCCCAATTTAGGCAGACAAATTTGCATTAGATTTTGGACTTAGTGTAGTTAGTGTCAGAAGTAAGCATTTGGCAATTTCTTTTATTACTCAAAGCAGGTTTCAAGTTCTGTTCCACACCGCACACCTTAGATGAAAAGGTCTCACATTCGTTATCAGGTATCTCAGCCAACGTCTCATTGAAACTATTAAAAAAGTGACTTGAATTCCCTCTGAGGTAGGGTTTTAATACACTCATTGACACCCACTCCTCCCCTTATGCAACCCCTCCTTTGCGCTGAGAATGAAGAAAGTTTCTTGGGCATGTAACATTCTTTTTTCATTTCACTCGTTTCACTAATCCATAACTTCGCCTGAAAATTTAATTTTTTTAACCGTGTGCAAAATAGAGTTGTCTCAGTCAATCAATGCTTTGTTATTCATTCAAAATTTGAACCATGGGCAGGGAACCAATCAAAATTCAGGAATGTTGACGCCACCATTCCTTTATGACGAGCATGTGTCGAACGTTTTTGCACGTCCGTCGTTATTGCAAGAACATGTTCGCTAGAGTAATGTTGTGGCAAATAAATCGGCGATCTGATACTTTTTGTTGATGGCGACCTGCTACATATCAAAATGGCTTCATATGCAGGGTTGATGGATTGTTGTTTACTGAAAACGGCCAGATATCATATGCAAGGATTGCAAGGAAACGATTGAGAAATGTGAAGGATTTGAGACCTACGATGGGAATTAATCCTGGCGGGCAATCGTGGTGCTGCATATTTCAGTGAGTAAATCTTCTTTTTACGTTTGCTGCATTGAGCAGTTATGGGTGGTCTGAATGCTGCCTGTATTGTTTGATCAATTTGAATGTAGCATTTATACTAACTTTGCGAGAGATCTTGTATGACCTCGAGCATTTTATCAGCTACTTCATTATCAAGCATTGTCTTTCCATCTGGGCCTACTAAGAAATCTCCATACTTCGTCGTTCTTCTATCCCAGTTTGTTATATCTACCAACTCCTTTCTGGTTTTTCTTTCATCGATAGATGGTGTATAATCGGCTGTAAAAAGAGGACGGGAGTGCGATGAATGATTTTATGGCCATCAAAGCAGGACTTTTTTATCAGTGAGTTAAGTCATAAACTTAGCAAGCATAGGAAAATAGAGCTTGTTAATTGAAGTTGTCATGCGAAATGCAGAGAAAGAGCAAAATGAGCCAAAACTGCGAAAGACTGTTTTTATTTCTCTCAAATTTTTCGGTATTTCGTCCCCCGGGGGGTACTATACATATTTTGGGTACGGGGACGTGGCATCGAGAAGGGTATTGATTTTCACGATTTTGGTATAAGGAACGGTATCGATTTTCACGATTTTGGTATTAGGAACGGTATCACTTTTCGCGATTTTCACAATTGGTATAGGGTCGGGTATGCATTTTCGGAAAATTGGTATGAAGTCGGGTATATATTTTTGAAAAATTGGTATAAAGTCGGGTATACATTTTGGAAAAATTGGTATACGGGTATGTTTTGAAACCTCGATGGCACGTCCCCGTCCAAAATCTGGTCAAGTACCCCCCCGGGTTTCGTCCCTGTCGTTTGTTTTTCTACCTCTCCTTTTTAGCTTAATCCCCTATCTGCCTTAGGAATATGACATTTTGCATCGCCCGATTAAGTGCACTTTATTTTTGTCATTCATATAACATTTAAAAAATATTTTCAAGGTTTTTTCTCATTTTCAAAGTAATAAACCTATGGCTACCCTTTGTAAATGCTCTTGCTTGCTAAGGCACTACTATTACTCTGAGTTTTAAAATTTGAATTATTCTACTAAATTACCATTGCTAGGGGAGATACTCTCATCAAGGTTTCTCTCTAGTTCCATATCAAGGTCGAAGGACAAGTTCATGCTAATGCCAGAGTCATTCATTGCTGATGCGTCTGAACCATTTCGTGATTTAGGGAATGATTTTTTGAATTTTTTCCAGGGTCCATGGGTACTTCTTGATTTTTCTCTCTAGAATTGAATAGTTGTTTTGGTTAGCTTAACCATAAATTCTGTAGAGATGCAGTGGTGTTTTATGTAACAAAATGGTAGGCCTAAATTGCAATGACGTGTTTTCTTGTTTCTCATGTTTGTTTGAAGCGATATGAAACCATAGTTTTTAAATATAATTTCTTTGGTAAAACGACTTAATTTTTTTATACAGTCTGCATTGTTACATACTGTCCTGTGTGAACCGGTTGACTCATATGGGCAGTGTAAATGAATTATTTTCTTGGTAAAATAACGCACCTTCGTTTGCTTTCCATCCTTGCGAAAATGGTACACTGCACGTATGCACGTTGAGCACAAGTGACCAGCTTCAATTCTTCTTCCAAAAGTGGCTTCCAATTCTTCCTCGGAGAAACTCGTCGTTTCCACAAATTTTCGTTCCTTCTGTTGTGTCTTCCCGCAAGACTGACACCCTTCTCCGCAAATAAACGTCTTCCCCACACAATGCAAACAGCGCACAAACACCGAAATTATCAACACAATAGTAACTATCTTCATTTTCCAATGGAAAGTAAATTCCAAGCTCACCTAAGAAATATTTCAAAATATTTTTCTTAAACTTTCGTGACAATCCAAAGAAGGCCTAGTCTCTTCCGCAATACAGGTTTGCTTGCTCGCGCCATCAACTTTTTGAAAAAAGCGCGAAAACAGCATCGTTACGAAACTCCCCGAAACAGAGTCAAATTCAGCATGGCGGATATTGTTGCTAGCTTAGTTGGACTCTTTGGTTCCTTGTGCTAAAGCGGTTTTTTAGCGCATGCGTAGACAATTTTCCGTCCTGTTGTAGAAGAGTGGAAATCTAAATTAGACAATGACTTCCTTGTTGGATCCGTTTTCATGGATCTCTCAAAAGCTTTTGATTCAATTCCGCATGAACTGATTATAGCTAAACTCCATGCATATGGTTTTGATGAAAATGATCCATTGATCCATTCCTATTTAAAAAAGCGAAAACAGAGTGTGAGGATAAACAATGTGTACAGCTCCTTCCAACATATTGTGATAATCGATAAGGTGTGATAATCGATAAGAACTTAAATTGGGAAGAGCACATTAGCAATGTCCGTACCAAAGTGTCTCGTGCAATTGGGTTTCTGAAATACTCCAGGAAATTTTTACCTCAAAACACATTGAGTAAAATGTATTCCGGTATCGTTGAGCCCCATTTTCGGTTCTGTTGTTCGGTATGGGGGTGCTGCGGGGTGACCAAGCTGCAAACCTTACAAAAGTTGCAAAATAGAGCTGCTAGAATCGTTACGAAAAGCAAGTTTGATACCCCTTCTATAGATTTGATACAAAGTTTAAATTGGCCTACTGTAAGCGACATCATTAGAGGCGAAACCGCAACTACAGTGTACAAATCGCTAAACGGTCTCGTCCCGGAGTACCTTTCCAGCTTGTTTGAAAAAAGGTCGACTCGAAATGTCAGGGAACTCAGAAACACCGAAACTGATCTTTCGATACCTTTACGAAAATCTAACAATGGGCAAAGGGCTATATCTTTTCGTGGACCTAAGCTTTGGAATACTCTTGAACTTGATGTTAAACAGGCACCATCTCTTGCCACCTTTAAGAGAAGAATCAAATCGTAAACTGGTAACGTTTGTGCCACGGCCCCCTGAAAAGCAGTTCTCATGGACTGACGGGGCTACCGTGCCTAAATAAATAAAAATGAATGAATGAAATGAATTGTTTCAGGGGTACCACAAGGATCAGCGCTAGGGCCTATTATCTTTAATTTCTACATAAATGATCTATTCTTTTTTATAAAGCAAGCGTCTTTATACCATTATGCTGATGATAATACGCTAGCTTGCTTTTCTAGGTCATTGCTGGAACTTGTCGAGGTTTTGGAAGAGGAAGCAGGCAACGCCCTTTCTTGGCTCGATCAAAATGAAATGATTGCTAATCCTAACAGATTTCATGCACTCTTTGTCAAAAAAGATCAGACAGATACTTCTGGAATAAATCTTTATTTTCTCGGACAATCCATCCAGTCCGAAGAGTCCGTAAAACTTCTAGGTGTAACACTTGATTACAAACTGAATTTTGATCCACATATATCAAATATTTGCAAGAAAGCTGCATCGCAACTAAATGTCCTGAAAAGACTTAAGTCTTTCATTTTGCCGAGAAGGAAATCTTAGTCCAAAGTTTTGTATACTCGAACTTTAACTACTGTCCTTTGGTTTGGTATTTTTCGTCAACTAAATCGTTACAGAAAATCGAAAAGATACAAGAACGTGCGCTGAGATTCCTGCATAATGATCATGTAAGCTCCTATGATGGCTTACTTCTAAAATCAAATAGATCCACAATGCTGGTTTCTCGTCAAAGAATACTTTGTATTGAGATTTTCAAAACATTAAATAAACTTAATCCAACATATATGAATGATATCTTTAGTGTTAGGACTTCAAATTATTCGTCGCGAAATCCGAACAATTTGAATCATTTTCGGCCAAATCAAGTAACCTTTGGTTCCAATAGCCTGAGAGCCATGGGACCTAAAATATGGAATTGCTTGCCAAATGAATTAAAATCAGCTGAAAATTTAAAGAGCTTCAAGAATCTGATCAAACAATGGGATGGCCTGACCTGTAAATGTAATGCCTGTCACTTCAGTTCTACCATGTAATCTTGCCCATATATGCCTTTTATCAATTAATTTCTTCATTCCTTTATTAATTCATTTGTACATTCGATTTAGATTAGTTGTATATATGTAAATATGTATAGCTATAGTCCAGGAAATAAGTGCCCGTTTTGGCCATAATTGTGCATTTTTGGATACCAGCATGAGACTTGGCACAGTCATAGAACTTTGCCTACTGATCAAATTTTGACATTGAAGCAACTTCAAAAATGGCCCGTTGTCATGGTAACCAACTGACAAAGCATTCTTTAAAAGCCCCTTCGTTACGTCAATTTTAAAGTTCTAATTTTAGAAGTTAGATCGTTTTGGAAACATTTTATGCCTGCAGTTGATTAAGTAACGGGGAAAAAAATTTTCAACCGTTTTAGAAAACGTGGTTGCCATAGAAACCGCAACATTCGTCACGAAATGGACAATTTTTGCTCATTTCATACACTCGAATACATTATTTCGGAAAAAGTCTAAATAACACAACTTAGATGCAACTTCAACATTTCCAGATATTTTCTAACATGGTAGGGTTACCATGGCAACAACATCTTCATCAGACTGCTTTCAATGGAAACTAAGAACGACTGAAAGAAAGGCGTAATTTCCTAGGGTCCGTCTTTTGTCCTCGAGTTTGACAGCTACGTGAAATTTTGTTAAGTGTTTCTTAAGCCCCGTTAAAACGCTCTCAACATTGCACTGAACATCACTCAACATTTGTAGAGCGATGTTTAGTGATGTTGAGTGGTGTTGAGTGGGGGTGTTAAAACGTTCTCAACAATTAGACTCAACATTTGTTCATTGATGGTTTTAGTTGACAATTCTTGTTGGTTTTTTAGCTTTCTTCCCCCTCGACATTAGTTGCCTGATAACCTTTTTACTGCAGGATTTCAGGCGCAACGATTCAATCCCAAGATCGACCTGCTCTTGTTCAGAAGCCTGCTCTCTGTCTTGCTGCTTATTTGCTTTCACTGCCAACTACATCCATGATTTCGTAGCGATTTGCCATAGCGATTCATGAACTTCGACTTCTCTCTCACCTACTTACACTAAGCTCTCGATGATATGTTTCGAACTTTCTTTCGTTTTCTCTTTTTGGCGCGAGGAGAATGAGTCTGGTGCGCTTGCGCCGACTGAAAATTGTTGGATAGGGTGTTAAAACGCTCTCAACATAGCTCAACAACACCTAGAACAATAGAAATGTTGCGTTGATCCACTGAACATTTTTGACTTCTTTCAAACTCCACTCAACATCGCTGAACACCGCTCAACATCACTGAACATCACTCAACAAGGTGTTGAAACGCTCTCAACATTTGCCCTCAAGGTGCAAATGCAAAAAGCCTATTTGCTTGCTGTATACATCTTTATGCTCGTGTGATGTCAAATTTTCTCAATGAAAATCCGTTTACAAAATACACAAAACAATGACATTACCAATCTTAAGACACTCTTAACAAAACTCCACGCAGCTATCAAATTCGAAGACAAAATACGGATCCTAGGACATAGTGCATTTTTCAGTCGTTCTTAGTTTCCATTGTAGGCAGTCTGATGAAGATTTTGTTGCCATGGTAACCCTACCATGTTAGAAAATATCTGGAAATGTTGAAGTTGCATCTAAGTTGTGTTATTTAGACTTTTTCCGAAATAATGTAATCGAGTGTATGAAGTGAGCAAAAATTGTCCATTTCGTGACGAATGTTGCGGTTTCTATGGCAACCACGTTTTCTAAAACGGTTGAAAATGTTTTTCCCATTACTTAATCAACTGCAGGCATAAAATGTTTCCAAAACCATCTAACTTCCAAAATTAGAACTTTAAAATTGACGCAACAAAGGGGCTTTTAAAGAACGCTTTGAAAGTTGGTTACCATGACAACGGGCCATTTTTGAAGTTGCCTCTATATCAAAATTTGATCAGTAGACAAAGTTCTATGACTGTGCCAAGTCTCATGCTGGTATCCAAAAGTGCACGATTTTTTCACTTATTTCCTGGACTACTAGGCAAGAATCGAATTAAAATAAGTTGACAAACAAACAAAAGAGAGGGTATGCATTGGAGAAACATCACGCAGTGCAGATACAAGAGGTAAAGAACACTTAACATCCTCATCAAGGAGAGATAAGGCTCAGCCCTTTGGAAACACAGTAAAGAAACATGATGGGTATGTGTCAGTTTTTCGCATGACAGTTACAAGACAATTCAGGAACGATGCAATGTTACGACAAATCTCGGAAGCGATGAGAATAAACAGAGAAGGAAAGAAAAATGTAATGAACAGCAAAAGAGAATGGAATTACGTTGATGTACCATAAGTAGCAGTTGAGTGACATTTTCGCCTCGTTTCGAGGCGACCTTACCACCTAACTGTTCTACTGCGCATTCCATCTGTGAATCACAATATGGCGTCGACTGATGACAACCGAAAGGTCGAAACAAGTTTTATGACTGCTTTATAACTGTTTAGTTGACTTTAAGTGTGTCGAAAGATTATGAAATATTTTATATATTTTTATCACTATGCAGTCAAGAAGATGTCAGCAGAATTCTTTCGAGAAAGTAAATCAATTACAAACGCGAAATCAGTTTTAGACACTCGAGACTTTGTGTACGTTCTGTTTGTGAAACTAAGAACATGATAGGTATGCCTAGAGGCCCGCTCTTGTAAAACAAGAAACTATATGGGAATATTCAGAGCCAAAGGAAACACAGAAATACTAAAGACTTTGAAGGAATAGATCACTTCAAGGAAAGAAAAGGATCGTGGGTAAGTAGGGCAAAATTTTGATTCTTCGGACGCATGTTTCAACAAACATTTCATTCCTTTCATCTCGGCGTACCATACAGTTCTGGCTCTTATTCACTAAAAGTTTTATCAAAGTTCGTGGAAACAACACAGCACCTACCTGGAACACAAAGCTTTGAATTTTAAATTTCCTTTTCCACATGGACTTTGCTAAATTTTTGTGCTTCCTTCACAAACTGTGGCCTTCATCGTGTTTGATACTAAATCACAAGTCTTTACTGGTAAATCTCTGCTCCCCTTTTCGATCGCCGAAACCACATACAACACTGCATACGCTTGATTTTAAAATGAAGGCCCCTCACTTCCTTCTTTTAAGTTCCAAAAAGTCTCCCTGCCATATCTTTCTTCGTTCGGAACAAAATGCAGTTGCAATAATTCATTTGCTGTGTTTGAGATTCTGCAGGTTCTCAAATCGATTTGATTTTACCTGTGAAACCCTTCTAAGACTGTTTGAAAATGTTACCAGAAAATGATATATTCATATTGGACTTCACAGCGAAGGCTGAAATCTTCAATTAATACTTTATACAGTAATGCACAACTATTGATACTGACGGTACAATCCCTCAAAAAACTTACTCCCCATTGCTCTGCCGCTAAATGAATTCACTATTTCGGACGAGAAAATTCTGAAAATCATTCGGTCATTGAACCCAAATAAGGCACACGGCTGGGATGATATTTCAATTCGCATGATCAAGCTGTGCGATGATGCACTATTACTGCCTCTTAGATTAATCTTTGAAAACTGTTTTATTATTAATTATTATTTTATTAATGATCTATTTAAAGTAGGCTAGAAAAAAAACTAAATTACAGCTAATTAAAGCCTACTATTTACTGTTTAAGCCAAGGTATCTTTTCTGGAATATGGAAAAATGTTAATGTAGTTCCAGTCCACAAAAAGAATCAAAAGAACTTAAAACAGAATTATCGCGCAATCCCTCCTTCCAATAATCGGTAAAATTTTAGAAAAAACTGATATTTGATACCATTTATCAGCATTTAGAAGTCAACAGTTTACTAAACGAGAACCAGTCAGGTTTCCGTCCAGGTGATTCAACGATTAGTCACCTCCTGTCCATTGTCAACTCCATATTTCAAGCATTTGATTCGACCCCCCGGGGGGGGGGGGGTACTCCCATACTTGACCAGACGGGATATGCCGCTCAATAGGGTGTCCTTTTGCGGTAAAAATTATGCGACAGGGTATTACAATTGATAAGTAAATCATGCGACAGGGTATTATGTTGAAGGACACCCTTTCGAGTTCTCATGAAACAATGGATTTTTGCAAAAGTTTTATGCAACAGAGTATACTTTAGAGTTCTCATGAAACAATGGATTTTTGCAAAATCTTTATGCAACAGAGTATACTTTTGAGCAATTTTTTATGCGACAGGGTAGAGGGCGTTGAGCGGTTTGCCACACACCCCCGTCATTTCCCTATTCAAGTACCCCCGCCCGGGATTCGACCCCACTCTTGATGCTCGTTCTGTTTACCTTGACATATCAAAGGCTTCTGTCCGGGTCTGGCACGAGGGTCTTCTATATAAACTGCGCAGATGTGGAATCTCTGGTAAACTGCTTTTACTGATGCAAAGATTTCTTACAAACAGAAAACAGCGTACAATTTTGAATGGCAAAAAATCTGAATGGGGTGCTATTGAAGCTGGAGTTCCACAGGGTTCTATCTTAGGGCCTCTGTTTTTCGTAATCTACATTAATGATTTGACTGATGGTTTAAAATGTAACGTAAAATTATTTGCTGACGATACATTGATTTCACTGTTGTCCATGATCCAAATACAGCTGCTGTCGATTTGAACCGTGATTTGACCCTTATCAATCTTTTGGCGCACAAAAGGAGAACGTCCTTTAACCCAGACCCCAATAAGCAAGCAGCCGAGGTGACCTTCTCAAAAAAGAGAAGTGCAGTAAATCACCCACCTATATTCTTTAATGAAGTCCCAGTTAAAAATGTCCAGGAGCAAAAATACCTTGGAATCACATTGGACTCCAAATTGTCGCTTGCTTGCCACATCAAAGCTGTTATTTCCAAATCCTGGCAAGGAACAGGAATGTTGAGATTTCTCTCTGAATACGTACCGCGACGCACCCTCAACGAAATGTACAAACTCTATGTTCGGCCGCATCTAGATTATCGTGACGTCATATACCACATCCCACAAAATATTTGCGAATTTAGTCACCGTGTTGTTTTAACCAACCAGATGGAAAAACTTGAATCTGTCCAATACTCCACTGCATTAGCAGTAACAGGCGCTTGGAAGGGTACTCCCCGTGATAAGCTGTATGATGAGCTTGGATGGGAATCAATGGCTACCAGGACCCTGGGTAAAATCAATGGCAGGCTAAGATTCCTTCATAGAAAGCAAAACTTTCTTGATCTTTCTCTTCGTAAGTTACTAGCAAATGCACTGATCCAGCCCCATTTTGACTATGCATGCAGTGCTTGGTTTCCATTGCTAAATGAAAGATTAACCAAAAAGATTCAAACAGCTCAAAATAAATGTATCAGGTTCTGGCTGAATTTGAATAATAGAGCGCATATAGGAATCAAAGAATTTAAAGACATAAATTGGCTCCCCACGAAAGAGAGATTTGAACAATGCACTGCTACAAAGATTTTCAAATTTTTTGTTAATTCAGCTCCATCCTATATGTTCGAGATATCCTCACCAGCTGGCCAGATCCGGGTCACTCGAAAATCTACAAAACAAACTTGATAAACCTTTTCGAAAGAGTAACAAAGGACAAAATGGTCTCTCCTACCTAGGACCTAAAATCTGGAACTCTCTAAACTCAGATCTAAAATCTGCCAAGAATGTCAACAGCTTCAAGCATAAGATCAAGGGCAAATTCTTTAAAGACCTCCATACTCAGGAAATTAGTCCCTATATATTTTATTAGGATTCTAAAAGCTGTAATAAAACAGTCTATCAACAATCTTGATAATACAGCATTTCTCTTATTACCTTTCGAGATAACATTTCTTTTTTTTTTGTCGAGCATTCTTTTCTTTCAAAGACACCTCTGGAGGGACCATTATGGAAACAAAGTCGCACTGACCTTTTAATGCCATCCCTGCCATTTTAAACTGGTGGTGTCTTAATTAGATTTTTAGCTTTTACATCTTAATTCCTGTAACCATTGTAATTAGACTTTTCTTTTATTTTATAAGATAATTAGTTTTTTAAACTTTAATTTAGATGGCGAATTTTACATACATACATACATTAAACCTCCGACGACGGAGTAGACGCCTTATCCTCTTCTATAAAATAGTCAACAATCTGACCTCAGACTATACAATCATATTCATATTCATATTAATATTCATATTCATATTCTTTTCATATTCATATTCAATTATTTTGACACAAGAGCCCTTCAGCATAAAAAGAAAACGTCATAAAAATTAAAATTACAATCTATAGCATATCGTATAAGTTTAACAAGTGTTGGAGCCTATTTGCTGCACTTCCAGGGAGTCGTGTTTCATGTTACTTCAGCTCTTTAGATGAGTTTTAAATTTCTTTTGAACTGCGGGAAGGTTGGCAGTTCTCTGATAGTGATGGGGATGCTGTTCCATGCAGTAAGAGCTGAATAATGAAAGCATTTTTTCACATATTCAAGGTTATATCTTGGAATTTGGATGCCCTCGCAGTGTCTCGTATAGTAATTTGAATGCAAGGATATCTGGGGGAATTTATCCCAAAGGCTCTCTGGGCACATCCTGTTCATAATCTTGTACGTCATGGTTGATCGATCGAATTTGATTAATTGTTCAACATTGAGCCAGTTACATGACCAATCGTCTTTTATCCAATTCCTCATCTTCAAGAATCCAGTTACGATCTTCGCAGACGTGCTGCATTCTTAAAGACTTAAAGAGTGGTCAATGCTTGGATCTATGTTTAAAATGCGATCCGACGATTGGAAGTCTGAGAATCTTTAATAGTTTTAACATAACTTTGATGACACGCTGCATTCTTGCAAATTTCTCAGAACCGCCATGTGTTTGATTTAAAGGCATGTCTTTGATAAACCTTCCTTAAAACCTCACAAAATAATTTGTATCCTCTTACATCACATCCATACTAGCCACAGGGACTTTAATTTCTTAGTGTACGTTCGTGAATCTTTCCTTTTAACTTTCTGATTAAAGTTTTTTTAAACTTTTGATTCAGCGAGTAGGTATAGTAATTTTCATAACTTGAACCAATGCAACAGACGATACATGCATTTCTTTTCATAGCGAGCTAAGGAATAAAGCCCACTGAAAAGTTTCTAAAATTGTCACATTTTGAGTTCTCAGAGATTCTTACGGGTTTTTAAGGCTCCACGACGATCATGATGGCTACTATACTTCCTGTGTCAACCTGGAAATTTCGAAACATAATTTTTCAAGCCTTTCCAACGTTATACTTGCAAATCAGCCGATGTGCTGCCAACCCCTTTTAACCTGTTGTGGATTACAAAGAATTTAAAATGCAGAAGCTTTGCTCCAAGAATTCCAAGAACTCTTGAGAAATTGTTTTGTAAGAACTGCCCATAGATGTCACCTTTATAAAAGGACTTTCATCTTTAAAGAAGGAAGTAAGATATTAAGGAAAGGGATCTTACATCAACAATCAATTTCACATGTTTTAGTTGAAATAGTGCTTTGTTTCAAACCTTCTAAGCTTCCTTTTACTAAACATGAGTAGATACTCACCATTAATCCAGCATCTTTGAATAACTTTGACAATGCCCCCACAGAAGGACATTGCCATGTGAAAGTCTCCAAGTCATACAATTAAACGATTCATGTAAGCCTCCTTTTTCCAGCGGATTTGTTGAACTTTTACATAGATTGCTTCATCAAAAACCAGACATATATACTGTAGCTGCAGACTATCTGCAATCTGTAGGCTCCTTTTGATGATTTCATTGAAAGTGGAAAGCTCTGTTGGAGAAGCGTCGATGATCGGAAGATACCCAATCTTTGAAAGAACAGCAATGTCATTTGATTTCGAGATCGTATTGAACCAGTCCAGTTTGGCAAATGAAGAATACTTCAATCCTTGCAAAACGCACGACAAAGGACAAAGGCTAAGTCTAATTGCCTTGATTTGCACTGTTCATCAACTTGATCCTTCTCATCAATCTTCACATTTATAGCTGCAGCAGACAGATCTCTTGTCACCTTTTTGCCAAGAACAAATGAATCTACTTTTTCAGATGGTGTAGGAATAGATTTTGATCTAGGCAGGCTTTCTCTCGTTTGATCAACAAATTGTGCAGGAGACATACGCTGAATGATTATGCCTCCTGTGATGTGAGTTGTTCCTTTTCCTGTTCTGGTTTCCTCTTGAAAATCATCGTTATCCCATGCTAACGTGGTGCTTGTCTGACTTGCAAAGCCAGGGGGTAATTCTGTGGATAAGTTGTATATATTCATATTCCTCTATATAGACGTATTCCTCTGTGCAAGAGCTGTTTCATGTCTTAAAACAGTGGTATGGGACACACAGTGCCCAAGTCGATTAACCAATGAAATTGCAGAAGCAGATCCAGTAAGCTGACGAATGGCCATGCTAAGAGATAACCCTTTTGGAGTAAGATTTTTGCCATCAGAGGCAAGATAGATTATATCTTGTGCAACTGAAAGAAGCTTGCAGCTGTGTCTGTCCTCTAGAGGAACAAAATCTATTATCTGTGCTTCGTCAAGTGTGAGCCCACATATCTATGCTAACATGTTGAACATGGCTGCAGGAATGATTTTCTTGGAATTTCAACTGTTAAGTCACATGCTAATGGTGGCCATGGGAATTTCAAATCTGGTGTATTCTGTAAATTATTTTTGACAATACTTGCTGCATTGTACAAAATCTGCAGTTCATTTACACTACAATCTTGATCTCGTGCAACACCGCCATGTGTGTAGTCATCTCCACTTTCTTCTGATTCACTACCGCTTTCATCACCATCAAATTCTTCACCGTCACTTGCATCTGCACTTTTCATCATCATATGCTCTTCTATAATATCCTCAGGACATAGGTTTTCAACATAAACCATCTCACTCACATTTCCGATAGCTGGTGTATAAAAGACCAGCTGTGGGTGAGGTCTTAATAAGCGCTGCTTGAAGTTGAATGTCTTAAAGCATGAAGCGTCTATGTTGTCAGTCTCTTTGGCAACTCGAATAAATTCTTTCCGTAGATCCTTTGTGTACCAGATCTCCTGTTCTTGATAAGTTTGTCATCAATTATTTCCTTGCAGAATGCCTAAAAAGACTTGTCATACTTCAATGGCTATGTCAGACTTTGTTTTCTTGATTTCTCTCTTTAAAAAGCTGGTCTATTTTTGATAGTAGCTTTTGAGATATTTCACTTCAATGGCTACACAGTCTTGATCTCTAATCTCTCTTAAAATGTTTTCATCTTGCTTGCGTTCTGCTGCTTCTCTCAGTCTGCCAGCATCTTTTGCTTCACATGTTAGGAGTGGTGTCCGTTTTCTTTTGCTAGAAGTATGTAAAAAATTCAACAAAACTTTGTTAAGCAACTGTTTTGCAACCAACTAAGGTTCCTAAAGGATGGTAAGAGGAAATTTGTCAGTTTTTCTTGCTTGTCTTTAGCAAATACCCAGTGATATGAAAATGAAATTAAGGAACAGGAACTAAAAGGTTTATTCATGGCACAAGAGTCAAGAAGCCAAGATATGGTCCAGAGGGTTTTTGGATTTTGTTGGATTATTCTGGGATATCTTTCAAAATGGTTAACAGTATAAACTTGTTCTGGAAGGTCTGACTTTTTTGTTTCCATTCAAAGACTGTAATCATTTCCTTTTTAGTAGCTTTTTATGCCCCCTTTCCCACAGTTCTGATGAATCTTTGAAACTCAACCACTGTTCTGTTACAGTATGTGCTTTTAAAGAAACTGCTTATAAGTTTAAACCCAACTCTCAGATTGCCATGAGTGGTATATAGATAGGTACCTTATTCTTTTTCCCAAATCAAGCAGAATCCTTGTGGCATATAATACAGCGAACTGGGAGGACATATCGGTTTCTTTTCGATATACTATCAGCTCTGCTCCCATTTTCCCGTCTTGTCATCTTTTTCTCAGGAACGTATTCCCGGGCTTGAGCTAAGGGCTGCAGCTCTGCCGTCACTTGCACCACCTTCAATAAATTGAAAAGGCCCATCTTTCCCTTTCTTTTCCTATGCTCTCCTAGTCTTTTCAACATCACAAAACCTCTTGCAGCAGGCCTTGTGATATGGCCAACGAAGTTGAAATTCTGCATGCCTACTCAAGTAATCTTCCAGCAATTTATCTTCAAAGAGTTCGTACGATTTTCGTGCAACATCGCCTTCTTTTCCTTTCAGATCCGCCCATCTTCTCCCGCAACTAAAAATCTGTTCAATCCTTTGTTTCGTTATTTCACTTAAACAGTCTTTAATACCTTCAAAATGTAAGAAACACGACGTAATCTTGATGTTCAAAGGATCATTTACCGATTCATCTTCGTCTTCGACTGCCATTTTCGTAACAACAAACGCATTGCTACGGGACATGATCGTTGCTAGGCCGCTGCGATAATTGTCAGACTACAGAACACAGTCTGGAATATTAACTGTTCGCTGGTCCGTAAAATTATAATAAGCAAGGAAGGTCTTGTAAAATGGCGCCATTGGCCTAAGTTAAAGCGGTCGAGGTAGACACTTGAACTGTCAATTTCATGCTGTTGAGCAAGTTTCAGCTTGGGGCCACCTGGATTCATAACAAGCATTTGCTCATGGATGGGAAACTGAAGAAAAGCTGCAGCTTACAGCCCACTGCCTACGTGCTAAAGCGTGCTGAAAGTCATCGCTGTGAGGTAAATACATTGGGGATTTTTGCTTGTAATTTCAGCACGTTTTTTAAGGTTTCTCAAAGGGATTCATTTTAGAAAATTGCCTACAGAATCTAAACGGAGTGACCAATTTTGGCCAGGAAAATTTCTAAAAATAATTAAAACATGTTAGCTATTTAATCAGATAGTGCAAAATATTGTCGCTTCTTTAGTCAAGGAGCAGAAGCCTTTCAAACGCCGGGTGTTATATTTTTTTGACTCGCCCGGTACTAGTAAAGACTTGTGATTGAGTATCTAACACGAAGAAGGCCACAGTTTGCGAAGGAAGCACAAAAACTTAGCAAAGTCCATGTGGAAAAGGAAATTTAAAATTCAAAGCTCTGTGTTCCAGGTAAGTGCTGTGTTGTTTCCATTAACTTTGATAAAACTTTGAGCGAATAAGAGCCAGAACTGTATGGTAAGTCGAGATGAAAGGAATGAAATATTTTGTTGAAACATGCGTTCGAAGAATCAAATATTTTTGCCCTACTTACCCATGATCCTACTCCTTCTGTCAAGTTGTCTATTGTCTCGGCTTTCTTTGCAGGATAACATAGAAAATTAGATTATTCTAAGAAAATTGAATTCAGAAATATACTACGACTTTAAAAACGTTTCGACTTTCACCTCCTTCAGTAACTGTTCTGACAGGACTTCGGGACCTACCGAAAAACCTAGATTACAATAGGATAACAACAGCAAAGGTTCCAAATCTTTGATTGGCTGAAGCACAGACACACCCTAAAAATTTTCACACCTTGAAAGCCAATGCCGTTCGAGAATTTTTGATCACATGACGAGAAACGCCCCTTTTGGCCCGTTCTTACCCCTTCCCTCTAAAAAAGTCCGGTTTAAAATCTGTTACAAAATTTTCGAAATCTTTTTTCTCGTACGTGTTCAGCAAGCCTGAGAGCACATTTTCCTCGCGAACTTTCCTGATATTCCAAATATTCATGAAATTGCGCCATGTTGAAATCGACGCAAGCGTTTTTACTGTCTAACGTAGGCTAAAAACATGGGAAGAAGCGAATATCTTGCAGATAAACAGTAAATTAGACATTCAAGAACAGCACATCATCGATTTCAAAAATCCTTAGTCACGTTGGCCTAGTTTGGTCAAGGAATGAAGGCAAAGTTTGTGGTTCTTTTTACGAAGAATGCAAATCGAAACTTACCCGAGAGTTGTTGTTGTTGTTGTTGTTGTATCTTTATTTTACATCGATTGATTTTTATCTAGTCTGCTATGTATATACATATATACACGAAAACTAATCAAAATCGATGAATACATTAATTAAAATAGAACAAATAAATATTTTTTCAAACGGTTTGTACATTATTTACAGTAAAACGACAGGCATTGCAGTTGCACATGGGACCATCCCATTGTGCTATCAGTCTTTTGAAAGTATTAAGGCTTTCAGCCGACTTTAACTCATTTGGTAAGCAATTCCAAATCTGCGGTCCTAGGAACTTGAGACTGTGAGTACCGAAAGTAACCTGATTTGGTCTGTAATGAGCAAGGTTATTAGGATTACGCGATGAATAATTAGAGGATCTAACTTGAAAAATATCTTTCATGAAGGATGGATTCAGACTATTTAGAGTCTTAAAAATTTCTATGGAGATAGCTCTAAGTCGGTGAACATGCATGGTACATCGCTGTGATTTCAGTAGAAGGTCATTATATGAACTGGCATGATCATTATGAAGGAACCTAAGTGCACGTTCTTGTACCTTCTCAATCTTATGCATTGATTTCGCTGAACAAAAATGCCATACCAAAGGACAGTAATTGAAATTAGAATAAACAAAGCTCTGAACAAGGACTTTTCTCGCATCAAAACCAATATAAGCTCGAAGCCTCTTTAGGACATTAAGTTGAGTTGCAGCTTTTTTACAAAGTGCTGAAATGTGCGGATCAAAGTTTAATTTATAGTCTAGTTGAATTCCGAGAAGTTTGATTGAATCTTCAGACTTAATGGTTCTTCCTTGAATACTTATTCTCTCACCACTGGTAGTCGTTTGGTCTTTTTTAATTAACAGTGCATGAAACTTTGATGGATTTGCAATCATATAGTTTTCCTTTAACCAATCTAGTGCAACGCCTGCTTCTGCCTTCAAGGCTCGCACCAAATCTGGTAGAGTCTTAGAGAAACAAGCAAGCGTGTTGTCGTCGGCATAGTTATATAGCGTTGCCTGTTTAATAAACAGAAAAAGATCATTTAAGTATACATTAAAAAGAATAGGGCCAAGCACCGAGCCTTGAGGGACCCCAGATAAGATTGTTTGAAAGGAACAGTAAGTATTGTTTATCCTCACGGATTGCTTACGCCGTTTAAGATATGAATAGATTAGTACCAAGGCATTTTCATCCGCACCGTACGCATTCAGCTTCGCAATCAGCAGATCGTGTGGGATGCAATCAAATGCTTTTGATAAGTCCATCAATAAATCTTAAGACACAAGATTGTCGATCTTAGAATTACTGTTGAAAAGTTCTTACCTGATATTCTCGTTATCGAGGAGACAAAACTTAACTTTGAATTCAAGATGAAGACTTTTTTGATGAATAACTATCAAACACCCATGCGTCGTGATAGGAATGAATTCGGCGGTGGCCTAATGCAATATGTTCGAAAGGGTGTCGTTTGCAGTCGTGTTCCCTTGTTTGAAGTTGCAAGTCTTGAACTCATTTGTTCTGAACTGACAGTTAACAAGAAAAAATGGATTATCTATAGCATTTATCGTCCCCCTGAACCTAGAGATTTAGACTCATTTTTCTCTGCCCTTTCCATTTCCTTGAATTCTGCTTTAGACAAGTATGACAATGTGATATTGATGGGAGATATCAATATTAATACATTTGACAAAGAAGATGGTGCAAATCAGAAGCTTGTAAACTTTTGTGATGTTTTTGGGCTTTCAAATCTAGTGACGGCTAAAACCTGTTTCACCAAAACTAGTAGCTCTTCGATTGATGTTATCCTCACAAACCGAGTGAGAAGCTTCCAGAAAACTTCAGTCTTTGAGACCGGTCTTAGCGATTATCATGGTCTAGTTGTCACGGTCCTAAAATCACATATACCTCGTCTTAAACCAAAGGTTATAAAGTATCGAAACTATAAAAATTTTGATCCAGTTAAATTTATTGCAGATGTTCGCAGAACTAATTTTGATGCCTTGGAGGACCCCGAAGATTCTTATAATAATCTTACCAACAACTTCCGAAATCTAGTGGATAAACATGCTCCTCTAAAAACTAAGTTTGCGCGAGGAAATAGTGCACCTTTCGTAACTCGTGAACTAAAAAAGGCAATCTATACTAGAACGCGGTTAAAAAACAAATTCAACAAATTTCCCACAAATCTAAACGAAAGAAACTATAAAAAGCAGCGCAACAAATGCGTTTCCCTACGAAAGAAAGCAATCAAACAACATTTCAAAAAGGCGACTGCAGGAGGTTTAATTTCTAATTCAGATTTCTGGAATCTGGTTAAACCTTTTCTTTCTAATAAAGGTGGTTTGGTCGGTGATGATATTTCCTTGGTACATAACAACCAAATTGTAACTGATGATAGTGAGTTGACTGAGATTTTTAATAATCATTACATTAATATAGTTGAGAAAACAAGCGGACAAAAGCCTTGTAACATTTCTGATACAGTTAAATATGATGATGATCGACTACTCGTTAGGCTTATTCTAGAGAAGTATAAAGATCACCCCAGTGTTCTTGCCATAAGGGAAGGTAGTGATACTTCAAATTCTTTCTCATTTCACGAGGTACAACATCATGGGGTCTGGGCTTTACTGAGATCCTTGGATGGAAAAAAATCTACCGGCGAAGATCAAATTCCGCCAAAACTAGTGCATCTGGCTGCAGATGAACTTACCGCTCCCTTAACCTTTGCAATAAACAGCTGCTTACAAAACCAGAGGTTTCCAGATAAAGGAAAGCGTGCAGCAGTATGCCCTTTAGATAAGGGTGAAGAAAATCGCACAGCTGAGAAAAATTTTCGTCCTGTCAGTGTTCTAAATACGTTCTCTAAAATCTATGAAAAAGTCATGAAGCAGCAATTAATTGTCTATCTTGATACTACGCTCTCGGTTTTCATAGGCGCATATAGAAAAGCATACGGCACGCAGCACGTTTTGATAAGACTCCTCGAAGACTGGAAGACCAAACTTGACAATAATTACATTGTAGGTGCTTTATTGATAGAATTGGGAGATTTGCCACGAGTTGCCGCGAATGCTTATCAATCCATAATCCATTTGTTTAGTGTATGCAGACAAACCATTATGCAGTAATAAAATCCTTCTCCTTGCAGCCTCAACTTCCAACACTTGTTATTCTTGTCTTCAAAATAATTTTATGACGAAAGTGAAATTGACATCTCCATAAAACGTCGCGAAAACAACTCGTCACGTGGGAGGAGCTCAAAACTTTCTGTATTGGTTCCTTGGAAGAGGGAATACATTGTTTTTACAGGAGACTTCGATGGAAATTTTGAAGAAAAATCAAACTGGCTCCTATTATCAAATTTTGGTCGAATAAACAATACCAAAGATAAAATCGTGTGTGATTTATTTGGTTATCATCATGTTGTGATACCTAGTGTCAGTATTCTTCCTTACATCTGACTAGTAAACTGAAAAATACAATGATTAAAGATATTTGCAAGCCCAACGAAAATCTCCCAACCTACTTCAATTCACCAAACAGCTGCCTTCATTCATATTCCTAAGCTAAAATCTCTGGAACATGGGATTCTCAGGACATAAGCCTGGTTTCAATTAAATCGTAATTCATCACCAATCATTGTCTTGAAGCATCGGCGATCATCGGCGATGCTCTAAGACAATGATCAGCGATGAATTACGATTTAATGAAAACCAGGCTTTAGGGCATAGTTGTAGTTCTTCTTAGGAAAAGTAAAGTATTCCGACCGAAATCTGCTGCCATAGGTCCATTATGTTCTTGCTTCCATTGTGGTGTAAGCTTCAAAGAAATGAGAGTCTTCACATCTAGTTTGGTACCAAATTTTCTGATGATTTTTCGTCAGTTCAAAATTTTTTTGCACTTCTTCTTATAGCAGAACCTGCTAAAGCTTTAATTTGATCCCGAGTGTTGAATCCAAGACTGTACTTATGTTTTTGTTTGTTTGCCATATATCTTTAAACACTCGCACTTACTTTATGTTAATTGTCGAAGCTTTCGCCTCACTTCTGAGGCCTCATCAGCAACTAAACATCAAATGTATTCGAACTTAGTTTTCGTCCTCTGATTGTTCGATGGTCAATCAGTGGCATTTAGAACACTTTCGACGTCACAACCCTCGAGGAACCTGTTGTTGTTGTTCTGTCTCTTTCTTGGTATATTTGAATTTCCCCATTCTTCTTTCGAATTCAGCGTAGGCAATAGTTCTTGAATATAAACTGCCTCTGAGACTTGTTTAAGCATTAGATCTCCTGGGCAAGTCGCTAATCGCTCTACTGTTATCTGTTGTCGTCTTCCGCCATGTTTTTCTTCCATATGCTTGAACAGAACAGAGTTTTCATCTTTCTTTTCGTATTTTTCTACATGTTCATTGATCCTTTCTTTTAAACTTCTGGCTGGTTCTCCGATGTACGATTCTCCACATGGTCCATCTTCTTCGCTTCCAAGGCATGATATCTGATATACTATGTCTCGAATTTTGCAGTTTGCCTCCGGATTCATTTTGCATACCTGGCAATCCGTTTCTTTGCATGTTCTGCTTTTGAATGGGTTAGATTTCACAAGTCTTTCCTTTATTGATCTTCCTGCTCTTTCTACAGTTTTTATTCTCAGTCCTGATTCTTTTAAGATTTTTTGGCATTCTTTCGCTAGTTCTCCGTTTGGGGTTGCGTCGACGAATAGAACCGTTTCATACCCTCCTTTTGTATACCATGTTCGTCTTTTGTTTATTTTCTCTTGCTCTCTTCTCCGAAAATTTTTTTGCTTTATGTATTAAGTTAGATGTCTTTAATACTAAAATCGTGATTTTTCTTTATCATTTTGTTGTTTGTTGTATGTCTCTGGACTAAGAAGATACGCATATTTCTTTGTATAAGAAACTCCTTATACGAAGCTCAGCTCTCAGATCGGCAAAAATTTAAGAAAGTCCAATGCTGGAAAAATATAACTTAAGAAACTATTTGTAAAGTAAATCTTTGGCACATTTTCACTTAATATTCACTTGTTCCAACATATAAATCGCGATGTACTGGAGTAATGTGTAAACACTGATTAGGCTACTGGCTACTCATCCAAAATTCTTAGTTTCCTACAAAACAAAACATGTACATGAATGGTCATGTGAATGGTCCTCAAAGAATTTCTATGTCACAAAATGAATAACCTACAGTATAAGAAATGTTGCTATGAAGCCAAGAACGAAGCTTCTAGTCCAGAAATAAATCTAACTGACAAATTTACCCTTCCTTTGACCCTCTCTTCCTCGCGTATGACAAATTTGAATGTTTTGGTTGATTGAACTTCACTGATTTAAACTTTTTGTAGATATTGAGAAGTTTCAAAACAATCGGAAAAATGTGATGTGCTCTCAGATTGACCTTTGTGTCAGTTACTGAACACCTGTGTGCGACTACTGCATTTAGATCAAACATTCCCAGTGTATGGATTTTGGCGTACATTCTTCCAAAATAACACGAATTTTCTGGTAATATGATAGCAAGAATTGCAACCAGAAGTAGGCCAATGCACTTATTTTCATATTATAGAAACTGCTTCAGAAACTCTGGCAGCCTCTTCCAGCAAAAAGAAACCCTGTGATCATAGGTCGATTCGAGGTTGAGAAACATTTCAACTTCTGCATGAGTTACAAAATGTTTCAACCAAAGAGTGCGTAGCTTACACAAACATGCTAAGATCTATCAGTTTTTAACGATTTTTTTCTTCCTTGTAGTCCTCTTCAATCACGAACCTTAGTTTTATGAAAATTGGGAAACTCTGTTGGAAACTTTCACTTAAAGAATTGATCTCAAATTTAAGAAACTCCGCTACAAAGTAATTAGTGTAAAGGTTTAGGTAATGTTTCTGAACAGCTGAGAGAATTGATAAATCCATGAATGAATGAATGAATGAATGAATAAATGAATGAATGAATGAGTAAATGAATGAATGAATGAATGGAAGAATGACTGAATAAATAAATGAATGGTACGTGTCAGGGGTAGGAAATCCAAGCCTTTGTGAACTTGTTTACGTGTAGTAGTGCCTTAGGCTTTGCGATTTTGCCTGCTTTAAGCACAAATGCACTACACATAGTTGATATGCAACTATTCTTTATAAGAAACCAAGGATTTGGGCCAGCACTGAAAGTTTCTTAAATTATCAGATTCTCAGTACTCAGAGTTTCTTACGAGTTTCTGAAAGGTTCCATAACGTTCTCTATGTGCACTAGCTATTCCTTAATTAATCCTTGCCAACGTTTATGTTCATTCAAGTACTTTCCAAATGATGTGATGCGGGAACGAAATGAAAATAGGGCAATTATGCCAGGGACTCCCTTTGTGGAAATAAATAGCTTCTTAAGTTATATCTTCCCAATACTAAAACTAGAGTTTCTTGATTTTTTTGGCAATCTGTGAGTTGAGTTTCTTATAAGCAGTTCCTTATAAGAAAGCTTTCGTTTTTCTTTGCGTGTCATGGAGTCGGGCTGACGCGCAAGGTCTCGCTGCATAAATGATGGGTGTTTAAAACTAAGAGGAACACCACAGCTGCGCTGTAAATCGTCAAAATCCAATTAGTAGATGAATTTGTTTGCATAAATGAAAAAGTTGTAGCTACCACAGTGACATAAAGTGGGAAATTGAATCGAATCTCCTCGGTGAGTGTGTAACACGAGGTTGGCCTAAGGCCATTCTGACCACGCTTTGCGGAATATGGATCAAGAGAAAGTTGCGAACATTGTTGCTGAAGCTATTAAAGCTGCCATTTCTGAACTGCCAGCTAAACAGGGGCGGATCCAGACCCGTGCAACTAGTGCAATTGCATCAGTCAGTTTTGCTAACTGTTGTGGTTTTTCCTCTACCAAAATAATAGAAATTTGTAAAGCTTGGATGCCTTTTTCTCTCGTTCATTTGCACCAACAGGCCACAACCCTTTAGACAAAACGAAGTAATCAAGAGCTGAGCTCATTGCTCTGTCATCACTCGCAGCTGCTTCTTTGCTACAAGATATGACATTTTGAAAGCAAAGTCGCAAACGAACAACAGAGTCACACAACAGAACAACCATAATGATAGTCTGAGTTAAATGTCATATCCTAAGAGATTCAGGTTCTTTGGAGATATGTTGCTCAATGGCATCTGGTGGTGCACTAGTATCAATCAAAAATTTTGACATTCGTTTGTTTTGAAACAAACGCGTGAGCCATTGCACTAGTCCCGAGACCTCTGCACAGTGAAAAATACTCAAGTTGCATCCCTCAACTGGTGCAACTCAAAGGTCAAGATTGCGCAAGCATCTATTCATCATTCATCCATTCAGAGATTTCGGGAATTCTGGCGCGAAAAATCAGTGTAAAAATTGATTGGTGCTGTCAACATGGACGAAATAAGGAATACACTTTGCGAAATTGTTTATCAAATGGTTCAGTTTCAAGTCTTTTAACTCTACGTGACCGTATTCGTGACAATTTAAAGAGAGCAACGAGCAAGAACAAAATTCGCAAAGACACAGCAGGCCTATTTGGAAGAGGAATTCATGGCCGCGATTTGGACGCCGAGAACCTGATTCCATCGCACAGATATGAGCAATTCTGCTCGAAGGACGATGAAATTGCTAAGAAAAGCGTTGACTTCGACTGCCCTGTGGTGGCTTTGAAGTGAGTTACAAAAAAATTGTTTGCTTTGCCTGCATAAGAATCAGGTTTCAAATCAATGAACTGAAATCAACTGCATTGGCTAGAAAAATAGGCCCATTATTTGGGGCATGAAAATGAATTAAAAAGTCTTCTACATATGTATGTGATATTTTCTTATTCTGGCCTTTTCCCCAAAGTGGATTTATATTATTACAACTGCCAGTAGGTTGATAGGAAATCAGTGAAGTTACAGTATGTTTTCCTGATGCTATTCCGTGGGCAGTGGGCTTTCTAAATTTAGGCTGCTAATTATATTTGATTGTTGAAGAACTGAAAATGAAGAAAGAGAGCCTTACAACCAAAGGTTGACTGAATGAAATACAACAGGGTAACTGCACCCCCTTAGCTTTTTTGCCTCAGGGTCAAGGACTGTATTTCAAGTTTGGAATTTTTGTAGATAAAGATACTGGATTGTATTTAGGGGTTTAGTTTTTCGTATTTTATACTATGATTGACAATGAAATTAAACGAAACATTATATTTGATGCTCTCTGGAGATGACCAAACAGCATTTGACTTTGTTTGTTCTATTTTAAACCAAGCTGATACATCCTTTGTTAGTTACTTTTAACTTTTTACCTTTGGCTTTTCTCTTTCTGTTCAGACCAAAACCTGATGGAAACTGCCTGTACAGAGCTTGCTCAAAATTAGTCTTTGGTGATGATCAGTATTGGTCATATTTGAGGGAACTCACCAGCTTGGAACTATTCCTGAATGCTAAATTCTATTCAAATCATCCATATGTTCAGGAGAAATCAAAGCATTTTTCAACAGAGAATAATGCATTCTCAGCTGTCATATCCAATGCAGCCCTTGGCAAAGGATATGATAGGAAGGATGCTGACTCAAGAGTTGAAGTTGTCAAACGTGAGGCATGTAGGAACTCTGTGCCTGGCACATTCTCCTCATTGATCTGTATGTTGGCATTATCCTCAGTCATTGGTAAAAATATCTTTTCCTTGTATCCAGAGGAAATTTCAAAAGAAACCAAGTATAGCCTTTGTAATAACGGTGTGATCAAGCCAAAAACATATCATGAAATGTTCAAGAGTCAATTTGATGAAAATCATAGAATTATTTTATTATGGACTAAGGATGGCAGCAGCTCATTTATACCTGGAACATCCGGAGAATTCAAGCCAAATCATTTTGTACCATTGATACAGCAACACCAAGAAATAAACATGCCACATACTGAACATTCTAGGTCCTTTTTGGCCAAGTCAAAGAAAGAGTCAAATTCTACAAATGCTGACCAGAAGAGGCTTGAAGACTTTTTTAAAGTTCATGATAAAGCCAAATATCAGGGTAGGTTGAAATCGAATAAATTAATATGCTTGTTCAGCCAACTGTGAGATGGCAAGATTCACATTCATTTGAACAATGAACATTTTTGTCCAGTTTTGATTTGAGACTATGAGAAGTGAATATTTTGCAAACTGAACAAAAACAGCTATCTTTTTCATCAAATTTTAAGCACCACAGGTCTATTGTCAACAGTATGAAGCTAGAATCTGGCCATCTCAATGCAATTTTGATCAGTTTTGACTAAGGTATACTGAAGGTAAAGTGGGTATTGTTGGTTGCTGAAAAACAGTAGATCCAGAACTGATAAATCAACATTGACCATTTCAAGGAGGGAAATTCAAATGGTTCTAGCTAGATGAAAACTCTGATCAATTTTTGACAACAAATTTATCCCAATTTTCCACACTACCCCGCATTTTACCCAAAACTTGCCCATTTTACCCCAGTAGACCCTAGTTATTCTTTATGTCCATTTGTAGATAAAAAACTGTGTGTCATTTTGAAAAATGCAAATGATGTAATACAACCAACTTTATTTTCCAGTACAATTTGTAAAGGCTGAAAATTTGATTGTTACAACCCTTTTGATCTTTAGATTTATGCCCTGCTGTTAAAGATATAAAAACTGAAGATGACGTCAATAACAAAACCTCAGGTAAGATCATTTGTTAACCGTTTATTTTGCATTTCGCTATTGTCTTTTAATTCAACTTCACCAGTAGTTTTGACCTGGTTTTGATATAAGTTAGCATTTGAAATCAGTAAATGAGTGAATCCCACCCTATTACAAGAAGTTAATCTAGCAATCCAATTCTTTTCATCTTTTTGGATGGTAGAAATGTGAATTTTGTGTTCTTTACAACGAGGAATTGGTAAATGTGTTTCCTTGCTCATGATTTCATCTTACATGACTGGCATACTAACTAATACCTTTTATTGTCACAATATTTGCAGTATGATCATGGCAGTAATAGATAAAAATTCAAATACTAAAATTCTTGAAAATTTGTGCTGGGTGGCTAAAAGAATAGAAGGCATATTAGTATGACTGTTGCTGAATCTATTACCACTTTTGAATTAAAGTTTGTGCCAACCAGTACAAGACAGTCAATCTTTATGGTAAAATGGTAAAAATAAAATGAACTTAGCATCTTTTGTGTTGTTTTTTGTGTTACATTTCTTTTTACTTTTGTAAATTAGGTTTCACTTTTTAGGTTGTATATTTATTGTAAGTAGTTTTTAGATGTTTTTATTCAGTTTATTGTGAGTTTTTATGTGGAGGGCCCCTTGAAAATCAGTCACTATGGTGAAGGGCCTCCCTCCTTAATAAATTGAAATGAAATGGAAATCAAATGAAATGACAGTTGTTGGCTTTGAAGTTTTGGTCTAATACTTTGAAATTTGTAACCAGCAAGTAGTTGCCAACCATAAAACCATTTTTCTGCAATTGGTTTTTTGAGGATTGCTCATGAATTGCAAATTCATTCAAATAACTTTCCTCATAGGTTTGGCTTTCAGACAAAGTTTGTTCTAGAATTGATTATAGAATTGTTTATTATTGGCCCTGCTAACACCTTTTACTTTTTTGGGCCACTTATTATTGATTAAATTCAAGTCTTGGTAATTCTCACAGAGTCTGGAATGAAACACAAGATCAACCAGTGTGATTCCCTTGTTCCAACCAAACGGTTGAAGTTCATGACTACTGATGACGGAGAGTGTAAGGTAGATCAAATGGATGCGAATGAGCTGGATATTGGTAATTTTGCAAACACAGCAAAAGAATTAGGTGATGATATGCGGATGAGGTTGTTAGAGCAACACTGGAAGCTTTCAAGCTCATTTGTTTTTCCCAGAAAGAAATATGGAGTCAAAAAAGTCTCATACAGGCAATTTAATTTCAAGTGGCTTGACAGATGGGGCTGGCTTGCCTATTCTAGAAAGTTTGATGGGGCATTTTGTGCTCCATGTGTTTTGTTTGGACACGAAAGTGGCCATAATGGACAAAAGCTAACAAAACTTTATAAAGAACCACTACAAAACTGGCAAAGTGCTGTATGTAGACTGGACGACCATAACGAAAATTCAAATTTTCACAAAACATCGATGCTTCGTGCTATGAATTTCAGAAAGGTGATCCAAGGAAAGTCAGAGGCAATTGACCAACAGCTGGATAGAATGCTGAATGCAAGGGTTGAATGCAATAGGAAGATACTTGCTTCAGTCATGGAAACAGTTGTGTTATCTGGAAAACAAAACATTTCTTTAAGAGGTCATCGAGATGACTCTCAATATTATGATTCTAAAAATCCATGCAATTTCCAAGCACTGCTCGACTTTCGAATTAGTGCTGGTGATAATGTCCTGAAGAAGCACTTTGAAACTGCCCCCAAAAATGCAACATACAGATCAAAAACCATCCAGAACAAGTTAATTACGATCTGCGGTCATCAAATTGAACAATGCATAAAGGAAGAAGTCGAACAATGTAGATTCTTTTCTATTTTGGCAGATGAGGCCTCTGACTGTAGAAGAAAGAGCAAATGGCTCTCATTATCAGATATGTGGCTCCAGATGATGAAATAACTGAACGCTTTATCCGATTCATACACTGGGATGATGGCTTGTCAGGTGATTCTGTCACAGAAAATTCTAGAGGGAATAAAGTCAATTGGATTACAGATTGAGGATTGTAGGGGTCAGGGTTACGACGGTGCAAGTGCCATGTCAAGCATAACGAAAGGAGTCGCTGGCAATATACTTAAGGTTAATCCTAAGGCAAAGTATATGCACTGTGCCAGTCACCGTTTAAACCTATGTGTTGCCAAATGCTGCAAGATTAGCGTGGTATCAAATGCGCTAGATAACGCCAGGTCTTTGATATCCTTTTTTAGCCAATCAACAAAACGGTCAGCTCTGCTAAGTGAGAAGTTGTTGAAGTATGGGGTGCGAAAATCAAAACTAGCCGATCCTTCATTGACTAGATGGATTGCTAGGATAAGTTCATTGGATAGAATAATTGATGGACATGAGGCCATAGTTGAGACCTTGGAAGAAATGAAATTCAACATTCATCGGGAATGGAATCCACCAACTCCAGGAGATGCTGCCGCCTTGCTTGCATTGTGCTCCTCTTTTGACTTTATTGCTGCATTTGCAATAACGACAGGTATCCTTGATTACTCAATGTTGCTTACTAGACGATTGCAAGAAAGAAGAATAGATGTTTTGAAATCACTATAACAAGTAAACCTCCTTAAATAGACCTTGAAAGACCTTCGTGCAGGTGTTGATACCCTACATAACAGACTGTACGGCAATGCATTAAGAATGGCAGAAAAAGTAAATGTCAACGAGAGCACGCCTAGAGTTTGCAAGGTACAAATGCATCGAAACAACCACCCGTCGACGTCACCAAATGAATACTTTCAGCGCCAAATTACCATTCCACTGCTTGACCACCTCTCTGCAGAAATTGATTCTCGCTTTGATTTTGAAAACTGCATTTTCTTGAAAGGGTTTTACATCGTCCCAGGCCTATTTTTGGACTGCCTTTCAGAAGTTGACTGGAAAAAGGAGTTTCTTAGTTTTGTTGAAGCGTACAGAGATGATATCCCTTCTTACAGTAGTACCGTTGCAGAGATCGAATTGTGGGAAAAATTTTGGAAGGGAAATATTGAAGCAAAGGTTCCCAAAACAATTGGAGAATCTTTAAAATTAGTCGATAAAGTTGCTTTTCCAAATGTTTACACATGCTTAAAGATCCTTAGCGTCGTACCTGTGACAAGCTGTGAATGTGAACGTTCAATTTCAGCTTTAAGACGAATGAAAACATGGCTTCGAAGTACAATGGGGCAAGAACGTCTGAACGGAATAGCATTGATGCATATAAACAGTGATATCAAAATAAATGTCGAGGAAGGAATAAATGAATTTGCCAGATCAAATAAAACCAGGATGCGTCTTTTGGATGTATTTGAGGACAAAATAGACACTGAGGACAGGGAAGCTGCCATTGGAGAAGAGTTCTAAAATGATGAAATGAAGTGTAATGTAACTTCTCTGAGGACGTAAGTTAATACATTTTGCACTCATTTGTGTCCATCAGATATGTAAAACAACATCACATATTTTAACGCTGTTGTGAAGAACAGACACCGATGAATCTTTAAGATTTTGAACCAATTTGTCGGTCTGTGGTTTAGATGAAATGCATTTTTCACAAAGGTACTATTGTGTAAGATTAAAAGGGTGTTGCCTTGCATAATGGGCGTCACCCTGCGTAAAAAGGCGTGGTCTTAGATAAAAAAAGGGCGTGGTCAAAAAAATTTTCCGGATCCCCAACATCATCGCAGCTTTGCTGCAACTTCGCGCCTTCGGCGCTCAGAGATGCATTAGTCAGGATTTGGGCTGAATTCGCCCCTGCAACTAAAGATCGTATGAAAGATTTGTTGACAGCACTTGAAGTCAAGATAAATGAAACCATATGTGAGCAAATACAGAAAGCAACGGATCCGTTGCATGCGAAAATTGAGCAACCTGAATTGAAGCACAATGTTTACGAAGCTCATTTTGCTGCCCTAGAGCATCGGCTCAACATGATTGAGCAACGTTCTGATGATGCTGAGCAGTACAGCCGTAGATCTTGTTTGAGAATCTACGGGATTCCTTTGCCAAAAAAATCTCATGAAGACGCCTCCGACTGCAAGAAAAAAGTTAAAAAAGTATTCAAGGAGATCGATGTGGAGGTACCTGACGACGCCATTGACAGGGCACATCGCATTGGAAAAAAGGTTAAAGACAGGGACACCGGAGAGATAGGCCAAGCAATGATAGTGAAGTTTTTATCTTGGAAACACCGTTCTTCTGTGTACAGAAATCGAAAGGAGTCAGACGATAAACTGATTTCCCTGGACCTTACAACGAAGAAAGCCAACCTCCTAGGCTTTGCAAAGGAAAAGGCCAAAGAGTACCACCAAATTGAATTTGTTTTTGCAGACATTAACTATCGCATTGGTCTCAAAACAGTTGAGGGTATTTTTTTATTCTTTAACAATGAGTATGAATTCAAAGAAATACTGGAAGGTATGAGTTAAATTATTTCAACTTTAGTGTAATGTAGTTGCCGTTGAGTTGTGTAGCTGAACGCCGTTGATATTTTGCCTTGGATCCACTTCCCCCCTCTCGTAAGGCTCAAAGTATCCACTAGCAGACATCTAGTCTTAGCTGAGATAGCTTTTTTTGTGGAAGGTGGAAGCATGGAAGGCTGAAAAACTACAGTCATAAATTTTCTGACTGTTTCCAAATTTCGCCCCTCCCATAAGACTTTAAACAATCATTAGCATACTTGCAATGTTGGATGTGGTACCATTTTGTGGAAGGTTTTAATTTACTCTACCAAAGAGGAAAAAGATTTTTTGTCTCTCTCCTTGCGTCATTCCACATTTCTCTCCTCTCTCTCTTTCTAACAAGAACTGTATTTTTTGTCTCTTTGCCGCAAAACCCCTCTGCGAAGTTATTTTTCCCATGAACTGGGTTTACCAAGAGAAGTTTGACGTATCTTGTAATGTTAGGCTACAATCCTGGCCATAAGGTGTTGAGAAAAAATCGACTTTCCCCTGTTTTTTAGACCTCACTACCAAAATACCGTCGAACTGTTCACTTCCCCCCCCCCCCCCCATCTCAATGTTGTTTTTTTATCTTCAGAAGATATGGCAGTTATCAGATTTTAGGATATTTTCACAAACAACATTGAATTGGAGGAGCGGGGGGTTGCCAAATGAAAAAATTCGAGATTTTCCAAAGATTCTCAACACTTATGGCTAGGATTGTAGGTTCGCGCTGGGTCTTTTGGGTCGTTGGGGTCGCGCGGGGGGCCCAAAAGTCAAAGACTCTGAGTTTGAGTCCTTTGTCTTTTGGGTCTTTCTGGGAGGCCTTGGCGGCCCGGGAGACCTAGTGTGAACCAGTCTTTAGGAAACATCTCACCTGCAGGTTTGTTATCTTTGCCATATTATCAAATTCCCAGGTTGATACATACCGTTCACTGTTTTGAATGATCTGTTAAGCTTTCCATTCGATAGAGATTCCTTGTATTCCCATACGGATATATGAACAGTTCATCCAGATGTAATTTCTGGTCCACTGGTTAATTGTAAACAAATCCCTATTCAAGTGCATCTTTAAGAGTCATCCCTTGATTGTTTCCTGACACCTGTTATCAATTAGCAGCCCTTTAGGAATTGCAGAGCCCCTGCTGATGATTACGCTTACGATATTTGCTGTTTGTTCTATGTTGTTTTGTAACTTTAAGATTGTATGTTTTGATTATCTGTTTTTCTTTTCTTTATGCCTTTTCAATGGTGGTTGCACTGTGAAATTTTACCCCTTAGGACCAGCGAGAGGATTCCTTTATGATGATGCCGGTTGATATCAATCAATGGCGAGCAACAATAGGGTGCTTCCGTGTAGTCAGGCATAATCTGTCCCCAATGAGCAAAAATTTAAAGACACTTTCACTTTTTCTGCAAATTCTTAAACTACATTGGTTTTGCTACAATTTCATTGCAATCGCTGTTATAGCGATTCCCTTAACATTAACAATGCAGTTTTTTGCAGTGCACTTTGCGGCAACACAGTCATGTTTCTTGCCTTTGTTCGTCCGCGTGCATCACTTTGCGGAGATGGTACTTTACATGACTGTAGAACTTGTCAAGCGAATCCCATTTGGTTTCATTGTTATCATTCGCTACAAGTACTTTCATTCAAAGTACGCTTATTTTCACATTGCATGTCTGGCTTTTTACGCATTGCATATAAAATGGTTGGTTCTCAGGACAATTCTGCTCAGCGGTGATATAGAAACGAACCCCGGTCCCGAGACACTTGATTTTTGTACTTGGAATCTGAACAGCATTACTGCGTATGATTTTTTACGCGTGTCCCTGATCGAGGCTTACAACTCGGTTTATAACTATGACATGATTGGAGTGGTTGAGACCTACCTTGATAGCACGATCGAAGAAAGTAGATTGGCACTAGAGAGCTATACTTTTATCCAAAGTAACCATCCACATGATATCAAAAGGGGTGGTGTTGGGTTATATATCAAAGAATCTCTTGCTTCACAAAATCGCTCTGACTTCGTGACTCTCCCTGAGTGCATTGTGTGCGAGATCCAATCAAATAGAAAGTAGTACTTTTTTGTCGTAATTTATAGGAGTCCAAGTCAAGACCAGGGTGAGTTTGATGATTTCATGATAAACTTCGAACTGCTGCTATCCAAAATAAATGCTAAAATCCCTTCTGCGTGATTATCACTGGCGAATTTAACTGTCGATCATCACAGTGGTGGGAAAATGACATTGAAAAAAACGAAGGAAGAATATTTGAACCCTTCGCTACTCAACTTGGCCTTCACCAATTAATCTCAGAACCAACTCACTTCATGGGTGATTCCAAATCTTGCATTGATTTAATTTTAACTGATCAGCCCAATCTCTTTATTGAATCCGGTGTTCGTCAATCATTACATGAACAATGTCATCATCAAATCGTTTATGGAAAATTGTCTGTGTCAAACATAACAACGCCTCCTTACACCAGTAAGGTTTGGTATTATGATAAGGCAGACTTCGTCGCGATCAGGAAAAGCATTGAAATGTTCGATAGGCAAGAGCATCTTGACAAATTAACATGCCCCAATGAACAAGTCAAATTTCTTAATGAAGTTCTTTTGAACATTTATTCCAACTTTATACCGAACAAAGTTAAAACCATTCGACCTTGCGAAGTACCCTGGATAACCAAACCCGTTAAAAATTTTCTCAGGAAAAAGAACCGAGCCTATAAAAACTTTGTGAGGAGGGGTCAGCCTGGACTTGCTACAAGTCTCTCTCTATTCTCAGCATATATTTCAAGGTGCAAAATGCGAGGGCGAGGGCAATGGAAGGAGCACCTGTCTTTCCTCCCTGTTTCTGCTCCATGTCTTGTGATGACAAGAGAGAGACTTGTAGCAAGTCCAGGGTCAGCCTGACGACAGGCTTGAAGGAATAAAAAACATGATAGCTGAAGGCTCGAAATTGATTGAAGATGCAAAGCGTAATTATTTACTTAAGGTTGGGAATACATTAGCAAACCCTGAGACATCAAGCAAAACATATTGGACTTTGATTGCCAATGTCCTAAACAGGGTAAAGATCCAAATAATACCACCTCTCTTAGAAAATGGATTGTTTATAACTGATTTCACTGAAAAGGCGCAAATTTTCAATAACTATTTCATACTTCAGTGTACGACAGTTGACACCGGCAGTGAAATCCCGCAACATATTCCAGCAGCTTTTACTCTGATAAATGACTTCGCTATTTCTGATCAAAAGATACTGAATATCATTAGATCACTTGATCCTAATAAAGCTCATGGTTGGGATGAAATATCTGTGAGAATGATGAAGTTAAGTGACGCTGCACTAGTTGTTCCACTAAAGATGATATTCACAAAATGCTTTAAGTGTGGTCTCTTTCCCCAAATATGGAAATGTGCAAATGTGGTGTCTGTGCATAAAAAGAATGAGAAAAATCTGAAAGGTAACTACCGTCCCATTTCTCTTCTTCCTATTTTTGGGAAGATTCTTGAAAAGTTGATATATGATTCCTTATACACTCACCTTGTCTCATGCGAGCTTCTTAATCCAAACCAGTCAGGTTTTCGTCCAGGTGACTCGACAATTAATCAACTAATATCGATAACGCACACTATCTTTAAAGCATTAGACCGTAATCCTCCGCTTGATGTTCGTTCTGTTTACCTTGATATTTCGAAAGCCTTCGACAGAGTATGGCATGATGGTCTTGTATATAAACTTAAACGATGTGGTGTATCAGGACAACTTCTTTCTCTTATTTAAAGTTTTCTTAGTGATCGAAAACAGCGAACTGTTCTGAACGGGAAAAGTTCTATTTGGGGAGATATCTCAGCTGGAGTACCGCAAGGGTCTATTTTAGGACCCTTGTTTTTTCTTGTATATATAAATGACCTAACTGAAAACTTGAAGTGTAATGTGAAACCCTTCGCTGATGATACGTCGTTATTTACGGTCGTTAAAAACTCCAGTACAGCTGCCGAAGCTATGAACCATGACCTGGAATTGATAAAGCAGTGGGCTCACGACTGGAGGATGTCATTTAATCCTGATCTACAAAAGCAAACTGTTGAAATAATATTTTCAAGGAAAAGAACTAAAATTGACCATCCAGGGATTCTTTTTAACAAAACACCTGTGAAGAAAGTAGACGAGCACAAGCATTTAGGGCTTGTTCTAGATTCTAAGTTGTCATTTTCTGCCCATATCAAAACAGCAATCACAAAATCACGCAGGGGTATCGGTCTGCTGAGATGTCTCTCGAAATATCTCCCGAGACATACACTGAACGAATTATGTAAACTGTAAGTTCGACCTCACCTGGACTATGGTGACGTTATTTACCACATTCCTGCAAAAGTATGTGAATTTAGTGGCAATGTAACTTTGCCAAGTCTCATGGAGAAGTTGGAGTCTGTTCAGTATTCTGCTGCTCTAGCTGTATCTGGAGCATGGAAGGGAACGTCGAGAGAGAAGCTGTATGCAGAGCTTGGCTGGGAATCGCTATCCTCTCGTAGGTGGAGCAGACGCCTTATATTATTTTACAAGTTTATAAATAATCTGAATCCTCAATATACCACAGTTCCTATACCACCACAACCTCAGTCCCGATGCTCTCTTCGCAAACAGGAAGCCGTCGGGCGAACAAGGACGGGAACAGAAAAATTTCAATCCAGCTTCTATCCTCACTGCTTATCTGAATGGAATAAGCTTGATCCGGAGATCAGACTTTTGCCTTCTATTGCTGCTTTTAAAACAAAGCTGCTATCTAAAATTCGCCCCCTCCCGAAATCTGTCTTCCGAATACATGATCCAACAGGACTAGCGTATCTTACCCAGCTTAGGGTTGGTCTCAGTAAGTTGAATTTTCACAAATTCAAACACAATTTCAGAGATACTATTAATCCAATGTGCCACACCAACGATGGCATCGAGGATACGGAACACTTCTTGTTGCTCTGCCCTTCTTTTGAAACACCAAGTAGAGATCTTCTCGCTGGAGTTTCTGCCTTGCTACGACCACTTGGACATACCAATCTTTCAAACGAGTTTCTAATGCAGATCTTATTGTATGGTGATAAAGATTTTACTGATGGCCTTAATAGAGATATACTTTTGTTAACTCTATGCTTTATCCATAAAACTGGTCGGTTTGATTAGGAATTGATAACTTTGCAATTCAACCACCAACGTCCCTTTTAATGTAAATGTTTTATCTTCGTTTTGTTATCAGTTACGATTACAGTAAAAACCCGCGTATAAGAACCTAGTGATTAAGAACCTACAGGCTGAAAATTCTGAAATTAGACCCCAAATAAATAAGAACCCATTCAGCCTGAAATTTGAAATAGGTTCTTATTCGTGGAGATCATCAAACTAAATCAAAACTCTAGTTGCTTTGTCATTGAGCTTATACATACTGATTCTGTGATGTGTGCAAATTGCAAAGAGCTCTAAAGATGCTTTGAAAGCTTTTCCTTGCATTCTGTAAAATTTCTGATTCTTCCACAAACTGATGTTTTGAATAAGGGCTCATGAACTCAGGTGTCTCTCATGGGCTTGAAGTCTCAATCTGAACAAAATAAATACTTGGAAGCCCTGAATGAAATAAGAACCAATTTAAGAACCTGAACAGCCTTATTTCCTACTAAATACTAAATACATAAGAACCTAATCAGGCTGACTTCCAAAATTGTAGGTTCTTATACGCGGGTTTTTACTGTAGTATGTGTGCTCTTTTTGTCTTTCATGTCGTTACGCATAGTGCTATGTTCGTGTTTTCTGTTTTATGTTGCCATGAGGTAGTCGTAGTTTTTCGCTCCAAATGGTATTGTATTAGTAGTAGGGTATAGTATTTTGTAAGTAGTGTCGTTAAGTATTATGTTTTGTAACTTTCTAGATTGAATGTAAAAAAAGATTCGTGTAGCCTGTAAGGCATCTTCGAATCAATTTCGAGCATTGAGGAGTGCAATGCGAGGAGCCAGTGCTCTGTGATAGCAGAAAGCATTGAAATATTGGCCAAAATTCTCAATTGGAAAATTTTAATTCTCCCTTCAGAGGAAGCAAATTGTCCCACCTTGCAACTATAAGTCAGAAATCGTTGAGCTTCTTCCCACGTGACGAGTTGTTTTCGCGCCGTTTTATGAAGATGTCAATTTCACCTTCTTCATAAAATTGTTTTCAAGACAAGAATAGCAGGTGTTGGAAGTTGAGGCTGCGAGGAGAATGATTTTATGATTAGTTTACTGCATAATGGTTTGTCTGCATACACTAAACAAATGGAGTATGGATTAATAAGCATTCGTGGCAACTCTCGGGTAAGTTTCGATTTGAATTCTTCGTAAAAAGAACCACAAACTTTGCCTTCATTCCTTGACCAAACTAGGCCAACGTGACTAAGGATTTTTGAAATCGATGATGTGCTGTTCTTGAATATCAAGTTTACTGTTTATCTGCAAAATATTTGCTTCTTCCCGTGTTTTTAGCCTATGTTTAGACAGTAAAAACGCTTGCATCGATTTCAACATGGCGTAATTTCATGAATATTTGGGATATCAGGAAAGTGCGCAAGGAAAATGTGCTCTCAGGCTTGCTGAACACGTACGAGAAAAAAGATTTCGAAAATTTTGTAACCGATTTTACACCGGGCTTTTTTAGAGGGAAGGGGTAAAAACGGGCCAAAAGGGGCGTTTCTTGTCATGTGATCACAAATTTTCGAACGGCATTGGCTTTCAAGGTGTGAAAATTTTTAGGGTGTGTCTGTGCGTCAGCCAATCAACGATCTGGAGCCTTTGCTGGTAACAACAGAAAAATCCTGAGAAAGGGACCTACTTAATACACATGTCTTAAGGCTGATTTCCACTAGGTAGAATTTCCCGAGCGGACTGAATTTGACACAATAAAACGTTCGTCACGCGTAACATTCTTTTCAAATCCAAAGCAACATTTTTCACACGTAAACAAAGGATTTCCTGTCCAATCGGAAAATTCTACTGAGTGGGAATAAGCCTTTACACCTGGAATAAAAAAGGTCGGGTCGGCAGCACAAAGAGAAGTAAAGCAAAAGCCGACAGAGAGAACTTGGTGGACTTGAAGTGGGAGCCAGATGTACCGCTGTCTCAACAAAAGTCATAAACATCAAACTCTAAACAAACATAAAGAAACCCGCTCCAAAAAAGAGCAGAAAGATAAAGCGATAGAAAACTTAACGAGAAACTCCAACTTTATCCACAGGACCGCCCGCCATATTGGGATGCCAACATGACTAGGAGACCTGGCGACGAGGCTTAAGAAACACGACACGCCTAACCCAACAAAAATAAAAGATAAACAAAAAATAAACAAAGCTTATGCAAAAAGTAAATAATAGCAAATAATCTTTTGGCGAAGCGAAAAGATTAAGAGCCCACAAGTCTGACATCGAGTCCCTTCGGTACAAAGCTATCTAGCAAAATCAAACAAAGTCAATGAAAATGGTGTAAATGACGACACAGAGACAAATGTTGTTGGGCGAAACGCTAACACACAACCAATAGTTGGTGAAAAATCTTCGAGCTTCGAGACAACCACGCCCTCCCATCCTCCTGAATGTCCTGCACCGAAAATTCCCGTCATCAACTCCACTGTACCTGACTCTCGCATATACGAAACTGCTGGTAAGCTAGCTGCTACTGTCGCAAATTTACATCGAATAATTGAGAGGGAAAGGGAGCTAAATCGGAAAATTATGGAAGAAAATTTCACCTTAAGGCATCAGGTTGGTCTAGCAAACGTTGCTAAGGAAACGGAAATGAAAGAACAAGGGGGCAGTCGAAACAATGGAGACGCAACAGAAGTAAAGAAACCACCTTTTGTGTTTGAAAGTATTGAAGTTAAAAGTATCGACCAAGATAGAGGAAAGAAAAAGAAAAACAAAAAACGAAAGAACAAAGGGATCAACAATAAAAGTACCAATGCTTCTGAAAACCAATCCCAAGCCATAAGCCAACCCTCATGTGCGCCTGAAAACAATGCTGCAACAGCCAATGCTGAAATAGTTACTAAAGATAGCCACTCGCAAGAGAATAAAGAACAACTCCCAACGGACAGCAATCACGAGAGCAAGCCAAGCACAGAGAAAGTCGAAAGATATCAACAGGTTCGTCGTACTACTGTAATCATTGGTGACTCGCTTGTGAAAAACGTTGAGGGTTGGAGAATGACAAAAAGATGCGAAAGGAATGAGAAAATTCACGTAAAAGCCTTCAGTGGAGCCACTGTTAATGACATGAAGCATTATTGCAAGCCCACAGTGGAAAGCAAACCTGATGCTGTAATCCTACATGTTGGAACCAATGACTTACGTAACAAGAATCAGTCAGAAGTCATGCTCGCACAAGAAATCGTTTCGCTGGCCGCGTCAATACAGAAAGAGAAAAGTGATGTCACTATTTCTGGATTAGTTGGACGAAATGATGAACATGAAGATAAAAGGAGAAGGGTAAATCTTATTTTAGCCGATTTGTGCCACGAAAAAGAAATCAATCAGGTACGTGGACCACACTAATATAGATCCTCTTAAACACTTGAATCGAAGTCATGTTCATTTAAATCGCAGTGGGGACATTATCTTTGAAGACAATCTTTTTAATGCTTGTAAAAATTGACTCACTAGGCCTGGCTGTTCCGGTCGACTCGGACAGAACCAAGGTGAGAAAAAACTAGATAACACCCTAACAGATATTTGTCACAACGATGCCTTATCCCCACATGATCTGAGTCGTACCAGGCAGACTAATGATTCTGATAATGTAAATTGTTAATGAGGGCACGGATGACGACCAATCTAATGAACATGATGATGCAACTGCCTCCCTGAAAAATATCAGATTTAAAAATAGCAATGGTCTCATCATAGCTTTTCTTAACATAAACTCTATTAGAAACAAGATTGAATTTCTGATACCATTAGTATCAGACTATGTTGATGTACTCATCATTGCAGAGACAAAAATTGACAATACTTTTACAACCAGTCAGTTCATGATTGAAGGTTTTATGAAGCCATTTAGGTATGACCGAAATCGGTATGGTGGTGGTCTTTTGGTCTATGTGAGAGAAAGGGCACCAATCAAAGAGCTAAGAAGCTACAAACCACCAAATGATATTGAATGTAGTTTAATTGAGCTTACTGTTAAAAAGCAAAAATGGATTCTCATCTCCATTTACCGTCCACCATCTCAACCTGAACAATATTTCTTTTGTGAAATTGGTAAAGCCCTTGATCATTTTTGTACAAAATATGAGAACATCATTCTAATCGGAGACTTCAATTGTGAAGCTGAGGAGGACGTTATCAGTGGTTTCATGGACTTGAAGGGCAACCCTCTCTAATATAATCAAATATAAAAAACATATCAAAAGACAACATAATACAGCTAATACAGACAGCTATAACAGTATGTGTGCTATTGAAGTATCAAATCTACCTTTCTCTCTCTCGCCGTTCATGCAAACTGCTGCTCGTGATAAACCCTTCTCTATTTCCCGTTCAACTTGAAAGAATATCTTTTCCACTTCTTCCTTTGCGTGCTCATCATTATCATCAGGTGAACTTCGGCCTAGACGACAAAAAACATTTTTGACCCGCGAAACTAACTGCTGCGGGGCTGAGCAAAGCTGCATTACTAATCGCATTCAATCAAAATTATAGAGATTTTTGCAGCCTTCACGGAGATCAGACATGTGGTTTCAAAGTTTGCAAGATCTGACCATTGCTACTGAAGACGCACGATTTTTAAAAATCTTTAACAAATGATTTAAAAAAAAGATTTCTAAAATTTTTGAAAAATGAAGAGGCGCGATTTTCAAAAAATGAAACTGCTGAACTGAAACACGCGATCGCCAACGCTTTGGGGGACTGCAGAAAAAGAAATAAAGGTCAAAACATCGGACAAAGTAACAAAGAACTCGATTGGGGTCGGCCTAATATAATGCCATCCATCGAAGCAGAGAAAGTCACTGTCATAGGACAAGTTAACGGTTCCCATAAAAGCTTGCGTAGCTGTTTGTAATAATAATAACCATCATTTCTACATCACTTTTTGGATTCAAGGCTTCGTTTATAGTCATTGCCTTGCGTGTCTTTCTGCCTAATCACTGCAGTTCAGGCCTAGTCCAGTTCAAAATTTCCGCCCCGCATCGTATCACGTGGGCAATATCACAACAACGGTTTGATTTGATTTTTATTTATTTATACAGGGTAATACATTCAGTGATTAATAAGAAAACTGATTTACAATGTGCCCTGTCTAAAAAACCTACGTTAATCTACTTACAATTAAATAACAAAAATAAGCGAAAATTAATATGCAATATATTCTGGTACGAAAAGAAAAAGTTTGTTGCTGTACAAGAACTTTCACACCCTTTGATTTTTCAAAGATTGTTTCAGCAAATTTTTGAATGTAGCCAGTGAAGGGGCATTTTTTATTTCAGTGCTTAATTTATTCCACACAGTCCCACCTCTATATGAGAAACTACGTTGCCCGTAAGAGGTTGCAAAGCGAGGTATTCTAAGATCAGTGTCGGTATTACGGAGGGATCGTGAACTGTTTTCCGACAATTTTGTAAACATTAGCTGCATATATTCAGGAGCTAATCCATGGAGAGACTTGTAAACTGTAGTTGCAGTTTCAAATTCGATCATTTCTTTTATAGTCAACCACCCTAGGGTTCCAATCAAAGGAAGAGATGATGCATCGTAAGAGCTGCTGGTAACGATTCGTGCGGCACGGTTTTGCAGCTTTTGCAGCTTATCAAGCAGGGTTTCTCCACAACAACCCCACACCGAGCAGCAGTTTCTGAAATGCGGTTCTACTATACTTGTATACATGTTTTTTACTATTTCCAGTGGGAGATATTTTTTAGCATATTTAAGCATGCCCATTGCTCTGGAAATCTTACCTATAGCAAAAGTTATATGTTCTCTCCACTTAAGTTCTGAATCAATCTGAACGCCAAGATACTTATTACATCCAATCATGTCTAGGTTGTCCTCATGTTCATGTTCATGTTCATGTTCATGTTCATGTTCATTATAAATTCAAATTCTCTACCTACAACAACAACCAACTACTGCAAATAATAAATAACAAAATACAATATAAAGGCATACAATGAAGATTTAATAAAAAAAGAAAAAAAAGTAGGTAAGAGAATTCTTAAAGGAGGAACTCTCTCAGTAGTTCAACTGATCGAGGAGAGAGCCTAATATGTCCTCTAATATGTCCTCTAATATGATAATATGTCCTCTAATATAATATGTCCTCTAATATTCTAATATGTAGAATCTAATATGTCCTCGTTTATATGGAGATTGATCTTAGGGGCTCCATTGTCCATATGATGTTTTTTCAAATTACTCGAGGAACCAAGGATCATGCTTTGCGTTTTGGCTACATTAAGGGATAATTTATTACCTCCCAACCAAATCTGTAGCTTCTTAAGATCTGAATTAACTGCTTCATTTATCTCGGCTATAGATTTTGATGAGTACGAAATGCTTGTGTCGTCAGCATACATGGTCACTTTTGTGCTTTGCAACGGTATGGAGCAGGCAGAGAAGAAACTGTGCTGAATGACGTCATCGAGAAATTTGAGATAAGGAAATGTCTGGATAGATAAGCCTTTTCAAAAAATATATCAACAGTTTAAGGCCCAAAGAAGCAAATATCAAGTGTTGCCTAATTTCGGGAACTGTTACAGGGACCTAGGATGGCTCAAAGTTACGAATTTTCGCACATGCCTGCGAGAATAATATCGACCTTCAATATATGTTTTTCTCCACCAGTTACTCATGCTCACCATCACCTGGATCTGACGTCTAATATGCAGCAGACTTTGTATCAAATCGTTCTTATTATCCGTATGTGTTGTTTTTAGTAGTGTTGTTTAAGTTTAAGTAGTTTTCTTTCGATAGTCAATCAGGCACTTTATACATGTGAAAGTGACGATTTTTAATTGTCATTATTTAACAGCTTTCCACTAGATTGAAATGTTCTTATTTAATTTGTTGATTAACAAGGAACCACACATATTTACATGAAATTAGATAGTCAATGGATTGACTTTTCTTACGATGTTTACTCTTTAAATTCTTGAAAGACGGGTGTTTACTCATTAGATTCTTCTGCAAGCTGTTCGACTTTCGAGCGCGAATTTCGAGTTCGAAGCCCAGATGCTTGTACAGAGGATGGTTGGAAAGCAAATTGGCGATGACTACCCCTTGTTTCAGCATTAATAATTTCTTATTTCTAAAACTGACTTCAACTAATTGTATTACAGTTTGTCAAGGAATAAATGAGCTTCATTTTGATGTATGATAAAGTTCATTTGGAGCTTGGTGTGCTGCGTTAGAGAGCAATTGAAAGCCATAGTTCGGGATTTGCCTTTGGAAACATTCATTCCTTGTTAAAAATTAAACATAAGAACTGCACACAAACTGCGAACCATTAATCGGCGTTATGTGACGTAATATATTTGCCTCGACTTCAGATCGAGTAGGACTGGTTGCCTTGACTTCCAAATTCGAATAAGAAATGGCAGACCTGATGGAGGTTGGTGTGAAGACAATGCTTCTTTTTTCTACAATACCAGAGTTGAATACACAAAGAAACAACAATTATTCTATGAAAAACGTAAGTGATAATGTTTAACTTCATTCTGAAATAAACTTATCATTGAATAGGAGAGCCAGCTGTATTACGGACAAAGATGACATCTGTTATTTAGCCATTTGGGCTTCCTGTGCTCTGCTTTGCGGATTTCGTAAGGGCTACAATGCCCAACATGCATTGATACGGGCAACTGAAAAATGGAGAACGTGCCTCGACAAGGGTGGAAGAGTATACAAAAAGACAAAACAAAAGGAAATGAAGCGAGCAATTATAGGCCCATCACTTGTTTACAAATAGCATGGAAAATATTAACTGGTATATTAGCTGACGAGATATATTGTTTCATGGAAAAGAAAGCAATGCTACCTGAAGAGCAGAAAGGAGGCTGAAAGGGATCAATGGGGACGGCAGATTTATTATACATAGACAGAATGATAATGAAAGAAGTTAAAGCACGAAAGAGAAGTATCGCAGTAGCCTGGATTGACTATCGAAAGGAGTATGACATGGTGCCACATTCGTGGATTGTAGAATGTCTCAAAAGCATTGGTATTAATGAAGAAATAATTGTATTCATGAAAGAATGTATGAAATCTTGGAGAGTAGAACCGACAAGTGGAAATGATGTGTTGGGAGAGGTACAGATAAATAGAGGAATATTCCAGGGCGATTCGTTGTCACCATTACTGTTTATCATAGCACTGCTGCCCCTTACAAGTATTCTACGAAAGTCTAAACCAGGATACAAATTCACTTCGGGAGAGAAAATTAATCATCTGTTATTTATAGACGATTTGAAGATGTATGGGGAAAACGAGAAAGCACTTGATTCGCTCGTTCAGACAGTCAGAATATTCACAAGTGATATCAGAATGGAATTTGGAATAGAAAAATGTGCGACAATGATCCAAAAGAGGGGAAAAGTAGTAAGGTCGGAAGGTATTAAACTGCCAGATGAGAAGGTAATAAAATCGTTGCAAGATAACAAAGGCTATAAGTACCTTGGAATATTACAAGTTGACAGAGTAAGAGGGCAAGAAATGAAAGACAATATCACGAAAGAATATAAAAGAAGAGTAAGAAAAGTTTTGGAAACGAAGTTGAATGGAGAAAATATGATTAAAGGGATTAACATTTGGGCAGTTTCTTTGATAAGGTATTCAGCTGCCTTGTTTATTTTTAAATGATAAAAAACGAATAACAATATGAAATGTGACTAGTCGCCAACCCAGCGCCGCACGGATGATCACCCATGTAGAGTATGTCATAACGGAAAACATTTTCCCGTGTTGATGGATTTGGAGACATGTTGTAAAGTCTCGAGTATGCCAATTTAAACCTAAGCTGTCATGCTGGAGGCGTATGAGTCATCAAGCCAACCAACTGCGGACCCGCGTTTCGGATGCATTTTACGGTCGGGACGCGATGTGGTCCGCAGAGCATCCAGTAACCTCGTTTCCAAAGTTACTCTCTAACCTCCTTTGCATGACAGTAGGTTCGTAATTAGTCAAGACAAGAAAACTAGTCACGATGCACAAGGGATTGCACCCTAAGAGCAATACAAACAGACTTTACATCCCTAGAAAAGAGGGGGGCAGAGGACTTTTGAGCATAGAGGATACTGTTGATCTAGCAAAGCTTGGACTGAAAAGCTACGTGAGGAATAGCTGTGAAAGATTACTAGTGGCTGCAAGGCAAATAGAGGATTGTCAAGGAGAAGGTGTAGTAGACTTCAAGAATCGAAAGAAGATTGAAAGGCAACAGGAATGGAAAGACAAAACACTTCATGGCCAGTTTTTACGGCAAACGGATGATGAAGCAGGAAAAGAACGATGGATGTGGCTTAAAGGAACAGGAATTAAACGTGAAACTGAATCGTTAATCCTAGCAGCCCAAGAACAAGCGATAAGAACCAATGTTATCAAGGCCAAGATTGATAACACACAGGAGGAAAGCAAATGTCGTATGTGTGGTAAGGTAGATGAAACAGTAAATCACATTGTTAGTGAATGTAATATGCTAGCCCAAAGAGAGTATAAACGACGCCATGATTGCGTGAGAAGAAAGATCCATTGGGAATTGTGTCGAAAGTATGGGTTAGCAGCATCAGAAAGATGGTATGAACACCAACCAGAAACAGTTACCGAAAACGACAGCTGTAAGTTACTGTGGGACTTTAGTATTCAAACACACCATGTCATTCAAGCCAGAAGACCTGGTGTCATTCTTATTGATAAAGGAAAGAAAGAATGCAAAATAATAGAATTTGCCATACCGTATGATAGTAGAGTGAATGCAAAAGAGATGGAAAAAATAGAAAAGTATCAAGATCTAGCTCGGGAAGTACAGAAATTATGGAACATGCGAACAAAAGTCATTCCTATTATAATAGGAGCACTTGGGACAACCCCGAAGAAACTATCCAAAAGATTAGATGACCTTGGAATAGGAACACTAATTGTTGAACTGCAGAAAACTGTCATCATCTACTCTGCTAGGATCCTCCGGAAAGTGCTTGAAATTTGAGGAGTCTTGTTGACACCATGTTTTAAGCCGTCATCACCACTGACAAAGACAGTGTGCGACACGATGAATAACAATAATAATAATAATGGACACTTTCATTGAAAACAATTTAAAATACAATAAAAGCTAAACCTAGTCTATCCAGTCAACTCTCCAAATTGGGCATTGGTTGCATACTCACACAGTTCTATCGTTAAGATCAATAATGTCCTTATATACTACCATTAAAAGCTTAAAAGTTCGGGAGATGTCCGTTCTTTATTTCTTAGACAAAATATATAGTACGACGATCTTATACATATATTTGTTATTCTCTTGGTGAGGAACAGAATTTCATTCTCTGGTACCCTTATATATCGTAAAAGTTCGAAAAAGTTTCTACTGTCCTACTGTCATTCTCTATAAAACTGCAAGCACCCATGGACACATTAACATAACGAACGTCATCATATTTCGGTAGTAAGTTGGACTTCAACGTTTTGTATTTGTTGCGTTTTCTTTTGCTGTTTCCCTCCATATTTGTTTCAAAACCAATGGTAAGCTCTACGATGGTGACGACGTTCTGCTGAACAAGAACAATGTCACGCCTTTCATGATCACCTGTTACGATACATGGGGATGCAAAGGATGGTATATCCGCGTATACATTCTTGCAGAATCTAGACAATGTATTCGCTATGTAACTGAGGACGGAGTCATGTCGCCATGTGTATCTCCCTTGGTCAAGAGAACTCTTGCACCCTGCAACCACGTGACCCAGAGTTTGGTTGTGGTGGCACAGCTGACATGCCTTATTCTCTGAGTTACCCCACATAAACATGTTACTAATATTTGGCAGTGTATTGTTCAAGTATCTGATGGTAAAATTATAAATGGTTTTCGGCAAACTTTTTTGTACTGAGGTCCAAGCGGTTTTTGTACTTGCTAAGATAGAGTCCCAAACATGACGAATTACTAGTCCTTGCGTTGTGAGATTTTCTTTTATTTTGTTAGTGATGTCAGTTCCGATGGATTTAATGACATTCTTTGTACTATTGAAGGTGTCATACTGCTTACTTTTATCACTGGAAACTCGCATCAAGTGATTTATGTCGTGATTGCAAGAATTTTTCAAGCACTGTCTCATGACTACTTGGCACTGTTTGAATTTAGTGCTAATGTCCACACTCTTAAGACCAAACTGACTATTTGTCAACATGACGATAGACAATGTCCCGGATGCAGGGATTTCTAACCATCTACGGAGGTAGTTATGAGCAAGAGTGTCCAAATTGTTGATAATCCATGTTTGGTCGATATCAGCCATTGTCAAATGCCATGACAATTTGCTCATTAGATATTGAGAATACAGCCATACCTTATTTTTTGGATAAAGAGGTAGACTGTTGAACCTGTCCATAATTTGTGTTGCAATTTGTAATAACTCATCTTTATGTTTTTGATTGTCCATCTCAAAATTGAACCACCTTCCAAGGTATTAAAAACTTTCTCCTTCTTCAAGTGATCTGATAATGTTTCCGTTGGCATAGACTTTAGACTTGAATTGTACTGATTTAGACCCTTTCTTGCAAATACCGAATGACATACATTTATCCGTTCTGATTAACATGTGTGACCAGTTGCACCATCGTGTGAACATATTCAAAAGCACTTGATTTTCGTACTCATTAGATGTAGCTGCTACGGCGTCATCAGCAAACTGGAACCAGTTTTTTGAGTTTAAAATTTTGTGGTAGGCATAACCCATTTGTTTCAGTTCATCACTCTTTTCCAGGCTCTGAATAAAGGTGTTAAAGATCATATTGAATAAAGAGAGGGCTAAGACAATCACCTTGTAAAACACCCTTTTCGAACTTTATTGCTGGAGTTATGTAATCTTTAGTTATGTAAGCCACTGACGTTGTGAATCCATCGTAGATGTCCATGACAATGTCGATTATATATTGCGGTACATGATGGTACTCAAGAGTGCTTACAATAAGTCGATGATCAACCTCGCCAAAGGCATTCTTAAGATCGAGCAATGTTACAACTAAAGACTTTTGGTTTTTCTTGGCATGTCGCAACAAATAAGCAAGTTGTGATGTGTGCTCAAATGATCATGATACCTTTGGAGTAAAGCCCTTTTGAATGTTGCACTCAATAAAATCATTTGCTTTCAAAAACTGGAATGTTCTGTTTTGTATAAGAGAGGCATAAACCTTCAAGAAAACACATTGTAAAGTGATCGGCCTGAAATTTTTAGGATCATCATTCGAGCCTTTTTTATGAATTAAGACTGTGATTGCTCGCTTCCAATCAACAGGTGACTGTTTGCTTTCCCAGGCAGTTCTAATGATTTCTAGCAAATATGTACGTAGATAAGGACATCGCTTCAGTGTGATTATAGAAATCTGATCGAAGGGGCAGGCAGCACTTGCTGTTTTCATTCTCCCAATAACTTTATTCAGTTCTGCATAAGTTGGTGAGTTGCAATTGAAATACTTTTTTGGATTGTCATAACTTGGCATCCAATCGGGCTTGGTAAAGTTACCAGGAGATCTCTTCTTCTTGAATAATTTACTAAAATATTCGAAACAAGTTGCTTTCGAAAATGATGGCACCAACTCAGTGACTTTTTCAAGTTGTTTTTTAGCATATTTCCAATAATTTTGCTCGATTTGCTTGTCATGGTCAAAAGATACAGGTAGAGTCTCCTCACTACCACTGACTTTGTTAATAATAATGATATATTATTATCATTATTATTAGTATTAGTATTATTATTATTATTATTATTATTATTATTATTATTATTATTATTATTATCATTATTATTATTATTATTATGAAAATTCAACGCTCGTCCATTGACGGATTTAATGTTCTGAACATCTAGTGACAACAAGTCTCCTTAGATTTCCAGGACCTTTCGTAGTATTCTTGCAGTGTTCAGTAATACGGTGGTCTGCATTTGGTTGATGGCAATACTTGATTCAATCTGTTCCAATTGTTTCTGCAGTGTTTTAGGAATCGTCCCAAGAGCACCAATAACGATGGGTATAATCTTGGCTTTCATGTTCCAAAGCTTTTGCACTTCTCGTTTAAGATCTTGGTACTTCTCGATCTTCTCTCTTTCCTTTATTTCAATGCGATGATCAGAAGGTACAGCGAAGTCAACAATTAAACATAATTTTTTCTCCTTGTCGATAATCATCATATCTGGTCTCCTTGCCTCAACGATATGATCAGTTTGTACAGTGAAGTCCCAAAGGATCTTGAACTTCTCGTTTTCAGTAACTGGCTGGGGTTCATGTTCGTACCACTTATCAGTGGTTGCAAAACCTTTCTTTCGACAAAGATCCCAATGGATCGCCTTACCCATCCAGTCATGACTTCTTTTATATTCCTTTTGGGCTAGTTTAGGGCATTCGCTTATGATGTGGGTGATTGTTTCATCTTTTGCGTTGCACATACGGCACATGCTGTCATCTCGAGTCTTGTCGATTTTGGCCTTGATAGCATTCGTTCGGATGGCTTGATCCTGCGCTGCTATAATAAGAGATTCAATTTCCCTCTTTAGATGACCATTTTTCATCCAGTTCCATGTTTTTTTCATCGGCAACTTCCTCTATATCTCTAAGAAACTGACCATGTAGTTTTTTCTCCTTTAATTCCGCCTTTCTGTTTCTTTTAATTCGCTGTTTAACATTGTTAACACTTTCAGTTGATTCTTTGTCTTCCCCTCGTGCTGCGATTATGAGTCTTTCTGTGCTATTTTGAATGTAGTTTTCTAATCCTACTGTTGCAATTTCAACGCAATTCTCTATGCTAATAAGGCCACGCCCACCCTCTTTCCGACTTATGTATAAACGGTGAACGCTGTCTTTTGGATGATGAGCCTTGTGCATAGTAAGTAGCTTCCTTGTCCGTAGGTCCAACTTCATTATTTCCTCCTTCCTCCAGTCAATAATTGCTGCTGTATATCTAAACAGAGACACTGCCCAGGTGTTAATGGCTTTTATCAAATTCCCACTGTTTAGTTTTGACTCTAGCACTTTTCGCACTCGCCTAAGATACTCTTTTGACACTTTATCTTTCATTTCTTGATGTTTTATTCTGTCATCTTCTAGTACTCCTAAATACTTATAGGATTCTCCTTCATCTAATGACTTTATCTTTACTGCATCTGGTAATACAATGCCATCACTCTTTACCTTCGTTCCTCTTTTCATAATTAGGACTGCACATTTTTCTATTCCGAATTCCATTTTAATATCTGCACTAAAGATCCTCACGGTGTTAATCAGTGAGTCTAGCCCTCGTTCGCTTTTTGAAAACAATTTTAAATCATCCATATAGAGCAAGTGATTCAATTTCTCTTTGTTCTTATAAAATTCATATGCCTCTTTACAATCACGCAGAACTAATGTCAGTGGGATTAATGCAATAACAAATATTAGCGGTGATAATGTGTCTCCTTGAAAGATCCCTCTTTTGATATTAACTTCTCCTAGTAATTTTCCATTTGATGTTAATTCAACACACCATTTTTCCATTGTCTCTGTTAGCAGATTCCTGACATTCTTTGCTACTTTGAACAAGTCCAGACATTCTATGATCCATGAATGTGGAACCATATCGTATGCTTTACGATAATCGATCCAACACATTGCCAGATTCTTTCTCCTTCTTTTCACCTCCCTTAGTACCATTTTATCAATGTAAATAAGGTCATGTGTACCCCTTGTTCCACGTTTACAGCCCTTCTGCTCTGCAGTCAACACTCCTCTGCTATCCAGAGATTCGTAGACACAAACAGCAATAATTCCCGTTAGTATTTTCCACATTATTGGCAGGCACGTAATTGGCCTGTAATTACTGGGAACATTTCCTTTACTAAGATCTTTTTGGATCAGTACAGTTCTTCCTTTGGTCATCCATGACGGAACCCAACCTTCTCCTAGGCATTTATTAAGAAGCCTCTCCATATCTCCGTGTAATGACTTGAAGGCTTTTATCCAATATCCTTGTAAACCGTCACTGCCTGGTGCTTTCCAGTTAGGTAATTTCTTTACAGCTTTTTGTAGGCTTTCTTTAGTAATAGTGATGTCTTCTTGTTGTTGTAATTCGTTCATTTTTGATTTGACATTACTTAGCCATTCCGCATTTTTATTGTGTTCTTTCTTCACACTCCAAATATTCTGCCAGAATTTCTTTGCTTCTTCGGCATCCGGAGGTTCATTCTCGGTTTGTTTGCCAGCACCATTAAACTTACAATAGAAGTTTCCTTCATTGTTCTGGAACATTCGGTTTTGCTGGTATTGACTAATCCTGTTGTTATATCGGTTGATTTTGCCTTGCTTTGCTTTGATTCTTTGACTTATTACCTCTAAGACCGTGTTCTCACCTTTCTCTTTCAATCTATATTTTTGTTGTAATCTGTCTCTGTGCTTCTTTTTTATCTTTCCACCATCTTTGATCACTTTCACTCTGTCAAAATCTTTACGAAGCTCCTTTACCTGGCTTTCCAGTCGTTTTTGCCACCATGGCTTCTTTGCAGTTTCTTGTACTTTCGCTTTTACTCCCAACATTTGTGACGTTATAACTCCACCCGCGTACATGACCCTGTTGAGTGTTGTTATGTCATTAATCCTGATCTTTTTGAGCATCTTGTCAATTTTTGAGCTTGTTTCTGCTAGTTTTTGTCTATCAATATTTCTCATGCTCGGAATTTCTGTATTTCCCTCTTCCATTAGCACAATCATCCTATTAAAGTATGTTTGTTCTTCCTGGGTGAATGGTTCTAATATTTCTAAGCCCTCTAGAGGTTCTGAAATGGTGGTCGTCTGAGGATTTTCATTTTCTGCCACGTTACTTGTATCCTGATGATCACGTGTGTCATCATCACGATCCGTAAAAGCCTGTCCGAAATTCTCTTCCACTTCAATTTTGCGCCGTACTTCTTCCAGTTCAAGTCCTGTCAACCAACCTCTCTTCCTGATACAGTTTGCCTGATCAACCAGACGTTGCTCATTGGTTATGAATAATCCTTTTTCGTTCCACAATCTATACATTCTCTTACGATATCCTATAATATGCGGCTTACTCTTGTAATAGCATTCCATCACCACCATATTTTCCTCTTTCGTCCACTTTCTTCTCCTTGCAGTAATGGGATGACGACCGAAGTCTGCCTGCGTTCGCACAGAACAACTGCCGGGTGAAAGACCTTCAGTATTGTTACTTCCAGTCTTCTTTACACCGTTGTCTGACATATTATTATACGACATTGTTTGCACTCAATTTGAGGATAGTTGATTTAAGGTTAAACTACCACCGGTGTGTTTATCGAGAACACCATCTCTAGGGGGGTCGCCAACCAAGGCTAAAGAGTCCCCCCTACCCATGAGACAAACTAGCCCCCGCCGGACGCCAACCCGGTATTTCGTGGTTTCGGGGAGAGCTAACAGGTACTACACCTTGCTCAAGGGTGACCTGGAGGTAGTTGTGACTAAGGGTAACCTCATTATCCCACGTCGAAACTCCACAACCGGATGCAGTTTAAAGTCATACCCAGGACATAAATTATAATTATTATTATTAATTATTATAATTAATAATTATTATTATAATAATATTATAATTATTATAATTATTATTATAATTATTATAATTATTATTATTATTAATTAATTTATTAACAATAAATTATTATTATTAATATTATTATTATTATTATTATTATTATTATTATTATTATTATTATTATTATTATTATTATTATTATTATTATTATTATTATTATTATTATTATTATTATTATTGTACGGAGTACAAGAATTGCGACGATAATCATGTTGATATTCAAAAAAGACATTCCAAGTTTGACAATTCCAAGTATATTACGACATTTCCAGTAAAGACAATCCGATAGTTAGAAGATAGTTAGAATAAGGTTTATGTTTGACTAGTCCATGTTTATTACATTGACGTTTCGAAGCAATTCTCCGTGCTTCATCATCAGAATTAAATGTTCAAAAGCACGAGGCTCTATTTATACTCATAACGATAAACAACTAAAAGTGCATGTTTACAGCTCCTACGTATAAAAAACCGAAAGGGCAAGCCCAAAGGAATAATAATTAAAACAGAGCTAGGGGGATAGAAGACTGTTGGGAGTTAAGTGAAGGACGATCGCGTAAAATAAGTAGACTTTCGTGGATAAGTAAATCAAATTCATTGTTAGCTCTGTCCAACACTGAGAAATCTTCCAATGACGCGGCATGACCTGATTGGCTGATATGGTCCCCGATGGCGGAAGGACTTGCTTTTATTTTCTGACCTGCTTTGTTTATTCCCAAATGCTCTCTGCAGCGTGTAATTAAATTGCGAGATGTTTTTCCAAAGTACGAGGCATGGCAGCCAGGACACTGAAACTCGCAAACAACTGAGGAGCGCATGAGAGTTGGAAAGCGGTCTTTAAATGGAAGAAATGACTGAATTCTTTTAGGAGACCGAAAAATAACATTAAGCTGAATGCCTGGATAGCAGTGCTTAATTATTCTACATATTTTAGGTTTAATCTGCAAACTATACCTGCCTAGATATGGCATACAAAACAAAAGGGCCGTTTTGGCTTCTTGAGGGGCAGGGGGCCTAGGTGCGAACCTTTTATCCAAAAAAGATTTAATAATACGATCTATCAGCGCCCTAGGAAAACTATTCTTTACCAAGATCTCCTTAATCCGAACAATTTCGTTGTGGAAGTTTTGATACGATGAGCAGATATGAAATACTCTATATACTAAAACACTAATCAAGTTATTCTTATATTTATCGGGGGCAAGGCTTGAAAAATCCGTATAAAGACCAGTAAAGGTCTTCTTCCTGTACAAACTCGTAGAAAAATTGGACCCATCATGGGTAACGAGAACATCCAAAAACGGTAAGGAGTTTTCTGACTCAATTTCAGTTGTGAAATTGATGCTAGGGTGCTGACAATTAATATACTCTAAGAACATAGTAATATGGTCCCTGTCCCTAAATAAACAATAAGTATCATCTACATATCTACGATACAGTACAGGTTTAAACTCAGAAGGGCAATTCACTAAATAGCGTTTTTCAAGGTGACTCATAAATATATTAGCAAGGGACGGTCCCAAAGGCGATCCCATTGCAACACCATCAATTTGATCAAAAAGTTGCCAATTAAAAACAAAATGATTTTCTTTGACAGCAAAGCCCAACAATTTGCGAAACTGAGTGCTGTCCAAGGAACAATCCCGATATTGTAATGTATCAGTTTCATCGAATACTAAGTCGGTACATAAATCTATAGTTTCATCTAATGGGATGTTCGTAAACAAACTAGAGACATCAAAACTGGCCATTACGAGTTCCTCACTCGAACTAAAAGCGGTAATTTCAGAGACAAACGAAAAGGAATCCTTAACAACATATTCATTTGCCGTGTACGGCTGTAAGATAGGAACAAAAAATTTTGCTAACTTATAATTGTAGGTGCCTATAGCCGAAAGAATAGGCCTCGCTGGACAATTAGTCTTATGCACTTTTGGTAGACCATAAAGAACACCTGGGGTACTACCAGAGGGAAAGAGTTCCTTATAAACATCGTCAGGAATTGAATTCTGTTTCAGTAATTTGTCCCTAAGGAAACGAATAAGTTTGTTTTCACGTTTCAGGCAAAGATCTAGCAAATCAGTGTCAAGTTTCTTAAATTTAGAGGCATCCGAGAGGAGAGATTCAACTTTATTAATATAATCTACACGATTGAGAATAACCACCCCATTTCCTTTATCGGGTCTCAAAATGACAATGTTCTTATTTCTAGATAGGTTCTTGAGTGCAGCTAACTCAGCTTTACTAATGTTAAGAGGGAACTGCGCAGAATCATATCCATAATAAGCAGCCAGCGCGATACGCGATACTTTTAAGTCGGGTCTTCACGTAATCAAAATTGACCCCTTCTTTGACGATAGGGCGATTTTTCAAACTGATCGCCAATTTCTCGAAAGGTGTAAGAAAATCACAATAGTCCAGTTTATCAGGACGTATACTAAACTTGAGACCCCTTGAGAGCACTTTCTTCTCGATGTCATTAAGGTTGTAAGTCGAGTAATTAAATATAACCGTATCGGGGTCGATACCAGCTGCTAGGTATTCAAGCTTTAAATTTTCAAGTTTGCGATTCTGCACAATTTCAACTCTTTTGAGAGACTTAGAATTAAATGTAGCGACAAAGGAAATAAGGTGGTTATAGTCAAACCATGAGAAGATGGAACGCAAGTGTTCTTGTGATGTTTTGATCTTTTCTTCACTCCTCTTCAAATGCCTCCTCTTCTGTGCCAATTCGGTCGACAGTAGTCTTCGCCTGCACGTGTCATACATCGCAGATGAACGAAGTCGAGGGATGGCCAGCTTGAAATGTAAGAATTTTGGGACGACACCATAGAAATCACAAGATTGAAGAAAGTCCAGGTCCAGTTTGGTTTTTCGGTATCTTTTGTCAAGTTTCTCATATGTTCGGAATGCTTGGAGTCCATCACTGCCATATCGTCGTTGTAAAATAGTTGAAATCGGAGTATTGGCAGGAAATCGAAGCTTCACCAAAAAACGGAGTACAAGAATTGTGACGATAATCATGTTGATATTCAAAAAAGACATTCCAAGTTTGACAATTCCAAGTATATTACGACATTTCCAGTAAAGACAATCCGATAGTTAGAAGATAGTTAGAATAAGGTTTATGTTTGACTAGTCCATGTTTATTATATTGACGTTTCGAAGCAATTCTCCGTGCTTCATCATCAGAATTAAATGTTCAAAAGCACGAGGCTCTATTTATACTCATAACGATAAACAACTAAAAGTGCATGTTTACAGCTCCTACGTATAAAAAACCGAAAGGGCAAGCCCAAAGGAATAATAATTAAAACAGAGCTAGGGGGATAGAAGACTGTTGGGAGTTAAGTGAAGGACGATCGCGTAAAATAAGTAGACTTTCGTGGATAAGTAAATCAAATTCATTGTTAGCTCTGTCCAACACTGAGAAATCTTCCAACGACGAGGCATGACCTGATTGGCTGATACAGAGCTGCAAAAACTTGTTGACCTTCCTCCAAACCTGAAATTTATGCTCTCAACCTTCCTCATTTTAACACAATATATAATTACTGGAAAACAGCTCGCCGGTGTTTTGTAAACCATACAAAAGCATGTAATTCGGGATCTTCCCATATCATTTGTCTGCTTGAGAGCAAGTAGCAAGGCTCTAACCAGGTTTTAATATAAGGGAGGCCACAGTCTTAAGGAAGCGATTTATTAATTGAAAGGTATTGGAGCAACGAAGGGAGAACAAAGAGTTCAAGGTGAGAACATCTTAAAGCTACTGGGTGTCCAAAAATGTACTCCTGTTTGCAAATTCGCCAAAATTTGATTACCAAAGTTATAATTGAATTTTTCCATCTCTTCTGTCAACAATTCCAACATGTTTAATGACGGTGAAAAATTTGTTTTCTTTACTTAACGCGTGTGAAATAATGCATCGAAAACCTCATTCTAAGCAACATTCTTTAAGCAACATCGTTAATCTTGCCTCAAAACCGTTTACATTGAAAATTTTGCAGTATTCTTCAAGTCCACAATAACATTTCACCAGAGTCTTTTGAAAAGACTCTGGTTTCACGTTTCATTCTGATATTCATGACGAAACAAAAAACTCAACGTACTGGCTTCAATTCTTAGTTTCTTGTGAAACAAAATACATATACTCAAGAACGAAAAAAAGACCGCTTGTAGTGTGGCAATGAGCCAACCTTAGAAGGCAAGTAAAACAAAGAGAAAGGAGCCTCATGCGTCGCCGTTGGGGGTTACACAAGTGTAGCTGTTGCGGAAGGATTTAGAAAACCTTCTCCAACGGCTCCAGATATAAATTTCATGGACCTGTTTGATGGACCTTAACAATAAAACATATACCTCGAGAGGGGACGTAGTAGGTCGCGGGGATTACCTGACGAGGAAAGTACCTGCTTGTGGCTTATGATTACCCTCAGAGAACGAGGTGTTGGGACTACCTCAATAGGGAAAGTAGTAGACTGTCTGTGATTACATTGTGAAGTAGCAGACCATAGTCTATGATTACCCTAGCGAGGGAAGTACCAACTTTCGAACATGGTGCATCGAGCAAGGTCTCTCTGACTGCCGCAGTTGCACTTCCTAACCCCCGCTTACACTAACCCATCTTTCCTTTTCAGATGACTGTAGAAATGTATTAGTTAGATTGTAGATTGTAATCACCTCTCGCCTATTTTGATAATAACGGTTTTGTTGATGTTGTCACAAGCTCGATTTCTTTGCTTCACCCCCCCCCCCTTTTATTCACTGATGGACGAGGATGGAGAAATTAACTCAAATAAATGCTATCTTGCAGAAGGCTTCAAAACCAGGCAGCACTAAAAAGAGCTTGATTCAAGTTATCGAACAATAAATCAAACGATCAGCTTGCCTGCAAAAATACTTTTTTTCATCTACTGGTAAGAAAAAGGAATTTTTGAAGATCTACCTTACAATGAAATTTTGGTAATTTTGGAAACAGAAGTACTTTTCTGGGACGCTTTTCAAAAATCATATTTTCAAGACTCGTGCATATTTCCTCATAGACTTTCTCTCTTTCATCACATTGTTTGATCAAACCTGATTTTTCTCCTTTGATATAGTTTTGAAATATAACCTCACCATCCCAATACTGTTGACATAATTCTTAATGCTTCTATGTATTAATTGATGATTTATTTTCTAAATCTATGCCAAAAATGTAAAATTTTATTTTTGACAACTGAACCTTCCTCAATTTTTGGCCAAAACCTTCCTCCAAACCAGGTTTGTGGGTTTGCAGTGTTTTTGCGTCTCTGGGCTGATATGGTCTCCGATGGCGGAAGGACTTGCTTTTATTTTCTGACCTGCTTTGTTTATTCCCAAATGCTCTCTGCAGCGTGTAATTAAATTGCGAGATGTTTTTCCAAAGTACGAGGCATGGCAGCCAGGACACTGAAACTCGCAAACAACTGAGGAGCGCATGAGAGTTGGAAAGCGGTCTTTAAATGGAAAAAATGACTGAATTCTTTTAGGAGACCGAAAAATAACATTAAGCTGAATGCCTGGATAGCATTGCTTAATTATTCTACATATTTTAGTTTCAATCTGCAAACTATACCTGCCTAGATATGGCATACAAAACAAAAGGGCCGTTTTGGCTTCTTGAGGGGCAGGGGGCCTAGGTGCGAACCTTTTATCCAAAAAAGATTTAATAATACGATCTATCAGCGCCCTAGGAAAACTATTCTTTACCAAGATCTCCTTAATCCGAACAATTTCGTTGTGGACGTTTTGATACGATGAGCAGATATGAAATACTCTATATACTAAAACACTAATCAAGTTATTCTTATATTTATCGGGGGCAAGGCTTGAAAAATCCGTATAAAGACCAGTAAAGGTCTTCTTCCTGTACAAACTCGTAGAAAAATTGGACCCATCATGGGTAACGAGAACATCCAAAAACGGTAAGGAGTTTTCCGACTCAATTTCAGTTGTGAAATTGATGCTAGGGTGCTGACAATTAATATACTCTAAGAACATAGTAATATGGTCCCTGTCCCTAAATAAACAATAAGTATCATCTACATATCTACGATACAGTACAGGTTTAAACTCAGAAGGGCAATTCACTAAATAGCGTTTTTCAAGGTGACTCATAAATATATTAGCAAGGGACGGTCCCAAAGGCGATCCCATTGCGACACCATCAATTTGATCAAAAAGTTGCCCATTAAAAACAAAATGATTTTCTTTGACAGCAAAGCCCAACAATTTGCGAAACTGAGTGCTGTCCAACGAACAATCCCGATATTGTAATGTATCAGTTTCATCGAATACTAAGTCGGTACATAAATCTATAGTTTCATCTAATGGGATGTTCGTAAACAAACTAGAGACATCAAAACTGGCCATTACGAGTTCCTCACTCGAACTAAAAGCGGTAATTTCAGAGACAAACGAAAAGGAATCCTTAACAACATATTCATTTGCCGTGTACGGCTGTAAGATAGGAACAAAAAATTTTACTAACTTATAATTGTAGGTGCCTATAGCCGAAAGAATAGGCCTCATATTATATTTCATATTTCATATTTGAATTTTTTAAGGAGGGTAGCCCTTCGGCAGAAGCCGTTTTTCAAGGGGCCCTCCGGTAAAAACTTAATTACAGCATACAGTTAAACTTAAATATGACTAGAATGAAAAAAAAAACCATAACCTAAAAGCCTATTTACAATTATACAATATATACAATAGAAATGAAAAATCAACCCTTTATCAGTTTCTTAAAACTATTCAGGGAGGATGCTGTCTTTGACTCAGCAGGAAGGCTATTCCATATTTTAGCACCTCGGAAAGAAAAGCATTTTTGCCCATTAGCAGACCTTTTCTTTGGCAATCTCAAATCAGTCTCAGTGTTCCGGAGGTTGCGGGAGGAGCATGCTGAGTTTTTTGTGAAGAGGTTACACAGGTATTGTGGAGCCAAGTCATTGAGCGACTTGAAGACCATTGTTTTAGACTCATTGCTAATGAGCTCTTCAATGGTCTGCCAGCCCAACTTTGCAATAAGTGGTCTGCTTGAGGCATCAAAGCTGCTATTTGTAATGATTCTAGCAGCACGATTTTGTAACTTTTGCAGCTGGTCGATGTATGTAGATCCAGCACAACCCCATACAGAACAACAGTATCGAAAGTGGGGCTCAACAATACCTGTGTAAAGAGTTTTCAAACTTGCCAGAGGCAGAAAAGATTTAGCATGTTTTAAAAAGCCGATCGCCCTGGAGACCTTTGTAGAAACTGCCTTAATTTGCTCTTTCCAATCTAAAGAGCAATCGATTTGCACTCCAAGGTATTTTGTCTTTTGAACAACTTCGAGTTCATTGTCGCGTATCTTCAGTACCAAGGCTTCATTTCGACTTTTGAGAGAGTTGTGTCTCTGCTTGGTGGATATGAGCATTGAATGAGTTTTTGCCACATTCAACGAAAGCTTATTTCCTTGAAGCCAAGTCTCCAATTTACTGAGATCGCTATTTATAGCCTCATTAAGCTGAATCAAATCGCGAGACTGATGACAAAGACTGGTATCATCAGCGTACATAGTCACAGAGGAACCTTGGACAGCCTCAGGAAGATCATTGATATAGATGAGAAAGAGAAGAGGGCCAAGGCATGAACCCTGTGGTACTCCTACTTCTATTTCCCCGATATCTGAATCAACACCGTTAACCCTACAGAATTGTTTGCGGTTAGATAAGTAAGACTTAAACCAAGACAGCTCTCGCTGCTGGACGCCATAAAGTTCGAGCTTTTTACAGAGAATATCGTGGTCGACCGTATCAAATGCCTTTTTCAGGTCAATAAATACTAATCCAACGAGCTTACCGAGATCAAGCCCGTTGTACCAGTCATCGCTCATTTTAAGCAAACAAGTTAGTGTAGAATGTAGGCGCAGAAAACCTGATTGATCAGATGTAAAGAGACCATTATCTTTCATATGCTGGTACAGCTGGTTGAAAACAAGTTTTTCAAAGAGCTTTGAGATGACAGGCAAGACTGATATGGGGCGATAATTAGATTTTTCAGTCTTATCTCCATCTTTGAAAATTGGGGTAATTCTAGCCACTTTCCATGAATCTGGGAACTGGCTAGTTTCAATGGATGTGTTAAACAAGAAAGCCAGAGAGTTTTCAATATATGGCAAAGCAAGCTTCATAAAGTAGCTAGAAATACCGTCAATTCCAAAGCTCTTTGCTGTTTTAACCTTGGCAAATGCATCCCTGATATCTTTTAGCTCAACTGCCTCAAAGTGAAACTTGGCCTTATCATTATTAATCTCATATTCACCTGATAGAAGGGGATTAATGGCAGGTTGTATTTTATCTGCTAGTTCCCTACCTATAGTGCAAAAGAAATTGTTCATTGCATTAGAAACGTCCTTTTTATTCCGAGTTTCAGTGCCAGATTCTTTGAGACAATCAATGCTACTTGACTTTGATCTCTTGTTGAGAAGTTCATTAATTGTTTTCCAAGACTCTTTCATATTACCTTTACATGCAGCGATCCTATTGGTATAATGCTGCTTCTTCAGCTGAACATTAAGGGCATTGACCTTATTACGGATCTGTCTATAAGAGTCCATAAGGATTGGGGATTTACCTTTGACTGCTGACTTTTTAAGTTTGTCTCTTGTACGCATCAAATCCCTAAGATCTTTACTGATCCATGGGCAATACTTTTCAGAGACCCGCATTTCACTCAAAGGGGCATGTTTTTCAATGATCAAAGAAAACATTTCAGACCAATAGTTGACAAGCAAGTTGATATCATCAGTTTCAGTAAGCATTTGCTCCCAACACACCCCAGAAACATCAGCAAGGAATGCTTCCTCATTGAAATTTTTCATTTTGCGAGTCTTAATAGTTTTGTGACCTTTTTCTACTGCACCATTAAACTTCCGAATGCAGTAAACCATATAGTGATCACTCAGGGAAACCTCATGCACTCCTGATTTCACGATGTTTCTGGGACATGTTGTAGCAACATGATCAATGACTGTTGCCGTGTCAAGAGTGACTCTTGTTGGCTCCTCAATAAGCTGTTTGAAGCTGAAAAGCTCATACAAACTTGAAATGTGCTTTGCGTTGTTATCCAATGTCTGATCAGTTAACTTTTTGGCAAGATCACAATTTGTGTCACCAAGGAGGATAATTTCTTTGCCCTCCTTGTCAAGGTAAGCTAGAGCTTTTTCCAGCATATCAAAGGAGTCAACAAGGCCACTTGGAGGTCTATACCAGGCAACAACAAGAAAGGGCTTGCTTTTTGGTGGGGAAATTTCAACACAGAGAAGTTCCAGTCCATCAGAGGGCACATCATCCCTCGGTGTCATTTTAATAGAGTCTCTTACGTAAAGAGCAACACCGCCACCATTGCAGGTCCTGTCAAGGCGCTTTTGTTGGTAACCGGAAATTTCCGTAAGCTCTTTTGGAACAGAAGCATCAAGCTTAGTTTCATTTAGGGCAAGAATATGGATCCCCTGGTCATTTAAAAGCAACTTAATTTCGTCATGATGACTGCGCAAACCATTGATATTCAGGGACGCAATTGCCATACCCTTCTTAAAACCTAGATGCCGATGACACCCAGTCGATACAGTATCGCGAATGCCAGCATCCTCCCTGGTTGAACAATCACCCTCTTTATCTACAATCTCATTATCTAGTCAAATTCTTAATGCACGAAGTAAATTGTTACCAAGAATGTTATCACCAAGTTGGTTAAGATGGATCTGACTTCTGTTAAGATGTTTGTTGGCATGAATATTGCTGTGCTCCAAAAATGCAAGGCCATTCTGTGAGCACAAATCCTGGAGTACAAAGTTTACCTTCTTTCTCTTCGATTCATACCTGTCGCCACGTGTTATAAGCTCAGAAATGATGACTTCAATACCATTATCGCTAATTGACTTGGCCAGATTGATAAATTCCTCAGCAATTTGTACCTCCGTTTTTTCTTTTCCATCAATTTTCAGAGAAAGATCATTTGTACCGCTGTGCAGGAGAATTAGGTTGGGCTTTCTTTCAATCGAGGGCTGAGCATAACTATACATGTCTCTGGTTGTTGCACCATTGAAATTCTTTACAAAAATATTCATTCCACGATTTCCACATTTCTCTTTTAATTCCCAGCCATTAATATTCTTTATCAAAGAGTCGCCCATAATAACTGCAGTGCGTTTATTTCTTTCTTGTGAGGGAGTTTGCATTTTGTTGCGGCGTATAACTTTCCAGGTGTCACTGTCTGATGGAGACAGCTGCTCGTTGATCGCATTTGAAGAGGAATCTGATGCAACAGAATCGGGATTTACTGGAGTTGCCGCGTAGTTGTTTACATTTTCATTACCTTTTCTTTTGACTGAACTAATCGTTGCGACCTCAGAGCTTTGCGAGGCTGCAGGCGTGTTGTCAGAACTGGCATTGCAATTGGCTGTTGGTGCAATGGTCGTTGATGGTAAGGCCTCCGCTGTGGTATTAATTTCAACTTGCACTTTAGATTTCTCAGAATTGTTTACCTGTTCACTTGAATTTGTGGAGCGATCTTTGTCCTTGTTTGCAGAATTTAACATGCTTGATCTCATTCGCCTTTGTCTTCTATTCTTCGCTTTGCGACTATTTCTATTGCTGTTTGGACTTCTATTGTCATTTGTTGTTTGTTTTGTACTCTCGAACACAATAGAAGGACCAATCCTATTGTCCGATTCATTTTCCAAGGTATCACGTGGTCGATTTTGAAGATTTCCATCATGGTGAAGCTTTGATTGAAGGTCAAGGTTTTCCTGCATGAGGCGGTGGCATTTATCCCGCTCCTTGGACAAGAGCTCGTTCAAGTCGGCAACTGATTTTGATAACTGACTTGCTGTCTGAAAAATAGTGGTATCGAGCCAAAAGGGCGCCATTGAGTTATCAAAATCAGGACTGGACGAGCCTTTGTTCATGGCTGCACGTGCACTTGGTGCATCAAGTTCGTCTGAAGATTGTTTGACGCTATGTTTTGACTTGAGTGCTGAACTTTTTAACTTCGACAGTTTGTCTCTAACTGCTTCACACTCGACTTCAGTTTCATTCGTAAAATAGGATTCTTTAACATATAATAAATCTGCACGAACCATTTCATCGAGAGCACTTGAAACCATTTCTTTATTTAGGCCATGCAAGGACTCAGCTTCGCGGCAAATAAAGTCTCTATCAGGACGTTTCTTTTTCCCACGAATAGAAGTGATGATGTTAAAGATTTTGTCCATATCATTATCAGTATCTAGGTCGTTATCCATTGCTTGCAGCGTTAAAAATATAATCTCAATTCAGCGAACAAAGTGAGAGCTCCGTGCAGCCCTCCGTCAGCGTCCTCTTCTCGTCTTTGTCCGGGAAGACATTAGTCTTAGTCTCGCTGGACAATTAGTCTTATGCACTTTTGGTAGACCATAAAGAACACCTGGGGTACTACCAGAGGGAAAGAGTTCCTTATAAACATCGTCAGGAATTGAATTCTGTTTCAGTAATTTGTCCCTAAGGAAACGAATAAGTTTGTTTTCACGTTTCAGGCAAAGATCTAGCAAATCAGTGTCAAGTTTCTTAAATTTAGAGGCATCCGAGAGGAGGGATTCAACTTTATTAATATAATCTACACGATTGAGAATAACCACCCCATTTCCCTTATCTGGTCTCAAAATGACAATGTTCTTATTTCTAGATAGGTTCTTGAGTGCAGCTAACTCAGCTTTACTAATGTTAAGAGGGAACTGCGCAGAATCATATCCATAATAAGCAGCCAGCGCGATGCGCGATACTTTTAAGTCGGGTCTTCACGTAATCAAAATTGACCCCTTCTTTGACGATAGGGCGATTTTTCAAACTGATCGCCAATTTCTCGAAAGGTGTAAGAAAATCACAATAGTCCAGTTTATCAGGACGTATACTAAACTTGAGACCCCTTGAGAGCACTTTCTTCTCGATGTCATTAAGGTTGTAAGTCGAGTGATTAAATATAACCGTATCGGGGTCGATACCAGCTGCTAGGTATAGGCTGCTAGGCCCCCTGCCCCTCAAGAAGCAAAAACGGCCCTTTTGTTTTGTATGCCATATCTAGGCAGGTATAGTTTGCAGATTAAAACTAAAATATGTAGAATAATTAAGCAATGCTATCCAGGCATTCAGCTTAAAGACCCATGACTGACCAGCAGCCTTTGCGCGCCTTTGTTTTTGTTTACAAAAATTGATGGACTGATAACAATTAACCTAATTTATCATTCATCAAGCGAGAACCACACAGAATTGTCAATATTGATAACTACGACGATGTAGTAAGTCTACCGTTCTTTCAACCGCCAAACGGTTATTCATCATGCTGCATGTAAGCTCCTATAATGTCCTGAACACCATTGAACTGACACTATATATTGCACTGGAGGTTCAGGACGTAAGAAGATGCTTACATGCAGCGTTCTCCTGGCTTCTTTGCTTGGACGGAAAACATGAAATCGCAAGGCAGAGAAGATCAAGAATTACCTCTAGATCTCGCTCCAGGATCGGCACAGCTCTGAAGTGGACATCGAAGGAATAACTATGGGGCTTTGTTTCTTGGATCTTTCGACGAAGAAGACCAACAGACCAGCTTAGATCCGTAAATTTTGGCCTACGAATCTCTTTCTTCTACGGGCGCCAGCTCATCCAAAACATGAGGTACAGTTCCTTCATTATTTCCTCGCAATTTGATTTTCAGGCTTTTAGATGCTATTCATTGTTGAGTTTAATGTTTGATCGTAAAGGTAATTCAGTCTCCGATGTCTGTTTGTCTGCAAATAAGCAAGATTTCCTCTCCTTTTCTCGGGTTTCTTCCTGTCTACTTTGGCCTATAATTATTGCCTCCAATTTGCGTAGCTCTGACCATCCAGAGCGAAAATACATGCTTAAATGCATTGTTTATGGACTAAGGAAGCCATTGATATAATTTGTCGTCCATTTAAGTTATTTTAATCGAAGATTAACACGGATTACGAACACAGCTATTTTCTGTATACAGAAATTAATGGAAACTGTGGGGAAGAGTATTCGGGGCCCGCAAAGGATGCTGGTCAGTCATGGGTCTTTAATGTTATTTTTCGGTCTCCTAAAAGAATTCAGTCATTTTTTCCATTTAAAGACCGCTTTCCAACTCTCATACGCTCCTCAGTTGTTTACAAGTTTCAGTGTCCTGGCTGCCATGCCTCGTACTTTGGAAAAACATCTCGCAATTTAAAGACCGACTATTGACCAGCATGCTTTGCGCGAAGTCAGTGATTTTGCTCTTCACAGCTCTCGACTTTCTGACTGTCAGAACGTCGCTGAAGTTTGAATCCACTCAATCGAACCTATTCCGTGCAGCAAAGGTAATCGTTATTTTTCAAACGGCAAGAAACGGCACCAATTGGGCCTCGTGGCTGGATACTTCGAGCAAATTTTATACATGGATCATGTTATCGAAGCGTATGGGACGGCCTCCGAGAGGCGAAGATAGGAAAATCGTATACTTGAAATTTAATTACACGCTGCAGAGAGCATTTGGGAATAAACAAAGCAGGTCAGAAAATAAAAGCAAGTCCTTCCGCCATCGGGGACCATGTCAGCCAATCAGGTCATGCCGCGTCGTTGGAAGATTTCTCAGTGTTGGACAGAGCTAACAATGAATTTGATTTACTTATCCACGAAAGTCTACTTATTTTACGCGATCGTCCTTCACTTAACTCCCAACAGTCTTCTATCCCCCTAGCTCTGTTTTAATTATTATTCCTTTGGGCTTGCCCTTTCGGTTTTTTATACGTAGGAGCTGTAAACATGCACTTTTAGTTGTTTATCGTTATGAGTATAAATAGAGCCTCGTGCTTTTGAACATTTAATTCTGATGATGAAGCACGGAGAATTGCTTCGAAACGTCAATATAATAAACATGGACTAGTCAAACATAAACCTTATTCTAACTATCTTCTAACTATCGGATTGTCTTTACTGGAAATGTCGTAATATACTTGGAATTGTCAAACTTGGAATGTCTTTTTTGAATATCAACATGATTGTCGTCGCAATTCTTGTACTCCGTTTTTTGGTGAAGCTTCGATTTCCTGCCAATACTCCGATTTCAATTGTTATTGTACTAATTCACAGTGTCGTTGTAATTTACTGGTTCACGTCCTACCAGCAGGCTACTTCCCGTAGCTTTAGCAGATAGGCTTCTACTGTTCAACTAATCTTTTCTTGCTGTTTTCTCTTGTTTTCCTACTTTATGTCCAAAACTTTCCTCAGAATTCTTGCTGTTCCCAGAAGACAGGTCCTTTGCACTACTTCCATCTGAACATCGCACTTCAGCAGCTCTAGGTAGCTTTTGAATCTTTTGGTCACTGAGCCTAACGCTCCGATGATAATTGGAATGATGAAAACTTTATTGACTTCACCTTTATAGACTTTGAATATCTCGTACTTTAGATCACAGTAAGCATCTTTCTTTTCCATTTCTTTTTTCTCAATTCTGGTATCGAAGGGACATGCCACGTCTATTATATAACATGTTTTTGACTTTTTCTCAATGACAATTATATCTGGCCTGTTATGTTCGATTTTAGACTCAGTCGGCATAGAGAAGTCCCATAGAATTTTAACTGCTTCATTTTCTAGTACAGCAATTGTGTTATCTACAAAGTGTTCATAATTCTTTGATCCACAAGGAAATCCAAACTTGTGGCACAGATGCCAATGCATCACGGCAGCTACTTTATCATGACGCCATTTCTTGTACTCATTTTGTGCCAGCTTTTTACACTCCGAGACAATGTGGCTTATAGTCTCATCCCTTTCCCCGCACATCCGACACATTGCAGATCCTTGCCTTTTATCTATCATAACCGATAACCAGTTTGTTCTGAGTGCTTGATCTTGAGCTGCCATAAGCATTCCTTCTGTTTCCTCTTTTAGATATCCATTGGCCAGCCACTTCCAACTTTCTTTTTCATCTTTAACATCTTTTGTCTCTTTGAAGTAAGCAGAGTGCAACGGTTTTTTGCCAAACCTTTCTTTTCTATTCTCAATGATCATTCTTTTCTTTTCCTTAGGGCTTTGTCTCTCTTTAATGATATTACCATATATGACTATTTATTATTATTATTATTATTATTATTATTATTATTATTATTATTATTATTATTATTATTATTATTATCATTATTATTATTATTATTACTATTATAATAATGATAATAATAATAATAATTATTATTATTATTATAATTATTATTATTATTATTATTATTACTATTATTACTATTATTATTGTCCTTTATCTAAACACAGCTTCTAGCTGGATGTTGATACCAACGTCTAGACATCAAGTAACTCCCAGTTACTTCAGGTGTCCAGTATTTTCCTGAATGTTCTTCCTGTACCGAGTAGGCTTGCATGTTGTACTTGTCCAATACTACAGTTGATATCGATACTCTTTAACCATTCTCCAAGCTTTGCATTATGCCTAGCGCCCCAATAATTATTGGTATTATCTTTACGCTTTTACAATTCCAAATCTTCTTCAGTTCCCATTTCAAAGCTTGGTATCTCTCTAACTTGACTTCCTCAACTTCATTGATGTTCTTATCGAATGGGCAAGACACTTCAATTAGTAGGCACTCGTTGTTTTTCTTGTCACGTATGGTAATATCTGGCTTATTGTGTTCCAGCTTTTTATCTCTTTGTATATTGAAGTTCCACAGTATTTTCACAAGATCATTTTCTGATACTTTCTCTGGGACATGATCGTAAAATTTTGTGGCTGCCTGTAGATCATACTTCTTACATAAATTCCAGTGAAGGATTTGCCCGACTTTATCGTGTCTCCACTGCTTGTAATACTTCTGCGTAAGCTTCTCGCAACTTGATACTACATGAGAGACTGTTTCGTTCTCTTTTCCACACATCCGGCATAGTGGACTGATGTTTTGACCCTGTATATTAGCTTTCATGGCATTGGTTGGAAGTGCTTGGTCTTGTGCAGCCATAACAGTGCCCTCTGTCTCTTTTTTCAACTTTCCTTCCCTCAGCCATGCCCATGTCTCTTTACTGCCTTGTTCAGCTACTATCTTTGCAACTGTCCATGCATTGGTTTCTGATGATATGATGCTTTTCTCTCTTGCTGCACATACTTCATTGTTACTTTTTCATCTGCTCTCTTCAGTATTCCTTCGTCTATTACTGCTTTCAAAAGATTTTCTCGAGAGCTACTTGCATAAGCAAACAGACTCCCACTTTCTACCTCAACGCAATTCTGAACACTTATCAAACCTCTTCCCTCTTCTCTTCTTTTAAAATAAAGTCGATCAACGTCTGCTCGAGGGTGTAATGTCCTGTAAATCGTCAATAGCTTTCACGTTTTGGTATCCATCGTTCTTATTATTATTATTATTATTATTATTATTATTATTATTATTATTATTATTATTATTATTATTATTATTATTATTATTATTATTATTATTATTACTATTATCATCATCATCATTATTATTATTATTATTATTATTATTATTATTATTATTTTCATTATTACTATCATCATCATTATTATTATAATATATAATATAATATATACTATAATTTTTAGCCTGAAAACAGTGTTGGATGACTTTAGACACATAAGCACGAAACTCCACATTCTATTTATCGACTTTGCAGATGCGTTTGGCAGTATCAAGCATAAAGAGATCACAACCACATTGTATGAATACAACATTCCGACTGTGTACTGTAAGATTATTGAGCACATATATGATCGCTCCAGCTTTCAAGTTATTTGTGGAAATAATTTGACTCAGAAAATTTACATCACAAGGGGCACAAAAACAGGTGACCCTTTAAGCGTTATGATTTTTCTAGTTATAGTGGATAAAGTACTAAAACCAGTGTACAGTCATGCCCTGGTTAGTATGAATATAGAAAATGAAAGAAAATTTGGCCAATTCCAATTCAAGCATATGCAGACGACATTGCAATGGTGACATATGACTTAAAAATGCTTAAAGAGATGATAATGAAATGTGAGCCACTCTTTGATCACGCTGGTTTGGAAGTAAAGGCATCTAAGTGTGCGTTATTTTATGAACGAAGGTCTGGCAACAATTGGTATCAAGGGAAAAGGTGACAAAAAGCCAGCCATTAAAGTTCAAGGAGAATCAATAGAAACGTACAAGAGATCCAAATCGTATAAATATCTAGGCAAATCGTTTACCATAGCAGGGGAACACGAAAAACAAGTCAAGGACTTTATTAAAGAATTCAAAGGTATAATTGATAAAATCAAGGAATGTACGCTCCCTACCCCTTTAAAACTCAGTGCTTTCAATAACATGGCTTTAGCAAAGATTTCACACCACTTTGAAAACACAAAGATAGAAGAAAAACAACTTGAGGAATTGGATACAAAGATTACGAAAACTGTTAAAGAAATGCTTGATTTATATCCAAAGAGTTTATCTAATTTGATAAAAATGCTGAATCACGATGAGGAGAGCATACGGTATCTGGCAAGAAAATCTTTGGAACTAGACATGAAATCACGTTGGGTTAGACAGACAGATAGCGAAATCAATTTTCTAGGTTATGCATTAGATGCTAACCGGAGACTAGCCAAGACAAAAACATATGGAGGCAACTCTGATTGGCCGGATCTACTTTTTCATGCTAATAAGTTTAATGGATCAATTATCTACAAGGATGGTTTTGCTGTGGTTGTCGTTCATGGCAAGGAGCTGAATAGGAAAGATTTAAAAAGAGAAATCGAGGGAGAATTAGAGCAACAGGATATCATTAAGAGCTGTGAGCTCCAAATGCAGGGAAACTTTATAGGAATGGAGAATATGGACAAAAAGATTTCGCATCAAGTTTATTACGGATGGAAGCTGTCTGACAGCTTAGTCAAGTTTATTCTACGTGCACGTATGAATCAAATCCCTTGTAACCAACTAATTCATATGTGGAATAAGGATCACGATAAAAGATGCTCAATGTGCAATGAAAGGATTGAATCAATGGCACACTTAATGAATTCCTGCAGAAACTACAAAGATTTATATTCGCGAAGACACAATCGGGTCGTAGAATTCCTTGGTCAAAAAATCCAAAAAAAGACTTCAACATCAACGTTATTTGTCAACAAAATGGTAGAAGCAGCTTTCCCACATATCAAAAACGTATTGCAACAGCTAAACCAAAGGAAGCCTGATATATTAGAGATAAAAGTGAACGGGAGAGAATGTGAAATTGTTAAATTTAGCCAAGAACCCCCCCCCGTGGGCAGCATCCCTTTTTATCCTTAGTTCTCTAATTAAAGGTGTCATCCAGGGTGCCGTTTGGGAGCGCAGAATCTTCTTTTTATAGGTGCATGCATGTCTAAAATCGACTGAAGGAGAGAAGCAATAGATAGTGGTGTGGTCAGCATACATTGCCACATCAGAAGTCTTTAAACAGTAGGGGAGGTCATTTACGTAAACTAGAAAGAGTAGGGGTCCTAGGCAGGAGCCCTGGGAAACTCCACAATCTACCCCTTCAGTTACAGATGAATGACCATTCACTCTACAAAACTGCTTCTTATTGGAAAAGATGCGACCAAAACCAGCTCAGTTCTTTACCCCTGACGCCATAGCAATTCAGTTTGTTAAAAAGGATTTCATGATTCACAGTATCGAAAGCCTTTTTAAGATCGATAAAGACTGCTGCAGTATACCTCCCCTTGTCAATGCTTAAATACCAGTCATTAGTGCTCTTATGCAGACACGTTAGGACTGAATGTAGTTTCCTGAACGCTGACTGTAGAAGGATGAGCTTATTCCGGTTCAGATAGTCGTAAAGCTCACTAGGTTTGGGAGCGATCTTTTCAGCTAAGCTTTTCCCTACGTTGCAAAAGAAACTGTTCATAGCATCGGCAATGGATTTATTGTCAGTAATGGCTTCATCACCTTCTTTGAGAGCCTCAATGTTCGTGGTTTTTAATCTCTTATTAATTACTTGGTTCATTGTTTTCCAGGTTTTTTTATGTTGCCTTCACAGAAATGAAGCTTATTTGTGAAATATTGCATTTTCAACGACTGGTTTAAATCATTTGCTTTGCATCTCATATGCTTGTAAGCACTCATTAAAAGCTCGGAGTTAGCTTTCACTACAGCGATCTTCAGTTTGTCTCTAGTGAAGGACAGTATCTCGGTTTCTTATTCGAGATAAGTCCATTTTCTGCAACCAACTGGCAACAAACCGGCCAGAAAGAAAGACACGAAAAAAGCAGAACACCCTAACCCTAACCCCAACCTTAACCCTCAACTATCTCTAGTACTGCAACGTAATAGGATCCATAGCGAGCGTAATTTGTTTCATTTAGGGCAAAGAACAGTGACCAACAGAATTTCCAGCTGTAGGTTCGCAAGCAGAAATAATCTTCTTGAACTGCCTGATGAGCTAGCTACTGGACTTACATTAGATTGATTTAAAGGCAAAGCCTGAACTGAGGCCTTACACAAAGCTTCCGTTGCGAATCTCATCTTTGAACTCTTGGCATTTCCCGAAGAAACTGTCATCGTTGCTTATGGCGTCACCTTGAGAACAATCATTGTCATTTGCAACCTCGAAATATTAATCTGATAGTTTTATCGGTAGCCTTATGGGGAGTTTTTGACTGAATAATAAGTAATCCCTTCATCCGATATGTCGAAACCGTTCACATGTGTCGACATGTGTCGAAACTGTTTGAGACAGGGTGTATTTCCTGAAATCTGGAAGTGCGCAAATATAGTTCCAGTTCACAAGAAAAATTATCCTGGGTACCAGAGCCTCAAAATTTAAATGAAAGGAAAAGAGAGAAGGAAGAAAGGAGGCTCTGGTCAAATGATAACACAACCTCGTTTTGGTGCTGATCAGAGTGATTATGAACCAATTCGATCACCTTTTGCGCAATTTTGTAATCAATAAACACCTTCGTCATTCATGGTCTTAATCACATATATTGCTGTTATCTGAGCTTATTGTTTTCCTGAACGATTGATGATCTGATTCGAATGGCGAGAAAAGTTTCATTGTTGTTGAGCTGGATGTTTACTGAAAGCTTCCCGTAATGCTAAATTTGTCTAACCACAATAACTGATTTCAACTGCTTCCAGTCCTTTGTAACTATCAACATGGAACTTAAGTCTGTCCCTCGCAATTCAGGCAAAACATCCTAAATTCGGAACTACAGTACGAGTGATTTAACGTTTTTCGAAATAATTATTTATCATAAAATATTGCACTGTACCGTCTGCGGTTGTTAAAACAATTCTGGGAAAACCAAGGTCAAGTCACTTATGGGATATCTTGGGTATCTTAACATCGTGTTGTGCTTGGTATTTGTAAATTATGATTGAGAAATGTCTTTGCTCAAACGAACTTTTGAACAAATAAAAATTGCTGAAATGAATGATGCGAAAACAAAGCCATCCTTGATATCTCCCAGTCTCCGATAGAATGCGGCCTTGCCACAAACAAAAAGTTTCGCTGTGAAATGACCGATAAAGGAAGTATCTCTTGGTTACGAGTATGAAAAGTTTATCGCAAAAAACCGGCTGAAGACAGAGAATGGCACATTTCGACAGGAATCAATCTGAAATCCAAAATCTGGTCAACGATGCGACGATCATCTTATGAGACTTATCCTCGATATTTCACGACAATATTTCATGATATTTCTCGATATTTCAAGTAAACACAAATCATATCACATACAATAAGAAAGACAATAACGTTCCTACCAGCTTGGGATGCAGTCCTCATCAGCAACGATTACTCGTGTCCATGATTCTCAGTGATAGCATGACAATCACAATATCACGGCTAAATTCTCGAAACTGCACTCCACTTCTTGTCCCTCGCCTAAACTGGGCCTAAACCTTCAACCAAGTTCACTGAGCGAAAGAAAGCTCAACTTCAAACAGCAACGATTTTTCCGTGATCATGAAGTACGCCCTTTCAACAAAACGGTGCATGCTGGGTAATCAGGATCGATATCTCGCACGTGTTGTATTGTTTCTATTGTTTTCACCTATTCTCTCGCCCTTGGAAGTTGTTTCTCGAAAGGTTTTCGACGAGTTTGCTCAACTAAACAAGGTAAGAAACTTCTGCCGTATAGTTTCCACACTTTTACGTACTTGTTCTTGACTTTTTGGTGAATTTTCACTATGAAATATGATGAAGGGCTTCGTTGATTGCAGGCGTAGCGGACCTTAGGCCTATACTCCCTGTATTTGCCAGTTGCAAACAGCATATCTTCGCTACAGCACTTCTTTCACACATTACTTTTTACATTGACAAGATCCTTTAAAGCTTTTTCTGTAGCCCATTAGCTAAGACATTGATTCAAGTATAAGAAAATGCAAAAAACTTCTCCCTTTTAATTCAGGCGTAAATGAAAATCAAAGGTTTGTAAAGTCAACTGGCAGTTGTTTGTTTACACGAGCAAATGAACAGTTTGTTTACATTCACGTCAGCCCGCACAATCACAACGCAAGGGTTGAAAGGAAGAGGCATTTTCTTTTCCTTTTGCTTGAATTAATGTCTTAGTTAGTTAGGTACAGTAAGAGCTTTTCAAGAGTCTTGTCAATTTATAAGGTAAAGTATGAAAGTAATAATGCCGCGACGATATGCTATTTACCACTTGAAAGCGCGCGTGAAAGTGCAGGGACTCTAGGCCTTTGGCCATCTGCGTCTGTTATCAACGATGCCCTGTATCGTATTTCAGAGTGAAACACCACCAAAAAGTCAAGAAAAAGTAGCTAAAAGTGTGGAATGCATACGAGAGAAGTTTCTTACCTCGTTTAATTGAGTAAAATCGTCATAAACCGCTCGAGAAACAACTTCCAAGGGCGAGAGAATAGGCAAACACAATAGAAACAATACAACGGGTGCGAGAGATCGATCCTGATTACCCAGCATGCACCGTTTTGTTGAAAGGGCGTGTTATTGTCTCAATCTGTTGTTGAGTTAAGTTCCTATTTTTGCTGAAAAGCTTTTTCTGTTACTGACTCCACAGCCCTCCACAGCTCGCCTCAATACATTCGCCATTGTTGTGAAAGCAAACTTGATCACAATCGTCTGAATCAATTTTTCTGACCACAATCGTAGTTTTGCCATGTGACTCACGCTATCCAATCAAATCTCACCAAATCTATATACCCGATTGGGTATATAGGCTTCTCATTGGTCAATTCCTACAATGGATGTCACCATTTGACCAGAGCCAACTTTCTTTCCTTCTTCAGTTTTTTCTTTTTATTATTTTTTGGCTCTGTTACCCAGGGTAAAGAAAAATGAAAAAAATCAAAAACGTAATTTATCGACCAATTTCTCTTCTACCAATTTTTGGGAAAATTCTCGAAAAACTCATGTACGATTCTCTATACTCACATCTTGTTTCGTGTGAATTACTTAACCCAAATCAATCAGGTTTTCGACCCAGTGACTCAACGATTAACCAGCTGATATGCATAACGCATCTTCAAAACTTTTGACTGCAACGCTCCTCTGGATGTTCGTTCTGTGTATCTTGATATTTCTAAAGCATTCGATAGGGTATGGCACGATGGGTTAATTTACAAATTAAAACGATGTGGTGTCTCCGGACGATTTCTCTCTCTCATCATAAATTTCCTCAAGGATCGAAAACAGCAAACAGTTCTGAATGGGCAGTGCTCTGATTGGGGAGACATTTCAGCAGGAGTGCCGCAGGGTTCCATTTTAGGACCTTTGTTCTTCCTCGTGTATATAAATGATCTTACTGCAGACCTGAAATATAATGTTAAGCTTTTTGCAGATGATACATCATTGTTCACGGTTGTTCGAGAAGCAAATATAGTTGCAAATGACATGGACCATGATCTGAAGTTGATAAGTCAATGGGCTCATGCCTGGAGGATGTCTTTTAATCCCGACCCGCAAAAGCAAGCTGTGGAACTGATATTTTCAAGGAAAAGAAATGAATTAGATCATCCAGTGATCCACTTTAACAACATACCTGTGGAAAAAGTAAATGAACACAAGCATTTAGGCATTATATTGGATCCAAAATTATCTTTTTCGGCTCATATCAGGACTGCAATCTCCAAGTCAAGAAAGGGTATTGGTTTACTGAAATGTCTCTCCAAATATCTGCCAAGAAGTACCCTGAATGAACTATACAAGCTTCATGTAAGACCCCACCTGGATTATGGGGATGTTATCTACCATATTCCAGCCAAGTATGTGAATTCAGTGGAAGCATCACTTTACCTAATTTAATGGAAAAGTTAGAGCCTGTTCAGTATTCTGCTGCTCGTGCTGTGACAGGCACATGGAGGTGAACATCGCGAGAAAAATTAGATACAGAACTTGGCTGGGAGTCATTAAGTTCCCGGAGATGGAGTAGACGCCTTACTTTGTTCTACGAAATCATCAATAATCTCACTCCCACATATATGAAGGATCCAATCCCACAACTTCTTCAGTCGAGATACCCTCTTCGCAACCAGGATGTCGTTGGGCGAACCAGGGCAAGAACAGAAAAGTTAAAATCAGCTTTTATCCTCACTGCTTATCTGAATGGAATAAAACTGACCCTGAAATTAGGCTTGCACCATCTGTTGCTGTTTTTAAGGCAAAACTTTTATCAATAATTCGCCCTCATGCAAAATCCGTCTTTGGGATTTACTACCCACTGGGTTTATCTTATCTTTCCCAAATAAGGGTCGGTCTCAGTAAATTGAATTGTCATAAATTCAAGCATAACTTCAGGGATACCGTAAACCCTATGTGCCCAACGAATGATGGAATTGAAAATACGGAACTTTTCTTGTTGCTCTGCCCTGCCTTTGAGATTCAGCGTCGAAATCTTCTCGCTGGAATACGACCATTTGTACAAATCAATAATCTTTCGAACAACATTCTAGTTGAAATATTGTTGTATGGTGATAAAGACTTCTCTGATGACGTCAACAAAACTATTCTTGAGCTTACTATTAAATTTATCAACGAAACCGGTCGTTTTGATTAGGCTATGTACAAAGCAGCCACCAAGCTCCTTTACGTAAATGTTATTTCTTTTCCTTTGTAAATTCTATTTCATATTGGATGTCAGACTTGATACAACTTAATCCCTAAATGACTCTGCACTCGTGACCCTTTTTTTATTTTCAGTTCAACCCTGATCTGACATCCAATGTGAAACAGAACCTAGTAGAGTATCCTTTAGCCTTTAATTGCGAGAAGTGGACAGTTAGTTGTAGGTAAGCTATTGTTGCGTGTCTTTATGTTCAGGCTCTGGGGTAGTCGTTGTCCCTCGTTCCTCTTTGCATCGTCCCTGTAGTATTGTATAGTAGCTAAATAGTAATAGCAGCATGTAAAATTTGTTGTAATTTTCTTATATGAATAGAAAAAACCGTTCAACAGAGGGGCATACAACGGTCCATCACATACAATTTCATTACCGTACTCAGGCGTTTATACTAGAGTACCAAGTTCCTTTTGGCACACACGGTAGTTTATCCTGAACAGCGTTGAGGCAGTTTGCAGGGTAGCCGAAGAAAAGGGTTAACTGCTGAAACCGACTTTTTGGCAAAACTACCACAATCATCAGAGACGTGTCGAAACAATAGTATGGCTCAATTTACGATACAAATTTTTAAGTTACGACGTTATGCTAAGTCTACGCCATAGATAATTTAGCAAAGCATGCATAAAACAGGTTCATACCAAACTTTATCCGTGCCGGCACAATTCAATGGGTACGTCCATGAACTGGTGAAAACAGGGGTTGAAAGATCTCATAATGAAACAACTTCGTTATAGTGTCGCAGCTCTTCACTACTAAATTCTTCGATTTGTGTCTTAAGTTCACGGCATACGAAAACGAATTCAGGTTATTTCGCGTGCAAGTCAGGACATTAAACAAGAATTACCTCTTTCTTCGTCATTCCTTTTTGCCAGTCTGTTTTTTGTAATTCTGAATATCTTTAAGTGATTTGCAAAATCATCGACCAGTCTCGTTGTTAAGTAATTCACCCATTGAACATCTTTTGATCTGTCAACAGAAAGAAATTGCTTTCTTATACAGGGCGTCCCAAATAAATTTTTCGGCATTAATTAAGTACGAAAAATAACGATATAAGGGACGGGTTTGGTAACAACACCGCTGTAACCCCAAGACCCTAAACAAGAAGATTTTCTATTTCTATTTATCTTTTTTACCCATAGTCGAGGACTGATTTACAGGGGGCCATGCTAAAATATACAAAAATATTCAATTAAACTAGAAATAATTTTCATTTGTGAGTGCTGCGTACTGGTCGTTGGCTTTGGGCTGTGTTAAAAATTGTTGTTGGTGGACCGTGCATGAAGAATTTGAATCTGTTACTCTACCAGGGGAGTCAGAATGAGGCCGACTCTGCATAGCACAAAAGGATGGGTCTAGGGGGTAGCCCCAGAAATTCCTTGTTAACTACGCCCTTGAGACAGTGGAAAAATGAGGGGACGCCGTTATGATTTGTGATGCTGAATCAATAAGGTTCAGGATTTTATCCAAAAACATATTATCAAGGCTTTTCGGAGGAAATCTTGAAACTTTTAACAAAAATATATCCTCACGCCCCTGTTTGAAAGCATTCCAACCCGCTCTTTGGGATCCAGGATCGTCTGTCAGACACGTCTGAATGATGAATAAATAGTATTTAAACTATCAATTTTTCTCAGTAATAAGTCTTTTTTACCTTTGAAATGCAACATTTTCGTTGGCTTTCGCATCTTTCCTGTATTCATTTTGAGAGGCTCCAGCACGTAGGATCTTGTTTCGCAAACAATATTTGCTTCATATCGCGATGCAAGTACACATAGTATACGTGTTGTGGATAAAAAACTAAGAATTTTGGCCAATACTGAAACCTCTTAAGATGATCAAGTTTTGAGTACTCAGAGGTTGAGTTTCTGAAAGGTTTTAATAACAATCAGCATGTTCATGTTCACTATACCCCTCCTTCGCAAAACCAATTTTTTTTAAGCAGACAAGTGAAAATAAGGCAAAAGTATGTCAAAGATTTCCTTTCGACGAAAAAGATACGTGTATTACCCCTAAAACTTATTTCCAGCTGTCACCATGCCTTTGTTGCAAGGAATTGGAAACTATAACCCCACTATAACCAACCAGAATGTTTTTGAACAACTTCGTAAATTTTGTAGCGAAAATCACCCGGCGGGTGCAGTAAATGAAACTGATATGATTAGAATGTTCAACAGGCTTTCCCGCCAAATCCTTACAGATATGTATCAAAATCGACCGAAAACCCTTGAACACGGGTCGCGTCGCCAGTTTGCAAACTGAGATGCAAACGATCTTTACGCACATGGGGAAAGCCCACGAACATCAACCGACATCAAAATCAAAGTGAACGCGATGGGAAATTTGGCTTTTCAGGGATGTTGTAAGTGTCGAATGTAATATTTCAAATTTGTAAATTCCTTCAATATAATTGCTTTACTGTCTTCAATTTGATGTGTCTGCATGTTTCGAGCATGTTTGGGGCTGTTCGAAACTTATTCCATGTTGATTTTGATGGTAACTGTGGCCTCCGATCGAAGCTGCTTCTTGATACTTCAAAGTCAGATACAATTCCCTATTTTTCATGCATTACAACTGTAAACATGGTCTGCAGTAAATTAAATTATGTTTCCCCTACTATTTAAAACTGTTTGCTACGCGAAAAGCAGCAAAAACTCGATGCCATTTCCATCTCTTCGTATGCGTTGCAACGGGATGTGGAGAATTCAATACGTGCAGGAATTTCCCCAGGCAGTCATTATTTGTTACGCAAACTCAACCTCGTCCCCAGGGCCTTTTGTCATATTGGGACGGAGACGAAAAGGCCCTGGCATCGGCTGGTCACCTAAGCAATCTGATTGGCTGTTGCTTTTCACATAAATTATATACAATTCAAATCAATGACTTACCGTTTTGTTGTTGTGAATGTCAAAATCACTTCCGTTTGTGATCGAAGTTTCGAAATTCATTTCTTTAAAAGAATAATCCAACCTCGTCCCAAGGGCCTTTATTTTGTCATATTCGGACGGAGACGTCCCAATATGACAAGAGGCCCTTGGGACGAGGTTGAGAACAAAACCTTGCAATTCCTTGGGCTGGCAAAATTCGTTGTCAAACTTCCTGCGGCAGTTTAGTACATTTGTTTTGATAAGGAAACTTCCCTGAGACTGAATGAAAGTAATTTAAAAATAACATTTTGATCATTTTCGTGTTACTCGGAGGTGCATGACCGAAGAATAATAATCTTTTGTACAAACAATTCAAGTGACTCTCAACTCGAAATGTATTTGAAATCTGAAATGTACTTTTAGGAATCACACCGACATTTCCCACTTTTGGTGCCTTAAAAAACTAATTGAAATCATTTTAGTAGTGTTTAAAGTGGGAACTGTTGACCTTTTTGTCATTTTACATCAAATGAGAGCCAGCATTTTGCTGAAAACTTCGCACATGTCTACTCACAGGTCTTTGCTACATTTTGGTTGACTTTACTGACTATTAATCGAGGCTTTTGGTCGTTTCTAAGGAACTTTAAAAAGTGGGAATTGTTGGTGAGAATTGTTCTCAATCTCAACCCCTCACTCGGTGACGTTAATATCTTTATTTGGTTATAGGGGCTTTCAAATCACTGTGGGCTCAGTGGACCGATAAGAAATGATTTGCTATAGGGCTTTGTTCGTTCCCAAACGAATTATGACTGATTTCAAAGGGGTAGCGTATGCCCTTTGAAATCCAAATGTCGATTTTTCAAATTTCCCGCGCCTGCTCAAGTGAAATGATTCCATTGAAAGACACAAATACGGCACAACATTGTTTGGTTTATAGGAATAATTATGTGAACATACGTTTGATTCTGAATGTATCATGAATTTCCACTAAAGACTTTGCAACGTCGTTCGAGAATCTGTTTTTTCTCTTTGTGTCGGGCCTAAAAGTGGCTACTTTTACACAACCAAACTCCTATGAGTTTCCATCCAGAAAGAGGCTATCGCAGACGCGGTATCTATTTGATAGCTGTTGCATATGAACATACATCAGTAAAGTTTCAGGAAACCAGTTTTCCAGAAGATAATAATCATTTCCTCATGGCCCAGTCATTGTGACAAAAACAGGCAGATTCCAGAGATTTGCCTTAAATTAACAGAAATCACGCAGAAAATGTAAACCTATGCAGCTCCACCAGTCTCATTAAACAAGGCAATGTTAGTAATTCAAAAGTTGATGTAAACTCTGCCGTTCTAACAAGAATAATTATACCTCTTCGTCGAACCTGTTGATTGTAAGGCCGAAACAAGTAGGCACACAACCGAAAAATGTCGAAAATAGGCATATTTCAATGGGACGCTGCGAGGCCGCATAAGCTTCTAAAATTTCCAAAAAAAATCTGAGAAATTTATCTACTCATGTATTGCAAATACTGCTAATTTCACATTGTTTGAAGCAACTGTTCTGATTTACTTCCATTAAAAGGTGCTACAGTTTCAGACAATCAGTTACAAAATTGTTGAGCCACCATTGCAAAAGTGACATTTTCGTCCCCCCTTTCCCCCATGTCAATGTTGTTTTGAAAAAAGTACCTGATCAAGATGACACGCGTAACTCGGCAACTTTTCGTGGTACTGCAACATTGATTAGGGGGGAGGGGGGAAACAGGGGCAACAAATTGAAAATCTAGGGGTGGCTCAACAATTTTGTAACTGATCGTAGATGTACCAGGTGAGCGGGAAAAAAGTTTCCACTTTTGAAAATTCATAGCACCAACAGTACTTCACAGACTTGAATGATTCAAATTCTAGTTAAAAGCCGAAAGATTAAGTACTTCTGTGATTTTTCTTGCTGTCTTACTTTTGTAAAATTCAACTTTACAAAAATTTCATGGTTGCAAAATGACTTAAAAAAGGCCTGAAACATGATCAAATCACAGAGGACTCATCGCTCAGATCAAAAATGAGAATGCAATTCTTCACGGGTGAGAGGTATCTACTGCCCATGTATTGCTCTGGGACTATAGTATTTGTTTGAAAATTGATGTCTTATAACTCCCAAGAGAAGTGAACGCCAATTGCGTATTGTTCTGAGTTAGGAGAGTCCTTACAATTTGATCAATGTTTTAGTTCTTTTTCGGTCATTTTGCAAGCATGAAACTTTCATAATGTTAAATTTACTGATACTTCTAATGCCGTTAAGACAGCGAGAAAAATAAAATAACCCAATCTTTCGGTTCCTACCTGGAATTTGAATCATTCAAATCTGTGAAGTACCCTTGGTGCTATGAATTTTCGAAAGGGGAACCTTTTTGTGGCTCACGCAGTACTCGAATATGGACTCATATGAAAGTACACTCACACGAATATAGTTTCACACGAATTCAGTCTAGCACGAATGTACACTCACATAATAGTATAATAATATGAAAAGAGTCTCACACGAAAGTATACTCACACGAATGTACACTCACACCAATGTACACTCACACGAATGTACACACACACGAATGTGCACTCACAGGAATGTAAACTGGGGAAGAAAATACCAAGCACTAACTTATCGCTAGATATGTTGTTGTATGACGCAATTTTGACGAGAATGGGTTAAAAAAATCCTACGGGGAAGCACTCCGGTATTACTTTAATAAATCAGTTCCTTAAAAGAGAAAAGAGTACCAACCTGCTGGCAAATGTGATGATAGCTCTTTGAAGAACTTGCCTGAGATGATATAAAAATGCCTCGTGGTCACTTATATTAACATACCAGTACTCAATGTAGTCACGGACGAAATATTCCAACACCTGCAAGACAACATGATTGAAGGGGTTATTCCAAGAACACAAAAACGCACAAAACTCATCAACACACCTCGTTTTATTCCGATCCATGGGGTAAGAATTCGGCTTGTTTGCTCGCTTACTTGCCTTCCATGTTATCTTGACTGACTGTTAAACCTCAATCCTCGACAAAAGTTATGCAACAACAGAGCGATTAGACGCCGTCACGTGTTCAAAGTCCCCCTCCCCCGTATCAATGTTGTTTACGGCTAGAACGTCGACTGTCCCCAAAATGCATTTGGGGATCATTGTTGAACAACATTGATACGGGTGGAGGGGGTTGCAACACTTAAATCCAAATCTAGAAGTTCACATGGTTAACGCAGAAGCTCAGGGGGGCACTCAACACATGCACATACGGGGAGGTAAGTCCGATATTTCTGGGATAGAATATAGCCGAAAGTGATATTTTTTGGTCCAAATGAAACTGACATTTTGTTTAGATCTTAGAGGCACTTCTGACCTCTGTTTGCATAGGATATTTATGTTCATGTACAGATTTCCGAGTATAAAATGAGCTGATATTTCTGGTTAAAATAAAGCTGAACATATATTTTGGGTTGCCTGAAACTTTTTCTGACTGAGCGCCCTCCCCCCTTGCATGCGTATGTGCTGAATGACCTCCTGGACGCAGAAGGTGGATGCCGCCTGCCAGCACAGTCCTATTACCAGAACCTATAGGTTTCATTTTCATTTTCAACACGGTAGCCCCATCAGTTGATCAGCAACTGCCTTTCAAGGGGCCGTGGCAAAAATCTAAACTTAAATCAAATAGACGAATAACATTGATAAGAAAAAGAAAAGGAACATGTGAATCAATTTTTTAATCTTTTTTGAAAGTAGCAAGGGAGAGTTCCTGTTTAAGATCAAGTTCGAGTTGATTCCAAAGCTTAGGTCCACGAAAGGATGTTGCATTTTGCCCATTTTTAGTTCTCCGCTGTGGTAGCGAAAGATCAGTTTCAGTATTTCTCAGTTCTCTGACTTTTCGAGTTGAATTTTTGACAAACAAGTTGGAGAGGTACTCAGGTACGAGGCTATTTAGAGACTTATACATAGAAGTAGCTGTGTCGCTTCTAATAATATCACTTACAGTTGGCCAATTTAAGTTGGGTATTAGTTCCATAGCAGGAGTATCAAATTTACTTTTGGTTACAATTCTCGCCGCTCGATTTTGCAGCTTCTGTAGGGTTTGCAGTTTGGTCGCCCCACAGCATCCCCACACCGAACAACAGTACCGAAAATGGGGCTCCACTATATCCCGATACATTTTACTTCATGTGTTTTGAGGTAAAAATTTTCTGGCATATTTCAAAAACCCAATTGTTCGAGAAACTTTGGTACGGAGATTATTAATGTGTTCTTCCCAGCTTAAACTCCTGTCTATTATCACACCCAGATATTTTGACCGGTCTACGTTTTCGACTTGAGAGTCACCGGTAAAAAACTGCGGATGATCAACAGTTTTATCAACAATTTTCTTAATTTTGGGCTGGGAACCCACAATCAGGGCTTGGGTTTTTAGGATGTTCAAGGAAAGTTTATTACCTAGCAACCATTTCTTCAGATGGCTTAGTTCGCTGTTTAGAGTTTGATTTACATCTTCTAAACTCGATGAAGAGTAAGAAATGCTAGTATCATTGCCATACATCGTCACCTTTGCTTTCTTCAGAGAAAACGGCAGATCATTTATATAGATTAGAAATAAGAGAGGACCAAGGCAGGAACCTTGAGGCACACCAAAGCGGATATCTTTGGTATTTGAACAGACACCATTTACTTTGCAGAATTGTTTTCTGTTCGTTAGATATGACGTAAACCAAGTAAGTTCCAGACTTTCAACGCCATATTTCCTCAATTTAGCAAGTAAAATGTCATGAACTACAGTATCGAATGCCTTTTTCAGATCGATAAAAATGTTTGCAGTGAATCTGCCATTGTCCATGTTTACATACAAGTCATCTGTGCTGTTAAGAGGGCAAGTGACAACAGAATGAAGAGCTCTACAGCCAGACTGGTTTGAAAACAGATGATTGTTTTTGTCGAGATAATCGTAGAGTTGGTAATGAATAAGATTTTCGAAGACCCTAGCTAAAACAGACAGAACTGATATAGGTCGGTAGTTCGATCGGTCATCAGATTGACCATTTTTAAAAATTCGGGGGGGGGGGCTACTCTGGCTATTTTCCAGCTATCTGGAGAAAAACCAGTAGCCAGTGAAAGATTGAAAATATCGAAAAGAGATTCTGAGATAACCGGAAGGGCGATTTTAAAAAAACAGCTCGCAACACCATCAGTACCGCATCCCTTCGAGGTTTTAAATTTGCCAAAAATTTTTTCAAGCTGGAGGGCATTAATAACGTGAAATTGAAACTTAGTTCTTTCTGGATTGACCACGTAGTCGTTTTCAAGGAGAGGATTTCTTGCTGAGGGAATTTTGACATTAAGCGTTTCTCCAATGGTGCAAGAAGAAGTTATTGATAGATTCTGCAATATCAGCATTGGTAGAAATATTTTTTCTTTCAATATTTAGTGAAGAAATGTTGGTGGTTTTAGATTTCTTGTTTAAAACATTGTTGATGGTCTTACATGTGCTTTTGAGGTCTCCTTCGCAGGAAGCAATTTTGTTAGTAAAATACTCACGCTTAAGTTTTTCATTTAGCTTATTAGCTTCATTTCGTATACGTCTATAGCCCTGCATCAATTGGTTCAGATTTTGAGCGAATAGCTTGTTTTTTCAACTTCTCTCTTGCCTTGCACATACGTTTGAAATTATTAGTCAACCAAGGGCAGAATTTGTCAAAAACACGTCTTTTACGTGTTGGGGCGTGTTGGGGTGGGATGGGTATACGAATATTATGGTAGCAGGACGTTCAGAGAAATTATATCCTTGCGGTATTATTCACCAGATGTGTAACCCTCAACCCTCCACATTAATCAGGTCCATTGGGTCAATTTTCTAAAGAGTTATTTTGTTATATGGTGTTGCTGGATAAATAAAATACGAACCTCTTGTAGGGCTGCATCCATAGAACTTGATCCAGTCAGCCTTTTGTCGTATTTGAAAGTTTGCCGGGATTGCTCAAGACATTCAAACGCCTTGACGATTCCTCGGTGTGAATCTTCTCTTGCTGTTAATGTGGGCTCAATTTCACTCCGTTCTATGTGGGATTTCCTCAGTGTATGCTTTGCGATTACAAGAAGAGACCTAAACAGAATTGACATGATTAAAAAAATGAATGATCATCCACACGGAGCTATGTGTTATTGTCACAGACCAGAAATAACGATAGTCATCAAGTGTTGCAAACTGGTTTTACTCAAAAAAGCCCTTACCAAACTAATTAAATGTTATATCAGTCAAATCGGTGTACAGTAAGTCCCTTAGGCGATTAGCAACTGTGGCACAGGGTCATGATGTAAATCCTCGTCGTTGTTGCTAAAAGAGTGTTAACCTTTCATTTTAAATTTCATTTCATTTTAAATTCTTTAAAGACGGTGGCCCCATCAGCCAAGAGTGGCTGCTTTTCAGGGGGCCGTGGCAAAACCTACTTACAATGCTACAATAAATAATAAAAAAAAAGAATATTTACAATGTAAACTGGAATAAATGAAAAAATAAAAGCTATTTACATTTAAGTCTACATTTAAAAGTAGACAGAGAGGGGGCTAGTTTGACCTCATGTTCTAACTCATTCCAAACCTTTGATCCACGGAATGAAAATGCTTTTTGGCCATTGCTCGTTTTCATTCGTGGAGCAAGTAGGTCAGTCTCACGATTTCTCAAATTTACAATCTCCCGTGTTGAGTTTCTCGTGAATAGAGTAGATAGGTAAGTGGGTGCGAGACCACTTATTGATTTGAAAACAATGGTAGCTGTCTCTTGTTTGATCATGTCGTGGACTGTCGGCCATTTGAGCTCTTTTATCAAGTTTGCTGCTGGTGCATCATAGCAACTGTTAGTAACTATTCTCGTAGCACGATTTCGTAACTTTTGTAGCATTAACAGGCGAGAGTCTCCACAGCTACCCCACACAGAGCAACAGTAGCGAAAATGGGGCTCAACGATACCTCTATACATCTGACTAAGGGTGTGCTTTGGAAGCATTTTCTTAGCATATTTTAGGAAACCCAAAGAGCGAGATATCTTTGAGCGTAAACCCTCAGTATCCTCATCCCACACACGATGATTATGAAGTTGGACTCCGAAATATTTCGCATTATCTACAACATCAATATGCGAGCCGCCAATGGCGAAAGACGGGGTCGGTACTGATTTGTCTGATATCTTCTTGATATTAGGCCTAGAGACTATAACCATTGCTAGTGTTTTGACTACATTCAAAGACAGCTTATTACCTTCAAGCCACTGTTTCAAGGAGTCTAAGTCACTGTTGAGGGTTTCATTAAGCTCGTCGATATTCTTAGAAGAATATGATATGCTGGTATCATCGGCATACATCGTTACTTCACTGTTTTTTAGAGAAAACGGCAGATCATTAATGTATATGAGGAATAAAAGGGGACCAAGGCAAGAGCCTTGAGGAACTCCACATTTTATTTCTTCCATATTTGAGACTACCCCCATTCACTCTACAACGCTGCCGCCTGTTTTTCAGGTAGGAAGAAAACCAGGTATGTTCAAGGCCAATCACTCCATACTTTTCTAATTCTTGGAGTAGAATATGGTGATCTACGGTATCGCATGCCTTTTTCAAGTCAATAAATACTGTAGCAGTGAATCTACCTTTGTCCATATTAACATACCAGTCATTTGTAGACTTCAGCAGACAAGTGACAGCGGAGTGTAAGGACCTAAACCCAGACTGTTTATAGTATATGAGCTTGTTTTTATTAAGATACTCATAAAGCTGGTTAAAAACAAATTTTTCAAATACCCTAGCCAAGAAAGGGAGCACTGAAATCGGCCTGTAATTAGATCGATCATCAGACTGACCACTTTAAAAAATGGCGGCAACTCTAGCAATTTTCCAACAGTCTGGGAATACACCAGTTGCTACAGAAAGATTGAAGACGTTGCAAAGTGATTCACCGATGACAGGAAGCGCAATTTTCAAGAAATGATTGGCAATACCATCAGTGCCAAAACCTAAGGACTTTTGGAATTTTCCAAAGACCTTCTCTACCTGAGCAATATTTACAGCTTGAAATTCAAACCGCAAATTATGCTCGTTAACAGAGAACCTATTTTCAAGAAGGGGGTTCTCTATCTGTGGCAGTTTGTCACTGAGGTTTTTGCCAATATTGCAGAAAAAATCATTCATCGACTCTGCAATGGCTTTATTGTCGAAAACCTGCTTTCCATCAACATCAAGGGATGCAATTTGGGTGGTTTTTGATTTTTTGTTCAAAACAAGATTAATTGTCTTCCATGTCTTTTTAAGGTCCCCATTATGCGAAGCAATCTTATTTGAGAAATACTCACGCTTAGACTCTATGTTAAGTTTGTTAACTTTGTTGCGCAATTGCCTATGGGCATGCATCGATATTTCAGAGTTTGAGAGAACCGCTTGTTTCTTCAGCTTATCTCTAGCAGCAGACATAAGCTTAAGATCCTTCGTGAGCCAAGGACAGAACTTTTCTGAGACACGTCTTTCGAGAAGTGGCGCATGTTTCTCAAGAATCAGTGAGAAGGAAGAGGTCCACTGTTCAAGATCTCTGCATGTCAAGGTAACATGAAGGAATCATGGAAGGCAATCAATGAACTCCTCAATAAGAGATCAAATTCCAGTAACATTGATTGTCTTAAAGAGTCTGGTTCCGAAACTGTTCATAAAAAAGATATTTCTAATGCAATGAACAGTTTCTTCTGCTCAGTAGGTAAGGATCTTGCTGAAAAAATAGATCCAGCCCCAAATCCCCTTCTTGCAGGTGACTATGAAATTAACAAACATAAGGCAACATTTCATTTCAGGACTATTGAAGAGCAGGAAATCAGGGATGCATTTGCAACTGTCCAGACAGCAAAGAGCTTTGGGACTGACAACATCTCTAGCTACTTTCTAAAGCTTGCGCTGCCTTTAATTGAAAACTCGCTTGCTTTCTTGTTCAATACATCCATTGAAACAAGTCGTTTCCCTGACTCATGGAAAGTTGCTAGAGTTACTCCGATCTTCAAAGATGGAGACAGGGCTGATAAGTACAACTATCGACCAATATCAGTCTTGCCTGTCATCCCAAGGCTCTTTGAAAAATTAGTAACAAATCAGCTGTACCAGTATATGAATGATAACGGCCACTTTTCATGCGGCCAGTCTGGCTTTTTGCGTCTTCATTCAACAGTAACTTGCTTGCTCAAAAATACTGACGACTGGTACAATGGAATGGATCTTGGAAAGCTTGTGGGTCTGGTGTTCATTGACCTTAAAAAGGCATTCGATACTGTTGATCATAGCATTCTCTGCAAAAGCTTGAGCTTTACGGTGTACATCATCGTGAACTCTCTTGGTTCAAATCCTATCTAACGAATCGGAAACAATTTTGTAGGGTTAATGGGGTTGATTCTGAAATCGGGGACATGGAAATTGGTGTGCCACAAGGTTCATGTCTTGGCCCTTTTCTCTTCCTTGTCTACATCAATGATCTCCCACAAGCAGTCCTGGATTCCAACGTGTCCATGTATGCTGATGATACCAGTTTGTGCTACCAGTCTCACGATATGACTCGGCTGAATGAGGCTATTAACAGTGATCTTACAAAACTGGACACTTGGCTACAAGGCAACAAGCTTTCCCTGAATGTAGCAAAAACTCATTCTATGCTTATCTCCTCCAAGCAGAAACATAGTACTCTCAAGGGTCAAAATAAGCACTTGAAATTGAAAATACGTGATAATGAGCTTGAAGTAGTCAAAAAGATAAAATACCTCGGTTTGCAAATTGACTGTTCTTTGGATTGGAAAGAACAGATCAAGACAGTGTCTGCCAAGGTCTCCAGGGCAGTTGGATTTCTAAAATATGCCAAGTCTTTTCTTCCGAAAGAAACTTTGCCAACTCTCTATACAGGTATTGTGGAGCCTCACTTTCGATACTGCTGTTCTGTCTGGGGCTGCGCTGGTTCAAGTGAAATTTATCAGCTACAAAAACTTCAAAAGCGTGCTGCTAGGATAATAACGAATAGCAGCTTTGATGCCCTAAGCAGACCTCTTATCGAAGAGCTGGGATGGCAGACCGTTGACCAACTGATTTCCAGTGAGTCTAAGACAATGGTCTTCAAGTCCCTGAATGAGCTAGCTCCACAGTATCTGTGTGACTTGTTCACCTGAAATTCGCACTCCTCATCATATAGTCTTCGTAACACGGGGACCGACTTGAGGTTACCGATGAAAAGGTCAAACAATGGCCAGAAATGTTTCTCTTGCAGAGGTGCTAAAATATGGAATAGCCTGTCAGCCGAGTCAAAGCAAGCAACCTCTCTGCATAGTTTCAAAAAAACTATTTAGAAACAGTCACTTTTTCCTTTCACTTTTACTGTAAAGTTTTTAACATCATTGTATATAAGTTTTAGATATTGTAAATAAGGTTTTATAGTTTAATTAGATCCATAGCTTTTTTCTTTTGTATTATATTGTAACTAATGTTTTTATCGGAGGGCCCATTGAAAACCAACTTGTTGAAGGGCAACCCTCCTTAAAAGAATTAAATATGAAAATATAAATAATATGAAATATGAAATATGAAATATCAACGACAAGGTTAACATCATCGTTGTTATTGACAATGCCATTCAAGTCAATTGAAAGCAGATCGTTTATAAAGTCAGCAGAGTTGAAATTTTTGAGTTGCCTTGTAGAAATGTTTTTATGCTGTCTTCTAGAAGCACTACGAAATTTTCTAACACAGTACACCATATAGTGATCACTGATGCTTGTTTCATGCACACCAAACGTGACTATGTTTGATTTATTTGTAACCTTTCAATTTCGTTTTTTCCCATAAATTCAGTATGAAAGTTTACATATTACGAATTAACAACTACGAACGAGGAACGCATTCCCAAGAATGACAACTAGCAAAGGACAAAAAGCGATATCTCTTCGTGGCGCTAAAACTTGGAGTCAACTATCGTCGTTTCGTCTGAAGAAGCAAAAGCGCTCAAAGGGTAAGTTCGGTCAAAAATCGAAATTTCCAATTTAGCTTGTTTTGGGGTTGAAGAAAGCAAAACTAACATTTTACCTGCGATTTTATGCCGTTATTTTGCCGTTATTCTGCCGTTTCATACCTAAAGTGCGACCAAAAACTATGTAGAGTTAAAACGTTTTACGATGCCATTTCGGCTCTATTTGCTTAATAGTAAAAGTTAAGATCTCTTTCGAAGGAGGAAGAGAAGCTTGATATCCTTAAGCAGCATTTTCGAAATTTAAACTTACAGAGGGGGCTTTAAATCAAGCCTCAAAAAAGCAACTCTTAGCCCACGCATCCATCGAGGTTGAAAAATATATGGTTGAAAAGCTCTATCTTAGCTGTATCCAAATCTGTGCTCCATTTATTTGTTAACTAAGTACATTTTCATCCATATGCGAAGAAATGGCCAAGGGTTAGCAGATTTTGGAAAAGTTGCTTTCACTAAAATCGGGGGAAGCAATAAGTCGCTATTGCAAAAAATAACACGGACTTTATCACAGTAAAACTGTATCGAGCATGGAAGGTTATCTTAAGGGAGTTTAACCGAAAGTCACTTTCTCGTGATTATTGATGCTTTCCTTGAAAAAATATTTCATTTGAATTTCGAGATGTTCGGTCAAGCAAGTTAGATAACAACTATTTCTTGCAAAAGCACATGAAATGCATCGATTGTAATCTCTCAAGCGGCTAGATTCGCAAATGAGAAACACTGCGCTACTGCGAAGGTTCTTTCAAAAACTGTAAGAGTACCAAAGTTAATTGTTTAGAATCTATACGAAATGTTCTTAGAAAGAAATCAACAACATTTAGAAAGAGAAAGTGAATTTCGACTAAGCTCTCTCGAGGCAATCTTTCATGCTAGGAACAGTCTTTTGTGATAAAGTCCCTGTTATTTGTTGTTGTAGCGACTTGGTGCTTCGCCCGTTATTGAGAAAACCAGATTTTCCAAAATCTGTTAACCCTTGGCCATTTCTTCGTTTGTAGACAGAAACCTATTGGGTTGACAAATAAACGGAGCAAAGATTTGGATACAGCTAAGATAGAGCTCTTCAGCCATATATTTTTCAACCTCGACCGATGCGTGGGCTAAGAGTTGCTTTTTTGAGGCTTGATTTAAACCCCCTTCTGTAAGTTTAAATTTCAAAAATGCTGCTTAGGGATATTACGCTTCTCTTCCTCTTTCGAAAGAGACCTTAACTTTTACTATTAAGCAAATAGAGCCGAAATGGCATCGAAAAATGTTTTAACTCTACATAGTTTTTGGTCGTACTTTAGAAAATCTTTTTCAAATGGTGTAGCTGCTGCGAAGGCGCAGTTGTTGCTGCTGTTGTTGTTGTTTTGCAAATTTTGAAACTTTGAATGAACAAATAGCGTGACAAGAAACGGAGCAGAAGAGGGGGTGTGTCGATGAAGTAAATCAAGTCGTGAAGCCACAAAAATGGGACTTCAAGCAAGAAACAGGCCAAACTGGTACGATATTTGTATACTAACATTGTAGTTCTCATCGTTTCGTTATATGCAACTGGATTAGGCCAGATAGATATGTAATTTGTTTGTTTTTGTTTTTCGTAGATTGTTATCTTATTTATCAGCTAATGTTGAGTTGATGCGTATATGAATAACAAAATGACCAAGTAGTCTTATTGCTCATCTCGCTGCTGAATGAAGATTCCACGGCGTTACAATAACAATCAGTGGTGTCAAGTCTCAAAGTGGTGGTCACGATGTTTGATGCACAGGGAAGTACCCTTATATTCTTTTTTGAAAATGAAGTTGGATCTAGTTGGATTGAAGTTGAACTTTGTTTGCTGAAAATTTGTTACCAGCGTGCTTTTAAGTTTTGTGTCTGCGGGCATGGGCCTTAAACTGCAGATGAGCATCACAGTAACACATAAATTTTGTGAACAGCATTGACTTAAGGATGGAAATTTGTTACAAATTGTTTTGAAATTTGTCTTTTCTATTGTATCATTCATTAAATTTTGAAAAGCTTTGATATCTCAGTATCTTTGAGTTTGAAGTGACCCTACCTTTTGTGAGATGTAAACCAAAAAAAGTTAATTCATTACTGCCTGCTTTGCACGTGTTTTTCTGCTGCGCCATGTATTTTGCAGCATATTTTGCAGCGCATTTTTCAGTGTGTATTTTGCTATTGGTTTTGCATCAATTATTTTCGCCTTTTTTGTGCTTTTTGCATGTTTTTCCTAGTTTTTGTCCATTGATGTCATTTATTCAAAATGGAAGATTACTTTGAAAGACAAGAAACATTTAGTAACAGGTCAGAGCCTATATTTAATCCTCAAAGACTACCTGAAAAATATTTATCTACGCAAACGAGGAAAAGACAGCCTACAGAAAAAGGGCTGCAGTATCAAATTGAGTCAAAGCAAAAGTCATTAGCACCCAAGAAAACTCAGGCAACCAAGCACATGAGACAAGTCTTATTAAACATTGGAAGAACTAATGATGCTAATTTTTGGAAGCAAGAATACAGCAAGGCTCAAGTTACATGGGCTGAATTTTGAGACCTATACTTGGAACTGAAAGAGCTTATAACAGATGAGGGGCAAATTAATCATATAGAGAGGATTCAAAGCCACTTTCAAAATGAATGGACCAATTTCAAAGATGCTGTAACATCAGAAATTGAGATGACTAAATTAGTTATGCTGGAAAATGCTTCAAAATCATCAGGAAGGTCAAGGCGGTCAAAACATTCAACATCAGAATTCTCTTGCACTGGTTCATCAAACTCTGACATAGAAAAGAGGAGCTTACAGAAGCAAAGTGAATGTATTAAGGCAGAAATAAAGCTTGCGGAAGAGGAAAAAAGATTGAGAATATCAAAACTTGAACAAGAAGAAGAACTTTCAATTTTGAAATTGAAGAAGCAACTATCACAAAATGAAATAAAATTAGCTGCATGTACAAAGGAAGGAGAGTATTGCCTTACAGAGAATGGCATGAATTCTCTTCCAGCTGAAGACAAACAGAAAGATGTCAATGATTATGTTAGAAACCATGAATTGAATCCATCAGCCAAGCCCTGGTTTCAAAGTGAGGGAATTCAACCCTTTGAAAAGCAAGATAATATTGGTGGAAGTTTGGACAAAATTGCCTTAACTTTAGAACAGTGTATGAGTAACATTGCAAAGACCAATAGTAGATTGGTAGAAGCAAGTTTGAAACAAGCAAAAGCTACAGATCAATTGGCTTTATCAAGTCAGATGCCAAAAATATCAGTTCCTGTGTTCACTGGTGATCCATTGGAGTATCCAATCTGGAATAACACCTTTTATGCTTTGGTAGATTCAAAGCAAATGGATGTGCAGTCCAAAATGAATCTTCTGAGTCAGTATGTCTCTGGTAAACCTAAGCAAATTGTTGACTATTACATCTTAAAGTACATATGTCATGAACCTGATTGGTTCACACGATACAATTCTCTCCATTGTTCATAACAATAGAACAGGATCGAGGCTGAATTTTCATTGCAATGAAAATTCGTGAAGCAGAAATGAAAGGTCGCAAAACAATGGAATTCCACTCCACACTTCTTTGTTGTATTGACCAATTGCTAACGTGACACATGTCCTTTAATTGGGACAAATGAAGCATACCACAAAGCAAGGCAATTGTTACATGAGAGGTATGGAAATCAGAATGTTGTAAGTACAGCATTCATCAGTAAGTTAGACAGTTGGCCAAAGATTAATTCAAGAGATCCCAATTCCATCAGAGTGTTTTCTGATTTTCTACTGAAAGTGGTAGCTGCAAAGAAAACAATACAAAGTCTAGATGTCCTTGACTTTGCAAAGGAAAATGTGAAGTTATTGGAAAAATTACCATATAGTTTACAGAGCAAATGGAGAGATCAAGTTTCTTACTGGAAGTCCAGGGAAGGACCAGATAGGTATCCTCCATTTACAAGATTTGCAGCTTTTGTGAAGGAAGCTGCTGACAATGCCTGTATTCCAGAGCTTGAAAGTATGTACAAACCTAAGCAAGAAATAGAGAGTACCAAACCTGGCAAGAAATTTGCTGTCAAAACATTTACAACGTCAGTTTCAGATAGTAAATGCTACAGATATTAAGTCAGAAAGTTCTAAAGGAAACGGCGACAGCAAAAGAAACTGTTTGTTTTGTAAAGAAAATCACACTTTGGACATGTGCAAAAAGTTCACAGAAAAACCACATATGGAGAAAAAGTCATTCTTCTTTTCAAATTATTTGTGTTATGGGTGTGGTGTAAGCTCTAATCATAAAGTTAAAGATTGCAGATATAAAAAGACTTGCAAAGTGTGCTCTGGACGTCATCTAACATGTTTTCATAAGGAACCCACAAGTCAACATGAAAGAGTTACAACAAATTGCATTAATGTTTGTGGAGAAACAGATGAGAGTACAGAATATTCAATGATAGTTACTGTATGGGTCAGGCCTAAGAACCAACCAGATACAGAAATACTTCAATATGCTGTTTTAGATGATCAATCAAATGTTGGGTTCATTTCACAAGAACTTTGTGACAAACTGCAAGTTAAAGGCCCTCAAACACAACTTCTGTTGTCAACAGTTCAAGAGCAAAATGTTATGATAGACAGTAACCGCGCATCCGAAATAGAAGTCTTAGACTACCACAGAGAAGAGTGTATAGAGTTGCCTCCAATGTTCACAAGAGAAACAGTACGTGGTAGTCACCATCAAATTCCCAAAGCAGCTGTTGATAGTAAATGGAGTCATCTTCAAAGCGTTGCAGATAAACTAATGCCTTGTGATAGTGATATAGAGATTTCATTACTCATTGGTAATAACTGCCCCAGAGCAATACGTCCTAGAGAAGTTGTTGTTGGTGGAGAAGATGATCCCTATGGACAGAAAGCTTTATTAGGCTGGGGGGTAATTGGTAGGATATGCAAATCACAAAATGATGGTAGTATGCAGTAAAGATATTGCAACAAAATGTTGGTTAATGAAAAAAGTAGCAAATTTGTATTTCCTTCAACAGCTAAAGAGATCTTAGTTCCTGAGAAAGTGCTTGCAACTTTAGAGTCAGATTTCAATGAAGGCAGTAAGAAAGGAAAATCCCATTCAGTACAAGATCAAAGGTTCCTGAGGATCTTGGAAGCAAATATAAAGAAAACTCCAAATGGTCATTATGAAATGCCACTTCCATTAAAATCAGATAATATAAATTTTCCCAACAATAGAGCACTTGCTGAAAAGAGATTGTGGCAGCTGAGCAGAAGATTTAAAAGCAACAAAAGATTTCATGATGATTATCAGGAGTTTATGGCAAGTGTTCTTGATGACTGTGCAGAAAAAGTTCCAGAAGATGAACTGCGTCTCCAAGAAAATCTGATCAGCTATGTCCCACACACGGGAGTTTATCACCAAAAGAAAAAGAAGATACGAGTTGTTTTTGATTGCTCTGCGCAGTATGGAGGAGTTTCACTGAACCAACAGCTTCTGCAAGGTCCAGATTTGATTAACGATCTCGTGGGAATCCTATTGAGATTCAGAGAAGAACCAGTTGCTTTCGTTGCAGATATCAAAGGCATGCTTCACCAGTTTTATGTTGCAGAGCAACATAGAAGTCTACTTCATTTTCTTTGGTGGAAAGAAGGGGACCCTAAAAAAGAATTAGTTGAGTACAGAATGAAAGTTCATCTGTTCGGAGCTGCAAGTTCACCAGGTTGTGCAAATTTTGGTTTAAAGCGGGCAGCTGATGAAGGGGAGGAAGACTTTGGCAAAGATGCTGCGAATTTTATACGAAGAGCTTTTACGTTGATGATGGTCTGAAGTCAGTTGAAACATCTGAAGAGGCAGTATCCCTGATTAAGAACAGCCAAGCAGTCTGTGCAAAAGCTGGACTTAAACTGCACAAGATCATGAGTAACAGAAGAGATGTTCTTGAAGAAGTTCACAAAGAAGACCGTGCTGAAGAAGCAAGGAATATTGATCTCAAAATTGATCCTTTGCCAACAGAAAGAGTTCTTGGTGTGTCATGGTATGTTGAAAACGACAGTTTCAACTTCAAAATTGAATTCAATGATCGTCCATGCACAAGAAGAGGAATATTATCCACAGTTAGTTCTGTCTACGATCCTTTAGGCTTTGCTGCTCCTGTAGTATAAAAAGGAAAGCAAATTCTACAGCAACTTTGCAGAGAGAAGTTTGATTGGGATAGCCCAGTGTCAGAAGAATTACGTGTCATATGGGAGAAGTGGCGACAAGAAATGATGGATCTAGAAAATGTGGAAATCAAGCGTTGCTACAAGCCTGAGAATTTCGGGCGAAATAAGCATGCAGAGTTGCCTCATTTTTCCGATGCCAGTCAATATGGTTATGGTCAGAGTTCATACTTGCGATTAGTTAGTGAAAGTGGAAAAGTTAGTTGTTCCTTTGTAATTGGCAAGGCAAGAGTTGCACCTTTAAAGAAACTTACAATTCCAAGGCTTGAGCTGATAGCAGCCACAGTATCTGCCAAGATGAGTGAATTCGTGCGATCAGAAATTTCATACCAGAATGTCAAAGAGTTTTTCTAGACGGATGGCAAAGTTGTCCTAGGATATGTAAAGAATGAATCAAGGAGATTTCACGCATACGTGGCAAACAGAGTGCAGCAAATTCGTAGTGTTACAGATCCAGATTCGTGGTTCTACGTTGAATCAAATGAAAATCCTGCTGACATTGCATCCAGAGGAATAACTGCAAAAGAACTATCGCATTCAAGCTGGTTGAATTGCCCTGAATTCCTGAAAAAAGATGGTTCATTTACTGTGGACACAAACGTTACCTATAAGATAGCCGAAGATGACCTTGAGGTGAAAAGAGGGAATGTCTTGAAATCAACTGTCATCAAACCATCCAGTTTCCTTGAAGTTAGCCGTCTGGAACACATATCTAATTGGAAATCAGTTCGTAGAGCTATTGCATTATGCATGGAGTTAAAAGAAAAACAGAAAAGCAAGAGTCACGGAAGCTCAAACAAGCAACAGGACAAAAGAAACCAATCATCAAAGATGCAGATCTCTCTGGAAAAGCTTCAAGCAGCTGAGAAAGTCATTTTCAAAGGAGTTCAATATGAAGGCTTTAGCAAAGAACATGAAATACTACGTGTCGTTAGCAAGTTAGGAGAAGAGTTAAGTCGAGATCAAGCTGGAAAAAGAAAAGATAAAATAAAGAAAACAAGTTCATTGTATCGTCTTGACCCTTTTTTAGATGAGGACGGCATTTTACGTGTTGGTGGAAGAATCGAGAGAAGCAACGTACCACTTGAATTAAAGAATCCAGTCATTCTTCCGAGAAAGGGACATGTCACAGAAATGATAATAAGGTATTATCACAATAAAGTCAATCACATGGGCAGAGGAATAACACATAACGAAATTAGGCAGAGAGGCTATTGGATAATTGGTGGTAGCTCCGCAGTTTCACATGTCATTAGCAAATGCATTGAGTGTAAAAGAAAAAGAGGTCACTTGCTGAATCAGAAGCCTAAAGACCGCTTCGAAGAGACTTCCCCATTTACGTATTGCGGAGTCGATTTCTTTGGGCCTTTTGCCATCAAGGAGAGAAGAAGTATTGTAAAACGTTACGGTGTCATCTTTACCTGTCTTGGCTCTAGAGGCGTGCATCTAGAAACAGCAAACTCACTTACTACATCTTCCTTCATAAATGCATTGAGTAGATTTCTCAACCGCCGTGGTCCAGTTAGGAACATCCGTTCAGATCAAGGCACAAACTTTGTAGGTGCAAGCAATGAATTAAAGAATGCATTGAAAGAGATGGACGAAGAGAAAATAAGTGCATATTTGCATGAAAATAGCTGCGAGTGGATACCTTTTCAGTTTAACGTCCCATATGCTAGTCACATGGGAGGGGTATGGGAACGTCAAATACGTACAGTACGAGAAGCCATTGAAACTACTTTGATGAAAGTAGGAGAGCAGTTAGACGACGAGGCATTCAGGACATTCATCACAGAAGCTGAGAATATCGTTAATTCTCGGCCATTATCTGTTAGTAATCTTTGTTCACCAGATGCTCCTGAACCACTGACGCCGAATCATTTACTCACCATGAAATCAAAGATTGTGCTGCCTCCGCCTGGAAACTTTCAAAGGGAAGATTTATAGTGTCGGAAACAGTGGAGGAGAGTTCAGTTCTTAACAAATGAGTTCTGGTCAAGATGGAGACAAGAGTTCTTGCAAAATCTCCAAACACGACAGAAGTGGACCCATCCAAAGAAAAATTTAAAGATCAACGACATAGTAATTTCTAAAGAAGATAGTGGATGTCGAAATCAGTAGCCACTAGCTAGAGTGCATGAGGTATACCAGAGAGAAGATGGACTAATCAGAAAATGTAAAATTCTGATGAGTGATAAATCATTAGATAATCAAGGAAGACGTCAGTCAAAGCCAGTTTATTTGCAACGGCCAGTTCATAAGATGGTACTTCTGTTAGCGGTCGAGGACCAAGAGGAACAGAAACTAAAAGAATGACCAGGGATTCCCCGTCGAAGAGCCAAAAAGACAATTGTTTTCAAGTAACTATAATGAATATAGTTAGAGGAGCCATGTAGCTGCTGCGAAGGCGCAGTTGTTGCTGCTGTTGTTGTTGTTTTGCAAACTTTGAAACTTTTAATGAACAAATAGCGTGACAAGAAACGGAGCAGAAGAGGAGGCGTGTCGATGAAGAAAATCAAGTCGTGAAGCCACAAAAATGGGACTTCGAGCAAGAAACAGGCCAAACTGGTACGATATTTGTATACTAACATTGTAGTTCTCATCGTTTCGTTATATGCAACTGGATTAGGCCAGATAGATATGTAATTTGTTTGTTTTTGTTTTTCGTAGATTGTTATCTTATTTATCAGCTAATGTTGAGTTGATGCGTATATGAATAACAAAATAGCCAAGTAGTCTTATTGCTCGTCTCGCTGCTGAATGAAGATTCCACGGCGTTACAAATGGTTAAAGTTAAAGATGAAAAATCAAAACAGATGCCTCTATCTTGTGGTGCTCCACAAGGATCAGTGCTGGGTCCGTTACTTTTTCTGGTGTATACGTTACCCTTAGGAGATATCGTTCGAAACAGAGGCATGAAGCTCCACCTCTATGCTTTTTTTTTATATATATTCATCTAAAATTTACAATATACTAACGAACAATTTACATTACAAGACGATAGTGCAAGGAGCATGAAAAAACATTGCAAACCTGCAATATTACACTTAACATCACACTACGTTGTTACTCTACTCACTAATTGAATATTTACACTTAACATAAATACTACTTAACATGGATACTAATACCAACACGAATGCTAAAGATACTAAGACAAATACAGGAAAATAATTTAACAGGAACTACATGAAGGAAAAAAAAGGAACCGCTACAGTGACCACTCCACACAACGAAACCGTCAGAGAACCCGTGATGAATCTAGATCATCGTTAAACAATGGGTCTGAAGAACTGAGAATTAGCCTGCAAGTGCTTATGTCCCTATGCTGATGACACACAACTTTATATGTCATTCTCACCAACTCCTGAATGTGCATCTCTCTCAATACAGCAAATTGAAGGGTGTGTCCAAGAAATTCAGTCCTAAATACTAACAAACAGGCTAAAACTAAACGGAGATAAAACTGAACTGTTGTTGATGGGAACGCGAAAACAATGTGCAAAACTGCCAAATCTGTTTATAAGTATTGGAAACACTGCAATTAAACCAGGTGAAAAAGCACGAAATCTTGGTGCAGTCTTGGACGCAAATTTGTCACTTAAGTCACGTGTCGACTCTCTGTGCAGCTCGGCTGGGTCTTGCTTGTATGATATCCGCCTAGCTCGGAAGTATCTTACAAAGGAAGCTGCTGAAAAAGCCATACTTGCCTTCGTCACATCTAGGCTAGATTGCAACAATTCTCTCTTATATGGTTTGCCAGTATCTGAGTTACAAAAGATGCAAGAAATTCAGAATTGTGCTGCCAGGATTTTGACCGGTGTGAACAGACATAGTCACATAACCCCAGTGTTGAAACAACTCCACTGGTTGCAAATAACACACGGGATCAAATACAAAATCATAGTATTAACTTACAAATGCATCAACAATCTTGCACCAAAATACCTTACTGAGTTGGTGACATTAAGAACAGCAGAAAGACGGACAAGATCTACCGATGATAATTTGAAAATTGAACCACCAAGGACAAAGCTTGTGACAGCTGGAGATCGTGCCTTTATAAGTGCCTCTCCTCATCTTTGGAATAAACTGCCATATGCATTGAGAGCAATGGATTCTTTAGAGACTTTTAAGTATAGACTGAAGACACATTTGTTCAAAGAATATTTTGATTAGGTTCTATTTTTGCCAATAATTTTTAGCAGTCCTTGTAATTACTTTATATGATATTACCTTATTAGTTTTATGTAAATTATGTAATGCGCCTTTGAGCCGTGTGGATAAATGGTACAATATAAATGCCTTTTATTATTATTATTATTATTATTATTATTATTATTATTATTATTATTATTATTATTATTATTATTATTATTATTATTATTATTATTATTATTATTATTATTATTAATAAGACTGTTTTATAAAAGCTAACGTTTCGATTAAAAATCTTCCTCAGAGAACGAAACGTTTTTAATCGAAACGTTAGCTTTTATAAAAAAGTCTTATTTTTCATATTTTCTTTTCTGTTTTTCCTGAAGGTGGTTTTAGTTTTCATATTATTATTATTATTATTATTATTATTATTATTATTATTATTATTATTATTATTATTATTATTATTATTATTATTATTATTATTATTATTATTATTATTATTATTATTATTATTATTATTATTATTATTATTATTATAAAAACAAACACTGTTGGATTACGTAAACGTTTCGATTAAAATCTTCATCAGTATAAAAAACTTTACATGGCAGCCGAGCATTTATAGACATTACGTTGTTTACACCTAAAATTATTTACATGGTGATAATGCTAAATTTACAATTGGTCTATCTGAAAAATCTTATAACAAACAATAGAATTTTTGCTGCTTTGCACAAGTTAAAATATTTTCTAGTGTCCTTTGTGAGTTAGAAAAGGGACTGGGAGCTCTTAAACTTATACTGGAAACTTTTCTACTCCCGCAAGTGACCCTCCGAAAAATTCGAATACTGCTTAACTCTTCTTTTAGCAGTAGCTGAATCCCAGATGATTATACAAAAAACTTTTTTCCTTTGTGAATTTGAGAAAGACTGGAAGCTCCTTGAACTCATACTGGATCTTTTTAGGTTACACTGGCAACCTTGCAGCTACCCCAAGTGACCCCCCGAGAGAACAGCACACTGCTTAACTCTTCTTTTAGCAATAGCTGAATCCCACGAGAAGCCACAAAGGGCAAACACAAAACATTATTAATTTACGCCAGTATAACCTCTTGGGACAATCAGATACAATGGCAGAATCTAAGCCGTTCCGCATGCAAACACGTCTAATTCTACATCTGCAGCTCTTTCATTGAGACCCTTTGGCGCAAAAGTTTCAAGTCGATATTGCCAAAACAACTCCCTCCTACGAAGCGAAAAAACATCATCAGCCCCATCTATGATTTTAATCCCAACCCGAAAATTTCCGTTGTGTCCGTTTTCAAAAAAATGACTGAAAAAACTTGCCTGTGGGACAGGTTTCCCCTTATCAAGAGAGTTTTCGTTGTGTTTGCGTGCATATGTTCTAAAATAGGATTTGTAAACATTGAACCTTTGCCGAAATTTCGTCTTAGTACTCCCGACATACTTCATGTTGCATGACTCACATTGCAATAGATAAACCACATGATCAGAGTTGCAATCAAATCGCCCCGAGAAGTTTTTGAAAGACCTCGTAGAGTCAGAATTTTGAAACGTATCCCCCTCCTTCATCAAAGGGCAAATTTGGCAACTCCTTCTACCATTGCACCTGAAAGTGCCTTTTTCCATCAACTCTTCATCGATACTTGGCAGCTTAGCTCGCACGAGTTTGTCTTTCAAGCTTTTTGCCCTCCTAAACGTTACAAATATTTTGTCCTTAAAAACTTCCTTGTGTTCCATGTCTACCAATAACACATTTTGGTTTTCGCGAAGGATTTCATAAACTTTGTGCATGGCTGGGTGATAAGTTAGCACTAAAGGTATTTTCATATCATCTTTTTCCTTGGGCCTGGCATCCAATAAAGTAGCACGATTTTTGTCCCGCACCCGGTCAATTTGGCTGTCAACTTCGTTATCACTGTAGCCCCTTTCTAGAAGCCAAGATTTTAATTCTCCCACCCTATTTTGGAAAAACTGTTCCTCTGAGCAAATACGACGAATTCGAAGGGCCTGGCTATATGGAATTCCCTTTTTTGTGTGGTTAGGATGACATGAAGCTCGATGCAAGAGTTGATGGGTATCCGTAGGTTTTGTAAACAAATCCGTTACAAGTTTGTTACTCTGTTTGATGACTTGAACATCAAGAAAATTAACCTTTTCTGTAGACCATTCAGCAGTAAACTTTATTGATTCGTGCGCTCCATTTAAAAAGTTCACAAATTCCCTTAGTTTTTCTTCCCCATGCTGCCAAATTATAAAAACGTCATCTATGTATCTCCACCATACCCATGGTTTATTCTGAGCCTCAGCAAGTAGCTTTTCTTCTAGCGCTGCCAAGAAAAGGATCGCGTATGAAGGAGCGCATTTGGTACCAATCGCTGTGCCCCTAAGCTGTTGATAGAAATCGCCATTAAATTCGAAAAAATTGTTCTTAAGAACAACGTGAGCTAATTCAAGAAGGGTATCCGTGGAAATGGTTTTGTCTTCCCGATGTTCAAGTACCCCTTTTAACGCTTCCAAACCCTCTTCGTGCGGAATACTTGGATAAAGCTATTATTATTATTATTATTATTATTATTATTATTATTATTATTATTATTATTATTATTATTATTATTATTATTATTATTATTATTATTATTATTATTATTATTATTATTATTATTATTATTATTATTATTATTATTATTATTATTATTGGGTGTATTATATGTTCTCGAACTGTCTGTTGGCTTCGAAACAAACATTGGAAATAACGAGGCTCATAAAAAGCAGCGCTACGAAAATCTCCTGAAAGACCTTTCATCCTCATACTTGCGTGTGGAATACATAAATCTATCGATGGGAGCAATAGGAACAATCGGCATTAACGGACACAAAGCGTTTATGAATATGTTGCATAATTTATCAACTAGTAAGCAAGAACAACTTTACCTGGAAAAGAAAATAATAACAATCTGTGTACGTTGTACGTACTACATATTTTGTAAGAGAGACAGTGAGTGGACAAGTCCAGAACTGTTAACGTTTTAAATTCTTTTCTTTCAAGATGTGGACAAATATTATATTTCGAACAAATTAGCTGCATACTTTTCAATTTATTTTAAGGAACATTTCAATTAGAACTTGTAAATTTCCCCATCATGCCTAATTGAGAGTGATGGGTGTCATCATGTATAGTAGTATTTGTAGGGAATAAAAAGTTTCCATTATTATTATTATTATCATCATTATCATCATTATCATCATTATTATTTTTATTATTATTATTATTATTATTATTATTATTATTATTATTATTATTATTATTATTATTACCTTGTCAAAAAGAGATTCGGTTTGGACTTGATAAAGGTATCTACGAAGTTTATTCAATGCCAAAATACCCGCCGAAAATGTCTGAAAAAGTCTCCAAATCATGATGTACGATTTTTACATCAAGCAACAGCTGAAACAAATATTCAATATGACACCCATGAAAACTCAAAGGAAGTAACAAAAGCTGTTAGATCTCAGCAAATAACAAGAATTTCAGATGGACTAGAATACCAAGGATACATAGTGAAACTGATGTGGTCACATGGCTCAGATATATTCAACAATCTTTGGACACAGACCAGAGACATCCTACCATCTAACATTTACAACTTCACAGTACGATATCTGAACAATACCCTGCCGACACTTAAAAACATGACCATGTGGGGAAAAGCATCAAGCGACATTTGCTTGGCTTGTAACAGTAATGCCCAGTCTCTAACGCATGTCGTCTCGGGCTGTAAAGTACATCTGCAACAAGGGCGTTACACCTGGCGTCATAATTCCATCCTCGCCAACATCACAAAAGCACTTGTAGGCTTAAAAGATCTTCAGATATATGCTGATCTTCCAGGGTATGCTTGTCCAACATCAGTAACAAGATCATTAAACATAAGATCCTTTTGGATGATTACAAAGTCCCGTCCTGGGCTAAACAAGCATAAGAATATCTGATTATTGATTTCTTCATAACCCCAAATGATCGTTGATTCTGTTTTTTGCTACAGTCAGAGAGATGAATGTTGCTGCTAAAGTCGCCTTCAATGGAAAATCGAACGCCTAGTATAAGGACAAGAATCGCCTCAAGGTCAAAGGCAATATTTTGGTCTTTATGTCAAACGAGAATGATACGCAAAAATCAAAAGTCATTACCCCTAGTTTGCTTATAGTTCGTGCACAAAACTATTGGTGCATCTGTGTCAAATGAGATGTCATGTGAGATTTACGATAACGCAAAATTACTTATGCAGAACCCTACAGAACGTTTCAGTTGTTGCTATTCGCGGGCATCTAATTTGAGACAAGCAGTCACGAAGATTCCTCTGTGCAGAATGATATGCATGAAGATGTTTTGGTTCAGTGTGATCACGTCCCTTCCCTCAGTCCATGGCGCCATTGCTTCCTGGGATTCTGCACCTTTCGTCTCAACTTCACCTGCGATGATTGCATCCGTTGCTGTGTAGGAGGGGGGTCCTTCTACCTTTGGTTATGCTGCAAATGCTAGCCTCTGTGCAGGCCGCCGGTTACATCATCCTCTAAAGTTGAGTTATTTGCATAATGAGTACTATCAATAAGTGGCTAATGATTCGTTCGTTCTAGAAAACGATTGTTTTGACATAATTAAGCTGCTAATGAAGTCAAGAACGTGCCAATTCTGGGTGAATTTGTTGCTGTGCCAGGGTAAACATCCTAGTAATTTATCCATCTTATGGTGTCAAATCTGTCTAACATGAAATAAGCTGACGTCAAATTCTGCTATAGGATCGCGGGAAGCTTCTGTGTTGTATGCGCTTTCTGTGCGCTTTCTTTATCTGAGTGCTCATTAGCAGCGGTAAAACGTTTATCAATTCCATTAACGAGCGTGACTTTCTTACTTACTTACTTACTTACTGACTTACTTTCTTTCTGACTGACATCGAGTGCCTTCTTAGATTACAAAGCTGGACTTTGTAATCAAAAAGGCCTGATTTGATATTAGTACACCGCAACGAAAATGTCGTCGTCGTTGAATTAACGTGTGGATTCATAACAAAAGTAAAGGAGAACAGTGAAAGGAAACAAACCAGCTATAATGAAACGCTTCAAGACTTGCATGCCAGATACAAAAACGCTACTTTCGTCAATCTGAGTATGAGCACTCTGGGACTAATCGGTAAAAACGATTCTGGACAAAATCTACTAAATACATTAACAAGTATTGGAGTTCCAAAAGTAAATTCAATAAACGTAATTAGAACAGCAATCAATATTTGTATTCGTTCAACATACTATCTTTTTTGCAAGAAGGACAAAGACTGGCTAGATCCAGATCTCCTAGTATTTTAAAGGACTTGTCGATATGATGTTAGGTTGTGGACTTTAACAGCGGTAGAATGTATTTTGTCCTGCCCATTTTGGAGAGTGGCATATACAAAATTTTTATCTTGTATAAGTATTTTATGTAACTTGTTACTTTTAGTGATGACATGTTTTCATTATTATTATTATCATTTCTTATTATTTTACCTCCAAATCTTGCTTCTTGGCCGCCGCCATCTTGCCCGACAAAAAGACTGGAGCGAGTGTTGCTGTTTGACGTCATCACGTGCA